>JAVIAB010000041.1:23265755-24638255 GCA_032433765.1 Megaustenia siamemsis
TTTCTATATCTTTTTATGCCTCCCTCGAACGTGTAGCGACGGACATTTCTATATGTTTGTATGTCTCCCTCTAACGTGTAGCGACAGACATTTCTGTATGTTTGTATGTCTCCCTCCAACGTGTAGCGACAGACATTTCTATATCTTTTTATGCCTCCCTCCAAAGTGTAGCGACAGACATTTCTATATGCTTTTATGTCTCTTTTCAACGTGTAGCGACAGACAACGCCAACTCTGTGTTGATTTACCAGTCTTCTGACTCCAGTTTTCTGACTCCAGTCTTCTGACTCCAGTCTTCTGACTCCAGTTTTCTGACTCCAGTCTTCTGACTCCAGTCTTCTGACTCCAGTCTTCTGACTCCAGTTTTCTGACTCCAGTCTTCTGACTCCAGTCTTCTGACTCCAGTCTTCTGACTCCAGTTTTCTGACTCCAGTCTTCTGACTCCAGTCTTCTGACTCCAGTCTTCTGACTCCAGTTTTCTGACTCCCAATGTACTTACTCCAAGAGCACTGACTTCCAGTCTCTGACTCTAAATGTACGTCTCCCTCGTGTTCTTACTCCCAGTGTTCTGACTCCCGGTTTTCTGACTCCCAGCGAACTGACTAACAGTTTCTGACTCCCTGTATAGCACTTTTGGTTGACGGAGCCCCTTCTGGTGTGATGTTCTTTCAGTCTATCCAAGGGAACTGATTCACTTTCTCTGTCGGAATCGCCCTTTCTTGCCCTACCTCCCTATGAGTATTAAGAATGTCAGCCTGGTCCATTGCTCGTCTTCTCTCCACACCAACCTATCTTGGCCATTGCTCCCTGCCTCCACAGCAACCTATCTTGGCCATTGCTCCCTGCCTCCACACCAACCTATCTTGGCCATTGCTCCCTGCCTCCACACCAACCTATCTTGGCCATTGCTCCCTGCCTCCACACCAACCTATCTTGGCCATTGCACCCTGCCTCCACACCAACCTATCTTGGCCATTGCTGTACGCCTCCACACCAACCTATCTTGGCCATTGCTCCCTGCCTCCACACCAACCTATCTTGGCCATTGCTCCCTGCCTCCACACCAACCTATCTTGGCCATTGCTCCCTGCCTCCACACCAACCTATCTTGGCCATTGCTCCCTGCCTCCACACCAACCTATCTTGGCCATTGCTCTCCGACTCCACACCAACCTATCTTGGCCATTGCACTCCGCCTCCACACCAACCTATCTTGGCCATTGCTCTCCGCCTCCACACCAACCTATCTTGGCCATTGCTCTCCTCCTCCACACCAACCTATCTTGGCCATTGCTCTCCTCCTCCACACCAACCTATCTTGGCCATTGCTCCTATGCTCCACACCAACCTATCTTGGCCATTGCTCCCATGCTCCACACCAACCTATCTTGGCCATTGCTCCCATGCTCCACACCAACCTATCTTGGCCATTGCTCTCCGCCTCCACAACAACCTATCTTGGCCATTGCTCCCATGCTCCACACCAAACTATCTTGGCCATTGCTCCCATGCTCCACACCAACCTATCTTGGCCATTGCTCCCATGCTCCACACCAACCTATCTTGGCCATTGCTCTCCGCCTCCACACCAACTTATCTTGGCCATTGCTCTCCTCCTCCACACCAACCTATCTTGGCCATTGCTCTCCTCCTCCACACCAACCTATCTTGGCCATTGCTCTCCGCCTGCACACCAACCTATCTTGGACATTGCTCTCCGCCTCCACACCAACCTATCTTGGCCATTGCTCTCCTCCTCCACACCAACCTATCTTGGCCATTGCTCCCATGCTCCACACCAACCTATCTTGGCCTTTGCACGTTCACCCTCCACAACAACCACACAAGCAACATTTCTTGTCCTCGTACCCAAATGCCCTGGCATAAAAATGAAGATGAAAAAGAATAAACATATTGTTACAGCTTTACATACATGAAGGACAACATAATCGACCAACGTTTCATCCCAATAGGTCTTCAGCAGGAACAGTTGACAACACACATATGAGTAAATAAACAACCACCACATATCAAAATAATATATAAGAATAAGGACAATAATATTAAAAATGAGTCAAATGAAAACCTCTCTGCAATGCTTTCTTGTGGTCGGGGCATGAAGGTATTGAGCTGAGCTAAGGGTGACTAGGCGAACACATCAGCCAGAAGTCATGTGGTCACGAGGGAAGTGAGACTAGTTAGGAATGGCTAAGCGAACATGTGGGCCGGCAGTCAGGTGGGAGCATAGGTAGGATTCTAAGATCATGAGGGGAAATGGGTGGCCATGTGACAGTGAATTGTCTAAGAATGGATTAGAAGAATATTGGATCCCAGGTAAGGCATTACACAGGTCAATTGATAATGTTACTGACAGGGAAGTGGAATAATAGACCAACGATTACAATAGGAGTAAAGGGGGACATCGGGAAGGCGGAGGGGAGCTGTACACCACTTTACAGCAGCTTCACATTTGTGTGTGCCTACACCCCTCACAAAGTTGAAGCAGAAATTTGTCAATCATGTCTTCTTCGAAGACAAACCTCTACCTTCAATCCCGGCCCATTTTGGTCTTCCTGAGAATACCCATAGAATCACCGAGAAGGCAGTCTCCAGCAGGACTGCTGCTGTCATTACTGCTGTCATTACTGCTGTCATTATTGATGTGATCTCCGTTCTCCATCTTCTTGCAGCCAGTCAAAAGCATTGCTGTTATCCTCGACAACCCATAAATAATCCTGTAATGTTTCATAACATATCTATTTACGTGTTTCCTTTCAAGTCGAAGATGGCTTTTAACTGCCACGTGTTCTTTAACGTGGGCAGAGTGCACACGAGATCTAATTTTTTTTTTTTCATTTTTCGAGACGACTACACATCGGATCTTACTACTCAAAGAGGGCTAGACATCGGATCTCACTACTCAAAGAGGGCTAGACATCGGATCTTACTACCCAGACAGGGCTAGACATCGGATCTCACTACCCAGACAGGGCTAGACATCGGATCTCACTACCCAGACAGGGCTAGACATCGGATCTCACTACCCAGACAGGGCTAGACATCGGATCTCACTACCCAGACAGGACTAGACATCGGATCTCACTACCAAGACAGGGCTAGACATCGGATCTCACTACCTAAAGAGGACTGGACATCGGATCTCACTACCTAGAGAGGGCTAGACATCGGATATCACTACCCAGAGAGGGCTAGACATCGGATCTCACTACCCAGAGAGGGCTAGACATCGGATCTCACTACCCAGAGAGGACTAGATATCGGACCTCACTACCCAGAGAGGGATAGACATCGGATCCCACTACCTAGAGAGGGCAAGACATCGGCTCTCACTACCCAGAGAGGGCTAGACATCGGCTCTCACTACCCAGAGAGGGCTAGACATCGGCTCTCACTACCCAGAGAGGGCTAGACATCGGATCTCACTACCCAGAGAGGCTAGACATCATATCTCACTACCTATAGAGGGCTAGACATCGGATCTCACTACCAAGAGAGAGCTAGACATCGGATCTCACTACCCAGAGAGGGCTAGAAATCGGATTTCACTACATAGAGAAGGCTAGATATCGGATCTCATTACCTAGAGAGGACTAGACATCGGCTCTCACTACCCAGAGACCACGGAATGGTAGAGGCACGAAGAAACCACGGATTTGAAGTGAATAAATTCCACCATCTACAGCGAGATTTGAAGTGAACAAATTCCACCATCTACTGCGAGACTTGAAGTGAACAAATTCCACCATCTACTGCGAGACTTGAAGTGAACAAATTCCACCATCTACTGCGAGATTATGTAGCTCATGCAAAAGCAGCTTTCCAAAAATGAGGAAGATACTATGCAATCCATTTTTGACAAGAGAAACAAGAAAAAGAGTTCTTAAATGTTATGTAGAGCCAGTCTTAACATATGGATGCTAATCATGGACAATAGAACAACAGACAGGAAAATCACTTGAGGCTGTAGAAATGTGGTTTTACAGAAGAATGTTGAGAATACCATGGACAGCTAAGAAGAGCAATGAAAACGTTCTGTAAGAGGTCAAAGCAAAAAGAGAGCTATTTTCCAATATTAGGAAGAAACAATCATCATTTTTTGGCCATGCAATGAGAAGAGAACAACTGGAATATATTGTAACAACAGGGAAAATTGAGGGATGAAGATATAGAGGGAAACAAATAGAAAATATACCAGACAGCTTAAGAGAATGGCTTGGCAGAAGGTCAACAAAAAGAGATGATAAATAACTGTCGAGATTGAAAGTCATGAAGAGACATGATCGTCTACGCCAGCAAGCATGGTATTTGATGATGATGATGATGATGATGATGATGATGATGACGATGATGATGATGATAGCGCAGGTTTCTCGTGGCAAGGCGCTGTGTCGAGCTGTATAGGTTCAATCATGATAGGATTACCTATTTTTACTTGTTTTTTTTATTCCGTTGTTGATTATTTGTCATTTTATTCTGAGCTGTGTAAACACACCACTTGTCCTGAAATCTGACCTATGAACTCGGAAGATTCCCTCCGTAATAATATTCATCTATTAATTCGTGTTTCTAGACCTACCTCTAGACCAGAGCTATCCCAAAAGGGTTCTCTCAAATCCATTGCTTTTACTCCTACAACAAACACATAGAAGCAAACACATAAATCAACATACCCAAATACTCAAACACACATACCTATCTTTGTTACGTTTCCAGCCGGCTCCTCGAGCTCCGTGATCTATCATGTCGTAGACGGCCTGGTCCGGATGTTTTCTCAATAAAATTAACTTTTTGTTCAGAGCCCTGCCGATAGACATAAACACAGGGCAACTTGACATAAGCCAAGCTCGCAAAATTAATTCACTGAATAACTCACACTCTACCCAATAATGGACCCATTCACTCAATCACTCATCTCTACCCATGTATGGATCCATTCACTCAATCACTCACCCTCTACTGAATAATGGACCCACTCACTCAATCACACACTCTTTACCAAATAATAGACCCACTCTCTCAATAACTCACCCTCTGCCCAATAATGAACCCATTCACTCAATCACTCATCTCTACCCAATAATGGACCCATCACTTAACCACTCTCACTCAACCCAATAATGGACCCATTCACTCAAACACTCACACTCTACCCAATAATGGACCCATTCACTCAAACACTCACACTCTACCCAATAATGGACCCATCACTTAACCACTCACACTCTACCCAATAATGGACCCACTCTCTCAAACACTCACCCTCTACTCAATAATGGATCCATTCTCTCAATCACTCACCCTCTACTGAATAATGGACCAACTCTCTCAATCACTCACCCTCTACCCAATAATGAACCCATTCACTCAATCACTCATCTCTAACCAATAATGGACACATTCACTCAATCACTCACACTCTACCCAATAATAGAAACATTCACTCAATCACTCACACTCTACTCAATAATGGGCACATTCACTCAATCACTCATCTCTACCCAATAATGGACCCATTATCTCAATTACTCAGCCTAAACCCAATAATGGACCCATTCACTCAATCTCTCCCCTCTACCCAACAATGGACCCATTCTCTCAATCACACACCCTCTACCCAATAATGGACCCACTCACTCAATCACTCATCTCTACCCAATAATGGACCCATTTCCTCAATCACTCACCCTCTACTCAATAATAGACCAATTGACTCAATCACTCACTTCAAACACTATCCATTTACAAATGCACTCATGTAAAGACAGCCAGAAGCTATTTAACGTTATGAATCATAACGTCACTACAGCTCTCTTATTGCATGTTAACATTGATAATAAGAGACTCCGTAACTTCATCTGTTATAATAATTGTGGCTAGATGACGATTAATTGACAACAAAGATGGTCACAATTTTAACATTTTGATTTCCATAAACATTCAAGATTCGAAATAACATAGAAACCGGGTAAGTTTAGAACAGTCGCATTATTGTACATTGTCGCAAATTTGAACCACCCCCACAGAATATTCATTTGAAGAATAAGTGATGGAACTAAAATGTTATTTTTGAGATGAGAACAAGCGGCTGTGCTCAGATTTCTCAATCGTTGATCTTTTTTATTTCAATGATACGCTTGTAAATTATCATTCAAGGATAAGCTTCTAAAATACCAATCAAGAATAAGCTTCTAAAATACCAATCAAGAATAAGCTTCTAAAATACCAATCAAGGATAAGCTTCTAAAATACCAATCAAGAATAAGCTTCTAAATACCAATCAAGGATAAGCTTCTAAAATACCAATCAAGAATAAGCTTCTAAAACATTAACCAAGGATAAGCTTGTAAAATATCATTCAAGGATAAGCTTCTAAAATACCAATCAAGAATAAGCTTCTAAAATACCAATCAAGGATAAGCTTTTAAAATACCAATCAAGGATAGCTTCTAAAATATTAATGAAGGATAAGCTTCTAAAATACCAATCAAGGATAAGCTTCTAAAATGTAAATCAAGGATAAGCTTCTAAAATATAAATCAAAGATAAGCTTCTAAAATATTAATCAAGGATAGCTTCTAAAATGTAAATCAAGGATAAGCTTCTAAAATGTAAATCAAGGATAAGCTTCTAAAATACCAATTAAGGATAAGCTTCTAAAACATAAATCAAGGATAAGCTTCTAAAATGTAAATCAAGGATAAGCTTCTAAAATACCAATCAAGGATAAGCTTCTAAAATATTAATCAAAGCTAAGCTTCTAAAATACCAATCAAGGATAAGCTTCTAAAATACCAATCAAGGATAAGCTTCTAAAATATTAATAAAGGATAAGCTTCTAAAAAGTAAATCAAGGATAAGCTTCTGAAATGTAAATCAAGGATAAGTTTCTAAAATATAAATCAAAGATAAGCTTCTAAAATATTAATCAAGGATAAGCTTCTAAAATGTAAATCAAGGATAAGCTTCTAAAATGTAAATCAAGGATAAGCTTCTAAAATACCAATCAAGGATAAGCTTATAAAATATAAATCAAAGATAAGCTTCTAAAATATAAATCAAGAATAAGCTTCTAAAATACCAATCAAGAATAAGCTTCTAAAATACCAATCAAGGATAAGCTTATAAAATACCAATCAAGGATAAGCTTCTAAAATACCAATCAAGGATAAGCTTCTAAAATACCAATCAAGGATAAGCTTCTAAAATATTAATGATGGATAAGCTTCTAAAATGTAAATCAAGGATAAGCTTCTAAAATGTAAATCAAAAATAAGCTTCTAAAATATAAATCAAAGATAAGCTTCTAAAATATTAATCAAGGATAAGCTTCTAAAATGTAAATCAAGGATAAGCTTCTAAAATGTAAATCAAGGATAAATTTCTAAAATACCAATCAAGGATAAGCTTATAAAATATAAATTAAAGATAAGCTTCTAAAATATAAATCAAGAATAAGCTTCTAAAATACCAATCAAGAATAAGCTTCTAAAATACCAATCAAGGATAAGCTTATGAAATATAAATCAAAGATAAGCTTCTAAAATACCAATCAAGGATAAGCTTCTAAAATACAAATCAAGGTTATGCTTCTAAAACATAAATCAAGGATAAGCTTCTAAAATACCAATCAAGGATATGCTTCTAAAACATAAATCAAGGATAAGCTTCTAAAATGTAAATCAAGGATAAGCTTCTAAAATACCAATCAAAGATAAGCTTCTAAAATACCAATCAAGGATAGCTTCTAAAACACCAATCAAGGATAAGCTTCTAAAATACCAATCAAGGATAAGCTTCTAAAATACCAATCAAGGATAAGCTTCTAAAATACCAATCAAGGATAAGCTTCTAAAATATTAATCAAAGCTAAGCTTCTAAAATACCAATCAAGGATAAGCTTCTAAAATACCAATCAAGGATAAGCTTCTAAAATATTAATAAAGGATAAGCTTCTAAAAAGTAAATCAAGGATAAGCTTCTGAAATGTAAATCAAGGATAAGTTTCTAAAATATAAATCAAAGATAAGCTTCTAAAATATTAATCAAGGATAAGCTTCTAAAATGTAAATCAAGGATAAGCTTCTAAAATGTAAATCAAGGATAAGCTTCTAAAATACCAATCAAGGATAAGCTTATAAAATATAAATCAAAGATAAGCTTCTAAAATACCAATCAAGAATAAGCTTCTAAAATACCAATCAAGAATAAGCTTCTAAAATACCAATCAAGGATAAGCTTATAAAATATAAATCAAAGATAAGCTTCTAAAATACCAATCAAGGATAAGCTTCTAAAATACCAATCAAGGATAAGCTTCTAAAATACCAATCAAGGATAAGCTTCTAAAATACCAATCAAGGATAAGCTTCTAAAATATTAATGATGGATAAGCTTCTAAAATGTAAATCAAGGATAAGCTTCTAAAATGTAAATCAAAAATAAGCTTCTAAAATATAAATCAAAGATAAGCTTCTAAAATATTAATCAAGGATAAGCTTCTAAAATGTAAATCAAGGATAAGCTTCTAAAATGTAAATCAAGGATAAATTTCTAAAATACCAATCAAGGATAAGCTTATAAAATATAAATTAAAGATAAGCTTCTAAAATATAAATCAAGAATAAGCTTCTAAAATACCAATCAAGAATAAGCTTCTAAAATACCAATCAAGGATAAGCTTATGAAATATAAATCAAAGATAAGCTTCTAAAATACCAATCAAGGATAAGCTTCTAAAATACAAATCAAGGTTATGCTTCTAAAACATAAATCAAGGATAAGCTTCTAAAATACCAATCAAGGATATGCTTCTAAAACATAAATCAAGGATAAGCTTCTAAAATGTAAATCAAGGATAAGCTTCTAAAATACCAATCAAAGATAAGCTTCTAAAATACCAATCAAGGATAGCTTCTAAAACACCAATCAAGGATAAGCTTCTAAAATACCAATCAAGGATAAGCTTCTAAAATACCAATCAAGGATAAGCTTCTAAAATACCAATCAAGGATAAGCTTCTAAAATACCAATCAAGGATAGCTTCTAAAATACCAATCAAGGATAAGCTTCTAAAATACCAATCAAGGATAAGCTTCTAAAATACCAATCAAGGATAAGCTTCTAAAATACCAATCAAGGATAAACTTCTAAAATACCAATGAAGGATAAACATAAAAATATCAATAATTGATCAATAATTAGATTAGTTAAAACTTGTTTGTTTTTTCTTTTTGCTCTGTACCACAAATTGAAACCACTTCCGTAGTCTCAATTTTAATAATAAATGGAATGTATTATGCTCATGATATCCGCTTTCATAAATGCTTGCAGTTGGTTTCAGATTATAAATGAAATATCACTTGCTGGACCCTAGCTCTCCCTCAAGTCATCATCTTCAGCGCCCCTACAAAATTACATATTGGTGGTCCCATATTTATAAATCTAGGATACACTTCTAAAATATCCATCAAGGACAAACTTTTAAAATATTAATCAAAGATACACTTCTAAAATATCAATCTAGGATACACTTTTAAAATATCAATCAGGGATACACTTCTCAAATATCAATATAGGATACACTTCTAAAATATCGATCAGGGATACACTTCGAACAAATTAATCAAGGATATACTTCTAAAATATCAATCTAGGATAGACTTCTCAAATATTAATCTAGGATACACTTATAAAATATCACTCAAGAACACACTTCTAAAATATAAATCATGGATACATTCTAAAATATCAATATAGGATACACTGCTAAAATATCACTCAATGATAAACTTCTAAAATATCAATCAAGAATACACTTCTAAAATATCAATATAGGATACACTTCTAAAATATCAATCAAGAATACACTTCTAAAATATCAATCTAGGATACACTTCTAAAATATCCATCAAGGATACACTTCTAAAATATCAGTCAGTGATACACATCTAAGATTTCAGTCAAGGATACTTTTCTAAAATATCACTCAAATATACACTTCTAAAATGTCAACCTAGGATATACTTCTAAAATATCAATCAAGAAATTACTTCTAAAATATCAATCAGGGATACACTTCTAAAATATCAATCAGGGATATAATTCTAAAATATTAATCAACGATACACTTCCAAAATATCAATCAATGATACGTTCTAAAATATCAATCAGGGATACATTCTAAAATATTAATCAAGGATACACTTCTAAAATATTAATCAAGGATACACTTCTAAAATACCAATCAAGGATACACTTCTAAAATATTAATCAAGGATACACTTCTAAAATATTAATCAAGGATATACTTATAAAATATTAATCAAGGATACACTTCTAAAATATTAATCAAGGATACACTTCAAAAATATTAATCAAGGATACACTTCTAAAATATTAATCAAGGATACACTTCTAAAATATTGATCAAGGATACACTTCAAAATATTAATCAAGGATACACTTCCAAATATTAATCAAGGATACACTTCTAAAATATTAATCAAGGATACACTTCCAAAATATTAATCAAAGATACACTTCTAAAATATCAATCAATGATACATTATAAAATATCAATCAATGATATATTCTAAAATATCAGTCAATGATACATTCTAAAATATCACTTATAGGTTAGGACATTGCTGGACCCACCTCTCCCTCAAATCATCATCTTCAGCTCCCCAACCAAAGTACATATTGGAGGCTCCGTTGATCATCTTAAACTGCTCCCGCGTAAAGGCGACCACGCCTCCAAAGAGTCCTGCGTAAAGAAGCCTGCGGAACGTGAATACGAGAAATTGAGGGGTAAATGCAAACAGTTCTTTACAACATAACAAGATAATACGGGATTTCTTCAATGCACCAGGTTATAGTGTCATCTTCCAATTTCTTCAAATGCAGCAGGCTATAGTGTCATCTTCCAGTTTCTTCAAATGCACCAGGCTATAGTGTCATCTTCCAATTTCTTCAAATGCAGCAGGCTATAGTGTCATGTTCCAATTTTTTTTAATGCACCAGGCTATAGTGTCATCTTCCAATTTCTTCAATGCACCAGGCTATGGTGTCATCTTCTTATTTCTTCAAATGCACCAGGCTATGGTGTCATCTTCTTATTTCTTCAAATGCACCAGACTATAGTGTCATCTTCCTATTTCTTCAAATACACCAGACTATAGTGTCATCTTCCTATTTCTTCAAATGCACCAGGCTATGGTGTCATCTTCTTATTTCTTCAAATGCACCAGGCTATGGTGTCATCTTCTTATTTCTTCAAATGCACCAGACTATAGTGTCATGTTCCAATTTTTTTTAATGCACCAGACTATAGTGTCATCTTCCTATTTCTTCAAATGCACCAGACTATAGTGTCATCTTCCAATTTCTTCAAATGCACCAGGCTATGGTGTCATCTTCTTATTTCTTCAAATGCACCAGGCTATGGTGTCATCTTCTTATTTCTTCAAATGCACCAGGCTATGGTGTCATCTTGTTATTTCTTTAAATGCACCAGACTATAGTGTCATCTTCCTATTTCTTCAAATACACCAGACTATAGTGCAATCTTCCTCTTTCTTGAAATGCACCAGACTATAGTGTCATTTTCCTATTTCTTCAAAGGCACCATATGGTAATGCTATCTTTCTATTTCTTCAAACGCACCAGACTATAATGTCATCTTAATGTCGCTTCAAATACACTTGGCTACATGACTATAATGTCATCGTAATGTCCCTTAAAATACACTTGACTACATGACTATAATGTCATCTTAATGTCCCTTAAAATACACTTGACTACATGACTATAATATAATCTTTATGTCCCTTCAAATACACTTGACTACATGACTATAATATATCTTAATGTCCCTTAAAATACACTTGACTACATGACTATAATGTCATCTTAATGTCCCTTAAAATGCACTTGACTACATGACTATAATGTCATCTTAAAGTCCCTTCAAATACACTTGACTACATGGCTATAATGTCACCTTAATGGCCCTTCAAATACACTTGACTACATGACTATAATGTCATCTTAATGTCCCTTCAAATACACTTGACTACATGACTATAATGTCATCTTAATGTCCCTTCAAATACACTTGACTACATGGCTATAATGTCACCTTAATGTCCCTTCAAATGCACTTGCCTACATGACTATAATGTCATCTTAATGTCCCTTCAAATACACATGACTACATGACTATAATTCCATGTCAATGTCCCTTCATATACACTTGACTACATGACTATAATTCCATGTCAATGTCCCTTCAAATACACTTGACTACATGACTATAATGTCATTTTAATGTCCCTTCAAATACACTTGACTACATGACTATAATTCCATGTCAATGTCCCTTCAAATACACTTGACTACATGACTATAATGTCATTTTAATGTCCCTTCAATACACTTGCCTACATGACTATAATGTCACCTTAATGTCCCTTCAAATACACTTGACTACATGACTATAATTCCATGTCAATGTCCCTTCAAATACACTTGACTACATGACTATAATTCCATGTCAATGTCCCTTCAAATACACTTGACTACATGACTATAATGTCATCTTAATGTCCCTTCAAATACACTTGACTACATGGCTATAATGTCACCTTAATGTCCCTTCAAATGCACTTGCCTACATGACTATAATGTCACCTTAATGTCCCTTCAAATACACTTGACTACATGACTATAATTCCATGTCAATGTCCCTTCAAATACACTTGACTACATGACTATAATTCCATGTCAATGTCCCTTCAAATACACTTGACTACATGACTATAATGTCATTTTAATGTCCCTTCAAATACACTTGACTACATGGTTATAATGTCATCTTAATGTCCCTTCAAATACACTTGACTACATGACTATAATGTCATCTTAATGTCCCTTCAAATACACTTGACTACATGACTATAATGTCATCTTAATGTCCCTTCAAATACACTTGACTACATGGCTATAATTCCATGTCAATGTCCCTTCAAATACACTTGACTACACAACTATAATGTCATCTTAATGTCCCTTCAAATACACTTGACTACATGGCTATAATTCCATGTCAATGTCCCTTCAAATACATTTGACTACATGACTATAATTCCATGTCAATGTCCCTTCAAATACACTTGACTACATGACTATAATGTCATCTTAATGTCCCTTCAAATACACTTGACTACATGGCTATAATGTCATCTTAATGTCCCTTCAAATACACTTGACTACATGGCTATAATTCCATGTCAATGTCCATTCATATACAATAACGAGAAATAAAGAAAAACTAAACATCATAATAGATAATACAACTTTGAAGCAAGTTGACAATTTTAAATATCTGGGTAGCACGTTAACACAAGAAAATAACCAAGAGACAGAGATAGATATAAGGTGTAACAAAGCATGCCAAGTTATAGGCCAAGTATCAACACTATTGAAAAACAAAGCAATAACTACGGAAGCAAAAAGGGCACTATACAAATCAATTTTTCTACCAACTCTGTGCTATCAGTGCCAGAATTGGACGCTGGACTCTAGAACAATAAGAAAGATAACGACCACAGAAATCAAATGTGTCAGAAGAATGACAGGAAACAGCTTAAGGGACAGAGTAAGAAACACTGACCTGAGGAAGAAACTCGAAATTGAACCAGCCATCGAATACATAAAGAAACAACAGATAAATTGGTTCGGCCACATAACAAGACAAAAAGAACTAACAATGACTCAAAGAGCCATAAACAAACGCTACGAAAACGCCAGATTAAGAGGAAGACCGAGAAAGAGATGTATAAAGGGAATACTAGAGTCACTAGAAGAGATAACACCAGAAGAGGCCAACAGAAGAGCAAAGAATCGCAGATTGTTTCTCCCCTCGACGCCAACGGCAGCAGAGGAAGGATAGAAGAAGAAGGATAAAGAAGAAGTCTATCGTGTTGTATTTTGTGCCTGAGCTGTTGAATTTGTTAAAGTGTTCTCGTAGGTCTTTTATTGTTTCATGTATTTGTGCCAGATCGGCAAAATAATTTTGTGCATGCAAGAAAAACGTGAGAAATCGATTTACGAGGGGAAAAAGTCGTAGGAAATCGATTTACGAGGGGAAAAAAGTCGTAGAAAATCGATTTACCAAAAAAAAAAACGTAAGAAATCGATTTACGGGGAAAATAAGAACTTAGGTCGTTAAGTGTCTAAAAGGTGAAACAATATATACGGGAAAACGTAAGATTTGTCAACCATGTTGGAAACTATACTGCCATATCAACTTTACAACGGAGACACTGGCAAACATATTACCACCTCAACTTTACAACAGAAAGAATAACAAACATATTACCACCTTAACTTTACAGCAGGGGCAGTAACAAACAAATTACCACCTCAACTTTACAGCAGGGGCAGTAACAAACATATTACCACCTCAACTTTACAACAGGGGCAGTAACAAACATATTACCACCTCAACTTTACAACAGGGGCAGTAACAAACATATTACCACCTCAACTTTACAACAGGGGCAGTAACAAACATATTACCACCTCAACTTTACAACAGGGACAGTAACAAACAAATTACCACCTCAACTTTACAACAGAGGCAGTAACAAACATATTACCACCTCAACTTTACAACAGAGGCAGTAACAAACATATTACCACCTCAACTTTACAACAGAGGCAGTAACAAACATATTACCACCTCAACTTTACAACAGGGGCAGTAACAAACATATTACCACCTCAACTTTACAACAGAGGCAGTAACAAACATATTACCACTTCAACTTTACAACAGGGACAGTAACAAACAAATTTCCACCTCAACTTTACAACAGGGGCAGTAACAAACATATTACCTCCTCAACTTTACAACAGGGGCAGTAACAAACATATTACCACTCTATAAATATTTTTAAAATGTTACATTTCTATTGAAGAAACGTATGGTGTGTCCTTTTAGTCACATGTCAATTATACAAACAGAAACATCGAATTGTCTACCGATTGCACTTTGTACAGAGGTGTGATGTCTGAGAAAAGACGCTTGGGTGTCCAGAAACGACAGAATCAGAAATGATATCAAAGTAGGCAATGAGCCAATCCTAAGCTACATACAGAAACAACAAATAAACTGGTTTGACCATCTAGAAAGAATGTCGTGTGATGCCATACCATATAAAGCTTACATTATATGAGAAGAAGAGAAATAGACAGACCCAGAGTATGGTAGACAGGCAACAACATCAAAGAGACGTAACAACATCAAAGAGACGTAACAACATCAAAGAGACGTAACAACATCAAAGAGACGTAACAACATCAAAGAGACGTAACAACATCAATTGACAATGAGTGAATCCGCCAAAAGGGTATCAAAAGTTTGTTTCTCCCTCAACATACGAACAGGTACAAAAGGAAGTGAAGAAAGAAAGAAAGAAAGATAGAAAGATAGATAGAAAGAAAGAAAGAAAGAAAGAAAGAAAGAAAGATTATACAAAAAAGACAAACAGAAAGAAAGAAAGAAAGAATGAAAGAAAGACAAAAAGAAAGAAAGAAATAAAGTAAGACACAAAGAAAGGAAGAAAGAAAGACAAAAAGAAAGAAAGAAACAAAGAAAGACATAAAGAAAGAAAGAAAGATAGAGAAATAAAGACAAAAAGAAAGAAAGAAAGGAAACAAGAAAGAAAGAAAGAAAGAAGTACTTTGTATGGTTCTCTGCCCGCTAAAGCAATAATGACCACTGCAAACACATGACCTGTTATTGGTCAACTTTGAGAAAAAAAACCAACAGAAAAACAACAGAAAAAAAAACAGAAAAAATAACAAAAAGTCATAAAAGTACTTGTATTGAAACTTGTCTAAGGAAGCTACAAGATGGATGGGACTGTCCTGATGGCATCTGTAGATGTTGCGATCATCGGCTGGAAGCATGTCCACGTCATGCAGGATGAAACAGTCAAAGTTGTCGATCTTCAGGGCCTCAATGTATCCAACATTAAACATGAGCCCCTTGTTGAACACAGATGGCATCTCCTGACAGAAATAAACACGAGTAACTACAGCTTTAGACATGATTTTGGAAATCGTTTTATCAAATTAGTTTTACGAGAACGTACGGGATCCAGGCTGTTTCGGGATGACCTAGTTTTTTTTATGTTGTTTGTTCAATTTGTGATAGAAAGAAAGACATAAAGAAAGAAAGAAAGACATAAAGAAAGAAAGAAAGATAGAGAAATAAAGACAAAAAGAAAGAAAGAAAGAAAGGAAAAAAAAGAAAGAAAGAAAGAAAAAAAAAGGAAAAGATAGATACGTGGTTTCTACAGCTTTAGACATGCTTTTGGAATCGTTTTATCAAATTAGTTTTACGAGAACGTACGGGATCCAGGCTGTTTCGGGATGACCTAGTTTATTCTCTCTCCCCCCCCCCCCCCCCCCCGGCCCCCGAGGTAAAAGCTAACGAACGAAATAAAAAAAAAAACAAAAAAACTTTCTATGGCACTCTTCGAAGTCGAGACCTTATCTTCTCATCTCTTTCGCTTATTACTTCTGCCTTCTTTCACAGTTCTCTCCAGAATGGTCTTTGTTTTGTTGGGTTAGGTGGTCGAGAAGCATGGCCAAACCATTGTAGTAATGCATGGGCAGATCAAATTTAGCATGAGTCTGTCTTAGAACGTTCCAGAAGACAGACGGTCAAGGCAGGGTTAAGTGAGTAGATGAGTAGACACGTGGGTGGATAGACATGTGGGTGGATAGACATGTGGGTGGATAGACACGGGAGTGGATAGACACGTGGGTGGATAGACATGTGGGTGGATAGACATGTGGGTGGATAGACACGGGAGTGGATAGACATGTGGGTAGATAGACATGTTGGTCTATAGAAACCGGGGTGGATAAACATGTGGGTAGATAAACATTGGCTGGATAGACACGTGGGTGGATAGACATGTGGGTGGATAGACATGTGCGGGGGTAGAAAAGTGGGTGGTTAGACATTTGGGCGAATAGACATGCGGGTGGATAGACACGTGGGTGGATAGACATGTGGGTGGATAGACATGTGGGTGGATAGACATAGGAATGAATAGACACGTGGTGGATAGACATGTGGGTGTATAGACATGTGGGTGGATAGACATGTGGGTGGATAGACATATGGGTGGATAGACATGTGGGTGGATAGACATGTGGGTGGATAGACTCGTGGGTAGATAGACGTGTGGGTGGATAAACATGTGGGTAGATAGACATGGGGGTAGATAGACATGTGGGTAGATAGACATGTGGGTAGATATACATGTGGGTGGATAGACATGTGGGTGGATAGACATGTGGGTGGATAGAGTAGTGGGTAGATAGACATGTGGGTGGATAAACATGTGGGTGGACAGACACGTGGGTGGATAGACTCGTGGTGGATAGACACGTGGGTGGATAGATATGTGGGTTGCTAGACACGTGGGTGGATAGATACGTGGGTGGATAGACACGTGGGTGGATAGATATGTGGGTTGCTAGACACGTGGGTGGATAGACACGTGGGTGGATAGACACGTGGGTGGATAGATATGTGGGTTGATAGACACGTGGGTGGATAGATATGTGGGTGGATAGACACGTGGGTGGATAGATATGTTGTTGGATAGACATGTGGGTGGATAGATATGTTGTTGGATAGACATGTGGGTGGATAGATATTTGGGTTGATAGACACGCGGGTGGATAGACATGTGGGTGGATAGACATGTGGGTGGATAGACATGTGGGTGGATAGACACGTGGGTGGGTAGACATGTGGGTGGATAGACATGTGGGTGAATAGACATGTGGGTGATAGACACGTGGGTGGATAGACATGTTGTTGGATAGATATGTGGGTGGATAGATATTTGGGTTGATAGACACGTGGGTGGATAGACATGTTGTTGGATAGATATGTGGGTGGATAGACACGTGGGTGGATAGACATGTTGTTGGATAGATATGTGGGTGGATAGGCATGTGGGTGGAAAGACACGTGGGTGGATAGACATGTTGTTGATAGATATGTGGGTGGATAGACACGTGGGTGGATAGATATTTGGGTTGATAGACACGCGGGTGGATAGATATGTTGTTGGATTGATATGTGGGTGGATAGATATGATGTTGGATAGATATGTGGGTGGAGAGATATGTTGTTGGATAGATATGTGGATGGATAGATATGTTGTTGGATATATATGTGGGTGGATAGATATGTTGTTGGATAGATATGTGGGTGGATAGATATGTTGTTAGATAGATATGTGGGTGGATAGATATGTTGTTGGATAGGAATGTTGTTGGATAGATATGTTGTTGGATAGATATGTTGTTGGATAGATATGTGGGTGGATAGATATGTTGTTGGATAGATATGTTGTTGGATAGATATGTGGGTGGATACACACGTGGGTGGATAGATATTTGGGTTGATAGACACGTGGGTGGATAGATATGTTGTTGGATAGATATGTGGGTGGATAGATATGTTGTTGGATAGATATGTGGGTGGATAGATATGTTGTTGGATAGATATGTTGGTGGATATATATGTTGTTGGATAGATATGTGGGTGGATAGATATGTTGTTGGATAGATACGTGGGTGGATAGATATTTGGGTTGATAGACACGCGGGTGGATAGATATGTTGTTGGATAGATATGTGGGTGGATAGATATGTTGTTGGATAGATATGTGGGTGGATAGATATGTTGTTGGATAGATATGTGGGCGGATAGATATGTTGTTGGATAGATATGCGGGTGGATAGATATGTTGTTGGATAGACACGCGGGTGGATAGATATGTTGTTGGATAGACACGCGGGTGGATAGATATGTTGTTGGATAGACACGCGGGTGGATAGATATGTTGTTGGATAGACACGCGGGTGGATAGATATCTTGTTGGATAGATATGTGGGTCGATAGATATGTTGTTGGATAGATATGTGGGTGGATAGATATGTTGTTGGATAGATATGTGGGTGGATAGATATGTTGTTGGATAGACACGTGGGTGGATAGATATGTTGTTGGATAGATATGTGGGTGGATAGATATGTTGTTGGATAGATATGTGGGTGGATAGATATGTTGTTGGATAGATACGTGGGTGGATAGATATGTTGTTGGATAGATACGTGGGTGGATAGATATGTTGTTGGATAGATATGTGGGTGGATAGATATTTTGTTGGATAGATATGTGGGTGGATAGATATGTTGTTGGATATATATGTGGGTGGATAGATATGTTGTTGGATAGATATGTGGGTGGATAGATATGTTGTTGGATAGATACGTGGGTGGATAGATATTTGGGTTGATAGACACGTGGGTGGATAGACATGTTGTTGGATAGATATGTTGTTGGATAGATATGTGGGTGGATAAATATGTTGTTGGATAGATATGTGGGTGGATAGATATGTTGTTGGATAGACACGTGTGTGGATAGATATGTTGTTGGATAGACATGTGGGTGGATAGACATGTGGGTGGATAGACACGTGGGTGGATAGATATTTGGGTTGATAGACATGTGGGTGGATAGACATGGGGTGGATAGACATGTGGGTGGATAGACATGTGGGTGGATAGACATGTGGGTGGATAAACACGTGGTGAATATACACTTCAGTGGATAGACTCGTGGGTGGATAGATATGTGGGTGGATAGACACATGAATGGATAGACACGTGGGTGGATAGACATGTGGGTGGATAGACATGTTGTTGGATAGATATGTGGGTGGATAGATATGTGGGTGGATAGACACGTGGGTGGATAGATATGTGGGTTGATAGACACGCGGGTGGATAGACACGTGGGTGGATAGATATGTGGGTTGATAGACACGTGGGTGGATAGACACGTGGGTGGATAGATATGTGGGTTGATATACGTGGGTGGATAGACAAGTGGGTGGATAGAAAGATGGGTAGATAGACACGTGGGTGGATAGATATGTGGGTGAATAAATTCGTGGGTGAATAGACATGTGGTGGGTAGATATATGGGTGGGTAGACATGTGCGTGGATAGATATGTGGGTGGATAGACATGTGGGTGGATATACATGTGGGTGAATAGACACGTGGATGGATAGACATGTGGGTGAATAGACATGTGGATGCATTTGACACGTTGGTGGATAGACATGTGGGTGGATAGACATGTGGGTGGATAGACATGTGGGTGAATAGACATGTAGGTTGATAGACATGTGGGTGAATAGACATGTGGGTGGATAGACATGTGGGTGGATAGACATGTGGGTGAATAGACATGTAGGTTGATAGACATGTGGGTGAATAGACATGTGGGTGGATAGACATGTGGGTGGATAGACATGTAGGTTGATAGACATGTGGGTGGATAGACATGTGGGTTGATAGACATGTGGGTGGATAGACATGTGGGTGGATAGATATGTGGGTGGATAGACATGTGGGTGGATAGACATGTAGGTTGATAGACATGTGGTTGAATAGACATGTGGGTGGATAGACATGTAGGTTGATAGATATGTGGTTGAATAGACATGTGGGTGGATAGACATGTAGGTTGATAGACATGTGGGTGGATAGACATGTGGGTGGATAGACATGTGGGTGGATAGACATGTAGGTTGATAGACATGTGGTTGAATAGACATGTGGGTGGATAGACATGTAGGTTGATAGACATGTGGTTGAATAGACATGTGGTTGGATAGACATGTGGTTTGAATAGACATGTAGGTTGATAGACATGTGGGTGGATAGACATGTGGGTGGATAGACATGTAGGTTGATAGACATGTGGGTGGATAGACATGTGGGTGGATAGACATGTGGGTGGATAGACATGTGGGTGGATAGACATGTGGGTGAATAGACATGTAGTTTGATAGACATGTGGGTGAATAGACATGTGGGTGGATAGACATGTAGGTTGATAGACATGTAGTTTGATAGACATGTGGGTGGATAGACATGTGGGTGGATAGACATGTGGGTGGATAGACATGTGGGTGAATAGACATGTAGTTTGATAGACATGTGGGTGGATAGACATGTAGTTTGATAGACATGTAGGTTGATAGACATGTGGGTGAATAGACATGTGGGTGAATAGAAATGTTGGTGGATAGACATGTGGGTGGATAGATATGTAGGTTGATAGACATGTGGGTGGATAGACATGTAGGTTGATAGACATGTGGGTGAATAGACATGTGGGTGAATAGACATATAGGTTGATAGACATGTGGGTGGATAGACATGTAGGTTGATAGACATGTGGGTGGATAGACATGTGGGTGGATAGACATGTAGGTTGATAGACATGTGGGTGGATAGACATGTAGGTTGATAGACATGTGGGTGGATAGACATGTGGGTGGATAGACATGTGGGTGGATAGACATGTAGGTTGATAGACATGTGGGTGGATAGACATGTAGGTTGATAGACATGTGGGTGGATAGACATGTAGGTTGATAGACATGTGGGTGGATAGACATGTAGGTTGATAGACATGTAGGTTGATAGACATTTGGGTGGATTGACATGTAGGTTGATAGACATGTAGGTTGATAGACATGTGGGTGGATAGACATGTGGGTGGATAGACATGTAGGTTGATAGACATGTGGGTGGATAGATATTTGGGTTGATAGACATGTGGGTGGATAGACATGGGGGTGGATAGACATATGGGTGGATAGACATGTGGGTGGATAGACATGTGGGTGGATAAACACGTGGGTGAATATACACTTCAGTGGATAGACTCGTGGGTGGATAGATATGTGGGTGGATAGACACATGAATGGATAGACACGTGGGTGGATAGACATGTGGGTGGATAGACATGTTGTTGGATAGATATGTGGGTGGATAGATATGTGGGTGGATAGACACGTGGGTGGATAGATATGTGGGTTGATAGACACGCGGGTGGATAGACACGTGGGTGGATAGATATGTGGGTTGATAGACACGTGGGTGGATTGACACGTGGGTGGATAGATATGTGGGTTGATATACGTGGGTGGATAGACAAGTGGGTGGATAGAAAGATGGGTAGATAGACACGTGGGTGGATAGACATGTGGGTGAATAAATTCGTGGGTGAATAGACATGTGGGTGGGTAGATATATGGGTGGGTAGACATGTGCGTGGATAGATATGTGGGTGGATAGACATGTGGGTGGATATACATGTGGGTGAATAGACACGTGGATGGATAGACATGTGGGTGAATAGACATGTGGATGCATTTGACACGTTGGTGGATAGACATGTGGGTGGATAGACATGTGGGTGGATAGACATGTGGGTGAATAGACATGTAGGTTGATAGACATGTGGGTGAATAGACATGTGGGTGGATAGACATGTGGGTGGATAGACATGTGGGAGAATAGACATGTAGGTTGATAGACATGTGGGTGAATAGACATGTGGGTGGATAGACATGTGGGTGGATAGACATGTAGGTTGATAGACATGTGGGTGGATAGACATGTGGGTTGATAGACATGTGGGTGGATAGACATGTGGGTGGATAGATATGTGGGTGGATAGACATGTGGGTGGATAGACATGTAGGTTGATAGACATGTGGTTGAATAGACATGTGGGTGGATAGACATGTAGGTTGATAGATATGTGGTTGAATAGACATGTGGGTGGATAGACATGTAGGTTGATAGACATGTGGGTGGATAGACATGTGGGTGGATAGACATGTGGGTGGATAGACATGTAGGTTGATAGACATGTGGTTGAATAGACATGTGGGTGGATAGACATGTAGGTTGATAGACATGTGGTTGAATAGACATGTGGTTGGATAGACATGTGGTTGAATAGACATGTAGGTTGATAGACATGTGGGTGGATAGACATGTGGGTGGATAGACATGTAGGTTGAAAGACATGTGGGTGGATAGACATGTGGGTGGATAGACATGTGGGTGGATAGACATGTGGGTGGATAGACATGTGGGTGAATAGACATGTAGTTTGATAGACATGTGGGTGAATAGACATGTGGGTGGATAGACATGTGGGTGGATAGACATGTGGGTGAATAGACATGTAGGTTGATAGACATGTGGGTGAATAGACATGTGGGTGGATAGACATGTGGGTGGATAGACATGTAGGTTGATAGACATGTGGGTGGATAGACATGTGGGTTGATAGACATGTGGGTGGATAGACATGTGGGTGGAAAGATATGTGGGTGGATAGACATGTGGGTGGATAGACATGTAGGTTGATAGACATGTGGTTGAATAGACATGTGGGTGGATAGACATGTAGGTTGATAGATATGTGGTTGAATAGACATGTGGGTGGATAGACATGTAGGTTGATAGACATGTGGGTGGATAGACATGTGGGTGGATAGACATGTGGGTGGATAGACATGTAGGTTGATAGACATGTGGTTGAATAGACATGTGGGTGGATAGACATGTAGGTTGATAGACATGTGGTTGAATAGACATGTGGTTGGATAGACATGTGGTTGAATAGACATGTAGGTTGATAGACATGTGGGTGGATAGACATGTGGGTGGATAGACATGTAGGTTGATAGACATGTGGGTGGATAGACATGTGGGTGGATAGACATGTGGGTGGATAGACATGTGGGTGGATAGACATGTGGGTGAATAGACATGTAGTTTGATAGACATGTGGGTGAATAGACATGTGGGTGGATAGACATGTAGGTTGATAGACATGTAGTTTGATAGACATGTGGGTGGATAGACATGTGGGTGGATAGACATGTGGGTGGATAGACATGTGGGTGAATAGACATGTAGTTTGATAGACATGTGGGTGGATAGACATGTAGTTTGATAGACATGTAGGTTGATAGACATGTGGGTGAATAGACATGTGGGTGGATAGACGTGTAGGTTGATAGACATGTAGGTTGATAGACATGTAGGTTGATAGACATGTGGGTGGATAGACATGTAGGTTGATAGACATGTGGGTGGATAGACATGTGGGTGGATAGACATGTAGGTTGATAGACATGTGGGTGGATAGACATGTGGGTGGATAGACATGTAGGTGATAGACATGTGGGTGGATAGACATGTAGGTTGATAGACATGTGGGTGGATAGACATGTAGGTTGATAGACATGTGGGTGGATAGACATGTGGGTGAATAGACATGTAGGTTGATAGACATGTGGGTGAATAGACATGTGGGTGGATAGACATGTAGGTTGATAGACATGTGGGTGGATAGACATGTAGGTTGATAGACATGTGGGTGGATAGACATGTAGGTTGAAAGACATGTGGGTGGATAGACATGTAGGATGATAGACATATGGGTGGATAGACATGTGGGTGAATAGACATGTAGTTTGATAGACATGTGGGTGAATAGACATGTGGGTGGATAGACATGTAGGTTGATAGACATGTGGGTGAATAGACATGTGGGTGAATAGAATGTTGGTGGATAGACATGTGGGTGGATAGATATGTAGGTTGATAGACATGTGGGTGGATAGACATGTAGGTTGATAGACATGTGGGTGAATAGACATGTGGGTGAATAGACATATAGGTTGATAGACATGTGGGTGGATAGACATGTAGGTTGATAGACATGTGGGTGGATAGACATGTGGGTGGATAGACATGTAGGTTGATAGACATGTGGGTGGATAGACATGTAGGTTAATAGACATGTGGGTGGATAGACATGTGGGTGGATAGACATGTGGGTGGATAGACATGTTGGTTGATAGACATGTGGGTGGATAGACATGTAGGTTGATAGACATGTGGGTGGATAGACATGTAGGTTGATAGACATGTGGGTGGATAGACATGTAGGTTGATAGACATGTAGGTTGATAGACATTTGGGTGGATTGACATGTAGGTTGATAGACATGTAGGTTGATAGACATGTGGGTGGATAGACATGTGGGTGGATAGACATGTAGGTTGATAGACATGTGGGTGGATAGATATTTGGGTTGATAGACATGTGGGTGGATAGACATGGGGTGGATAGACATGTGGGTGGATAGACATGTGGGTGGATAGACATGTGGGTGGATAAACACGTAGGTGAATATACACTTCAGTGGATAGACTCGTGGGTGGATAGATATGTGGGTGGATAGACACATGAATGGATAGACACGTGGGTGGATAGACATGTGGGTGGATAGACATGTTGTTGGATAGATATGTGGGTGGATAGACATGTGGGTGGATAGACACGTGGGTGGATAGATATGTGGGTTGATAGACACGCGGGTGGATAGACACGTGGGTGGATAGATATGTGGGTTGATAGACACGTGGGTGGATAGACACGTGGGTGGATAGATATGTGGGTTGATATACGTGGGTGGATAGACAAGTGGGTGGATAGAAAGATGGGTAGATAGACACGTGGGTGGATAGACATGTGGGGTGAATAAATTCGTGGGTGAATAGACATGTGGGTGGTAGATATATTGGTGGGTAGACATGTGCGTGGATAGATATGTGGGTGGATAGACATGTGGGTGGATATACATGTGGGTGAATAGACACGTGGATGGATAGACATGTGGGTGAATAGACATGTGGATGCATTTGACACGTTGGTGGATAGACATGTGGGTGGATAGACATGTGGGTGGATAGACATGTGGGTGAATAGACATGTAGGTTGATAGACATGTGGGTGAATAGACATGTGGGTGGATAGACATGTGGGTGGATAGACATGTGGGAGAATAGACATGTAGGTTGATAGACATGTGGGTGAATAGACATGTGGGTGGATAGACATGTGGGTGGATAGACATGTAGGTTGATAGACATGTGGGTGGATAGACATGTGGGTTGATAGACATGTGGGTGGATAGACATGTGGGTGGATAGATATGTGGGTGGATAGATATGTGGGTGGATAGACATGTAGGTTGATAGACATGTGGTTGAATAGACATGTGGGTGGATAGACATGTAGGTTGATAGATATGTGGTTGAATAGACATGTGGGTGGATAGACATGTAGGTTGATAGACATGTGGGTGGATAGACATGTGGGTGGATAGACATGTGGGTGGATAGACATGTAGGTTGATAGACATGTGGTTGAATAGACATGTGGGTGGATAGACATGTAGGTTGATAGACATGTGGTTGAATAGACATGTGGTTGGATAGACATGTGGTTGAATAGACATGTAGGTTGATAGACATGTGGGTGGATAGACATGTGGGTGGATAGACATGTAGGTTGATAGACATGTGGGTGGATAGACATGTGGGTGGATAGACATGTGGGTGGATAGACATGTGGGTGGATAGACATGTGGGTGAATAGACATGTAGTTTGATAGACATGTGGGTGAATAGACATGTGGGTGGATAGACATGTAGGTTGATAGACATGTAGTTTGATAGACATGTGGGTGGATAGACATGTGGGTGGATAGACATGTGGGTGGATAGACATGTGGGTGAATAGACATGTAGTTTGATATACATGTGGGTGGATAGACATGTAGTTTGATAGACATGTAGGTTGATAGACATGTGGGTGAATAGACATGTGGGTGGATAGACATGTAGGTTGATAGACATGTAGGTTGATAGACATGTAGGTTGATAGACATGTGGGTGGATAGACATGTAGGTTGATAGACATGTGGGTGGATAGACATGTGGGTGGATAGACATGTAGGTTGATAGACATGTGGGTGGATAGACATGTGGGTGGATAGACATGTAGGTTGATAGACATGTGGGTGGATAGACATGTAGGTTGATAGACATGTGGGTGGATAGACATGTAGGTTGATATACATGTGGGTGGATAGACATGTGGGTGAATAGACATGTAGGTTGATAGACATGTGGGTGAATAGACATGTGGGTGGATAGACATGTGGGTGGATAGACATGTTGTTGGATAGATATGTGGGTGGATAGACATGTGGGTGGATAGACATGTGGGTGGATAGATATGTGGGTTGATAGACATGTGGGTGGATAGACACGTGGGTGGATAGATATGTGGGTGATAGACACGTGGGTGGATAGACACGTGGGTGGATAGATATGTGGGTTGATATACGTGGGTGGATAGACATGTGGGTGGATAGAAAGATGGGTAGATAGACACGTGGGTGGATAGACATGTGGGTGAATAAATCGTGGGTGAATAGACATGTGGGTGGGTAGATATATGGGTGGGTAGACATGTGCGTGGATAGATATGTGGGTGGATAGACATGTGGGTGGATATACATGTGGGTGAATAGACACGTGGATGGATAGACATGTGGGTGAATAGACATGTGGATGCATTTGACACGTTGGTGGATAGACATGTGGGTGGATAGACATGTGGGTGGATAGACATGTGGGTGAATAGACATGTAGGTTGATAGACATGTGGGTGAATAGACATGTGGGTGGATAGACATGTGGGTGGATAGACATGTGGGAGAATAGACATGTAGGTTGATAGACATGTGGGTGAATAGACATGTGGGTGGATAGACATGTGGGTGGATAGACATGTAGGTTGATAGACATGTGGGTGGATAGACATGTGGGTTGATAGACATGTGGGTGGATAGACATGTGGGTGGATAGACATGTGGGTGGATAGACATGTGGGTGGATAGACATGTAGGTTGATAGACATGTGGTTGAATAGACATGTGGGTGGATAGACATGTAGGTTGATAGATATGTGGTTGAATAGACATGTGGGTGGATAGACATGTAGGTTGATAGACATGTGGGTGGATAGACATGTGGGTGGATAGACATGTGGGTGGATAGACATGTAGGTTGATAGACATGTGGTTGAATAGACATGTGGGTGGATAGACATGTAGGTGATAGACATGTGGTTGAATAGACATGTGGTTGGATAGACATGTGGTTGAATAGACATGTAGGTTGATAGACATGTGGGTGGATAGACATGTGGGTGGATAGACATGTAGGTTGATAGACATGTGGGTGGATAGACATGTGGGTGGATAGACATGTGGGTGGATAGACATGTGGGTGGATAGACATGTGGGTGAATAGACATGTAGTTTGATAGACATGTGGGTGAATAGACATGTGGGTGGATAGACATGTGGGTGGATAGACATGTGGGTGAATAGACATGTAGGTTGATAGACATGTGGGTGAATAGACATGTGGGTGGATAGACATGTGGGTGGATAGACATGTAGGTTGATAGACATGTGGGTGGATAGACATGTGGGTTGATAGACATGTGGGTGGATAGACATGTGGGTGGAAAGACATGTGGGTGGATAGACATGTGGGTGGATAGACATGTAGGTTGATAGACATGTGGTTGAATAGACATGTGGGTGGATAGACATGTAGGTTGATAGACATGTGGTTGAATAGACATGTGGGTGGATAGACATGTAGGTTGATAGACATGTGGGTGGATAGACATGTGGGTGGATAGACATGTGGGTGGATAGACATGTAGGTTGATAGACATGTGGTTGAATAGACATGTGGGTGGATAGACATGTAGGTTGATAGACATGTGGTTGAATAGACATGTGGTTGGATAGACATGTGGTTGAATAGACATGTAGGTTGATAGACATGTGGGTGGATAGACATGTGGGTGGATAGACATGTAGGTTGATAGACATGTGGGTGGATAGACATGTGGGTGGATAGACATGTGGGTGGATAGACATGTGGGTGGATAGACATGTGGGTGAATAGACATGTAGTTGATAGACATGTGGGTGAATAGACATGTGGGTGGATAGACATGTAGGTTGATAGACATGTAGTTGATAGACATGTGGGTGGATAGACATGTGGGTGGATAGACATGTGGGTGGATAGACATGTGGGTGAATAGACATGTAGTTTGATAGACATGTGGGTGGATAGACATGTAGTTGATAGACATGTAGGTTGATAGACATGTGGGTGAATAGACATGTGGGTGGATAGACATGTAGGTTGATAGACATGTAGGTTGATAGACATGTAGGTTGATAGACATGTGGGTGGATAGACATGTAGGTTGATAGACATGTGGGTGGATAGACATGTGGGTGGATAGACATGTAGGTTGATAGACATGTGGGTGGATAGACATGTGGGTGGATAGACATGTAGGTTGATAGACATGTGGGTGGATAGACATGTAGGTTGATAGACATGTGGGTGGATAGACATGTAGGTTGATAGACATGTGGGTGGATAGACATGTGGGTGAATAGACATGTAGGTTGATAGACATGTGGGTGAATAGACATGTGGGTGGATAGACATGTAGGTTGATAGACATGTGGGTGGATAGACATGTAGGTTGATAGACATGTGGGTGGATAGACATGTAGGTTGATAGACATGTGGGTGGATAGACATGTAGGATGATAGACATATGGGTGGATAGACATGTGGGTGAATAGACATGTAGTTTGATAGACATGTGGGTGAATAGACATGTGGGTGGATAGACATGTAGGTTGATAGACATGTGGGTGAATAGACATGTGGGTGAATAGACATGTTGGTGGATAGACATGTGGGTGGATAGACATGTAGGTTGATAGACATGTGGTGGATAGACATGTGGGTGGATAGACATGTAGGTTGATAGACATGTGGGTGGATAGACATGTAGGTTGATAGACATGTGGGTGGATAGACATGTGGGTGGATAGACATGTGGGTGGATAGACATGTTGGTTGATAGACATGTGGGTGGATAGACATGTAGGTTGATAGACATGTGGGTGGATAGACATGTAGGTTGATAGACATGTGGGTGGATAGACATGTAGGTTGATAGACATGTAGGTTGAAGACATTTGGGTGGATAGACATGTAGGTTGATAGACATGTAGGTGATAGACATGTGGGTGGATAGACATGTGGGTGGATAGACATGTAGGTTGATAGACATGTGGGTGGATAGATATTTGGGTTGATAGACATGTGGGTGGATAGACATGGGGGTGGATAGACATGTGGGTGGATAGACATGTGGGTGGATAGACATGTGGGTGGATAAACATGTAGGTGAATATACACTTCAGTGGATAGACTCGTGGGTGGATAGATATGTGGGTGGATAGACACATGAATGGATAGACATGTGGGTGGATAGACATGTGGGTGGATAGACATGTTGTTGGATAGATATGTGGGTGGATAGATATGTGGGTGGATAGACACGTGGGTGGATAGATATGTGGGTTGATAGACACGCGGGTGGATAGACACGTGGGTGGATAGATATGTGGGTTGATAGACACGTGGGTGGATAGACACGTGGGTGGATAGATATGTGGGTTGATATACGTGGGTGGATAGACAAGTGGGTGGATAGAAAGATGGGTAGATAGACACGTGGGTGGATAGACATGTGGGTGAATAAATTCGTGGGTGAATAGACATGTGGGTGGGTAGATATATTGGTGGGTAGACATGTGCGTGGATAGATATGTGGGTGGATAGACATGTGGGTGGATATACATGTGGGTGAATAGACACGTGGATGGATAGACATGTGGGTGAATAGACATGTGGATGCATTTGACACGTTGGTGGATAGACATGTGGGTGGATAGACATGTGGGTGGATAGACATGTGGGTGAATAGACATGTAGGTTGATAGACATGTGGGTGAATAGACATGTGGGTGGATAGACATGTGGGTGGATAGACATGTGGGAGAATAGACATGTAGGTTGATAGACATGTGGGTGAATAGACATGTGGGTGGATAGACATGTGGGTGGATAGACATGTAGGTTGATAGACATGTGGGTGGATAGACATGTGGGTTGATAGACATGTGGGTGGATAGACATGTGGGTGGATAGACATGTGGGTGGATAGACATGTGGGTGGATAGACATGTAGGTTGATAGACATGTGGTTGAATAGACATGTGGGTGGATAGACATGTAGGTTGATAGATATGTGGTTGAATAGACATGTGGGTGGATAGACATGTAGGTTGATAGACATGTGGGTGGATAGACATGTGGGTGGATAGACATGTGGGTGGATAGACATGTAGGTTGATAGACATGTGGTTGAATAGACATGTGGGTGGATAGACATGTAGGTTGATAGACATGTGGTTGAATAGACATGTGGTTGGATAGACATGTGGTTGAATAGACATGTAGGTTGATAGACATGTGGGTGGATAGACATGTGGGTGGATAGACATGTAGGTTGATAGACATGTGGGTGGATAGACATGTGGGTGGATAGACATGTGGGTGGATAGACATGTGGGTGGATAGACATGTGGGTGAATAGACATGTAGTTTGATAGACATGTGGGTGAATAGACATGTGGGTGGATAGACATGTAGGTTGATAGACATGTAGTTTGATAGACATGTGGGTGGATAGACATGTGGGTGGATAGACATGTGGGTGGATAGACATGTGGGTGAATAGACATGTAGGTTGATAGACATGTGGGTGGATAGACATGTAGTTGATAGACATGTAGGTTGATAGACATGTGGGTGAATAGACATGTGGGTGGATAGACATGTAGGTTGATAGACATGTAGGTTGATAGACATGTAGGTTGATAGACATGTGGGTGGATAGACATGTAGGTTGATAGACATGTGGGTGGATAGACATGTGGGTGGATAGACATGTAGGTTGATAGACATGTGGGTGGATAGACATGTGGGTGGATAGACATGTAGGTTGATAGACATGTGGGTGGATAGACATGTAGGTTGATAGACATGTGGGTGGATAGACATGTAGGTTGATAGACATGTGGGTGGATAGACATGTGGGTGAATAGACATGTAGGTTGATAGACATGTGGGTGAATAGACATGTGGGTGGATAGACATGTAGGTTGATAGACATGTGGGTGGATAGACATGTAGGTTGATAGACATGTGGGTGGATAGACATGTAGGTTGATAGACATGTGGGTGGATAGACATGTAGGATGATAGACATGTGGGTGGATAGACATGTGGGTGAATAGACATGTAGTTTGATAGACATGTGGGTGAATAGACATGTGGGTGGATAGACATGTAGGTTGATAGACATGTGGGTGAATAGACATGTGGGTGAATAGACATGTTGGTGGATAGACATGTGGGTGGATAGACATGTAGGTTGATAGACATGTGGGTGGATAGACATGTAGGTTGATAGACATGTGGGTGAATAGACATGTGGGTGAATAGACATGTAGGTTGATAGACATGTGGGTGGATAGACATGTAGGTTGATAGACATGTGGGTGGATAGACATGTGGGTGGATAGACATGTAGGTTGATAGACATGTGGGTGGATAGACATGTAGGTTGATAGACATGTGGGTGGATAGACATGTGGGTGGATAGACATGTGGGTGGATAGACATGTAGGTTGATAGACATGTGGGTGGATAGACATGTAGGTTGATAGACATGTGGGTGGATAGACATGTAGGTTGATAGACATGTGGGTGGATAGACATGTAGGTTGATAGACATGTAGGTTGATAGACATGTGGGTGGATAGACATGTAGGTTGATAGACATGTAGGTTGATAGACATGTGGGTGGATAGACATGTGGGTGGATAGACATGTAGGTTGATAGACATGTGGGTGGATAGACATGTAGGTTGATAGACATGTGGGTGGATAGACATGTGGGTGGATAGACATGTGGGTGAATAGACATGTAGGTTGATAGACATGTGGGTGGATAGACATGTGGGTGGATAGACATGTGGGTGGATAGACATGTGGGTGGATAGACATGTGGGTGGATAGACATGTAGGTTGATAGACATGTGGGTGGATAGACATGTAGGTTGATAGACATGTGGGTGGATAGACATGTGGGTGAATAGACATGTGGGTGGATAGACATGTGGGTGGATAGACATGTGGGTGGATAGACATGTGGGTGGATAGACATGTGGGTGGATAGACATGTGGGTGGATAGACATGTAGGTGATAGACATGTGGGTTGATAGACATGTAGGTTGATAGACATGTGGTGGATAGACATGTAGGTGATGACATGTAGGTTGAGACATGTAGGTTGATAGACATGTAGGTTGATAGACATGTGGGTGGATAGACATGTGGGTGGATAGACATGTAGGTGATAGACATGTAGGTTGATAGACATGTGGTTGATAGACATGTAGGTGATAGACATGTGGGTGGATAGACATGTGGGTGGATAGACATGTAGGTTGATAGACATGTGGGTGGATAGACATGTGGGTGGATAGACATGTAGGTTGATAGACATGTGGGTGGATAGACATGTGGTTGATAGACATGTGGGTGGATAGACATGTAGGTGATAGACATGTAGGTGGAAAGACATGTGGGTGGATAGACATGTAGGTTGATAGACATGGGGGTGGATAGACATGTGGGTGAATAGACATGTGGGTTGATAGACATGTGGGTGGATAGACATGTGGGTGGATAGACATGTGGGTGATAGACATGTGGGTGGATAGACATGTGGGTGGATAGACATGTAGGATAGACATGTGGGTGGATAGACATGTAGGTTGATAGATAGACATGTAGGTTGATAGACATGTGGTGGATAGACATGTGGGTGGATAGACATGTGGGTGGATAGACATGTGTGTGATAGACATGTGGGTGAATAGACATGTAGGTTGATAGACATGTGGGTGGATAGACATGTGGGTGGATAGACATGTGTGTGGATAGACATGTGGGTGAATAGACATGTGGGTGGATAGACAGTGGGTGAATAGACATGTGGGTGGATAGACATGGGTGGATAGACATGTAGGTGGATAGACATGTGGGTGGATAGACATGTGGGTGGATAGACATGTGGGTGATAGACATGTGGGTGGATAGACATGTTGGTGGATAGACATGTGGGTGGATAGACATGTGGGTGGATAGACATGTGGGTGGATAGACATGTGGTGGATAGACATGTAGTTGATAGACATGTGGGTGGATAGACATGTGGTTGATAGACATGTGGGTGGATAGACATGGGTGGATATACATGTGGTGGATAGACATGTGGGTGGATAGACATGTGGGTGGATAGACATGTGGTGGATAGACATGTTGGTGGTAGAAACGATTGTGGATAGACATGTGGGTGAATAGACATGTGGGTGGATAGACATGTGGTTGGATAGACATGTGGGTGGATAGACATGGGGTGGATAGACATGTGGGTGGATAGACATGTGGGTTGATAGACATGTGGGTGGATAGACATGTGGGTGGATAGACATGTGGGTTGATAGACATGTGGGTGGATAGACATGTGGGTGGATAGACATGTGGGTTGATAGAAGTGGGTGGATAGACATGTGGGTGGATAGACATGTAGGTTGATAGACATGTGGGTGGATAGACATGTGGTGATAGACATGTGGGGAATAGACATGTGGGTGGATAGACATGTGGGTGGATAGACATGTGGGTGGATAGACATGTGGGTGGATAGACATGTGGGTGGATAGACATGTGGGTTGATAGACATGTGGGTGGATAGACATGTGGGTGGATAGACATGTGGGTGGATAGACATGTGGGTGGATAGACATGTAGGTTGATAGACATGTGTTGGATAGACATGTGGGTGGATAGACATGTAGGTTGATAGACATGTGGTTGAATAGACATGTGGGTGGATAGACATGTAGGTTGATAGACATGTGGGTGGATAGACATGTGGGTGGATAGACATGTGGGTGGATAGACATGTAGGTTGATAGACATGTGGTTGGATAGACATGTGGGTGGATAGACATGTAGGTTGATAGACATGTGGGTGGATAGACATGTGGGTGGATAGACATGTGGTTGATAGACATGTAGGTTGATAGACATGTGGTTGGATAGACATGTGGGTGGATAGACATGTAGGTGATAGACATGTGGGTGGATAGACATGTGGGTGGATAGACATGTAGGTTGATAGACATGTGGGTGAATAGACATGTGGGTGGATAGACATGTAGTTGATAGACATGTAGGTTGATAGACATGTGGGTGGATAGACATGTGGGTGGATAGACATGTGGGTGGTAGACATGTGGGTGAATAGACATGTAGGTTGATAGACATGTGGGTGGATAGACATGTAGGTTGATAGACATGTGGGTTGATAGACATGTGGGTGAATAGACATGTGGGTGGATAGACATGTAGGTTGATAGACATGTAGGTTGATAGACATGTAGGTTGATATAGACATGTGGGTGATAGACATGTGGGTGGATAGACATGTAGGTTGATAGACATGTGGGTGAATAGACATGTGGGTGGATAGACATGTGGGTGATAGACATGTAGGTTGATAGACATGTGGGTGGATAGACATGTGGGTGGATAGACATGTGGTTGATAGACATGTGGGTGGATAGGGGGGGATAGACATGTGGGTGGATAGACATGTGGGTTGATAGACATGTGGGTGGATAGACATGTAGGTTGATAGACATGTGGGTGGATAGACATGTGGGTGAATAGACATGTAGGTTGATAGACATGTGGGTGATAGACATGTGGGTGGATAGACATGTGGTTGATAGACATGTGGGTGGATAGACATGTAGGTTGATAGACATGTGGTGGATAGACATGTAGGTTGATAGACATGTGGGTGGATAGACATGTAGGTTGATAGACATGTAGGTTGATAGACATGTGGGTGGATAGACATGTAGGTTGATAGACATGTGGGTGGATAGACATGTAGTGGATGTATGATAGACATGTGGGTGGATAGACATGTGGGTGAATAGACATGTAGGTTGATAGACATGTGGGTGAATAGACATGTGGGTGGATAGACATGTAGGTTGATAGACATGTGGGTGATAGACATGTGGGTGATAGACATGTTGGTGGATAGACATGTGGGTGGATAGACATGTAGGTTGATAGACATGTGGGTGGATAGACATGTAGGTTGATAGACATGTGGGTGGATAGACATGTGGGTGAATAGACATGTAGGTTGATAGACATGTGGGTGGATAGACATGTAGGTGGATAGACATGTGGGTGGATAGACATGTGGGTGGATAGACATGTAGGTGATAGACATGTGGGTGGATAGACATGTAGGTTGATAGACATGTGGGTGGATAGACATGTGGGTGGATAGACATGTGGGTGGATAGACATGTGGTTGGATAGACATGTGGGTGGATAGACATGTAGGTTGATAGACATGTGGTGGATAGACATGTAGGTTGATAGACATGTGGGTGGATAGACATGTAGGTTGATAGACATGTAGGTTGATAGACATGTGGGTGGATAGACATGTGGTGATAGACATGTAGGTTGATAGACATGTGGGTGGATAGACATGTGGGTGGATAGACATGTAGGTTGATAGACATGTGGGTGGATAGACATGTAGTTGATAGACATGTGGGTGGATAGACATGTGGGTGGATAGACATGTGGGTGGATAGACATGTAGGTGATAGACATGTGGGTGGATAGACATGTGGGTGGATAGACATGTGGGTGGATAGACATGTGGGTGGATAGACATGTAGGTTGATAGACATGTGGGTGGATAGACATGTGGGTGGATAGACATGTAGGTTGATAGACATGTGGGTGGATAGACATGTGGGTGAATAGACATGTGGGGGATAGACATGTGGGTGGATAGACATGTGGGTGGATAGACATGTTGGTGGATGATAGACATGTGGGTGGATAGACATGTAGGTTGATAGACATGTGGGTTGATAGACATGTAGGTGATAGACATGTGGGTGGATAGACATGTAGGTTGATAGACATGTAGGTTGATAGACATGTAGGTTGATAGACATGTGGTTGATAGACATGTGGGTGGATAGACATGTGGGTGGATAGACATGTAGGTTGATAGACATGTGGTTGATAGACATGTAGGTTGATAGACATGTAGGTTGATAGACATGTGGGTGGATAGACATGTAGGTGATAGACATGTGGGTGGATAGACATGTAGGTTGATAGACATGTGGGTGGATAGACATGTAGGTTGATAGACATGTAGGTTGATAGACATGTGGGTGGATAGACATGTAGGTTGATAGACATGTAGGTTGATAGACATGTGGGTGGATAGACATGTGGGTGGATAGACATGTAGGTTGATAGACATGTGGGTGGATAGACATGTAGGTTGATAGACATGTGGTGGATAGACATGTGGGTGGATAGACATGTGGGTGAATAGACATGTAGGTTGATAGACATGTGGGTGGATAGACATGTGGGTGGATAGACATGTGGGTGGATAGACATGTGGGTGGATAGACATGTGGGTGGATAGACATGTAGGTTGATAGACATGTGGGTGGATAGACATGTAGGTTGATAGACATGTGGGTGGATAGACATGTGGGTGAATAGACATGTGGGTGGATAGACATGTGGGTGGATAGACATGTGGGTGGATAGACATGTGGGTGGATAGACATGTGGGTGGATAGACATGTAGGTTGATAGACATGTGGGTTGATAGACATGTAGGTTGATAGACATGTGGGTGGATAGACATGTAGGTTGATAGACATGTAGGTTGATAGACATGTGGGTGATAGACATGTAGGTTGATAGACATGTGGGTGAATAGACATGTGGGTGGATAGACATGTAGGTTGATAGACATGTAGGTTGATAGACATGTAGGTTGATAGACATGTGGGTGGATAGACATGTAGGTTGATAGACATGTGGTGATAGACATGTGGGTGATAGACATGTGGGTGGATAGACATGTAGGTGATAGACATGTGGTGGATAGACATGTAGGTTGATAGACATGTGGGTGGATAGACATGTAGGTTGATAGACATGTAGGTGGATAGACATGTGGGTGGATAGACATGTAGGTTGATAGACATGTGGTGGATAGACATGTGGGTGGATAGACATGGGGTTGATAGACATGTGGGTGGATAGACATGTGGGTGGATAGACATGTGGGTGGATAGATGTGGGTGGATAGACATGTGGGTGGATAGACATGTAGGTTGATAGACATGTGGGTGGATAGACATGTAGGTTGATAGACATAGGTTGATAGACATGTGGGTGAATAGACATGTGGGTGGATAGACATGTGGGTGGATAGACATGTGTGTGGATAGACATGTGGGTGAATAGACATGTAGGTTGATAGACATGTGGGTGAATAGACATGTGGGTGGATAGACATGTGTGTGGATAGACATGTGGGTGAATAGACATGTGGGTGGATAGACAGTGGGTGAATAGACATGTGGGTGGATAGACTGTGGGTGGATAGACATGTGGGTGGATAGACTATGGGTGGATAGACATGTTGGTGGATAGACATGCCAGTGGATAGACATGTGGGTGGATAGACATGTTGGTGGATAGACATATGGGTGGATAGACATGTGGGTGGATAGACATGTGGTTGGGTAGTTATGATGATGGATAGACACGTTACTAGATAGACATGTGGGTGGATAGACATGTGGTTGGATAGACATGTGGGTGGATAGACATGTGGGTGGCTATATCAGTGGATGGATAGACATGTGGGTGGATAGTAATGTGGGTGGATAGACAATCCAGTGGATAGACACGTGGATGGTCAGAAACGATTGTGGATAGACACGTGGGTGAATAGACATGTGGGTGGATAGACATGTTGTTGGATAGATATGTGGGTGGATAGATATGTGGGTGGATAGACAAGTGGGTGGATAGAAAGATGGGTAGATAGACACGTGGGTGGATAGACATGTGGGTGAATAAATACGTGGGTGAATAGACATGTGGGTGGGTAGATATATGGGTGGGTAGACATGTGCGTGGATAGATATGTGGGTGGATAGACATGTGGGTGGATATACATGTGGGTGAATAGACACGTGGATGGATAGACATGTGGGTGAATAGACATGTGGATGCATTTGACACGTTGGTGGATAGACATGTGGGTGGATAGACATGTGGGTGGATAGACATGTGGGTGAATAGACATGTAGGTTGATAGACATGTGTGTGAATAGACATGTGGGTGGATAGACATGTGGGTGGATAGACATGTGGGTGAATAGACATGTAGGTTGATAGACATGTGGGTGAATAGACATGTGGGTGGATAGACATGTGGGTGGATAGACATGTAGGTTGATAGACATGTGGGTGGATAGACATGTAGGTTGATAGACATGTGGGTGGATAGACATGTGGGTGGATAGACATGTGGGTGGATAGACATGTGGGTGGATAGACATGTAGGTTGATAGACATGTGGTTGAATAGACATGTGGGTGGATAGACATGTAGGTTGATAGATATGTGGTTGAATAGACATGTGGGTGGATAGACATGTAGGTTGATAGACATGTGGGTGGATAGACATGTGGGTGGATAGACATGTGGGTGGATAGACATGTAGGTTGATAGACATGTGGTTGAATAGACATGTGGGTGGATAGACATGTAGGTTGATAGACATGTGGTTGAATAGACATGTGGGTGGATAGACATGTGGTTGAATAGACATGTAGGTTGATAGACATGTGGGTGGATAGACATGTGGGTGGATAGACATGTAGGTTGATAGACATGTGGGTGGATAGACATGTGGGTGGATAGACATGTAGGTTGATAGACATGTGGGTGAATAGACATGTGGGTGGATAGACATGTAGGTTGATAGACATGTAGTTTGATAGACATGTGGGTGGATAGACATGTGGGTGGATAGACATGTGGGTGGATAGACATGTGGGTGAATAGACATGTAGTTTGATAGACATGTGGGTGGATAGACATGTAGTTTGATAGACATGTAGGTTGATAGACATGTGGGTGAATAGACATGTGGGTGGATAGACATGTAGGTTGATAGACATGTAGGTTGATAGACATGTAGGTTGATAGACATGTGGGTGGATAGACATGTAGGTTGATAGACATGTGGGTGGATAGACATGTGGGTGGATAGACATGTAGGTTGATAGACATGTGGGTGGATAGACATGTGGGTGGATAGACATGTAGGTTGACAGACATGTGGGTGGATAGACATGTAGGTTGATAGACATGTGGGTGGATAGACATGTAGGTTGATAGACATGTGGGTGGATAGACATGTGGGTGAATAGACATGTAGGTTGATAGACATGTGGGTGAATAGACATGTGGGTGGATAGACATGTAGGTTGATAGACATGTGGGTGGATAGACATGTAGGTTGATAGACATGTGGGTGGATAGACATGTAGGTTGATAGACATGTGGGTGGATAGACATGTAGGTTGATAGACATGTAGGTTGATAGACATGTGGGTGGATAGACATGTAGGTTGATAGACATGTGGGTGGATAGACATGTAGGATGATAGACATGTGGGTGGATAGACATGTGGGTGAATAGACATGTAGGTTGATAGACATGTGGGTGAATAGACATGTGGGTGGATAGACATGTAGGTTGATAGACATGTGGGTGAATAGACATGTGGGTGAATAGACATGTTGGTGGATAGACATGTGGGTGGATAGACATGTAGGTTGATAGACATGTGGGTGGATAGACATGTAGGTTGATAGACATGTGGGTGAATAGACATGTGGGTGAATAGACATATAGGTTGATAGACATGTGGGTGGATAGACATGTAGGTTGATAGACATGTGGGTGGATAGACATGTGGGTGGATAGACATGTAGGTTGATAGACATGTGGGTGGATAGACATGTAGGTTGATAGACATGTGGGTGGATAGACATGTGGGTGGATAGACATGTGGGTGGATAGACATGTAGGTTGATAGACATGTGGGTGGATAGACATGTAGGTTGATAGACATGTGGGTGGATAGACATGTAGGTTGATAGACATGTGGGTGGATAGACATGTAGGTTGATAGACATGTGGGTGGATAGACATGTAGGTTGATAGACATGTAGGTTGATAGACATGTGGGTGGATAGACATGTGGGTGGATAGACATGTAGGTTGATAGACATGTGGGTGGATAGACATGTAGGTTGATAGACATGTGGGTGGATAGACATGTGGGTGGATAGACATGTGGGTGAATAGACATGTAGGTTGATAGACATGTGGGTGGATAGACATGTGGTTGGATAGACATGTGGGTGGATAGACACCTGGGTGGATATATCAGTGGATGGATAGACATGTGGGTGGATAGACATGTGGGTGGATAGACATGGGTGGATAGACATGTGGATGGTAGAAACGATTGTGGATAGACATGTGGGTGAATAGACATGTGGGTGGATAGACATGTTGTTGGATAGACATGTGGGTGGATAGACATGTGGGTGGATAGACATGTGGGTGGATAGAAAGATGGGTAGATAGACATGTGGGTGGATAGACATGTGGGTGAATAAATACGTGGGTGAATAGACATGTGGGTGGTAGATATATGGGTGGGTAGACATGTGCGTGGATAGATATGTGGGTGGATAGACATGTGGGTGGATAGACATGTGGGTGAATAGACATGTGGATGGATAGACATGTGGGTGAATAGACATGTGGATGCATTTGACACGTTGGTGGATAGACATGTGGGTGGATAGACATGTGGGTGGATAGACATGTGGGTGAATAGACATGTAGGTTGATAGACATGTGTGTGAATAGACATGTGGGTGGATAGACATGTGGGTGGATAGACATGTGGGTGAATAGACATGTAGGTTGATAGACATGTGGGTGAATAGACATGTGGGTGGATAGACATGTGGGTGGATAGACATGTAGGTTGATAGACATGTGGGTGGATAGACATGTAGGTTGATAGACATGTGGGTGGATAGACATGTGGGTGGATAGACATGTGGGTGGATAGACATGTGGGTGGATAGACATGTAGGTTGATAGACATGTGGTTGAATAGACATGTGGGTGGATAGACATGTAGGTTGATAGATATGTGGTTGAATAGACATGTGGGTGGATAGACATGTAGGTTGATAGACATGTGGGTGGATAGACATGTGGGTGGATAGACATGTGGGTGGATAGACATGTAGGTTGATAGACATGTGGTTGAATAGACATGTGGGTGGATAGACATGTAGGTTGATAGACATGTGGTTGAATAGACATGTGGGTGGATAGACATGTGGTTGAATAGACATGTAGGTTGATAGACATGTGGGTGGATAGACATGTGGGTGGATAGACATGTAGGTTGATAGACATGTGGGTGGATAGACATGTGGGTGGATAGACATGTAGGTTGATAGACATGTGGGTGAATAGACATGTGGGTGGATAGACATGTAGGTTGATAGACATGTAGTTTGATAGACATGTGGGTGGATAGACATGTGGGTGGATAGACATGTGGGTGGATAGACATGTGGGTGAATAGACATGTAGTTTGATAGACATGTGGGTGGATAGACATGTAGTTTGATAGACATGTAGGTTGATAGACATGTGGGTGAATAGACATGTGGGTGGATAGACATGTAGGTTGATAGACATGTAGGTTGATAGACATGTAGGTTGATAGACATGTGGGTGGATAGACATGTAGGTTGATAGACATGTGGGTGGATAGACATGTGGGTGGATAGACATGTAGGTTGATAGACATGTGGGTGGATAGACATGTGGGTGGATAGACATGTAGGTTGATAGACATGTGGGTGGATAGACATGTAGGTTGATAGACATGTGGGTGGATAGACATGTAGGTTGATAGACATGTGGGTGGATAGACATGTGGGTGAATAGACATGTAGGTTGATAGACATGTGGGTGAATAGACATGTGGGTTGATAGACATGTAGGTTGATAGACATGTGGGTGGATAGACATGTAGGTTGATAGACATGTGGGTGGATAGACATGTAGGTTGATAGACATGTGGGTGGATAGACATGTAGGTTGATAGACATGTAGGTTGATAGACATGTGGGTGGATAGACATGTAGGTTGATAGACATGTGGGTGGATAGACATGTAGGATGATAGACATGTGGGTGGATAGACATGTGGGTGAATAGACATGTAGGTTGATAGACATGTGGGTGAATAGACATGTGGGTGGATAGACATGTAGGTTGATAGACATGTGGGTGAATAGACATGTGGGTGAATAGACATGTTGGTGGATAGACATGTGGGTGGATAGACATGTAGGTTGATAGACATGTGGGTGGATAGACATGTAGGTTGATAGACATGTGGGTGAATAGACATGTGGGTGAATAGACATGTAGGTTGATAGACATGTGGGTGGATAGACATGTAGGTTGATAGACATGTGGGTGGATAGACATGTGGGTGGATAGACATGTAGGTTGATAGACATGTGGGTGGATAGACATGTAGGTTGATAGACATGTGGGTGGATAGACATGTGGGTGGATAGACATGTGGGTGGATAGACATGTAGGTTGATAGACATGTGGGTGGATAGACATGTAGGTTGATAGACATGTGGGTGGATAGACATGTAGGTTGATAGACATGTGGGTGGATAGACATGTAGGTTGATAGACATGTGGGTGGATAGACATGTAGGTTGATAGACATGTAGGTTGATAGACATGTGGGTGGATAGACATGTGGGTGGATAGACATGTAGGTTGATAGACATGTGGGTGGATAGACATGTAGGTTGATAGACATGTGGGTGGATAGACATGTGGGTGGATAGACATGTGGGTGAATAGACATGTAGGTTGATAGACATGTGGGTGGATAGACATGTGGGTGGATAGACATGTGGGTGGATAGACATGTGGGTGGATAGACATGTGGGTGGATAGACATGTAGGTTGATAGACATGTGGGTGGATAGACATGTAGGTTGATAGACATGTGGGTGGATAGACATGTGGGTGAATAGACATGTGGGTGGATAGACATGTGGGTGGACATAGACATGTGGGTGGATAGACATGTGGGTGGATAGACATGTGGGTGGATAGACATGTAGGTTGATAGACATGTGGGTTGATAGACATGTAGGTTGATAGACATGTGGGTGGATAGACATGTAGGTTGATAGACATGTAGGTTGATAGACATGTAGGTTGATAGACATGTAGGTTGATAGACATGTGGGTGGATAGACATGTGGGTGGATAGACATGTAGGTTGATAGACATGTAGGTTGATAGACATGTAGGTTGATAGACATGTGGGTGGATAGACATGTAGGTTGATAGACATGTAGGTTGATAGACATGTGGGTGGATAGACATGTGGGTGGATAGACATGTAGGTTGATAGACATGTGGGTGGATAGACATGTAGGTTGATAGACATGTGGGTGGATAGACATGTAGGTTGATAGACATGTAGGTGGATAGACATGTGGGTGGATAGACATGTGGGTGGATAGACATGTAAGTTGATAGACATGTGGGTGATAGACATGTAGGTTGATAGACATGTGGGTGGATAGACATGTAGGTTGATGACATGTAGGTTGATAGACATGTAGGTGATAGACATGTAGGTTGATAGACATGTGGGTGGATAGACATGTGGGTGGATAGACATGTAGGTTGATAGACATGTAGGTTGATAGACATGTAGGTTGATAGACATGTAGGTGATAGACATGTGGGTGGATAGACATGTAGGTTGATAGACATGTAGGTTGATAGACATGTGGGTGGATAGACATGTGGGTGGATAGACATGTAGGTTGATAGACATGTGGGTGGATAGACATGTAGGTTGATAGACATGTGGGTGGATAGACATGTAGGTTGATAGACATGTGGGTGGATAGACATGTGGGTGGATAGACATGTAGGTTGATAGACATGTGGGTGGATAGACATGTGGGTGGATAGACATGTGGGTGGATAGACATGTGGGTGGATAGACATGTAGGTTGATAGACATGTGGGTGAATAGACATGTGGGTGGATAGACATGTAGGTTGATAGACATGTAGTTTGATAGACATGTGGGTGGATAGACATGTGGGTGGATAGACATGTGGGTGGATAGACATGTGGGTGAATAGACATGTAGTTTGATAGACATGTGGGTGGATAGACATGTAGTTTGATAGACATGTAGGTTGATAGACATGTGGGTGAATAGACATGTGGGTGGATAGACATGTAGGTTGATAGACATGTAGGTTGATAGACATGTAGGTTGATAGACATGTGGGTGGATAGACATGTAGGTTGATAGACATGTGGGTGGATAGACATGTGGGTGGATAGACATGTAGGTTGATAGACATGTGGGTGGATAGACATGTGGGTGGATAGACATGTAGGTTGATAGACATGTGGGTGGATAGACATGTAGGTTGATAGACATGTGGGTGGATAGACATGTAGGTTGATAGACATGTGGGTGGATAGACATGTGGGTGAATAGACATGTAGGTTGATAGACATGTGGGTGAATAGACATGTGGGTGGATAGACATGTAGGTTGATAGACATGTGGGTGGATAGACATGTAGGTTGATAGACATGTGGGTGGATAGACATGTAGGTTGATAGACATGTAGGTTGATAGACATGTGGGTGGATAGACATGTAGGTTGATAGACATGTGGGTGGATAGACATGTAGGTGATAGACATGTGGGTGGATAGACATGTGGGTGAATAGACATGTAGGTTGATAGACATGTGGGTGAATAGACATGTGGGTGGATAGACATGTAGGTTGATAGACATGTGGGTGAATAGACATGTGGGTGATAGACATGTGGTGGATAGACATGTGGGTGGATAGACATGTAGGTTGATAGACATGTGGGTGGATAGACATGTAGGTTGATAGACATGTGGGTGAATAGACATGTGGGTGAATAGACATGTAGGTTGATAGACATGTGGGTGGATAGACATGTGGGTGGATAGACATGTGGGTGGATAGACATGTGGGTGGATAGACATGTGGGTGGATAGACATGTAGGTTGATAGACATGTGGGTGGATAGACATGTAGGTTGATAGACATGTAGGTTGATAGACATGTGGGTGATAGACATGTGGGTGGATAGACATGTGGTGGATAGACATGTGGGTGGATAGACATGTGTGTGGATAGACATGTGGGTGAATAGACATGTAGGTTGATAGACATGTGGGTGATAGACATGTGGGTGGATAGACATGTGGGTGGATAGACATGTGGGTGAATAGACATGTGGGTGGATAGACATGTGGGTGAATAGACATGTGGGTGGATAGACTATGGGTGGATAGACATGTGGGTGGATAGACATGGGTGGATAGACATGTGGGTGGATAGACATGTAGTGGATAGACATGTGGGTGGATAGACATGTGGTGGATAGACATGTGGGTGGATAGACATGTGGTGGATAGACATGTGGTTGGGATAGACATGTGGTGGATAGACATGTGGTTGATAGACATGTGGGTGGATAGACATGTGGTTGGATAGACATGTGGGTGGATAGACATGTGGGTGGATATCATGTGGGTGGATAGACATGTGGGTGGATAGACATGTGGGTGGATAGACATCCAGTGGATAGACATGTGGATGGTAGAAACGATTGTGGATAGACATGTGGGTGATAGACATGTGGGTGGATAGACATGTGGTTGGATAGACATGTGGGTGGATAGACATGTGGGTGGATAGACATGTGGGTGGATAGACATGTGGGTAGATAGACATGTGGGTGGATAGACATGTGGGTGAATAAATATGTGGGTGAATAGACATGTGGGTGGGTAGACATGTGGGTGGATAGACATGTGGTGGATAGACATGTGGGTGGATAGACATGTGGGTGGATAGACATGTGGGTGAATAGACATGTGGGTGGATAGACATGTGGGTGAATAGACATGTGGATGCATAGACATGTTGGTGGATAGACATGTGGGTGGATAGACATGTGGGTGGATAGACATGTGGGTGAATAGACATGTAGGTTGATAGACATGTGTGTGAATAGACATGTGGGTGGATAGACATGTGGGTGGATAGACATGTGGGTGAATAGACATGTAGGTTGATAGACATGTGGGTGAATAGACATGTGGGTGGATAGACATGTGGGTGGATAGACATGTAGGTTGATAGACATGTGGGTGGATAGACATGTAGGTTGATAGACATGTGGGTGGATAGACATGTGGGTGGATAGACATGTGGGTGGATAGACATGTGGGTGGATAGACATGTAGGTTGATAGACATGTGGTTGAATAGACATGTGGGTGGATAGACATGTAGGTTGATAGACATGTGGTTGAATAGACATGTGGGTGGATAGACATGTAGGTTGATAGACATGTGGGTGGATAGACATGTGGGTGGATAGACATGTGGGTGGATAGACATGTAGGTTGATAGACATGTGGTTGAATAGACATGTGGGTGGATAGACATGTAGGTTGATAGACATGTGGTTGAATAGACATGTGGGTGGATAGACATGTGGTTGAATAGACATGTAGGTTGATAGACATGTGGGTGGATAGACATGTGGGTGGATAGACATGTAGGTTGATAGACATGTGGGTGGATAGACATGTGGGTGGATAGACATGTAGGTTGATAGACATGTGGGTGAATAGACATGTGGGTGGATAGACATGTAGGTTGATAGACATGTAGTTTGATAGACATGTGGGTGGATAGACATGTGGGTGGATAGACATGTGGGTGGATAGACATGTGGGTGAATAGACATGTAGTTTGATAGACATGTGGGTGGATAGACATGTAGTTTGATAGACATGTAGGTTGATAGACATGTGGGTGAATAGACATGTGGGTGGATAGACATGTAGGTTGATAGACATGTAGGTTGATAGACATGTAGGTTGATAGACATGTGGGTGGATAGACATGTAGGTTGATAGACATGTGGGTGGATAGACATGTGGGTGGATAGACATGTAGGTTGATAGACATGTGGGTGGATAGACATGTGGGTGGATAGACATGTAGGTTGATAGACATGTGGGTGGATAGACATGTAGGTTGATAGACATGTGGGTGGATAGACATGTAGGTTGATAGACATGTGGGTGGATAGACATGTGGGTGAATAGACATGTAGGTTGATAGACATGTGGGTGAATAGACATGTGGGTGGATAGACATGTAGGTTGATAGACATGTGGGTGGATAGACATGTAGGTTGATAGACATGTGGGTGGATAGACATGTAGGTTGATAGACATGTGGGTGGATAGACATGTAGGTTGATAGACATGTAGGTTGATAGACATGTGGGTGGATAGACATGTAGGTTGATAGACATGTGGGTGGATAGACATGTAGGTGATAGACATGTGGGTGGATAGACATGTGGGTGAATAGACATGTAGGTTGATAGACATGTGGGTGAATAGACATGTGGGTGGATAGACATGTAGGTTGATAGACATGTGGGTGAATAGACATGTGGGTGAATAGACATGTTGGTGGATAGACATGTGGGTGGATAGACATGTAGGTTGATAGACATGTGGGTGGATAGACATGTAGGTTGATAGACATGTGGGTGAATAGACATGTGGGTGAATAGACATGTAGGTTGATAGACATGTGGGTGGATAGACATGTAGGTTGATAGACATGTGGGTGGATAGACATGTGGGTGGATAGACATGTAGGTTGATAGACATGTGGGTGGATAGACATGTAGGTTGATAGACATGTGGGTGGATAGACATGTGGGTGGATAGACATGTGGGTGGATAGACATGTAGGTTGATAGACATGTGGGTGGATAGACATGTAGGTTGATAGACATGTGGGTGGATAGACATGTAGGTTGATAGACATGTGGGTGGATAGACATGTAGGTTGATAGACATGTGGGTGGATAGACATGTAGGTTGATAGACATGTAGGTTGATAGACATGTGGGTGGATAGACATGTGGGTGGATAGACATGTAGGTTGATAGACATGTGGGTGGATAGACATGTAGGTTGATAGACATGTGGGTGGATAGACATGTGGGTGGATAGACATGTGGGTGAATAGACATGTAGGTTGATAGACATGTGGGTGGATAGACATGTGGTTGGATAGACATGTGGGTGGATAGACATGTGGGTGGATAGACAGTGGGTGGATAGACATGTGGGTGGATAGACATGTGGGTGGATAGACATGTAGTGGATAGACATGTGGATGGTAGACAACGTTGTGGATAGACATGTGGGTGAATAGACATGTGGGTGGATAGACATGTGGTTGGATAGACATGTGGGTGGATAGACATGTGGGTGGATAGACATGTGGGTGGATAGAAAGATGGGTAGATAGACATGTGGGTGGATAGACATGTGGGTGAATAAATACGTGGGTGAATAGACATGTGGGTGGTAGATATATGGGTGGGTAGACATGTGCGTGGATAGACATGTGGGTGGATAGACATGTGGGTGGATAGACATGTGGGTGAATAGACATGTGGATGGATAGACATGTGGGTGAATAGACATGTGGATGCATTTGACATGTTGGTGGATAGACATGTGGGTGGATAGACATGTGGGTGGATAGACATGTGGGTGAATAGACATGTAGGTTGATAGACATGTGGGTGAATAGACATGTGGGTGGATAGACATGTGGGTGGATAGACATGTGGGTGAATAGACATGTAGGTTGATAGACATGTGGGTGAATAGACATGTGGGTGGATAGACATGTGGGTGGATAGACATGTAGGTTGATAGACATGTGGGTGGATAGACATGTAGGTTGATAGACATGTGGGTGGATAGACATGTGGGTGGATAGACATGTGGGTGGATAGACATGTGGGTGGATAGACATGTAGGTTGATAGACATGTGGTTGAATAGACATGTGGGTGGATAGACATGTAGGTTGATAGACATGTGGTTGAATAGACATGTGGGTGGATAGACATGTAGGTTGATAGACATGTGGGTGGATAGACATGTGGGTGGATAGACATGTGGGTGGATAGACATGTAGGTTGATAGACATGTGGTTGAATAGACATGTGGGTGGATAGACATGTAGGTTGATAGACATGTGGTTGAATAGACATGTGGGTGGATAGACATGTGGTTGAATAGACATGTAGGTTGATAGACATGTGGGTGGATAGACATGTGGGTGGATAGACATGTAGGTTGATAGACATGTGGGTGGATAGACATGTGGGTGGATAGACATGTAGGTTGATAGACATGTGGGTGAATAGACATGTGGGTGGATAGACATGTAGGTTGATAGACATGTAGTTTGATAGACATGTGGGTGGATAGACATGTGGGTGGATAGACATGTGGGTGGATAGACATGTGGGTGAATAGACATGTAGTTTGATAGACATGTGGGTGGATAGACATGTAGTTTGATAGACATGTAGGTTGATAGACATGTGGGTGAATAGACATGTGGGTGGATAGACATGTAGGTTGATAGACATGTAGGTTGATAGACATGTAGGTTGATAGACATGTGGGTGGATAGACATGTAGGTTGATAGACATGTGGGTGGATAGACATGTGGGTGGATAGACATGTAGGTTGATAGACATGTGGGTGGATAGACATGTGGGTGGATAGACATGTAGGTTGATAGACATGTGGGTGGATAGACATGTAGGTTGATAGACATGTGGGTGGATAGACATGTAGGTTGATAGACATGTGGGTGGATAGACATGTGGGTGAATAGACATGTAGGTTGATAGACATGTGGGTGAATAGACATGTGGGTTGATAGACATGTAGGTTGATAGACATGTGGGTGGATAGACATGTAGGTTGATAGACATGTGGGTGGATAGACATGTAGGTTGATAGACATGTGGGTGGATAGACATGTAGGTTGATAGACATGTAGGTTGATAGACATGTGGGTGGATAGACATGTAGGTTGATAGACATGTGGGTGGATAGACATGTAGGATGATAGACATGTGGGTGGATAGACATGTGGGTGAATAGACATGTAGGTTGATAGACATGTGGGTGAATAGACATGTGGGTGGATAGACATGTAGGTTGATAGACATGTGGGTGAATAGACATGTGGGTGAATAGACATGTTGGTGGATAGACATGTGGGTGGATAGACATGTAGGTTGATAGACATGTGGGTGGATAGACATGTAGGTTGATAGACATGTGGGTGAATAGACATGTGGGTGAATAGACATATAGGTTGATAGACATGTGGGTGGATAGACATGTAGGTTGATAGACATGTGGGTGGATAGACATGTGGGTGGATAGACATGTAGGTTGATAGACATGTGGGTGGATAGACATGTAGGTTGATAGACATGTGGGTGGATAGACATGTGGGTGGATAGACATGTGGGTGGATAGACATGTAGGTTGATAGACATGTGGGTGGATAGACATGTAGGTTGATAGACATGTGGGTGGATAGACATGTAGGTTGATAGACATGTGGGTGGATAGACATGTAGGTTGATAGACATGTGGGTGGATAGACATGTAGGTTGATAGACATGTAGGTTGATAGACATGTGGGTGGATAGACATGTGGGTGGATAGACATGTAGGTTGATAGACATGTGGGTGGATAGACATGTAGGTTGATAGACATGTGGGTGGATAGACATGTGGGTGGATAGACATGTGGGTGAATAGACATGTAGGTTGATAGACATGTGGGTGGATAGACATGTGGGTGGATAGACATGTGGGTGGATAGACATGTGGGTGGATAGACATGTAGGTTGATAGACATGTGGGTGGATAGACATGTAGGTTGATAGACATGTGGGTGGATAGACATGTGGGTGAATAGACATGTGGGTGGATAGACATGTGGGTGGATAGACATGTGGGTGGATAGACATGTGGGTGGATAGACATGTGGGTGGATAGACATGTAGGTTGATAGACATGTGGGTTGATAGACATGTAGGTTGATAGACATGTGGGTGGATAGACATGTAGGTTGATGACATGTAGGTTGATAGACATGTAGGTTGATAGACATGTAGGTTGATAGACATGTGGGTGGATAGACATGTGGGTGGATAGACATGTAGGTTGATAGACATGTAGGTTGATAGACATGTAGGTTGATAGACATGTGGGTGGATAGACATGTAGGTTGATAGACATGTAGGTTGATAGACATGTGGGTGGATAGACATGTGGGTGGATAGACATGTAGGTTGATAGACATGTGGGTGGATAGACATGTAGGTTGATAGACATGTGGGTGGATAGACATGTAGGTTGATAGACATGTAGGTGGATAGACATGTGGGTGGATAGACATGTGGGTGGATAGACATGTAGGTTGATAGACATGTGGGTTGATAGACATGTAGGTTGATAGACATGTGGGTGGATAGACATGTAGGTTGATGACATGTAGGTTGATAGACATGTAGGTGATAGACATGTAGGTTGATAGACATGTGGGTGGATAGACATGTGGGTGGATAGACATGTAGGTTGATAGACATGTAGGTTGATAGACATGTAGGTTGATAGACATGTAGGTTGATAGACATGTGGGTGGATAGACATGTAGGTTGATAGACATGTAGGTTGATAGACATGTGGGTGGATAGACATGTGGGTGGATAGACATGTAGGTTGATAGACATGTGGGTGGATAGACATGTAGGTTGATAGACATGTGGGTGGATAGACATGTAGGTTGATAGACATGTGGGTGGATAGACATGTGGGTGGATAGACATGTAGGTTGATAGACATGTGGGTGGATAGACATGTGGGTGGATAGACATGTGGGTGGATAGACATGTGGGTGGATAGACATGTAGGTTGATAGACATGTGGGTGAATAGACATGTGGGTGGATAGACATGTAGGTTGATAGACATGTAGTTTGATAGACATGTGGGTGGATAGACATGTGGGTGGATAGACATGTGGGTGGATAGACATGTGGGTGAATAGACATGTAGTTTGATAGACATGTGGGTGGATAGACATGTAGGTTGATAGACATGTAGGTTGATAGACATGTGGGTGAATAGACATGTGGGTGGATAGACATGTAGGTTGATAGACATGTAGGTTGATAGACATGTAGGTTGATAGACATGTGGGTGGATAGACATGTAGGTTGATAGACATGTGGGTGGATAGACATGTGGGTGGATAGACATGTAGGTTGATAGACATGTGGGTGGATAGACATGTGGGTGGATAGACATGTAGGTTGATAGACATGTGGGTGGATAGACATGTAGGTTGATAGACATGTGGGTGGATAGACATGTAGGTTGATAGACATGTGGGTGGATAGACATGTAGGTTGATAGACATGTGGGTGGATAGACATGTAGGTTGATAGACATGTAGGTTGATAGACATGTGGGTGGATAGACATGTGGGTGGATAGACATGTAGGTTGATAGACATGTGGGTGGATAGACATGTAGGTTGATAGACATGTGGGTGGATAGACATGTGGGTGGATAGACATGTGGGTGAATAGACATGTAGGTTGATAGACATGTGGGTGGATAGACATGTGGGTGGATAGACATGTGGGTGGATAGACATGTGGGTGGATAGACATGTAGGTTGATAGACATGTGGGTGGATAGACATGTAGGTTGATAGACATGTGGGTGGATAGACATGTGGGTGAATAGACATGTGGGTGGATAGACATGTGGGTGGATAGACATGTGGGTGGATAGACATGTGGGTGGATAGACATGTGGGTGGATAGACATGTAGGTTGATAGACATGTGGGTTGATAGACATGTAGGTTGATAGACATGTGGGTGGATAGACATGTAGGTTGATAGACATGTAGGTTGATAGACATGTAGGTTGATAGACATGTAGGTTGATAGACATGTGGGTGGATAGACATGTGGGTGGATAGACATGTAGGTTGATAGACATGTAGGTTGATAGACATGTAGGTTGATAGACATGTGGGTGGATAGACATGTAGGTTGATAGACATGTAGGTTGATAGACATGTGGGTGGATAGACATGTGGGTGGATAGACATGTAGGTTGATAGACATGTGGGTGGATAGACATGTAGGTTGATAGACATGTGGGTGGATAGACATGTAGGTTGATAGACATGTAGGTGGATAGACATGTGGGTGGATAGACATGTGGGTGGATAGACATGTAGGTTGATAGACATGTGGGTTGATAGACATGTAGGTTGATAGACATGTGGGTGGATAGACATGTAGGTTGATAGACATGTAGGTTGATAGACATGTAGGTGATAGACATGTAGGTTGATAGACATGTGGGTGGATAGACATGTGGGTGGATAGACATGTAGGTTGATAGACATGTAGGTTGATAGACATGTAGGTTGATAGACATGTAGGTTGATAGACATGTGGGTGGATAGACATGTAGGTTGATAGACATGTAGGTTGATAGACATGTGGGTGGATAGACATGTGGGTGGATAGACATGTAGGTTGATAGACATGTGGGTGGATAGACATGTAGGTTGATAGACATGTGGGTGGATAGACATGTAGGTTGATAGACATGTGGGTGGATAGACATGTGGGTGGATAGACATGTAGGTTGATAGACATGTGGGTGGATAGACATGTGGGTGGATAGACATGTGGGTGGATAGACATGTGGGTGGATAGACATGTAGGTTGATAGACATGTGGGTGAATAGACATGTGGGTGGATAGACATGTAGGTTGATAGACATGTAGTTGATAGACATGTGGGTGGATAGACATGTGGGTGGATAGACATGTGGGTGGATAGACATGTGGGTGAATAGACATGTAGGTTGATAGACATGTGGGTGGATAGACATGTAGGTTGATAGACATGTAGGTTGATAGACATGTGGGTGAATAGACATGTGGGTGGATAGACATGTAGGTTGATAGACATGTAGGTTGATAGACATGTAGGTTGATAGACATGTGGGTGGATAGACATGTAGGTTGATAGACATGTGGGTGGATAGACATGTGGGTGGATAGACATGTAGGTTGATAGACATGTGGGTGGATAGACATGTGGGTGGATAGACATGTAGGTTGATAGACATGTGGGTGGATAGACATGTAGGTTGATAGACATGTGGGTGGATAGACATGTAGGTTGATAGACATGTGGGTGGATAGACATGTGGGTGAATAGACATGTAGGTTGATAGACATGTGGGTGAATAGACATGTGGGTGGATAGACATGTAGGTTGATAGACATGTGGGTGGATAGACATGTAGGTTGATAGACATGTGGGTGGATAGACATGTAGGTTGATAGACATGTAGGTTGATAGACATGTGGGTGGATAGACATGTAGGTTGATAGACATGTGGGTGGATAGACATGTAGGTGATAGACATGTGGGTGGATAGACATGTGGGTGAATAGACATGTAGGTTGATAGACATGTGGGTGAATAGACATGTGGGTGGATAGACATGTAGGTTGATAGACATGTGGGTGAATAGACATGTGGGTGAATAGACATGTGGTGGATAGACATGTGGGTGGATAGACATGTAGGTTGATAGACATGTGGGTGGATAGACATGTAGGTTGATAGACATGTGGGTGAATAGACATGTGGGTGAATAGACATGTAGGTTGATAGACATGTGGGTGAATAGACATGTGGGTGGATAGACATGTAGGTTGATAGACATGTAGGTTGATAGACATGTGGGTGAATAGACATGTGGGTGGATAGACATGTAGGTTGATAGACATGTAGGTTGATAGACATGTAGGTTGATAGACATGTGGGTGGATAGACATGTAGGTGATAGACATGTGGGTGGATAGACATGTGGGTGGATAGACATGTAGGTTGATAGACATGTGGGTGGATAGACATGTGGGTGGATAGACATGTAGGTTGATAGACATGTGGGTGGATAGACATGTAGGTTGATAGACATGTGGGTGGATAGACATGTAGGTTGATAGACATGTGGGTGGATAGACATGTGGGTGAATAGACATGTAGGTTGATAGACATGTGGGTGAATAGACATGTGGGTGGATAGACATGTAGGTTGATAGACATGTGGGTGGATAGACATGTAGGTTGATAGACATGTGGGTGGATAGACATGTAGGTTGATAGACATGTAGGTTGATAGACATGTGGGTGGATAGACATGTAGGTTGATAGACATGTGGGTGGATAGACATGTAGGATGATAGACATGTGGGTGGATAGACATGTGGGTGAATAGACATGTAGGTTGATAGACATGTGGGTGAATAGACATGTGGGTGGATAGACATGTAGGTTGATAGACATGTGGGTGAATAGACATGTGGGTGAATAGACATGTTGGTGGATAGACATGTGGGTGGATAGACATGTAGGTTGATAGACATGTGGGTGGATAGACATGTAGGTTGATAGACATGTGGGTGAATAGACATGTGGGTGAATAGACATGTAGGTTGATAGACATGTGGGTGAATAGACATGTGGGTGGATAGACATGTAGGTTGATAGACATGTGGGTGGATAGACATGTAGGTTGATAGACATGTGGGTGGATAGACATGTGGGTGGATAGACATGTGGGTGGATAGACATGTAGGTTGATAGACATGTGGGTGGATAGACATGTAGGTTGATAGACATGTGGGTGGATAGACATGTGGGTGAATAGACATGTGGGTGGATAGACATGTAGGTTGATAGACATGTGGGTGGATAGACATGTGGGTGGATAGACATGTAGGTTGATAGACATGTGGGTGGATAGACATGTAGGTTGATAGACATGTGGGTGGATAGACATGTAGGTTGATAGACATGTGGGTGGATAGACATGTGGGTGAATAGACATGTAGGTTGATAGACATGTGGGTGAATAGACATGTGGGTGGATAGACATGTAGGTTGATAGACATGTGGGTGGATAGACATGTAGGTTGATAGACATGTGGGTGGATAGACATGTAGGTTGATAGACATGTAGGTTGATAGACATGTGGGTGGATAGACATGTAGGTTGATAGACATGTGGGTGGATAGACATGTAGGATGATAGACATGTGGGTGGATAGACATGTGGGTGAATAGACATGTAGGTTGATAGACATGTGGGTGAATAGACATGTGGGTGGATAGACATGTAGGTTGATAGACATGTGGGTGATAGACATGTGGGTGAATAGACATGTTGGTGGATAGACATGTGGGTGGATAGACATGTAGGTTGATAGACATGTGGGTGGATAGACATGTAGGTTGATAGACATGTGGGTGGATAGACATGTGGGTGAATAGACATGTAGGTTGATAGACATGTGGGTGAATAGACATGTGGGTGGATAGACATGTAGGTTGATAGACATGTAGGTTGATAGACATGTGGGTGAATAGACATGTGGGTGGATAGACATGTAGGTTGATAGACATGTAGGTTGATAGACATGTAGGTTGATAGACATGTGGGTGGATAGACATGTAGGTTGATAGACATGTGGGTGGATAGACATGTGGGTGGATAGACATGTAGGTTGATAGACATGTGGGTGGATAGACATGTGGGTGGATAGACATGTAGGTTGATAGACATGTGGGTGGATAGACATGTAGGTTGATAGACATGTGGGTGGATAGACATGTAGGTTGATAGACATGTGGGTGGATAGACATGTGGGTGAATAGACATGTAGGTTGATAGACATGTGGGTGAATAGACATGTGGGTGGATAGACATGTAGGTTGATAGACATGTGGGTGGATAGACATGTAGGTTGATAGACATGTGGGTGGATAGACATGTAGGTTGATAGACATGTAGGTTGATAGACATGTGGGTGGATAGACATGTAGGTTGATAGACATGTGGGTGGATAGACATGTAGGATGATAGACATGTGGGTGGATAGACATGTGGGTGAATAGACATGTAGGTTGATAGACATGTGGGTGAATAGACATGTGGGTGGATAGACATGTAGGTTGATAGACATGTGGGTGAATAGACATGTGGGTGAATAGACATGTTGGTGGATAGACATGTGGGTGGATAGACATGTAGGTTGATAGACATGTGGGTGGATAGACATGTAGGTTGATAGACATGTGGGTGAATAGACATGTGGGTGAATAGACATGTAGGTTGATAGACATGTGGGTGAATAGACATGTGGGTGGATAGACATGTAGGTTGATAGACATGTGGGTGGATAGACATGTAGGTTGATAGACATGTGGGTGGATAGACATGTGGGTGGATAGACATGTGGGTGGATAGACATGTAGGTTGATAGACATGTGGGTGGATAGACATGTAGGTTGATAGACATGTGGGTGGATAGACATGTGGGTGAATAGACATGTGGGTGGATAGACATGTAGGTTGATAGACATGTGGGTGAATAGACATGTGGGTGAATAGACATGTAGGTTGATAGACATGTGGGTGAATAGACATGTGGGTGGATAGACATGTAGGTTGATAGACATGTGGGTGGATAGACATGTAGGTTGATAGACATGTGGGTGGATAGACATGTGGGTGAATAGACATGTGGGTGGATAGACATGTGGGTGGATAGACATGTGGGTGGATAGACATGTGGGTGGATAGACATGTGGGTGGATAGACATGTAGGTTGATAGACATGTGGGTTGATAGACATGTAGGTTGATAGACATGTGGGTGGATAGACATGTAGGTTGATAGACATGTAGGTTGATAGACATGTAGGTTGATAGACATGTAGGTTGATAGACATGTGGGTGGATAGACATGTGGGTGGATAGACATGTAGGTTGATAGACATGTAGGTTGATAGACATGTAGGTGATAGACATGTGGGTGGATAGACATGTAGGTTGATAGACATGTAGGTTGATAGACATGTGGGTGGATAGACATGTGGGTGGATAGACATGTAGGTTGATAGACATGTGGGTGGATAGACATGTAGGTTGATAGACATGTGGGTGGATAGACATGTAGGTTGATAGACATGTAGGTGGATAGACATGTGGGTGGATAGACATGTGGGTGGATAGACATGTGGGTGGATAGACATGTAGGTTGATAGACATGTGGGTTGATAGACATGTAGGTTGATAGACATGTGGGTGGATAGACATGTAGGTTGATAGACATGTAGGTTGATAGACATGTAGGATGATAGACATGTAGGTTGATAGACATGTGGGTGGATAGACATGTGGGTGGATAGACATGTAGGTTGATAGACATGTAGGTTGATAGACATGTAGGTTGATAGACATGTAGGTTGATAGACATGTGGGTGGATAGACATGTAGGTTGATAGACATGTAGGTTGATAGACATGTGGGTGGATAGACATGTGGGTGGATAGACATGTAGGTTGATAGACATGTGGGTGGATAGACATGTAGGTTGATAGACATGTGGGTGGATAGACATGTAGGTTGATAGACATGTGGGTGGATAGACATGTGGGTGGATAGACATGTAGGTTGATAGACATGTGGGTGGATAGACATGTGGGTGGATAGACATGTGGGTGGATAGACATGTGGGTGGATAGACATGTAGGTTGATAGACATGTGGGTGAATAGACATGTGGGTGGATAGACATGTAGGTTGATAGACATGTAGTTTGATAGACATGTGGGTGGATAGACATGTGGGTGGATAGACATGTGGGTGGATAGACATGTGGGTGAATAGACATGTAGTTTGATAGACATGTGGGTGGATAGACATGTAGTTTGATAGACATGTAGGTTGATAGACATGTGGGTGAATAGACATGTGGGTGGATAGACATGTAGGTTGATAGACATGTAGGTTGATAGACATGTAGGTTGATAGACATGTGGGTGGATAGACATGTAGGTTGATAGACATGTGGGTGGATAGACATGTGGGTGGATAGACATGTAGGTTGATAGACATGTGGGTGGATAGACATGTGGGTGGATAGACATGTAGGTTGATAGACATGTGGGTGGATAGACATGTAGGTTGATAGACATGTGGGTGGATAGACATGTAGGTTGATAGACATGTGGGTGGATAGACATGTGGGTGAATAGACATGTAGGTTGATAGACATGTGGGTGAATAGACATGTGGGTGGATAGACATGTAGGTTGATAGACATGTGGGTGGATAGACATGTAGGTTGATAGACATGTGGGTGGATAGACATGTAGGTTGATAGACATGTAGGTTGATAGACATGTGGGTGGATAGACATGTAGGTTGATAGACATGTGGGTGGATAGACATGTAGGATGATAGACATGTGGGTGGATAGACATGTGGGTGAATAGACATGTAGGTTGATAGACATGTGGGTGAATAGACATGTGGGTGGATAGACATGTAGGTTGATAGACATGTGGGTGAATAGACATGTGGGTGAATAGACATGTTGGTGGATAGACATGTGGGTGGATAGACATGTAGGTTGATAGACATGTGGGTGGATAGACATGTAGGTTGATAGACATGTGGGTGAATAGACATGTGGGTGAATAGACATGTAGGTTGATAGACATGTGGGTGAATAGACATGTGGGTGGATAGACATGTAGGTTGATAGACATGTAGGTTGATAGACATGTGGGTGAATAGACATGTGGGTGGATAGACATGTAGGTTGATAGACATGTAGGTTGATAGACATGTAGGTTGATAGACATGTGGGTGGATAGACATGTAGGTTGATAGACATGTGGGTGGATAGACATGTGGGTGGATAGACATGTAGGTTGATAGACATGTGGGTGGATAGACATGTGGGTGGATAGACATGTAGGTTGATAGACATGTGGGTGGATAGACATGTAGGTTGATAGACATGTGGGTGGATAGACATGTAGGTTGATAGACATGTGGGTGGATAGACATGTGGGTGAATAGACATGTAGGTTGATAGACATGTGGGTGAATAGACATGTGGGTGGATAGACATGTAGGTTGATAGACATGTGGGTGGATAGACATGTAGGTTGATAGACATGTGGGTGGATAGACATGTAGGTTGATAGACATGTAGGTTGATAGACATGTGGGTGGATAGACATGTAGGTTGATAGACATGTGGGTGGATAGACATGTAGGATGATAGACATGTGGGTGGATAGACATGTGGGTGAATAGACATGTAGGTTGATAGACATGTGGGTGAATAGACATGTGGGTGGATAGACATGTAGGTTGATAGACATGTGGGTGAATAGACATGTGGGTGAATAGACATGTTGGTGGATAGACATGTGGGTGGATAGACATGTAGGTTGATAGACATGTGGGTGGATAGACATGTAGGTTGATAGACATGTGGGTGAATAGACATGTGGGTGAATAGACATGTAGGTTGATAGACATGTGGTGAATAGACATGTGGGTGGATAGACATGTAGGTGATAGACATGTGGGTGGATAGACATGTAGGTTGATAGACATGTGGGTGGATAGACATGTGGGTGGATAGACATGTGGGTGGATAGACATGTAGGTTGATAGACATGTGGGTGGATAGACATGTAGGTTGATAGACATGTGGGTGGATAGACATGTAGGTTGATAGACATGTGGGTGGATAGACATGTAGGTTGATAGACATGTAGGTTGATAGACATGTGGGTGGATAGACATGTAGGTTGATAGACATGTAGGTTGATAGACATGTGGGTGGATAGACATGTGGGTGGATAGACATGTAGGTTGATAGACATGTGGGTGGATAGACATGTGGGTGGATAGACATGTGGGTGGATAGACATGTAGGTTGATAGACATGTGGTTGAATAGACATGTGGGTGGATAGACATGTAGGTTGATAGACATGTGGTTGAATAGACATGTGGGTGGATAGACATGTGGTTGAATAGACATGTAGGTTGATAGACATGTGGGTGGATAGACATGTGGGTGGATAGACATGTAGGTTGATAGACATGTGGGTGGATAGACATGTGGGTGGATAGACATGTAGGTTGATAGACATGTGGGTGAATAGACATGTGGGTGGATAGACATGTAGGTTGATAGACATGTAGTTTGATAGACATGTGGGTGGATAGACATGTGGGTGGATAGACATGTGGGTGGATAGACATGTGGGTGGATAGACATGTGGGTGAATAGACATGTAGTTTGATAGACATGTGGGTGGATAGACATGTAGTTTGATAGACATGTAGGTTGATAGACATGTGGGTGAATAGACATGTGGGTGGATAGACATGTAGGTTGATAGACATGTAGGTTGATAGACATGTAGGTTGATAGACATGTGGGTGGATAGACATGTAGGTTGATAGACATGTGGGTGGATAGACATGTGGGTGGATAGACATGTAGGTTGATAGACATGTGGGTGGATAGACATGTGGGTGGATAGACATGTAGGTTGATAGACATGTGGGTGGATAGACATGTAGGTTGATAGACATGTGGGTGGATAGACATGTAGGTTGATAGACATGTGGGTGGATAGACATGTGGGTGAATAGACATGTAGGTTGATAGACATGTGGGTGAATAGACATGTGGGTGGATAGACATGTAGGTTGATAGACATGTGGGTGGATAGACATGTAGGTTGATAGACATGTGGGTGGATAGACATGTAGGTTGATAGACATGTGGGTGGATAGACATGTAGGTTGATAGACATGTAGGTTGATAGACATGTGGGTGGATAGACATGTAGGTTGATAGACATGTGGGTGGATAGACATGTAGGATGATAGACATGTGGGTGGATAGACATGTGGGTGAATAGACATGTAGGTTGATAGACATGTGGGTGAATAGACATGTGGGTGGATAGACATGTAGGTTGATAGACATGTGGGTGAATAGACATGTGGGTGAATAGACATGTTGGTGGATAGACATGTGGGTGGATAGACATGTAGGTTGATAGACATGTGGGTGGATAGACATGTAGGTTGATAGACATGTGGGTGAATAGACATGTGGGTGAATAGACATGTAGGTTGATAGACATGTGGGTGGATAGACATGTAGGTTGATAGACATGTGGGTGGATAGACATGTGGGTGGATAGACATGTAGGTTGATAGACATGTGGGTGGATAGACATGTAGGTTGATAGACATGTGGGTGGATAGACATGTGGGTGGATAGACATGTGGGTGGATAGACATGTAGGTTGATAGACATGTGGGTGGATAGACATGTAGGTTGATAGACATGTGGGTGGATAGACATGTAGGTTGATAGACATGTGGGTGGATAGACATGTAGGTTGATAGACATGTAGGTTGATAGACATGTGGGTGGATAGACATGTAGGTTGATAGACATGTAGGTTGATAGACATGTGGGTGGATAGACATGTGGGTGGATAGACATGTAGGTTGATAGACATGTGGGTGGATAGACATGTAGGTTGATAGACATGTGGGTGGATAGACATGTGGGTGGATAGACATGTGGGTGAATAGACATGTAGGTTGATAGACATGTGGGTGGATAGACATGTGGGTGGATAGACATGTGGGTGGATAGACATGTGGGTGGATAGACATGTGGGTGGATAGACATGTAGGTTGATAGACATGTGGGTGGATAGACATGTGGGTTGATAGACATGTAGGTTGATAGACATGTGGGTGGATAGACATGTAGGTTGATAGACATGTGGGTGGATAGACATGTGGGTGGATAGACATGTGGGTGGATAGACATGTAGGTTGATAGACATGTGGGTGGATAGACATGTAGGTTGATAGACATGTGGGTGGATAGACATGTAGGTTGATAGACATGTGGGTGGATAGACATGTAGGTTGATAGACATGTAGGTTGATAGACATGTGGGTGGATAGACATGTAGGTTGATAGACATGTAGGTTGATAGACATGTGGGTGGATAGACATGTGGGTGGATAGACATGTAGGTTGATAGACATGTGGGTGGATAGACATGTGGGTGGATAGACATGTGGGTGGATAGACATGTAGGTTGATAGACATGTGGTTGAATAGACATGTGGGTGGATAGACATGTAGGTTGATAGACATGTGGTTGAATAGACATGTGGGTGGATAGACATGTGGTTGAATAGACATGTAGGTTGATAGACATGTGGGTGGATAGACATGTGGGTGGATAGACATGTAGGTTGATAGACATGTGGGTGGATAGACATGTGGGTGGATAGACATGTAGGTTGATAGACATGTGGGTGAATAGACATGTGGGTGGATAGACATGTAGGTTGATAGACATGTAGTTTGATAGACATGTGGGTGGATAGACATGTGGGTGGATAGACATGTGGGTGGATAGACATGTGGGTGAATAGACATGTAGTTTGATAGACATGTGGGTGGATAGACATGTAGTTTGATAGACATGTAGGTTGATAGACATGTGGGTGAATAGACATGTGGGTGGATAGACATGTAGGTTGATAGACATGTAGGTTGATAGACATGTAGGTTGATAGACATGTGGGTGGATAGACATGTAGGTTGATAGACATGTGGGTGGATAGACATGTGGGTGGATAGACATGTAGGTTGATAGACATGTGGGTGGATAGACATGTGGGTGGATAGACATGTAGGTTGATAGACATGTGGGTGGATAGACATGTAGGTTGATAGACATGTGGGTGGATAGACATGTAGGTTGATAGACATGTGGGTGGATAGACATGTGGGTGAATAGACATGTAGGTTGATAGACATGTGGGTGAATAGACATGTGGGTGGATAGACATGTAGGTTGATAGACATGTGGGTGGATAGACATGTAGGTTGATAGACATGTGGGTGAATAGACATGTAGGTTGATAGACATGTGGGTGGATAGACATGTAGGTTGATAGACATGTAGGTTGATAGACATGTGGGTGGATAGACATGTAGGATGATAGACATGTGGGTGGATAGACATGTAGGATGATAGACATGTGGGTGGATAGACATGTGGGTGAATAGACATGTAGGTTGATAGACATGTGGGTGAATAGACATGTGGGTGGATAGACATGTAGGTTGATAGACATGTGGGTGAATAGACATGTGGGTGAATAGACATGTTGGTGGATAGACATGTGGGTGGATAGACATGTAGGTTGATAGACATGTGGGTGGATAGACATGTAGGTTGATAGACATGTGGTTGAATAGACATGTGGGTGAATAGACATGTAGGTTGATAGACATGTGGGTGGATAGACATGTAGGTTGATAGACATGTGGGTGGATAGACATGTGGGTGGATAGACATGTAGGTTGATAGACATGTGGGTGGATAGACATGTAGGTTGATAGACATGTGGGTGGATAGACATGTGGGTGGATAGACATGTAGGTTGATAGACATGTGGGTGGATAGACATGTGGGTGGATAGACATGTAGGTTGATAGACATGTGGGTGAATAGACATGTGGGTGAATAGACATAGGTTGATAGACATGTGGGTGGATAGACATGTAGGTTGATAGACATGTGGGTGGATAGACATGTGGGTGGATAGACATGTAGGTTGATAGACATGTGGGTGGATAGACATGTAGGTTGATAGACATGTGGGTGGATAGACATGTGGGTGGATAGACATGTGGGTGGATAGACATGTAGGTTGATAGACATGTGGGTGGATAGACATGTAGGTTGATAGACATGTGGGTGGATAGACATGTAGGTTGATAGACATGTGGGTGGATAGACATGTGGGTGGATAGACATGTGGGTGGATAGACATGTAGGTTGATAGACATGTGGGTGGATAGACATGTAGGTTGATAGACATGTGGGTGGATAGACATGTAGGTTGATAGACATGTGGGTGGATAGACATGTAGGTTGATAGACATGTAGGTTGATAGACATGTGGGTGGATAGACATGTAGGTTGATAGACATGTAGGTTGATAGACATGTGGGTGGATAGACATGTGGGTGGATAGACATGTAGGTTGATAGACATGTGGGTGGATAGACATGTGGGTGGATAGACATGTGGGTGGATAGACATGTAGGTTGATAGACATGTGGTTGAATAGACATGTGGGTGGATAGACATGTAGGTTGATAGACATGTGGTTGAATAGACATGTGGGTGGATAGACATGTGGTTGAATAGACATGTAGGTTGATAGACATGTGGGTGGATAGACATGTGGGTGGATAGACATGTAGGTTGATAGACATGTGGGTGGATAGACATGTGGGTGGATAGACATGTAGGTTGATAGACATGTGGGTGAATAGACATGTGGGTGGATAGACATGTAGGTTGATAGACATGTAGTTTGATAGACATGTGGGTGGATAGACATGTGGGTGGATAGACATGTGGGTGGATAGACATGTGGGTGAATAGACATGTAGTTTGATAGACATGTGGGTGGATAGACATGTAGTTTGATAGACATGTAGGTTGATAGACATGTGGGTGAATAGACATGTGGGTGGATAGACATGTAGGTTGATAGACATGTAGGTTGATAGACATGTAGGTTGATAGACATGTGGGTGGATAGACATGTAGGTTGATAGACATGTGGGTGGATAGACATGTGGGTGGATAGACATGTAGGTTGATAGACATGTGGGTGGATAGACATGTGGGTGGATAGACATGTAGGTTGATAGACATGTGGGTGGATAGACATGTAGGTTGATAGACATGTGGGTGGATAGACATGTAGGTTGATAGACATGTGGGTGGATAGACATGTGGGTGAATAGACATGTAGGTTGATAGACATGTGGGTGAATAGACATGTGGGTGGATAGACATGTAGGTTGATAGACATGTGGGTGGATAGACATGTAGGTTGATAGACATGTGGGTGAATAGACATGTAGGTTGATAGACATGTGGGTGGATAGACATGTAGGTTGATAGACATGTAGGTTGATAGACATGTGGGTGGATAGACATGTAGGATGATAGACATGTGGGTGGATAGACATGTAGGATGATAGACATGTGGGTGGATAGACATGTGGGTGAATAGACATGTAGGTTGATAGACATGTGGGTGAATAGACATGTGGGTGGATAGACATGTAGGTTGATAGACATGTGGGTGAATAGACATGTGGGTGAATAGACATGTTGGTGGATAGACATGTGGGTGGATAGACATGTAGGTTGATAGACATGTGGGTGGATAGACATGTAGGTTGATAGACATGTGGGTGAATAGACATGTGGGTGAATAGACATGTAGGTTGATAGACATGTGGGTGGATAGACATGTAGGTTGATAGACATGTGGGTGGATAGACATGTGGGTGGATAGACATGTAGGTTGATAGACATGTGGGTGGATAGACATGTAGGTTGATAGACATGTGGGTGGATAGACATGTGGGTGGATAGACATGTAGGTTGATAGACATGTGGGTGGATAGACATGTGGGTGGATAGACATGTAGGTTGATAGACATGTGGGTGAATAGACATGTGGGTGAATAGACATAGGTTGATAGACATGTGGGTGGATAGACATGTAGGTTGATAGACATGTGGGTGGATAGACATGTGGGTGGATAGACATGTAGGTTGATAGACATGTGGGTGGATAGACATGTAGGTTGATAGACATGTGGGTGGATAGACATGTGGGTGGATAGACATGTGGGTGGATAGACATGTAGGTTGATAGACATGTGGGTGGATAGACATGTAGGTTGATAGACATGTGGGTGGATAGACATGTAGGTTGATAGACATGTGGGTGGATAGACATGTAGGTTGATAGACATGTAGGTTGATAGACATGTGGGTGGATAGACATGTAGGTTGATAGACATGTAGGTTGATAGACATGTGGGTGGATAGACATGTGGGTGGATAGACATGTAGGTTGATAGACATGTGGGTGGATAGACATGTAGGTTGATAGACATGTGGGTGGATAGACATGTGGGTGGATAGACATGTGGGTGAATAGACATGTAGGTTGATAGACATGTGGGTGGATAGACATGTGGGTGGATAGACATGTGGGTGGATAGACATGTGGGTGGATAGACATGTGGGTGGATAGACATGTAGGTTGATAGACATGTGGGTGGATAGACATGTGGGTTGATAGACATGTAGGTTGATAGACATGTGGGTGGATAGACATGTAGGTTGATAGACATGTGGGTGGATAGACATGTGGGTGGATAGACATGTAGGTTGATAGACATGTGGGTGGATAGACATGTAGGTTGATAGACATGTGGGTGGATAGACATGTAGGTTGATAGACATGTGGGTGGATAGACATGTAGGTTGATAGACATGTAGGTTGATAGACATGTGGGTGGATAGACATGTAGGTTGATAGACATGTAGGTTGATAGACATGTGGGTGGATAGACATGTGGGTGGATAGACATGTAGGTTGATAGACATGTGGGTGGATAGACATGTGGGTGGATAGACATGTGGGTGGATAGACATGTAGGTTGATAGACATGTGGTTGAATAGACATGTGGGTGGATAGACATGTAGGTTGATAGACATGTGGTTGAATAGACATGTGGGTGGATAGACATGTGGTTGAATAGACATGTAGGTTGATAGACATGTGGGTGGATAGACATGTGGGTGGATAGACATGTAGGTTGATAGACATGTGGGTGGATAGACATGTGGGTGGATAGACATGTAGGTTGATAGACATGTGGGTGAATAGACATGTGGGTGGATAGACATGTAGGTTGATAGACATGTAGTTTGATAGACATGTGGGTGGATAGACATGTGGGTGGATAGACATGTGGGTGAATAGACATGTAGTTTGATAGACATGTGGGTGGATAGACATGTAGTTTGATAGACATGTAGGTTGATAGACATGTGGGTGAATAGACATGTGGGTGGATAGACATGTAGGTTGATAGACATGTAGGTTGATAGACATGTAGGTTGATAGACATGTGGGTGGATAGACATGTAGGTTGATAGACATGTGGGTGGATAGACATGTGGGTGGATAGACATGTAGGTTGATAGACATGTGGGTGGATAGACATGTGGGTGGATAGACATGTAGGTTGACAGACATGTGGGTGGATAGACATGTAGGTTGATAGACATGTGGGTGGATAGACATGTAGGTTGATAGACATGTGGGTGGATAGACATGTGGGTGAATAGACATGTAGGTTGATAGACATGTGGGTGAATAGACATGTGGGTGGATAGACATGTAGGTTGATAGACATGTGGGTGGATAGACATGTAGGTTGATAGACATGTGGGTGAATAGACATGTAGGTTGATAGACATGTGGGTGGATAGACATGTAGGTTGATAGACATGTAGGTTGACAGACATGTGGGTGGATAGACATGTAGGTTGATAGACATGTGGGTGGATAGACATGTAGGATGATAGACATGTGGGTGGATAGACATGTGGGTGAATAGACATGTAGGTTGATAGACATGTGGGTGAATAGACATGTGGGTGCATAGACATGTAGGTTGATAGACATGTGGGTGAATAGACATGTGGGTGAATAGACATGTTGGTGGATAGACATGTGGGTGGATAGACATGTAGGTTGATAGACATGTGGGTGGATAGACATGTAGGTTGATAGACATGTGGGTGAATAGACATGTGGGTGAATAGACATATAGGTTGATAGACATGTGGGTGGATAGACATGTAGGTTGATAGACATGTGGGTGGATAGACATGTGGGTGGATAGACATGTAGGTTGATAGACATGTGGGTGGATAGACATGTAGGTTGATAGACATGTGGGTGGATAGACATGTGGGTGGATAGACATGTGGGTGGATAGACATGTAGGTTGATAGACATGTGGGTGGATAGACATGTAGGTTGATAGACATGTGGGTGGATAGACATGTAGGTTGATAGACATGTGGGTGGATAGACATGTAGGTTGATAGACATGTAGGTTGATAGACATGTGGGTGGATAGACATGTAGGTTGATAGACATGTAGGTTGATAGAAATGTGGGTGGATAGACATGTGGGTGGATAGACATGTAGGTTGATAGACATGTGGGTGGATAGACATGTAGGTTGATAGACATGTGGGTGGATAGACATGTGGGTGGATAGACATGTGGGTGAATAGACATGTAGGTTGATAGACATGTGGGTGGATAGACATGTGGGTGGATAGACATGTGGGTGGATAGACATGTGAGTGGATAGACATGTGGGTTGATAGACATGTGGGTGGATAGACATGTGGGTGAATAGACATGTGGGTGGATAGACATGTGGGTGGATAGACATGTGGGTGGATAGACATGTGGGTGGATAGACATGTGGGTGGATAGACATGTAGGTTGATAGACATGTGGGTTGATAGACATGTAGGTTGATAGACATGTGGGTGGATAGACATGTAGGTTGATGACTATGTAGGTTGATAGACATGTAGGTTGATAGACATGTAGGTTGATAGACATGTGGGTGGATAGACATGTGGGTGGATAGACATGTAGGTTGATAGACATGTAGGTTGATAGACATGTAGGTTGATAGACATGTAGGTGATAGACATGTGGGTGGATAGACATGTAGGTTGATAGACATGTAGGTTGATAGACATGTGGGTGGAAAGACATGTGGGTGGATAGACATGTAGGTTGATAGACATGTGGGTGGATAGACATGTAGGTTGATAGACATGTGGGTGGATAGACATGTAGGTTGATAGACATGTAGGTGGAAAGACATGTGGGTGGATAGACATGTGGGTGGATAGACATGTGGGTGGATAGACATGTAGGTTGATAGACATGTGGGTTGATAGACATGTAGGTTGATAGACATGTGGGTGGATAGACATGTAGGTTGATGTCTATGTAGGTTGATAGACATGTAGGATGATAGACATGTAGGTTGATAGACATGTGGATGGATAGACATGTGGGTGGATAGACATGTAGGTTGATAGACATGTAGGTTGATAGACATGTAGGTTGATAGACATGTAGGTTGATAGACATGTGGGTGGATAGACATGTAGGTTGATAGACATGTAGGTTGATAGACATGTGGGTGGATAGACATGTGGGTGGATAGACATGTAGGTTGATAGACATGTGGGTGGATAGACATGTAGGTTGATAGACATGTGGGTGGATAGACATGTAGGTGATAGACATGTGGGTGGATAGACATGTGGGTGGATAGACATGTAGGTTGATAGACATGTGGGTGGATAGACATGTGGGTGGATAGACATGTGGGTGGATAGACATGTGGGTGGATAGATATGTAGGTTGATAGACATGTGGGTGAATAGACATGTAGTTTGATAGACATGTGGGTGGATAGACATGTAGTTTGATAGACATGTAGGTTGATAGACATGTGGGTGAATAGACATGTGGGTGGATAGACATGTAGGTTGATAGACATGTAGGTTGATAGACATGTAGGTTGATAGACATGTGGGTGGATAGACATGTAGGTTGATAGACATGTGGGTGGATAGACATGTGGGTGGATAGACATGTAGGTTGATAGACATGTGGGTGGATAGACATGTGGGTGGATAGACATGTAGGTTGATAGACATGTGGGTGGATAGACATGTAGGTTGATAGACATGTGGGTGGATAGACATGTAGGTTGATAGACATGTGGGTGGATAGACATGTGGGTGAATAGACATGTAGGTTGATAGACATGTGGGTGAATAGACATGTGGGTGGATAGACATGTAGGTTGATAGACATGTGGGTGGATAGACATGTAGGTTGATAGACATGTGGGTGGATAGACATGTAGGTTGATAGACATGTGGGTGGATAGACATGTAGGTTGATAGACATGTAGGTTGATAGACATGTGGGTGGATAGACATGTAGGTTGATAGACATGTGGGTGGATAGACATGTAGGATGATAGACATGTGGGTGGATAGACATGTGGGTGAATAGACATGTAGGTTGATAGACATGTGGGTGAATAGACATGTGGGTGGATAGACATGTAGGTTGATAGACATGTGGGTGAATAGACATGTGGGTGAATAGACATGTTGGTGGATAGACATGTGGGTGGATAGACATGTAGGTTGATAGACATGTGGGTGGATAGACATGTAGGTTGATAGACATGTGGGTGAATAGACATGTGGGTGAATAGACATATAGGTTGATAGACATGTGGGTGGATAGACATGTAGGTTGATAGACATGTGGGTGGATAGACATGTGGGTGGATAGACATGTAGGTTGATAGACATGTGGGTGGATAGACATGTAGGTTGATAGACATGTGGGTGGATAGACATGTGGGTGGATAGACATGTGGGTGGATAGACATGTAGGTTGATAGACATGTGGGTGGATAGACATGTAGGTTGATAGACATGTGGGTGGATAGACATGTAGGTTGATAGACATGTGGGTGGATAGACATGTAGGTTGATAGACATGTAGGTTGATAGACATGTGGGTGGATTGACATGTAGGTTGATAGACATGTAGGTTGATAGACATGTGGGTGGATAGACATGTGGGTGGATAGACATGTAGGTTGATAGACATGTGGGTGGATAGACATGTAGGTTGATAGACATGTGGGTGGATAGACATGTGGGTGGATAGACATGTGGGTGAATAGACATGTAGGTTGATAGACATGTGGGTGGATAGACATGTGGGTGGATAGACATGTGGGTGGATAGACATGTGGGTGGATAGACATGTGGGTGGATAGACATGTAGGTTGATAGACATGTGGGTGGATAGACATGTAGGTTGATAGACATGTGGGTGGATAGACATGTGGGTGAATAGACATGTGGGTGGATAGACATGTGGGTGGATAGACATGTGGGTGGATAGACATGTGGGTGGAATGACATGTGGGTGGATAGACATGTAGGTTGATAGACATGTGGGTTGATAGACATGTAGGTTGATAGACATGTGGGTGGATAGACATGTAGGTTGATGTCTATGTAGGTTGATTGACATGTAGGTTGATAGACATGTAGGTTGATAGACATGTGGGTGGATAGACATGTGGGTGGATAGACATGTGGGTGGATAGACATGTAGGTTGATAGACATGTAGGTTGATAGACATGTAGGTTGATAGACATGTAGGTTGATAGATATGTGGGTGGATAGACATGTAGGTTGATAGACATGTAGGTTGATAGACATGTGGGTGGATAGACATGTGCGTGGATAGACATGTAGGTTGATAGACATGTGGGTGGATAGACATGTAGGTTGATAGACATGTGGGTGGATAGACATGTAGGTTGATAGACATGTAGGTGGAAAGACATGTGGGTGGATAGACATGTAGGTTGATAGACATGTGGGTGGATAGACATGTGGGTGAATAGACCTTTGGGTGGATAGACATGTGGGTGGATAGACATGTGGGTGGATAGACATGTGGGTGGATAGACTTGTGGGTGGATAGACATGTGGGTGGTTAGACATGTAGGTTGATAGACATGTGGATGGATAGACATGTAGGTTGATAGACATGTAGGTTGATAGACATGTGGGTGAATAGACATGTGGGTGGATAGACATGTGGGTGGATAGACATGTGTGTGGATGGACATGTGGGTGAATAGACATGTAGGTTGATAGACATGTGGGTGAATAGACATGTGGGTGGATAGACATGTGTGTGGATAGGTCAGTGGGTGAATAGACATGTGGGTGGATAGGTCAGTGGGTGAATAGACATGTGGGTGGACAGACTATGGGTGGATAGACACGTGGGTGGACAGACTATGGGTGGATAGACATGTGGGTGGATAGACAAGCCAGTGGATAGACACGTGGGTGGATAGACACGTTGGTGGATAGACATATGGGTGGATAGACATGTCGGTGGATAGACATGTGGTTGGGTAGTTATGATGATGGATAGACACGTTACTAGATAGACTTGTGGGTGGATAGACATGTGTGTGGATAGGTCAGTGGGTGAATAGACATGTGGGTGGATAGGTCAGTGGGTGAATAGACATGTGGGTGGACAGACTATGGGTGGATAGACACGTGGGTGAATAGACATGTCGATGGATAGACATGTGGGTGAATAAATACGTGGGTGAATAGACATGTGGGTGGGTAGATATATGGGTGGGTAGACATGTGCGTGGATAGAAATGTGGGTGGATAGACATGTGGGTGGATATACATGTGGGTGAAAAGACACGTGGATGGATAGCCATGTGGGTGAATAGACATGTGGATGCATTTGACACGTTGGTGGATAGACATGTGGGTGGATAGACATGTGGGTGGATAGACATGTGGGTGAATAGACATGTAGGTTGATAGACATGTGGGTGAATAGACATGTGGGTGGATAGACATGTGGGTGGATAGACATGTGGGTGAATAGATATGTAGGTTGATAGACATGTGGGTGAATAGACATGTGGGTGGATAGACATGTGGGTGGATAGTCATGTGGGTGGATAGACATATAGGTTGGTAGACATGTGGTTGAATAGACATGTGGGTGGATAGACATGTAGGTTGATAGACATGTGGTTGAATAGACATGTGGGTGGATAGACATGTGGTTGAATAGACATGTAGGTTGTTAGACATGTGGGTGGATAGACATGTGGGTGGATAGACATGTAGGTTGATAGGCATGTGGGTGGATAGACATGTGGGTGGATAGACATGTGGGTGGATAGACATGTGGGTGGATAGACATGTGGGTGAATAGACATGTAGTTTGATAGACATGTGGGTGAATAGACATGTGGGTGGATAGACATGTAGGTTGATAGACATGTGGATGGATAGACATGTGGGTGGATAGATATGTGGGTGGATAGACATGTGGGTGAATAGACATGTAGTTTGATAGACATGTGGGTGGATAGACATGTAGTTTGATAGACATGTAGGTTGATAGACATGTGGGTGAATAGACATATGGGTGGATAGACATGTAGGTTGATAGACATGTAGGTTGATAGATATGTAGGTTGATAGACATGTGGGTGGATAGACATGTAGGTTGATAGACATGTGGGTGGATAGACATGTGGGTGGATAGACATGTAGGTTGATAGACATGTGGGTGGATAGACATGTAGGTTGATAGACATGTGGGTGGATAGACATGTAGGTTGACAGACATGTGGGTGGATAGACATGTAGGTTGATAGACATGTGGGTGGATAGACATGTAGGTTGATAGACATGTGCGTGGATAGACATGTGGGTGAATAGACATGTAGGTTGATAGACATGTGGGTGAATAGACATGTGGGTGGATAGACATGTAGGTTGATAGACATGTGGGTCTATAGACATGTAGGTTGATAGACATGTGGGTGGATAGACATGTAGGTTGATAGACATGTGGGTGGATAGACATGTAGGTTGATAGACATGTAGGTTGACAGACATGTGGGTGGATAGACATGTAGGTTGATAGACATGTGGGTGGATAGACATGTAGGTTGATAGACATGTGGGTGGATAGACATGTGGGTGAATAGACATGAAGGTTGATAGACATGTGGGTGAATAGGCATGTGGGTGGATAGACATGTAGGTTGATAGACATGTGGGTAAATAGACATGTGGGTGGATAGACATGTTGGTGGATAGACATGTGGGTGGATAGACATGTAGGTTGATAGACATGTGGGTGGATAGACATGTAGGTTGATAGACATGTGGGTGAATAGACATGTGGGTGAATAGACATGTAGGTTGATAGACATGTGGGTGGATAGACATGTAGGTTAATAGACATGTGGGTGGATAGACATGTGGGTGGATAGACATGTAGGTTGATAGACATGTGGTTGGATAGACATGTAGGTTGATAGACATGTAGGTTGATAGACATGTAGGTTGATAGACATGTGGGTGGATAGACATGTGGGTGGATAGACATGTAGGTTGATAGACATGTGGGTGGATAGACATGTAGGTTGATAGACATGTGGGTGGATAGACATGTGGGTGGATAGACATGTGGGTGAATAGACATGTAGGTTGATAGACATGTGGGTGGATAGACATGTGGGTGGATAGACATGTGGGTGGATAGACATGTGGGTGGATAGACATGCGGGTGGATAGACATGTAGGTTGATAGACATGTGGGTGGATAGACATGTAGGTTGATAGACTTGTGGGTGGATAGACATGTGGGTGAATAGACATGTGGGTGGATAGACATGTGGGTGGATAGACATGTGGGTGGATAGACATGTGGGTGGATAGACATGTGGGTGGATAGACATGTGGGTGGATAGACATGTAGGTGATAGACATGTGGGTTGATAGACATGTAGGTTGATAGACATGTGGGTGGATAGACATGTAGGTGGATGTCTATGTAGGTTGATTGACATGTAGGTTGATAGACATGTAGGTTGATAGACATGTGGGTGGATAGACATGTGGGTGGATAGACATGTAGGTTGATAGACATGTAGGTTGATAGACATGTAGGTTGATAGACATGTGGGTGGATAGACATGTAGGTTGATAGACATGTAGGTTGATAGACACGTGGGTGGATAGACATATGGGTGGATAGACATGAAGGTTGATAGACATGTGGGTGGATAGACATGTAGGTTGATAGACATGTGGGTGGATAGACATGTAGGTTGATAGACATGTGGGTGGAAAGACATGTGGGTGGATAGACATGTAGGTTGATAGACATGTGGGTGGATAGACATGTAGGTGAATAGACATGAGGGTGGATAGACATGTGGGTGGATAGACATGTGGGTGGATAGACATGTGGGTGGATAGACATGTGGGTGGATAGACATGTGGGTGGATAGACATGTAGGTTGATAGACATGTGGGTGGATAGACATGTAGGTTGATAGACATGTAGGTTGATAGACATGTGGGTGAATAGACATGTGGGTGGATAGACATGTGGGTGGATAGACATGTGTGTGGATGGACATGTGGGTGAATAGACATGTAGGTTGATAGACATGTGGGTGAATAGACATGTGGGTGGATAGACATGTGTGTGGATAGGTCAGTGGGTGAATAGACATGTGGGTGGATAGGTCAGTGGGTGAATAGACATGTGGGTGGACAGACTATGGGTGGATAGACACGTGGGTGGACAGACTATGGGTGGATAGACATGTGGGTGGATAGACAAGCCAGTGGATAGACACGTGGGTGGATAGACACGTTGGTGGATAGACATATGGGTGGATAGACATGTCGGTGGATAGACATGTGGGTGGGTAGTTATGATGATGGATAGACACGTTACTAGATAGACATGTGAGTGGATATACATGTGGTTGGATAGACATGTGGGTGGATAGACACCTGGGTGGCTATATCAGTGGATGGATAGACATGTGGGTGGATAGTAATGTGGGTGGATAGACAATCCAGTGGATAGACATGTGGATGGTCAGAAACGATTGTGGATAGACACGTGGGTGAATAGACATGTCGATGGATAGACATGTGGGTGGATAGTCATGTGGGTGGAAAGATATGTGGATGGATAGACAAGTGGGTGGATAGACATGTGGTTGGGTAGACACGTGGGTGGATAGACATGTAGGTGAGTAGACATGTCGGTGGATAGACATTTGGGTGTGTAGACATGTGGGTGGATAGACATATGGGTGGGTAGACATGTGGGTGGATAGACATTTGGGTGGATAGACATGTGGGTGAAAATACATATGGGTGGATGGACATGTAGGTGAATAGATATGTTGGTGGATAGTCATGTGGGTGGAAAGACATGTGGATGGATAGACACGTGGATGGATGGACATGTGGTTTGGTATACACGTGGGTGGATAGGCATGTGGGTGGGTGGATAGACATGCGGGTGGATAGACACGTGTGTGGATAAACATGTGGGTGGATATCAACGTGTGTGGATAGACACGTGGGTGGATAGACACGTGGATAGTTAGACGTGGTTGGATAGACATATGGGTGAATAGATATTTGGTTGGATAGACACGTGGGTGGATAGACACGTGGGTGGATAGACACGTAGATAATTAGACATGTGGGGGGATAGACGTATATGTGGATAGACACGTGGGTGGATAGACAAGTTCGTGGATAGACAAGTGCATAGATAGAAACATGAATGGATATATATGTGGGTTGATAGACATGTGGGTGGATAGATATGTCGGTGGATAGACATGTGGGTGGATAGACATGTGGGTGGATAGACACTTGAGTGGATAGATATGTTGGTGGATAGACATGTGGGTGGATAGATATGTCGGTGGATAGACATGTGGGTGGATAGACATGTGGGTGGATAGACATGTGTGTGGATAGATATGTCGGTGGATAGACATGTGGGTGGATGGACATGTGGGTGAATAGACACGTGGGTGGATAGACATGTGGGTGGATAGACATGTGGGTGGATAGACATGTGGGTGGATAGACATGTGGGTGGATAGACATGTGGGTGAATAGACACGTGGGTGGATAGACATGTGGGTGGATTAATATGTGGGTGGATAGACAAGTCGGTAGATAGACACATGAGTGCTTAGACACGATAGTGTTTAGTCACGTGGGTGGAAAGACATGTGGATGGATAGACATGTGGTTGGGTAGACTCGTGGGTGGATGGATATGTGGGTGGGTAGACATGTGGGTGGATAGCCATGTGGGTGGATAGACATGTGGGGGGATAGACATGTGGGTGGGTAGACATGTGGGTGGGTAGACACGTGAGTGTATAGACATGTGGGTGGATAGACATGTGGGTTGATAGACATGTGTGTGGATAGACATGTGGGTGGATAGATATGTAGGTGGATAGATATGTTGGTGGATAGAGATGTGGGTGGATAGACATGTGTGTGGATAGACATGTGTGTGGATAGACATGTGGGCGAATAGATATGTTGGTGGATAGAGATGTGGGTGGATAGACACGTGGCTGGATAGACATATGGTTGGATTTAAGCTTGGGTGGATATACATGTGGGTGTATAGACACGTGTTGGAAAGAGAAGTGAGTGGATAGACATATGTGTGGATAGACATATGTGTGCATAGACACGTGGGTGGATATACATTCGGGTAGATAGACATGCAGGTGGATGGAGATGTGGGTGGATAGAGAAGTGAGTGGATAGACATGTGGGTGGCTAGACACGTGGATAGATAGACATGACATCACTCCATGATATCACCCCATGACGCCACTCGATGACACCACCCAGTGACATCACTCCGCGACGCCTCTCGATGTCAAATATAATGAAGATATCACAAAACAAAACAAAAATAATGTACATATCACAAAACAAAACAAAGATATTGATGATATCACAAAACAAAATAACAATTATGATGATATCACAAAACAAAACAAAGATAATGATGATATCACAAAACAAAGATAATGAAGATATCATAAAACAAAACAAAGATAATGAAGATATCACAAAACAAAACAAAGATAATGAAGATATCACAAAACAAAATAAAGATAATGATGATATCACAAAACAAAACAAAGATAATGAAGATATCACAAAACAAAATAAAGATAATGATGATATCACAAAACAAAACAAAGATAATGAAGATATCACAAAACAAAACAAAGATAATGAAGATATCACAAAACAAAATAAAGATAATGATGATATCACAAAACAAAACAAAGATAATGAAGATATCACAAAACAAAATAAAGATAATGATAATATCACAAAACAAAACAAAGATAATGAAGATATCACAAAACAAAATAAAGATAATGATGATATCACAAAACAAAACAAAGATAATGACGATATCACAAAACAAATCAAAGATAATGATGATATCACAATACAAAGATAATGAAGATATCATAAAACAAAACAAAGATAATGATGATATCACAAAACAAAAATAATGAAGATATCATAAAACAAAACAAAGATAATGATGATATCACAAAACAAAGATAATGAAGATATCACAAAACAAAATAAAGATAATGATGATATCACAAAACAAAATAAAGATAATGAAGATATCACAAAATAAAATAAAGATAATGATGATATCACAAAACAAAATAAAGATAATGATGATATCACAAAACAAAGATAATCTATCACAAAACAAAATAAAGATAATGAAGATATCACAAAACAAAGATAATGAAGATATCGTAAAACAAAACAAAGATAATGAAGATATAAAACAAAGATAATGAAGATATAAAACAAAGATAATGAAGCTATTACAAATCAAAAGAAAGATTATGAAGATATCACAAAACAAAACCAAGATGGTGATATCACAAAACAAAACATAAATAAAGAAGATATCACAATACCTGCTCGACAACGAACACTGTAAACTCCACCCTCTGTCTTATCAACATCGGAATCAAAACAGGCATCAAGATATTTAGATGAGCCATTCTGTCTCTGAACGGAATTAAAATGGCAACATTCCATGTGGGAGTGCACGTCTTTGGTTTGTAGTGTCCGCCTTTGTCTAATACAGAATATAATGAGGCTGCTAAAACGTTGGGGTCAGTCGGGACTTTAGAAGGTTTCCGACGACCTGTATGGACATTTCAGTGAACGGTTAATTACACATGATAGTTGTGTCTAAAAAAAGATACATGGGTTACTCTAGAGATGCTTGACAAGAGATACAGACAGGGTGTAATGAAGAGGCAGTAACAATAGATTATTAAATAGAGATACAGGGTGTAATGAAGAGGCAGTAACAATAGATAATTAAACAGAGAGAAGGGGTGTAATGAAGAGGCAGTAACAATAGATTATTAAACAGAGATACAGGATGTAATGAAGAGGCAGTAACAATAGATTATTAAACAGAGATACAGGATGTAATGAAGAGGCAGTAACAATAGATTATTAAACAGAAATACAGGATGTAATGAAGAGGCAGTAACAATAGATTATTAAACAGAAATACAGGATGTAATGAAGAGGCAGTAACAATAGATTATTAAACAGAAATACAGGATGTAATGAAGAGGCAGTAACAATAGATTATTAAACAGAGATACAGGGTGTAATGAAGAGGAAGTAACAATAGATTATTAAACAGATAGACGGGGTGTAATGAAAAGGAAGTAACAATAGATTATTAAACAGAGAGACGGGGTGTAATGAAAAGGAAGTAACAATAGATTATTAAACAGAGATACAGGGTGTAATGAAGAGGCAGTAACAATAGATTATTAAACAGAGATACGGGATGTAATGATTGAGACTGTAACAATAGATTATTCAACAGAGATACAGGGTGTAATGAAAAGGCAGTAACAATAGATTATTAAACAGAGAGACGGGGTGTAATGAAGAGGAAGTAACAATAGATTATTAAACAGAGAGACGGGATGTAATGAAAAGGAAGTAACAATAGATTATTCAACAGAGATACAGGGTGTAATGAAAAGGCAGTAACAATAGATTATTAAACAGAGAGACAGGGTGTAATGAAGCGACTGTAACAATAGATTATTAAACAGATAGACGGGGTGTAATGAAGAGCAAGTAACAATAGATTATTAAAATAGAGACGGGGTGTAATAAAGAGACAGTAATAATAGATTATTAAACAGAGAGACGGGGTGTAATGAAGAGACTGTAAAAATAGATTATTAAACAGAGAGAAGGGGTGTAATGAAAAGACTGTAAAAATAGAATATTAAACAGAGAGAAGGGGTGTAGTGAAGAGACTGTAAAAATAGATTATTAAACAGAGAGACATGATATAACGAAGAGACAGTAACTAGAGATCATTAAACAGAGAGACATGATATAACGAAGAGACTGTACCAATATATTATTAAACAGAGAGGCAGGATATAATGAAGAGACTGTAACAACTGATTATTAAACAGAGAGACATGATATAATGAAGAGACTGTAACAACATATTATTAAACAGAGAGACAGGGTTTAATGAAGAGACCGTAACAACAGATTATTAAACAGAGAGACATGATATAATGAAGAGACTGTAACAACAAGTCATTAAACAGAGAGACATGATATAACGCAAAGACTGTAACAACAGATTATTAAACAGAGAGACATGATATAATAAAGAGACAGTAACAACAGATTATTAAACAGAGAGACATGATATAATGAAGAGACTGTAACAACAGATTATTAAACAGAGAGATAGAGTGTAATAAAGAGACTGCAACAACAGATTATTAAACAGAGAGGTAGAGTGTAATAAAGAGACTGTAACATCAGATTATTAAACAGAGAGATAGAGTGTAATAAAGAGATTGTAACAACAGATTATTAAACAGAGAGGTAGAGTGTAATAAAGAGACTGTAACAACAGATTATTAAACAGAGAGACATGATATAACGAAGAGACTGTAACAATAGATTACTAAACAGAGATACATGATATAACGAAGAGACTGTAACAATAGATTATTAAACAGAGAGACATGATATAACGAAGAGACTGTAACAATATATTTTAAACAGAGAGGTAGAGTTTAATAAAGAGACTGTAACAACAGATTATTAAACAGAGAGGCATGATATAATGAAGAGACTGTAACAACAGATTATTAAACAGAGAGACATGATATAATGAAGAGACTGTAACAATAGATTATTAAACAGAGAGATAGAGTGTAATAAAGAGACTGTAACAACAGATTATTAAACAGAGAGGCATGATATAATGAAGAGACTGTAACAACAGATTATTAAACAGAGAGACATGATATAATGAAGAGACTGTAACAACAGTTTATTAAACAGAGAGATATTATATAACGAAGAGAATGTAACAATAGATTATTAAACAGAGATAGAGTGTAATAAAGAGACTGTAACAACAGATTATTAAACAGAGAGACATGATATAGCGAAGAGACTGTAACAACAGATTTTTAAACAGAGAGATAGAGTGTAATAAAGAGACTGTAACAACAGATTATTGAACAGAGAGAAAGATGACGATAATGTAAAAACAGAATATTAAGCAGACTGTAACAATAAATAATAAAGCAGTGACACTTATGATAGACAGACTCAGAAATTATTCAATAAATTGTGTAACAATAGATTACATGATAAATTGTTACAAAGATTTTGTAAGAGATGTTTATGCGAGAAGGACAGAGAAAGTGTTACAGAGAGTTTGTACGAGGTATATAGGATGTGGAGTTGATAGGTAGTTGGTGGAGTTGGGAGGTGGTGGTGGAGTAGATAGGTGAATGGTGGAGTTGGTAATTGGTGGTGGAGTTGATAGGTGGATGGTGGAGTTGGTTGGTGGTGGTGGAGTTGATAGGTGTTTGGTGGAGTTGATAGGTGGTCGGTGGAGTTGGTAGGTGGTGGTGGAGTTGATAGGTGTTTGGTGGAGTTGATAGGTGGTGGTGGAGTTGATAGGTGGTGGTCGTGTTGGTAGGTGGTGGTCGTGTTGGTAGGTGGTGGTCGTGTTGGTAGGTGGTGGTCGTGTTGGTAGATGGTGGTGGTGTTGGTAGGTGGTGGTCGTGTTGGTAGATGGTGGTGGTGTTGGTAGGTGGTGGTCGTATTGGTAGATGGTGGTGGTGTTGGTAGGTGGTGGTCGTGTTGGTAGGTGGTGGTCGTGTTGGTAGGTGGTGGTCGTGTTGGTAGGTGGTGGTCGTGTTGGTAGGTGGTGGTGGTGTTGGTAGGTTGTGGTGGTGTTGGTAGGTGGTGGTGGTGTTGGTAGGTGGTGGTCGTGTTGGTAGGTGGTGGTGGTGTTGGTAGGTGGTGGTCGTGTTGGTAGGTGGTGGTGGTGTTGGTAGGTTGAGTTGGTGTTGGTAGGTGGTGGTCGTGTTGGTAGGTGGTGGTCGTGTTGGTAGGTGGTGGTCGTGTTGGTAGGTGGTAGTCGTGTTGGTAGGTGGTGGTCGTGTTGGTAGGTGGTGGTGGTGTTGGTAGGTGGTGGTCGTGTTGGTAGGTGGTGGTGGTGTTGGTAGGTGGTGTTGGTAGGTGGTGGTCGTGTTGGTAGGTGGTGGTGGTGTTGGTAGGTGGTGTTGGTAGGTGGTGGTCGTGTTGGTAGGTGGTGGTCGTGTTGGTAGGTGGTGGTCGTGTTGGTAGATGGTGGTGGTGTTGGTAGGTGGTGGTCGTGTTGGTAGATGGTGGTGGTGTTGGTAGGTGGTGGTCGTATTGGTAGATGGTGGTGGTGTTGGTAGGTGGTGGTCGTGTTGGTAGGTGGTGGTCGTGTTGGTAGGTGGTGGTCGTGTTGGTAGGTGGTGGTCGTGTTGGTAGGTGGTGGTGGTGTTAGTAGGTTGTGGTGGTGTTGGTAGGTGGTGGTGGTGTTGGTAGGTGGTGGTCGTGTTGGTAGGTGGTGGTGGTGTTGGTAGGTGGTGGTCGTGTTGGTAGGTGGTGGTGGTGTTGGTAGGTTGAGTTGGTGTTGGTAGGTGGTGGTCGTGTTGGTAGGTGGTGGTCGTGTTGGTAGGTGGTGGTCGTGTTGGTAGGTGGTAGTCGTGTTGGTAGGTGGTGGTCGTGTTGGTAGGTGGTGGTCGTGTTGGTAGGTGGTGGTCGTGTTGGTAGGTGGTGGTCGTGTTGGTAGGTGGTGGTCGTGTTGGTAGGTGGTGGTGGTGTTGGTAGGTGGTGGTCGTGTTGGTAGGTGGTGGTGGTGTTGGTAGGTGGTGGCCGTGTTGGTAGGTGGTGGTCGTGTTGGTAGGTGGTGTTGGTGTTGGTAGGTGGTGGTCGTGTTGGTAGGTGGTCGTCGTGTTGGTAGGTGGTGGTCGTGTTGGTAGGTGGTGGTGGTGTTGGTAGGTGGTGGTGGTGTTGGTAGGTGGTTGTCGTGTTGGTAGGTGGTGGTCGTGTTGGTAGGTGGTGGTGGTGTTGGTAGGTGGTGGTCGTGTTGGTAGGTGGTAGTCGTGTTGGTAGGTGGTGGTGGTGTTGGTAGGTGGTGGTCGTGTTGGTAGGTGGTAGTCGTGTTGGTAGGTGGTGGTGTTGGTAGGTGGTAGTCGTGTTGGTAGGTGGTGGTGGTGTTGGTAGGTGGTGTCGTGTTGATAGGTGGTGGTGTTGGTAGGTGGTGGTCGTATTGGTAGGTGGTGGTCGTGTTGGCAGGTGGTGGTGGTGTTGGTAGGTGGTGGTGGTGTTGGTAGGTGGTGGTGGTGTTGGTAGGTGGTGGTGGTGTTGGTAGGTGGTGGTCGTGTTGGTAGGTGGTGGTCGTGTTGGTAGGTGGTGGTCGTGTTGGTAGGTGGTGGTCGTGTTGGTAGGTGGTGGTGGTGTTGGTAGGTGGTGGTGGTGTTGGTAGGTGGTGGTCGTGTTGGTAGGTGGTGGTCGTGTTGGTAGGTGGTGGTCGTGTTGGTAGGTGGTGGTGGTGTTGGTAGGTGGTGGTCGTGTTGGTAGGTGGTGGTGGTGTTGGTAGGTGGTGGTCGTGTTGGTAGGTGGTGGTCGTGTTGGTAGGTGGTGGTCGTGTTGGGTAGGTGGTGGTCGTGTTGGTAGGTGGTGGTGGTGTTGGTAGGTGGTGGTCGTGTTGGTAGGTGGTGGTCGTGTTGGTAGGTGGTGGTCGTGTTGGTAGGTGGTGGTCGTGTTGGTAGGTGGTGGTCGTGTTGGTAGGTGGTGGTGTTGTGTGGTGGTAGGTGGTGGTGGTGTTGGTAGGTGGTTGTCGTGTTGGTAGGTGGTGGTGTTGGTAGGTGGTGGTCGTGTTGGTAGGTGGTGGTCGTGTTGATAGGTGGTGGTGGTGTTGTTAGGTGGTGGTCGTGTTGGTAGGTGGTGGACGTGTTGGTAGGTGGTGGTGGTGTTGGTAGGTGGTGGTGGTGTTGTTAGGTGGTGGTCGTGTTGGTAGGTGGTGGTCGTGTTGGTAGGTGGTGGTCGTGTTGGTAGGTGGTGGTCGTGTTGGTAGGTGGTGGTGGTGTTGTTAGGTGGTGGTCGTGTTGGTAGGTGGTGGTCGTGTTGGTAGGTGGTGGTCGTGTTGGTAGGTGGTGGTGGTGTTGGTAGGTGGTGGTCGTGTTGGTAGGTGGTGGTGGTGTTGGTAGGTGGTGGTCGTGTTGGTAGGTGGTGGTGGTGTTGGTAGGTGGTGGTCGTGTTGGTAGGTGGTGGTCGTGTTGGTAGGTGGTGGTGGTGTTGGTAGGTGGTGGTCGTGTTGGTAGGTGGTGGTCGTGTTGGTAGGTGTTGGTGGTGTTGTTAGGTAGTAATCGTGTTGGTAGGTGGTGGTCGTGTTGGTAGGTGGTGGTCGTGTTGGTAGGTGGTGGTCGTGTTGGTAGGTGGTGGTGGTGTTGGTAGGTGGTGGTGGTGTTGGTAGGTGGTGGTGGTGTTGTTAGGTGGTGGTGGTGTTGGTAGGTGGTGGTCGTGTTGGTAGGTGGTGGTCGTGTTGGTAGGTGGTGGTCGTGTTGGTAGGTGGTGGTGGTGTTGTTAGGTGGTGGTCGTGTTGGTAGGTGGACGGTGAGTGTTTTAGCGTGTTTGTATTTAGACGAAGTAGATAAAAAGTAAATGAATGAAAAAGTTACTAGTTGAATGATGGAATGAATGATGATGTTATTAGTTGAGTGAAGGAATGAATGATGATGTTATTAGTTGAGTGAAGGAATGAATGATGATGTTATTAGTTGAGTGAAGGAATGAATGATGATGTTATTAGTTGAGTGAAGGAATGAATGATGATGTTATTAGTTGAATGAAGGAATGAATGATGATTTTATTTGTTGAGTGACGGAATGAATGATGAAGTTAATAGTTGAGTAAAGGAATGAATGATGAAGTTACTAGTTGAGTGAAGGAATGAATGATGAAGTTACTAGTTGAGTGAAGGAATGAATGATGAAGTTATTAGTTGAGTAAAGGAATGAATGATGAAGTTACTAGTTGAGCGATGGAATGAATGATGAAGTTATTAGTTGAGTAAAGGAATGAATGATGAAGTTATTAGTTGAGTAAAGGAATGAATGATGAAGTTACTAGTTGAGTAAAGGAATGAATGATGATGTTACTAGTTGAGTAAAGGAATGAATGATTAAGTTATTAGTTAAGTGAAGGAGTGAATGATGAAGTTACTAGTTGAGTGAAGGAATGAATAATGAAGTTATTAGTTGAGTGAACAAATAAATGCTGAAGTTACTAGTTGAGTGAAGGAATGAATGATGAAGTTATTAGTTGAGTGAAGGAATGAATGATGAAGTTACTAGTTGAGTGAAGGAATGAATGATGAAGTTACTAGTTGAGTGAAGGAATGAATGATGAAGTTATTAGTTGAGTGAAGGAATGAATGATGAAGTTACTAGTTGAGTAAAGGAATGAATGATGAAGTTTTTAGTTGAATGAAGGAATGAATGATGAAGTTATTAGTTGAATGAAGGAATGAATGATGAAGTTATTAGTTGAGTGAAGGAATGAATAATGAAGTTACTAGTTGAGTAAAGGAATGAATGATGATGTTATTAGTTGAATGAAGGAATGAATGATGAAGTTATTAGTTGAATGAAGGAATGAATGATGATGTTATTAGTTGAATGAAGGAATGAATGATGATGTGATTAGTTGAGTGATAGGAATGAATGATGATGTTATTAGTTTAGTGAAGGAATGAATGATGATGTTATTAGTTAAGTGAAGGAATGAATGATGATGTTATTAGTTGAGTGAATGAATGAATGATGATGTTTTTAGTTGAGTGATGGAATTAATGATGAAGATATTAGTTGAGTGATGGAATTAATGATGAAGTTACTAGTTGAGTGAAGGAATTAATGCTGAAGTTACTATTTGAGTGAAGGAATGAAAGATGAAGTTACTAGTTGAGTGAAGGAATTAATGCTCAAGTTACTTGTTGAGTGAAGGAATAAATGCTGAAGTTATTAGTTGAGTGAAGGAATGAATGCTGAAGTTATTAGTTGAGTGAAGGAATGAATGCTGAAGTTATTAGTTGAGTTAAGGAATGAATGCTGAAGTTATTAGTTGTGTGATGGAATTAGTGATGAAGTTACCAGTTGATGAAGGAATGAATGATGAAGTTATTAGTTGAGTGAAGGAATGAATGATGAAGTTACTAGTTGAGTGAAGGAATGAATGATGAAGTTACTAGTTGAGTGAAGGAATGAATGATGAAGTTACTAGTTGAGTGAAGGAATGAATGATGAAGCTACTAGTTGAGTGAAGGAATGAATGATGAAGTTACTAGTTGAGTGAAGGAATGAATGATGAAGCTACTAGTTGAGTGAAGGAATGAATGATGAAGTTACTAGTTGAGTGAAGGAATGAATGATGAAGTTACTAGTTGAGTGAAGGAATGAATGATGAAGTTATTACTTGAGTGATGGCATGAGTGGTCGGACCGACGTAAGAGGTACCTATCAATCCTGGCGGCTTGAATGAACAGATCGAACTGTTCTGTCTACTGTCCTGCGTGTCGTTTGTCTCTATTGTTATGTTGATTTCTCCCAGGGACCTTGTCATGATAGAAGGACCACACATGTCGTGGTAGTCGTTGTCATTTGCCACCATGTCGTTATTATAAGATCTCCAAGGTAGCACTCCTTTCAGCCGATGAAGTAACGTCACGTCTGGGCTGATGTGTGGATGATTTCTCCTGCTGAGAGCCCACAAGTTAACGCCAAAGACGAAAATAACGACTAGAACGCAGAGCTGATACATCCGTGGTAGGAGAGTTCTCTGGAGACGTTTCAACATTGCTGTAAACATGGTGGACATACAACCTGCGAACATTAGGACAGGGGGAAGAGGGGGGGGGGGTCGTTATCATATGTAACAGTAAAGGTGATTGAAAGCATAAAAAAAAAAGGTAAAGTGCCCCCGTCACGCCAAATGGCGTATAGGGAATATGGTATTAGTGACCATAGATTTTACAGACCCTCGGCACATTATTTTTGGGGTAATGTGGTCGGTATTACGCCCGTGCCGCTTTACTTTCCCAGAAAAAAAAATCCGGCAGTCATTAAAGGCTGGGTGAACCCGTAAGCCGTCGTTTGGGATCGAACCCTACATCTTATCCTTTGTAGTCCAGTTCACTAACCACTGAGCTATCGCGGCTCTGAATGAAAGTATGGGGCAAGTTAATTAGTCAGTACCCATTTCTTAATAGACAATGACAGTAACATAGAATAGCGATCATCAGTGTTAGTGACAGAATAACAAATTGTGGGTACCGGCTAAGTTACCTGCCCCATACTTTGTGTTGAGACTGCTATGATGGGGACTACAGCTACCTTTCTTTGTGGGAGATCAGTTAGTAATTCGGATGATTCCACTGGCACGGGCGGTTGAGCAATTATGGATTTTAATTCGTTTGCAGTGATACCGGGGCCTTCCATAACCAATAACCAATAACCTATGTTTCATAGATTACACCAAGGCATTTGATAAAGTAAAGCACCAAGAAATAATCAAAATTTTAGAAAGCATAAACGTAGACAGCAAAGATCTAAGAATAATAAAGAACATGTACTGGCAAACAATAGCGGCCATAAGAACTGGGAACCAATTGGGAATGTTTCAACAAATAAAACAGGGTGTTAGACAAGGTTGTGTGCTGTCACCAGATTTGTTTAATATTTATAGTGTAATTAATATAATAGTAATAGTAATAATAAATACTTAATATGTAAGTAATAGTATAGTGTATATAATTTATACAGTCCTAATCGCTAAGAGTGAAAATGAGTTACAAGAAATGTTAGACATTATAGTGAAAGAAAGCAAAAATAAAGGACTCAGATTTAATAGCAAAAAGACGGAGGTAATGGTAAAAACAAAGAAAAAGACATCACCTCAGTGCAAAAAAAAAGACAAGTGGAACAATATTAAAACAGGTAAATGAATTTAAATATTTGGGAACTTTGTTAACCTCAGATGGTAGATGTACAAAAGAGGTGAGATGCAGAATGGCTCAGGCAAAAGCAGCTTTCCAGAAAGTGAGGAAGATACTATGCAATTTATTTTTGTCAATAGAAACAAGAAAAAAAGAGTTCTTAAATGTTATGTAGAGCCAGTCTTAACATATGGATGTGAATCATGGACAATAGGACAACAGACAAGAAGATCACTGAAGACGCTCTCTGGCTAGTGAGATCCCATGTCAAGTCCTCTCTGGCTAGTGAGATCCCATGTCTAGCTCTTTCTGGCTAGTGAGATCCCATGTCTAGCCCTCTCTGGCTAGTGAGATCCCATGTCTAGCCCTCTCTGGCTAGTGAGATTCCATGTCTATCTCTCTCTGGCTAGTGAGATCCCATGTCTAGCCCTCTCTGGCTAGTGAGATCCCATATCTAGCCCTCTCTGGCTAGTGAGATCCCATGTCTAGCTCTCTCTGGCTAGTGAGATTCCATGTCTAGCTCTCTCTGGCTAGTGAGATCACATGTCTAGCTCTCTCTCTGGCTAGTGAGATCACATGTCTAGCTCTCTCTCTGCCTAGTTTGATCACATGTCTAGCCCTCTCTCTGGCTAGTGAGATCACATGTCTAGCTCTCTCTCTGGCTAGTGAGATCACATGTCTAGCTCTCTCTCTGGCTAGTCAGATCACATGTCTAGTTCTCTCCCTGGCTAGTGAGATCCCATGTCTAGCACTCTCTCTGGCTAGTAAGATCCCATGTCTAGCTCTCTCTCTGGCTAGTAAGATCCCATGTCTAGCTCTCTCTCTGGCTAGTAAGATCCCATGTCTAGCTCTCTCTCTGGCTAGTAAGATCCCATGTCTAGCTCGCTCTCTGGCTAGTGAGATCACATGTCTAGCTCTCTCTCTGGCTAGTGAGATCACATGTCTAGCTCTCTCTCTGGCTAGTGAGATCACATGTCTAGCTCTCTCTCTGGTTAGTAAGATCCCATGTCTAGCTCTCTCTCTGGCTAGTAAGATCCCATGTCTAGCTCTCTCTCTGGCTAGTGAGATCACATGTCTAGCTCTCTCTCTCTGGCAAGTGAGATCACATGTCTAGCTCTCTCTCTGGCTAGTGAGATCCCACGTCTAGCTCTCTCTCTGGCTAGTAAGATCCCATGTCTAGCTCTCTCTCTGACTAGTAAGATCCCATGTCTAGCTCTCTCTCTGGCTAGTAAGATCCCATGTCTAGCTCTCTCTCTGGCTAGTAAGATCCCATGTCTAGCTCTCTCTCTGGCTAGGGAGATCACATGTCTCGAGCTCTCTCTGGCTAGTGAGATTACATGTCTAGCTCTCTCTCTTACTAGTAAGATCACATGTCTAGCTCTCTCTCTGGCTAGTGAGATCACATGTCTAGCTCTCACTCTGGCTAGTGAGATCACATGTCTAGCTCTCTCTCTGGCTAGTGAGATCACATGTCTAGCTCTCTCTCTCTGGCTAGTGAGATCACATGTCTAGCCCTCTCTCTGACTAGTGAGATCACATGTTTAGTCCTCTCTGGCTTGTTAGATCACATGTCTAGCTCTCTCTCTTACTAGTGAGATCACATGTCTAGCTCTCTCTCTGGCTAGTGAGACCACATGTCTAGCTCTCTCTCTCTCTGGCTAGTGAGATCACATCCTAGTCCTCTCTGGCTAGTGAGATCACATGTCTAGTCCTCTCTGGCTAGTGAGATCACATGTCTAGCCCTCTCTCTGGCTAGTGAGATCACATGTCTAGTCCTCTCTGGCTAGTGTGATCCCATGTCTGGCTCTCTCTCTTACTAGAAAGATCCCATGTCTAGTCCTCTCTGGCTAGTAAGATCCCATGTCTAGCTCTCTCTCTGGCTAGTGAGATCACATGTCTAGCTCTCTCTCTGGCTAGTGAGATCACATGTCTAGCTCTCTCTCTGGCTAGTGAGATCACATGTCTAGCTCTCTCTCTGGCTAGTGAGACCACATGTCTAGCTCTCTCTCTGACTAGTGAGATCACATGTCTAGCTCTCTCTCTGGCTAGTGAGATCACATATCTAGCTCTCTCTCTGGCTAGTGAGGTCACATGTCTAGCTCTCTCTCTGGCTAGTGAGATCCCATGTCTAGCTCTCTCTCTGGCTAGTGAGATCCCATGTCTAGCCCTCTCTCTGGCTAGTGAGATCACATGTCTAGCCCTCTCTCTGGCTTGTGAGATCCCATGTCTAGCTCTCTCTCTGGCTAGTGAGATCACATGTCTAGCTCTCTCTCTGGCTAGTGAGATCACATGTCTAGCTCTCTCTCTGGCTAGTGAGATCACATGTCTAGCCCTCTCTCTGGCTAGTGAGATCACATGTCTAGCTCTCTCTGGCTAATAAGATCACAAGTCTAGCTCTCTCTGGCTAGTGAGATCACATGTCTAGCTCTCTCTCTGGCTAGTAAGATCACATGTCTAGCTCTCTCTCTGGCTAGTGAGATCACATGTCTAGCTCTCTCTCTGGCTAGTGAGATCACATGTCTAGCTCTCTCTCTGGCTAGTAAGATCACATGTCTAGCCCTCTCTCTGGCTAGTGAGATAACATGTCTAGCTCTCTCTGGCTAGTGAGATCTCATGTCTAGCTCTCTCTGTCTAGTGAGATCACATGTCTAGCTCTCTCTCTCTCTGGCTAGTGAGATCACATGTCTAGCCCTCTCTGGCTAGTGAGACCAACGGTCTAGCTCTCTATCTGGCTAGTGAGATCACATGTCTAGCCCTCTCTGGCTAGTAAGATCACATGTCTAGCTCTCTCTCTGGCTAGTGAGATCACATGTCTAGCTCTCTCTCTGGCTAGTGAGATCACATGTCTAGCCCTCTCTCTGGCTAGTGAGATCACATGTCCAGCCCTCTCTCTGGCTAGTGAGATCACATGTCTAGCCATCTCTCTGGCTAGTGAGATCACATGTCTAGCCCTCTCTCTGGCTAGTGAGATCACATGTCTAGCCCTCTCTGGCTAGTGAGATCACATGTCTAGCTCTCTCTCTCTGGCTAGTGAGATCACATGTCTAGCTCTCTCTCTGGCTAGTGAGATCACATGTCTAGCTCTCTCTCTGGCTAGTGAGATCACATGTCTAGCTCTCTCTCTCTCTCTCTCTCTGGCTAGTGAGATCACATTTCTAGCTCTCTCTCTGGCTAGTGAGATCACATGTCTAGCCCTCTCTGGCTAGTGAGATCACATGTCTAGCTCTCTCTCTGGCTAGTGAGATCACATGTCTAGCCCTCTCTCTGACTAGTGAGATCACATGTCTAGCCCTCTCTCTGGCTAATGAGATCACATGTCTAGTCCTCTCTGGCTAGTGAGGTCACATGTCTAGCTTTCTCTCTTGCTGGTGAGATCACATGTATAGCCCTCTCTCTGGCTAGTGAGATCACATGTCTAGCTCTCTCTCTGGCTATTGAGATCACATGTCTAGCTCTCTCTCTGGCTAGTGAGATCACATGTCTAGCTCTCACTCTGGCTAGTGAGATCACATGTCTAGCCCTCTCTCTGGCTAGTGAGATCACATGTCTAGCCCTCTCTCTGGCTAGTGAGATCACATGTCTAGCCCTCTCTCTGGCTAGTGAGATCACATGTCTAGCCCTCTCTGGCTAGTGAGATCACATGTCTAGCTCTCTCTCTCTGGCTAGTGAGATCACATGTCTAGCTCTCTCTCTGGCTAGTGAGATCACATGTCTAGCCCTCTCTCTGGCTAGTGAGATCATATGTCTAGCTCTCTCTCTCTCTCTCTGGCTAGTGAGATCACATGTCTAGTCCTCTCTGGCTAGTGAGATCACATGTCTAGCTCTCTCTCTGGCTGGTGAGATCACATGTATAGCCCTCTCTCTGGCTAGTGAGATCACATGTCTAGCTCTTTCTCTGGCTATTGAGATCACATGTCTAGCTCTCTCTCTGGCTAGTGAGATCACATGTCTAGCTCTCACTCTGGCTAGTGAGATCACATGTCTAGCCCTCTCTCTGGCTAGTGAAATCACATGTCTAGCTCTCTCTCTGGCTAGTAAGATCACATGTCTAGCTCTCTCCCTGGCTAGTGAGATCACATGTCTAGCCCTCTCTCTGGCTTGTGATATCACATGTCTAGCTCTCTCTCTGGCTAATGAGATCACATGTCTAGCTCTCTCTCTGGCTAGTGAGATCACATGCCTAGCTCTCTCTCTCTGACTAGTGAGATCACATGTCTAGCTCTCTCTCTGGCTAGTGAGATCACATGTCTAGCCCTCTCTCTGGCTAGTGAGATCACATGTCTAGCTCTCTCTCTCTGGCTAGTGAGATCACATGTCTAGCTCTCTCTCTGGCTAGTGAGATCACATGTCTAGCTCTCTCTCTGGCTAGTGAGATCACATGTCTAGCTCTCTCTCTGATTAGTGAGATCAAATGTCTAGCTCTCTCTCTGGCTAGTGAGATCACATGTCTAGCCCTCTCTCTGGCTAGTGAGATCACATGTCTAGCCCTCTCTCTGGCTAGTGAGATCACATGTCTAGCTCTCTCTCTGGCTAGTGAGATCACATGTCTAGCTCTCTCTGGCTAGTGAGATCACATGTCTAGCTCTCTCTCTGGCTAGTAAGATCACATGTCTAGCTCTCTCTCTGGCTAGTGAGATCACATGTCTAGCTCTCTCTCTGGCTAGTGAGATCACATGTCTAGCTCTCTCTGGCTAGTAAGATCACATGTCTAGCCCTCTCTCTGGCTAGTGAGATCACATGTCTAGCTCTCTCTCTCTGGCTAATGAGATCACATGTCTAGCTCTCTCTCTGGCTAGTTTGATCACATGTCTAGCCCTCTCTCTGGCTAGTGAGATCACATGTCTAGCTCTCTCTCTGGCTAGTGAGATCACATGTCTAGCTCTCTCTCTGGCTAGTGAGATCAAATGTCTAGCTCTCTCTCTGGCTAGTGAGATCACATGTCTAGCCCTCTCTCTGGCTAGTGAGATCACATGTCTAGCCCTCTCTCTGGCTAGTGAGATCACATGTCTAGCTCTCTCTCTCTGGCTAGTGAGATCACATGTCTAGCCTTCTCTCTAGCTAGTGAGATCACATGTCTAGCCCTCTCTCTGGCTAGTGAGATCACATGTCTAGCCCTCTCTCTGGCTAGTGAGATCACATGTCTAGCCCTCTCTCTGGCTAGTGAGATCACATGTCTAGCCCTCTCTCTGGCTAGTGAGATCACATGTCTAGCCCTCTCTCTGGCTAGTGAGATCACATGTCTAGCTCTCTCTCTGGCTAGTTAGACCACATGTCTAGCTCTCTCTCTGGCTAGTGAGATCACATGTCTAGCCCTCTCTTTGGCTAATGAGATCACATGTCTGGCTCTCTCTCTGGCTAGTGAGATCACATGTCTAGCTCTCTCTCTGACTAGTGAGATCACATGTCTAGCCCTCTCTCTGGCTAGTGAGATCACATGTCTAGCCCTCTCTCTGGCTAGTGAGATCACATGTCTAGCTCTCTCTGGCTAGTGAGATCACATGTCTAGCTCTCTCTCTGGCTGGTAAGATCACATGTCTAGCTCTCTCTCTGGCTTGTGAGATCACATGTCTGGCTCTCTCTCTGGCTTGTGAGATCACATGTCTAGCTCTCTCTCTGGCTAATGAGATCACATGTCTAGCTCTCTCTCTGGCTAGTGAGATCACAAGTCTAGCTCTCTCTCTGGCTAGTGAGATCACATGTCTAGCTCTCTCTCTCTGGCTAGTGAGATCACATGTCTAGCTCTCTCTCTAGCTAGTGAGATCACATGTCTAGCTCTCTCTCTGGCTAGTGAGATCACATGTCTAGCTCTCTCTCTGACTAGTGAGATCACATGTCTAGCTCTCTCTCTGGCTAGTGAGATCACATATCTAGCTCTCTCTCTGGCTAGTGAGGTCACATGTCTAGCTCTCTCTCTGGCTAGTGAGATCCCATGTCTAGCTCTCTCTCTCTGGCTAGTGAGATCCCATGTCTAGCCCTCTCTCTGGCTAGTGAGATCACATGTCTAGCCCTCTCTCTGGCTTGTGAGATCCCATATCTAGCTCTCTCTCTGGCTAGTGAGATCACATGTCTAGCTCTCTCTCTGGCTAGTGAGATCACATGTCTAGCTCTCTCTCTGGCTAGTGAGATCACATGTCTAGCCCTCTCTCTGGCTAGTGAGATCACATGTCTAGCTCTCTCTCTGGCTAGTGAGATCACATGTCTAGCTCTCTCTGGCTAGTGAGATCACATGTCTAGCTCTCTCTCTGGCTAGTAAGATCACATGTCTAGCTCTCTCTCTGGCTAGTGAGATCACATGTCTAGCTCTCTCTCTGGCTAGTGAGATAACATGTCTAGCTCTCTCTCTGGCTAGTAAGATCACATGTCTAGCCCTCTCTCTGGCTAGTGAGATCACATGTCTAGCTCTCTCTGGCTAGTGAGATCACATGTCTAGCTCTCTCTGGCTAGTGAGATCACATGTCTAGCTCTCTCTCTCTGGCTAGTGAGATCACATGTCTAGCCCTCTCTGGCTAGTGAGACCACATGTCTAGCTCTCTCTCTCTGGCTAGTGAGATCACATGTCTAGCCCTCTCTGGCTAGTCAGATCACATGTCTAGCTCTCTCTCTGGCTAGTGAGATCACATGTCTACCACTCTCTCTCTGGCTAGTGAGATCACATGTCTAGCCCTCTCTCTGGCTAGTGAGATCACATGTCTAGCCCTCTCTCTGGCTAGTGAGATCACATGTATAGCCCTCTCTCTGGCTAGTGAGATCACATGTCTAGCCCTCTCTCTGGCTAGTGAGATCACAAGTCTAGCCCTCTCTGGCTAGTGAGATCACATGTCTAGCTCTCTCTCTGGCTAGTGAGATCACATGTCTAGCTCTCTTTTTGGCTAGTGAGATCACATGTCTAGCTCTCTCTCTGGCTAGTGAGATCACATGTCTAGCCCTCTCTCTGGCTAGTGAGATCACATGTCTAGCTCTCTCTCTGGCTAGTGAGATCACATGTCTAGCCCTCTCTCTGGCTAGTGAGATCACATGTCTAGCCCTCTCTCTGGCTAATGAGATCACATGTCTAGCCCTCTCTGGCTAGTGAGATCACATGTCTAGCTCTCTCTCTGGCTAGTGAGATCACATGTATAGCCCTCTCTCTGGCTAGTGAGATCACATGTCTAGCCCTCTCTGGCTAGTGAGATCACATGTCTAGCTCTCTCTCTGGCTAGTGAGATCACATGTCTAGCTCTCTCTCTGGCTAGTGAGATCACATGTCTAGCTCTCTCTCTGGCTAGTGAGATCACATGTCTAGCTCTCTCTCTCTCTCTCTCTCTGGCTAGTGAGATCACATTTCTAGCTCTCTCTCTGGCTAGTGAGATCACATGTCTAGCCCTCTCTCTGGCTAATGAGATCACATGTCTAGCCCTCTCTGGCTAGTGAGATCACATGTCTAGCTTTCTCTCTGGCTATTGAGATCACATGTCTAGCTCTCTCTCTGGCAGGTGAGATCACATGTCTAGCTCTCACTCTGGCTAGTGAGATCACATGTCTAGCCCTCTCTCTGGATAGTGAGATCACATGTCTAGCTCTCTCTCTGGCTAGTGAGATCACATGTCTAGCTCTCTCTCTGGCTAGTGAGATCACATGTGTAGCCCTCTCTCTGGCTTGTGAGATCACATGTCTAGCTCTCTCTATGGCTAATGAGAACACATGTCTAGCTCTCTCTCTGGATAGTGAGATCACATGTCTAGCTCTCTCTCTGACTAGTGAGATCACATGTCTAGCTCTCTCTCTGGCTAGTGAGATCACATGTCTAGCCCTCTCTCTGGCTAGTGAGATCACATGTCTAGCTCTCTCTCTGGCTAGTGAGATCACATGTCTAGCTCTCTCTCTGGCTAGTTTGATCACATGTCTAGCCCTCTCCCTGGCTAGTGAGATCACATGTCTAGCTCTCTCTCTGGCTAGTGAGATCACATGTCTAGCTCTCTCTCTGGCTAGTGAGATCAAATGTCTAGCTCTCTCTCTGGCTAGTGAGATCACATGTCTAGCCCTCTCTCTGGCTAGTGAGATCACATGTCTAGCCCTCTCTCTGGCTAGTGAATCACATGTCTAGCCCTCTCTCTGGCTAGTGAGATCACATGTCTAGCTCTCTCTCTGGCTAGTGAGATCACATGTCTAGCTCTCTCTCTAACTAGTGAGATCACATGTCTAGCTCTCTCTCTGGCTAGTGAGATCACATGTCTAGCCCTCTCTCTGGCTTGTGAGATCACATGTCTAGCTCTCTCTCTGGCTAATGAGATCACATGTCTAGCTCTCTCTCTGGCTAGTGAGATCACATGTCTAGCTCTCTCTCTAGCTAGTGAGATCACATGTCTAGCTCTCTCTCTGGCTAGTGAGATCACATGTCTAGCCCTCTCTCTGGCTTGTGAGATCACATGTCTAGCTCACTCTCTGGCTAATGAGATCACATGTCTAGCTCTCTCTCTGGCTAGTGAGATCACATGTCTAGCTCTCTCTCTGACTAGTGAGATCTCATGTCTAGCTCTCTCTCTGGCTAGTGAGATCACATGTCTAGCTCCCTCTCTGGCTAGTGAGATCACATGTCTAGCTCTCTCTCTGGCTAGTGAGATCACATGTCTAGCTCTCTCTCTGGCTAGTGAGATCACATGTCTAGCTCTCTCTCTGGCTAGTCAGATCACATGTCTAGCTCTCTCTCTGGCTAGTGAGATCACATGTCTAGCTCTCTCTCTGGCTAGTGAGATCACATGTCTAGCTCTCTCTCTGGCTAGTGAGATCACATGTCTAGCTCTCTCTCTCTCTGGCTAGTGAGATCACATGTCTAGCCCTCTCTCTGGCTAGTGAGATCACATATCTAGCTCTCTCTCTGGCTAGTGAGGTCACATGTCTAGCTCTCTCTCTCTGGCTAGTGAGATCCCATGTCTAGCTCTCTCTCTGGCTGGTGAGATCCCATGTCTAGCCCTCTCTCTGGCTAGTGAGATCCCAGTCTAGCCCTCTCTCTGGCTTGTGAGATCCCATGTCTAGCTCTCTCTCTGGCTAGTGAGATCACATGTCTAGCTCTCTCTCTGGCTAGTGAGATCACATGTCTAGCTCCCTCTCTGGCTAGTGAGATCACATGTCTAGCCCTCTCTCTTGCTAGTGAGATCACATGTCTAGCTCTCTCTCTGGCTAGTGAGATCACATGTCTAGCTCTCTCTGGCTAGTGAGATCACATGTCTAGCTCTCTCTCTGGCTAGTAAGATCACATGTCTAGCTCTCTCTCTGGCTAGTGAGATCACATGTCTAGCTCTCTCTCTGGCTAGTGAGATCACATGTCTAGCTCTCTCTCTGGCTAGTAAGATCACATGTCTAGCCATCTCTCTGGCTAGTGAGATCACATGTCTAGCTCTCTCTGGCATGTGAGATCACATGTCTAGCTCTCTTTGGCTAGTGAGATCACATGTCTAGCTCTCTCTCTGGCTAGTGAGATCACATGTCTAGCCCTCTCTGGCTAGTGAGACCACATGTGTAGCTCTCTCTCTGGCTAGTGAGATCACATGTCTAGCCCTCTCTGGCTAGTAAGATCACATGTCTAGCTCTCTCTCTGGCTAGTGAGATCACATGTCTATCTCTCTCTCTCTGGCTAGTGAGATCACATGTCTAGCCCTCTCTCTGGCTAGTGAGATCACATGTCTAGCCCTCTCTCATGCTAGTGAGATCACATGTCTAGCCCTCTCTCTGGCTAGTGAGATCACATGTCTAGCCCTCTCTCTGGCTAGTGAGATCACATGTCTAGCCCTCTCTGGCTAGTGAGATCACATGTCTAGCTCTCTCTCTGGCTAGTGAGATCACATGTCTAGCCCTCTCTCTGGCTAGTGAGATCACATGTCTAGCCCTCTCTCTGGCTAGTGAGATCACATGTCTAGCCCTCTCTGGCTAGTGAGATCACATGTCTAGCTCTCTCTCTGGCTAGTGAGATCACATGTATAGCCCTCTCTCTGGCTATTGAGATCACATGTCTAGCTCTCTCTCTGGCTAGTGAGATCACATGTCTAGCTCTCACTCTGGCTAGTGAGATCACATGTCTAGTCCTCTCTCTGGCTAGTGAGATCACATGTCTAGCTCTCTCTCTGGCTAGTGAGATCACATGTCTAGCTCTCTCTCTGGCTAGTGAGATCACATGTCTAGCCCTCTCTCTGGCTAGTGAGATCACATGTCTAGCTCTCTCTCTCTGGCTAATGAGATCACATGTCTAGCTCTCTCTCTGGCTAGTGAGATCACATGTCTATCTCTCTCTCTGGCTAGTGAGATCACATGTCTAGCTCTCTCTCTGGCTAGTGAGATCACATGTCTAGCTCTCTCTCTGGCTAGTGAGATCACATGTCTAGCGCTCTCTCTGGCTAGTGAGATCACATGTCTAGCTCTCTCTCTGGCTAGTTTGATCACATGTCTAGCCCTCTCTCTGGCTAGTGAGATCACATGTCTAGCTCTCTCTCTGGCTAGTGAGATCACATGTCTAGCTCTCTCTCTGGCTAGTGAGATCAAATGTCTAGCTCTCTCTCTGGCTAGTGAGATCACATGTCTAGCCCTCTCTCTGGCTAGTGAGATCACATGTCTAGCCCTCTCTCTGGCTAGTGAGATCACATGTCTAGCCTTCTCTCTGGCTAGTGAGATCACATGTCTAGCCCTCTCTCTGGCTAGTGAGATCACATGTCTAGCCCTCTCTCTGGCTAGTGAGATCACATGTCTAGCCCTCTCTCTGGCTAGTGAGATCACATGTCTAGACTTCTCTCTGGCTAGTGAGATCACATGTCTAGCCCTCTCTCTGGCTAGTGAGATCACATGTCTAGCTCTCTCTCTGGCTAGTGAGATCACATGTCTAGCTCTCTCTCTAGCTAGTGAGATCACATGTCTAGCTCTCTCTCTGGCTAGTGAGATCACATGTCTAGCACTCTCTCTGGCTAGTGAGATCACATGTCTAGCTCTCTCTCTGGCTAATGAGATCACATGTCTAGCTCTCTCTCTGGCTAGTGAGATCACATGTCTAGCTCTCTCTCTGACTAGTGAGATCACATGTCTAGCCCTCTCTCTGGCTAGTGAGATCACATGTCTAGCCCTCTCTCTGGCTAGTGAGATCACATGTCTAGCTCTCTCTCTGGCTAGTGAGATCACATGTCTAGCTCTCTCTCTGGCTAGTGAGATCACATGTCTAGCTCTCTCTCTGGCTAGTGAGATCACATGTCTAGCCCTCTCTCTGGCTAGTGAGATCACATGTCTAGCTCTCTCTCTGGCTAGTGAGATCACATGTCTAGCTCTCTCTCTGGCTAGTGAGATCACATGTCTAGCTCTCTCTCTGGCTAGTGAGATCACATGTCTAGCTCCCTCTCTGGCTAGTGAGATCACATGTCTAGCTCTCTCTCTGGCTAGTGAGATCACATGTCTATCTCTCTCTCTGGCTAGTGAGATCACATGTCTAGCTCTCTCTCTGGCTAGTGAGATCACATGTCTAGCTCTCTCTCTGGCTAGTGAGATCACATGTCTAGCTCTCTCTCTGGCTAGTGAGATCACATGTCTAGCTCTCTCTCTGGCTAGTGAGATCACATGTCTAGCTCTCTCTCTGGCTAGTGAGATCACATGTCTAGCTCTCTCTCTGGCTAGTGAGGTCACATGTCTAGCGCTCTCTCTGGCTAGTGAGATCCCATGTCTAGCTCTCTCTCTGGCTAGTGAGATCCCATGTCTAGCCCTCTCTCTGGCTAGTGAGATCACATGTCTAGCCCTCTCTCTGGCTTGTGAGATCCCATGTCTAGCTCTCTCTCTGGCTAGTGAGATCACATGTCTAGCTCTCTCTCTGGCTAGTGAGATCACATGTCTAGCTCTCTCTCTCTGGCTAGTGAGATCACATGTCTAGCTCTCTCTCTGGCTAGTGAGATCACATGTCTAGCTCTCTCTGGCTAGTGAGATCACATGTCTAGCTCTCTCTCTGGCTAGTAAGATCACATGTCTAGCTCTCTCTCTGGCTAGTGAGATCACATGTCTAGCTCTCTCTCTCGGCTAGTGAGATCACATGTCTAGCTCTCTCTCTGGCTAGTAAGATCACATGTCTAGCCCTCTCTCTGGCTAGTGAGATCACATGTCTAGCTCTCTCTGGCTAGTGAGATCACATGTCTAGCTCTCTCTGGCTAGTGAGATCACATGTCTAGCTCTCTCTCTGGCTAGTGAGATCACATGTCTAGCCCTCTCTGGCTAGTGAGACCACATGTCTAGCTCTCTCTCTGGCTAGTGAGATCACATGTCTAGCCCTCTCTGGCTAGTAAGATCACATGTCTAGCTCTCTCTCTGGCTAGTGAGATCACATGTCTAGCCCTCTCTCTGGCTAGTGAGATCACATGTCTAGCTCTCTCTCTGGCTAGTGAGATCACATGTCTAGCTCTCTCTCTGGCTAGTGAGATCACATGTCTAGCTCTCTCTCTCTCTCTCTGGCTAGTGAGATCACATTTCTAGCTCTCTCTCTGGCTAGTGAGATCACATGTCTAGCCCTCTCTGGCTAGTGAGATCACATGTCTAGCTCTCTCTCTGGCTAGTGAGATCACATGTCTAGCCCTCTCTGGCTAGTAAGATCACATGTCTAGCTCTCTCTCTGGCTAGTAAGATCACATGTCTAGCCCTCTCTGGCTAGTGAGATCACATGTCTAGCTCTCTCTCTGGCTAGTGAGATCACATGTCTAGCCCTCTCTCTGGCTAGTGAGATCACATGTCTAGCCCTCTCTCTGGCTAATGAGATCACATGTCTAGCCCTCTCTCTGGCTAGTGAGATCACATGTCTAGCTCTCTCTCTGGCTAGTGAGATCACATGTCTAGTTCTCTCTCTGGCTAGTTTGATCACATGTCTAGCCCTCTCTCTGGCTAGTGAGATCACATGTCTAGCTCTCTCTCTGGCTAGTGAGATCACATGTCTAGCTCTCTCTCTGGCTAGTGAGATCAATGTCTAGCTCTCTCTCTGGCTAGTGAGATCACATGTCTAGCCCTCTCACTGGCTAGTGAGATCACATGTCTAGCCCTCTCTCTGACTAGTGAGATCACATGTCTAGCCCTCTCTCTGGCTAGTGAGATCACATGTCTAGCCCTCTCTCTGGCTAGTGAGATCACATGTCTAGCTCTCTCTCTCTGGCTAGTGAGATCACATGTCTAGCTCTCTCTCTGGCTAGTGAGATCACATGTCTAGCTCTCTCTCTGGCTAGTGAGATCACATGTCTAGCCCTCTCTCTGGCTTGTGAGATCACATGTCTAGCTCTCTCTCTGGCTAATGAGATCACATGTCTAGCTCTCTCTCTGGCTAGTGAGATCACATGTCTAGCTCTCTCTCTAGCTAGTGAGATCACATGTCTAGCTCCCTCTCTGGCTAGTGAGATCACATGTCTAGCTCTCTCTCTGGCTAGTGAGATCACATGTCTAGCTCTCTCTCTGGCTAGTGAGATCACATGTCTAGCTCTCTCTCTGGCTAGTGAGATCACATGTCTAGCTCTCTCTCTGGCTAGTGAGATCACATGTCTAGCTCTCTCTCTGGCTAGTGAGATCACATGTCTAGCCCTCTCTCTGGCTAGTGAGATCACATGTCTTACTCTCTCTCTGGCTAGTGAGATCACATGTCTAGCTCTCTCTGGCTAGTGAGATCACATGTCTAGCTCTCTCTCTGGCTAGTAAGATCACATGTCTAGCTCTCTCTCTGGCTAGTGAGATCACATGTCTAGCTCTCTCTCTGGCTAGTGAGATCACATGTCTAGCTCTCTCTCTGGCTAGTAAGATCACATGTCTAGCCCTCTCTCTGGCTAGTGAGATCACATGTCTAGCTCTCTCTGGCTAGTGAGATCACATGTCTAGCTCTCTCTGGCTAGTGAGATCACATGTCTAGCTCTCTCTCTGGCTAGTGAGATCACATGTCTAGCCCTCTCTCTGGCTAGTGAGATCACATGTCTAGCTCTCTCTCTGGCTAGTGAGATCACATGTCTAGCCCTCTCTGGGTAGTAAGATCACATGTCTAGCTCTCTCTCTGGCTAGTGAGATCACATGTCTAGCCCTCTCTCTGGCTAGTGAGATCACATGTCTAGCTCTCTCTCTGGCTAGTGAGATCACATGTCTAGCTCTCTCTCTGGCTAGTGAGATCACATGTCTAGCTCTCTCTCTCTCTCTCTGGCTAGTGAGATCACATTTCTAGCTCTCTCTCTGGCTAGTGAGATCACATGTCTAGCCCTCTCTGGCTAGTAAGATCACATGTCTAGCTCTCTCTCTGGCTAGTGAGATCACATGTCTAGCCCTCTCTGGCTAGTGAGATCACATGTCTAGCTCTCTCTCTGGCTAGTGAGATCACATGTCTAGCCCTCTCTCTGGCTAGTGAGATCACATGTCTAGCCCTCTCTCTGGCTAATGAGATCACATGTCTAGCCCTCTCTCTGGCTAGTGAGATCACATGTCTAGCTCTCTCTCTGGCTAGTGAGATCACATGTCTAGTTCTCTCTCTGGCTAGTTTGATCACATGTCTAGCCCTCTCTCTGGCTAGTGAGATCACATGTCTAGCTCTCTCTCTGGCTAGTGAGATCACATGTCTAGCTCTCTCTCTGGCTAGTGAGATCACATGTCTAGCTCTCTCTCTGGCTAGTGAGATCACATGTCTAGCCCTCTCTCTGGCTAGTGAGATCACATGTCTAGCCCTCTCTCTGGCTAGTGAGATCACATGTCTAGCCCTCTCTCTGGCTAGTGAGATCACATGTCTAGCCCTCTCTCTGGCTAGTGAGATCACATGTCTAGCTCTCTCTCTGGCTAGTGAGATCACATGTCTAGCTCTCTCTCTGGCTAGTGAGATCACATGTCTAGCTCTCTCTCTGGCTAGTGAGATCACATGTCTAGCCCTCTCTCTGGCTTGTGAGATCACATGTCTAGCTCTCTCTCTGGCTAGTGAGATCACATGTCTAGCTCTCTCTCTGGCTAGTGAGATCACATGTCTAGCTCCCTCTCTGGCTAGTGAGATCACATGTCTAGCTCTCTCTCTGGCTAGTGAGATCACATGTCTAGCTCTCTCTCTGGCTAGTGAGATCACATGTCTAGCTCTCTCTCTGGCTAGTGAGATCACATGTCTAGCTCTCTCTCTGGCTAGTGAGATCACATGTCTAGCTCTCTCTCTGGCTAGTGAGATCACATGTCTAGCTCTCTCTCTGGCTAGTGAGATCACATGTCTAGCCCTCTCTCTGGCTAGTGAGATCACATGTCTAGCTCTCTCTCTGGCTAGTGAGATCACATGTCTAGCTCTCTCTGGCTAGTGAGATCACATGTCTAGCTCTCTCTCTGGCTAGTGAGATCACATGTCTAGCTCTCTCTCTGGCTAGTGAGATCACATGTCTAGCTCTCTCTCTGGCTAGTGAGATCACATGTCTAGCTCTCTCTCTGGCTAGTGAGATCACATGTCTAGCCCTCTCTCTGGCTAGTGAGATCACATGTCTAGCTCTCTCTGGCTAGTGAGATCACATGTCTAGCTCTCTCTGGCTAGTGAGATCACATGTCTAGCTCTCTCTCTGGCTAGTGAGATCACATGTCTAGCCCTCTCTCTGGCTAGTGAGATCACATGTCTAGCTCTCTCTCTGGCTAGTGAGATCACATGTCTAGCCCTCTCTGGGTAGTGAGATCACATGTCTAGCTCTCTCTCTGGCTAGTGAGATCACATGTCTAGCTCTCTCTCTCTCTGGCTAGTGAGATCACATGTCTAGCCCTCTCTCTGGCTAGTGAGATCACATGTCTAGCCCTCTCTCTGGCTAGTGAGATCACATGTCTAGCCCTCTCTCTGGCTAGTGAGATCACATGTCTAGCCCTCTCTCTGGCTAGTGAGATCACATGTCTAGCCCTCTCTGGCTAGTGAGATCACATGTCTAGCTCTCTCTCTGGCTAGTGAGATCACATGTCTAGCTCTCTCTCTGGCTAGTGAGATCACATGTCTAGCTCTCTCTCTGGCTAGTGAGATCACATGTCTAGCTCTCTCTCTCTCTCTGGCTAGTGAGATCACATGTCTAGCTCTCTCTCTGGCTAGTGAGATCACATGTCTAGCCCTCTCTGGCTAGTGAGATCACATGTCTAGCTCTCTCTCTGGCTAGTGAGATCACATGTCTAGCCCTCTCTGGCTAGTGAGATCACATGTCTAGCTCTCTCTCTGGCTAGTGAGATCACATGTCTAGCCCTCTCTCTGGCTAGTGAGATCACATGTCTAGCCCTCTCTCTGGCTAGTGAGATCACATGTCTAGCCCTCTCTGGCTAGTGAGATCACATGTCTAGCTCTCTCTCTGGCTAGTGAGATCACATGTCTAGCCCTCTCTCTGGCTAGTGAGATCACATGTCTAGCCCTCTCTCTGGCTAGTGAGATCACATGTCTAGCTCTCTCTCTCTGGCTAGTGAGATCACATGTCTAGCTCTCTCTCTGGCTAGTAAGATCACATGTCTAGCTCTCTCTCTGGCTAGTGAGATCACATGTCTAGCCCTCTCTCTGGCTAGTGAGATCACATGTCTAGCTCTCTCTCTGGCTAGTGAGATCACATGTCTAGCTCTCTCTCTCTGGCTAGTGAGATCACATGTCTAGCCCTCTCTCTGGCTTGTGAGATCACATGTCTAGCTCTCTCTCTGGCTAATGAGATCACATGTCTAGCTCTCTCTCTGGCTAGTGAGATCACATGTCTAGCTCTCTCTCTGGCTAGTGAGATCACATGTCTAGCTCTCTCTCTGGCTAGTGAGATCACATGTCTAGCCCTCTCTCTGGCTAGTGAGATCACATGTCTAGCTCTCTCTCTGGCTAGTGAGATCACATGTCTAGCTCTCTCTCTGGCTAGTGAGATCACATGTCTAGCCCTCTCTCTGGCTAGTGAGATCACATGTCTAGCTCTCTCTCTGGCTAGTGAGATCACATGTCTAGCTCTCTCTCTGGCTAGTGAGATCACATGTCTAGCTCTCTCTCTGGCTAGTGAGATCACATGTCTAGCCCTCTCTCTGGCTAGTGAGATCACATGTCTAGCCCTCTCTCTCTCTGGCTAGTGAGATCACATGTCTAGCCCTCTCTCTGGCTAGTGAGATCACATGTCTAGCCCTCTCTCTGGCTTGTGAGATCACATGTCTAGCTCTCTCTCTGGCTAGTGAGATCACATGTCTAGCTCTCTCTCTGGCTAGTGAGATCACATGTCTAGCTCTCTCTCTGGCTAGTGAGATCACATGTCTAGCCCTCTCTCTGGCTAGTGAGATCACATGTCTAGCTCTCTCTCTGGCTAGTGAGATCACATGTCTAGCTCTCTCTCTCTGGCTAGTGAGATCACATGTCTAGCTCTCTCTCTGGCTAGTGAGATCACATGTCTAGCCCTCTCTCTGGCTAGTGAGATCACATGTCTAGCTCTCTCTCTCTGGCTAATGAGATCACATGTCTAGCTCTCTCTCTGGCTAGTGAGATCACATGTCTAGCTCTCTCTCTGGCTAGTGAGATCACATGTCTAGCTCTCTCTCTGGCTAGTGAGATCACATGTCTAGCCCTCTCTCTGGCTAGTGAGATCACATGTCTAGCTCCCTCTCTGGCTAGTGAGATCACATGTCTAGCTCTCTCTCTCTGGCTAGTGAGATCACATGTCTAGCTCTCTCTCTGGCTAGTGAGATCACATGTCTAGCTCTCTCTCTGGCTAGTGAGATCACATGTCTAGCTCTCTCTCTGGCTAGTGAGATCACATGTCTAGCTCTCTCTCTGGCTAGTGAGATCACATGTCTAGCTCTCTCTCTGGCTAGTGAGATCACATGTCTAGCTCTCTCTCTGGCTAGTGAGATCACATGTCTAGCTCTCTCTCTGGCTAGTGAGATCACATGTCTAGCTCTCTCTCTGGCTAGTGAGATCACATGTCTAGCTCTCTCTCTGGCTAGTGAGATCACATGTCTAGCTCTCTCTCTGGCTAGTGAGATCACATGTCTAGCCCTCTCTCTGGCTAGTGAGATCACATGTCTAGCCCTCTCTCTGGCTAGTGAGATCACATGTCTAGCTCTCTCTCTGGCTAGTGAGATCACATGTCTAGCTCTCTCTCTGGCTAGTGAGATCACATGTCTAGCCCTCTCTCTGGCTAGTGAGATCACATGTCTAGTTCTCTCTGGCTAGTGAGATCACATGTCTAGCTCTCTCTCTGGCTAGTGAGATCACATGTCTAGCCCTCTCTGGCTAGTGAGATCACATGTCTAGCCCTCTCTGGCTAGTGAGATCACATGTCTAGCTCTCTCTCTGGCTAGTGAGATCACATGTCTAGCTCTCTCTCTCTGGCTAGTGAGATCACATGTCTAGCTCTCTCTGGCTAGTGAGATCACATGTCTAGCTCTCTCTCTGGCTAGTGAGATCACATGTCTAGCCCTCTCTGGCTAGTGAGATCACATGTCTAGCCCTCTCTGGCTAGTGAGATCACATGTCTAGCTCTCTCTCTGGCTAGTGAGATCACATGTCTAGCTCTCTCTCTCTGGCTAGTGAGATCACATGTCTAGCCCTCTCTCTGGCTAGTGAGATCACATGTCTAGCCCTCTCTCTGGCTAGTGAGATCACATGTCTAGCCCTCTCTCTGGCTAGTGAGATCACATGTCTAGCCCTCTCTCTGGCTAGTGAGATCACATGTCTAGCCCTCTCTGGCTAGTGAGATCACATGTCTAGCTCTCTCTCTGGCTAGTGAGATCACATGTCTAGCTCTCTCTCTGGCTAGTGAGATCACATGTCTAGCTCTCTCTCTGGCTAGTGAGATCACATGTCTAGCCCTCTCTCTGGCTAGTGAGATCACATGTCTAGCCCTCTCTCTGGCTAGTGAGATCACATGTCTAGCCCTCTCTGGCTAGTGAGATCACATGTCTAGCCCTCTCTCTGGCTAGTGAGATCACATGTCTAGCTCTCTCTCTGGCTAGTGAGATCACATGTCTAGCTCTCTCTTTAATTAGTGAGATCACATGTCTAGCTCTCTCTCTGGCTAGTGAGATCACATGTCTAGCCCTCTCTCTGGCTAGTGAGATCACATGTCTAGCTCCCTCTCTAGCTAGTGAGATCACATGTCTAGCTCTCTCTCTGGCTAGTGAGATCACATGTCTAGCTCTCTCTCTGGCTAGTGAGATCACATGTCTAGCTCTCTCTCTGGCTAGTGAGATCACATGTCTAGCTCTCTCTCTGGCTAGTGAGATCACATGTCTAGCTCTCTCTCTGGCTAGTGAGATCACATGTCTAGCTCTCTCTCTGGCTAGTGAGATCACATGTCTAGCTCTCTCTCTGGCTAGTGAGATCACATGTCTAGCTCTCTCTCTGGCTAGTGAGATCACATGTCTAGCTCTCTCTCTGGCTAGTGAGATCACATGTCTAGCTCTCTCTCTGGCTAGTGAGATCACATGTCTAGCTCTCTCTCTGGCTAGTGAGATCCCATGTCTAGCCCTCTCTCTGGCTAGTGAGATCACATGTCTAGCCCTCTCTCTGGCTTGTGAGATCACATGTCTAGCTCTCTCTCTGGCTAGTGAGATCACATGTCTAGCTCTCTCTCTGGCTAGTGAGATCACATGTCTAGCTCTCTCTCTGGCTAGTGAGATCACATGTCTAGCCCTCTCTCTGGCTAGTGAGATCACATGTCTAGCTCTCTCTCTGGCTAGTGAGATCACATGTCTAGCTCTCTCTGGCTAGTGAGATCACATGTCTAGCTCTCTCTCTGGCTAGTAAGATCACATGTCTAGCTCTCTCTCTGGCTAGTGAGATCACATGTCTAGCTCTCTCTCTGGCTAGTGAGATCACATGTCTAGCTCTCTCTCTGGCTAGTGAGATCACATGTCTAGCCCTCTCTCTGGCTAGTGAGATCACATGTCTAGCTCTCTCTGGCTAGTGAGATCACATGTCTAGCTCTCTCTGGCTAGTGAGATCACATGTCTAGCTCTCTCTCTGGCTAGTGAGATCACATGTCTAGCCCTCTCTGGCTAGTGAGATCACATGTCTAGCTCTCTCTCTGGCTAGTGAGATCACATGTCTAGCCCTCTCTGGCTAGTGAGATCACATGTCTAGCTCTCTCTCTGGCTAGTGAGATCACATGTCTAGCCCTCTCTCTGGCTAGTGAGATCACATGTCTAGCTCTCTCTCTGGCTAGTGAGATCACATGTCTAGCTCTCTCTCTGGCTAGTGAGATCACATGTCTAGCCCTCTCTCTGGCTAGTGAGATCACATGTCTAGCTCTCTCTCTGGCTATTGAGATCACATGTCTAGCTCTCTCTCTGGCTAGTGAGATCACATGTCTAGCTCTCTCTCTGGCTAGTGAGATCACATGTCTAGCCCTCTCTCTGGCTAGTGAGATCACATGTCTAGCTCTCTCTCTGGCTAGTGAGATCACATGTCTAGCCCTCTCTCTGGCTTTGTGAGACCACATGTCTAGCTCTCTCTCTGGCTAATGAGATCACATGTCTAGCTCTCTCTCTGGCTAGTGAGATCACATGTCTAGCTCTCTCTCTGACTAGTGAGATCACATGTCTAGCTCTCTCTCTGGCTAGTGAGATCACATGTCTAGCCCTCTCTCTGGCTAGTGAGATCACATGTCTAGCTCTCTCTCTGGCTAGTGAGATCACATGTCTAGCTCTCTCTCTGGCTAGTGAGATCACATGTCTAGCCCTCTCTCTGGCTAGTGAGATCACATGTCTAGCTCTCTCTCTGGCTAGTGAGATCACATGTCTAGCTCTCTCTCTGGCTAGTGAGATCACATGTCTAGCTCTCTCTCTGGCTAGTGAGATCACATGTCTAGCCCTCTCTCTGGCTAGTGAGATCACATGTCTAGCCCTCTCTCTGGCTAGTGAGATCACATGTCTAGCCCTCTCTCTGGCTAGTGAGATCACATGTCTAGCCTTCTCTCTGGCTAGTGAGATCACATGTCTAGCCCTCTCTCTGGCTAGTGAGATCACATGTCTAGCCCTCTCTCTGGCTAGTGAGATCACATGTCTAGCCCTCTCTCTGGCTAGTGAGATCACATGTCTAGCCTTCTCTCTGGCTAGTGAGATCACATGTCTAGCCCTCTCTCTGGCTAGTGAGATCACATGTCTAGCTCTCTCTCTGGCTAGTGAGATCACATGTCTAGCTCTCTCTCTGGCTAGTGAGATCACATGTCTAGCTCTCTCTCTGGCTAGTGAGATCACATGTCTAGCCCTCTCTCTGGCTTGTGAGATCACATGTCTAGCTCTCTCTCTGGCTAATGAGATCACATGTCTAGCTCTCTCTCTGGCTAGTGAGATCACATGTCTAGCTCTCTCTCTCTGGCTAGTGAGATCACATGTCTAGCTCTCTCTCTGGCTAGTGAGATCACATGTCTAGCTCTCTCTCTGGCTAGTGAGATCACATGTCTAGCTCTCTCTCTGGCTAGTGAGATCACATGTCTAGCCCTCTCTCTGGCTAGTGAGATCACATGTCTAGCTCCCTCTCTGGCTAGTGAGATCACATGTCTAGCTCTCTCTCTGGCTTGTGAGATCACATGTCTAGCTCTCTCTCTGGCTAGTGAGATCACATGTCTAGCTCTCTCTCTGGCTAGTGAGATCACATGTCTAGCTCTCTCTCTGGCTAGTGAGATCACATGTCTAGCTCTCTCTCTGGCTAGTGAGATCACATGTCTAGCCCTCTCTCTGGCTAGTGAGATCACATGTCTAGCTCTCTCTCTGGCTAGTGAGATCACATGTCTAGCTCTCTCTCTGGCTAGTGAGATCACATGTCTAGCCCTCTCTCTGGCTAGTGAGATCACATGTCTAGCTCTCTCTCTGGCTAGTGAGATCACATGTCTAGCTCTCTCTCTGGCTAGTGAGATCAAATGTCTAGCTCTCTCTCTGGCTAGTGAGATCACATGTCTAGCCCTCTCTCTGGCTAGTGAGATCACATGTCTAGCCCTCTCTCTCTCTGGCTAGTGAGATCACATGTCTAGCCCTCTCTCTGGCTAGTGAGATCACATGTCTAGCCCTCTCTCTGGCTAGTGAGATCACATGTCTAGCTCTCTCTCTGGCTAGTGAGATCACATGTCTAGCTCTCTCTCTAGCTAGTGAGATCACATGTCTAGCTCTCTCTCTGGCTAGTGAGATCACATGTCTAGCCCTCTCTCTGGCTTGTGAGATCACATGTCTAGCTCTCTCTCTGGCTAGTGAGATCACATGTCTAGCTCTCTCTCTCTGGCTAGTGAGATCACATGTCTAGCTCTCTCTCTGGCTAGTGAGATCACATGTCTAGCCCTCTCTCTGGCTTGTGAGATCACATGTCTAGCTCTCTCTCTCTGGCTAGTGAGATCACATGTCTAGCTCTCTCTCTGGCTAGTGAGATCACATGTCTAGCTCTCTCTCTGGCTAGTGAGATCACATGTCTAGCTCTCTCTCTGGCTAGTGAGATCACATGTCTAGCCCTCTCTCTGGCTAGTGAGATCACATGTCTAGCTCCCTCTCTGGCTAGTGAGATCACATGTCTAGCTCTCTCTCTCTGGCTAGTGAGATCACATGTCTAGCTCTCTCTCTGGCTAGTGAGATCACATGTCTAGCTCTCTCTCTGGCTAGTGAGATCACATGTCTAGCTCTCTCTCTGGCTAGTGAGATCACATGTCTAGCTCTCTCTCTGGCTAGTGAGATCACATGTCTAGCTCTCTCTCTGGCTAGTGAGATCACATGTCTAGCTCTCTCTCTGACTAGTGAGATCACATGTCTAGCTCTCTCTCTGGCTAGTGAGATCACATGTCTAGCTCTCTCTCTGGCTAGTGAGATCACATGTCTAGCTCTCTCTCTGGCTAGTGAGATCACATGTCTAGCTCTCTCTCTGGCTAGTGAGATCACATGTCTAGCCCTCTCTCTGGCTAGTGAGATCACATGTCTAGCCCTCTCTCTGGCTAGTGAGATCCCATGTCTAGCTCTCTCTCTGGCTAGTGAGATCACATGTCTAGCTCTCTCTCTGGCTAGTGAGATCACATGTCTAGCCCTCTCTCTGGCTAGTGAGATCACATGTCTAGTTCTCTCTGGCTAGTGAGATCACATGTCTAGCTCTCTCTCTGGCTAGTGAGATCACATGTCTAGCTCTCTCTCTGGCTAGTGAGATCACATGTCTAGCCCTCTCTCTCTGGCTAGTGAGATCACATGTCTAGCTCTCTCTCTGGCTAGTGAGATCACATGTCTAGCTCTCTCTCTGGCTAGTGAGATCACATGTCTAGCCCTCTCTCTGGCTAGTGAGATCACATGTCTAGCTCTCTCTCTGGCTAGTGAGATCACATGTCTAGCTCTCTCTCTGGCTAGTGAGATCACATGTCTAGCTCTCTCTCTGGCTAGTGAGATCACATGTCTACCCCTCTCTCTGGCTAGTGAGATCACATGTCTAGCCCTCTCTCTGGCTAATGAGATCACATGTCTAGCCCTCTCTGGCTAGTGAGATCACATGTCTAGCCCTCTCTCTGGCTAGTGAGATCACATGTCTAGCTCTCTCTCTGGCTAGTGAGATCACATGTCTAGCTCTCTCTTTAATTAGTGAGATCACATGTCTAGCTCTCTCTCTGGCTAGTGAGATCACATGTCTAGCCCTCTCTCTGGCTAGTGAGATCACATGTCTAGCTCCCTCTCTGGCTAGTGAGATCACATGTCTAGCTCTCTCTCTGGCTAGTGAGATCACATGTCTAGCTCTCTCTCTGGCTAGTGAGATCACATGTCTAGCTCTCTCTCTGGCTAGTGAGATCACATGTCTAGCTCTCTCTCTGGCTAGTGAGATCACATGTCTAGCTCTCTCTCTGGCTAGTGAGATCACATGTCTAGCTCTCTCTCTGGCTAGTGAGATCACATGTCTAGCTCTCTCTCTGGCTAGTGAGATCACATGTCTAGCTCTCTCTCTGGCTAGTGAGATCACATGTCTAGCTCTCTCTCTGGCTAGTGAGATCACATGTCTAGCTCTCTCTCTGGCTAGTGAGATCACATGTCTAGCTCTCTCTCTGGCTAGTGAGATCCATGTCTAGCCTCTCTCTGGCTAGTGAGATCACATGTCTAGCCCTCTCTCTGGCTTGTGAGATCCCATGTCTAGCTCTCTCTCTGGCTAGTGAGATCACATGTCTAGCTCTCTCTCTGGCTAGTGAGATCACATGTCTAGCTCTCTCTCTGGCTAGTGAGATCACATGTCTAGCCCTCTCTCTGGCTAGTGAGATCACATGTCTAGCTCTCTCTCTGGCTAGTGAGATCACATGTCTAGCTCTCTCTGGCTAGTGAGATCACATGTCTAGCTCTCTCTCTGGCTAGTGAGATCACATGTCTAGCTCTCTCTCTGGCTAGTGAGATCACATGTCTAGCTCTCTCTCTGGCTAGTGAGATCACATGTCTAGCTCTCTCTCTGGCTAGTGAGATCACATGTCTAGCCCTCTCTCTGGCTAGTGAGATCACATGTCTAGCTCTCTCTGGCTAGTGAGATCACATGTCTAGCTCTCTCTGGCTAGTGAGATCACATGTCTAGCTCTCTCTCTGGCTAGTGAGATCACATGTCTAGCCCTCTCTGGCTAGTGAGATCACATGTCTAGCTCTCTCTCTGGCTAGTGAGATCACATGTCTAGCCCTCTCTGGCTAGTAAGATCACATGTCTAGCTCTCTCTCTGGCTAGTGAGATCACATGTCTAGCCCTCTCTCTGGCTAGTGAGATCACATGTCTAGCTCTCTATCTGGCTAGTGAGATCACATGTCTAGCTCTCTCTCTGGCTAGTGAGATCACATGTCTAGCCCTTTCTCTGGCTAGTGAGATCACATGTCTAGCTCTCTCTCTGGCTATTGAGATCACATGTCTAGCTCTCTCTCTGGCTAGTGAGATCACATGTCTAGCTCTCTCTCTGGCTAGTGAGATCACATGTCTAGCCCTCTCTCTGGCTAGTTTGATCACATGTCTAGCTCTCTCTCTGGCTAGTGAGATCACATGTCTAGCCCTCTCTCTGGCTTTGTGAGACCACATGTCTAGCTCTCTCTCTGGCTAGTGAGATCACATGTCTAGCTCTCTCTCTGGCTAGTGAGATCACATGTCTAGCTCTCTCTCTGACTAGTGAGATCACATGTCTAGCTCTCTCTCTGGCTAGTGAGATCACATGTCTAGCCCTCTCTCTGGCTAGTGAGATCACATGTCTAGCTCTCTCTCTGGCTAGTGAGATCACATGTCTAGCTCTCTCTCTGGCTAGTTTGATCACATGTCTAGCCCTCTCTCTGGCTAGTGAGATCACATGTCTAGCTCTCTCTCTGGCTAGTGAGATCACATGTCTAGCTCTCTCTCTGGCTAGTGAGATCAATGTCTAGCTCTCTCTCTGGCTAGTGAGATCACATGTCTAGCCCTCTCTCTGGCTAGTGAGATCACATGTCTAGCCCTCTCTCTGGCTATTGAGATCACATGTCTAGCCCTCTCTCTGGCTAGTGAGATCACATGTCTAGCCTTCTCTCTGGCTAGTGAGATCACATGTCTAGCCCTCTCTCTGGCTAGTGAGATCACATGTCTAGCCCTCTCTCTGGCTAGTGAGATCACATGTCTAGCCCTCTCTCTGGCTAGTGAGATCACATGTCTAGCCTTCTCTCTGGCTAGTGAGATCACATGTCTAGCCCTCTCTCTGGCTAGTGAGATCACATGTCTAGCTCTCTCTCTGGCTAGTGAGATCACATGTCTAGCTCTCTCTCTGGCTAGTGAGATCACATGTCTAGCTCTCTCTCTGGCTAGTGAGATCACATGTCTAGCCCTCTCTCTGGCTTGTGAGATCACATGTCTAGCTCTCTCTCTGGCTAATGAGATCACATGTCTAGCTCTCTCTCTGGCTAGTGAGATCACATGTCTAGCTCTCTCTCTCTGGCTATTGAGATCACATGTCTAGCTCTCTCTCTGGCTAGTGAGATCACATGTCTAGCTCTCTCTTTAATTAGTGAGATCACATGTCTAGCTCTCTCTCTGGCTAGTGAGATCACATGTCTAGCCCTCTCTCTGGCTAGTGAGATCACATGTCTAGCTCCCTCTCTGGCTAGTGAGATCACATGTCTAGCTCTCTCTCTGGCTTGTGAGATCACATGTCTAGCTCTCTCTCTGGCTAATGAGATCACATGTCTAGCTCTCTCTCTGGCTAGTGAGATCACATGTCTAGCTCTCTCTCTGACTAGTGAGATCACATGTATAGCTCTCTCTCTGGCTAGTGAGATCACATGTCTAGCCCTCTCTCTGGCTAGTGAGATCACATGTCTAGCTCTCTCTCTGGCTAGTGAGATCACATGTCTAGCTCTCTCTCTGCCTAGTTTGATCACATGTCTAGCCCTCTCTCTGGCTAGTGAGATCACATGTCTAGCTCTCTCTCTGGCTAGTGAGATCACATGTCTAGCTCTCTCTCTGGCTAGTGAGATCAAATGTCTAGCTCTCTCTCTGGCTAGTGAGATCACATGTCTAGCCCTCTCTCTGGCTAGTGAGATCACATGTCTAGCCCTCTCTCTCTCTGGCTAGTGAGATCACATGTCTAGCCCTCTCTCTGGCTTGTGAGATCACATGTCTAGCCCTCTCTCTGGCTTGTGAGATCACATGTCTAGCTCTCTCTCTGGCTAGTGAGATCACATGTCTAGCTCTCTCTCTAGCTAGTGAGATCACATGTCTAGCTCTCTCTCTGGCTAGTGAGATCACATGTCTAGCCCTCTCTCTGGCTTGTGAGATCACATGTCTAGCTCTCTCTCTGGCTAATGAGATCACATGTCTAGCTCTCTCTCTCTGGCTAGTGAGATCACATGTCTAGCTCTCTCTCTGACTAGTGAGATCACATGTCTAGCCCTCTCTCTGGCTAGTGAGATCACATGTCTAGCTCTCTCTCTCTGGCTAATGAGATCACATGTCTAGCTCTCTCTCTGGCTAGTGAGATCACATGTCTAGCTCTCTCTCTGGCTAGTGAGATCACATGTCTAGCTCTCTCTCTGGCTAGTGAGATCACATGTCTAGCCCTCTCTCTGGCTAGTGAGATCACATGTCTAGCTCCCTCTCTGGCTAGTGAGATCACATGTCTAGCTCTCTCTCTCTGGCTAGTGAGATCACATGTCTAGCTCTCTCTCTGGCTAGTGAGATCACATGTCTAGCTCTCTCTCTGGCTAGTGAGATCACATGTCTAGCTCTCTCTCTGGCTAGTGAGATCACATGTCTAGCTCTCTCTCTGGCTAGTGAGATCACATGTCTAGCTCTCTCTCTGGCTAGTGAGATCACATGTCTAGCTCTCTCTCTGACTAGTGAGATCACATTTCTATCTCTCTCTCTGGCTAGTGAGATCACATGTCTAGCTCTCTCTCTGGCTAGTGAGATCACATGTCTAGCTCTCTCTCTGGCTAGTGAGATCACATGTCTAGCTCTCTCTCTGGCTAGTGAGATCCCATGTCTAGCCCTCTCTCTGGCTAGTGAGATCACATGTCTAGCCCTCTCTCTGGCTTGTGAGATCCCATGTCTAGCTCTCTCTCTGGCTAGTGAGATCACATGTCTAGCTCTCTCTCTGGCTAGTGAGATCACATGTCTAGCCCTCTCTCTGGCTAGTGAGATCACATGTCTAGTTCTCTCTGGCTAGTGAGATCACATGTCTAGCTCTCTCTCTGGCTAGTGAGATCACATGTCTAGCCCTCTCTGGCTAGTGAGATCACATGTCTAGCCCTCTCTGGCTAGTAGATCACATTTCTAGCTCTCTCTCTGGCTAGTGAGATCACATGTCTAGCTCTCTCTCTCTGGCTAGTGAGATCACATGTCTAGCTCTCTCTGGCTAGTGAGATCACATGTCTAGCTCTCTCTCTGGCTAGTGAGATCACATGTCTAGCCCTCTCTGGCTAGTGAGATCACATGTCTAGCCCTCTCTGGCTAGTAAGATCACATGTCTAGCTCTCTCTCTGGCTAGTGAGATCACATGTCTAGCTCTCTCTCTCTGGCTAGTGAGATCACATGTCTAGCCCTCTCTCTGGCTAGTGAGATCACATGTCTAGCCCTCTCTCTGGCTAGTGAGATCACATGTCTAGCCCTCTCTCTGGCTAGTGAGATCACATGTCTAGCCCTCTCTCTGGCTAGTGAGATCACATGTCTAGCCCTCTCTGGCTAGTGAGATCACATGTCTAGCTCTCTCTCTGGCTAGTGAGATCACATGTCTAGCTCTCTCTCTGGCTAGTGAGATCACATGTCTAGCCCTCTCTCTGGCTAGTGAGATCACATGTCTAGCCCTCTCTCTGGCTAATGAGATCACATGTCTAGCCCTCTCTCTGGCTAGTGAGATCACATGTCTAGCCCTCTCTCTGGCTAGTGAGATCACATGTCTAGCTCTCTCTCTGGCTAGTGAGATCACATGTCTAGCTCTCTCTTTAATTAGTGAGATCACATGTCTAGCTCTCTCTCTGGCTAGTGAGATCACATGTCTAGCCCTCTCTCTGGCTAGTGAGATCACATGTCTAGCTCCCTCTCTAGCTAGTGAGATCACATGTCTAGCTCTCTCTCTGGCTAGTGAGATCACATGTCTAGCTCTCTCTCTGGCTAGTGAGATCACATGTCTAGCTCTCTCTCTGGCTAGTGAGATCACATGTCTAGCTCTCTCTCTGGCTAGTGAGATCACATGTCTAGCTCTCTCTCTGGCTAGTGAGATCACATGTCTAGCTCTCTCTCTGGCTAGTGAGATCACATGTCTAGCTCTCTCTCTGACTAGTGAGATCACATGTCTAGCTCTCTCTCTGGCTAGTGAGATCACATATCTAGCTCTCTCTCTGGCTAGTGAGGTCACATGTCTAGCTCTCTCTCTGGCTAGTGAGATCACATGTCTAGCTCTCTCTCTGGCTAGAGAGATCCCATGTCTAACCCTCTCTCTGGCTAGTGAGATCACATGTCTAGCCCTCTCTCTGGCTTGTGAGATCACATGTCTAGCTCTCTCTCTGGCTAGTGAGATCACATGTCTAGCTCTCTCTCTGGCTAGTGAGATCACATGTTTAGCTCTCTCTCTGGCTAGTGAGATCACATGTCTAGCCCTCTCTCTGGCTAGTGAGATCACATGTCTAGCTCTCTCTCTGGCTAGTGAGATCACATGTCTAGCTCTCTCTGGCTAGTGAGATCACATGTCTAGCTCTCTCTCTGGCTAGTAAGATCACATGTCTAGCTCTCTCTATGGCTAGTGAGATCACATGTCTAGCTCTCTCTCTGGCTAGTGAGATCACATGTCTAGCTCTCTCTCTGGCTAGTAAGATCACATGTCTAGCCCTCTCTCTGGCTAGTGAGATCACATGTCTAGCTCTCTCTGGCTAGTGAGATCACATGTCTAGCTCTCTCTGGCTAGTGAGATCACATGTCTAGCTCTCTCTCTGGCAAGTGAGATCACATGTCTAGCCCTCTCTGGCTAGTGAGACCACATGTCTAGCTCTCTCTCTGGCTAGTGAGATCACATGTCTAGCCCTCTCTGGCTAGTAAGATCACATGTCTAGCTCTCTCTCTGGCTAGTGAGATCACATGTCTAGCCCTCTCTCTGGCTAGTGAGATCACATGTCTAGCTCTCTATCTGGCTAGTGAGATCACATGTCTAGCTCTCTCTCTGGCTAGTGAGATCACATGTATAGCCCTTTCTCTGGCTAGTGAGATCACATGTCTAGCTCTCTCTCTGGCTATTGAGATCACATGTCTAGCTCTCTCTCTGGCTAGTGAGATCACATGTCTAGCTCTCACTCTGGCTAGTGAGATCACATGTCTAGCCCTCTCTCTGGCTAGTTTGATCACATGTCTAGCTCTCTCTCTGGCTAGTGAGATCACATGTCTAGCCCTCTCTCTGGCTTTGTGAGACCACATGACTAGCTCTCTCTCTGGCTAATGAGATCACATGTCTAGCTCTCTCTCTGGCTAGTGAGATCACATGTCTAGCTCTCTCTCTGACTAGTGAGATCACATGTCCAGCTCTCTCTCTGGCTAGTGAGATCACATGTCTAGCCCTCTCTCTGGCTAGTGAGATCACATGTCTAGCTCTCTCTCTGGCAGGTGAGATCACATGTCTAGCTCTCTCTCTGGCTAGTTTGATCACATGTCTAGCCCTCTCTCTGGCTAGTGAGATCACATGTCTAGCTCTCTCTCTGGCTAGTGAGATCACATGTCTAGCTCTCTCTCTGGCTAGTGAGATCAAATGTCTAGCTCTCTCTCTGGCTAGTGAGATCACATGTCTAGCCCTCTCTCTGGCTAGTGAGATCACATGTCTAGCCCTCTCTCTGGCTATTGAGATCACATGTCTAGCCCTCTCTCTGGCTAGTGAGATCACATGTCTAGCCTTCTCTCTGGCTAGTGAGATCACATGTCTAGCCCTCTCTCTGGCTAGTGAGATCACATGTCTAGCCCTCTCTCTGGCTAGTGAGATCACATGTCTAGCCCTCTCTCTGGCTAGTGAGATCACATGTCTAGCCTTCTCTCTGGCTAGTGAGATCACATGTCTAGCCCTCTCTCTGGCTAGTGAGATCACATGTCTAGCTCTCTCTCTGGCTAGTGAGATCACATGTCTAGCTCTCTCTCTAGCTAGTGAGATCACATGTCTAGCTCTCTCTCTGGCTAGTGAGATCACATGTCTAGCCCTCTCTCTGGCTTGTGAGATCACATGTCTAGCTCTCTCTCTGGCTAATGAGATCACATGTCTAGCTCTCTCTCTGGCTAGTGAGATCACATGTCTAGCTCTCTCTCTGGCTAGTGAGATCACATGTCTAGCCCTCTCTCTGGCTAGTGAGATCACATGTCTAGCCCTCTCTCTGGCTAGTGAGATCACATGTCTAGCTATCTCTCTAGCTAGTGAGATCACATGTCTAGCTCTCTCTCTGGCTAGTGAGATCACATGTCTAGCCCTCTCTCTGGCTTGTGAGATCACATGTCTAGCTATCTCTCTGGCTAGTGAGATCACATGTCTAGCTCTCTCTCTGGCTAGTGAGATCACATGTCTAGCTCTCTCTCTGACTAGTGAGATCACATGTCTAGCGCTCTCTCTGGCTTGTGAGATCACATGTCTAGCTCTCTCTCTCTGGCTAGTGAGATCACATGTCTAGCTCTCTCTCTCTGGCTAGTGAGATCACATGTCTAGCTCTCTCTCTGGCTAGTGAGATCACATGTCTAGCTCTCTCTCTGACTAGTGAGATCACATGTCTAGCTCTCTCTCTGGCTAGTGAGATCACATGTCTAGCCCTCTCTCTCTGGCTAGTGAGATCACATGTCTAGCTCTCTCTCTGGCTAGTGAGATCACATGTCTAGCTCTCTCTCTGGCTAGTGAGATCACATGTCTAGCCCTCTCTCTGGCTAGTGAGATCACATGTCTAGCTCTCTCTCTGGCTAGTGAGATCACATGTCTAGCTCTCTCTGGCTAGTGAGATCACATGTTTAGCTCTCTCTCTGGCTAGTGAGATCACATGTCTAGCCCTCTCTCTGGCTAGTGAGATCACATGTCTAGCTCTCTCTCTGGCTAGTGAGATCACATGTCTAGCTCTCTCTGGCTAGTGAGATCACATGTCTAGCTCTCTCTCTGGCTAGTAAGATCACATGTCTAGCTCTCTCTATGGCTAGTGAGATCACATGTCTAGCTCTCTCTCTGGCTAGTGAGATCACATGTCTAGCTCTCTCTCTGGCTAGTAGATCACATGTCTAGCCCTCTCTCTGGCTAGTGAGATCACATGTCTAGCTCTCTCTGGCTAGTGAGATCACATGTCTAGCTCTCTCTGGCTAGTGAGATCACATGTCTAGCTCTCTCTCTGGCTAAGTGAGATCACATGTCTAGCCCTCTCTGGCTAGTGAGACCACATGTCTAGCTCTCTCTCTGGCTAGTGAGATCACATGTCTAGCCCTCTCTGGCTAGTAAGATCACATGTCTAGCTCTCTCTCTGGCTAGTGAGATCACATGTCTAGCCCTCTCTCTGGCTAGTGAGATCACATGTCTAGCTCTCTATCTGGCTAGTGAGATCACATGTCTAGCTCTCTCTCTGGCTACTGAGATCACATGTATAGCCCTTTCTCTGGCTAGTGAGATCACATGTCTAGCTCTCTCTCTGGCTATTGAGATCACATGTCTAGCTCTCTCTCTGGCTAGTGAGATCACATGTCTAGCTCTCACTCTGGCTAGTGAGATCACATGTCTAGCCCTCTCTCTGGCTAGTTTGATCACATGTCTAGCTCTCTCTCTGGCTAGTGAGATCACATGTCTAGCCCTCTCTCTGGCTTTGTGAGACCACATGACTAGCTCTCTCTCTGGCTAATGAGATCACATGTCTAGCTCTCTCTCTGGCTAGTGAGATCACATGTCTAGCTCTCTCTCTGACTAGTGAGATCACATGTCCAGCTCTCTCTCTGGCTAGTGAGATCACATGTCTAGCCCTCTCTCTGGCTAGTGAGATCACATGTCTAGCTCTCTCTCTGGCAGGTGAGATCACATGTCTAGCTCTCTCTCTGGCTAGTTTGATCACATGTCTAGCCCTCTCTCTGGCTAGTGAGATCACATGTCTAGCTCTCTCTCTGGCTAGTGAGATCACATGTCTAGCTCTCTCTCTGGCTAGTGAGATCAAATGTCTAGCTCTCTCTCTGGCTAGTGAGATCACATGTCTAGCCCTCTCTCTGGCTAGTGAGATCACATGTCTAGCCCTCTCTCTGGCTATTGAGATCACATGTCTAGCCCTCTCTCTGGCTAGTGAGATCACATGTCTAGCCTTCTCTCTGGCTAGTGAGATCACATGTCTAGCCCTCTCTCTGGCTAGTGAGATCACATGTCTAGCCCTCTCTCTGGCTAGTGAGATCACATGTCTAGCCCTCTCTCTGGCTAGTGAGATCACATGTCTAGCCTTCTCTCTGGCTAGTGAGATCACATGTCTAGCCCTCTCTCTGGCTAGTGAGATCACATGTCTAGCTCTCTCTCTGGCTAGTGAGATCACATGTCTAGCTCTCTCTCTAGCTAGTGAGATCACATGTCTAGCTCTCTCTCTGGCTAGTGAGATCACATGTCTAGCCCTCTCTCTGGCTTGTGAGATCACATGTCTAGCTCTCTCTCTGGCTAATGAGATCACATGTCTAGCTCTCTCTCTGGCTAGTGAGATCACATGTCCAGCTCTATCTCTGACTAGTGAGATCACATGTCTAGCCCTCTCTCTGGCTAGTGAGATCACATGTCTAGCCCTCTCTCTGGCTAGTGAGATCACATATCTAGCTATCTCTCTAGCTAGTGAGATCACATGTCTTGCTCTCTCTCTGGCTAGTGAGATCACATGTCTAGCCCTCTCTCTGGCTTGTGAGATCACATGTCTAGCTATCTCTCTGGCTAATGAGATCACATGTCTAGCTCTCTCTCTGGCTAGTGAGATCACATGTCTAGCTCTCTCTCCGACTAGTGAGATCACATGTCTAGCGCTCTCTCTGGCTTGTGAGATCACATGTCTAGCTCTCTCTCTCTGGCTAATGAGATCACATGTCTAGCTCTCTCTCTCTGGCTAAAGAGATCACATGTCTAGCTCTCTCTCTGGCTAGTGAGATCACATGTCTAACTCTCTCTCTGACTAGTGAGATCACATGTCTAGCTCTCTCTCTGGCTAGTGAGATCACATGTCTAGCCCTCTCTCTCTGGCTAGTGAGATCACATGTCTAGCCCTCTCTCTGGCTTGTGAGATCACATGTCTAGCCCTCTCTCTGGCTTGTGAGATCATATGTCTAGCTCTCTCTCTGGCTAGTGAGATCACATGTCTAGCTCTCTCTCTAGCTATTGAGATCACATGTCTAGCTCTCTCTCTGGCTAGTGAGATCACATGTCTAGCCCTCTCTCTGGCTTGTGAGATCACATGTCTAGCTATCTCTCTGGCTAATGAGATCACATGTCTAGCTCTCTCTCTGGCTAGTGAGATCACATGTCTAGCTCTCTCTCCGACTAGTGAGATCACATGTCTAGCGCTCTCTCTGGCTTGTGAGATCACATGTCTAGCTCTCTCTCTCTGGCTAATGAGATCACATGTCTAGCTCTCTCTCTGGCTAGTGAGATCACATGTCTAGCTCTCTCTCTGGCTAGTGAGATCACATGTCTAGCTCTCTCTCTGGCTAGTGAGATCACATGTCTAGCCCTCTCTCTGGCTAGTGAGATCACATGTCTAGCTCCCTCTCTGGCTAGTGAGATCACATGTCTAGCTCTCTCTCTGGCTAGTGAGATCACATGTCTAGCTCTCTCTCTGGCTAGTGAGATCACATGTCTAGCTCTCTCTCTGGCTAGTCAGATCACATGTCTAGCTCTCTCTCTGGCTAGTGAGATCACATGTCTAGCTCTCTCTCTGGCTAGTGAGATCACATGTCTAGCTCTCTCTCTGGCTAGTGAGATCACATGTCTAGCTCTCTCTCTGACTAGTGAGATCACATGTCTAGCTCTCTCTCTGGCTAGTGAGATCACATATCTAGCTCTCTCTCTGGCTAGTGAGGTCACATGTCTAGCTCTCTCTCTCTGGCTAGTGAGATCCCATGTCTAGCTCTCTCTCTGGCTAGTGAGATCCCATGTCTAGCCCTCTCTCTGGCTAGTGAGATCACATGTCTAGCCCTCTCTCTGGCTTGTGAGATCCCATGTCTAGCTCTCTCTCTGGCTAGTGAGATCACATGTCTAGCTCTCTCTCTGGCTAGTGAGATCACATGTTTAGCTCTTTCTCTGGCTAGTGAGATCACATGTCTAGCCCTCTCTCTGGCTAGTGAGATCACATGTCTAGCTCTCTCTCTGGCTAGTGAGATCACATGTCTAGCTCTCTCTGGCTAGTGCGATCACATGTCTAGCTCTCTCTCTGGCTAGTAAGATCACATGTCTAGCTCTCTCTATGGCTAGTGAGATCACATGTCTAGCTCTCTCTCTGGCTAGTGAGATCACATGTCTAGCTCTCTCTCTGGCTAGTAAGATCACATGTCTAGCCCTCTCTCTGGCTAGTGAGATCACATGTCTAGTTCTCTCTGGCTAGTGAGATCACATGTCTAGCTCTCTCTGGCTAGTGAGATCACATGTCTAGCTCTCTCTCTGGCTAGTGAGATCACATGTCTAGCCCTCTCTGGCTAGTGAGACCACATGTCTAGCTCTCTCTCTGGCTAGTGAGATCACATGTCTAGCCCTCTCTGGCTAGTAAGATCACATGTCTAGCTCTCTCTCTGGCTAGTGAGATCACATGTCTAGCTCTCTCTCTCTGGCTAGTGAGATCACATGTCTAGCCCTCTCTCTGGCTAGTGAGATCACATGTCTAGCCCTCTCTCTGGCTAGTGAGATCACATGTCTAGCCCTCTCTCTGGCTAATGAGATCACATGTCTAGCCCTCTCTGACTAGTGAGATCACATGTCTAGCTCTCTCTCTGGCTAGTGAGATCACATGTCTAGATCTCTCTGGCTAGTGAGATCACATGTCTAGCTCTCTCTGGCTAGTGAGATCACATGTCTAGCTCTCTCTCTGGCAAGTGAGATCACATGTCTAGCCCTCTCTGGCTAGTGAGACCACATGTCTAGCTCTCTCTCTGGCTAGTGAGATCACATGTCTAGCCCTCTCTGGCTAGTAAGATCACATGTCTAGCTCTCTCTCTGGCTAGTGAGATCACATGTCTAGCCTCTCTCTGGCTAGTGAGATCACATGTCTAGCTCTCTATCTGGCTAGTGAGATCACATGTCTAGCCCTCTCTCTGGCTAGTGAGATCACATGTCTAGCCCTCTCTCTGGCTATGAGATCACATGTCTAGCCCTCTCTGCCTAGTGAGATCACATGTCTGGCTCTCTCTCTGGCTAGTGAGATCACATGTATAGCCCTCTCTCTGGCTAGTGAGATCACATGTCTAGCTCTCTCTCTGGCTATTGAGATCACATGTCTAGCTCTCTCTCTGGCTAGTGAGATCACATGTCTAGCTCTCACTCTGGCTAGTGAGATCACATGTCTAGCCCTCTCTCTGGCTAGTGAGATCACATGTCTAGCTCTCTCTCTGGCTAGTGAGATCACATGTCTAGCCCTCTCTCTGGCTTTGTGAGATCACATGTCTAGCTCTCTCTCTGGCTAATGAGATCACATGTCTAGCTCTCTCTCTGGCTAGTGAGATCACATGTCTAGCTCTCTCTCTCACTAGTGAGATCACATGTCTAGCTCTCTCTCTGGCTAGTGAGATCACATGTCTAGCCCTCTCTCTGGCTAGTGAGATCACATGTCTAGCTCTCTCTCTGGCTAGTGAGATCACATGTCTAGCTCTCTCTCTGGCTAGTGAGATCACATGTCTAGCCCTCTCTCTGGCTAGTGAGATCACATGTCTAGCTCTCTCTCTCTGGCTAGTGAGATCACATGTCTAGCTCTCTCTCTGGCTAGTGAGATCAAATGTCTAGCTCTCTCTCTGGCTAGTGAGATCACATGTCTAGCCCTCTTTCTGGCTAGTGAGATCACATGTCTAGCCCTCTCTCTGGCTATTGAGATCACATGTCTAGCCCTCTCTCTGGCTAGTGAGATCACATGTCTAGCCTTCTCTCTGGCTAGTGAGATCACATGTCTAGCCCTCTCTCTGGCTAGTGAGATCACAAGTCTAGCCCTCTCTCTGGCTAGTGAGATCACATGTCTAGCCCTCTCTCTGGCTAGTGAGATCACATGTCTAGCCTTCTCTCTGGCTAGTGAGATCACATTCTAGCCCTCTCTCTGGCTAGTGAGATCACATGTCTAGCTCTCTCTCTGGCTAGTGAGATCACATGTCTAGCTCTCTCTCTAGCTAGTGAGATCACATGTCTAGCTCTCTCTCTGGCTAGTGAGATCACATGTCTAGCCCTCTCTCTGGCTTGTGAGATCACATGTCTAGCTCTCTCTCTGGCTAATGAGATCACATGTCTAGCTCTCTCTCTGGCTAGTGAGATCACATGTCTAGCTCTCTCTCTGACTAGTGAGATCACATGTCTAGCCCTCTCTCTGGCTAGTGAGATCACATGTCTAGCTCTCTCTCTCTGGCTAGTGAGATCACATATCTAGCTATCTCTCTAGCTAGTGAGATCACATGTCTAGCTCTCTCTCTGGCTAGTGAGATCACATGTCTAGCCCTCTCTCTGGCTTGTGAGATCACATGTCTAGCTCTCTCTCTGGCTAAAGAGATCACATGTCTAGCTCTCTCTCTGGCTAGTGAGATCACATGTCTAGCTCTCTCTCTGACTAGTGAGATCACATGTCTAGCTCTCTCTCTGGCTAGTGAGATCACATGTCTAGCTCCCTCTCTGGCTAGTGAGATCACATGTCTAGCTCTCTCTCTGGCTAGTGAGATCACATGTCTTGCTCTCTTTCTTGCTAGTGAGATCACATGTCTAGCTCTCTCTCTGGCTAGTGAGATCACATGTCTAGCGCTCTCTCTGGCTAGTGAGATCACATGTCTAGCTCTCTCTCTGGCTAGTGAGATCACATGTCTAGCTCTCTCTCTGACTAGTGAGATCACATGTCCAGCTCTCTCTCTGGCTAGTGAGATCACATATCTATCTCTCTCTCTGGCTACTGAGGTCACATGTCTAGCTCTCTCTCTGGCTAGTGAGATCCCATGTCTAGCTCTCTCTCTGGCTAGTGAGATCCCATGTCTAGCCCTCTCTCTGGCTAGTGAGATCACATGTCTAGCCCTCTCTCTGGCTTGTGAGATCCCATGTCTAGCTCTCTCTCTGGCTAGTGAGATCACATGTCTAGCTCTCTCTCTGGCTAGTGAGATCAAATGTCTAGCTCTCTCTCTGGCTAGTGAGATCACATGTCTAGCCCTCTCTCTGGCTAGTGAGATCACATGTCTAGCTCTCTCTCTGGCTAGTGAGATCACATGTCTAGCTCTCTCTCTGACTAGTGAGATCACATGTCTAGCTCTCTCTCTGGCTAGTGAGATCACATGTCTAGCCCTCTCTCTGGCTAGTGAGATCACATGTCTAGCTCTCTCTCTGGCTAGTGAGATCACATGTCTAGCTCTCTCTCTGCCTAGTTTGATCACATGTCTAACCCTCTCTCTGGCTAGTGAGATCACATGTCTAGCTCTCTCTCTGGCTAGTGAGATCACATGTCTAGCTCTCTCTCTGGCTAGTGAGATCAAATGTCTAGCTCTCTCTCTGGCTAGTGAGATTACATGTCTAGCCCTCTCTCTGGCCAGTGAGATCACATGTCTAGCCCTCTCTCTGGCTAGTGAGATCACATGTCTAGCCCCCTCTCTGGCTAGTGAGATCACATGTCTAGCCTTCTCTCTGGCTAGTGAGATCACATGTCTAGCCCTCTCTCTGGCTAGTGAGATCACATGTCTAGCCCTCTCTCTGGCTAGTGAGATCACATGTCTAGCCCTCTCTCTCTCTGGCTAGTGAGATCACATGTCTAGCCCTCTCTCTGGCTTGTGAGATCACATGTCTAGCCCTCTCTCTGGCTAGTGAGATCACATGTCTAGCTCTCTCTCTGGCTAGTGAGATCACATGTCTAGCTCTCTCTCTAGCTAGTGAGATCACATGTCTAGCTCTCTCTCTCTGGCTAGTGAGATCACATGTCTAGCCCTCTCTCTGGCTTGTGAGATCACATGTCTAGCTCTCTCTCTGGCTAATGAGATCACATGTCTAGCTCTCTCTCTGGCTAGTGAGATCACATGTCTAGCTCTCTCTCTGACTAGTGAGATCACATGTCTAGCTCTCTCTCTGGCTAGTGAGATCACATGTCTAGCCCTCTCTCTGGCTAGTGAGATCACATGTCTAGCTCTCTCTCTGGCTAGTGAGATCACATGTCTAGCTCTCTCTCTGGCTAGTTTGATCACATGTCTAGCCCTCTCTCTGGCTAGTGAGATCACATGTCTAGCTCTCTCTCTGGCTAGTGAGATCACATGTCTAGCTCTCTCTCTGGCTAGTGAGATCACATGTCTAGCCCTCTCTCTGGCAAGTGAGATCACATGTCTAGCCCTCTCTCTGGCTTGTGAGATCACATGTCTAGCTCTCTCTCTGGCTAGTGAGATCACATGTCTAGCTCTCTCTCTGGCTAGTGAGATCACATGTCTAGCTCTCTCTCTGGCTAGTGAGATCACATGTCTAGCTCTCTCTCTGGCTAGTTTGATCACATGTCTAGCCCTCTCTCTGTCTAGTGAGACCACATGTCTAGCCCTCTCTCTGGCTAGTGAGATCACATGTCTAGCCCTCTCTCTGGCTAGTGAGATCACATGTCTAGCCCTCTCTCTGGCTAGTGAGATCACATGTCTAGCCCTCTCTCTGGCTAGTGAGATCACATGTCTAGCTCTCTCTCTGGCTAGTGAGATCACATGTCTAGCTCTCTCTCTCTGGCTAGTTTGATCACATGTCTAGCCCTCTCTCTGGCTAGTGAGACCACATGTCTAGCCCTCTCTCTGGCTAGTGAGATCACATGTCTAGCCCTCTCTCTGGCTAGTGAGATCACATGTCTAGCCCTCTCTCTGGCTAGTGAGATCACATGTCTAGCCCTCTCTCTGGCTAGTGAGATCACATGTCTAGCCCTCTCTCTGGCTAGTGAGATCACATGTCTAGCCCTCTCGATTAAAAAGCTTGAAAAACAGGAGGTCCCGTGTGCATACTGCGCATGTTAAAAACTTTTGACTTTTGGAAATTGAAAAAAAAGAGAATGCCAAAATGCCGCTGCACGGGGAAACTTAAAATTAAAAAAAATTCTACCCGCACCGATTGTTTCAAGACCGAGGTACGGAGCACGTGTACATAGGTCAGGCTTCTCCTCGGGTTTTCTCAATATTTTAAGAGGAAAATTGGAGCACCTATGGGTACGCCAGGTGTGCTGTGATGATGATCCTAAGATCAGGCAAATAACAGAACATTCGCGTGTTCCTTCACATAAAAGCTAGATGACCTATAAAGTGAACAATTTATTTCTCAACGGAGTTAAACATGACATGGGCGGGGTTAAATGTGACATGGGCGGAGTTAAACATGACATGGGCGGAGTTAAACGTGACCTGGGCGGAGTTAAACATGCCATGGGCGGAGTTAAATATGGCATGGGCGGAGCTAAATATGGCATGGGCGGAGTAAACAAGACATGGGCGGAGTTTGAACTTGACATGGGCGGAGTAAACATGACATGGACGGAATTAAGCATGACACGGTCGGAGTTAAACATGACGCGAACGGAGTCAAATATGACACGGACGGAGTTACACATGAAACGGATGGAGATAACCTTAACACGGACAGAGTTAATCATGACACGGACGGAGATAACGTGACACGGACGGAGATAACGTGACATGGACGGAGTTAAACATGACAGAGAATTCAAAGCTTGAACGTTTAAAATGAACCTCTCTGATACTAAAACACGTTCTGGTGCTTTGTCAATGCGTGAATCATAGCCTTCAAGTGCATGAAAGTGCTTGTTCTTGTGTCCTACCAAAATAGAGAGATTGAGATTTGCAAGATATCGTGATCATCAAGACGAATTCTTCCAAATGATCTGATCAATTTTGCTATCACTGAATGTGTAATGGTAACACAAAGGGAAGAAATGACAAGACAAAATCACTAAATTAGAATTATGGAGAAAGTACCAGTCAAATACCAGTGCACAAAGAAATACAACGAAGGGATGGCGCTGGATAGAACACACACTGCGGAAGCCAACAGAAAGTATTACACAACAGGTACTTTTTTGGAATCCCCAGGGGAAGAAACAAAGAAGTAGACACAAAAATGTTCGTGCTGAAGACAAATTGAAGCAGAGATGAAGATGATGGGTAAGGCAATAAATGTTCTTAAAAGAACGGCAAGAAACAGAGTGGCTTGGAAAATGTTTGCTGAAGACATATGCTCCACAGGGAGCTGAAAGTGTTTGTTGAAGACCTAAATTACACAGGGAGCGGAAAGTGTTTGTTTAAGACATTAGTTACACAGGGAGCTGAAAGTGTTTATTAAAGACCTATGCTACAAGGGGAGTTAAAAGTGTTTGTTGAAGACCTTTGCTCCACAGGGTGTTGAAAGTGTTTGTCGAAGACCTTTGCTCCACAGGGAGTTGAAAGTGTTTGTTGAAGACCTAAATTACACAAGGAGCTGAAAGTGTTTGTTGAAGACCTAAATTACACAAGGAGCTGAAAGTGTTTGTTGAAGACCTAAATTACACAAGGAGCTGAAAGTGTTTGTTGAAGACCTAAATTACACAAGGAGCTGAAAGTGTTTGTTGAAGACCTAAATTACACAAGGAGCTGAAAGTGTTTGTTGAAGACCTAAATTACACAAGGAGCTGAAAGTGTTTTGTTTAAGACATAAGTTACACACGGAGCTGAAAGTGTTTGTTGAAGACATAAGTTACACAGAGAGCTGAAAGTGTTTGTTGAAGACATAAGTTACACAGAGAGCTGAAAGTGTTTGTTGAAGACATAAGTTACACAGGGATGTGATAGTGTTTTTTGAAGACATAAGTTACACAGAGAGCTGAAAGTGTTTGGTGAATATATAATTACAAAAGGAGCTGAAAGTGTTTGGTGAAGATATAAATTACAAAAGGAGCTAAAGTGTTTGGTGAAGATATAAATTACAAAAGGAGCTGAAAGTGTTTGTTGAAGACCTAAATTATACAAGGAGCTGAAAGTGTTTGTTTAAGACATAAGTTACACACGGAGCTGAAAGTGTTTGTTGAAGACATAAGTTACACAGAGAGCTGAAAGTGTTTGTTTGAAGACATAAGTTACACAGAGAGCTGAAAGTGTTTGTTGAAGACCTAAGTTACACAGGGATGTGATAGTGTTTTTTGAAGACCAATGCTCCACAAGGAGTTGAAAGTGTTTGTTGGAGACCTAAGTTTATTCAGGGAGTTGAAAGTGTTTGTTGGAGACCTAAGTTATTCAGGGAGTTGAAAGTGTTTGTTGGAGACCTAAGTTATACAGGGAGTTGAAAGTGTTTGTTGGAGACCTAAGTTATACAGGGAGTTGAAAGTATTTGTTGGAGACCTAAGTTATACAGGGAGTTGAAAGTATTTGTTGGAGACCTAAGTTATACAGGGAGTTGAAAGTATTTGTTGGAAGGCCTAAGTTATTCAGGGAGTTGAAAGTATTTGTTGGAGACCTAAGTTATTCAGGGAGTTGAAAGTGTTTGTTGGAGACCTAAGTTATTCAGGGAGTTGAAAGTGTTTGTTGGAGACCTAAGTTATACAGGGAGTTGAAAGTATTTGTTGGAGACCTAAGTTATTCAGGGAGTTGAAAGTGTTTGTTGGAGACCTAAGTTATACAGGGAGTTGAAAGTATTTGTTGGAGACCTAAGTTATACAGGGAGTTGAAAGTATTTGTTGGAGACCTAAGTTATTCAGGGAGTTGAAAGTGTTTGTTGGAGACCTAAGTTATACAGGGAGTTGAAAGTATTTGTTGGAGACCTAAGTTATTCAAGGAGTTAAACGTATTTGTTGAAGGCCTAAGTTACACCGGGAGTTGAAAGTGTTTATTGAAGGTCTATGTACCACAGGGAGTTGAAAGTGTTTGTTGAAAGTCTATGCACTGCAGGGAGTTGAAAGTGTTTTTTTGAAGGCCTATGCTCCATAAGGAGTTGAAAGTGTTTGTTGAAGGCCTATGCTCCATAAGGAGTTGAAAGTGTTTGTTGAAGGCCTATGCTCCACAGGGAGTTGAAAGGAAGAATAATAATGTGTAATATGAGGTATTTTATCTTTTTTTTTAAACACACATATGAGCAAATGAACGAAAATATCAATAAGAAACCGCTGTGCCGTATCCTTCAATTAGCAAAGGTTATTACAAGCACCAAGGTGAGCTGTTAACTGTTTGAACGTTTATTTTCGTGTTCTGTCGCACCATTTCTAGAAGACGTTAAATAGTCGTAGATACGTTGTGTTCTAATCTACAGCAAACACGATATCTACGCCTAACATATAACATTCCAGCTCTGTGTTTTGTTAACACATGACTGCCTTAACGTCTTCGACGGGACTTGATAAGTCAGAACTGACAGACTGTTATCAGCGGAACCAAGATAAGACGGAATGCTATGTTGGTAAGTTATGGTTTTTATGCCAAGGTACATCCAGTTATGTTTGTTGACCTTCTTACAGTCCTGGTACTAATGGACATCTCTCGCATTATATGGGATGTAGTTACAAGTTAACGACACATTCGACTTATCGTTCTTCGGGGTCTGAAAGCAGGTCAAATGCTAGACCCTCTCTCACACATGAAGTTACACATCTGTTGCAACCAGTCATGAATAGAACATACAATTCATACAATGAAGAAGTAGAACATCAACAATAAAGTAACTTTAGATCTAAAGTGTCTTCCGTTTCCAAACATGGTGGAATGAGGTCACGTTCGCTGGACCGCTGCAGAAGTTGCATTAGGGAACTGATTAGCTTCGGCTCTACGGTGTAATTTTCTGTGTCTGAGCTAATCAACTGAACCAGTTAACAAAGTTGGCCGATGATGACAGGTTGTACTCACCTCATTGTTCTTCATTGTCAAGTCAAAAGTTTGTGAATGCGACCTTCCCCTGCCTAGCGATATATGCGAATTACGTCAACACATCGTGTGATGTTCCAAACCGTCGATGTAATTGTATGACGCCAAGTTCTTGCATTGTACAACTCCTTGCTAAGCTCTGCTCTGTCTAGTCAGATCAGCAGCTTTCTCTCTGGCTAGTGAGATCACATGTCTAGCCCTCTCGATTAAAAAGCTTGAAAAACAGGAGGTGGTGCATACTGCGCATGTTAAAAACTTTTGACTTTTGGAAATTGAAAAAAAAGAGAGTGCCAAAATGCCGCTGCACGGGGAAACTTAAAATTAAAAAAAATTCTACCCGCACCGATTGTTTCAAGACCGAGGTACGGAGCACGTGTACATAGGTCAGGCTTCTCCTCGGGTTTTCTCAATATTTTAAGAGGAAAATTGGAGCACTATGGGTACGCCAGGTGTGCTGTGATGATGATCCTAAGATCAGGCAAATAACAGAACATTCGCGTGTTCCTTCACATAAAAGCTAGTAAACCTATAAAGTGACCATCTAAGGGCAGAATCGGCGTTAAAAATGACATGGGCGGGTTAAATGTGACATGGGGGAGTTAAACAAATGGGCGGAGGAAACGTGACCTGGGCGGAGTTAAACATGCCATGGGCGGAGTTAAATGGGCATGGGCGGAGCTAAATATGGCATGGGCGGAGTAAACAAGACATGGGCGGAGTTGAACTTGACATGGGCGGAGTAAACATGACATGGACGGAATTAAGCATGACACGGTCGGAGTTAAACATGACGCGAACGGAGTCAAATATACACGGACGGAGTTACACATAAACATGGAGATAACCTTAACACGGACAGAGTTAATCATGACACGGACGGAGATAACGTGACACGGACGGAGATAACGTGACATGGACGGAGTTAAACATGACAGAGAATTCAAAGCTTGAACGTTTAAAATGAACCTCTCTGATACTAAAAGACACGTTCTGGTGCTTTGTCAATGCGTGAATCATAGCCTTCAAGTGCATGAAAGTGCTTGTTCTTGTGTCCTACCAAAATAGAGAGATTGAGATTTGCAAGATATCGTGATCATCAAGACGAATTCTTCCAAATGATCTGATCAATTTTGCTATCACTGAATGTGTAATGGTAACACAAAGGGAAGAAATGACAAGACAAAATCACTAAATTAGAATTATGGAGAAAGTACCAGTCAAATACCAGTGCACAAGAAATACAACGAAGGGATGGCGCTGGATAGAACACACACTGCGGAAGCCAACAGAAAGTATTACACAACAGGTACTTTTTTGGAATCCCCAGGGGAAGAAACAAAGAAGTAGACACAAAAATGTTCGTGCTGAAGACAATTGAAGCAGAGATGAAGATGATGGGTAAGGCAATAAATGTTCTTAAAAGAACGGCAAGAAACAGAGTGGCTTGGAAAATGTTGCTGAAGACATATGCTCCACAGGGAGCTGAAAGTGTTTGTTGAAGACCTAAATTACACAGGGAGCGGAAAGTGTTTGTTTAAGACATTAGTTACACAGGGAGCTGAAAGTGTTTATTAAAGACCTATGCTACAAGGGGAGTTAAAAGTGTTTGTTGAAGACCTTTGCTCCACAGGGTGTTGAAAGTGTTTGTCGAAGACCTTTGCTCCACAGGGAGTTGAAAGTGTTTGTTGAAGACCTAAATTACACAAGGAGCTGAAAGTGTTTGTTGAAGACCTAAATTACACAAGGAGCTGAAAGTGTTTGTTGAAGACCTAAATTACACAAGGAGCTGAAAGTGTTTGTTGAAGACCTAAATTACACAAGGAGCTGAAAGTGTTTGTTGAAGACCTAAATTACACAAGGAGCTGAAAGTGTTTGTTGAAGACCTAAATTACACAAGGAGCTGAAAGTGTTTGTTTAAGACATAAGTTACACACGGAGCTGAAAGTGTTTGTTGAAGACATAAGTTACACAGAGAGCTGAAAGTGTTTGTTGAAGACATAAGTTACACAGAGAGCTGAAAGTGTTTGTTGAAGACATAAGTTACACAGGGATGTGATAGTGTTTTTTGAAGACATAAGTTACACAGAGAGCTGAAAGTGTTTGGTGAAGATATAAATTACAAAAGGAGCTGAAAGTGTTTGGTGAAGATATAAATTACAAAAGGAGCTAAAAGTGTTTGGTGAAGATATAAATTACAAAAGGAGCTGAAAGTGTTTGTTGAAGACCTAAATTATACAAGGAGCTGAAAGTGTTTGTTTAAGACATAAGTTACACACGGAGCTGAAAGTGTTTGTTGAAGACATAAGTTACACAGAGAGCTGAAAGTGTTTGTTGAAGACATAAGTTACACAGAGAGCTGAAAGTGTTTGTTGAAGACCTAAGTTACACAGGGATGTGATAGTGTTTTTTGAAGACCAATGCTCCACAAGGAGTTGAAAGTGTTTGTTGGAGACCTAAGTTATTCAGGGAGTTGAAAGTGTTTGTTGGAGACCTAAGTTATTCAGGGAGTTGAAAGTGTTTGTTGGAGACCTAAGTTATACAGGGAGTTGAAAGTGTTTGTTGGAGACCTAAGTTATACAGGGAGTTGAAAGTATTTGTTGGAGACCTAAGTTATACAGGGAGTTGAAAGTATTTGTTGGAGACCTAAGTTATACAGGGAGTTGAAAGTATTTGTTGGAAGGCCTAAGTTATTCAGGGAGTTGAAAGTATTTGTTGGAGACCTAAGTTATTCAGGGAGTTGAAAGTGTTTGTTGGAGACCTAAGTTATTCAGGGAGTTGAAAGTGTTTGTTGGAGACCTAAGTTATACAGGGAGTTGAAAGTATTTGTTGGAGACCTAAGTTATTCAGGGAGTTGAAAGTGTTTGTTGGAGACCTAAGTTATACAGGGAGTTGAAAGTATTTGTTGGAGACCTAAGTTATACAGGGAGTTGAAAGTATTTGTTGGAGACCTAAGTTATTCAGGGAGTTGAAAGTGTTTGTTGGAGACCTAAGTTATACAGGGAGTTGAAAGTATTTGTTGGAGACCTAAGTTATTCAAGGAGTTAAACGTATTTGTTGAAGGCCTAAGTTACACCGGGAGTTGAAAGTGTTTATTGAAGGTCTATGTACCACAGGGAGTTGAAAGTGTTTGTTGAAAGTCTATGCACTGCAGGGAGTTGAAAGTGTTTTTTGAAGGCCTATGCTCCATAAGGAGTTGAAAGTGTTTGTTGAAGGCCTATGCTCCATAAGGAGTTGAAAGTGTTTGTTGAAGGCCTATGCTCCACAGGGAGTTGAAAGGAAGAATAATAATGTGTAATATGAGGTATTTTATCTTTTTTTTTTAAACACACATATGAGCAAATGAACGAAAATATCAATAAGAAACCGCTGTGCCGTATCCTTCAATTAGCAAAGGTTATTACAAGCACCAAGGTGAGCTGTTAACTGTTTGAACGTTTATTTTCGTGTTCTGTCGCACCATTTCTAGAAGACGTTAAATAGTCGTAGATACGTTGTGTTCTAATCTACAGCAAAACACGATATCTACGCCTAACATATAACATTCCAGCTCTGTGTTTTGTTAACACATGACTGCCTTAACGTCTTCGACGGGACTTGATAAGTCAGAACTGACAGACTGTTATCAGCGGAACCAAGATAAGACGGAATGCTATGTTGGTAAGTTATGGTTTTTATGCCAACGGTACATCCAGTTATGTTTGTTGACCTTCTTACAGTCCTGGTACTAATGGACATCTCTCGCATTATATGGGATGTAGTTACAAGTTAACGACACATTCGACTTATCGTTCTTCGGGGTCTGAAAGCAGGTCAAATGCTAGACCCCAAGTCACACATGAAGTTACACATCTGTTGCAACCAGTCATGAATAGAACATACAATCATACAATGAAGAAGTAGAACATCAACAATAAAGTAACTTTAGATCTAAAGTGTCTTCCGTTTCCAAACATGGTGGAATGAGGTCACGTTCGCTGGACCGCTGCAGAAGTTGCATTAGGGAACTGATTAGCTTCGGCTCTACGGTGTAATTTTCTGTGTCTGAGCTAATCAACTGAACCAGTTAACAAAGTTGGCCGATGATGACAGGTTGTACTCACCTCATTGTTCTTCATTGTCAAGTCAAAAGTTTGTGAATGCGACCTTCCCTGCCTAGCGATATATGCGAATTACGTCAACACATCGTGTGATGTTCCAAAACCGTCGATGTAATTGTATGACGCCAAGTTCTTGCATTGTACAACTCCTTGCTAAGCTCTGCTCTGTCTAGTCAGTAGCAGCTTTCACTTTGGCGTTTGTGCATCAGCTTTTCGTGTGCTGTTGGCTACTTTTACTATAGTAACTGGGATATTGTGAGTGCAACCATTGTTGTATGAACTACGTCATCATGTTAGTCGCATAGCCCTAGGACGGTCGTACTCTAATCAATGAAAGACGGAGTGGGGTTTCGTACATGACTTGTCAGCATCGGTGAGACTCCCGGAAGTTCGTGATAGCTAGGAGGGTCTTATAGTCTGTTGTTTGATGTGTGATGGTGATGGTCTAATCACCAACTAATTACTACATCAAGCTTGGGCAGATGGTGCTCGTAAACCTGTGAGGGCCGACCATCTAAGGGCAGAATCCGCGTACAGAAAAGACAATCTGCTGCCTTGCAAGAAGATTGGGAACAATCAAAGGCTAAGGAAAGCAAACCTGAATAAAATGCTATCTGAAATCGGATGCACTGGGCCAATGGCGCAGAACACATTGCAACGTTTTAACAAGTAATCAATCAGACTGGATCTAACAGACTCTAATTATGATAGAAACTACCGCTGACCGGAAAGGCTTAAAGAAACATCTGAATATAATATACTGGAATGCGGAGGGCATATACCATAAAAAACAAGCTCTAAAAATCAGACTAGCTGAGGAGGAGATAGACGTTGCCTGCATCCAGGAAACTCATCTTAATCCTCAGCACAGATTTATGATCAGGGGCTACCAAACATTTAGACAAGACAGGGAAGGTCACAAGGGTGGAATTCTTATACTTATTAAAAATTCCATCCCAGCAAAACTGATAGATGTAGTCACAAACGGAGAGGCATAGATCATTGGTACAGACCTATACATTACCTCCGCTAGTATAAGGATATTTAATATATACTGTCCAAATGACAAATTACTGAAGCTGGAGTCAATGGAAATAACACCATCAAAGTGTCTGGTAGTAGGAGACTTTAACAGACACTCTGAAAGATGGGGATATAAGGAGTCCAATGTTCGAGGTGAAGAAGTGGAAGAATGGGAAATAGACAACAACCTATTCCTCATAAACTCTAGGGAGGACACCTCTCCTCCCCCCCCCCCCAACATTCTACTCAAGAAGGAAAACAACTTCTACTCCCGACATAGCATTTGCAACTGGAGACATATCCATCAAAATAACCAGAAAAGTGATGAACCAACTTGGAGATAGTGACCATAGACCAGTCAAACTTTCAGTGGATCTTGCTCACAAACAGGAGTTGCAAATACCTCTTCCACGCTGCAACTATAAGAGAGCAGATTGGGCAAAGTTTGCCAGGCTCACTGATGCATATACTGCGCTTATCAACACCCACGAAAAGAAGGTCAATAATATGATAGAGCGGTTAACAAATAGAATCCTGAGAGCTGCTAAAGAATCCATTCCTAGAGGAGCAAGAAGAAACTACAAGCCATACTGGAGCAAGGAAATACAAAGACTAGAAGAGGAACTGGACTCTACCAGAGAACTAACTGCAACATCACACAGCACAGAGAGCAACATTGCCTACAAAGCAGCCTCTGCCAAATACAGACGTGAGGTCATGATATCAGCAAGACAGAGCTGGATAGACAAAACAGAGAGCCTTAATCTAGACAAAAATGGTCATAAACTATGGAAACTTGCGAAAGCTCTGAGCGACGAAAACAACTGCCGACCTCCAATATCATTAGCACACAATCAGAACATCCTCACATGCAAAAGGGCAGCACATCTACTGATAGAGACTTACAAAAACATTAGTAGAATAAACATTCCAATAGACAAACAGAAAGCTGCAAGACGGGAAAACCAAGATGCAAAACACATGCCTTTAGCACCAGCAGAGCATCAGACGACCATCTTTACCCCAAATGAATTAGATGTAGCCCTCAAAGGATTGAAGCTCAAAAGTTCCCCTGGTAAAGATGGAATCTCCAACGAAATGCTCCTAAATCTGGGACAGAAAGCCAAGAGCCAGCTTCTAAGGATAATACATGCTAGCTGGAAGAGAGGTCATGAGCCGGCAATCTGGAAAGAAGCTATTATGGTGCCCATTCTCAAGAGTGGAAAAGAACCACTAGACCCAAGTAGCTATAGACTAATTAGCTTACTGAGCTGCCTGAGTAAACTCATGGAAAGGCTGGTTAACAGAAGACTTATGTGGCATTTGGAGACAAAACAACAAATCGTACCACAACAAAGTGGCTTCCGTCAGCACAGATCAACTGAAGACCTGGCCACCTACATTGCACAGGAAATAGAGGATGCTCTACAAGAAAAGAGATACACACTGGCAGTGTGGGTCGACATGGAGAAGGCTTTTGATAGGGTTTGGCGAGAGGGTTTAAAGAACAAGCTTTTTAGACTTGGCATCCAGGGTCGTTTATTCAATTGGGTCTCTCAATACCTTCAGGATAGAACAGCCAGAGTACAAGTTCAAGGTCAACTAAGTAAGAAGGTCTCAATCGAACAAGGTGTCCCACAAGGCGGAGTCTTGTCCCCAACACTCTTTTAATTTTCGTAAATGACATCGTAATGGACATTCTACCCAGAATACACTCAGCAATATACACAGATGATCTGGCGTTATGGGCTCGCGAGGAAAGTATGTCGGTGGCTGGAACCAGGATGCAAGATGCCCTAGGTGAACTTGAAAAATGGACGAATACCTGGTTCTTACCAATCAACGAAAAAAAATACATATACAATTTTCAGCCTATCAAGAAACACACTCTCTGCAAACTTGAAGATAAAAGACCATACACTCCCTATTGACCAAAACCCAACATATCTTGGCGTCACCATGAATCGCTGAATGACATGGACAAATCAGATAGACAGAGCAAGGAAAACAGCCAGAAAACGAACAAATATTATGAAGAAATTAGCAGGAACGGAATGGGAGGCAGACAGCAATATTTTGAAAAGACTATACGTAGGAAGGGTCAGACCAGTTCTAGAGTATGGTTTCACAGCCTGGGCTATGGCTTCTAAATCACACCGTAGCAAAATTAACAGAACACAGAACCGAGCTGTCCGTATCATCACTGGTGCTATGAAATCTACACCTATCAAGACTCTAGAAACAGTAACAAGTTTACAACCCTTAGATGACAGACGGGTCACTAAAGTATTCCAACAAGCGGAGAAATATAGAAGGCTCCTTAGCCACCCCATGCACCAAAGAATAACTGGTTCCGGAATTGTACGACTAAAGAGGAGCAACTTCGCTGCAATTGCCAATGAACTAACTACTAGATTCCCAGTACTTTCCCAAACAATATCGAAACCCTTGGGCCCATCTGATATGTCTCCTCATGGAAAACATAAAATACCAGAACTTAAGGAAAATATAACAGGAATCATGAAAAATGGCACCCAATCATACACAGAAAGAAAACACGTAACAGAAAAAACATATACACGTTACCTACCCACAGGACACTTGGTCCCACATATATACTGATGGCTCTGCTACAAATGCCACCAGAAATGAAGGGGGAGGTGTGTTCTTGACGCTGAATAATCAGGACGAGATCACCAAATCAAGAGCTTCTGAAAAATTCTCAAACAACTTTAAAGCAGAAATTGAGGCCATCAGAGATGATGTGACACTGGCTACTCAACACAAAAATAACAAGCACAATAAATTAGTGATTCTGACTGATGCACTGTCAGTATTATCAGCTCTAAAAATCCCCAAGAACAATGAACTAGATGACTTGAGAACAACCCTGGACCAACTATGCAATAACTTCCAGAGAGTAGTCATTCAGTGGATACCATCACACTGTAATATACACGGGAACGAACGCGCAGACAAATTAGCTAAAGAGGGAGGGAGATTACCACAAGAGAACCATCCGCTCAGTTATGATGAAGCCAAATCCATCCTCAAAGGTCAGTTCCATGAAAAATGTAAACGAGAACCGCCAAAGCATAACGAGAGTGACGGATACCACCAACTAGCAAGGAGGGATCAAGTCATCATACTTCGCCTACGCACTGGCCACAACAGAATGAGAAATCATATGTTCACCAAATTCAAAATAGGTACAGCCAGCCTATGCCACTGTACACTGAACAATATGACTACAAAACATGTTCTACAGGATTGCTCCAGTACACAGATCTGAGAAGAGCAATGTGGTCCACGCCCACCTCCCTGGAAGAGAAACTATATGGGGCAATCGATTCGCTTAAACAGACAGCTGCCTTCATGAGAGAGTCTGGAATCCTACTCTAATTGAGTCTTGATCGCAGAGAGAGAGAGAGAGAGAGAGAGAGATCTAAAGTAAGATACAAGAAATGAATATAAATTTAGATCTAAAATAAGATAACATAAATGAATGTAAATTTAGATCTAAAATAAGATAACACAAATGAATGTAACTTTAAATCTTCTACATTACGATAGAAAAGAGATGAATGTATTTTAAAATATTCCACATTAAAATGGAATAGATGAATGTAAATTAAGATCTTCTACATTAAAATGGAAGAGATGAATGTAAATTAAGATCTTCTACATTAAAATGGAAGAGATGAATGTAAATTAAGATCTTCTACATTAAAATGGAAGAGATGAATGTAAATTAAGATCTTCTACATTAAAATGGAAGAGATGAATGTATTTTAAAATATTCTACATTAAAATGGAAGAGATGAATGTAAATTAAGATCTTCTACATTAAAATGGAAGAGATGAATGTATTTTAAAATATTCTACATTAAGATAAAAAAAGATTAATGTAAATTAAGATCTCCTATATTAAGATAAAAGAGATGAATGCAAATTAAGATCTTCTACATTAAGATAAAAAAGATTAATGTAAATTAAGATCTCCTATATTAAGATAAAAGAGATGAATGTAAATTAAGATCTTCTACATTAAGATAAAAAAGATTAATGTAAATTAAGATCTCCTATATTAAGATAAAAGAGATGAATTTAAGTTACAAGGAATATAAAAATCTTAGGATTAGCTGACACAAGAAAGAGAGGTAAAACCATTAAAGAAATACACCAAAGTTACACACTCGTCACGAGCGGAATTAACAACATGGCGGAAGTAAACAAACACGGGGTCGGTTTCATTATCGAAAGTAATACTGCCAAAAATATACTAGAAATAGATTACATCTCGGAAAGAATTATAAGTATCAAATTAGCCGAAAAAGGAGGAAATACCACTTATATTCAAACATATGCTCCATGCAACGACACATATAGTGAGGACAGCAAACAAGAATATTTTGATGAACTATCAGCCACAATAAATAAAGTCAAAGACACAGAGAAATTATTTGTACTAGGAGATTTCAACGGTAGAGTAGGACAAAGGAGAACACCATGGGAATTATACCTAGGACCATTTAGTGATATTAGAACAGAGTGTAACAGTAACGGTAAACACCTACTAAATATGTGTGCAGAACATGATCTATATATAACAAACACATTTAATCAGCACAATCGTAACCAAATACTTACTTGGTATAAATGGAATGACACAGACAAGGCCTCCCAAATCGATTTTATTTTAACTAGAAGACATCAAAGGAGGGACATAACAGACTCAAGATCTATACCAAATGCAATATTAGATACAGACCATACGCCTGTTTTACTATGGCAGAAAAAATGGGTTAGGAAACTACAGATGACAAGACCTCAAGCACAAAGAATCGATCTAAAAGCAATAAAGAATGTAAACATACAGAAAGAAATAGAAGAATCCGTAACCAACAAATACCAAACCCGAATACAACCTACAAACATAGAGGAAGCATGGAAACAGTTTAAAGAAGGTTTAATAGAGTCAACACAAGAGAAATGCGGTCTGAAAAATATAGGAAAGAGCAGAAAGAAACTTACAAGATGGTGGAATGAAGTAGTTAAATCAGCAGTGAAACACAAGAAAGAAAAGTATAAAACGTGGCAGAAGACAAAAACAACAGAAGACTACAATCACTATAGACAAGCCAGAAATGATAGCAAAAAGATCCTAGAACAAACAAAAGCAGACTCATGGAAAGCATTTGGTGAAGAATTAGCAAAAACAAATGTCTAGCTCTCTCTGGCTAGTGAGATCACATGTCTAGCTCTCTCTCTGGCTAGTAAGATCACATGTCTAGCTCTCTCTATGGCTAGTGAGATCACATGTCTAGCTCTCTCTCTGGCTAGTGAGATCACATGTCTAGCTCTCTCTCTGGCTAGTAAGATCACATGTCTAGCCCTCTCTCTGGCTAGTGAGATCACATGTCTAGCTCTCTCTGGCTAGTGAGATCACATGTCTAGCTCTCTCTGGCTAGTGAGATCACATGTCTAGCTCTCTGTCTGGCAAGTGAGATCACATGTCTAGCCCTCTCTGGCTAGTGAGACCACATGTCTAGCTCTCTCTCTGGCTAGTGAGATCACATGTCTAGCCCTCTCTGGCTAGTAAGATCACATGTCTAGCTCTCTCTCTGGCTAGTGAGATCACATGTCTAGCCCTCTCTCTGGCTAGTGAGATCACATGTCTAGCTCTCTATCTGGCTAGTGAGATCACATGTCTAGCTCTCTCTCTGGCTAGTGAGATCACATGTATAGCCCTTTCTCTGGCTAGTGAGATCACATGTCTAGCTCTCTCTCTGGCTATTGAGATCACATGTCTAGCTCTCTCTCTGGCTAGTGAGATCACATGTCTAGCTCTCACTCTGGCTAGTGAGATCACATGTCTAGCCCTCTCTCTGGCTAGTTTGATCACATGTCTAGCTCTCTCTCTGGCTAGTGAGATCACATGTCTAGCCCTCTCTCTGGCTTTGTGAGACCACATGACTAGCTCTCTCTCTGGCTAATGAGATCACATGTCTAGCTCTCTCTCTGGCTAGTGAGATCACATGTCTAGCTCTCTCTCTGACTAGTGAGATCACATGTCCAGCTCTCTCTCTGGCTAGTGAGATCACATGTCTAGCCCTCTCTCTGGCTAGTGAGATCACATGTCTAGCTCTCTCTCTGGCAGGTGAGATCACATGTCTAGCTCTCTCTCTGGCTAGTTTGATCACATGTCTAGCCCTCTCTCTGGCTAGTGAGATCACATGTCTAGCTCTCTCTCTGGCTAGTGAGATCACATGTCTAGCTCTCTCTCTGGCTAGTGAGATCAAATGTCTAGCTCTCTCTCTGGCTAGTGAGATCACATGTCTAGCCCTCTCTCTGGCTAGTGAGATCACATGTCTAGCCCTCTCTCTGGCTATTGAGATCACATGTCTAGCCCTCTCTCTGGCTAGTGAGATCACATGTCTAGCCTTCTCTCTGGCTAGTGAGATCACATGTCTAGCCCTCTCTCTGGCTAGTGAGATCACATGTCTAGCCCTCTCTCTGGCTAGTGAGATCACATGTCTAGCCCTCTCTCTGGCTAGTGAGATCACATGTCTAGCCTTCTCTCTGGCTAGTGAGATCACATGTCTAGCCCTCTCTCTGGCTAGTGAGATCACATGTCTAGCTCTCTCTCTGGCTAGTGAGATCACATGTCTAGCTCTCTCTCTAGCTAGTGAGATCACATGTCTAGCTCTCTCTCTGGCTAGTGAGATCACATGTCTAGCCCTCTCTCTGGCTTGTGAGATCACATGTCTAGCTCTCTCTCTGGCTAATGAGATCACATGTCTAGCTCTCTCTCTGGCTAGTGAGATCACATGTCTAGCTCTCTCTCTCTGGCTATTGAGATCACATGTCTAGCTCTCTCTCTGGCTAGTGAGATCACATGTCTAGCTCTCTCTTTAATTAGTGAGATCACATGTCTAGCTCTCTCTCTGGCTAGTGAGATCACATGTCTAGCCCTCTCTCTGGCTAGTGAGATCACATGTCTAGCTCCCTCTCTAGCTAGTGAGATCGCATGTCTAGCTCTCTCTCTGGCTTGTGAGATCACATGTCTAGCTCTCTCTCTGGCTAATGAGATCACATGTCTAGCTCTCTCTCTGGCTAGTGAGATCACATGTCTAGCTCTCTCTCTGACTAGTGAGATCACATGTATAGCTCTCTCTCTGGCTAGTGAGATCACATGTCTAGCCCTCTCTCTGGCTAGTGAGATCACATGTCTAGCTCTCTCTCTGGCTAGTGAGATCACATGTCTAGCTCTCTCTCTGCCTAGTTTGATCACATGTCTAGCCCTCTCTCTGGCTAGTGAGATCACATGTCTAGCTCTCTCTCTGGCTAGTGAGATCACATGTCTAGCTCTCTCTCTGGCTAGTGAGATCAAATGTCTAGCTCTCTCTCTGGCTAGTGAGATCACATGTCTAGCCCTCTCTCTGGCTAGTGAGATCACATGTCTAGCCCTCTCTCTCTCTGGCTAGTGAGATCACATGTCTAGCCCTCTCTCTGGCTTGTGAGATCACATGTCTAGCCCTCTCTCTGGCTTGTGAGATCACATGTCTAGCTCTCTCTCTGGCTAGTGAGATCACATGTCTAGCTCTCTCTCTAGCTAGTGAGATCACATGTCTAGCTCTCTCTCTGGCTAGTGAGATCACATGTCTAGCCCTCTCTCTGGCTTGTGAGATCACATATCTAGCTCTCTCTCTGGCTAATGAGATCACATGTCTAGCTCTCTCACTCTGGCTAGTGAGATCACATGTCTAGCTCTCTCTCTGACTAGTGAGATCACATGTCTAGCCCTCTCTCTGGCTTGTGAGATCACATGTCTAGCTCTCTCTCTCTGGCTAATGAGATCACATGTCTAGCTCTCTCTCTGGCTAGTGAGATCACATGTCTAGCTCTCTCTCTAGCTAGTGAGATCACATGTCTAGCTCTCTCTCTGGCTAGTGAGATCACATGTCTAGCCCTCTCTCTGGCTAGTGAGATCACATGTCTAGCTCCCTCTCTGGCTAGTGAGATCACATGTCTAGCTCTCTCTCTCTGGCTAGTGAGATCACATGTCTAGCTCTCTCTCTGGCTAGTGAGATCACATGTCTAGCTCTCTCTCTGGCTAGTCAGATCACATGTCTAGCTCTCTCTCTGGCTAGTGAGATCACATGTCTAGCTCTCTCTCTGGCTAGTGAGATCACATGTCTAGCTCTCTCTCTGGCTAGTGAGATCACATGTCTAGCTCTCTCTCTGACTAGTGAGATCACATTTCTATCTCTCTCTCTGGCTAGTGAGATCACATATCTAGCTCTCTCTCTGGCTAGTGAGGTCACATGTCTAGCTCTCTCTCTGGCTAGTGAGATCACATGTCTAGCTCTCTCTCTGGCTAGTGAGATCCCATGTCTAGCCCTCTCTCTGGCTAGTGAGATCACATGTCTAGCCCTCTCTCTGGCTTGTGAGATCCCATGTCTAGCTCTCTCTCTGGCTAGTGAGATCACATGTCTAGCTCTCTCTCTGGCTAGTAAGATCACATGTCTAGCCCTCTCTCTGGCTAGTGAGATCACATGTCTAGTTCTCTCTGGCTAGTGAGATCACATGTCTAGCTCTCTCTCTGGCTAGTGAGATCACATGTCTAGCCCTCTCTGGCTAGTGAGATCACATGTCTAGCCCTCTCTGGCTAGTAAGATCACATTTCTAGCTCTCTCTCTGGCTAGTGAGATCACATGTCTAGCTCTCTCTCTCTGGCTAGTGAGATCACATGTCTAGCTCTCTCTGGCTAGTGAGATCACATGTCTAGCTCTCTCTCTGGCTAGTGAGATCACATGTCTAGCCCTCTCTGGCTAGTGAGATCACATGTCTAGCCCTCTCTGGCTAGTAAGATCACATTTCTAGCTCTCTCTCTGGCTAGTGAGATCACATGTCTAGCTCTCTCTCTCTGGCTAGTGAGATCACATGTCTAGCCCTCTCTCTGGCTAGTGAGATCACATGTCTAGCCCTCTCTCTGGCTTGTGAGATCACATGTCTAGCCCTCTCTCTGGCTAGTGAGATCACATGTCTAGCCCTCTCTCTGGCTAGTGAGATCACATGTCTAGCCCTCTCTGGCTAGTGAGATCACATGTCTAGCTCTCTATCTGGCTAGTGAGATCACATGTCTAGCTCACTCTCTGGCTAGTGAGATCACATGTCTACCCCTCTCTCTGGCTAGTGAGATCACATGTCTAGCCCTCTCTCTGGCTAATGAGATCACATGTCTAGCCCTCTCTGGCTAGTGAGATCACATGTCTAGCCCTCTCTCTGGCTAGTGAGATCACATGTCTAGCTCTCTCTCTGGCTAGTGAGATCACATGTCTAGCTCTCTCTTTAATTAGTGAGATCACATGTCTAGCTCTCTCTCTGGCTAGTGAGATCACATGTCTAGCCCTCTCTCTGGCTAGTGAGATCACATGTCTAGCTCCCTCTCTAGCTAGTGAGATCGCATGTCTAGCTCTCTCTCTGGCTAGTGAGATCACATGTCTAGCTCTCTCTCTGGCTAGTGAGATCACATGTCTAGCTCTCTCTCTGGCTAGTCAGATCACATGTCTAGCTCTCTCTCTGGCTAGTGAGATCACATGTCTAGCTCTCTCTCTGGCTAGTGAGATCACATGTCTAGCTCTCTCTCTGGCTAGTGAGATCACATGTCTAGCTCTCTCTCTGACTAGTGAGATCACATGTCTAGCTCTCTGTCTGGCTAGTGAGATCACATATCTAGCTCTCTCTCTGGCTAGTGAGGTCACACGTCTAGCTCTCTCTCTGGCTAGTGAGATCACATGTCTAGCTCTCTCTCTGGCTAGAGAGATCCCATGTCTAACCCTCTCTCTGGCTAGTGAGATCACATGTCTAGCCCTCTCTCTGGCTTGTGAGATCCCATGTCTAGCTCTCTCTCTGGCTAGTGAGATCCCATGTCTAGCTCTCTCTCTGGCTAGTGAGATCACATGTATAGCTCTCTCTCTGGCTAGTGAGATCACATGTCTAGCCCTCTCTCTGGCTAGTGAGATCACATGTCTAGCTCTCTCTCTGGCTAGTGAGATCACATGTCTAGCTCTCTCTGGCTAGTGAGATCACATGTCTAGCTCTCTCTCTGGCTAGTAAGATCACATGTCTAGCTCTCTCTATGGCTAGTGAGATCACATGTCTAGCTCTCTCTCTGGCTAGTGAGATCACATGTCTAGCTCTCTCTCTGGCTAGTAAGATCACATGTCTAGCCCTCTCTCTGGCTAGTGAGATCACATGTCTAGCTCTCTCTGGCTAGTGAGATCACATGTCTAGCTCTCTCTGGCTAGTGAGATCACATGTCTAGCTCTCTGTCTGGCAAGTGAGATCACATGTCTAGCCCTCTCTGGCTAGTGAGACCACATGTCTAGCTCTCTCTCTGGCTAGTGAGATCACATGTCTAGCCCTCTCTGGCTAGTAAGATCACATGTCTAGCTCTCTCTCTGGCTAGTGAGATCACATGTCTAGCCCTCTCTCTGGCTAGTGAGATCACATGTCTAGCTCTCTATCTGGCTAGTGAGATCACATGTCTAGCTCTCTCTCTGGCTACTGAGATCACATGTATAGCCCTTTCTCTGGCTAGTGAGATCACATGTCTAGCTCTCTCTCTGGCTATTGAGATCACATGTCTAGCTCTCTCTCTGGCTAGTGAGATCACATGTCTAGCTCTCACTCTGGCTAGTGAGATCACATGTCTAGCCCTCTCTCTGGCTAGTTTGATCACATGTCTAGCTCTCTCTCTGGCTAGTGAGATCACATGTCTAGCCCTCTCTCTGGCTTTGTGAGACCACATGACTAGCTCTCTCTCTGGCTAATGAGATCACATGTCTAGCTCTCTCTCTGGCTAGTGAGATCACATGTCTAGCTCTCTCTCTGACTAGTGAGATCACATGTCCAGCTCTCTCTCTGGCTAGTGAGATCACATGTCTAGCCCTCTCTCTGGCTAGTGAGATCACATGTCTAGCTCTCTCTCTGGCAGGTGAGATCACATGTCTAGCTCTCTCTCTGGCTAGTTTGATCACATGTCTAGCCCTCTCTCTGGCTAGTGAGATCACATGTCTAGCTCTCTCTCTGGCTAGTGAGATCACATGTCTAGCTCTCTCTCTGGCTAGTGAGATCAAATGTCTAGCTCTCTCTCTGGCTAGTGAGATCACATGTCTAGCCCTCTCTCTGGCTAGTGAGATCACATGTCTAGCCCTCTCTCTGGCTATTGAGATCACATGTCTAGCCCTCTCTCTGGCTAGTGAGATCACATGTCTAGCCTTCTCTCTGGCTAGTGAGATCACATGTCTAGCCCTCTCTCTGGCTAGTGAGATCACATGTCTAGCCCTCTCTCTGGCTAGTGAGATCACATGTCTAGCCCTCTCTCTGGCTAGTGAGATCACATGTCTAGCCTTCTCTCTGGCTAGTGAGATCACATGTCTAGCCCTCTCTCTGGCTAGTGAGATCACATGTCTAGCTCTCTCTCTGGCTAGTGAGATCACATGTCTAGCTCTCTCTCTAGCTAGTGAGATCACATGTCTAGCTCTCTCTCTGGCTAGTGAGATCACATGTCTAGCCCTCTCTCTGGCTTGTGAGATCACATGTCTAGCTCTCTCTCTGGCTAATGAGATCACATGTCTAGCTCTCTCTCTGGCTAGTGAGATCACATGTCCAGCTCTATCTCTGACTAGTGAGATCACATGTCTAGCCCTCTCTCTGGCTAGTGAGATCACATGTCTAGCCCTCTCTCTGGCTAGTGAGATCACATATCTAGCTATCTCTCTAGCTAGTGAGATCACATGTCTTGCTCTCTCTCTGGCTAGTGAGATCACATGTCTAGCCCTCTCTCTGGCTTGTGAGATCACATGTCTAGCTATCTCTCTGGCTAATGAGATCACATGTCTAGCTCTCTCTCTGGCTAGTGAGATCACATGTCTAGCTCTCTCTCCGACTAGTGAGATCACATGTCTAGCGCTCTCTCTGGCTTGTGAGATCACATGTCTAGCTCTCTCTCTCTGGCTAATGAGATCACATGTCTAGCTCTCTCTCTCTGGCTAAAGAGATCACATGTCTAGCTCTCTCTCTGGCTAGTGAGATCACATGTCTAACTCTCTCTCTGACTAGTGAGATCACATGTCTAGCTCTCTCTCTGGCTAGTGAGATCACATGTCTAGCCCTCTCTCTCTGGCTAGTGAGATCACATGTCTAGCCCTCTCTCTGGCTTGTGAGATCACATGTCTAGCCCTCTCTCTGGCTTGTGAGATCATATGTCTAGCTCTCTCTCTGGCTAGTGAGATCACATGTCTAGCTCTCTCTCTAGCTATTGAGATCACATGTCTAGCTCTCTCTCTGGCTAGTGAGATCACATGTCTAGCCCTCTCTCTGGCTTGTGAGATCACATGTCTAGCTATCTCTCTGGCTAATGAGATCACATGTCTAGCTCTCTCTCTGGCTAGTGAGATCACATGTCTAGCTCTCTCTCCGACTAGTGAGATCACATGTCTAGCGCTCTCTCTGGCTTGTGAGATCACATGTCTAGCTCTCTCTCTCTGGCTAATGAGATCACATGTCTAGCTCTCTCTCTGGCTAGTGAGATCACATGTCTAGCTCTCTCTCTGGCTAGTGAGATCACATGTCTAGCTCTCTCTCTGGCTAGTGAGATCACATGTCTAGCCCTCTCTCTGGCTAGTGAGATCACATGTCTAGCTCCCTCTCTGGCTAGTGAGATCACATGTCTAGCTCTCTCTCTGGCTAGTGAGATCACATGTCTAGCTCTCTCTCTGGCTAGTGAGATCACATGTCTAGCTCTCTCTCTGGCTAGTCAGATCACATGTCTAGCTCTCTCTCTGGCTAGTGAGATCACATGTCTAGCTCTCTCTCTGGCTAGTGAGATCACATGTCTAGCTCTCTCTCTGGCTAGTGAGATCACATGTCTAGCTCTCTCTCTGACTAGTGAGATCACATGTCTAGCTCTCTCTCTGGCTAGTGAGATCACATATCTAGCTCTCTCTCTGGCTAGTGAGGTCACATGTCTAGCTCTCTCTCTCTGGCTAGTGAGATCCCATGTCTAGCTCTCTCTCTGGCTAGTGAGATCCCATGTCTAGCCCTCTCTCTGGCTAGTGAGATCACATGTCTAGCCCTCTCTCTGGCTTGTGAGATCCCATGTCTAGCTCTCTCTCTGGCTAGTGAGATCACATGTCTAGCTCTCTCTCTGGCTAGTGAGATCACATGTTTAGCTCTTTCTCTGGCTAGTGAGATCACATGTCTAGCCCTCTCTCTGGCTAGTGAGATCACATGTCTAGCTCTCTCTCTGGCTAGTGAGATCACATGTCTAGCTCTCTCTGGCTAGTGCGATCACATGTCTAGCTCTCTCTCTGGCTAGTAAGATCACATGTCTAGCTCTCTCTATGGCTAGTGAGATCACATGTCTAGCTCTCTCTCTGGCTAGTGAGATCACATGTCTAGCTCTCTCTCTGGCTAGTAAGATCACATGTCTAGCCCTCTCTCTGGCTAGTGAGATCACATGTCTAGTTCTCTCTGGCTAGTGAGATCACATGTCTAGCTCTCTCTGGCTAGTGAGATCACATGTCTAGCTCTCTCTCTGGCTAGTGAGATCACATGTCTAGCCCTCTCTGGCTAGTGAGACCACATGTCTAGCTCTCTCTCTGGCTAGTGAGATCACATGTCTAGCCCTCTCTGGCTAGTAAGATCACATGTCTAGCTCTCTCTCTGGCTAGTGAGATCACATGTCTAGCTCTCTCTCTCTGGCTAGTGAGATCACATGTCTAGCCCTCTCTCTGGCTAGTGAGATCACATGTCTAGCCCTCTCTCTGGCTAGTGAGATCACATGTCTAGCCCTCTCTCTGGCTAATGAGATCACATGTCTAGCCCTCTCTGACTAGTGAGATCACATGTCTAGCTCTCTCTCTGGCTAGTGAGATCACATGTCTAGATCTCTCTGGCTAGTGAGATCACATGTCTAGCTCTCTCTGGCTAGTGAGATCACATGTCTAGCTCTCTCTCTGGCAAGTGAGATCACATGTCTAGCCCTCTCTGGCTAGTGAGACCACATGTCTAGCTCTCTCTCTGGCTAGTGAGATCACATGTCTAGCCCTCTCTGGCTAGTAAGATCACATGTCTAGCTCTCTCTCTGGCTAGTGAGATCACATGTCTAGCCCTCTCTCTGGCTAGTGAGATCACATGTCTAGCTCTCTATCTGGCTAGTGAGATCACATGTCTAGCCCTCTCTCTGGCTAGTGAGATCACATGTCTAGCCCTCTCTCTGGCTAATGAGATCACATGTCTAGCCCTCTCTGCCTAGTGAGATCACATGTCTGGCTCTCTCTCTGGCTAGTGAGATCACATGTATAGCCCTCTCTCTGGCTAGTGAGATCACATGTCTAGCTCTCTCTCTGGCTATTGAGATCACATGTCTAGCTCTCTCTCTGGCTAGTGAGATCACATGTCTAGCTCTCACTCTGGCTAGTGAGATCACATGTCTAGCCCTCTCTCTGGCTAGTGAGATCACATGTCTAGCTCTCTCTCTGGCTAGTGAGATCACATGTCTAGCCCTCTCTCTGGCTTTGTGAGATCACATGTCTAGCTCTCTCTCTGGCTAATGAGATCACATGTCTAGCTCTCTCTCTGGCTAGTGAGATCACATGTCTAGCTCTCTCTCTCACTAGTGAGATCACATGTCTAGCTCTCTCTCTGGCTAGTGAGATCACATGTCTAGCCCTCTCTCTGGCTAGTGAGATCACATGTCTAGCTCTCTCTCTGGCTAGTGAGATCACATGTCTAGCTCTCTCTCTGGCTAGTGAGATCACATGTCTAGCCCTCTCTCTGGCTAGTGAGATCACATGTCTAGCTCTCTCTCTCTGGCTAGTGAGATCACATGTCTAGCTCTCTCTCTGGCTAGTGAGATCAAATGTCTAGCTCTCTCTCTGGCTAGTGAGATCACATGTCTAGCCCTCTTTCTGGCTAGTGAGATCACATGTCTAGCCCTCTCTCTGGCTATTGAGATCACATGTCTAGCCCTCTCTCTGGCTAGTGAGATCACATGTCTAGCCTTCTCTCTGGCTAGTGAGATCACATGTCTAGCCCTCTCTCTGGCTAGTGAGATCACAAGTCTAGCCCTCTCTCTGGCTAGTGAGATCACATGTCTAGCCCTCTCTCTGGCTAGTGAGATCACATGTCTAGCCTTCTCTCTGGCTAGTGAGATCACATTTCTAGCCCTCTCTCTGGCTAGTGAGATCACATGTCTAGCTCTCTCTCTGGCTAGTGAGATCACATGTCTAGCTCTCTCTCTAGCTAGTGAGATCACATGTCTAGCTCTCTCTCTGGCTAATGAGATCACATGTCTAGCCCTCTCTCTGGCTTGTGAGATCACATGTCTAGCTCTCTCTCTGGCTAATGAGATCACATGTCTAGCTCTCTCTCTGGCTAGTGAGATCACATGTCTAGCTCTCTCTCTGACTAGTGAGATCACATGTCTAGCCCTCTCTCTGGCTAGTGAGATCACATGTCTAGCTCTCTCTCTCTGGCTAGTGAGATCACATATCTAGCTATCTCTCTAGCTAGTGAGATCACATGTCTAGCTCTCTCTCTGGCTAGTGAGATCACATGTCTAGCCCTCTCTCTGGCTTGTGAGATCACATGTCTAGCTCTCTCTCTGGCTAAAGAGATCACATGTCTAGCTCTCTCTCTGGCTAGTGAGATCACATGTCTAGCTCTCTCTCTGACTAGTGAGATCACATGTCTAGCTCTCTCTCTGGCTAGTGAGATCACATGTCTAGCTCCCTCTCTGGCTAGTGAGATCACATGTCTAGCTCTCTCTCTGGCTAGTGAGATCACATGTCTTGCTCTCTTTCTTGCTAGTGAGATCACATGTCTAGCTCTCTCTCTGGCTAGTGAGATCACATGTCTAGCGCTCTCTCTGGCTAGTGAGATCACATGTCTAGCTCTCTCTCTGGCTAGTGAGATCACATGTCTAGCTCTCTCTCTGACTAGTGAGATCACATGTCCAGCTCTCTCTCTGGCTAGTGAGATCACATATCTATCTCTCTCTCTGGCTACTGAGGTCACATGTCTAGCTCTCTCTCTGGCTAGTGAGATCCCATGTCTAGCTCTCTCTCTGGCTAGTGAGATCCCATGTCTAGCCCTCTCTCTGGCTAGTGAGATCACATGTCTAGCCCTCTCTCTGGCTTGTGAGATCCCATGTCTAGCTCTCTCTCTGGCTAGTGAGATCACATGTCTAGCTCTCTCTCTGGCTAGTGAGATCAAATGTCTAGCTCTCTCTCTGGCTAGTGAGATCACATGTCTAGCCCTCTCTCTGGCTAGTGAGATCACATGTCTAGCTCTCTCTCTGGCTAGTGAGATCACATGTCTAGCTCTCTCTCTGACTAGTGAGATCACATGTCTAGCTCTCTCTCTGGCTAGTGAGATCACATGTCTAGCCCTCTCTCTGGCTAGTGAGATCACATGTCTAGCTCTCTCTCTGGCTAGTGAGATCACATGTCTAGCTCTCTCTCTGCCTAGTTTGATCACATGTCTAACCCTCTCTCTGGCTAGTGAGATCACATGTCTAGCTCTCTCTCTGGCTAGTGAGATCACATGTCTAGCTCTCTCTCTGGCTAGTGAGATCAAATGTCTAGCTCTCTCTCTGGCTAGTGAGATTACATGTCTAGCCCTCTCTCTGGCCAGTGAGATCACATGTCTAGCCCTCTCTCTGGCTAGTGAGATCACATGTCTAGCCCCCTCTCTGGCTAGTGAGATCACATGTCTAGCCTTCTCTCTGGCTAGTGAGATCACATGTCTAGCCCTCTCTCTGGCTAGTGAGATCACATGTCTAGCCCTCTCTCTGGCTAGTGAGATCACATGTCTAGCCCTCTCTCTCTCTGGCTAGTGAGATCACATGTCTAGCCCTCTCTCTGGCTTGTGAGATCACATGTCTAGCCCTCTCTCTGGCTAGTGAGATCACATGTCTAGCTCTCTCTCTGGCTAGTGAGATCACATGTCTAGCTCTCTCTCTAGCTAGTGAGATCACATGTCTAGCTCTCTCTCTCTGGCTAGTGAGATCACATGTCTAGCCCTCTCTCTGGCTTGTGAGATCACATGTCTAGCTCTCTCTCTGGCTAATGAGATCACATGTCTAGCTCTCTCTCTGGCTAGTGAGATCACATGTCTAGCTCTCTCTCTGACTAGTGAGATCACATGTCTAGCTCTCTCTCTGGCTAGTGAGATCACATGTCTAGCCCTCTCTCTGGCTAGTGAGATCACATGTCTAGCTCTCTCTCTGGCTAGTGAGATCACATGTCTAGCTCTCTCTCTGGCTAGTTTGATCACATGTCTAGCCCTCTCTCTGGCTAGTGAGATCACATGTCTAGCTCTCTCTCTGGCTAGTGAGATCACATGTCTAGCTCTCTCTCTGGCTAGTGAGATCACATGTCTAGCCCTCTCTCTGGCAAGTGAGATCACATGTCTAGCCCTCTCTCTGGCTTGTGAGATCACATGTCTAGCTCTCTCTCTGGCTAGTGAGATCACATGTCTAGCTCTCTCTCTGGCTAGTGAGATCACATGTCTAGCTCTCTCTCTGGCTAGTGAGATCACATGTCTAGCTCTCTCTCTGGCTAGTTTGATCACATGTCTAGCCCTCTCTCTGTCTAGTGAGACCACATGTCTAGCCCTCTCTCTGGCTAGTGAGATCACATGTCTAGCCCTCTCTCTGGCTAGTGAGATCACATGTCTAGCCCTCTCTCTGGCTAGTGAGATCACATGTCTAGCCCTCTCTCTGGCTAGTGAGATCACATGTCTAGCTCTCTCTCTGGCTAGTGAGATCACATGTCTAGCTCTCTCTCTCTGGCTAGTTTGATCACATGTCTAGCCCTCTCTCTGGCTAGTGAGACCACATGTCTAGCCCTCTCTCTGGCTAGTGAGATCACATGTCTAGCCCTCTCTCTGGCTAGTGAGATCACATGTCTAGCCCTCTCTCTGGCTAGTGAGATCACATGTCTAGCCCTCTCTCTGGCTAGTGAGATCACATGTCTAGCCCTCTCTCTGGCTAGTGAGATCACATGTCTAGCCCTCTCGATTAAAAAGCTTGAAAAACAGGAGGTCCCGTGTGCATACTGCGCATGTTAAAAACTTTTGACTTTTGGAAATTGAAAAAAAAGAGAATGCCAAAATGCCGCTGCACGGGGAAACTTAAAATTAAAAAAAATTCTACCCGCACCGATTGTTTCAAGACCGAGGTACGGAGCACGTGTACATAGGTCAGGCTTCTCCTCGGGTTTTCTCAATATTTTAAGAGGAAAATTGGAGCACCTATGGGTACGCCAGGTGTGCTGTGATGATGATCCTAAGATCAGGCAAATAACAGAACATTCGCGTGTTCCTTCACATAAAAGCTAGATGACCTATAAAGTGAACAATTTATTTCTCAACGGAGTTAAACATGACATGGGCGGGGTTAAATGTGACATGGGCGGAGTTAAACATGACATGGGCGGAGTTAAACGTGACCTGGGCGGAGTTAAACATGCCATGGGCGGAGTTAAATATGGCATGGGCGGAGCTAAATATGGCATGGGCGGAGTAAACAAGACATGGGCGGAGTTGAACTTGACATGGGCGGAGTAAACATGACATGGACGGAATTAAGCATGACACGGTCGGAGTTAAACATGACGCGAACGGAGTCAAATATGACACGGACGGAGTTACACATGAAACGGATGGAGATAACCTTAACACGGACAGAGTTAATCATGACACGGACGGAGATAACGTGACACGGACGGAGATAACGTGACATGGACGGAGTTAAACATGACAGAGAATTCAAAGCTTGAACGTTTAAAATGAACCTCTCTGATACTAAAAGACACGTTCTGGTGCTTTGTCAATGCGTGAATCATAGCCTTCAAGTGCATGAAAGTGCTTGTTCTTGTGTCCTACCAAAATAGAGAGATTGAGATTTGCAAGATATCGTGATCATCAAGACGAATTCTTCCAAATGATCTGATCAATTTTGCTATCACTGAATGTGTAATGGTAACACAAAGGGAAGAAATGACAAGACAAAATCACTAAATTAGAATTATGGAGAAAGTACCAGTCAAATACCAGTGCACAAAGAAATACAACGAAGGGATGGCGCTGGATAGAACACACACTGCGGAAGCCAACAGAAAGTATTACACAACAGGTACTTTTTTGGAATCCCCAGGGGAAGAAACAAAGAAGTAGACACAAAAATGTTCGTGCTGAAGACAAATTGAAGCAGAGATGAAGATGATGGGTAAGGCAATAAATGTTCTTAAAAGAACGGCAAGAAACAGAGTGGCTTGGAAAATGTTTGCTGAAGACATATGCTCCACAGGGAGCTGAAAGTGTTTGTTGAAGACCTAAATTACACAGGGAGCGGAAAGTGTTTGTTTAAGACATTAGTTACACAGGGAGCTGAAAGTGTTTATTAAAGACCTATGCTACAAGGGGAGTTAAAAGTGTTTGTTGAAGACCTTTGCTCCACAGGGTGTTGAAAGTGTTTGTCGAAGACCTTTGCTCCACAGGGAGTTGAAAGTGTTTGTTGAAGACCTAAATTACACAAGGAGCTGAAAGTGTTTGTTGAAGACCTAAATTACACAAGGAGCTGAAAGTGTTTGTTGAAGACCTAAATTACACAAGGAGCTGAAAGTGTTTGTTGAAGACCTAAATTACACAAGGAGCTGAAAGTGTTTGTTGAAGACCTAAATTACACAAGGAGCTGAAAGTGTTTGTTGAAGACCTAAATTACACAAGGAGCTGAAAGTGTTTGTTTAAGACATAAGTTACACACGGAGCTGAAAGTGTTTGTTGAAGACATAAGTTACACAGAGAGCTGAAAGTGTTTGTTGAAGACATAAGTTACACAGAGAGCTGAAAGTGTTTGTTGAAGACATAAGTTACACAGGGATGTGATAGTGTTTTTTGAAGACATAAGTTACACAGAGAGCTGAAAGTGTTTGGTGAAGATATAAATTACAAAAGGAGCTGAAAGTGTTTGGTGAAGATATAAATTACAAAAGGAGCTAAAAGTGTTTGGTGAAGATATAAATTACAAAAGGAGCTGAAAGTGTTTGTTGAAGACCTAAATTATACAAGGAGCTGAAAGTGTTTGTTTAAGACATAAGTTACACACGGAGCTGAAAGTGTTTGTTGAAGACATAAGTTACACAGAGAGCTGAAAGTGTTTGTTGAAGACATAAGTTACACAGAGAGCTGAAAGTGTTTGTTGAAGACCTAAGTTACACAGGGATGTGATAGTGTTTTTTGAAGACCAATGCTCCACAAGGAGTTGAAAGTGTTTGTTGGAGACCTAAGTTATTCAGGGAGTTGAAAGTGTTTGTTGGAGACCTAAGTTATTCAGGGAGTTGAAAGTGTTTGTTGGAGACCTAAGTTATACAGGGAGTTGAAAGTGTTTGTTGGAGACCTAAGTTATACAGGGAGTTGAAAGTATTTGTTGGAGACCTAAGTTATACAGGGAGTTGAAAGTATTTGTTGGAGACCTAAGTTATACAGGGAGTTGAAAGTATTTGTTGGAAGGCCTAAGTTATTCAGGGAGTTGAAAGTATTTGTTGGAGACCTAAGTTATTCAGGGAGTTGAAAGTGTTTGTTGGAGACCTAAGTTATTCAGGGAGTTGAAAGTGTTTGTTGGAGACCTAAGTTATACAGGGAGTTGAAAGTATTTGTTGGAGACCTAAGTTATTCAGGGAGTTGAAAGTGTTTGTTGGAGACCTAAGTTATACAGGGAGTTGAAAGTATTTGTTGGAGACCTAAGTTATACAGGGAGTTGAAAGTATTTGTTGGAGACCTAAGTTATTCAGGGAGTTGAAAGTGTTTGTTGGAGACCTAAGTTATACAGGGAGTTGAAAGTATTTGTTGGAGACCTAAGTTATTCAAGGAGTTAAACGTATTTGTTGAAGGCCTAAGTTACACCGGGAGTTGAAAGTGTTTATTGAAGGTCTATGTACCACAGGGAGTTGAAAGTGTTTGTTGAAAGTCTATGCACTGCAGGGAGTTGAAAGTGTTTTTTGAAGGCCTATGCTCCATAAGGAGTTGAAAGTGTTTGTTGAAGGCCTATGCTCCATAAGGAGTTGAAAGTGTTTGTTGAAGGCCTATGCTCCACAGGGAGTTGAAAGGAAGAATAATAATGTGTAATATGAGGTATTTTATCTTTTTTTTTTAAACACACATATGAGCAAATGAACGAAAATATCAATAAGAAACCGCTGTGCCGTATCCTTCAATTAGCAAAGGTTATTACAAGCACCAAGGTGAGCTGTTAACTGTTTGAACGTTTATTTTCGTGTTCTGTCGCACCATTTCTAGAAGACGTTAAATAGTCGTAGATACGTTGTGTTCTAATCTACAGCAAAACACGATATCTACGCCTAACATATAACATTCCAGCTCTGTGTTTTGTTAACACATGACTGCCTTAACGTCTTCGACGGGACTTGATAAGTCAGAACTGACAGACTGTTATCAGCGGAACCAAGATAAGACGGAATGCTATGTTGGTAAGTTATGGTTTTTATGCCAACGGTACATCCAGTTATGTTTGTTGACCTTCTTACAGTCCTGGTACTAATGGACATCTCTCGCATTATATGGGATGTAGTTACAAGTTAACGACACATTCGACTTATCGTTCTTCGGGGTCTGAAAGCAGGTCAAATGCTAGACCCCAAGTCACACATGAAGTTACACATCTGTTGCAACCAGTCATGAATAGAACATACAATTCATACAATGAAGAAGTAGAACATCAACAATAAAGTAACTTTAGATCTAAAGTGTCTTCCGTTTCCAAACATGGTGGAATGAGGTCACGTTCGCTGGACCGCTGCAGAAGTTGCATTAGGGAACTGATTAGCTTCGGCTCTACGGTGTAATTTTCTGTGTCTGAGCTAATCAACTGAACCAGTTAACAAAGTTGGCCGATGATGACAGGTTGTACTCACCTCATTGTTCTTCATTGTCAAGTCAAAAGTTTGTGAATGCGACCTTCCCCTGCCTAGCGATATATGCGAATTACGTCAACACATCGTGTGATGTTCCAAAACCGTCGATGTAATTGTATGACGCCAAGTTCTTGCATTGTACAACTCCTTGCTAAGCTCTGCTCTGTCTAGTCAGTAGCAGCTTTCACTTTGGCGTTTGTGCATCAGCTTTTCGTGTGCTGTTGGCTACTTTTACTATAGTAACTGGGATATTGTGAGTGCAACCATTGTTGTATGAACTACGTCATCATGTTAGTCGCATAGCCCTAGGACGGTCGTACTCTAATCAATGAAAGACGGAGTGGGGTTTCGTACATGACTTGTCAGCATCGGTGAGACTCCCGGAAGTTCGTGATAGCTAGGAGGGTCTTATAGTCTGTTGTTTGATGTGTGATGGTGATGGTCTAATCACCAACTAATTACTACATCAAGCTTGGGCAGATGGTGCTCGTAAACCTGTGAGGGCCGACCATCTAAGGGCAGAATCCGCGTACAGAAAAGACAATCTGCTGCCTTGCAAGAAGATTGGGAACAATCAAAGGCTAAGGAAAGCAAACCTGAATAAAATGCTATCTGAAATCGGATGCACTGGGCCAATGGCGCAGAACACATTGCAACGTTTTAACAAGTAATCAATCAGACTGGATCTAACAGACTCTAATTATGATAGAAACTACCGCTGACCGGAAAGGCTTAAAGAAACATCTGAATATAATATACTGGAATGCGGAGGGCATATACCATAAAAAACAAGCTCTAAAAATCAGACTAGCTGAGGAGGAGATAGACGTTGCCTGCATCCAGGAAACTCATCTTAATCCTCAGCACAGATTTATGATCAGGGGCTACCAAACATTTAGACAAGACAGGGAAGGTCACAAGGGTGGAATTCTTATACTTATTAAAAATTCCATCCCAGCAAAACTGATAGATGTAGTCACAAACGGAGAGGCATAGATCATTGGTACAGACCTATACATTACCTCCGCTAGTATAAGGATATTTAATATATACTGTCCAAATGACAAATTACTGAAGCTGGAGTCAATGGAAATAACACCATCAAAGTGTCTGGTAGTAGGAGACTTTAACAGACACTCTGAAAGATGGGGATATAAGGAGTCCAATGTTCGAGGTGAAGAAGTGGAAGAATGGGAAATAGACAACAACCTATTCCTCATAAACTCTAGGGAGGACACCTCTCCTCCCCCCCCCCAACATTCTACTCAAGAAGGAAAACAACTTCTACTCCCGACATAGCATTTGCAACTGGAGACATATCCATCAAAATAACCAGAAAAGTGATGAACCAACTTGGAGATAGTGACCATAGACCAGTCAAACTTTCAGTGGATCTTGCTCACAAACAGGAGTTGCAAATACCTCTTCCACGCTGCAACTATAAGAGAGCAGATTGGGCAAAGTTTGCCAGGCTCACTGATGCATATACTGCGCTTATCAACACCCACGAAAAGAAGGTCAATAATATGATAGAGCGGTTAACAAATAGAATCCTGAGAGCTGCTAAAGAATCCATTCCTAGAGGAGCAAGAAGAAACTACAAGCCATACTGGAGCAAGGAAATACAAAGACTAGAAGAGGAACTGGACTCTACCAGAGAACTAACTGCAACATCACACAGCACAGAGAGCAACATTGCCTACAAAGCAGCCTCTGCCAAATACAGACGTGAGGTCATGATATCAGCAAGACAGAGCTGGATAGACAAAACAGAGAGCCTTAATCTAGACAAAAATGGTCATAAACTATGGAAACTTGCGAAAGCTCTGAGCGACGAAAACAACTGCCGACCTCCAATATCATTAGCACACAATCAGAACATCCTCACATGCAAAAGGGCAGCACATCTACTGATAGAGACTTACAAAAACATTAGTAGAATAAACATTCCAATAGACAAACAGAAAGCTGCAAGACGGGAAAACCAAGATGCAAAACACATGCCTTTAGCACCAGCAGAGCATCAGACGACCATCTTTACCCCAAATGAATTAGATGTAGCCCTCAAAGGATTGAAGCTCAAAAGTTCCCCTGGTAAAGATGGAATCTCCAACGAAATGCTCCTAAATCTGGGACAGAAAGCCAAGAGCCAGCTTCTAAGGATAATACATGCTAGCTGGAAGAGAGGTCATGAGCCGGCAATCTGGAAAGAAGCTATTATGGTGCCCATTCTCAAGAGTGGAAAAGAACCACTAGACCCAAGTAGCTATAGACTAATTAGCTTACTGAGCTGCCTGAGTAAACTCATGGAAAGGCTGGTTAACAGAAGACTTATGTGGCATTTGGAGACAAAACAACAAATCGTACCACAACAAAGTGGCTTCCGTCAGCACAGATCAACTGAAGACCTGGCCACCTACATTGCACAGGAAATAGAGGATGCTCTACAAGAAAAGAGATACACACTGGCAGTGTGGGTCGACATGGAGAAGGCTTTTGATAGGGTTTGGCGAGAGGGTTTAAAGAACAAGCTTTTTAGACTTGGCATCCAGGGTCGTTTATTCAATTGGGTCTCTCAATACCTTCAGGATAGAACAGCCAGAGTACAAGTTCAAGGTCAACTAAGTAAGAAGGTCTCAATCGAACAAGGTGTCCCACAAGGCGGAGTCTTGTCCCCAACACTCTTTTTAATTTTCGTAAATGACATCGTAATGGACATTCTACCCAGAATACACTCAGCAATATACACAGATGATCTGGCGTTATGGGCTCGCGAGGAAAGTATGTCGGTGGCTGGAACCAGGATGCAAGATGCCCTAGGTGAACTTGAAAAATGGACGAATACCTGGTTCTTACCAATCAACGAAAAAAAAATACATATACAATTTTCAGCCTATCAAGAAACACACTCTCTGCAAACTTGAAGATAAAAGACCATACACTCCCTATTGACCAAAACCCAACATATCTTGGCGTCACCATGAATCGCTGAATGACATGGACAAATCAGATAGACAGAGCAAGGAAAACAGCCAGAAAACGAACAAATATTATGAAGAAATTAGCAGGAACGGAATGGGAGGCAGACAGCAATATTTTGAAAAGACTATACGTAGGAAGGGTCAGACCAGTTCTAGAGTATGGTTTCACAGCCTGGGCTATGGCTTCTAAATCACACCGTAGCAAAATTAACAGAACACAGAACCGAGCTGTCCGTATCATCACTGGTGCTATGAAATCTACACCTATCAAGACTCTAGAAACAGTAACAAGTTTACAACCCTTAGATGACAGACGGGTCACTAAAGTATTCCAACAAGCGGAGAAATATAGAAGGCTCCTTAGCCACCCCATGCACCAAAGAATAACTGGTTCCGGAATTGTACGACTAAAGAGGAGCAACTTCGCTGCAATTGCCAATGAACTAACTACTAGATTCCCAGTACTTTCCCAAACAATATCGAAACCCTTGGGCCCATCTGATATGTCTCCTCATGGAAAACATAAAATACCAGAACTTAAGGAAAATATAACAGGAATCATGAAAAATGGCACCCAATCATACACAGAAAGAAAACACGTAACAGAAAAAACATATACACGTTACCTACCCACAGGACACTTGGTCCCACATATATACTGATGGCTCTGCTACAAATGCCACCAGAAATGAAGGGGGAGGTGTGTTCTTGACGCTGAATAATCAGGACGAGATCACCAAATCAAGAGCTTCTGAAAAATTCTCAAACAACTTTAAAGCAGAAATTGAGGCCATCAGAGATGATGTGACACTGGCTACTCAACACAAAAATAACAAGCACAATAAATTAGTGATTCTGACTGATGCACTGTCAGTATTATCAGCTCTAAAAATCCCCAAGAACAATGAACTAGATGACTTGAGAACAACCCTGGACCAACTATGCAATAACTTCCAGAGAGTAGTCATTCAGTGGATACCATCACACTGTAATATACACGGGAACGAACGCGCAGACAAATTAGCTAAAGAGGGAGGGAGATTACCACAAGAGAACCATCCGCTCAGTTATGATGAAGCCAAATCCATCCTCAAAGGTCAGTTCCATGAAAAATGTAAACGAGAACCGCCAAAGCATAACGAGAGTGACGGATACCACCAACTAGCAAGGAGGGATCAAGTCATCATACTTCGCCTACGCACTGGCCACAACAGAATGAGAAATCATATGTTCACCAAATTCAAAATAGGTACAGCCAGCCTATGCCACTGTACACTGAACAATATGACTACAAAACATGTTCTACAGGATTGCTCCAGTACACAGATCTGAGAAGAGCAATGTGGTCCACGCCCACCTCCCTGGAAGAGAAACTATATGGGGCAATCGATTCGCTTAAACAGACAGCTGCCTTCATGAGAGAGTCTGGAATCCTACTCTAATTGAGTCTTGATCGCAGAGAGAGAGAGAGAGAGAGAGAGAGATCTAAAGTAAGATACAAGAAATGAATATAAATTTAGATCTAAAATAAGATAACATAAATGAATGTAAATTTAGATCTAAAATAAGATAACACAAATGAATGTAACTTTAAATCTTCTACATTACGATAGAAAAAGAGATGAATGTATTTTAAAATATTCCACATTAAAATGGAATAGATGAATGTAAATTAAGATCTTCTACATTAAAATGGAAGAGATGAATGTAAATTAAGATCTTCTACATTAAAATGGAAGAGATGAATGTAAATTAAGATCTTCTACATTAAAATGGAAGAGATGAATGTAAATTAAGATCTTCTACATTAAAATGGAAGAGATGAATGTATTTTAAAATATTCTACATTAAAATGGAAGAGATGAATGTAAATTAAGATCTTCTACATTAAAATGGAAGAGATGAATGTATTTTAAAATATTCTACATTAAGATAAAAAAAGATTAATGTAAATTAAGATCTCCTATATTAAGATAAAAGAGATGAATGCAAATTAAGATCTTCTACATTAAGATAAAAAAGATTAATGTAAATTAAGATCTCCTATATTAAGATAAAAGAGATGAATGTAAATTAAGATCTTCTACATTAAGATAAAAAAGATTAATGTAAATTAAGATCTCCTATATTAAGATAAAAGAGATGAATTTAAGTTACAAGGAATATAAAAATCTTAGGATTAGCTGACACAAGAAAGAGAGGTAAAACCATTAAAGAAATACACCAAAGTTACACACTCGTCACGAGCGGAATTAACAACATGGCGGAAGTAAACAAACACGGGGTCGGTTTCATTATCGAAAGTAATACTGCCAAAAATATACTAGAAATAGATTACATCTCGGAAAGAATTATAAGTATCAAATTAGCCGAAAAAGGAGGAAATACCACTTATATTCAAACATATGCTCCATGCAACGACACATATAGTGAGGACAGCAAACAAGAATATTTTGATGAACTATCAGCCACAATAAATAAAGTCAAAGACACAGAGAAATTATTTGTACTAGGAGATTTCAACGGTAGAGTAGGACAAAGGAGAACACCATGGGAATTATACCTAGGACCATTTAGTGATATTAGAACAGAGTGTAACAGTAACGGTAAACACCTACTAAATATGTGTGCAGAACATGATCTATATATAACAAACACATTTAATCAGCACAATCGTAACCAAATACTTACTTGGTATAAATGGAATGACACAGACAAGGCCTCCCAAATCGATTTTATTTTAACTAGAAGACATCAAAGGAGGGACATAACAGACTCAAGATCTATACCAAATGCAATATTAGATACAGACCATACGCCTGTTTTACTATGGCAGAAAAAATGGGTTAGGAAACTACAGATGACAAGACCTCAAGCACAAAGAATCGATCTAAAAGCAATAAAGAATGTAAACATACAGAAAGAAATAGAAGAATCCGTAACCAACAAATACCAAACCCGAATACAACCTACAAACATAGAGGAAGCATGGAAACAGTTTAAAGAAGGTTTAATAGAGTCAACACAAGAGAAATGCGGTCTGAAAAATATAGGAAAGAGCAGAAAGAAACTTACAAGATGGTGGAATGAAGTAGTTAAATCAGCAGTGAAACACAAGAAAGAAAAGTATAAAACGTGGCAGAAGACAAAAACAACAGAAGACTACAATCACTATAGACAAGCCAGAAATGATAGCAAAAAGATCCTAGAACAAACAAAAGCAGACTCATGGAAAGCATTTGGTGAAGAATTAGCAAAAACATGTAGAGAAGAACCCAGAGAATTTTTCAAAAGTGTAAAAGCAATGAGAGTAAGAAATAATGATTATAACCCAACCACTATAATAAACGACAAGAACGGTAGACCAATCAGCAGCAGGAAAAACATAATAATCAGATGGAGAGAATACTTTAAGGAACTATTAAACCAGGGAAATACAAACGGAAATACAGAGTTTAAACATAGGCAGTATGATAAACAGGAACCGAATATACTTAAAGCAGAAGTAGAATGGGCTTTGAAGCAGAATAAAAAGAACAAAGCAGCTGGTATAGATGGAATAACAACAGAAATGCTACTAGCCTGTAAGGAAACAGCTATAGATTGGCTTACTATCATATTCAATATGGCTTGGGAAGAAAGAAAAGTCCCAGACGACTGGCAAAAAGCTATCATTGTCCCATTTTGGAAAAATAAAGGAAGTAAAAGGGAGTGTGAAATGTACAGAGGAATATCCCTATTGAGTCAAGTTGGTAAAATGTTTGCTAAAATATTAGAGAGGAGAGTAAGATACATAATAGAACCTCAATTAAGTAATAATCAATTCGGATTCAGAAAAGGCAAAAGCTGTACTGATGCTATATTTACATTGAGACAACTATGTGAAAAAACAATAGAATATGACAGAAACCTAAATATAGTGTTTATAGATCAGGAAAAAGCGTTTGATCGTGTGGACAGGAACAAACTTTGGCAAACTTTAGAAACATACGGGTAGCAGGACAACTACTAGAAAATATAATAGCACTATATAAAAACAGTCAAAGTGCCGTCAGAACATCGGAAGGTCTGTCAGAATGGTTTCAGGTTACAACAGGAGTAAGACAAGGATGTGTCCTCTCACCACTCCTCTTCATCATATATATGGACAAAATAAATCAGGAAACAACCAACAACACGGACAAATCAAATAATAACATAGAGGTAGAAAACTCCAACATCAATGAGCTACTCTTCGCAGATGACCAATGCCTAATATACGAGGATGAAAACCTGCTACAACAGCATTTAACATCTCTAGATAAAAGCTGCACAAACTACAGTATGAAAATTAACACAGCAAAAACAGAGGCTATAAGAATAAGCAAATTAAGACACCCATTAAACATCAAGATCAAAGACAAAGAAATAAAACAAGTAGAGGAATTCAAGTATTTAGGCACAATGTTCACAGAAGATGGAAAACTAGACAGAGAAATTGACATGAGAATACAAAAAGCAAATGCTGTCACATACCAGCTTTCACCATTGTTAAGACATCCAAACATTTCTATGCCAGCTAAACAACAAATGATAAATAGCATCTTCATACCAACTTTGTGCTATGAAAGTCAAACATGGACCCTTTTTAAATCACATTTAAGAAAGATCAATACATGTGAGATGCGATGCTTGAGAAAAGTAACAAACAACACAAGAAGAGATAGAATACCAAATGAAACCATAAGAAAAATGGTAGGAACAAAACCCTGCCAAGAATATATAGAACAACAACAACTTAAATGGTTTGGCCACCTGGTCAGAATGAATCCTCACCTATCACCATCAAGGGCGTTCTTCTCGAGAATGCATGGAAAAAGACCAAGAGGAAGACCCAGAAGAAGATGGATAGATGCAGTGACAGAGACATGTAACAACAAAGGAAAATCACTAATTCAGACAATTCGAGCAGCACAAGAACGACAAATGATATAAACCACGACACCTTTTAGGTATCAGTGAAAGAGAAAAGAAGAAGAAGAAGAAGAAGAGATGAATGTAGATTGAGATCTTTTATACGAAGTAACGAATATGCGCTTGGAATAATTTACGTCAAGGTTCAATACGTTGCCTAAGATCATTTACATCTAATTATGAACGTAGGTTAAGGTCTTTACTTCAAGTTATGAACGTAATGTAGATCCTTTACGTCAGTTTATAATCGTAACTTAAGATCATTTACATCAAGCTATGACTGTAGCTTAAGATCATTTACATCAAGCTATGACTGTAACTTAAGATCATTTACATCAAGTTATGAACGTAGCTTAAGATGATGTATTTCATGCGATGGATATAGCTGTTTACATCAAGTTATGAAAGTAGCTAGAAATGATTTACTACAAGCCATAACTATACCTTCAGTATACATCAAACCAGGACCTTTACACGAGCTTGTAGCCTCGGATTCATGACATCAAAAGACGAATTTACCAATCTGGCATCTATGAAAACAGCTCCAGCTGAAAGCTAAAACAAACAAATCCTGTTACAACAACAAGGTTTACCTCATTTCCAATCACATGATACTTTCTGTATTGATTTCACCAGGAAAACCACAAGTATATAGTTTCAATAAATGCCCGTTCTGTTCAGTTATGTAAACGGTAGGAGTCTAAAACAAAGAAACGAGGCTGAAAGATTAGGAGGAGCGTGTGCAGCCAGCTCACTTCAGCACGTCACCATGCACATTATGGTTACTATCAAGTTTCATCTCACGGCTGTTTGCGCTAATCAAAAAGTGGCATTGTAAGCGCAACCCTAAAAGTTTCAGCATTTGCGGGCGAGAATGACTTAAGTCATGTGCATTAGAATTTACTATTAGAAGTAGTACTTAACGGAAGTGGTTCCAGTACTAGACACCCGAGAAATATTTCAATTTCCAACTTTACTTAATTTGTGCGCCTTGTGATTAATAAACAAAATATGGCTCTCGGGTATAAACATCTCAAAAGTATAAACATCGCAAAAGTATAAACATCTCAAAAGTATAAACATCTCAAAAGTATAAACATCTTAAAAGTATAAACATCTTAAAAGTATAAACATCTTAAAAGTATAAACATCTAAAAAGTATAAACATCGTAAAAGTATAAACATCTAAAAAGTATAACAATGTGGATTTGTGGAAGGAAAGGGCACCAGTAATGCTATATACATCTTAAGAACAATGATAGAAAGATCTATAGAGGTAAAGAAAGATCTATATATGTACTTTATAGACTACACGAAAGCATTTGACAAAGTAAAGCATGTGAAAATAATCAATATGCTGGAGAAATTAAACATTGATGGCAAGGATCTGCGAATCATAAAAAACATGTACTGGCAACAAACAGCAGCTATATGAATTAACAACCAAACAGGACAATTTCAATGTATAAAAAGCAAGGAGTCAGACAAGGCTGTGTTCTGTCAACGGATTTGTTTTCACTTTACAGCGAATATATTATGAGATCAATAGTAGACAAAAAAGGAATTGAAGTCAACGGTCACAACATAAATAATTTGCGATATGCGGATGACACAGTCTTAATAGCAGAGACAGAGAATGAACTACAAGAAATGATAGACATAATAGTAAAAGAAAGCAACAAGAAAGGTCTCAGTCTGAATAGTAAGAAAACAGAAGTAATGGTTATATCGAAGACACAATCACCACCATCATGCAGCATAAAAATAAACGAGACAAATCTGAAACAAGTACAACGTTTCAAATACTTGGGCACAATAATTACATCAGATGGGAGATGCACCACAGAAATAAAAAGCAGAATAGCTCAGGCCAAAATAGCATTTCAGAAAATGAAAAATATCTTATGCAACAAATCTATGTCACTAAAAATGAGAAAGAGAGTTCATCTGTGCTATATAGAATCAATTCTGACCTACGGAAGCGAATCATGGACAGTAGACAAACAAATGAAAAGACGATTAGTGGTCACAGAGATGGGATTTCTCAGAAGAATGTTGAAAGTTCCCTGGACAGATAGAAAGACCAATGAGGAAGTTCTCAAAGAGGCCAACACAAAAAGGGAGCTCTTAAAAAACATCAGAAAGAAACAATCAACATTTTTTGGGCACATGAGAAGAGGAAAGTTGGAATATTTGGTTACAACTGGCAAAATAAAAGGAAAGAGAGATCGCGGACGACAAAGAGAGAAAATACTGGATAGCTTGGTGTCATGGCTTGGAAAACAGTCAACAACAGAACTGATACGATGCACTGTAGATAGAAGATTGTGGAAGGACATGATCGCCTACGCCAACCGGCAGGGTACATCATGATGATGATGATGTATGCGTGTAGTGTCGCTGACTGGAGCCACCTCCGTGAAATATCACTTATAACGGATGAGTGGAATGTGTTCGGTTTCTACATCCACAAATGTTGCAGCAAGAAAAGGAAAGGTGAGATGGCATACCGGGACACTGGCATAATAAAAACGGTACAATGGATGGTAAAAAAATGACAATGGGGTGGTAAAAACTGGTCAATAGATGGTAAAAAAATGACAATGGGGTGGTAAAAACTGGACAATAGATGGTAAAAAAATGACAATGGGGTGGTAAAAACTGGTCAATAGATGGTAAAAAAATGACAATGGGATGGTAAAAACTGGTCAATAGATGGTAAAAAAATGACAATGGGATGGTAAAAACTGGTCAATAGATGGTAAAAAAATGACAATGGGGTGGTAAAAACTGGACAATAGATGGTAAAAAAATGACAATGGGGTGGTAAAAACTGGACAATAGATGGTAAAAAAATGACAATGGGATGGTAAAAACTGGTCAAAAGATGGTAAAAAAATGACAATGGGATGGTAAAAACTGGTCAATAGATGGTAAAAAATGACAATGGGATGGTAAAAACTGGTCAATAGATGGTAAAAAAATGACAATGGGATGGTAAAAACTGGTCAATAGATGGTAAAAAAAATGACAATGGGATGGTAAAAACTGGTCAATAGATGGTAAAAAAATGACAATGGGGTGGTAAAAACTGGTCAATAGATGGTAAAAAAATGACAATGGGATGGTAAAAACTGGTCAATAGATGGTAAAAAAATGACAATGGGATGGTAAAAACTGGTCAATAGATGGTAAAAAAAGGGACAATGGGATGGTAAAAACTGGACAATGGATGGAAAAAAAGGGACAATGGGATGGTAAAAACTAACTGGACAATAGATGGTAAAAAAATGACAATGGGATGGTAAAATTGGGACAGGTTGTCATGTTACAACATTTATTCGGGAACAATGAAGACAATCTTAATTGTTTTATGTTAAACTAATTACATCAACAAATAGAGATGAGCATTAATGTTGAGTGTGAGAACCAAAACAAAATAGTTCACGGATTTAGAGTGTCCGTTACGATTTCTGTGGTCAACTAATATATGCCAGCAAATGTAACCCTGGCACAACTATTGCGTCCCACACTCCATGACAAGTGATGGAAGGCAACAATACAGGACCCGGCCTCAATAGCAGAAAGACAGAGTTAATACAAAGAAAAGGGCATCACAGCAACGCACAATAAAAACAAGTGGAACAATATTAAAACAGATAAATGCATTTAAATATCTGGGAACATTGTTAACCTCAGGTGGTAGATGTGCATCAGAGGTGAGATGCAGAATGACTCAGGCAAAGGCAGCTTTCTAAAAAAAATGAGGAAGATTCTGTGCAATCAATTTTTGACAATCGAAGCAAGAAAAAGAGATCTTAAATGTTATGTAGAGCTAGTCTTAACGTATGGATGTGAATCATGGACATTAGAACAACAGACAAAAACATTATTGGAGGCTGCAGAAATGTGGTTTTTTAGAAGAATGTTGAGAATACCATGGGCAGTTAAGAAGAGTAATGAAAGAGGTCAAAGCAAAAAGAGAGCTAATTTCCAATATTAGGAAGAAACAATCATCATTGTTTGGCCATGTAATAAGAAGAGAATAAGCGGAATATATTGTAACAACTGGAATATATTGTAACAACTGGGAAAACTGAGGGACGAATAGATAGAGGGAAGCAAAGAGAAAAGATACCAGACAGCTTAAGAGAATGGCTTGGCAGAAGGTCAACAACAGAAATGATAAATAACTGTCGAGATCGAAAGTTGTGGGGAGACATGATCACCTACGTCAGCAGGCCCGGTACTTGATGATGATAATGATCCATGACATAACTTCGATATAACACACAACTGTAACAACACTGATATAACACACAACTGTAACAACACTGATATAACACACAACTGTAACAACACTGATATAACACATAACTGTAAGAACATTGATATAACATATAACTGTAACAACATTGATATCACATATAACTGTAACAACACTGACAAAACACACAACTGTAACAATACTGATATAACATATAACTGTAACAACACTATAAAACACACAACTGTAACAACACTGATATAGCATATAACTGTAACAACACTGATAAAACACACAACTGTAACAACACTTTCATAATATATAATTGTAACAACACTGATAAAACACACAACTGTAACAACACTGATAAAACACACAACTGTAACAACACTGATAAAACTCACAGCTGTAACAACACTGCTCTATAAGTCATCATTTATACTTGACCGACAGAACCTATAGCTTTTTTTACAGTTTCTTTTATATCACAAGACGCTAAGAAAATATACATTTTTGTTATAAAACGGGACAAAATAGACATCTTCGTTATAAAACGGGACAAAATAGACATTGTCGTTATAAAACGGGACAAAATAGACATTGTCGTTATAAAACGGGACAAAATAGACATTGTCGTTATAAAACGGGACAAAATAGACATTGTCGTTATAAAACGATTGTTTTTGTTTTGGTTGTTTCCTTATTAGGGTTGTGTGTGTGTGTTTTTTTGTTTGCTGATGAAGGCCTATTGGGCCGAAACGTTGTTTAGTCGGTGTTGTCCACTTATCACGTAAAGCTTCTTACACACCATTTTTTATTTTTTTATTTTTCCTCACAAAATAAACATCTTCGTTACAAAACGGGACAAAATAGACATCTTCATTATCAAACGGGACAAAATAGACATTTTCGTTATAAAACGGGACAAAATAGACATTTTCGTTACCAAAACGGGACAAATTAGACATCTTAAATTCAACGACGGGACTGCCGCCACATAGGAAGAAAAAAAAAATGGTATTGTCTATTGTAAACAGTACGTTTGTTTACTCTGCGTTAATGAACGTCAAGCTAGAGCAATTACGGGATATTTTCGTCATCTCAAGTGGCGTGTTGTCTGCGCAGTGTGTCAGGACTTTAATTCCGAACTGGTCCCAGGTGACGTAGACGGAGCTCATAGGATGTCGCTGTAGAAGGTGTTTCCTGCTTGGCGAATAACATCGACATTTTGATCAGAAAGTGACAGGCTCTGACAACGACCTTGTAATCGAGTATCAAGAGAGAAACGGTTCAACAACTGTTAAGAGTCTGCTCATCAGATTACTACCCGTCTTCTCGCTGTTGTTTCTAAGTCTCCTTTTAGCTTTCACACGTTCATCATCATCATCATGTGCCATACCGGTTGGTGTAGGCGATCATGTCCTTCCACAATCTTCTATCTACAGTGCATTGTATCAGTTCTGTTGTTGACTGCTTTCCATGCCATGACACCAAGCTATTCAGTATTTTCTCTCTTTGTCGTCCGCGATCTCTCTTTCCTTTTATTTTGCCAGTTGTAACCAAGTATTCCAGCTTTCCTCTTCTCATGATGTGCCCAAAAAATGTTGATTGCCTCTTTCAGAGATTTTTTTAGGAGTTTCCTTTTTGTGTTGGCCTCTTTGAGAATTTCCTCATTGGTCTGTTTAGCTGTCCAGGGAACTTTCAACATTCTTCTGAGAAATGCCATCTTTGAGGGATTCCATCTCTAATCGTATTTTCATTTGTTTTCTACTGTCCATGATTCGCTTCCATAGGTAAGAATTGATTCTATATAGCACCGATAAACTGTCTTTCTCACTTCTATTGACATAGATTTGTTGCATAAGATGTTTTTCATTTTCTGAAATGCTATTCTGGCATGAGCTATTCTGCTTTTTATTTCTGTGGGGCCTCTTTCATCTGATGTTATTATTATGCCCATAGTATTTGACACGTTGCACTTGTTTCATTTTTGTCCTGTTTATTTTTATGCTGCATGATGGTGATGATTGTTTCTTTGATATGACCATTACTTCTGTTTTCTTACTATTCAGGCTAAGACCTTTTTTCTGCTTTCATTTACTATTATGTCTATCATTTCTTGTAGTTCATTCTCTGTCTCTGCTATTAAGACTGTGTCATCCGCATATCGCAAATTATTTATGCTCTGACCATTGACTTTTTTGTCTACTATTGATCTCATAATATATTCGCTGTAAAGTGAAAACAAATCCGGTGACAGAACACCGCCTTGTCTGACTCCTTGTTTTATATATTGAAATTGTCCTGTTTGGTTGCTAATTTGTATAGCTGCTGTTTGTTGCCAGTACATGTTTTTTTATGATTCGCAGATCCTTGCCATCAATGTTTAATTTCTCCAGCATATTGATTATTTCCACATGCTTTACTTTGTCAAATGCTTTCGTGTAGTTTATAAAGCACATATATAGATCTTTCTTTACCTCTATAGATTTTTCTATCAATGTTCTTAAGATGTATATTGCATTATTGGTGCCCTTTCCTTCCACAAATCCACATTGTTCCTCACTTATTTATGGTTTTATTTTGTTCCTTACACGTCTCATGATTATTCTTAGTAATATTTTAGCCATACGGCTCATGAGACTAATAGTGGGATGGTCTTCACAATCAGTGGCGCCTGACTTCTTTGGTATGGCTACAAAGATAGATTTTAGTAAATCTTCAGGTATGTGTCCAGTGTTATATATGGCATTGAGTAGTTTTGTTATGACTTGTATTCCCAGCTCTCCTACAGCATCTATCTCGTCGATTGTTATTTCAATTCTCAGTTCAATTTCATACGTTAAGTAGGAGTAAATTCGTTATGTGACTATTTTACGGCAAAGCCACAATCGATAGACATCGGTTCTCAAGCAAGCAGCTGTTATTGGGGATGGGTGGGTCACCATTGACAGACTGTCAACCTGGGCATCAATGGGTCACCATTGACAGACTGTCAAGCTGAGGGTCTCTGGGTCTCCATTCACATATTGTCAACTTGGGGGTCACTGAGTCACCATTAACAGACTGTCTACCTGGGGGTCACTGGGTCACCATTGATAGACTGTCAACCTGGGGGTCACTGGGTCACCAATGACAGACTGTCTACCTGGGGGTAACTGGGTCACCGTTTACCATTGACTGACTGTCAACAGGGGGGTCGCTGGGTCACCATTGACAGACTGGTAATCTGGGGGTCACTGTGTAAACAAATAACATACTGTCAACATATGAGTCACTGGGTCGCCATTGACTATCTGTCAACCTGGGGGTCACTGGGTCACCAATGACAGACTGTCAAACTGGGGTCACTTGGTCACCATTGACACACTGTCAACCTGGGGGTCGCTGGTTCACCATTGACAGACTGTCAACCTGGGAGATCGCTGAAGCAGGCCTTAACTGTTGAGGAAACTATGGAAGGATAATGTGAGCTCACCATGTTTTGTTCCCATTGACGTCACTACACTTACTGTTATTGTAATTTTAATGGACCGACTGAGGAGCAGAGAATGACTGACTCGATGTGAGTGATCTCCCCTAACTAGACAAAAGTCATTGGTTGAAGATCTTAGATCGGAGTCTAGAATATGTCCACAACGATCAATGTGCTACATATATAGGCAGTCGGTAGTCACCTACTGGACAGCTTGGTGACGTGGCACGTAAACAATCAACAACAGAATTGATACGATGTACTGAGGGTAGAAAATTGTGGTAAGGCATGATCGCCTACGCCAACCGGTATGCACATGATGATAATGATTTACCTTGATTGTGATCAACGAACAACAATAACGTATCAACGTACAACCTTTAGGACTTCATGGGTTGATATGCCAGTTTGAACCTCAGAGCAGCTGGCAGAAAAGACGAAGGAACACAATCACAATGTGTACACAGCTGTCATTGGCCAGGAAAAAGACGAAGGAACACAATCACAATGTGTACACAGCTGTCATTGGCCAGGAAAAAGCATTCGACAGAGTAAATAGAGAACAACTATGGGAGATACTAGCAACATACGGAGTAAGCCAACTTCTAACAAACCTAATTAAAAGTCTCTACATCAACAGCAGCTTCACAGTAAGAACAGCAGCAGGCTACACAGACCACTTTGAAGTTAGATCGGGCGTAACACTGGGGTGTGTACTATGTTGTTTAAGCAGCGTGTAGATATTTGGGAGGCCTGTGCAAGTCAGGACCTCCACGTTTGTCACTTTATCCTTCCAGGTGATACCAAGAATACGGCGTATACATCGCATATGGAATGTATTTAGCTTTCTCTCCTGCTTTACATAGGTTGTCCAAGATTCGCTGCCATACAGGAGGATACAAATTATGCAGGCTTTGTACACTGCGACTTTTGTTTTAATTGTCAGTTTGCTGTTTTTCCAGACACGCCTAGAAAGACGGGCAAAGGTGGTAGCAGCTTTGCCAATACGAGTGTCAATTTCTGTATCTAAAGACAGTATGTCGCTGATGATGGACCCCAGGTAGTTATATTGCCGCACGATAACAAGTTTATAGTTGTCGATAAATCGTTGGCTAGAGAAGGGCTCACTAATTGTGTTGTTATCAACTTTCAGAACTATTCTATATTGATCAACCGAACATTTGTTCCTTGATCTAAGAAAGCTCCGAGCTGTTCCATTTATATTTCCCTTTATAGACGTTCTGATTATACAGGGTGTTTTTAAAGTCGCAGTGCAGTGAATATTTCTAATATTCAGTAAATGACGTAATCATCATCTACGTACCACAATTTTGTAAACCACATTTATGAACAAACCGCTGCTTCCTTTAAGGTTTTATTTACGTAAAGGACGGGCACTACGCTACTTTCACTGTCTCATTGCTTGAAGGAAATGGTGTTGACGATTGAAAACAGGGTATTTCTGGTTGAGCATGTCTTCCGTAATGGCGGTAAATATACGGATGAGGTCATTAGACAATTCGTGAGGAAATTTCCAGACTCACAAGTCCCTCACCGAAATTCTGTTACAAAATTGATCACAAAGTTTCGTGAAACCGGTAGTGTGGTAGATGCATACCTATCTGGAAGACCTTCAATTTCACAAGACCAAATTATGGAACTCCAAGACAGAATTACAATGAGTCCAAATGCATCTTTAAACCACTTGTCTCAACAGGTGCAAATATCTAAGAGTTCTGTTCACAAGGTTTTAAGAAGTGAACTACACTATCGTCCATACAAATTAACTGAAGTGTCTCAACTCCAAGAAAGAGATTATGAATCCCGTTTAAACTACTGCATGTGGTTTCAGAATTTTATTTATGAACATGGCGCTGCCATCCTTGACGTCACTTTTTTCACTGATGAGGCCTGGTTTCATTTATCCGGTTATGTGAACAGTCAGAACAATCGGCTGTGGAGCAGTGAAAACCCCCATGAATTTCATCAAGTGCCGCTTTACGATCAAAAAGTCGGAGTGTGGTGCGCTATAAGTCGTATGCGGATAATAGGACCTATATTTTTTAATGAAACCATAAATGCAGAACGTTACCGTACTTTAATTCTGGAACCGTTCATAGCACACCTTACAGAACGGGAAATTATGGAATCCTGGTTTCAGCAGGATGGGGCAACAGCACACACAGCCACAACAACACTCAATTATTTAGAAAGCATATTTGCAAATCGCATTATTTCACGTGGAATCTGGCCTACTCGTTCACCAGATCTAACATCCCCAGATTATTATCTGTGGGGGGCATTGAAGGGGAAAGTTTATGAAAATAATCCGCAGACAATTAATGACTTAAAGACTGAAATAGTAGACAAGATTAAACAAAAATCACCAGACATTATTCTGAAGGTTTTCGCAAATATGGAAAGACGAATCACGACATGTCTTGAGGCCCGTGGTGGACAATTTCAACATATGCTTTAGGCACAACTTTATTGTGTTGATACCAACATTACCCATTATAAGCTCGCCGATAGCAGTCAAGTATATTTGAATAATACCATTTATTTTACAATTTGTGTGACGCATTAGTTAACTGCATTTCTGGTGACGTTTTTTCTTTAGAGAGTATAAATTCACTGCACTGCAACTTTAAAAACACCCTGTATATACACGACAGGCGATATGGCACTTTGAAACGAAGATGATGTATCCGTGAACGTTTTTGTCTTTTTTGTAAATGCAAGCTTTTATCAGAGTATTTTGTTGCCTCGATGATCTTATCACAGCTGTTTGTCATTGAAACTTTAGTTGATGTGTATCTTTCCCAGAAGATCAAACACACAGACTTTTACTTGACATTGAAAGTGATTAGAAGAAGGTTGCAGTTGAAAAACTTGTGTGGTTAAAAACCGAATATTGCATCTCCCGAAACCCTCAGATTTACCAATCTGTGATCTTTCGTTACGAGCGTTCACCACTAAAATATCATTGATACGTAAATATTGACGTCAGCTCGAGACGTTACGTTTTGTATGTGCTGTTACAAAGTGAAACCACTTCCATCAAATATCAGTTGTAAGAATGAGAGGGATGTACTAGCCCAGGAAATCTTCATCCATAAATGCTGCATCGTTTTGAAGAGTAGAATTAAAATGCCACTTTTCGATAAAAACAAACAGCTGTGGAATTTATTCAAAAGTTTGAAGCCGTCAGCATAGCCTTTTCTTTTGTGGCTGGATCGTTTGGCAGCGTGCAGCCTCGCAGGTTGATCTAAGCAATTCATTAAACGCTGTTTTTGTATTCGTCAGTTGAATTGACCAATCATTGATTCCAAAAGTGTGTATGTATTGACGTGTCGTTGTACCGCTCTATTTGCTTAGCGACCTTGGTGTTGTGAAACAAAGTTCAAAATCAAGTGACTGATTAACACACCAACAATACACGCGGTCATGTTTATTGACTCGCAAAACATGCTTCGTCGGCAAGAACACACTCCGCAGGGAGTGGGTGCATCTACTCGACGTGTCTCATGTTATGGTTATGTTTATGAAAGGCCCCGGTATCACTGCAAACGAATTCAAATCCAATATCGCTCAACCGCCCGTGCCAGTGGAATCATTCAAATTAATATCTCAGCTCTCAAACAAAGAAAGGTAGATGCAGTCCCCTATCATAGCAGTTTCACCACACGCCAAAAGACATAAGGCGAATCTGCACAGAATGTGAACACGGCCATCTGTTCTCTGTCATACGATATCATCATTCATCGTAAACAATCGAAATATCGATCGGAACGGATGAAACGCACAGCTCACGGTGTGCACAGAGCACGTAACTCATTAGTTCCGGCAGCAAGCTGGACTTGGAATATGAGGAAACTTCAACAAGGAACACATTTCATACACAGCCTTTAACGGTTCCTGCTGCCAGGCAGCATATTGACCGGAAGTTTTCGTGTCTCATGTTAGCAGCCTGGGAGCCGCGATAGCTCAGTGGTTAGTGAACTGGACTACCACGGACAAGGGGTAGGGTTTCGATGCCAACCGACGGCTTCCAGGTTCACCCAGCCTTAAATGGGTACCTGATTTTTTTCTGGGAAAGTAAAGCAGCACGGGCGTAATACTGACCACATTACCCCAAAAATCATGTGCTGAAGGTCTGTAAAATATAGGGTCACTAACACTATATTTCCCTATACGCCACTTGGCATGACGGGGGTACTTTACTTTTACTATGTTAACAGCCTGACTTGGATATATCGTCCCGGGCATGAGTGAGATCGTGACAATGATGTAGCTGACAGGTTGGTGGGGGTCAGCCATTGCGCAGGAAACCTTAAAATTGGACCTGTTTAACATTGTGAGGGCCTTAACAGAACAGCTCTAACAGGATGGGGCGACAAGGACGCTGCGAATAATCTACACTCAAAGGAATGGTGGAACACGTCGTCACGTGGAGATAAGGCAGGAGAGGCTTCCTCAGTGGGAGCGGTCGCAACACGTTCGATCAATGCAAGACAGGAACAATCAGTAGCTGAACGCTTCGATGGAAGCTAAGACGAGCGGTGGAGCGGATATGGGAAAGCTTGGACTGCGATGACACAGACCAAAACTAAAGACTCATCATTGTGTGCCATATAGTTTAGGAGAACACGTGCTTCCATAATTCTCTATTCAAAGTACATCTTGCCAGTTCTGTTGACTGCTTTCCATCCATGACAACAAGCTATCCAGTATCTTCTCTATTTGTCGTCCACGATATCTGTTTTCTTGTAGCAAGAAAATATGTTCCAGTAGAGAAGATGACCATGTTTAGTAGAGAGAAAGTATGTTCCAGTAGAGAAGATGACCAAGTTTAGTTGAGAGAAAGTATGTTCCAGTAGAGAAGATGACCAAGTTTAGTAGAGAGAAAGTATGTGCCAGTAGAGAAGATGACCAAGTTTAGTTCAGAGAAAGTATGTTCCAGTAGAGAAGATGACCAAGTTTAGTAGAGAGAAAGTATGTTCCAGTAGAGAAGATGGCCAAGTTTAGTTGAGAGAAAGTATGTTCCAGTAGAGAAGATGACCAAGTTTAGTAGAGAGAAAGTATGTTCCAGTAGAGAAGATGACCAAGTTTAGTTCAGAGAAAGTATGTTCCAGTAGAGAAGATGACCAAGTTTAGTAGAGAGAAAGTATGTTCCAGTAGAGAAGGTGACCAAGTTTAGTAGCGAGAAAGTATGTTCCAGTAGAGAAGATGAACAAGTTTAGTTGAGAGAAAGTATGTTCCAGTAGAGAAGATGACCAAGTTTAGTAGAGAGAAAGTATGTTCCAGTAGAGAAGATGACCAAGGTTAGTTGAGAGAAAGTATTTTCCAGTAGAGAAGATGACCAAGTTTAGTAGAGAGAAAGTATGTTCCAGTAGAGAAGATGACCAAGTTTAGTAGAGAGAAAGTATGTGCCAGTAGAGAAGATGACCAAGTTTAGTAGAAAGAAAGTATGTTCCAGTAGAGAAGATGACCACGTTTAGTAGAGAGAAAGTATGTTCCAGTAGAGAAGATGACCAAATTTAGTAGAGAGAAAGTATGTTCCAGTAGAGAAGATGACCATGTTTAGTAGAGAGAAAGTATGTTCCAGTAGAGAAGATGACCAAGTTTAGTAGAGAGAAAGTATGTGCCAGTAGAGAAGATGACCAAGTTTAGTAGAAAGAAAGTATGTTCCAGTAGAGAAGATGACCACGTTTAGTAGAGAGAAAGTATGTTCCAGTAGAGAAGATGACCAAATTTAGTAGAGAGAAAGTATGTTCCAGTAGAGAAGATGACCATGTTTAGTAGAGAGAAAGTATGTGCCAGTAGAGAAGATGACCAAGTTTAGTAGAGAGAAAGTATGTTCCAGTAGAGAAGATGACCAAGTTTAGTAGAGAGAAAGTATGTTCCAGCAGAGAAGATGTCCAAGTTTAGTAGAGAGAAAGTATGTTCCAGTAGAGAAGATGTCCAAGTTTAGTAGAGAGAAAGTATGTTCCAGTAGTGAAGATGACCACGTTTAGTAGAGAGAAAGTATGTTCCAGTAGAGAAGATGACCAAGTTTAGTAGAGAGAAAGTATGTGCCAGTAGAGAAGATGACCAAGTTTAGTAGCGTGAAAGTATGTGCCAGTAGAAAAGATGACCAAGTTTAGTAGAGAGAAAGTATGTTCCAGTAGAGAAGATGACCAAGTTTAGTAGAGAGAAAGTATGTGCCAGTAGAGAAGATGACCAAGTTTAGTAGAAAGAAAGTATGTTCCAGTAGAGAAGATGACCACGTTTAGTAGAGAGAAAGTATGTGCCAGTAGAGAAGATGACCAAGTTTAGTAGAGAGAAAGTATGTTCCAGTAGAGAAGATGACCAAGTTTAGTAGAGAGAAAGTATGTTCCAGCAGAGAAGATGTCCAAGTTTAGTAGAGAGAAAGTATGTTCCAGTAGAGAAGATGACCAAATTTAGTAGAGAGAAAGTATGTTCCAGTAGTGAAGATGACCACGTTTAGTAGAGAGAAAGTATGTTCCAGTAGAGAAGATGACCAAGTTTAGTAGAGAGAAAGTATGTGCCAGTAGAGAAGATGACCAAGTTTAGTAGCGTGAAAGTATGTGCCAGTAGAAAAGATGACCAAGTTTAGTAGAGAGAAAGTATGTTCCAGTAGAGAAGATGACCAAGTTTAGTAGAGAGAAAGTATGTTCCAGTAGAGAAGATGACCAAGTTTAGTAGCGTGAAAGTATGTGCCAGTAGAGAAGATGACCAAGTTTAGTAGAGAGAAAGTATGTGCCAGTAGAGAAGATGGCCAAGTTTAGTCCCCTTCTTCTACCTTTTAGCTCCCAGTGGAGCATAGGTCTTCAACAAACACTTTCCAAGTCGTTCTGTTTTTTGCAATGCTTCTAAGACCATTCCATGTCTTCCCCATCATCTTCATCTCTGCTTCAATCTGTCTTCTCCAAGAATTCCTTGGTCTTCTTCTTTGTCTTTTCCCCTGGGGATTCCAAAAAAGGGCCTGTTGTGTAATACTCTCAGTTGGCTTCCGTAGTGTGTGTCCTATCCATCGCCATCGTCTTCGCTGTATCTCTTTATCCACTGGTATTTGGCTGGTACATTTCCATAATTCCACGTTAGTGACTTTGTCCTGCCATTTCCATCACTTTATTCTGCGCAAGCATCCATTAATGAAAGTCTGTACCTTCGTGATTGTCAATTTTGTTATTCTCCATGTTTCACAGCCATATAATAGAACCGACTTAACATTGGAGTTGAAAATTTTTATTTTTGTATTTAGCCTAATTTCTTTGGATTTCCATATGTTTCCCAGTGCAATGAAAGCTCCTCTTGCTTTTGATATCCTTATTTTGGTATCATTTTCTGTTCCTCCTTCTTTATCTATATTACTGCCCAGATATATATAAGATTGTACGTCTAGTAGAGGTATTTCTCCTAGTTTTATTTGGTTATTGCCAACTGCATTAATTCTCATAATGTTGGTCTTATCTCTATTTATCTTTAGTCCTAGCTGTTGTGATCTCTCATCTAATATACTCATTTTATCTTGCATCTGTTGGTGGCTGTGTGATAGGAGAGCTATGTCATCAGCAAAGTCTAAATCATCAAGTTTTTTGGTCAGTGACCACTGGATCCAATTTCTGTTGTTTTGAGTTATTTTCATAATCCAATCTATGGCCAGTAGAAAGAGAAATGGAGACAGAAGGCATCCTTGCCTTACTCCTGTTCTTATTTCAAATGCTTCTGTAAGCTGTCCTTCATGCACCACACTACATTTTGTTCCTTCATACATTGTTTTTATCAGGTTAATAAACTTTATGGGGATTCCGTAATGACTCAGCAACTTCCAAAGGATTCTTCTGTCTAAACTATCAAATGCCTTTTCGTAATCTATGAATCCAATATAAAGTGGGGATTTTAGTTCTAAACTTTGTTCAACTATTATACGTAGAGTATTTATTTGATCAGCACATTCTCTATTCTTCCTAAAACCTGCTTGTTCATCTCTCAAATGTTTCTCTATGGCCTCTTTTAGTCTCTCCAGAATGATTCTGCTTAATATTTTTCCTGGCACTGATAGTAGAGAGAAAGTATGTTCCAGTAGAGAAGATGACCAAGTTTAGTAGAGAGAAAGTATGTTCCAGTAGAGAAGATGACCAAGTTTAGTAGAGAGAAAGTATGTTCCAGTAGAGAAGATGACCAAGTTTAGTAGAGAGAAAGTATGTTCCAGTAGAGAAGATGACCAAGTTTAGTAGAGAGAAAGTATGTTCCAGTAGAGAAGATGACCAAGTTTAGTAGAGAGAAAGTATGTTCCAGTAGAGAAGATGACCAAGTTTAGTAGAGGGAAAGTATGTTCCAGTAGACAAGATGACCAAGTTTAGTAGAGAGAAAGTATGTTCCAGTAGAGAAGATGACCAAGTTTAGTAGAGAGAAAGTATGTTCCAGTAGAGAAGATGACCAAGTTTAGTAGCGAGAAAGTATGTTCCAGTAGAGAAGATGACCAAGTTTAGTAGAGAGAAAGTATGTTCCAGTAGAGAAGATGACCAAGTTTAGTAGAGAGAAAGTATGTTCCAGTAGAGAAGATGACCAAGTTTAGTAGCGTGAAAGTATGTTCCAGTAGAGAAGATGACCAAGTTTAGTAGAGAGAAAGTATGTTCCAGTAGAGAAGATGACCAAGTTTAGTAGCGTGAAAGTATGTTCCAGTAGAGAAGATGACCAAGTTTAGTAGAGAGAAAGTATGTTCCAGTAGAGAAGATGACCAAGTTTAGTAGCGAGAAAGTATGTTCCAGTAGAGAAGATGACCAAGTTTAGTAGAGAGAAAGTATGTGCCAGTAGAGAAGATGACCAAGTTTAGTAGAGAGAAAGTATGTTCCAGTAGAGAAGATGACCAAGTTTAGTAGAGAGAAAGTATGTTCCAGTAAAGAAGATGACCACGTTTAGTAGAGAGAAAGTATGTTCCAGTAGAGAAGATGACCAAGTTTAGTAGAGAGAAAGTATGTTCCAGTAGAGAAGATGACCAAGTTTAGTAGCGAGAAAGTATGTTCCAGTAGAGAAGATGACCAAGTTTAATAGAGAGAAAGTATGTTCCAGTAGAGAAGATGACCAAGTTTAGTAGAGGGAAAGTATGTTCCAGTAGAGAAGATGACCATGTTTAGTAGAGAGAAAGTATGTTCCAGTAGAGAAGATGACCAAGTTTAGTAGAGGGAAAGTATGTTCCAGTAGAGAAGATGACCAAGTTTAGTAGAGAGTAAGTATGTTCCAGTAGAGAAGATGGCCAAGTTTAGTAGAGAGTAAGTATGTTCCAGTAGAGAAGATGACCAAGTTTAGTAGAGAGAAAGTATGTTCCAGTAGAGAAGATGACCAAGTTTAGTAGCGAGAAAGTATGTTCCAGTAGAGAAGATGACCAAGTTTAGTAGAGAGAAAGTATGTTCCAGTAGAGAAGATGACCAAGTTTAGTAGAGAGAAAGTATGTTCCAGTAGAGAAGATGACCAAGTTTAGTAGAGAGAAAGTATGTTCCAGTAGAGAAGATGACCAAGTTTAGTAGCGAGAAAGTATGTTCCAGTAGAGAAGATGACCAAGTTTAGTAGAGGGAAAGTATGTTCCAGTAGAGAAGACAACCAAGTTTAGTAGCGTGAAAGTATGTTCCAGTAGAGAAGATGACCAAGTTTAGTAGAGAGAAAGTATGTTCCAGTAGAGAAGATGACCAAGTTTAGTAGCGTGAAAGTATGTTCCAGTAGAGAAGATGACCAAGTTTAGTATAGAGAAAGTATGTTCCAGTAGAGAAGATGACCAAGTTTAGTATCGAGAAAGTATGTTCCAGTAGAGAAGATGACCAAGTTTAGTAGCGAGAAAGTATGTTCCAGTAGAGAAGATGACCAAGTTTAGTAGAGAGTAAGTATGTTCCAGTAGAGAAGATGACCAAGTTTAGTAGAGAGAAAGTATGTTCCGGTAGAGAAGATGACCAAGTTTAGTAGAGAGAAAGTATGTTCCAGTAGAGAAGATGACCAAGTTTAGTAGAGAGAAAGTATGTTCCAGTAGAGAAGATGACCAAGTTTAGTAGAGAGAAAGTATGTTCCAGTAGAGAAGATGACCAAGTTTAGTAGAGAGAAAGTATGTTCCAGTAGAGAAGATGACCAAGTTTAGTAGCGAGAAAGTATGTTCCAGTAGAGAAGATGACCAAGTTTAGTAGAGAGAAAGTATGTTCCAGTAGAGAAGATGACCAAGTTTAGTAGCGTGAAAGTATGTTCCAGTAGAGAAGATGACCAAGTTTAGTAGCGAGAAAGTATGTTCCAGTAGAGAAGATGACCAAGTTTAGTAGCGTGAAAGTATGTTCCAGTAGAGAAGATGACCAAGTTTAGTAGAGAGAAAGTATGTTCCAGTAGAGAAGATGACCAAGTTTAGTAGCGAGAAAGTATGTTCCAGTAGAGAAGATGACCAAGTTTAGTAGAGAGTAAGTATGTTCCAGTAGAGAAGATGACCAAGTTTAGTAGAGAGAAAGTATGTTCCAGTAGAGAAGATGACCAAGTTTAGTAGAGAGTAAGTATGTTCCAGTAGAGAAGATGACCAAGTTTAGTAGCGAGAAAGTATGTTCCAGTAGAGAAGATGACCAAGTTTAGTAGAGAGAAAGTATGTTCCAGTAGAGAAGATGACCAAGTTTAGTAGAGAGAAAGTATGTTCCAGTAGAGAAGATGACCAAGTTTAGTAGCGAGAAAGTATGTTCCAGTAGAGAAGATGACCAAGTTTAGTAGCGAGAAAGTATGTTCCAGTAGAGAAGATGACCAAGTTTAGTAGAGAGAAAGTATGTTCCAGTAGAGAAGATGACCAAGTTTAGTAGAGAGAAAGTATGTTCCAGTAGAGAAGATGACCAAGTTTAGTAGAGAGAAAGTATGTTCCAGTAGAGAAGATGACCAAGTTTAGTAGAGAGAAAGTATGTTCCAGTAGAGAAGATGACCAAGTTTAGTAGCGAGAAAGTATGTTCCAGTAGAGAAGATGACCAAGTTTAGTAGAGAGAAAGTATGTTCCAGTAGAGAAGATGACCAAATTTAGTAGCGAGAAAGTATGTTCCAGTAGAGAAGATGACCAAGTTTAGTAGCGAGAAAGTATGTTCCAGTAGAGAAGATGACCAAGTTTAGTAGAGAGAAAGTATGTTCCAGTAGAGAAGATGACCAAGTTTAGTAGAGAGAAAGTATGTTCCAGTAGAGAAGATGACCAAGTTTAGTAGAGAGAAAGTATGTTCCAGTAGAGAAGATGACCAAGTTTAGTAGAGAGAAAGTATGTTCCAGTAGAGAAGATGACCAAGTTTAGTAGAGAGAAAGTATGTTCCAGTAGAGAAGATGACCAAGTTTAGTAGAGAGAAAGTATGTTCCAGTAGAGAAGATGACCAAGTTTAGTAGAGAGAAAGTATGTTCCAGTAGAGAAGATGACCAAGTTTAGTAGAGAGAAAGTATGTTCCAGTAGAGAAGATGAACAAGTTTAGTAGCGTGAAAGTATGTTCCAGTAGAGAAGATGACCAAGTTTAGTAGAGAGAAAGTATGTTACAGTAGAGAAGATGACCAAGTTTAGTAGAGAGAAAGTATGTTCCAGTAGAGAAAATGACCAAGTTTAGTAGAGAGAACGTATGTTCCAGTAGAGAAGATGACCAAGTTTAGTAGAGAGAAAGTATGTTCCAGTAGAGAAGATGACCAGTTGAGATAAGGTATGTTCCAGTAGAGAAAATGACCAAGTTTAGTAGAGAGAAAGTATGTGTCAGTAGAGAGGATGACCAAGTTTAGTAGAGGGAAAGTATGTTCCAGTAGAGAAGATGACCAAGTTTAGTAGAGAGAAAGTATGTTCCAGTAGAGAAGATGACCAAGTTTAGTAGAGAGAAAGTATGTTCCAGTAGAGAAGATGACCAAGTTTAGTAGAGAGAAAGTATGTTCCAGTAGAGAAGATGACCAAGTTTAGTAGCGTGAAAGTATGTTCCAGTAGAGAAGATGACCAAGTTTAGTAGAGAGAAAGTATGTTCCAGTAGAGAAGATGACCAAGTTTAGTAGCGTGAAAGTATGTTCCAGTAGAGAAGATGACCAAGTTTAGTAGAGAGAAAGTATGTTACAGTAGAGAAGATGACCAAGTTTAGTAGAGAGAAAGTATGTTCCAGTAGAGAAAATGACCAAGTTTAGTAGAGAGAAAGTATGTTCCAGTAGAGAAGATGACCAAGTTTAGTAGAGAGAAAGTATGTTCCAGTAGAGAAGATGACCAGTTGAGATAAAGTATGTTCCAGTAGAGAAGATGACCAAGTTTAGTAGAGAGAAAGTATGTGTCAGCAGAGAAGATGACCAAGTTTAGTAGAGAGAAAGTATGTTCCAGTAGAGAAGATGACCAAGTTTAGTAGAGAGAAAGTATGTTCCAGTAGAGAAGATGACCAAGTTTAGTAGAAAGAAAGTATGTACTAGTAGAGAAGATGACCAAGTTTAGTAGAGAGAAAGTATGTACTAGTAGAGAAGATGACCAAGTGTTTCTGTTTTTAAAAAAAGGAACATTAACATCTAAACCCCCTTTTGTAGTAGCCAAAAAACATGCAACCTCTTTTTATATTCGAAAAATGTTCTCTTATAACCAGCAAAGTCATGTGACCTACTCTTATAACCGGGAAAGTCGTGTGACCTACTCTTATAGCCAGGAAAGTCATGTGACCGCAAAAACAACAAGAAACGGCCAGAAATTTGGCATACTCGTTTTTTTTTAAAGTTTAATGCATCACAAACAGATGTATTCAAAGCACCAGAATTAGCGCATCAAAGATAGAAAAATGAAGATAGAAAACACATACGATCCAGCTGCCACTCATGTCAAAGATACCAAAGCCCTCACTAATGTCAAAGATAGTAAAGCCCTCACTCATGTCAAAGATAACAAAGCCCTTACTCATGTCAAAGATACAAAAGCTCTCACTCATGTCAATGATCCCAAAGCCCTCAGTCACGTTAAAGATAATAAATCCCTCACTCATGTCAAAGATACCAAAGCCCTCACTCATCTCAAATATAAATCCTCACAAATGTCCAAAATAACACAGCCCTCACTCATGTCAAAGATACTAAAGCCCTCACTCATGTCAAAGATATCAAAACCACCACTCATGCCAAAGATATCAAAGCTCCCACTCATGTCAAAGATATCAAAACCCCCACTCATGTCAAAGATATCAAAAGCACCACTCATAACAAAGATATCAAAAGCACCACTCATAACAAAGATACCAAAGCTCCTACTCATGTCAAAGATATCACAACCACCACTCATGTCAAAGGTACCAAAGCCCACTCATGTCAAAGATATCAAAACCACCACTCATGTCAAAGATACCAAAGCTCCCACTCATGTCAAAGATATCAAAACCACCACTCATGTCAAAGATATCAAAGCTCCCACTCATGTCAAAGATATCAAAACCACCACTCATGTCAAAGATATCAAAGCTCCCACTCATGTCAAAGATATCAAAACCACCACCCATGTCAAAGATATCAAAACCACCACTCATGTCAAAGATATCAAAGCTCCCACTCATGTCAAAGATATCAAAACCCCCACTCATGCCAAAGATATAAAAAAACCACTCATATCAAAGATATCAAAGCTCCCACTCATGTCAAAGATATCAAAACAACCACTCATATCAAAGATACCAAAGCTCCCACTCATGTCAAAAATACCAACACCGCCACTCATGTCAAAGATACCAAAGCCCTCACTCATGTCAAAGATATCAAAGCCCTCACTCATGTCAAAGATAGTAAGCCCTCACTCATGTCAAAGATACCAAAGCCCTCACTCATGTCAAAGATACCAAAGCCCTCACTCATGTCAAAGATAGTAAGCCCTCACTCATGTCAAAGATACCAACGCCCTCAGTCACATCAAAGATACTAAAGCCCTCACCCATGTCAAAGATACCAAAGCCCTCACTCATTTCAAATATAAATCCTCACAAATGTCAAAGATATCAAAATTCCCAATCATGTCAAAGATATCAACCCCCCACTTGTGTCAAAAATACCAAAGCTCTCACTCATGTCAAAGATACTAAACTCCCACTTATGCCAAAGATACTAAACTCCCCTAATGTCAAAGATATTAAAGCTACTACTAATATCAAAGATACTAAGCTGCCACTCATGTCAAAGATACTAAAACCACCACACATGTCACAGATATTAAAACTACTACTCATGTCAAATATACTAAAGCTCCCACTCATGTCAAAGATATAAAACTCCCATTCATGTCAAAGATACCAAAACCCCCACTCATGTCAAAGATATCAAAGCTACCACTCATGTCAAAGATACTAAAGCTCCTACTCATGTCAAAGATATCAAAACTCCCACTCATGTCAAAGATACTAAAGCTCCCATCATGTCAAAGATACTAAAGCTCCCATCATGTCAAAGATACTAAAGCTCCCATCATGTCAAAGATACTAAAGCTCCTACTCATGTCAAAGATATCAAAACTCCCACTCATGTCAAAGATACTAAGGCTTCTACTCATGTCAAAGATATCAAAACTCCCACTCATGTCAAAGATACTAAAGCTCCCATCATGTCAAAGATACTAAAGCTCCAACTCATGTCAAAGATATCAAAACTCCCATTCATGTCAAAGATATTAAAGCTCCCATCATGTCAAAGATACTAAAGCTCCTATCATGTCAAAGATACTAAAGCTCCAACTCATGTCAAAGATATCAAAACTCCCACTCATGTCAAAGATACTAAGGCTTCTACTCATGTCAAAGATATCAAAACTCCCACTAATGTCAAAGATACTAAGGCTTCTACTCATGTCAAAGATATCAAAACTCCCACTCATGTCAAAGATACTAAAGCTCCCATCATGTCAAAGATACTAAAGCTCCCACTCATGTCAAAGATATCAAAACTCCCACTCATGTCAAAGATACTAAAGCTCCCATCATGTCAAAGATACTAAAGCTCCTACTCATGTCAAAGATATCAAAACTCCCACTCTTGTCAAAGATACTAAAGCTCCAACTCATGTCAAAGATATCAAAACTCCCACTCATGTCAAAGATACTAAAGCTCCCATCATGTCAAAGATACTAAAGCTCCCACTCATGTCAAAGATATCAAAACTCCCACTCATGTCAAAGATACTAAGGCTTCTACTCATGTCAAAGATATCAAAACTCCCACTCATGTCAAAGATACTAAAGCTCCCATCATGTCAAAGATACTAAAGCTCCCACTCATGTCAAAGATATCAAAACTCCCACTCATGTCAAAGATACTAAAGCTCCCATCATGTCAAAGATACTAAAGCTCCTACTCATGTCAAAGATATCAAAACTCCCACTCATGTCAAAGATACTAAAGCTCCAACTCATGTCAAAGATATCAAAACTCCCACTCATGTCAAAGATACTAAAGCTCCCATCATGTCAAAGATACTAAAGCTCCCACTCATGTCAAAGATATCAAAACTCCCACTCATGTCAAAGATACTAAGGCTTCTACTCATGTCAAAGATATCAAAACTCCCACTCATGTCAAAGACACTAAAGCTCCCACTCATGTCAAAGATACTAAAGCTCCCACTCATGTCAAAGATATCAAAACTCCCACTCATGTCAAAGATACTAAAGCTGCCATCATGTCAAAGATACTAAAGCTCCCACTCATGTCAAAGATACTAAAGCTCCTACTCATGTCAAAGATATCAAAACTCCCACTCATGTCAAAGATACTAAGGCTTCTACTCATGTCAAAGATATCAAAACTCCCACTCATGTCAAAGATACTAAGGCTTCTACTCATGTCAAAGATACTAAAGCTCCCACTCATGTCAAAGATACTAAAGCTCCCATCATGTCAAAGATACTAAAGCTCCCATCATGTCAAAGATACTAAAGCTCCCACTCATGTCAAAGATACTAAAGCTCCAACTCATGTCAAAGATATCAAAACTCCCACTCATGTCAAAGATACTAAAGCTCCCATCATGTCAAAGATACTAAAGCTCCAACTCATGTCAAAGATACTAAAGCTCCCACTCATGTCAAAGATATCAAAACTCCCACTCATGTCAAAGATACTAAAGCTCCCATCATGTCAAAGATACTAAAGCTCCTACTCATGTCAAAGATATCAAAACTCCCACTCATGTCAAAGATACTAAAGCTCCCATCATGTCAAAGATACTAAAACTCCTACTCATGTCAAAGATATCAAAACTCCCACCTCAGTCAAAGATACTAAAGCTCCAACTCATGTCAAAGATATCAAAACTCCCACTCATGTCAAAGATACTAAAGCTCCCATCATGTCAAAGATACTAAAGCTCCCACTCATGTCAAAGATATCAAAACTCCCACTCATGTCAAAGATACTAAGGCTTCTACTCATGTCAAAGATATCAAAACTCCCACTCATGTCAAAGATACTAAGGCTTCTACTCATGTCAAAGATACCAAAACTCCCACTCATGTCAAAGATACTAAAGCTCCCATCATGTCAAAGATACTAAAGCTCCCATCATGTCAAAGATACTAAAGCTCCCACTCATGTCAAAGATACTAAAGCTCCTACTCATGTCAAAGATATCAAAACTCCCACTCATGTCAAAGATACTAAGGATTCTACTCATGTCAAAGATATCAAAACTCCCACTGATGTCAAAGATACTAAAGCTCCCATCATGTCAAAGATACTAAAGCTCCCACTCCTGTCAAAGATATCAAAACTCCCACTCATGTCAAAGATACTAAAGCTCCCATCATGTCAAAGATACTAAAGCTCCTACTCATGTCAAAGATATCAAAACTCCCACTCTTGTCAAAGATACTAAAGCTCCAACTCATGTCAAAGATATCAAAACTCCCACTCATGTCAAAGATACTAAGGCTTCTACTCATGTCAAAGATATCAAAACTCCCACTCATGTCAAAGATACTAAAGCGCCCATCATGTCAAAGATACTAAAGCTCCCACTCATGTCAAAGATATCAAAACTCCCACTCATGTCAAAGATACTAAAGCTCCCATCATGTCAAAGATACTAAAGCTCCCACTCATGTCAAAGATATCAAAACTCCCACTCATGTCAAAGATACTAAAGCTCCCATCATGTCAAAGATACTAAAGCTCCTACTCATGTCAAAGATATCAAAACTCCCACTCGTGTCAAAGATACTAAAGCTCCAACTCATGTCAAAGATATCAAAACTCCCACTCATGTCAAAGATACTAAAGCTCCCATCATGTCAAAGATACTAAAGCTCCCACTCATGTCAAAGATATCAAAACTCCCACTCATGTCAAAGATACTAAGGCTTCTACTCATGTCAAAGATATCAAAACTCCCACTCATGTCAAAGACACTAAAGCTCCCATCATGTCAAAGATACTAAAGCTCCCACTCATGTCAAAGATATCAAAACTCCCACTCATGTCAAAGATACTAAAGCTGCCATCATGTCAAAGATACTAAAGCTCCCACTCATGTCAAAGATACTAAAGCTCCCACTCATGTCAAAGATATCAAAACTCCCACTCATGTCAAAGATACTAAGGCTTCTACTCATGTCAAAGATATCAAAACTCCCACTCATGTCAAAGATACTAAAGCTCCCATCATGTCAAAGATACTAAAGCTCCCACTCATGTCAAAGATATCAAAACTCCCACTCATGTCAAAGATACTAAAGCTCCCATCATGTCAAAGATACTAAAGCTCCTACTCATGTCAAAGATATCAAAACTCCCACTCATGTCAAAGATACTAAAGCTCCAACTCATGTCAAAGATATCAAAACTCCCACTCATGTCAAAGATACTAAAGCTCCCATCATGTCAAAGATACTAAAGCTCCCACTCATGTCAAAGATATCAAAACTCCCACTCATGTCAAAGATACTAAGGCTTCTACTCATGTCAAAGATATCAAAACTCCCACTCATGTCAAAGACACTAAAGCTCCCACTCATGTCAAAGATACTAAAGCTCCCACTCATGTCAAAGATATCAAAACTCCCACTCATGTCAAAGATACTAAAGCTGCCATCATGTCAAAGATACTAAAGCTCCCACTCATGTCAAAGATACTAAAGCTCCTACTCATGTCAAAGATATCAAAACTCCCACTCATGTCAAAGATACTAAGGCTTCTACTCATGTCAAAGATATCAAAACTCCCACTCATGTCAAAGATACTAAGGCTTCTACTCATGTCAAAGATACTAAAGCTCCCACTCATGTCAAAGATACTAAAGCTCCCATCATGTCAAAGATACTAAAGCTCCCATCATGTCAAAGATACTAAAGCTCCCACTCATGTCAAAGATACTAAAGCTCCAACTCATGTCAAAGATATCAAAACTCCCACTCATGTCAAAGATACTAAAGCTCCCATCATGTCAAAGATACTAAAGCTCCCATCATGTCAAAGATACTAAAGCTCCCACTCATGTCAAAGATACTAAAGCTCCTACTCATGTCAAAGATATCAAAACTCCCACTCATGTCAAAGATACTATGGATTCTACTCATGTCAAAGATATCAAAACTCCCACTCATGTCAAAGATACTAAAGCTCCCATCATGTCAAAGATACTAAAGCTCCCACTCCTGTCAAAGATATCAAAACTCCCACTCATGTCAAAGATACTAAAGCTCCCATCATGTCAAAGATACTAAAGCTCCTACTCATGTCAAAGATATCAAAACTCCCACTCTTGTCAAAGATACTAAAGCTCCAACTCATGTCAAAGATATCAAAACTCCCACTCATGTCAAAGATACTAAGGCTTCTACTCATGTCAAAGATATCAAAACTCCCACTCATGTCAAAGATACTAAAGCGCCCATCATGTCAAAGATACTAAAGCTCCCACTCATGTCAAAGATATCAAAACTCCCACTCATGTCAAAGATACTAAAGCTCCCATCATGTCAAAGATACTAAAGCTCCCACTCATGTCAAAGATATCAAAACTCCCACTCATGTCAAAGATACTAAAGCTCCCATCATGTCAAAGATACTAAAGCTCCTACTCATGTCAAAGATATCAAAACTCCCACTCGTGTCAAAGATACTAAAGCTCCAACTCATGTCAAAGATATCAAAACTCCCACTCATGTCAAAGATACTAAAGCTCCCATCATGTCAAAGATACTAAAGCTCCCACTCATGTCAAAGATATCAAAACTCCCACTCATGTCAAAGATACTAAGGCTTCTACTCATGTCAAAGATATCAAAACTCCCACTCATGTCAAAGACACTAAAGCTCCCATCATGTCAAAGATACTAAAGCTCCCACTCATGTCAAAGATATCAAAACTCCCACTCATGTCAAAGATACTAAAGCTGCCATCATGTCAAAGATACTAAAGCTCCCACTCATGTCAAAGATACTAAAGCTCCCACTCATGTCAAAGATATCAAAACTCCCACTCATGTCAAAGATACTAAGGCTTCTACTCATGTCAAAGATATCAAAACTCCCACTCATGTCAAAGATACTAAAGCTCCCATCATGTCAAAGATACTAAAGCTCCCACTCATGTCAAAGATATCAAAACTCCCACTCATGTCAAAGATACTAAAGCTCCCATCATGTCAAAGATACTAAAGCTCCTACTCATGTCAAAGATATCAAAACTCCCACTCATGTCAAAGATACTAAAGCTCCAACTCATGTCAAAGATATCAAAACTCCCACTCATGTCAAAGATACTAAAGCTCCCATCATGTCAAAGATACTAAAGCTCCTACTCATGTCAAAGATATCAAAACTCCCACTCTTGTCAAAGATACTAAAGCTCCAACTCATGTCAAAGATATCAAAACTCCCACTCATGTCAAAGATACTAAGGCTTCTACTCATGTCAAAGATATCAAAACTCCCACTCATGTCAAAGATACTAAAGCTCCCATCATGTCAAAGATACTAAAGCTCCCACTCATGTCAAAGATATCAAAACTCCCACTCATGTCAAAGATACTAAAGCTCCCATCATGTCAAAGATACTAAAGCTCCTACTCATGTCAAAGATATCAAAACTCCCACTCATGTCAAAGATACTAAAGCTCCAACTCATGTCAAAGATATCAAAACTCCCACTCATGTCAAAGATACTAAAGCTCCCATCATGTCAAAGATACTAAAGCTCCTACTCATGTCAAAGATATCAAAACTCCCACTCTTGTCAAAGATACTAAAGCTCCAACTCATGTCAAAGATATCAAAACTCCCACTCATGTCAAAGATACTAAGGCTTCTACTCATGTCAAAGATATCAAAACTCCCACTCATGTCAAAGATACTAAAGCGCCCATCATGTCAAAGATACTAAAGCTCCCACTCATGTCAAAGATATCAAAACTCCCACTCATGTCAAAGATACTAAAGCTCCCATCATGTCAAAGATACTAAAGCTCCCACTCATGTCAAAGATATCAAAACTCCCACTCATGTCAAAGATACTAAAGCTCCCATCATGTCAAAGATACTAAAGCTCCTACTCATGTCAAAGATATCAAAACTCCCACTCGTGTCAAAGATACTAAAGCTCCAACTCATGTCAAAGATATCAAAACTCCCACTCATGTCAAAGATACTAAAGCTCCCATCATGTCAAAGATACTAAAGCTCCCACTCATGTCAAAGATATCAAAACTCCCACTCATGTCAAAGATACTAAAGCTCCCATCATGTCAAAGATACTAAAGCTCCCACTCATGTCAAAGATACTAAAGCTCCAACTCATGTCAAAGATATCAAAACTCCCACTCATGTCAAAGATACTAAAGCTCCCATCATGTCAAAGATACTAAAGCTCCCATCATGTCAAAGATACTAAAGCTCCCACTCATGTCAAAGATACTAAAGCTCCTACTCATGTCAAAGATATCAAAACTCCCACTCATGTCAAAGATACTATGGATTCTACTCATGTCAAAGATATCAAAACTCCCACTCATGTCAAAGATACTAAAGCTCCCATCATGTCAAAGATACTAAAGCTCCCACTCCTGTCAAAGATATCAAAACTCCCACTCATGTCAAAGATACTAAAGCTCCCATCATGTCAAAGATACTAAAGCTCCTACTCATGTCAAAGATATCAAAACTCCCACTCTTGTCAAAGATACTAAAGCTCCAACTCATGTCAAAGATATCAAAACTCCCACTCATGTCAAAGATACTAAGGCTTCTACTCATGTCAAAGATATCAAAACTCCCACTCATGTCAAAGATACTAAAGCGCCCATCATGTCAAAGATACTAAAGCTCCCACTCATGTCAAAGATATCAAAACTCCCACTCATGTCAAAGATACTAAAGCTCCCATCATGTCAAAGATACTAAAGCTCCCACTCATGTCAAAGATATCAAAACTCCCACTCATGTCAAAGATACTAAAGCTCCCATCATGTCAAAGATACTAAAGCTCCTACTCATGTCAAAGATATCAAAACTCCCACTCGTGTCAAAGATACTAAAGCTCCAACTCATGTCAAAGATATCAAAACTCCCACTCATGTCAAAGATACTAAAGCTCCCATCATGTCAAAGATACTAAAGCTCCCACTCATGTCAAAGATATCAAAACTCCCACTCATGTCAAAGATACTAAGGCTTCTACTCATGTCAAAGATATCAAAACTCCCACTCATGTCAAAGACACTAAAGCTCCCATCATGTCAAAGATACTAAAGCTCCCACTCATGTCAAAGATATCAAAACTCCCACTCATGTCAAAGATACTAAAGCTGCCATCATGTCAAAGATACTAAAGCTCCCACTCATGTCAAAGATACTAAAGCTCCCACTCATGTCAAAGATATCAAAACTCCCACTCATGTCAAAGATACTAAGGCTTCTACTCATGTCAAAGATATCAAAACTCCCACTCATGTCAAAGATACTAAAGCTCCCATCATGTCAAAGATACTAAAGCTCCCACTCATGTCAAAGATATCAAAACTCCCACTCATGTCAAAGATACTAAAGCTCCCATCATGTCAAAGATACTAAAGCTCCTACTCATGTCAAAGATATCAAAACTCCCACTCATGTCAAAGATACTAAAGCTCCAACTCATGTCAAAGATATCAAAACTCCCACTCATGTCAAAGATACTAAAGCTCCCATCATGTCAAAGATACTAAAGCTCCTACTCATGTCAAAGATATCAAAACTCCCACTCTTGTCAAAGATACTAAAGCTCCAACTCATGTCAAAGATATCAAAACTCCCACTCATGTCAAAGATACTAAGGCTTCTACTCATGTCAAAGATATCAAAACTCCCACTCATGTCAAAGATACTAAAGCTCCCATCATGTCAAAGATACTAAAGCTCCCACTCATGTCAAAGATATCAAAACTCCCACTCATGTCAAAGATACTAAAGCTCCCATCATGTCAAAGATACTAAAGCTCCTACTCATGTCAAAGATATCAAAACTCCCACTCATGTCAAAGATACTAAAGCTCCAACTCATGTCAAAGATATCAAAACTCCCACTCATGTCAAAGATACTAAAGCTCCCATCATGTCAAAGATACTAAAGCTCCTACTCATGTCAAAGATATCAAAACTCCCACTCTTGTCAAAGATACTAAAGCTCCAACTCATGTCAAAGATATCAAAACTCCCACTCATGTCAAAGATACTAAGGCTTCTACTCATGTCAAAGATATCAAAACTCCCACTCATGTCAAAGATACTAAAGCGCCCATCATGTCAAAGATACTAAAGCTCCCACTCATGTCAAAGATATCAAAACTCCCACTCATGTCAAAGATACTAAAGCTCCCATCATGTCAAAGATACTAAAGCTCCCACTCATGTCAAAGATATCAAAACTCCCACTCATGTCAAAGATACTAAAGCTCCCATCATGTCAAAGATACTAAAGCTCCTACTCATGTCAAAGATATCAAAACTCCCACTCGTGTCAAAGATACTAAAGCTCCAACTCATGTCAAAGATATCAAAACTCCCACTCATGTCAAAGATACTAAAGCTCCCATCATGTCAAAGATACTAAAGCTCCCACTCATGTCAAAGATATCAAAACTCCCACTCATGTCAAAGATACTAAGGCTTCTACTCATGTCAAAGATATCAAAACTCCCACTCATGTCAAAGACACTAAAGCTCCCATCATGTCAAAGATACTAAAGCTCCCACTCATGTCAAAGATATCAAAACTCCCACTCATGTCAAAGATACTAAAGCTGCCATCATGTCAAAGATACTAAAGCTCCCACTCATGTCAAAGATACTAAAGCTCCCACTCATGTCAAAGATATCAAAACTCCCACTCATGTCAAAGATACTAAGGCTTCTACTCATGTCAAAGATATCAAAACTCCCACTCATGTCAAAGATACTAAAGCTCCCATCATGTCAAAGATACTAAAGCTCCCACGCATGTCAAAGATATCAAAACTCCCACTCATGTCAAAGATACTAAAGCTCCCATCATGTCAAAGATACTAAAGCTCCTACTCATGTCAAAGATATCAAAACTCCCACTCATGTCAAAGATACTAAAGCTCCAACTCATGTCAAAGATATCAAAACTCCCACTCATGTCAAAGATACTAAAGCTCCCATCATGTCAAAGATACTAAAGCTCCCACTCATGTCAAAGATATCAAAACTCCCACTCATGTCAAAGATACTAAGGCTTCTACTCATGTCAAAGATATCAAAACTCCCACTCATGTCAAAGACACTAAAGCTCCCACTCATGTCAAAGATACTAAAGCTCCCACTCATGTCAAAGATATCAAAACTCCCACTCATGTCAAAGATACTAAAGCTGCCATCATGTCAAAGATACTAAAGCTCCCACTCATGTCAAAGATACTAAAGCTCCTACTCATGTCAAAGATATCAAAACTCCCACTCATGTCAAAGATACTAAGGCTTCTACTCATGTCAAAGATATCAAAACTCCCACTCATGTCAAAGATACTAAGGCTTCTACTCATGTCAAAGATACTAAAGCTCCCACTCATGTCAAAGATACTAAAGCTCCCATCATGTCAAAGATACTAAAGCTCCCATCATGTCAAAGATACTAAAGCTCCCACTCATGTCAAAGATACTAAAGCTCCAACTCATGTCAAAGATATCAAAACTCCCACTCATGTCAAAGATACTGAAGCTCCCATCATGTCAAAGATACTAAAGCTCCCATCATGTCAAAGATACTAAAGCTCCCACTCATGTCAAAGATACTAAAGCTCCTACTCATGTCAAAGATATCAAAACTCCCACTCATGTCAAAGATACTAAGGATTCTACTCATGTCAAAGATATCAAAACTCCCACTCATGTCAAAGATACTAAAGCTCCCATCATGTCAAAGATACTAAAGCTCCCACTCCTGTCAAAGATATCAAAACTCCCACTCATGTCAAAGATACTAAAGCTCCCATCATGTCAAAGATACTAAAGCTCCTACTCATGTCAAAGATATCAAAACTCCCACTCTTGTCAAAGATACTAAAGCTCCAACTCATGTCAAAGATATCAAAACTCCCACTCATGTCAAAGATACTAAGGCTTCTACTCATGTCAAAGATATCAAAACTCCCACTCATGTCAAAGATACTAAAGCGCCCATCATGTCAAAGATACTAAAGCTCCCACTCATGTCAAAGATATCAAAACTCCCACTCATGTCAAAGATACTAAAGCTCCCACTCATGTCAAAGATATCAAAACTCCCACTCATGTCAAAGATACTAAAGCTCCCATCATGTCAAAGATACTAAAGCTCCTACTCATGTCAAAGATATCAAAACTCCCACTCGTGTCAAAGATACTAAAGCTCCAACTCATGTCAAAGATATCAAAACTCCCACTCATGTCAAAGATACTAAAGCTCCCATCATGTCAAAGATACTAAAGCTCCCACTCATGTCAAAGATATCAAAACTCCCACTCATGTCAAAGATACTAAGGCTTCTACTCATGTCAAAGATATCAAAACTCCCACTCATGTCAAAGACACTAAAGCTCCCATCATGTCAAAGATACTAAAGCTCCCACTCATGTCAAAGATATCAAAACTCCCACTCATGTCAAAGATACTAAAGCTCCCATCATGTCAAAGATACTAAAGCTCCCACTCATGTCAAAGATATCAAAACTCCCACTCATGTCAAAGATACTAAGGCTTCTACTCATGTCAAAGATATCAAAACTCCCACTCATGTCAAAGATACTAAAGCTCCCATCATGTCAAAGATACTAAAGCTCCCACTCATGTCAAAGATATCAAAACTCCCACTCATGTCAAAGATACTAAAGCTCCCATCATGTCAAAGATACTAAAGCTCCTACTCATGTCAAAGATATCAAAACTCCCACTCATGTCAAAGATACTAAAGCTCCAACTCATGTCAAAGATATCAAAACTCCCACTCATGTCAAAGATACTAAAGCTCCCATCATGTCAAAGATACTAAAGCTCCCACTCATGTCAAAGATATCAAAACTCCCACTCATGTCAAAGATACTAAGGCTTCTACTCATGTCAAAGATATCAAAACTCCCACTCATGTCAAAGACACTAAAGCTCCCACTCATGTCAAAGATACTAAAGCTCCCACTCATGTCAAAGATATCAAAACTCCCACTCATGTCAAAGATACTAAAGCTGCCATCATGTCAAAGATACTAAAGCTCCCACTCATGTCAAAGATACTAAAGCTCCTACTCATGTCAAAGATATCAAAACTCCCACTCATGTCAAAGATACTAAGGCTTCTACTCATGTCAAAGATATCAAAACTCCCACTCATGTCAAAGATACTAAGGCTTCTACTCATGTCAAAGATACTAAAGCTCCCACTCATGTCAAAGATACTAAAGCTCCCATCATGTCAAAGATACTAAAGCTCCCATCATGTCAAAGATACTAAAGCTCCCACTCATGTCAAAGATACTAAAGCTCCAACTCATGTCAAAGATATCAAAACTCCCACTCATGTCAAAGATACTAAAGCTCCCATCATGTCAAAGATACTAAAGCTCCAACTCATGTCAAAGATACTAAAGCTCCCACTCATGTCAAAGATATCAAAACTCCCACTCATGTCAAAGATACTAAAGCTCCCATCATGTCAAAGATACTAAAGCTCCTACTCATGTCAAAGATATCAAAACTCCCACTCATGTCAAAGATACTAAAGCTCCCATCATGTCAAAGATACTAAAACTCCTACTCATGTCAAAGATATCAAAACTCCCACTCTTGTCAAAGATACTAAAGCTCCAACTCATGTCAAAGATATCAAAACTCCCACTCATGTCAAAGATACTAAAGCTCCCATCATGTCAAAGATACTAAAGCTCCCACTCATGTCAAAGATATCAAAACTCCCACTCATGTCAAAGATACTAAGGCTTCTACTCATGTCAAAGATATCAAAACTCCCACTCATGTCAAAGATACTAAGGCTTCTACTCATGTCAAAGATACCAAAACTCCCACTCATGTCAAAGATACTAAAGCTCCCATCATGTCAAAGATACTAAAGCTCCCATCATGTCAAAGATACTAAAGCTCCCACTCATGTCAAAGATACTAAAGCTCCTACTCATGTCAAAGATATCAAAACTCCCACTCATGTCAAAGATACTAAGGATTCTACTCATGTCAAAGATATCAAAACTCCCACTCATGTCAAAGATACTAAAGCTCCCATCATGTCAAAGATACTAAAGCTCCCACTCCTGTCAAAGATATCAAAACTCCCACTCATGTCAAAGATACTAAAGCTCCCATCATGTCAAAGATACTAAAGCTCCTACTCATGTCAAAGATATCAAAACTCCCACTCTTGTCAAAGATACTAAAGCTCCAACTCATGTCAAAGATATAAAAACTCCCACTCATGTCAAAGATACTAAGGCTTCTACTCATGTCAAAGATATCAAAACTCCCACTCATGTCAAAGATACTAAAGCGCCCATCATGTCAAAGATACTAAAGCTCCCACTCATGTCAAAGATATCAAAACTCCCACTCATGTCAAAGATACTAAAGCTCCCATCATGTCAAAGATACTAAAGCTCCCACTCATGTCAAAGATATCAAAACTCCCACTCATGTCAAAGATACTAAAGCTCCCATCATGTCAAAGATACTAAAGCTCCTACTCATGTCAAAGATATCAAAACTCCCACTCGTGTCAAAGATACTAAAGCTCCAACTCATGTCAAAGATATCAAAACTCCCACTCATGTCAAAGATACTAAAGCTCCCATCATGTCAAAGATACTAAAGCTCCCACTCATGTCAAAGATATCAAAACTCCCACTCATGTCAAAGATACTAAGGCTTCTACTCATGTCAAAGATATCAAAACTCCCACTCATGTCAAAGACACTAAAGCTCCCATCATGTCAAAGATACTAAAGCTCCCACTCATGTCAAAGATATCAAAACTCCCACTCATGTCAAAGATACTAAAGCTGCCATCATGTCAAAGATACTAAAGCTCCCACTCATGTCAAAGATACTAAAGCTCCAACTCATGTCAAAGATATCAAAACTCCCACTCATGTCAAAGATACTAAAGCTCCCATCATGTCAAAGATACTAAAGCTCCAACTCATGTCAAAGATACTAAAGCTCCCACTCATGTCAAAGATATCAAAACTCCAACTCATGTCAAAGATACTAAAGCTCCCATCATGTCAAAGATACTAAAGCTCCCACTCATGTCAAAGATATCAAAACTCCCACTCATGTCAAAGATACTAAAGCTCCCATCATGTCAAAGATACCAAAGCTCCCACTCATGTCAAAGATATCAAAACTCCACTCATGTCAAAGATACTAAAGCTCCCATCATGTCAAAGATATCAAAACTCCCACTCATGTCAAAGATACCAAAGCTCCCACTCATGTCAAAGATATCAAAACTCCCACTCATGTCAAAGATACTAAAGCTCCCATCATGTCAAAGATACCAAAGCTCCCACTCATGTCAAAGATATCAAAACTCCCACTCATGTCAAAGATACTAAAGCTCCCATCATGTCAAAGATACTAAAGCTCCCACTCATGTCAAAGATACTAAAGCTCCAACTCATGTCAAAGGTATCAAATCCCCCATGGCGTATAGGGAATATGGTGTTAGTCACCATAAATTATACAGACCTTCAGCACATGATTTTTGGGGCAATGTGGTCGGTACTACGCACGTGCAGCTTTGCTTTCCCAGAAAAAAATCCGGTACCCTTTAAAGGCTGGGTGAACCGGAGCCGTCTGTTGGGATCGAACCCTACCTCTTGTCCTTTTTAGTCCAGTTCACTAACCACTGAGCTATCGCGGCTCCCCCATGATATCAAGCTCTCCAGTATTTTCTCTCTTTGTCGTCCGTGATATCTCTTTCCTTTATTTTGCCAGTTGTAACCAAGTATTCCAACTTTCCTCTTCTCATGATGTGCCCTAAAAATGTTGATTGTTTTTTTCTGATATTTTTTAGTAGCTGCCTTTTGTGTTGGCCTCTTGAGAATTTCCTAATTGGTCTTTTTAGCTGTCCAGGGAACTTTCAACATTCTTCTGAGAAATCCCATCTCTGTGGCCTCTAATCGTCTTTTCATTTGTTTGTCTACTGTTCATGATTCGTTTTCATAGGTCAGAATTGGTTCTATATAGCATCGATGAACTCTCTTTCACATTTCTATTGACATAAATTTATTGCATTAAGATATTTTTCATTTTATGAAATGCTATTTTGGGCTGAGTTATTCTGCTTTTTATTTTCGTGGTGCATCTTCCATCTGATGTTATTATTGTGCCCAAGTATTTTGACACGTTGTACTTGTTTCAAATTTATCCTGTTTATTTTTATGCTGCATGCAGATGATTGTTTCTTCGATATAACCATTACTTCTGTTTTCCTTCTATTCAGACTGAGACCTTTCTTGATGCTTTCTTTTACTATTATGTCTACCATTTCTTGTAGTTCGTTCTCTGTCTCTGCTATTAAGACTGTGTCATCCGCATATCGCAAATTATTTATGTTGTGACCGTAGACTTCAATTCCTTTTTGTCTACTATTGATCTCATAATATGTTCGCTGTAAAGTGTGTTGGGATAATGACCCAAAAAAAGAGGTGTACACTTCTAGAGTGCTTCACTGTTGAAAAATGTTGATATATCTGAAGTGAGTTGTTTTGTTTCTGCTCCGTTTGTTATGCCCTAAAGGTGCGGCAGGCCTGACTGCAAAGACAGCACTGGCGGTGATGATGTTAATGTGTTTAGATTTCCTAGAAATGTCCAATTGTGAAGCACGAGGACACAATGTACACACAACTAACAGGCCAGCTACAGCAGTATGCTCCGTACTTCAACACAAACCAAATATTGGGACAACTATCCCCAAACTTCAACACAAACCAAATATTGGGACAACTATCCCCCAAACTTCAACACAAACAAAATATTGGGACAACTATCCCGCAAGCTTCAACATAAACAAAATATTGGGACATCTAACCCCAAACTTCAACACAAACAAAATATTGGGATAATTATCCCCCAAACTTCAACACAAACCAAATACTGGGACAACTATCCCCCAAACTTCAACACAAACCAAATATTGGGACAACTACTCCCCAAACTTCCACACAAACCAAATATTGGGACAACTATCCCCCAAACTTCAACACAAATCAAATATTGGGGCAGCTAACCCCCAAACATCAACACAAACAAAATATTGGGACAGCTAGTCCCCAAACTTCAACACAAACCAAATATTGGGACAACTATTCCCCAAACTTCAACACAAACAAAATATTGGGACAGCTAGCCTCCAAACTTCAACACAAACAAAATATTGGGACAGCTAGACCCCAAACATCAACACAAACAAAATATTGGGACAGCTAGTCCCCAAACTTCAACACAAACCAAATATCGGGACAGCTAGCCCCTATACTTTAACAGAAACGAAATATTGGAACAGCTAATGACCACACTTCAACACAAACCAAATAACGGGACATTTAGCACCCAAAATTTGGTTAATGAATTGGACTACAAAGGACAAGAGGTCGTGTTCGATCCTGATCAACGGCTTCCGGGTTCACCCAGCCTTAAATGGGTACCGGATTGTTCCTGGAAAAGTAAAGCAGCACAGGCGTAATGCCGACCACATTATCCCAAAAATTATATGCCGATGGTCTATAAAAATTATGGTCACAAACACCCTATGCGCCACTTGGTTTGACGGGGCTATTCACTTCTTTACTTTTAGCTCCCAGACTTCAACACAAACTAAATATTGGGACAGCTAACCCCAAATTTCAAAAACACAAACCAAATAGTGAGACAGCTAATTCCAACCATCAACACAAACCAAATATTGGGACAGGTACTCTCACACTTCAATGCAAACCAAATAATGGGGCAGCTAGTCCCTATACTTTTACAGAAACCAAATATTGGGACAACGAATGACCAAAATTCAACACAAACCAAATATTGGGATAGCTAACCCCAACCTTCAACACAAACCAAATCGTGGGACAGTTAAACCCAACCTTTAACACAAACCAAATATTTGGACAGCTAGCCCCCATACTTCAACATAAACCAACTATTAGGATAGCTATACCATATGCCTCAACACAAACTAACTGTATGAACAGCTATCCCCTAAACTTCAACACAGACCAAATATTGGGACAGCTATCCCCAATACTTCAACACAGACCAAATATTGGGACAGCAATCCCCTATACTTCAACACAGACCAAATATTGGGACAGCAATCCCCTATACTTCAACACAGACCATTTATTGGGACAGCAATCCCCTATACTTCACCACAGACCAAATATTGGGACAACAATCCCCTATACTTCAACACAGACCATTTATTGGGACAGCAATCCCCTATACTTCAACACAGACCAAATATTGGGACAGCTATCCCCTAAACTTCAACACAGACCAAATATTGGGACAGCAATCCCCTATACTTCAACACAGACCAAATATTGGGACAGCAATCCCCTATACTTCAACACAGACCATTTATTGGGACAGAAATCCCCTATACTTCACCACAGACCAAATATTGGGACAACAATCCCCTATACTTCAACACAGACCATTTATTGGGACAGCAATCCCCTATACTTCAACACAGACCAAATATTGGGACAGCAATCCCCTATACTTCAACACAGACCATTTATTGGGACAGCTATCACCTATACTTCAACACAGACCAAATATTGGGACAGCAATCCCTAAACTTCAACACAGACCAAATATTGGGACAGCTATCCCCAATACTTCAACACAGACCAAATATTGGGACAGCAATCCCTATACTTCAACACAGACCAAATATTGGGACAGCAATCCCCTATACTTCAACACAGACCATTTATTGGGACAGCAATCCCCTATACTTCACCACAGACCAAATATTGGGACAACAATCCCCTATACTTCAACACAGACCATTTATTGGGACAGCAATCCCCTATACTTCAACACAGACCAAATATTGGGACAGCTATCCCCTAAACTTCAACACAGACCAAATATTGGGACAGCAATCCCCTATACTTCAACACAGACCAAATATTGGGACAGCAATCCCCTATACTTCAACACAGACCATTTATTGGGACAGAAATCCCCTATACTTCACCACAGACCAAATATTGGGACAACAATCCCCTATACTTCAACACAGACCATTTATTGGGACAGCAATCCCCTATACTTCAACACAGACCAAATATTGGGACAGCAATCCCCTATACTTCAACACAGACCATTTATTGGGACAGCTATCACCTATACTTCAACACAGACCATTTATTGGGACAGCTATCCCCAATACTTCAACACAGACCATTTATTCGGACAGCAATTCCCTATACTTCAACACAGACCAAATATTGGGACAGCAATCCCCTATACTTCAACACAGACCAAATATTGGGACAGCAATCCCCTATACTTCAACACAGACCATTTATTGGGACAGCAATCCCCTATACTTCAACACAGACCATTTATTGGGACAGCTATCCCCTATACTTCAACACAGACCAAATATTGGGACAGCTATCCCGAATACTTCAACACAGACCATTTATTGGGACAGCTATCCCCTATACTTCAACACAGACCATTTATTTGGACAGCTATCCCCTATACTTCAACACAGACCAAATATTGGAACAGCAATCCCAATACTTCAACACAGACATTTATTGGGACAGAAATCCCCTATACTTCAACACAGACCAAATATTGGAACAGCAATCCCCTATACTTCAACACAGACCAAATATTGGGACAGCAATCCCCTAAACTTCAACACAGACCAAATATTGGGACAGCTATCCCCAATACGTCAACACAGACCATTTATTGGGACAGCTATCCCCAATACTTCAACACAGACCAAATATTGGGACAGAAATCCCTATACTTCAACACAGACCAAATATTGGAACAGCAATCCCCTATACTTCAACACAGACCATTTATTGGGACAGCAATCCCCTATACTTCAACACAGACCAAATATTGGAACAGCAATCCCCTATACTTCAACACAGACCAAATATTGGGACAGAAATCCCCTATACTTCAACACAGACCATTTATTGGGACAGCAATCCCCTATACTTCAACACAGACCATTTATTGGGACAGCAATCCCCTATACTTCAAAACAGACCATTTATTTGGACAGCAATCCCCTATACTTCAACACAGACCAAATATTGGGACAGCAATCCCCTATACTTCAACACAGACCAAATATTGGGACAGCAATCCCCTATACTTCAACACAGACCAAATATTGGGACAGCAATCCCCTATACTTCAACACAGACCAAATATTGGGACAGCAATCCCCTATACTTCAACACAGACCAAATATTGGGACAGCAATGCCCTATACTTCAACACAGACCAAATATTGGGACAGCAATCCCCTATACTTCAACACAGACCATTTATTGGGACAGCTATCCCCAATACTTCAACACAGACCATTTATTGGGACAGCTATCCCCAATACTTCAACACAGACCATTTATTCGGACAGCAATCCCCTATACTTCAACACAGACCAAATATTGGGACAGCAATCCCCTATACTTCAACACAGACCAAATATTGGGACAGCAATCCCCTATACTTCAACACGGACCAAATATTGGAACAGCAATCCCCTATACTTCAACACAGACCATTTATTGGGACAGCAATCCCCTATACTTCAACACAGACCAAATATTGGGACAGCAATCCCCTAAACTTCAACACAGATCAAATATTGGGACAGCTATCCCCAATACGTCAACACAGACCAAATATTGGGACAGCTATCCCCAATACGTCAACACAGACCATTTATTGGGACAGCTATCCCCAATACTTCAATACAGACCATTTATTGGGACAGCAATCCCCTATTCTTCAACACAGACCATTTATTGGGACAGCTATCCCCTATACTTCAACACAGACCAAATATTGGGACAGCAATCCCCTAAACTTCAACACAGACCAAATATTGGGACAGCTATCCCCAATATTTCAACACAGACCATTTATTGGGACAGCTATCCCCTATACTTCAACACCGACCAAATATTGGGACAGAAATCCCCTATACTTCAACACAGACCAAATATTGGAACAGCAATCCCCTATACTTCAACACAGACCATTTATTGGGACAGCAATCCCCTATACTTCAACACAGACCAAATATTGGAACAGCAATCCCCTATACTTCAACACAGACCAAATATTGGGACAGCAATCCCCTATACTTCAACACAGACCATTTATTGGGACAGCAATCCCCTATACTTCAACACAGACCAAATATTGGGACAGCAATCCCCTATACTTCAACACAGACCATTTATTGGGACAGCTATCCCCTATACTTCAACACAGACCAAATATTGGGACAGCTATCCCCAATACTTCAACACAGACCATTTATTGGGACAGCTATCCCCTATACTTCAACACAGACCATTTATTTGGACAGCTATCACCTATACTTCAACACAGACCAAATATTGGGACAGCAATCCCCTAAACTTCAACACAGACCAAATATTGGGACAGCTATCCCCAATACTTCAACACAGACCAAATATTGGGACAGCAATCCCCTATACTTCAACACAGACCAAATATTGGGACAGCAATCCCCTATACTTCAACACAGACCATTTATTGGGACAGCAATCCCCTATACTTCACCACAGACCAAATATTGGGACAACAATCCCCTATACTTCAACACAGACCATTTATTGGGACAGCAATCCCCTATACTTCAACACAGACCAAATATTGGGACAGCTATCCCCTAAACTTCAACACAGACCAAATATTGGGACAGCAATCCCCTATACTTCAACACAGACCAAATATTGGGACAGCAATCCCCTATACTTCAACACAGACCATTTATTGGGACAGAAATCCCCTATACTTCACCACAGACCAAATATTGGGACAACAATCCCCTATACTTCAACACAGACCATTTATTGGGACAGCAATCCCCTATACTTCAACACAGACCAAATATTGGGACAGCAATCCCCTATACTTCAACACAGACCATTTATTGGGACAGCTATCACCTATACTTCAACACAGACCATTTATTGGGACAGCTATCCCCAATACTTCAACACAGACCATTTATTCGGACAGCAATTCCCTATACTTCAACACAGACCAAATATTGGGACAGCAATCCCCTATACTTCAACACAGACCAAATATTGGGACAGCTATCCCCAATACTTCAACACAGACCATTTATTCGGACAGCAATCCCCTATACTTCAACACAGACCAAATATTGGGACAGCAATCCCCTATACTTCAACACAGACCATTTATTGGGACAGCAATCCCCTATACTTCAACACAGACCATTTATTGGGACAGCTATCCCCTATACTTCAACACAGACCAAATATTGGGACAGCTATCCCCAATACTTCAACACAGACCATTTATTGGGACAGCTATCCCCTATACTTCAACACAGACCATTTATTTGGACAGCTATCCCCTATACTTCAACACAGACCAAATATTGGAACAGCAATCCCCAATACTTCAACACAGACATTTATTGGGACAGAAATCCCCTATACTTCAACACAGACCAAATATTGGAACAGCAATCCCCTATACTTCAACACAGACCAAATATTGGGACAGCAATCCCCTAAACTTCAACACAGACCAAATATTGGGACAGCTATCCCCAATACGTCAACACAGACCATTTATTGGGACAGCTATCCCCAATACTTCAACACAGACCAAATATTGGGACAGAAATCCCCTATACTTCAACACAGACCAAATATTGGAACAGCAATCCCCTATACTTCAACACAGACCATTTATTGGGACAGCAATCCCCTATACTTCAACACAGACCAAATATTGGAACAGCAATCCCCTATACTTCAACACAGACCAAATATTGGGACAGAAATCCCCTATACTTCAACACAGACCATTTATTGGGACAGCAATCCCCTATACTTCAACACAGACCATTTATTGGGACAGCAATCCCCTATACTTCAAAACAGACCATTTATTTGGACAGCAATCCCCTATACTTCAACACAGACCATTTATTGGGACAGCAATCCCCTATACTTCAACACAGACCAAATATTGGGACAGCAATCCCCTATACTTCAACACAGACCAAATATTGGGACAGCAATCCCCTATACTTCAACACAGACCAAATATTGGGACAGCAATCCCCTATACTTCAACACAGACCAAATATTGGGACAGCAATGCCCTATACTTCAACACAGACCAAATATTGGGACAGCAATCCCCTATACTTCAACACAGACCATTTATTGGGACAGCTATCCCCAATACTTCAACACAGACCATTTATTGGGACAGCTATCCCCAATACTTCAACACAGACCATTTATTCGGACAGCAATCCCCTATACTTCAACACAGACCAAATATTGGGACAGCAATCCCCTATACTTCAACACAGACCAAATATTGGGACAGCAATCCCCTATACTTCAACACGGACCAAATATTGGAACAGCAATCCCCTATACTTCAACACAGACCATTTATTGGGACAGCAATCCCCTATACTTCAACACAGACCAAATATTGGGACAGCAATCCCCTAAACTTCAACACAGACCAAATATTGGGACAGCTATCCCCAATACGTCAACACAGACCAAATATTGGGACAGCTATCCCCAATACGTCAACACAGACCATTTATTGGGACAGCTATCCCCAATACTTCAATACAGACCATTTATTGGGACAGCAATCCCCTATTCTTCAACACAGACCATTTATTGGGACAGCTATCCCCTATACTTCAACACAGACCAAATATTGGGACAGCAATCCCCTAAACTTCAACACAGACCAAATATTGGGACAGCTATCCCCAATATTTCAACACAGACCATTTATTGGGACAGCTATCCCCTATACTTCAACACCGACCAAATATTGGGACAGAAATCCCCTATACTTCAACACAGACCAAATATTGGAACAGCAATCCCCTATACTTCAACACAGACCATTTATTGGGACAGCAATCCCCTATACTTCAACACAGACCAAATATTGGAACAGCAATCCCCTATACTTCAACACAGACCAAATATTGGGACAGCAATCCCCTATACTTCAACACAGACCATTTATTGGGACAGCAATCCCCTATACTTCAACACAGACCAAATATTGGGACAGCAATCCCCTATACTTCAACACAGACCATTTATTGGGACAGCTATCCCCTATACTTCAACACAGACCAAATATTGGGACAGCTATCCCCAATACTTCAACACAGACCATTTATTGGGACAGCTATCCCCTATACTTCAACACAGACCATTTATTTGGACAGCTATCCCCTATACTTCAACACAGACCAAATATTGGAACAGCAATCCCCAATACCTCAACACAGACCATTTATTGGGACAGAAATCCCCTATACTTCAACACAGACCAAATATTGGAACAGCAATCCCCTATACTTCAACACAGACCAAATATTGGGACAGCAATCCCCTAAACTTCAACACAGACCAAATATTGGGACAGCTATCCCCAATACGTCAACACAGACCATTTATTGGGACAGCTATCCCCTATATCTCAACACAGACCAAATATTGGGACAGAAATCCCCTATACTTCAACACAGACCAAATATTGGAACAGCAATCCCCTATACTTCAACACAGACCATTTATTGGGACAGCAATCCCCTATACTTCAACACAGACCAAATATTGGAACAGCAATCCCCTATACTTCAACACAGACCAAATATTGGGACAGCAATCCCCTATACTTCAACACAGACCATTTATTGGGACAGCTATCCCCAATACTTCAACACAGACCATTTATTGGGACAGCTATCCCCAATACTTCAACACAGACCAAATATTGGGACAGCAATCCCCTATACTTCAACACAGACCATTTATTGGGACAGCTATCCCCTATACTTCAACACAGACCAAATATTGGAACAGCAATCCCCAATACTTCAACACAGACCATTTATTGGGACAGCAATCCCCTATACTTCAACACAGACCAAATATTGGAACAGCAATCCCCTATACTTCAACACAGACCAAATATTGGGACAGCAATCCCCTATACTTCAACACAGACCAAATATTGGGACAGCTATCCCCTATACTTCAACACAGACCAAATATTGGAACAGCAATCCCCTATACTTCAACACAGACCATTTATTGGGACAGCTATCCCCAATACTTCAACACAGACCAAATATTGGAACAGCAATCCCCTATACTTCAACACAGACCAAATATTGGGACAGCAATCCCCTATACTTCAACACAGACCAAATATTGGGACAGCAATCCCCTATACTTCAACACAGACCAAATATTGGGACAGCAATCCCCTATACTTCAACACAGACCAAATATTGGGACAGCAATCCCCTATACTTCAACACAGACCAAATATTGGGACAGCAATCCCCTATACTTCAACACAGACCAAATGTTGGGACAGCAATCCCCTATACTTCAACACAGACCAAATATTGGGACAGCAATCCCCTATACTTCAACACAGACCAAATATTGGGACAGCAATCCCCAATACGTCAACACAGACCATTTATTGGGACAGCAATCCCCTATACTTCAACACAGACCAAATATTGGAACAGCAATCCCTATATTTCAACACAGACCATTTATTGGAACAGCAATCCTCAATACTTCAACACAGACCATTTATTGGGACAGCAATCCCCTATACTTCAACACAGACCAAATATTGGAACAGCAATCCCCTATACTTCAACACAGACCAAATATTGGGACAGCAATCCCCTATACTTCAACACAGACCAAATATTGGGACAGCAATCCCCTATACTTCAACACAGACCAAATATTGGAACAGCAATCCCCTATACTTCAACACAGACCAAATATTGGGACAGCAATCCCCTATACTTCAACACAGTCCAAATATTGGGACAGCAATCCCCTATACTTCAACACAGACCAAATATTGGGACAGCAATCCCCTATACTTCAACACAGACCAAATATTGGGACAGCAATCCCCTATACTTCAACACAGACCAAATATTGGGACAGCAATCCTCTATACTTCAACACAAAATAATACTTATTACCACCAAAGAAACATCTTATACAAAGCATTTTCATTCTAACATTGTGCTGCCGATGCCAAACATGTACACTTACGACTAAGCATAACCAAAAGCTTGTCACCCCGGAGATGAGATGTCAAAGAAATGCGCTTGGGGTGACCTGAAAGCCACAGAATATAAAATGATATAAGAGATAAAGTAGGTATTGAACCAATCCTAAGCTACACACAGAAACAACAAATAAACTGGTTTGCCCATCTAGAAAGAATGCCGCGTGATTCCTTACCATACAAAGCAAATATTAAAAGAGGAGAAGGGAGAAAAGCAAGAGGCAGACCCAGAGTAAGATGGACAGACAACATCAAAGAAAGGCTACAACTGTAACAGTGAATGTGAGAATGTGAAGCAGAGAAGGGGATGGTTGAGGTGAGTGAGTAGCACGAGGAGAGGTCACGGGAAATGTGACAAACAAATTAGAAGAACCGATTAATAATATAAAAAAATATATGTATGGTCTCTAACATTACAAAACAGTGGGGCAGAAATAGAATATATAGAAGGTGCGAAAAACATTTGTGGATTGGTTGTCTAGGCTGCCAAATAAAACAGGAATAGAAAAAGAACAAACAGACACATGCACGGATGTAAATGATAGGACGTTCCAAATGAACGTCATAAATACGAACCGGATGCGGCAAAACAGGGTAACTGGAGAGGAGGATACTGGGATTAGTCAAGGAGCGAGTGGGGAAGGAAAGGGGAAAGGAATAACGAAAGAGGAACAACAAAAAGATAAGGGTTTAAAAGATAATTATGAATGACATAAATAAGGGGAGAACGGAAAAGTGGGGAAAATTTCACATCGATCAAAATGATGGAGTGTTAACATATATAGGAGCGAAGGAAGGGACGCACCCAAAAGTATATGTATCACAACAACACAGACAACAATTATTGAGGGCGTGTCATGAACAAAATGGACACGTTGGTAGAGGCAGAATGTTAGACGCAATCAGAATAAAGTACTATTGGCCTCACCTTATAAGGATGTAGAAGACACACAAGGACATGTAGAATATGTAAAACAAGAAACTTGAGAGAAAGGTCGAGGGCCGATGCAGAGTATGGATAAACAATACTTTGCAATGCAAAAGATCAGTATGGACATAACAGGTCCATACCCTACCACAATATCACGGAATAAATATATCCTACATGTAACAGATTGCTACAGTATGTGGCCAGAGAGAATACCAATTCCAAAAAAAATAGCAACAGATACGGTCATCGATATCCTACTAAACGAATTTATTCCATGGTATATATGTCCACAAAGTATATTGATAGATAACGGAGGGGAATTCACAAGTGACAAATTCAGAAAGACAATTAAAAAAGTTAAACATTAAGCACATACAAACGTCGGTATATTACCCACAGGCGAACGGGATAAACGAGAGGCAACACCGAACATTAAATAATATTATTTCCAAACTGACAAAGGGACAAGAGATGGAGTGGGATGTAAATCTGAATCAGGCGTTGGTAGCTATAAGAGTAAAAAAAAACGAGAGTACGAAATTCTCCCCATATTTTTGTATTGTAATGAAGACACCCGATGTTAGCATTAGATAATTTACTACAGCCTAGGGGGGAGATATTTTTGAGAGGAAATACGTGAAAATATTATTATACAGATGCATGATACACAGAGGATGGTATGGAAGAATTTAAAGAGATCTGAAAGGAGGAATATGCGAAGAGACAAAGACAAAAAAAGTATTGACTTTTAGGTAGGAGATAGAGTAGTGTATAATAATCATACAGACACGTCCAAAATAAGTCCCAGATAGAAAGAATGATATATCATATTGAGAAAAACAAGTGAGGCGAATTATATCATTAAACATATTTACGGAAGCAAGGAGATAATGACGCACAGGCGAAATATAAGAAAAGACACGGCGTTATGGTCAGAGAGAGAGAAGATAGACAAACGGTAGACCACAAAGAAGATGTACGACGGGCAGGGAAGAATCATCATCAACAGAACAAACAGATAACGAAGATGAGCATAGATGGGGCACAAATGCAGATAAAGGGAATACGACGGTAGAGGAAGATCGAAATGAACAAAATAGGGATGAAATCCATGAACAACAAGGAGAATACGACAGTGACACAGGTAACACGACAGAAGACGGGGCTCCATATAAAAATGCAAAGGGTCAATATAAACAGGGACAAGAGCGGCGAGTACTAAGAGAAAGAAGAACGTCATCGGAGGAGGACAATATGCTGTTACCAGAGAGACGAGTAAGATTAGCACTATGAAAACAAAGAACACAACAGGGAGAGACAGAGAAAGAATCAAAAATATTAACACAAGGACAAAGAGAAGAAGAAAATACTACGAGTGAGGGAAACAGAAACGACAACAACAATGGCGATAGAAAATATTATAACAAGAAAAATGCAAGGAAGACGGCCGTTGAAACATTCACCTGAGAAAAAAAATGTACAGAGATGAGCAGGGTGAGGCACTGGGTAAAGAGGAGAGTTAAGAAACAAAGGGATACGAGGAAGAAGACAACAGTTACGGGACTTAGGTAGGGAGATGATAGGAAGGGATATAATGCGTTACAACAGAAAGGTAAAATATACGGAATTAGTAAATAAGAGTAAGGGGTAGGACGTAGAAGGATCTACAAAAAGGTAGATTAACGACAGAGATACAGTAGAACGGGCGCTATCATAATTTCTGGAGATGACTCACGACAAAGGCAATGTAGAGGGTAATAAGGACAATATGAAGAGGTTGATGGTACTATTTAGTCGTTACGATAATTAAACGACTAAAATGGGTTGGTGGTAGATGTATAACAGTGAATGTGAGAATGTGAAGAAGAGTAGGGGATAGTTGAGGTGAGTGAGTGAATATAGCACGAGGAGAGGTCACGTGAAATGTGAATAGAATAATGTTCAGGCATGAAAGCGGAAATCCCGTGATTGATTTAGAGTTTGAACTTGGAGGGAGGAAATGTTGTAAGGGAGTTGTGATTAGTTAAAGGACAAAGTATGAGATGACGTAGAGTAATTTGATTGGTTCAGATGCAAAGTATACAACCCCATGTACGAGACTGGAGGAGAAGATTCATATGGGGGCGGTTGAGAACCAGTGACAGATAGGGTGATGCAGACCCTCAGTAGAAAGGCGTGAGCCAAATGTTTGTGAAGTCCAAGTCGTAATAGAGAGTTAGACTAGTTGCAGAAGTAGGTCTCGAATTTACTGATGAGACAGATCATTATTTAATCACAGAGAGTAAATTTTAGGATCCAGACTAGAATTATTGATTTATTGAGTTATTTGCGGGTTATCATCATTGCACTCCGAACATGTCCATCGGTGCTCAGATCCCCTCCTCAGTAATTCCCGCAGTGTCCAGCGACTGCCGACTCCAGTTCTATGCTGGTTGATAAGTCTTCTTACACGGCCACTATGTTTCTCATTTCTGGCTGTGCCCCTCTTAACTCCCATTTCCATCTCCCGAAGAAGTGAAGTGATTCTGTGTTTGTCGAAGTCCTGTGCTCTTCCCACACCTCGGAGGGTATTGATGATGTCCGCCAAATCCATTGGTTGACAGTCCTCAACGACAGCGCAGCTAGCCAACCTGTCCGCTCTTTCATTTCCCCGTACTCCCGCATATCCAGTGACATAGACAAAGGTGACTTTATGTATTTTGGATTTCTCCAACAAACTCTACCCACTGCATGCGTACAGAGCCCGTCTCCACTTTTTATCATGCTCATCGAATCAATCAGGATACATGCGTGGGTGTTGTCGTGTGACTCTAACCATTTGAATGCCTTGGTCACTGCCATCGCCTCCATTGTCATGCTACTCGTGGTCATGACGTATGCACCACTGCCTTCGTAGACTATTCTGCCTGCCGAGCGTTCTGTAAATGCCCATGCACTTCTTTGGTGTCGTCTTACAGATCCGGCTGTATAGATGACTGCATCTTTCTCATCGGTGTTATCGCAGATGAGACCGTTGGCCTCAGCATTAACCACGACCGGGTTCTGTTCCCTACTTTTATGTCGAGTGTGACAATACACGAGAAAGTCCCTTGAGTGACGTAGGCACCGGTATCCACTCCACACCAACGTTGATATTGGTAAGCCCACAGACCTGTTTGATGACATCTTCTGCTCGGCCACCTATGATTTGCCTCTTTTTAGCCTGGCACCTTTCTCTGTGTTGAGCACGTGGTGCAATGGATGCTCTGCATCTGTACTAATCTTCAGATATGCTTGTGCTCTCCAGATCTTGATTCTGTCATCCATGGTTGGAATGTCAAGAAGATACCTCATTACTATACAGGGAGTGTCCCTTGTACATCCCAAGATAATGCGCATGGCTTCATTTTGTATTTTCTCCAGCCTATGATTTTGAGTCGTACAGACAGTAAGAATTGCCAGGGCATACTCGATTGGTGCGAGGACTAATCCTTGGAAAAGAATAGTAATTAGCCTCTGCTCGATGTTGGCAGCTGCCATGACCTTTAAGGCGGCTAATCCTTTGCGGAATTTTGTTATCACATGGTTAACGTGGTCCCAAAAACACAGGCTGTGATCAAACTTAACTCCGAGGTATGTCATCAACTTGTCCCTGGTCACCTCATCAGCTCCCATTCGTACTACCGGTGTGGTCGTATTAACGATATGATTGTTAAGGGAGAACCATGAAACTGATGCTTTATTAGGATTAACTAAGGCACCTGAAACCCCACACCAGGAAGAAATGCGATCGAGTTCGACTTGCATTGTGGAGGCGATTCCCCGTCTGTCTCTTCCCTGTCGATATACCATAATATCATCAGCAAAAGTCATAGTTCTTCCCCTCCCATCCAGCTGTTGCTCCGTGATCGTAATTGTGTACACGTTAAATACAACTGGTGACTGGAATGGTGAGCCTTGTGGCAACCCTGGCTCGGAAGACCAACTTCCACATCTGAGTATCACCTTCCCCTGAAACAGTACCGCGGCGAACCATATAATGAGGAAGGAGTGCACCGCCAGTTTGAGGAGCATATACATGAGATATTCAAATGGCACCCTGTTGTATGCATCCTCCAGATCTATAGCAGCAGCACATGTCTACTCTCGTCTGTGGAAGCCTTCGCAGACGTCATAGGCAAAGACTGCCGCATTGAGCCATGTCTCTTTGTTATATCTATAATCTCCGAGTGTGGGTGGGAATGCGCGTTTCTGTTCAAGGTGACAGGTGAGGACACGGGCAACTATTTTCTCCAGCAGCTTGCCCGCAGTGTTCTGCATTGTGATGATTCTGTAGGTACTGATCTGAGAATGGTCCTTGTTTGGCTTCGGTAGCGGTAGTAAGTAGCTGTGTAGCCACTCCTCCTTAATCTGACCACTCCGAATACTGGCATTAAACTCATTGGCCAGTTTTGTCAAGTCGTCGTCAGCTAAATCGCCTACGTCATCGTACCGAACACCATCTGGACCATGAGCAGTTGTGTGTCCTTTTAAGTGTCGTAGAATGGTATCGGTTGTGATTGTGAGATCTTCTTCCAGCCCTACATCCTTACACAATTTTGACAGCGATCCCCGTATCCTCATTCTTACAGCCTCATTTCTTTGGTCCGTCTGCTCAAAGTAGTGGGCAAGCAGGGCCTTACTTTGTTCTCATCAGATTTGTGCCATATACGGCATGTGCTCTGAAAGTCTGGTATGCCTCTGTATCGTGTTGTGCCATTCATTCTCTGAAGGCGCCTGAATGTGGCGAGCGATTTTTCTGAGCATACTTTTTTTTAACAGAAGTCATCCCATTTGGCATCCTTAGCCTGCTTAGCGCATAGTCTAAAGTGCATCATTTTTTGGTCGACCTCTACTTTCAGACGCTTCAAGAGCTCAGGTTGTGTTCTTCCATTCTTTCTGGCTTTCTGCCATGTCTTGGCCGTTTGTCTCTTGCTCCGCCAAGCTTCCTAGACATCTACGTTCCACCGGGGTGGTTGCGTCCATCTCTCCTGCCTCCTACGAGGGGCGCTCTGTTTCCTATGTCTGGTTTTGCTAATGACGTACTGGTCTCGTAGTGGAATGTGTGGAGCTTTCTTTTCTGGCTTCTATTTCTGCTTTTCTCATTTAGGATGACACATGGATAGTGATCACTTCCGTGGAACCCCAGTGCATTCCATCTGCAAACCGGTGCGAAGGTGGAAGCACCAGTGCAAGGTCTATGATACTATCAGAGTCCCCTGTTCGAGTGGCCATTCTTGTTGCCCTTCCATCATTCAAGCACACTAAATCGACTGACACCAGTGCGTTCTCTAGGTCTTCTACCTGCTTGTTGATTATGACGTTACGCCACTGGTTTCCTCTAGCATTAAAGTCTACGGAGAAAATGACGTTCTCATCATCGAACTCGAAGAGATTCTGCCATTGTTGTGTGTCCACCTTCCCATTACAGGCACACACATTAACAATCACGAAATGAACTGGGGTCTGCACCCTAACCGCATGTACCTGCAATTCTGCATTGTTCCACACAGACATATCAACTTCAGCTGCCACCATATCGTTGCGCACAAGGATGGTCTGCCCAAGGTGTCGTCTATTGTAAAAACAATGAAAGCCAGGAGTATTTACCGTCTTGTCACCAAGAAGAGTTTCTCGCAAAAACCATTATATCGGCGCCGCACATTAGCTTATCAAGAATGGGCAGTTGTTGATTTATGGGCCCACTGGTGTGATTCAGTGTTGGACCGATTGTGTGTGAGAGACGAACTAAGGCACAACTGCAGTAGAGAGATGTGCATTCGGAATATTAATGTGTGAACAGCCGAGCGAAGTGTACACCACTTGTTTGTATATAATTTGTTTTATTGGACATGTTACGTGCAAATAAACTTACTGTTACTTCCACGAGAGAATTATGTGTGCAGTGAATTATCAACTATAATTTTGTCTGACACTGTGGTAAGAACGATGTGTGAGTGACGCGGCGAGAGAGAGTCAGTGTTATCAGACTCTGCAGTCCAGAATAATTTAAACAGCAACGCGAAGAACGTCAAGTGTACAATGGGTACATGTTAACCTCGGTAGGAAACTGCAACAAGGAACACGTTTCATGAAGGCTATGCATGAACAGTGTTCCTTGTTGCAGTTTCCTCATATTCCACGTCCATGGGGGACTGGTTGGTCTCGAGGTCGGCGACTTGTCGTGGGTTCAAATCTCGGCTACACTGATTGGTGATTTTTATTTATGATTTCTCTCTGCGGCAACCACCCCTAGTCTCAGCAGCGAGGCCCGGCTTTAAACGTCAGTTACTCATCGACGGAAAAAAAACATGAGTACCTCCAAAGTCGGAGTTATCTGCCTGTGCGGCGAGGGACCCCTGTGCACACAGCTGCCCGGGGAAAATGGATTAACACGCACAATTCAGTTCCTAGTCTCTAGGGACTTCGTCACAGTTGAAAGCTGGCGAACGCAACAACAACAACAAAACACGGTAGGGAACTACCAGCCAATGTTTCTCCCCAGGGTAACGGCAAGATCATGTCTTGATGACGAATCCTCAACCACTGCAGTGGATCACGCATAAAGTGGGTCAAGAAGAGAGCAGAGTCGTTACGCCCTGGAGAGTATGGCGATCACGATAATGGCAGAACATTAGAACGCTTTAAAGTATGTTCATGTGAAAGTTACATCGGCGACTATTACAGGACGTCATATAATCGTATAATTGGATAATTACATAAACGTGTTACATAACAACATCAACTGATAATGTGTGAAGCCGCAGGCGAGAACCAGAACTTTGTATCTCCCTCGATACCCGAACGAGAGGAAGTGAAGAAAGATTAACAGTGGTAAGTGTAACAGTGTCTGACTGATGGAGGAAATTGTAACATTGTCTGACTGATAGAGGTAAGTGTAACAGTGTCTGACTGATGGAGGAAATTGTAACATTGTCTGACTGATAGAGGTAAGTGTAGCATTGTCTGACTGATAGAGGTAAGTGTAACATTGTCTGACTGATAGAGGTAAGTGTAGCATTGTCTGACTGATAGAGGTAAGTGTAGCATTGTCTGACTGATAGAGGTAAGTGTAACATTGTCTGACTGATAGAGGTAAGTGTAACATTGTCTGACTGATAGAGGTAAGTGTAACATTGTCTGACTGATAGAGGTAAGTGTAGCATTGTCTGACTGATAGAGGTAAGTGTAGCATTGTCTGACTGATAGAGGTAAGTGTAACATTGTCTGATTGATAGAGGTAAATGTAGCATTGTCTGACTGATAGAGGTAAGTGTAACATTGTCTGACTAATAGAGGTAAGTGTAACATTGTCTGACTGATAGAGGTAAGTGTAACATTGTCTGACTGATAGAGGTAAGTGTAACATTGTCTCACAAATGGAGGTAGTGTAACATTGTCTGATGGAAGTAAATGCAACATTGTCTGACTGATGGAATTAGCGTAGCATTGTCTGATGGAGATAATTGCAATATTGTCTGATGAAGGTAAATGTAACATTGTCTGATGAAGGTAAATGTAACATTGTCTGATGGAGGTGAATGTAACATATGATGAAGGTAAATGTAACATTGTCTGATGGAGGTGAATGTAACATTGTCTGAAGGAGGTAAGTGTAACATTGTCTGATGGAGGTAAGTGTAAAATTGGCTGATGGAGGCAGTGTAACAATATGATGGAGATAAATGTAACATTGTCTGATGGAATTAAGAGTAAGATTGACTGATGGAGCCAGTTTAACAATCTGATGGAGGTAAAAGTAACATTTTCTTACTAATGGAGGTAAATGTAACATTGAATGATGAATGTAAATGTAACACTGACTGATGGAGATAAGTGTAACATTGACTGATGGAGGTAAGTGTACATTGACTGATGGAGGTAAGTGTACACTGACTGATGGAGGTAGTGTAACATTATCTAATGGAGGCAAATGTAATATTATCCGATGGAGGTAAATGTAATATTATCCGATGGAGGTAAATGTAACATTATCTGATGGTGGTAAATGTAATATTGTCTGATTAAGGTGAATGTAATATTTTATGATCAAGTATATGCAACGTTTGTCTGATGGAGTAAGTGTAATATTGTCTGACTAATGGAGGTAGTATAACAATCTGATGGAGGAAAATGTAACATTGTCTGATGGAGGTAAATGTAACATTATCTGATGGGTGGAAATGTAACATTATCTGATGGAGGTAAATGTAATATTTTCTGATTAAGGTGAATGTAATATTTTATGATGATGTATATGCAACATTGTCTGATGGACTAAATGTAATATTGTCTGACTAATGGAGTTAGTATAACAATATGATGGAGGAAAATGTAACATTGTCTGATTGAGGTAAATGTAACATTGTCTGACTAATGGAGGTAAATGTAACATTGTCTGACTAATGGAGGTAAATGCAACATTGTCTGACTAATGGAGGTAAATGTAACATTGTCTGACTCATGGAGGTATGTATAACATTGACTGATGGACGTAGTGTATTATTGACTGATGGAGGTAAGTGTAACATTGACTGATGGAGGTAAGTGTAACATTGACTGCTGGAGGTAAGTGTAACATTGACTAATGGAGGTAAATGTAACATTGACTGATGGAGGCAAATGTATATTGACTGATGGAGGTAAGTATAACATTAACTGATGGAGGTAAGTGTAACATTGCCATATGGAGGTAAGTGTAACATTGACTAATGGAGGTAAATCTTCATTGACTGATGGAGTAAGTATAACATTAACTGATGGAGGTAAGTGTAAAATTGACTGATGGAGGTAAGTGTAACATTGCCTTATGGAGGTAAGTGTAACATTGACTGATGGAGGTAAATGTTCATTGACTGATGGAAGTAAATGTAACATTGACTGATGAAGGTAAGTGTAACATTGGCTCATGGATGTAAGTGTAACATTGTCTAATGGAGTGATTGTAACATTGACTGACTGAATGAGGTAAGTGTAACATTGACTGATGGAGATAAGTGTAACATTGTCTGGTGGAGTAAGCGTAGCATTGACTGACTGAATGAGATAAGTGTAACATTGATTGATGGAGATAAGTGTAACATTGACTGATGGAGATAAGTGTAACATTGACTGATTGATGGAGAACTGGGAATTTATTTAATGTTGCCCTTCCTCTGGGATGGAGAAAGAAAGGAAGGCAAAAAAAACATAGCTGGAGAAGACATGAAAACAAAGATAAAGTGGAAGACATGGGAACAGATATAAAGTGGAAGACATGGGACCAGAGATAAATTGGAAGACATGAAAACAGAGATAAAGTGGAAGACATGGGGCCAGAGATAAAGTGGAAGACATGGGGCCAGAGATAAAGTGGAAGATATGGGACCAGATATAAAGTGAAAGACATGATACCAGAGATAAAGTGGAAGGCATGAAATAATTTGAATCAAATGTCACAAATCAAGACGAAAACATTTGTGCTTCCCAGGGAAGTGAATATATGGAGGCATTGTGTCATGTTACGAGTCTAGAAAATGTTGATATGTGTACCTTTCGAACAAAGGCATCCGACATCAACGAAACATTTTTTGGTCCCGACTTCCTTTAACTCCCAATCCCTACCCGCTAGATTACCAGTCAGCTATGGGTCACTGATCGATTTCGTCTCAGGCGTGGTTCAACCTCATTTTACAAATATTCAGGTGCCCTCAGTTGCTAAAAAAATGATAAAATTCCAAGCCAGTACAAGACCAAACAATGAGTATCGCGTGCTGGCGATCAAACTTTGTGTATGCTGATAAAAAGGTGTGAATAGCAGCAAACATATTAGTTGGTTTCCGACGTGGTGATAGAACCCACGATTTCAATAATTTGGCCTATTCAAACAAACTTGTTTAGCTGCCGGCTATTCCTTTGTAAACGGTCCAGGAATTAATATTCTATTTATCCGGTGTTTCAAAGCTATGAAATGCAGCGAAGTGTCTAGTATATCTTAATACATTTGATATTTTGTGTTGGTTGGTGTATTGGTTGGTTGTTGTATTGGTTGGTTGTTGTATTGGTCTGTTGGTGAATTGGTTGGTTGGTATATTAGTCCGTTGGTGAATTGGTTGTTTGGTGTATCGATCTGTTGGTGAATTGGTCCCTTGGTTTGTTGGCTGGTGTGTTGATTAGTTTGTTGGTGTGTTTATTGGTTGTTTGGTCTGTGTTAGTTGATTGGAGTGTTAGCTTGTTGGTGTGTTTATTGGTTGTTTGATCTGTGTTAGTTGATTGGAGCGTTAGTTTGTTGGTGTGTTTATTAGGTTGTTTGATCTGTGTTAGTTGATTGGAGTGTTAGTTTGTTGGTGTGTTTATTGGTTGTTTGATCTGTGTTAGTTGATTGGAGTGTTAGTTTGTTGGTGTGTTTATTGGTTGTTTGATCTGTGTTAGTTGATTGGAGCGTTAGTTTGTTGGTGTGTTTATTGGTTGTTTGATCTGTGTTAGTTGATTGAAGCGTTAGTTTGTTGGTGTGTTTATTGGTTGTTTGATCTGTGTTAGTTGATTGGAGTGTTAGTTTGTTGGTGTGCTTATTGGTTGTTTGATCTGTGTTAGTTGATTGAAGTGTTAGCTTGTTGGTGTGTTTATTGGTTATTTGATCTGTGTTAGTTGATTGGAGTGTTAGTTTGTCCGTGTGTTTATTGGTTGTTTGATCTGTGTTAGTTGATTGGAGTGTTAGTTTGTCCGTGTGTTTATTGGTTGTTTGATCTGTGTTAGTTGATTGGAGTTTTAGTTTGTTGGTGTGTGTATTGGTGTATTGATAAGTTATCTAGAGCTATCAGCTGTTTAAAAAAGGCTAGGAGCAGATTGCAATAGTGACCGTGTACCAGTAGTTGGAAAGATAAGAATAAAACTGCGGAAGACACAGAAATCTCCATAGAAATGTGAAATTAGAACTAGATATGCTCAAGGTAGATAGATGAGTAATAAGTACAGTAATATAGTACAAAATAGATATAATGCTATTGAGAAAATACAGGACATCGAGGAGCAGTGGGAAATGCTCAAACAATCGATTCAATAAACATGACAAGAAGTAATACCCGCGACTAAAAGAATCAACAAAAAGAAATAGATGACAGAAGAAAAATTAGAACTAATGGACGAAAGAAGAAAACATAAGAGAGAAGAACGGACACATAAAATATTGTACAAAGAGATCCAAAACAAATTGAGAGAAGCAAAAGAAGGATGGTTAAAGCATAAATGTGAAGAAATAGAAAAACAACAAAAGAAAGATTCACAATGTATGCACAATCAGTTAAATGAATTAACAGGAGAAAAAGAAGTCAAAGTTTCAGGAATATTCTGGACAGGAGAATATACATGAAAGATGGACAGAATATATCACTCAACTCTATGATGATGAAAGACCAGAATTAACCAATTCAAATGAAGACACAGGACCACCAATAATGCAGAGTGAAGTGGAGGCAATTCAACACATGAAAAGAGGCAAAGCTCCAGGCACTGACAATATAACAATCGAAGAGATAAATGCATTAGGTGAGGTGGGAGTACAAGTCATAACAAAATTACTCAATGACATATATAACACTGGACACATACCCAAAGATCTACTAAAATCTATCTTTGTAGCCATACCGAAGAAGTCAGGCGCCACTGATTGTGAAGACCATCGCACTGTTAGTCTCATGAGCCATATGACGAAAATATTACTAAGAATAATCATGAGACATGTAAGAAACAAAATAAAACCAGAAATAAGCTAGGAACAATGTGGATTTGTGGAAGGAAAGGGCACCAATAATGCAATATACATCTTAAGAACATTGATAGAAAGATCTATAGAGGTAAAGAAAGATCTATATATGAGCTTTATAGACTACACGAAAGCATTTGACAAAGTAAAGCATGTGGAAATAATCAATATGCTGGATAAATTAAACATTGATGGCAAGGATCTGCGAATCATAAAAAAAACATGCACTGGCTTACATGTAGCAGCTATACGAATTAACAACCAAACATGACAATTCTAATATATAAAGCAAGGAGTCAGACAAGGCTGTGTTCTGTCGCCGGATTTGTTTTCACTATACAGCGAATATATTATGAGATCAATAGTAGACAAAAAAGGAATTGAAGTCAACCGTCACAACATTAATAATTTGCGTATTGCGGATGAAACAGTCTTAATAGCAGAGACAGAGAATGAGCTACAAGAAATGATAGATATAATAGTAAAAGAAAGCAACAAGAAAGGTCTCAGTCTGAATAGTAAAAAAACAGAAGTAATGGTTATATCGAAGAAACAATCATCACCATAATGCAGCATAAAAATAAACGAGACAAATCTGAAACAAGTGCAACGTTTCAAATACTTGGGCACAATAATAACATCAGATGGGAGATGCACCACAGAAATAAAAAGCAGAATAGCTCAGGCCAAAATAGCATTTCAGAACATGAAAAATATCTTATGTAACAAATCTATGTCAATAAAAATGAGAATGAGAGTTCATCGGTGCTATATAGAACCAATTCTGACCTATGGAAGCGAATCATGGACAGTAGACAAACAAATGAAAAGACGATTAGAGGCCACAGAGATGGATTTTCTCAGAAGAATGTTGAAAGTTCCCTGGACAGCTAAAAAGACCAATGAGGAAGTTCTCAAAGTGGCCAACACAAAAAGGGAGCTCTTAAAAAACATCAGAAAGAAACATTCAACATTTTTCGGGCACATCGTGAGAAGAGGAAAGTTGGAATACTTGGTTACAACTGGCAAACTATAAGGAAGAAGAGATCGCGGACGACAAAGAGAGAAAATACTGGATAGCTTGGTGTCATGGCATGGAAAACAGTCAACAACAGAACTGATACGATGCACTGTAGATAGAAGATTGTGGAGGGACATGATAGTAGTATAGGTGGCTGTTTACCCTTATTTAAAAGTGCACGTACATGCACCGAAACTGCACTGCACCATTCGGTGCGTGGTGACCTGGGGCGGATCGCGCGGGTGCGTGGTGACCTCGGGGCGGATCGCGTGTCGGCGGGTGACCCTGGAAGTGACCTGTTTATGGCTGGTGTGTGCTGACTTTGGAGTTCTTGATGTACTTGATCGATAGTGATAGGTTAGTAGATTAGAAAAACATCAATGAAAAACGATCAATATAAAACAGAAGACAAAGATATATTTTATTCTTTTATTATCTCAATAGGTGTATAACATACAGTGGATGGTATATAAAATTACAAAAATATTTAGTACACTGAGTAAATATATAGCACAGGATAACATTTATTTATAGCTATGTAGTTGGGTGTCTGCTTAGCGTTGTACCATAAATGAAGCATAAGGGTGAAACAGTTAGAGATTGCTGGGTAGTCTAAGCTGGAAGTGTAAATATGTTCCTCGGTGTTAGTGGTTCGCTCTCTCTCTCTCTCTCTCTCTCTCTCTCTCTCTCTCTCTTTCCTCATTATGCTCGTTCTTTAACTTTTCATAACTGTTTTTCTTCTGTATTAGTGAGACTAAGCATCTCTCTCTCTCTCTCCCTCTTTCCCTCCTATTTCCCCATAGACTACTCGCCTTCCATACCAGCCTCACTCTCTCGTTTCCACCATCCCTCATAATGTTAACTTCCCTCATAGACTTCCCTACATTATAACACTTACTCAGGCTCGCCATTTAAACCTATCAGCTCTCTCCCTCTCTTTCTCTCTCACACCTCTCTCTCTCTCGCTCCCTCTCCATCTCTATCTCTTTCACTCTCACTATCTCTCGCTCGCTATCTTTCTCCCTCTCCATCGCTGTCTCTTTCGCTCTCACTCGTTCTCTCTCGTTCTCTCTCCCTCTCCATCTCTGTCTCGCGCGCTATCTCTCTCCCTCTCTCGCGCTATCTCTCTCGCTCCCTCTCCATCTCTCTCTCTCTCTCTCCCTCTCTCTCTCCCTCTCTGTTTCTTTCTCTCTCACTCTCTCTCTCCATCTCTCTCTCCCTCTCTGTCTCTTTCGCTCTCACTATCTTTCTCACGCTATCTCTCTCCCCTTCTCAAGCGCTGTCTCTTTCGCTCTCGCTCGATCTCTCTCGTTCTCTCTCCCTCTCCATCTCTGTCTCTCTCGCTTTCTCTCTCTCTCCCTTTCCATCTTTGTCTCTTTCGCTCTCGCTATTTCGCTCTCTCTCTTGCTCCCTTTCCATCTCTGTCTCTTTCGCTCTAGCTATCTCTCACTCTTCCGCTCCATCGCTGTCTCTTTCGCTCTCGCTCGTTTTCTCTCTTTCACTCTCCATCTCTGTCTCTCTCGCTATCTCTCTCTCTCGCTATCTCCCTCTCTCGCTATCTCTCTCTCACTCTCCTTCTCTGTTTCTTTCGCTCTCGCTCTCTCTCTTCCTCTCCATCGCTGTCTCTATCTCTCACCCTCTCCATCGCTCTCTCTCCCTCCCTCTCCATCTCTGTCTCTTTCGCTATCTCTCCCTTTCCATCCCTGTCTCTTTCGCTCTCGCTCTCACCCTCTCCATCGCTGTCTCTTTCGCTCTCCCTCGTTCTCTCTCGTTCTCTCTCCCTCTCTGTCTCTCTCGCTATCTCTATCTCGCTATCTCTCCATCTCTGTCTCTTTCGCTCTAGCTATCTCTCTCGCTCTCCCTCTCCATCGCTGTCTCTTTCGCTCTCCCTCGTTCTCTCTCGTTCTCTCTCCCTCTCTGTCTCTCTCGCTATCTCTATCTCGCTATCTCTCCATCTCTGTCTCTTTCGCTCTAGCTATCTCTCTCGCTCTCCCTCTCCATCTCTGTCTCTTTCGCTCTCGCTATCTCTCTCCCTTTCCATCTCTGTCTCTTACACTCTCGCTATCTCTCCATCGCTGTCTCTTTCGCTCTCGCTCGTTCTCTCTTGTTTTCTCTCCCTCTCCATCTCTGTCTCTCTCGCTATCTCTCTCCCATCTTTCATGTTTCTCTCTCTCTCTCGCTCCCTCTCCATCTCTGTCTCTTTCACTCTCGCTATCTCTCGCTCGCTATCTCTCTCCCTCGCCATCGCTGTCTCTTTCGCTCTCGCTCGTTCTCTCTCGTTCTCTCTCCCTCTCCATCTCTGTCTCGCGCGCTATCTCTCTCCCTCTCTCGCGCTATCTCTCTCTCGCTCCCTCCATCTTTCTCTCTCTCTCTTTCTCTCTCGCGCTCTCACTCTCTCTCCCTCTCCATCTCTGTCGCTCTCGCTATCTCTCTCCCCTTTCCATCTTTGTTGCTCTTGCTATCACTCTCTCTCTCCCTCTCAAGCGCTGTCTCTTTCGCTCTCGCTCGATCTCTCTCGTTCTCGCTCTCTCTCCCTCTCCATCTCTGTCTCTCTCGCTATCTCTCTCTCTCCTTTTCCATCTTTGTCTCTTTCGCTCTCTCTCTCCCTTTCCATCTCTGTCTCTTTCGCTCTAGCTATCTCTCACTCTTCCGCTCCATCGCTGTCTCTTTCGCTCTCGCTCGTTCTCTCTCCCTCTCCATCTCTGTCTCTCTCGATATATCTCTCTCTCCCTATCTCCCTCTCTCGCTATCTCTCTCTCACTCTCCTTCTCTGTCTCTTTCGCTCTCGCTCTCTCTCTCTCTTCCTCTCCATCGCTGTCTCTTTCTCTCTCCCTCTCCATCGCTCTCTCTCTCCCTCCCTCTCCATCTCTGTCTCTTTCGCTATCTCTCCCTTTCCATCTCGGTCTCTTTTGCTCTCGCTATCTCTCTCGCTCTCCCTCTCCAGCGCTGTCTCTTTCACTCTCGCAATCTCTCCCTTTTCATCTCTGTCTCTTTCGCTCTCGCTATCTCTCTCGCTATCTCTCACTCTCCCTCTCCATCGCTGTCTCTTTCGCCCTCGCTCATTCTCTCTTGTTCTCTCTCCCTCAATCTACTCCCATACTCATACACATCGAACAGATATTTATATTCAAAGTCCAAAAAAAAACAAAAACAAAAAAAACTTTATTTTAGATATCCCCATAGCAAAAATGTACATATAAATCACTTTTATGATTGTTACCCCAGACTATTTTTTAGGGATACGCCCATAAAATCGGTAAAAATCGTAAATGTTCACTGTAGGCATAACCCAAACTTTATTTTAGACATCCCCATTGCAAAAATTTACATTAAAAACCACTTTTAGGATTTTACCCCCTTATCATTTTTTGAGGGTTACGCCCATGGAATCGATAAAAAAATCGTAAATTTAGCACGTAGGCATACCCAAAACTTTATTTTAGACAACCCCATTGCAAAACTTTACATTAAAACCACTTTTAGGATTTTACCCTCTTATCATTTTTGAGGGTTACGCCCATAAAATCGATAAAAAATTGAAATTTAACCTCAAGGCATACCTCAAACTTTATTTTAGACATCCCCATACCAAAAATTTACTTAAAAATCACTTTTGAAATTGTTACCCCCTTACCATTTTTGAGGGATACGCCCATGGAATCAATAAAAATCGTAAATTTAGCACGTAGGCTTACCTAAAACTTTATTTTAGACATCCCCATACCAAAAATTAACTTTAAAATCACTTTTGAAATTGTTACCACCTCATAATTTTGATGGCTACGCCCCTGAATTCGATGAAAATCGTAAATTTAGCATGTAGGCTTACCTAAAACTTTATTTTAGACATCCCCATACCAAAAATTAACTTTAAAATCACTTTTGAAATTGTTACCACCTTATAATTTTGATGGCCACGCCCCTGAATTCGATGAAAATCGTAAATTTAGCATGTAGGCTTACCTAAAACTTTATTTTAGGCATCCCCATACCAAAAATTTACTTAAAAATCACTTTTGAAATTGTTACCCCCTTACCATTTTTGTGGGATATGCCCGTGAAATCGATAAAAAAATGAAATTTAACCTCAAGGCATACCTCAAATATAATATTTGACACCCCTACATATCAAATTCCATCACAAAAACAACAAAAAGCTAGTAGTATAGGTGGCTGGTTCCCCATAAATGTATATATTTTATTTTATTTTTTTTTTTGCACCATTGCAGTGCGGTTTCGGTGCATGTACGTGAACTTATAGAAGGGTAAACAGGCGCATACACTACTAGCTTTTTGGTGTTTTTTTGATGGAATTTGGTATGTAGGGGTGTCAAATATTATATTTGAGGTATGCCTTGAGGTTATATTTCATTTTTAAAAATCGATTTCAGGGGCGTATCCCACAAAAATGGTAAGGGGGTAACAATTTCAAAAGTGATTTTTAAGTAAATTTTTGGTATGGGGATGTCTAAAATAAAGTTTGAGGTATGCCTTGAGGTTATATTTCAATTTTTTATCGATTTCATGGGCGTAATCCTCAAAAATGATAAGGGGGTAAAATCCTAAAAGTGGTTTTTTAATGTAAATTTTTGCAATGGGGATGTCTAAAATAAAGTTTTGGTTATGCTACAGTGAGAATTTACGATTTTTGCCGATTTTATGGGCGTATCCCTAAAAAATAGTCTGGGGTAACAATCATAAAAGTGATTTATATGTACATTTTTGCTATGGGGATGTCTAAAATAAAGTTGTTTTTTTTACTTTGAATATAACTATCTGTTTGAATATAACTATCTGTCCAACTTGTATGAGTATGGGAGTAGATTGAGGGAGAGAGAACAAGAGAGAACGAGCGAGAGCGAAAGAGACAGCGATTGAGAGGGAGAGTGAGAGATAGCGAGAGAGATAGCGAGAGCGAAAGAGACAGAGAAAAAAGGGATAGATAGCGAGTGCGAAAGAGACAGAGAAAAAAGGGATAGATAGCGAGAGCGGAAGAGACAGCGCTGGAGAGGGAGAGCGAGAGAGATAGCGAGAGCAAAAGAGACCGAGATGGAAAGGGAGAGATAGCAAAAGAGACAGAGATGGAGAGGGAGGGAGAGAGAGCGATGGAGAGGGAGAGAGAGAGACAGCGATGGAGAGGAAGATAGAGAGAGCGAGAGCGAAAGAGACAGAGAAGGAGAGTGAGAGAGAGATAGCGAGTGAGGGAGATAGCGAGAGAGAGAGAGAGATAGCGAGAGAGACAGAGATGGAGAGGGAGAGAGAACGAGCGAGAGCGAAAGAGACAGCGATAGAGCGGAAGAGTGAGAGATAGCTAGAGCGAAAGAGACAGAGATGGAAAGAGAGAGAGAGAGAGAGAGAGATAGCGAAATAGCGAGAGCGAAAGAGGCAAAGATGGAAAGAGAGAGATAGAGAGAGAGAGATAGCGAGAGAGATAGAGATGGAGAGGGAGAGAGAACGAGAGAGATCGAGCGAGAGCGAAAGAGACAGCGCTTGAGAGGGAGAGAGAGAGAGAGAGAGATAGCAAGAGCAACAAAGATGGAAAGGAGAGAGAGAGAGAGAGAGATAGCGAGAGCGACAGAGATGGAGGGAGAGCGAGAGTGAGTCGCGAGAGAGAAAGAGAGAGAGATAAAGATGGAGAGAGAGATAGCGCGAGAGAGGGAGAGAGATAGCGCGCGAGACAGAGATGGAGAGGGAGAGAGAACGAGAGAGAACGAGCGAGATCGAAAGAGACATCGATGGCGAGGGAGAGAGATAGCGAGCGAGAGATAGCGAGAGTGAAAGAGACAGAGATGGAGAGGGAGCGAGAGAGAGAGAGAAACATGAAAGATGGGAGAGAGATAGCAAGAGAGACAGAGATGGAGAGGGAGAGAGAACAAGAGAGAACGAGCGAGAGCGAAAGAGACAGCGATGGAGAGGGAGAGATAGCGAGAGCGAAAGAGACAGAGATGGAAAGGGAGAGAGATAGCGAGAGCGAAAGAGACAGCGATGGAGAGGGAGAGCGAGAGAGATAGCTAGAGCGAAAGAGGCAGAGATGAGGAGGGAGAGATAGCGAGATAGAGATGGCGAGAGAGACAGAGAGGGAGAGAGAACGAGAGAGAACGAGGGAGAGCGAAAGAGACAGCGATGGTGAGGGTGAGATAGCGAGAGCGAAAGAGACAGGGATGGAAAGGGAGAGATAGCGAAAGAGACAGAAATGGAGAGGGATGGAGAGAGAGAGAGAGCGACGGAGAGGGAGAGAGATATAGAGACAGCGATGGAGAGGAAGAGAGAGAGAGAGCGAGAGTGAAAGAGACAGAGAAGGAGAGTGAGAGAGATAGCGAGAGAGGGAGATAGCGAGAGAGAGAGAGATAGCGAGAGAGACAGAGATGGAGAGGGAGAGAGAGAACTAGCGAGAGCGAAAGAGACAGCGATGGAGCGGAAGAGTGAGAAATAGCTAGAGCGAAAGAGACAGAGATGGAAAGGGAGCGAGAGAGAGAGCGAAATAGCGAGAGCGAAAGAGACAAAGATGGAAAGGGAGAGAGAGATAGCGAGAGAGACAGAGATGGAGAGGGAGAGAGAACGAGAGAGATCGAGCGAGAGCGAAAGTGACAGCGCTTGAGAGGGGGAGAGAGATAGCGAGAGAGAGAGATAGTGAGAGCGAAAGAGACAGAGAGGGAGAGAGAGGGAGAGAGGGAGAGAGATAGCGCGCGAGACAGAGATGGAGAGGGAGAGAGAACGAGAGAGAACGAGTGAGAGCGAAAGAGACAGCGATGGAGAGGGAGAGAGATAGCGAGCGAGAGATAGCGAGAGTGAAAGAGATAGAGATGGAGAGGGAGCGAGAGAGAGAGAGGTGTGAGAGAGAAAGAGAGGGAGAGAGCTGATAGGTTTAAATGGCGAGCCTGAGTAAGTGTTATAATGTAGTGAAGTCTATGAGGGAAGTTAACATTATGAGGGATGGTGGAAACGAGAGAGTGAGGCTGGTATGGAAGGCGAGTAGTCTATGGGGAAATAGGAGGAAAAGAGGGAGAGAGAGAGAGAGATGCTTAGTCTCACTAATACAGAAGAAAAACAGTTATGAAAAGTTAAAGAACGAGCATAATGAGTAGAGAGAGAGAGAGAGAGAGAGAGAGAGAGAGCGAACCACTAACACCGAGGAACATATTTACAATTCCAGCTTAGACTACCCAGCAATCTCTAACTGTTTCACCCTTATGCTTCATTTATGGTACAACGCTAAGCAGACACCCAACTACATAGCTATAAATAAATGTTATCCTGTGCTATATATTTACTCAGTGTACTAAATATTTTGTAATTTTATATACTATCCACTGTATGTTATACACCTATTGAGATAATAAAAGAATAAAATATATCTTTGTCTTCTGTTTTATATTGATCGTTTTTCATTGTTGTTGTATAATCTACTAACCTATCACTATCGAACAAGTACATCAAGAACTCCAAAGTCAGCACACACCAGCCATAAACAGGTCACTTCCATGGTCACCCGCCGACATGCGATCCGCCCCGAGGTCACCACGCACCCGCGCGATCCGCCCCAGGTCACCACGCACCGACGTCACGAGCCAAGCCGGAGCGCCCTACGACGACCGCCGGAGCGCCGAGGGGTCACACCGCACGGGGGGTCCGGGACTAGAGGTCAACATCCCGACACGAGCAGTCATGGTTAACTCCCCCGTCTCTCGTGTACATTTGGCGTAAAATACGCCTGCTATATATCTTTGTTAATTTACGCCTAAATACGAGTCCATTACAACATTGTATACTACTCATGATCACCTACGCCAAAGGGTTTGGCACAAGATGATGATGAATGGTACGTTTATTATATTTGCAATGGTATGTTGGAAGCCAACTGAGAGTATTACACAAAAAGCCCTTTTTTGGAATCCCCAGGGGAAAAGACAAAGAGGAAGACCAAGAAATTCCTGGAGAAGACAGATAGAAGCAGAGATGAAGATGATGGGGAAGACATGGAATGATCTTAAAATAATGGACAAATTGAAAAAAAAAATAATAAATGGTATGTTAGAAGCTTTACGTGATTAGTAGACGACACAGATTCGAACGACGTATCGGCTCAATAGGCCTTCAGCAGGAACAAACAAACAACATACACACACAGATATGTGAAAAAAAAAAAAACTAATCCTACATAGCTAACTAGTAATGAAACATCAAAAACAAAATAATCGAAATATGTTGACTTCCCTGTGTGTCGTGGACTGTGGTCAGGCTATGAAAGGAATTTCTCACGGGTGTAGCTGTAATTTATACCCTGTGGTCAGAGGTGAAGGGTTCTAAAAATACACGAGTGGGGGGAACGCTATTTAGGTACGTCGACTACAAAGGCACAGGCAATATCTGAAAGTATCTAAGGGCCCATAAATACATGTATACACACACACAGATGCGTGTATACATAACTACACGTGCAAGAAGACGTGCACATACTAATACATATCAACATACACATACACATACACACACATACATGTGTATGCATACAAGCAAGAGCACATATACATGCATGTATATGCGTATACATATATATATACCAATACCCGTGCCTATGGACACATACATGCATGTGCACATCCATACGGTGACAATCATATGTGTGGAAGGGTTCACACCGGGGTCAGTGTGCAAACTCGAAGGAGAAAGAATAGAACAGTGGAATGACAGGTATTCAAAAGGCGGAAAGAGTGAGATGTATGAGGGTGGGGTGCAATAAAAACATATGAGGGGTAAGTAGCGCAGAAAAAAGGTATATAGGAGAACACCGAAGTGCCTCAACGGGGACTAGTGGAGAAGAATTAAGAATAGCGTGGCATAGTAGATAGACTAAAGAGCCACAACATGGGTGGTAGAGAGGGCTATGCAAGAGGGAAGGAGCAGCCGAAAGGAAACTATGTGTATGAGTGTGATACATTCATGCCTCGTGGGGTCAGTGAACCATACTGGACTATGAGGCGATTTTCCAAAGTATATCGGCTGCGGTCGCCAGAGTGACAGAGGACAATACCAGTGACACGGATGTCGTCTTTGCCCTTGTGATCTGGGGAGTTGAAATGGGAAGACACTGGAGTGCCGTTATTCTGTTGGACATCTCGTAGATGTTCACAAAATCTTTCCGCTAATCTTTTACCAGACTCGCCAATATAGGTCATGTGGCATCGTTGGCATATAATGGCATAAATGATGTTGCGGGACACACATGTGAAGCCATGCTTGATCTTGAACCGTCCATTGGAGAATAAGACCGAGTCAGTAGGGAGCACATAGGCACAGGTGATACAATTACGACCACAAGGGGCCGTACCGAAGTGTAGAGGTGGGAGCGAGGGAGATGGCTCCTAACCAAAATATCTCTCAAATTCCTGTCGTGCTTGAAAGCGATCATCGGGGGATCACTAAAAAGTAGACAGGTAGTGGGATCAGAGAGGAGAATGGAACGGTAGCGGTTGAGTATCCTCACAGCAGCTAAGTTGTGAGGATGATATGTGAGGGTGAGTATAGTTCTCTCAGAGGGGGGGGGGCGGTCGGAAGGAGTGAGTGCCTCGGGACGGGTGATAAGGAGGACCCGCTGGAGGGCAGACTGGAGGATCGAGTCTGGATAAAGCCGGCGGCTGAAGAAACCTAACATGAGGTGAGCCTGTCGGAGGAAATCTTTGTCATCCTGGCAGATGCGACGGAGACGCAATAACTGTGAGAATGGAATAGAGTCGCGACAAGAAGGTGAATGGGATGAAGTATAGAGAAGGTAGCAGTGGGCGTCTGTAGGTTTATAGAAAACCGAGGTGTGGAGGCCAGAAGTACCCACTTCCATTTATATCCACTTCCTCTGTCACCTTCCTAGATCTTATTGTTTCTTTGGGTACTTCTGACCTCCACACCTCGGTTTTCTATAAACCCACAGACGCCCACTGCTACCTTCTCACCTTCTTGTCGCGACTCTATTCCATTTTCACAGTTATTCACATATCTGTGTGTGTATGTTGTTTGTTTGTTCCTGCTGAAGGCATATTGAGCCGAAACGTCGTTCGAATCTATGTCGTCTACTAATCACGTAAAGCTTCTAACATACCATTTTTTTTCAATTTTTCCTCGCATTCAGCTTTACTGCAGCTTCGCATTTTTATGCATTCACTTGCATTTCTTTGCCTTAACTTCTTAAAATAATGGCAAGAAACAGAACGACTTGGAAAGTAATTGTTGAAGATCTATGCTCCACAGGGAGCTGAAAGGAAGAAGAAGAAGAAGAATAAGAACGGTACGTTAATTATGTTTGCAATGGTACGTTAATTATGTTTGCAATGGTACGTTAATTATGTTTGCAATGGTACGTTAATTATTTTTGCAATGGTACGTTAATTATGTTTGCAATGGTACGTTAATTATTTTTTGCAATGGTACGTTAATTATGTTTGCAATGGTACGTTAATTATTTTTGCAATGGTACGTTAATTATGTTTGCAATGGTACGTTAATTATGTTTGCAATGGTACGTTAATTATGTTTGCAATGGTACGTTAATTATTTTTGCAATGGTATGTTAATTATGTTTGCAATGGTACGTTGCAATGGTACGTTAATTATGTTTGCAATGGTACGTTAATTATTTTTGCAATGGTATGTTAATTATGTTTGCAATGGTACGTTAATTATGTTTGCAGTGGTACGTTAATTATGTTTGCAATGGTACGTTAATTATGTTTGCAATGGTATGTGATATTTGGGCAATAAAGGGTATATACAAAAATACGTCCACTGAGACAACACAATAAAAGCATCGATCAAAAAGAAAAAAGCTTTCACAACTTCAATCAGCTCAACCATACGCAACTCTACAACTGTTCTGTTCACGTAATTCGTGTTCAATTTATCTCAGTTAAAGAACACACTACTAGAATTGTTAGATGTAAATCTTGTATCTCAATAAAAGAACACACAGCTAGAACTGTTAGATGTAAATCTTGTATCTAAATAAAAGAACACACAGCTAGAACAGTTAGATGTAAATCTAGTATCTCAATTAAAGAACACACAGCTAGAACAGTTAGATGTAAATCTAGTATCTCAATTAAAGAACACACAGCTAGAACAGTTAGATGTAAATCTAGTATCTCAATTAAAGAACACACAGCTAGAACAGTTAGATGTAAATCTAGTATCTCAATAAAAGAACACACAGCTAGAACAGTTAGATGTAAATCTTGTATCTCAATTAAAGAACACACAGCTAGAACTGTTAGATGTAAATCTAGTATCTCAATTAAAGAACACACAGCTAGAACAGTTAGATGTAAATCTAGTATCTCAATAAAAGAACACACAGCTAGAACAGTTAGATGTAAATCTTGTATCTCAATTAAAGAACACACAGCTAGAACTGTTAGATGTAAATCTTTGTATCTCAATTAAAGAACACAGCTAGAATTGTTAGATGTAAATCTTGTATCTCAATTAAAGAACACAGCTAGAATTGTTAGATGTAAATCTTGTATCCCAATTAAAGAACACACAGCTAGAATGTTTAGAATTAAATCTTGTATCTCAATTAAAGAACACACAGCTAGAATTGTTAGATGTAAATCTTGTATCCCAATTAAAGAACACACAGCTAGAATTGTTAGATGTAAATCTTGTATCCCAATTAAAGAACACAGTTAGAATTGTTAGATGTAAATCTTGTATCTCAATTAAAGAACACACAGCTAGAATTATTACAGGCACATCTCGTATTTTATTAAAATGACACACTACTAGAATTGTTAGATGTAAATCTTGTATCTCAATTAAAGAACACACAGCTAGAATTATTACAGGCCCATCTCGTATCTTATTAAAATGACACACTACTAGAATTGTTAGAAGAAAATCTCGTATCTCGCTGTTAATCATTTAAAGTGAAGGAACGAGTAAATTGACAAAACGACACTTGTGCATAACAGGCGACCTTGACCCTGCCATTAATGACGGTGAATATAGCCACGCTATGACTAGGTAAGAAAGTGGTCAATACACACCGTTCTGTGTCCATCAGTCTATATGTTTACTAATTTATATGTCCAAGTGTCTATATGTCTACCAATCTATATGTCCATCAGTCTATATGTCTACCAATCTATATGTCCATCAGTCTATATGTTTACCAATCTATATGTCGACTAATCTATATGTGCGCTAATCTGTATGTCCACTAATCTATATGTCCACCAATCTATCTGTCCACTAATCTAAATGTCTACTAATCTATATGTCCACCAAACTATATGTCCACTTATCTAAATGTCCACTAATATATATGTCCACTAATCTATATGTCCATCAATCTATATGTCCACCAATCTATATGCCCACCAATCTATATGTCCACTAATCTATATGCCCACCAATCTATATGTCCACTAATCTATATGTCCACCAATCTATATGTCCACTAATATATATGCCCACCAATCTATATGTCCACCAATCTATGTGTCCACCAATCTATATGTCCACTAAATTATGTGTCAACCAATTTATATGTCCACCAATCTATATGTCTACCAATCTATATTTCCACCAATCTATATGTCCACTAATCTATATGTCCACCAATCTATATGTCCACTAATCTATATGTCCACCAATCTATAAGTCCACTAATCTATATGTCCAACAATCTATATACCCATTAATTTATATGTCCACAAATCTATACGTCCACTAAATTATGTGTCCAGCAATCTATATGTCCTCCAATCTATGTGTCCACTAATCTATTCGTCCAATAATCTATATGTTCACTAATCTATATGTCCACCAATGTAAATGTTCGCCAATCTATATGTTCACAAATGTATGTGTTTTTTGTGTGTATATCCTGCCTATAAGGCGTAAACACCGAGTGTCGTAACAACGACCTCATCACCAGCATGTGTCACGTGTGTACCGATTGTCTGTCATACTGGAATGTTGTACTAACGACATTCTAGAATGTTGTACTAACGACATTCTAGAATGTTGCAGTAACGACTATACATTCGTTACGTCAAACATATTAAAATATACCTTATCTGGTCTCATCAAAAACAAGAGGTCCGCAGAGAGATGACCTATGTTAGATTGTTGAAACACTGCGACAGTCGTTAGACTGTAAGCAACGATTGCTTTTCTTTATGTTTACGTCATGGGTGTCTTGATATGGACTTCGAGAGTACTTAACTTTCGTTTCACTGGCTTATTTGGACGGGGTTTTAATCTTCATATTTGTTTCTTAAAATTCTCAAATGTTGGACATTATAGTGAATCTTCTTCTTCTTTTCTTCTATTCTTCCTCTGCTACCGTTGGCGTCGAGGGGAGAAACAATCTGCGATATTATAGTGATAGAAAGCAAAAATAAAGGACTCAGCCTTTATAGCAAAAAGACAGAAGTAATGGTAGCAACAAAGAAAAAGAAATCACCTCAGTGCAAAATAAAGACAAGCGGAACAATATTAAAACAGGTAAATGAATTTAAATATTTGGGAACTTTGTTAACCTCAGACGGAAGATGTACAAAAGAGGTGAGATGCAGAATGGCTCAGGCAAAAGCAGCTTTCCAAAAAAATGAGGAAGATACTATGCAATCCGTTTTTGACAATCGAAACAAGAAAAAGAGTTCTTAAATGTTATGTAGAGCTAGTCTTAACATATGGATGTGAATCATGGACAATAGGACAACAGACAAGAAAATCACTGGAGGTTGTAGAAATGTGGTTTAACAGAAGAATGTTGAGAATACCATGGACAACTAAGAAGAGTAATGAAAACGTTCTGAAAGAGACCAAAGCAAAAAGAGAGCTAATTTCCAATATTAGGAAGAGACAATCATCATTTTTTGGCCATGTAGTGAGAAGAAAACAACTGGAATATATTGTGACGACTGGGAAAATTGAGGGACGAAGAGATAGAGGGAAACAAAGAGAAAAAATACCAGACAGCTTAAGAGAATGGCTTGGCAGAAGGTCAACAACATAAATGATAGATAGCTGTCGAGATCGAAAATTGTGGACAGACATGATCACCTACGCCAGCAGGCCCGGTACTTGATGATGATGATGATTTGTTTCTTGTTTTTGCAAAAACTAACATTTGGATAAAGAGAGTAATAAACTGTCTCTATGTCTTCACTTGCTCAGACTGTTTGTTACTTGATTGTCAGCTGAGGTATAATGATTCGACATATTTCTCTCTCTCTCTCTCTCTCTCTCTCTCTCTCTCTCTCTCTTTCTCTCTCTCTCTCTCTTCTCTCTCTCTCTCTCTCTCTCTATCTATCTATCTATCTATCTATCTATCTACTTCGTCTTATACCCTTATGGTATATTATGTCTTTTGGCGTGTGCTGAGACTGCTATGATGGGGACTGCAGCAACCTTTCTCTGTTTGTGAGATGAGATATTAATTCGGATGATTCCACAGGCACGGGCAGTTGAGCAATTATGGATTTTAATTCGTTTGCAGTGATACCGGGGTCTTCCATAACCATAACCATAACCATAACCATAACCATAACCATAACCATAACCATAACCATACCCTTGGGTTGTCGAGGGAGATACACAGTTCTTGTTCTTGCCATTCTTGCAGCCTCAACCATTGTCCTTTGTTGTTGTTACAGCATTACTTGGGTGTTCTCAGTCCATTTTACTCTGTGCCTACCGCTGAATATTTTCCATCTCCTCTGTTGATATATTTCGTAAATGATATAATGCTCCTAAATGACAGCATCAACAAGATACAAAATATCACAGATACCATATCATCCATAGCGGAAATAAAGGACATGGAATCTACAGGGATAAAACAAAAATAATAAAAAATGAAGTGTACTCCAGAGGGAAATATATATATATCTATCACCAGACATTGGAAAGAGAAGACCACTATAAATATTTAGGTAGTTATAGAGATCAATAAGGTGATACAAAGAAAGAGATAAGCAGCAGGATAACAAAAGCAGTAATGAATTTTAAAAACCTGGACAAAATATGGAAAGCAAGAATACAAAGTTATAAAAACAATATTTAGAATATTCAACGCAAATATGTTATCATCCTTACTTGTTCTTCTGAGCAGTTAAGTTATTGGTGGGTTAGTTATCATCATTGAGTTGTTAAGTTATTGGTGGGTTAGTTATCATCATTGAGTTGTTAAGTTATTGGTTGGTTAGTTATCATCATTGAGTTGTTAAGTTATTGGTGGGTTAGTTATCATCATTGAGTTGTTAAGTTATTGGTGGGTTAGTTATCATCATTGAGTTGTTAAGTTATTGGTGGGTTAGTTATCATCATTGAGTTGTTAAGTTATTGGTGGGTTAGTTATCATTATTGAGTTGTTAAGTTATTGGTGGGTTAGTTATCATCATTGAGTTGTTAAGTTGTTGGTGGGTTAGTTATCATCATTGAGTTGTTAAGTTGTTGGTGGGTTAGTTATATAGTTGGGTTGTTGGTGGAGACGTTAAGTTATTGTGGGTTAGTTAACATTATTGAGACTTGAAGTTATTGGTGGGTTAGTTATCATCATTGAGTTGTTAAGTTATTGGTGGGTTAGTTATCAACATTGAGACGTTAAGTTATTGTGGGTTAGTTAACATTATTGAGACTTGAAGTTATTGGTGGGTTAGTTATCATCATTGAGACGGTTCAGCACACGGCTGCCAGGGAAAAATGGATTAACACGCCAAATTCAGTTCCTAGTCTCTAGGGACTTCGTCAGAGGTAAAAGCTGGCGAACGAAAAAAAAAATGTGGACATGCAGTAGAAGATGTTGGTCAATGTGTATATCATGTAAGTTGTATAGATCAAGAAGTAGATCAATGTGTATATCATGTAAGTTGTACAGATCAAGAAGTAGATCAATGTGTATATCATGTAAGTTGTATAGATCAAGAAGTAGATCAATGTGTATATCATGTAAGTTGCATAGATCAAGATGTAGATCAATGTGTATATCATGTAAGTTGTATAGATCAAGAAGTAGATCAATGTGTATATCATGTAAGTTGTATAGATCAAGAAGTAGATCAATGTGTATATCATGTAAGTTGCATAGATCAAGATGTAGATCAATGTGTATATCATGTAAGTTGCATAGATCAGGAGACAGACACAAGGAGGGACATTAGAATCAAAATAGCGAAGGCAGCAATGACTTTCCAAAGGACTAGAGGTAGGGTTCGATCCCAACTGACGGCTTCCGGGTTCACCCAGCCTTTAATGGGTACCGGATTTTTTCTGGGAATGTAAAGCGGCACGGGCGAAATACTGACCTCATTACCCCAAAAATCATGTGCCGAAGGTCTGTAAAATTTATGGTCACTAACACCATATTCCCTATAAGCCACTTGGCGTGATGGGGGTACTTTACTTTTTTTTTATGTATGAGAGAGCTGAAAACAACAAAAGACATAAAAATAATTTGTATGTATTTGAAAACAAATGAATCAGGAAAACACATCGTTTACAATGGTTCAACACTAGTTCAGAAATAAGAGAAATGACAAAGCTTCCAAAATTATTACTTATAATCAAGAGAATCAAGTGTATGGAATAACCAGTAAAATAACAACAAAATCATGTATGAGATTATAAGAGAAAGAGTAAGCATTGAACGCAGAAACAACAAATAGACTGGTTTGTCCATCAAGAAAAAATGTCATGTGATTCCTTACAATACAAAGCTTATATTAAAAGATGAGAAGGGAGAAGAGCAACAGGCAAACCAAGAGTAAGATAGACAGACGACATCAAAGAATCGCTACAACAACATCAATTGACAGTGAGTGAAGCCGTCAAAAAGGCGAGGCTACAACTTTGTATCTCCCTCTACAACCGAACGGGTATAAGAGGAAGTGAACAAAAGAAAGACAGAAAGAAAGAAAGAAAGAAAGAAAGAAAGAAAGAAAGAAAGAAAAAAAGAAAGAAAAAATAAAGAAGGAAAGAAAGATAGAAAGAAAAAGAAAGAAAGAAAGAAAAAAGAAATGAAGAAAGAAAGGAAGGAAGGAAGAAAGAAAGAAAGAAAGAAAGAAAGGAAGAAAGAAAGGAAGAAAGAAAGAAAGAAAGAACGAAAAATGACACTGCATACAGTGTAATGATAGCACAGTGGTTAGTGAACTGGACTACAAAGGACAAGGGGTAGGGTTCGATCCCAACCGACGGCTTCCTGGTTCACCCAGCCTTTAATAGGTACCGGATTTTTTTCTGGGAAAGTGAAGCGGGAACGGGCGTAATACCGAACACATTACCCCAAAAATCATGTGCTGAAGGTCTGTAAAAATTTACGGTCACTAACACCATATTCCCTATACGCCACTTGGCATGACAGGGGTAATTTACTTTTTTTTTTTAATACAGTGTAATATTCCGACCTAGATAAATGAATGTTTTTGGACTTTGTGTCTGCTGTTGCCTACTTACTGCAACATTCGACAAATATCGAGAAGCAATCATTTCTTCTCTGCCTTTATTCGGGTGTGGCTCTCATTTATTTTGTTGTGTTCATGTTGTGATTCCACAAACGTTGATAGATTGTCCAGCTTCGATCAGATTTTCATTCACGATTTGAGTCTATTTCTTGTCTCTTGTCAGGTGTCAAGCTTCGATCAGATTTTCATTCACGATTTGAGTCTATTTCTTGTCTCTTGTCAGGTGTCAAGCTTCGATCAGATTTTCATTCACGATTTGAGTCTATTTCTTGTCTCTTGTCAGGTGTCAAGCTTCGATCAGATTTTCATTCACGATTTGAGTCTATTTCTTGTCTCTTGTCAGGTGTCAAGCTTCGATCAGATTTTCATTCACGATTTGAGTCTATTTCTTGTCTCTTGTCAGGTGTCAAGCTTCGATCAGATTTTCATTCACGATTTGAGTCTATTTCTTGTCTCTTGTCAGGTGTCAAGCTTCGATCAGATTTTCATTCACGATTTGAGTCTATTTCTTGTCTCTTGTCAGGTGTCAAGCTTCGATCAGATTTTCATTCACGATTTGAGTCTATTTCTTGTCTCTTGTCAGGTGTCAAGCTTCGATCAGATTTTCATTCACGATTTGAGTCTATTTCTTGTCTCTTGTCAGGTGTCAAGCTTCGATCAGATTTTCATTCACGATTTGAGTCTATTTCTTGTCTCTTGTCAGGTGTCAAGCTTCGATCAGATTTTCATTCACGATTTGAGTCTATTTCTTGTCTCTTGTCAGGTGTCAAGCTTCGATCAGATTTTCATTCACGATTTGAGTCTATTTCTTGTCTCTTGTCAGGTGTCAAGCTTCGATCAGATTTTCATTCACGATTTGAGTCTATTTCTTGTCTCTTGTCAGGTGTCAAGCTTCGATCAGATTTTCATTCACGATTTGAGTCTATTTCTTGTCTCTTGTCAGGTGTCAAGCTTCGATCAGATTTTCATTCACGATTTGAGTCTATTTCTTGTCTCTTGTCAGGTGTCAAGCTTCGATCAGATTTTCATTCACGATTTGAGTCTATTTCTTGTCTCTTGTCAGGTGTCAAGCTTCGATCAGATTTTCATTCACGATTTGAGTCTATTTCTTGTCTCTTGTCAGGTGTCAAGCTTCGATCAGATTTTCATTCACGATTTGAGTCTATTTCTTGTCTCTTGTCAGGTGTCAAGCTTCGATCAGATTTTCATTCACGATTTGAGTCTATTTCTTGTCTCTTGTCAGGTGTCAAGCTTCGATCAGATTTTCATTCACGATTTGAGTCTATTTCTTGTCTCTTGTCAGGTGTCAAGCTTCGATCAGATTTTCATTCACGATTTGAGTCTATTTCTTGTCTCTTGTCAGGTGTCAAGCTTCGATCAGATTTTCATTCACGATTTGAGTCTATTTCTTGTCTCTTGTCAGGTGTCAAGCTTCGATCAGATTTTCATTCACGATTTGAGTCTATTTCTTGTCTCTTGTCAGGTGTCAAGCTTCGATCAGATTTTCATTCACGATTTGAGTCTATTTCTTGTCTCTTGTCAGGTGTCAAGCTTCGATCAGATTTTCATTCACGATTTGAGTCTATTTCTTGTCTCTTGTCAGGTGTCAAGCTTCGATCAGATTTTCATTCACGATTTGAGTCTATTTCTTGTCTCTTGTCAGGTGTCAAGCTTCGATCAGATTTTCATTCACGATTTGAGTCTATTTCTTGTCTCTTGTCAGGTGTCAAGCTTCGATCAGATTTTCATTCACGATTTGAGTCTATTTCTTGTCTCTTGTCAGGTGTCAAGCTTCGATCAGATTTTCATTCACGATTTGAGTCTATTTCTTGTCTCTTGTCAGGTGTCAAGCTTCGATCAGATTTTCATTCACGATTTGAGTCTATTTCTTGTCTCTTGTCAGGTGTCAAGCTTCGATCAGATTTTCATTCACGATTTGAGTCTATTTCTTGTCTCTTGTCAGGTGTCAAGCTTCGATCAGATTTTCATTCACGATTTGAGTCTATTTCTTGTCTCTTGTCAGGTGTCAAGCTTCGATCAGATTTTCATTCACGATTTGAGTCTATTTCTTGTCTCTTGTCAGGTGTCAAGCTTCGATCAGATTTTCATTCACGATTTGAGTCTATTTCTTGTCTCTTGTCAGGTGTCAAGCTTCGATCAGATTTTCATTCACGATTTGAGTCTATTTCTTGTCTCTTGTCAGGTGTCAAGCTTCGATCAGATTTTCATTCACGATTTGAGTCTATTTCTTGTCTCTTGTCAGGTGTCAAGCTTCGATCAGATTTTCATTCACGATTTGAGTCTATTTCTTGTCTCTTGTCAGGTGTCAAGCTTCGATCAGATTTTCATTCACGATTTGAGTCTATTTCTTGTCTCTTGTCAGGTGTCAAGCTTCGATCAGATTTTCATTCACGATTTGAGTCTATTTCTTGTCTCTTGTCAGGTGTCAAGCTTCGATCAGATTTTCATTCACGATTTGAGTCTATTTCTTGTCTCTTGTCAGGTGTCAAGCTTCGATCAGATTTTCATTCACGATTTGAGTCTATTTCTTGTCTCTTGTCAGGTGTCAAGCTTCGATCAGATTTTCATTCACGATTTGAGTCTATTTCTTGTCTCTTGTCAGGTGTCAAGCTTCGATCAGATTTTCATTCACGATTTGAGTCTATTTCTTGTCTCTTGTCAGGTGTCAAGCTTCGATCAGATTTTCATTCACGATTTGAGTCTATTTCTTGTCTCTTGTCAGGTGTCAAGCTTCGATCAGATTTTCATTCACGATTTGAGTCTATTTCTTGTCTCTTGTCAGGTGTCAAGCTTCGATCAGATTTTCATTCACGATTTGAGTCTATTTCTTGTCTCTTGTCAGGTGTCAAGCTTCGATCAGATTTTCATTCACGATTTGAGTCTATTTCTTGTCTCTTGTCAGGTGTCAAGCTTCGATCAGATTTTCATTCACGATTTGAGTCTATTTCTTGTCTCTTGTCAGGTGTCAAGCTTCGATCAGATTTTCATTCACGATTTGAGTCTATTTCTTGTCTCTTGTCAGGTGTCAAGCTTCGATCAGATTTTCATTCACGATTTGAGTCTATTTCTTGTCTCTTGTCAGGTGTCAAGCTTCGATCAGATTTTCATTCACGATTTGAGTCTATTTCTTGTCTCTTGTCAGGTGTCAAGCTTCGATCAGATTTTCATTCACGATTTGAGTCTATTTCTTGTCTCTTGTCAGGTGTCAAGCTTCGATCAGATTTTCATTCACGATTTGAGTCTATTTCTTGTCTCTTGTCAGGTGTCAAGCTTCGATCAGATTTTCATTCACGATTTGAGTCTATTTCTTGTCTCTTGTCAGGTGTCAAGCTTCGATCAGATTTTCATTCACGATTTGAGTCTATTTCTTGTCTCTTGTCAGGTGTCAAGCTTCGATCAGATTTTCATTCACGATTTGAGTCTATTTCTTGTCTCTTGTCAGGTGTCAAGCTTCGATCAGATTTTCATTCACGATTTGAGTCTATTTCTTGTCTCTTGTCAGGTGTCAAGCTTCGATCAGATTTTCATTCACGATTTGAGTCTATTTCTTGTCTCTTGTCAGGTGTCAAGCTTCGATCAGATTTTCATTCACGATTTGAGTCTATTTCTTGTCTCTTGTCAGGTGTCAAGCTTCGATCAGATTTTCATTCACGATTTGAGTCTATTTCTTGTCTCTTGTCAGGTGTCAAGCTTCGATCAGATTTTCATTCACGATTTGAGTCTATTTCTTGTCTCTTGTCAGGTGTCAAGCTTCGATCAGATTTTCATTCACGATTTGAGTCTATTTCTTGTCTCTTGTCAGGTGTCAAGCTTCGATCAGATTTTCATTCACGATTTGAGTCTATTTCTTGTCTCTTGTCAGGTGTCAAGCTTCGATCAGATTTTCATTCACGATTTGAGTCTATTTCTTGTCTCTTGTCAGGTGTCAAGCTTCGATCAGATTTTCATTCACGATTTGAGTCTATTTCTTGTCTCTTGTCAGGTGTCAAGCTGTGAGTAGAACCCAAATGTCGCTCTCTGTCTTCCTTGTAGCATAAATCTATAAGAGTCACTGTCTAAACTTTCCTTCGCAACATAAATCTATAAGAGTCACTGTCTAAACTTTCCTTCGCAACATAAATCTATAAGAGTCACTGTCTAAACTTTCCTTCGCAACATAAATCTATAAGAGTCACTCTCTAAACTTTCCTTCGCAACATAAATCTATAAGAGTCACTCTCTAAACTTTCCTTCGTAACATAAATCTATAAGAGTCACTCTCTAAACTTTCCTTCGCAACATAAATCTATAAGAGTCACTCTCTAAACTTTCCTTCGCAACATAAATCTATAAGAGTCACTCTCTAAACTTTCCTTCGCAACATAAATCTATAAGAGTCACTCTCTAAACTTTCCTTCGCAACATAAATCTATAAGAGTCACTCTCTAAACTTTCCTTCGCAACATAAATCTATAAGAGTCACTCTCTAAACTTTCCTTCGCAACATAAATCTATAAGAGTCACTCTCTAAACTTTCCTTCGCAACATAAATCTATAAGAGTCACTCTCTAAACTTTCCTTCGCAACATAAATCTATAAGAGTCACTCTCTAAACTTTCCTTCGCAACATAAATCTATAAGAGTCACCGTCTAAACTTTCCTTCGCAACATAAATCTATAAGAGTCACTCTCTAAACTTTCCTTCGCAACATAAATCTATAAGAGTCACTCTCTAAACTTTCCTTCGCAACATAAATCTATAAGAGTCACTCTCTAAACTTTCCTTCGCAACATAAATCTATAAGAGTCACTCTCTAAACTTTCCTTCGCAACATAAATCTATAAGAGTCACTGTCTAAACTTTCCTTCGCAACATAAATCTATAAGAGTCACTCTCTAAACTTTCCTTCGCAACATAAATCTATAAGAGTCACTCTCTAAACTTTCCTTCGCAACATAAATCTATAAGAGTCACTCTCTAAACTTTCCTTCGCAACATAAATCTATAAGAGTCAATCTCTAAACTTTCCTTCGCAACATAAATCTATAAGAGTCACTGTCTAAACTTTACTTCGTAACATAAATCTATAAGAGTCACTCTCTAAACTTTCCTTCGCAACATAAATCTATAAGAGTCACTCTCTAAACTTTCCTTCGCAACATAAATCTATAAGAGTCACTGTCTAAACTTTCCTTCGCAACATAAATCTATAAGAGTCACTCTCTAAACTTTCCTTCGCAACATAAATCTATAAGAGTCACTCTCTAAACTTTCCTTCGCAACATAAATCTATAAGAGTCACTCTCTAAACTTTCCTTCGCAACATAAATCTATAAGAGTCACTCTCTAAACTTTCCTTCGCAACATAAATCTATAACAGTCAATCTCTAAACTTTCCTTCGCAACATAAATCTATAAGAGTCACTGTCTAAACTTTACTTCGTAACATAAATCTATAAGAGTCACTCTCTAAACTTTCCTTCGCAACATAAATCTATAAGAGTCACTCTCTAAACTTTCCTTCGCAACATAAATCTATAAGAGTCACTGTCTAAACTTTCCTTCGCAACATAAATCTATAAGAGTCACTCTCTAAACTTTCCTTCGCAACATTAATCTATAAGAGTCACTGTCTAAACTTTACTTCGCAACATAAATCTATAAGAGTCACTGTCTAAACTTTACTTCGCAACATAAATCTATAAGAGTCACTGTCTAAACTTTACTTCACAACATAAATCTATAAGAGTCACTCTCTAAACTTTACTTCGTAACATAAATCTATAAGAGTCACTCTCTAAACTTTACTTCGTAACATAAATCTATAAAAGTCACTCTTCGTAACATAAATCTATAAGAGTCACTCTCTATCCTTCCTTCACAAAACACATCTAAAAGAGTTACTCTTTAACTTTCCTTTCAAAACAAATCTATCAGTCCTTTCTCAATAGTCTTCTCCTACCTGTGATCTATACCTTAATCTTCACTCTCCTACTGTGACCTATACATTAATCTTCACTCTCCTACCTGTGATCTATGCCTTAATCTTCACTCTCCTACCTGTGATCTATACCTTAATCTTCATCTCCTACAACCGTGAACGTTTCGGGATAACCTATGCCTTCAGTTGTTTTTTTCCACATTCGTGTATCAATATACAAAATGAAGTGACATGAAGATCCCATGTATCAATATACAAAATGAAGTGACACGAAGATCCCATGTATCAATATACAAAATGAAATTACATGAAGATCCCATGTATCAATATACAAAATGAAATTACATGAAGATCCCATGTATCAATATACAAAATGAAGTGACATGAAGATCCCATGTATCAAAGTCACAAAACTGAAGTGACATGAAGATCCCATGTATCAATATACAAAATGAAGTGACATGAAGATCCCATGTATCAAAGTCACAAAACTGAAGTGACATGAAGATCCCATGTATTAATATACAAAATGAAGTGACATGAAGATCCCATGTATCAATATACAAAATGAAGTGACATGAAGATCCCATGTATCAATATACAAAATGAAGTGACATGAAGATCCCATGTATCAAAGTCACAAAACTGAAGTGACATGAAGATCCCATGTATCAAAGTCACAAAACTGAAGTGACATGAAGATCACATGTATCAAAGTCACAAAACTGAAGTGACATGAAGATACTTACACTTATTGGACTGGACTTTTATTTGATGAGAATATTCAAAGAAGTGACTTGAGGAAAATCCTGAATTAACGAAAACGTGGAAAAACAGCGCCCATTTTAAACCCACTACACTTTCAGACTGGCAGCCGTATTGAGCAGGCGGCACCTGATAGACTGTCTACAATAATTCAATATAACCTTTTCTGCGTGATCGCAGAATTAATTCGCATTCATTTCGCTGTAATTACCTGACCTTAGAATCCCTACTCGCTGTGTGTCAGCCACATTCGTGCACTTTCGCTATATTTATATTTGACCTGTATTGGCGTCAAGCACTTGATTGCCGTCAACATAGTTCCGTTGCTTGTAGATACATGTTTCACATTTTAGCTTTTGTAAACACCGCCACAGTTATGTATCGCTGATACTTTAGTTCATTTGTTAGATTCTATATTCCCGTGAAGATATCACACACACACACACACACTCACACACACACACACACACACACACACCTCTTCTATTACACATCCAAAGCAGAAGTTGTCTTTCAGTGTAAAACCTTGTGTGATTACAACTTGCATCTCCCGAAACTCGTAGGTTTGCTAAATATTGATCTTATCGTTATTGAGCTATTAGCGGGTCATAATCATTGCACTCCGAACATGTCCATAGGTGCTCAGATCCCCTCCTCAGTTATTGAGCTATTAGCGGGCCATAATCATTGCACTCCGAACATGTCCATAGGTGCTCAGATCCCCTCCTCAGTTATTGAGCTATTAGCGGGTCATAATCATTGCACTCCGAACATGTCCATAGGTGCTCAGATCCCCTCATCAGTTATTGAGCTATTAGCGGGTCATAATCATTGCACTCCGAACATGTCCATAGGTGCTCAGATCCCCTCCTCAGTTATTGAACTATTAGCGGGTCATAATCATTGCACTCCGAACATGTCCATAGGTGCTCAGATCCCCTCCTCAGTTATTGAGCTATTAGCGGGTCATAATCATTGCACTCCGAACATGTCCATAGGTGCTCAGATCCCCTCCTCAGTTATTGAGCTATTAGCGGGTCATCATCATTGCACTCCGAACATGTCCATAGGTGTTCAGATCCCCTCCTCAGTTATTGAGCTATTAGCGGGTCATAATCATTGCACTCCGAACATGTCCATAGGTGCTCAGATCCCCTCCTCAGTTATTGAGCTATAAGCGGGTCATAATCATTGCACTCCGAACATGTCCATAGGTGCTCAGATCCCCTCATCAGTTATTGAGCTATTAGCGGGTCATCATCATTGCACTCCGAACATGTCCATAGGTGCTCAGATCCCCTCCTCAGTTATTGAGCTATTAGCGGATCATAATCATTGCACTCCGAACATGTCCATAGGTGCTCAGATCCCTCCTCAGTTATTGAGCTATTAGCGGGTCATAATCATTGCACTCCGAACATGTCCATAGGTGCTCAGATCCCCTCCTCAGTTATTGAGCTATTAGCGGGTCATAATCATTGCACTCCGAACATGTTTATAGGTGCTCAGATCCCCTCCTCAGTTATTGAGCTATTAGCGGGCCATAATCATTGCACTCCGAACATGTCCATAGGTGCTCAGATCCCCTCCTCAGTTATTGAGCTATTAGCGGGTCATAATCATTGCACTCCGAACATGTCCATAGGTGCTCAGATCCCCTCCTCAGTTATTGAGCTATTAGCGGGTCATAATCATTGCACTCCGAACATGTCCATAGGTGCTCAGATCCCCTCCTCAGTTATTGAGCTATTAGCGGGTCATAATCATTGCACTCCGAACATGTCCATAGGTGCTCAGATCCCCTCCTCAGTTATTGAACTATTAGCGGGTCATAATCATTGCACTCCGAACATGTCCATAGGTGCTCAGATCCCCTCCTCAGTTATTGAGCTATTAGCGGGTCATAATCATTGCACTCCGAACATGTCCATAGGTGCTCAGATCCCCTCCTCAGTTATTGAGCTATTAGCGGGTCATCATCATTGCACTCCGAACATGTCCATAGGTGTTCAGATCCCCTCCTCAGTTATTGAGCTATTAGCGGGTCATCATCATTGCACTCCGAACATGTCCATAGGTGCTCAGATCCCCTCCTCAGTTATTGAACTATTAGCGGGTCATAATCATTGCACTCCGAACATGTCCATAGGTGCTCAGATCCCCACCTCAGTTATTGAGCTATCAGCGGGTCATAATCATTGCACTCCGAACATGTCCATAGGTGCTCAGATCCCCTCCTCAGTTATTGAGCTATTAGCGGGTCATAATCATTGCACTCCGAACATGTCCATAGGTGTTCAGATCCCCTCATCAGTTATTGAGCTATTAGCGGGTCATAATCATTGCACTCCGAACATGTCCATAGGTGCTCAGATCCCCTCCTCAGTTATTGAGCTATTAGCGGGTCATAATCATTGCACTCCGAACATGTCCATAGGTGTTCAGATCCCCTCATCAGTTATTGAGCTATTAGCGGGTCATAATCATTGCACTCCGAACATGTCCATAGGTGCTCAGATCCCCTCCTCAGTTATTGAGCTATTAGCGGGTCATAATCATTGCACTCCGAACATGTCCATAGGTGCTCAGATCCCCTCCTCAGTTATTGAACTATTAGCGGGTCATAATCATTGCACTCCGAACATGTCCATAGGTGTTCAGATCCCCTCATCAGTTATTGAGCTATTAGCGGGTCATAATCATTGCACTCCGAACATGTCCATAGGTGCTCAGATCCCCTCCTCAGTTATTGAGCTATTAGCGGGTCATAATCATTGCACTCCGAACATGTCCATAGGTGCTCAGATCCCCTCCTCAGTTATTGAACTATTAGCGGGTCATAATCATTGCACTCCGAACATGTCCATAGGTGCTCAGATCCCCTCCTCAGTTATTGAGCTATTAGCGGGTCATAATCATTGCACTCCGAACATGTCCATAGGTGCTCAGATCCCCTCCTCAGTTATTGAGCTATTAGCGGGTCATCATCATTGCACTCCGAACATGTCCATAGGTGTTCAGATCCCCTCCTCAGTTATTGAGCTATTAGCGGGTCATCATCATTGCACTCCGAACATGTCCATAGGTGCTCAGATCCCCTCCTCAGTTATTGAACTATTAGCGGGTCATAATCATTGCACTCCGAACATGTCCATAGGTGCTCAGATCCCCTCCTCAGTTATTGAGCTATTAGCGGGTCATAATCATTGCACTCCGAACATGTTTATAGGTGCTCAGATCCCCTCCTCAGTTATTGAGCTATTAGCGGGTCATAATCATTGCACTCCGAACATGTCCATAGGTGCTCAGATCCCCTCCTCAGTTATTGAGCTATTAGCGGGTCATAATCATTGCACTCCGAACATGTTTATAGGTGCTCAGATCCCCTCCTCAGTTATTGAGCTATTAGCGGGTCATAATCATTACACTCCGAACATGTCCATAGGTGCTCAGATCCCCTCCTCAGCAAGTCCCGCAGTGTCCAGCGACTGACGACTCCAGTTCTGTGTTGGTTCTTCTTACACGCCCACTAAGTTTCTCGTTTCTGGCTGTGCCCATCTTAACTCCCATCTCTTTCATCCGAAGAAGTGACGTGGACTCATGGTTGTCGAAGTCCTGTGTCTTTCCAATTTCCCGGAGGGCATTGATGATGTCCGCCCGATCCATTGGTTGACAGTCCTCAACAATAGCGCAGCTAGTATGAGGAAGTGAAGAAAGAAAGGAAGAAAGAAAGAAGAAAGAAAGAAAGAAAGAAAGAAAGAAAGAAAGAAAGAAAGAAAGAAAGAAAGAAAGAAAGAAAGAAAGAAAGAAAGAAAGAAAGAAAGAAAGAAAGAAAGAAAGAAAGAAAAAAGAAGAAAGAAAGAAAGAAAGAAGGAAAAATATTATCGCTATGAACATTAACTACTAAAATATCTTTTGTTCCGTCTTCACTTCCTTTTGTACCTGTTCGGGTGTCGAGTGAGATACCAAGTTATCTCCCTTTTGGTAGCTTCACTCAATGTCAATTGACGTTGTTGTAGCGTTTCTTTGATGTTGTCTGTCCATCTTATTCTTGGTCTGCCTCTTGCTCTTCTCTTTTCTCCTCTTTTAATATTTACTTTGTATGGTAAGGAATCGCACACCATTCTTCAATACCTACTCTTTCTCTTATAGTATGGTTTATGATTCTGTCTTTTCTGGTCACTCCATGCGCTTTTCTCAGACACTGCATCTTTGTGGTGACAAGCTTTCTGGTATGTTTAGACGTAAGTGTCCATGTTTGGTATTGGCAGTACAATATGGGAATGAATATACTCTGTATGAGATGTTTCTTGGTGGCGGTGGGTATTGCTTTGTGTTGGAGTATAGGGGCAGCTGTCCCAGTATTTGGTTTGCCTTGTTACATTGTACGTCTGTTACTGTATCGAGTATACCTCATTCAGTGAATGTTGTTCCCACATCTCTTTCAGTACGTTCCGCCCCATGGTGCGCTATTTCCGTTTTGGTTCCGTACGTTCCGCCCCATGGTGCGCTATTTCCGTTTTGTTTCCGTACGTTCCGCCCCATGGTGCGCTATTTCCGTTTTGGTTCCGTACGTTCCGCCCCATGGTGCGCTATTTCCGTTTTGTTTCCGTACGTTCCGCCCCATGGTGCGCTATTTCCGTTTTGGTTCCGTACGTTCCGTCCCATGGTGCGCTATTTCCGTTTCGGTTCCGTACGTTCCGCCCCATGGTGCGCTATTTCTGTTTCGGTTGTGTACGTTCCGCCCATGGTGCGCCATTTCCATTTCGGTTGTGCATGTTCCGCCCCATGGTGCGCCATTTCCGTTTTGGTTGTGTACGTTCCGCCCCATGGTGCGGCATTTTTCGTTTTGGTTGTGTACGTTCCGCCCCATGGTGCGCCATTTTTCGTTTTGGTTGTGTACGTTCCGCCCCATGGTGCGCCATTTCCGTTTCGGTTGCGTACGTTCCGCCCCATGGTGCGTCATTTCCGTTTTGGTTGTGTACGTTCCGCCCCATGGTGCGTCATTTACGTTTTGGTTCCGTACATTTCGCCCCATGGTGCGCTATTTCCGTTTTGGTTCCGTACGTTCCGCCCCATGGTGCGCCATTTCCGTTTTGGTTGTGTACGTTCCGCCCCATGGTGCGCCATTTCCGTTTTGGTTGTGTACGTTCCGCCCCATGGTGCGCCATTTCCGTTTTGGTTGTGTACGTTCCGCCCCATGGTGCGCCATTTCCGTTTTGGTTGTGTACGTTCCGCCCCATGGTGCGCCATTTCCGTTTTGGTTGTGTACGTTCCGCCCCATGGTGCGCCATTTCCGTTTCGGTTGTGTACGTTCCGCCCCATGGTGCGCCATTTCCGTTTCGTTTGTGTACGTTCCGCCCCATGATGCACCACGCTAAATTTGATTAGTGTGAACGCCATCAAACCATATTCGTTTTACATGTCTTGTATCATCTGGATATTGGTGAAATCGAATACCTTGTTCAATTATCTAAACATTCATATATAATATGTTATATGTTAGATAAATATAAATATGTAGATTGATTCTTAAAACCTTGAACAATTTTGTCTCTGAAATCTCTTCCGTTGTGTCGATAACAAGCTTCCGTGCGGAAAGAGTTTAAAGTTTGTTACTTGTTTTATAACATGATATATAACAATGCTTAGTATTTTCTTTTGTCTTCCTATTGATCTAACTTTTGTTTTTTTTCAGTGCTTATTTTCATGTTATTTATTTTACAATCTGTATTCAAGAACAGTAGATGTTCATGTTCTGTTTCTTTGAAAGTTGTAAGGGTCTGGTCGTCAGCGAAAAGTAGTTCATTGATATCTTCACACTGTGATGTGGCATTCGTGCATGTTTTGTCAATGTAAGTAATAAACAAGAATGGTGACAACACGCAGCCTTGTCTTACTCCGGATGTTGCTGCCAATGGTTTTGATGTTCCTTTATTTGCTCTAATCACACTTCTACAGTTACTATATAAGCTCTTGTAACATCTAATAAGGTGATCATTTACTTGCTCTAATCACACTTCTACAGTTACTATATAAGCTCTTGTAACATCTAATAAGGCGATCATTTACTTGCTCTAATCACACTTCTACAGTTACTATATAAGCTCTTGTAACATCTAATAAGGCGATCATTTACTTGCTCTAATCACACTTCTACAGTTACTATATAAGCTCTTGTAACATCAAATAAGGTGTTCATTTACTTGCTCTAATCACACTTCTACAGTTGCTATATAAGCTCTTGTAACATCGAGTAAGATGCTCATTTACTGGCTCTAATCACACTTCTTCAGTTACTATATACGCTCTTGTAACAACTAATAAGATGCTCATTTACTTGCTCTAATCACACTTCTACAGTTGCTATATAAGCTCTTGTAACATCGAGTAAGATGCTCATTTACTGGCTCTAATCACACTTCTTCAGTTACTATATACGCTCTTGTAACAACTAATAAGATGCTCATTTACTTGCTCTAATCACACTTCTACAGTTGCTATATAAGCTCTTGTAACATCGAGTAAGATGCTCATTTACTCCGTAGTGAGCCAATGTTTGCTTGCATCACATATTTCTATCCATCCTATGGGAAGCTTTCTCGCGTTCTCTAGGCACACGTTCCTCTCATGTTCCAGCTGCCTGGCTGTCAATACAAGTAGCATTCACATCAAAATTGACTTCAACTCAACATTTGTGTGTGTGTGTCTGGTGTCTCAAACTGAAACCACTTCCATAAAATATCAGTTTTAAGAATAAAGTGGAATGTACTAGACTCAGCTAATGATAGTCTTAATCGCTAAGAGTGAAAATGAGTTACAAAAAATGTTGGACATTATAGTGAAAGAAAGCAAAAATAAAGGACTTAGCCTTAATAGCAAAAAGATAGAAGTAATGGTAACAACAAAGAAAAAGACATCACCTCAGTGCAAAATAAAGACAAGTGGAACATTATTAAAACAGGTAAATGAATTTAAATATTTGGGAACTTTGTTAACCTCAGACGGAAGATGTACAAAAGAGGTGAGAAGCAGAATGGCTCAGGCAAAAGCAGCTTTCTAGAAAATGAGGAAGATACTATGCAATCCATTTTTGACAATAGAAACAAGAAAAAGAGTTCTCAAATGTTATGTAGAGCCAGTCTTAACATATGGATGTGAATAATGGACAATAGGACGACAAACAAAAAATCACTGGAGTCTGTAGAAATGTGGTTTTACAGAAGAATATTGAGAGTACCATGGACAGCTAAGAAGAGTAAGAAGTTCTGAGAGAGGTCAAAGCAAAAAGAGAGCTAATTTCCAATATTATGAAGAAACAATCATCATTTTTTGGCCATGTAATCAGAAGGGAACAACTAGAATATATTGTAACTACTAGGAAAAGTGAGGGACGAAGAGATAGAGGTAAGCAAAGAGAAAAGATAACAGACAGCTTAAGAGAATGGCTCAGCAGAAGGTCAACAACAGAAATGATAAAGAACTGTCGACATCGAAAGTTGTGGAGAGACATGATCACCTTCGCTAGCAGGCCCGGTACTTGATGATGATGACTAGACTCAGGACACCATCATTCACTCTGGAACATTTCCAAGGTTAGAACTAAAATGTCACTTTTAGATTAAAACAAGCAGGTTCGTCCAAGAAAAGCATACTAGGATGATAAGAAACACCCAACTACCGTGATGTCATCATCTTTGAGAGATAGATAGATAGATAGATAGATAGATAGATAGATATATAAATAGATAGATAGATAGATAGATAGATAGATAGATAGATAGATAGATAGATAGATAGATAGATAGATAGATAGATAGATAGATAGATAGATAGATAGATAGATAGATAGATAGATAGATAGATAGATAGATAGATAGATAGATAGATAGATAGATAGATAGATAGATAGATAGATAGATAGATAACTAGAAGGACGGACGGACGGACGGACAGATAGACAGACAGACAGATAGATAACTCGGCAGTAGAAAATCACATCCGTCAATAGTTTTGCTAAGGTCTGCTGGTTGAGAGAAAAATCCAGAAATCACCCAAAGTTTATGTCGTCTTTAGCTGTACGAGCTTCCAAAGCTAAAAATGTGACAAACTTTGAGTGGTTCTTGTCAACTGTCAGCTCCTGTTAATGTTATTGACGGCCGTGACGGGGACAACAAGTGTCTCTCAATAATTCCTGAGATCTGATTTGATCTTATTGTCAAGTCTTGAGATCAATACGTCCACAACTTGAAGCGGCAACATTTCAAAGAGTTGACGATGTATTGAGATATGTATATTTCTAGCGGCGAGGCAATGAGCCATAGGGTACGTGTTGCGATCCTAGTACCGGTTGATTGTTGTTGCCGTCTGTGTACTTTTGTGACTGCTGTAAACACACGTTAACTTCCGGCACTCTGTTATTTATGCCGATAGAAGTGGCTTGTTAATTAAATGTTGTTGCCGGCAGAAGTTGAATAGCTGCTCTGGTCCACAGAAGTTGAATAGCTGCTCTGGTCCACAGAAGTTGAATAGCTGCTCTGGTTCACAGAAGTTGAATAGTTGCTCTGGTCTACAGAAGTTGAATAGCTGCTCTGGTCTACAGCTACAGAAGTTGAATAGCTGCTCTGTTCCACAGAAGTTGAATAGCTGCTCTGTTCCACAGAAGTTGAATAGCTGCTCTGGTCCACAGAAGTTGAATAGCTGCTCTGGTCTACAGAAGTTGAATAGCTGCTCTGGTCTACAGCTACAGAAGTTGAATAGCTGCTCTGGTCTACAGAAGTTGAATAGCTGCTCTGGTCTACAGAAGTTGAATAGCTGCACTGGTCCACATAAGTTGAATAGCTGCACTGGTCTACAGAATTTGAATAGCTACTCTGGTCTACAGAAGTTGAATAGCTGCTCTGGTCCACAGAAGTTGAATAGCTGCTCTGGTCCACAGAAGTTGAATAGCTGCTCTGGTCTACAGCTATAGAAGTTGAATAGCTGCTCTGGTCCACAGAAGTTGATTAGCTGCTCTGGTCCACAGCAGTTGAATAGCTGCTCTGGTCTACAGCTACAGAAATTGAATAGCTGCTCTGGTCCACAGAAGTTGAATAGCTGCTCTAGTCCACAGAAGTTGAATAGCTGCTCTAGTCCACAGAAGTTGAATAGCTGCTCTGGTCTACAGAAGTTGAATAGCTGCTCTGGTCCACAGAAGTTGAATAGCTGCTCTCGTCCACATAAGTTGAATAGTTGCTCTGCTCTACAGAAGTTGAATAGCTGCTCTGGTCCACAGAAGTTGAATAGCTGCTCTGGTCCACAGAAGTTGAATAGCTGCTCTGGTCTACAGCTACAGAAGTTGAATAGCTGCTCTGGTCCACAGAATTTGAATAGCTGCTCTGGTCCACAGAAGTTGAATAGCTGCTCTGGTCTACAGCTACAGAAGTTGAATAGCTGCTCAGGTCCACAGAAGTTGAATAGCTGCTCTAGTCCACAGAAGTTGAATAGCTGCTCTGGTCTACAGAAGTTGAATAGCTGCTCTGGTCTACAGATACAGAAGTTGAATAGCTGCTCTGGTCTACAGCTACTGAAGTTGAATAGCTGCTCTGGTCCACAGAAGTTGAATAGCTGCTCTAGTCCACAGACGTTGAATAGCTGCTCTGGTCTAAAGAAGTTGAATAGCTGCTCTGGTCTACAGAAGTTGAATAGCTGCTCTGGTCTACAGAAGTTGAATAGCTGCTCTGGTCCACAGAAGTTGAATAGCTGCTCTGGTCCACAGAAGTTGAATAGCTGCTCTGGTCCACAGAAGTTGAATAGCTGCTCTGGCCCACAGAAGTTGAATAGCTGCTCTGGTCTACAGAAGTTGAATAGCTGCTCTGGTCTACAGACGTTGAATAGCTGCTTTGGTCTACAGCTACAGAAGTTGAATAGCTGCTCTGGTCTACAGCTACAGAAGTTGAATAGCTGCTCTGGTCCACAGAAGTTGAATAGCTGCTCTGGTCTACAGAAGTTGAATAGCTGCTCTGTTCCACAGAAGTTGAATAGCTGCTCTGGTCTACAGAAGTTGAATAGCTGCTCTGTTCCACAGAAGTTGAATAGCTGCTCTGTTCCACAGAAGTTGAATAGTTGCTCTGCTCCACAGAAGTTGAATAGCTGCTCTGGTCTACAGAAGTTTAATAGCTGCTCTGTTCCACAGAAGTTGAATAGCTGCTCTGGTCTACAGAAGTTGAATAGCTGCTCTGTTCCACAGAAGTTGAATAGCTGCTCTGTTCCACAAAAGTTGAATAGCTGCTCTGGTCTACAGAAGTTGAATAGCTGCTCTGTTCCACAGAAGTTGAATAGCTGCTCTGTTCCACAGAAGTTGAATAGCTGCTCTGGTCTACAGCTACAGAAGTTGAATAGCTGCTCTGGTCTACAGCTGCAGAAGTTGAATAGCTGCTCTGGTCCACAGAAGTTGAATAGCTGCTCTGGTCCACAGAAGTTGAATAGCTGCTCTGGTCCACAGAAGTTGAATAGCTGCTCTGGTCTACAGAAGTTGAATAGCTGCTCTGGTCTACAGACGTTGAATAGCTGCTCTGGTCCACAGAAGTTGAATAGCTGCTCTGGTCTACAGCCACAGAAGTTGAATAGCTGCTCTGGTCCACAGAAGTTGAATAGCTGCTCTGGTCTACAGAAGTTGAATAGCTGCTCTGTTCCACAGAAGTTGAATAGCTGCTCTGTTCCACAGAAGTTGAATAGTTGCTCTGTTCCACAGAAGTTGAATAGCTGCTCTGGTCTACAGAAGTTGAATAGCTGCTCTGTTCCACAGAAGTTGAATAGCTGCTCTGTTCCACAGAAGTTGAATAGCTGCTCTGGTCTACAGAAGTTGAATAGCTGCTCTGGTCTACAGAAGTTGAATAACTGCTCTGTTCCACAGAAGTTGAATAGCTGCTCTGTTCCACAAAAGTTGAATAGCTGCTCTGGTCTACAGAAGTTGAATAGCTGCTCTGTTCCACAGAAGTTGAATAGCTGCTCTGGTCTACAGCTACAGAAGTTGAATAGCTGCTCTGGTCTACAGCTACAGAAGTTGAATAGCTGCTCTGGTCCACAGAAGTTGAATAGCTGCTCTGTTCCACAGAAGTTGAATAGCTGCTCTGGTCTACAGAAGTTGAATAGCTGCTCTGTTCCACAGAAGTTGAATAGCTGCTCTGGTCTACAGCTACAGAAGTTGAATAGCTGCTCTGGTCTACAGTCGGGTGGGGGGGGGCGGCCAGTTCGCTCAAATACGAGCCACGCCATTCAATGATCTGCCAGTAAACACGGAAAACATGAGGAAGGCCGCAGGCCGAAACGTCAGTATTTTGTTGAGTTCCTTTTTTGTAAAGCTCTCGCCATACCTTATATGATTGTATGTTACATCCAACAACTAGCTCCTGCTACCAGCTCTACCGCAGCTCTGAAATTATTTGCTTGTTCCCCGCTAGTAAACATACCTTGATGTTTCGGTGACTGAATTCGACAGGGTATCTAGAACAAACATTCCTATATGGTGCAGAAACATGGACATTAGACAAGAAAACAGAACAGCGAATTAAAGCCTTTGACATGTGGATATATAGAACAATAGGTGAAATTGGATTGAAGGAAAAGAAAACAAACGATGAAGTCTTAAAAAAACTAAAAATGAAAAGAGAACTACTAAGCACAATTCAAACAAGACAAATTCGATTTTTGGACTATGTTAAAAGACACAACAAACTACTAAAAGTAATCCTGGAAGGCAAAATACAAGGTAAAAGAGGCAGAGGCAAACCAAGACTAACATGGACGAGTAACATCAAAAGATGGACAAACCAGTCTACGACAACCTGCACCATCAAAGCAAGAGACAGAGCAGAATGGCGCTCCATGGTAGCCAACCTTCGTTGCGGAGACGGCACTGGATGATGATGATCTAGAACAAATGAGGAAGATACTATGCAATCCATTTTTGACAATCGAAACAAGAAAAAAAGCTCTTAAATGTTATGTAAAGTCAGTCTTAAAATATAGATGTGAATCATGGACAATAGGAAAACAAACAAACAAAAAATCACTGGAGTCTATAGAAATGTGGTTTTACAGAAGAATGTTGAGAATACCATGGACAGCTGAGAAGAGTAATAAAAACGTTCTGAAAGAGGTCACAGAGAGCTAACTTCCAATATTAGGAAGAAACAATCATCATTTTTTTGGCCATGTAATGAGAAGAGAAAAGCTGGAATATATTGTAACAACTAGGAAAATTTAGGGACGAAGAGATAGAGGGAAGCAAAGAGAAAAAAATACCAGACAGCTTAAGAGAATGGCTTTGGCAGAAGATCAACAGAAATGATAAATAGCTGTCGAGATCGAAAATTGTGGAGAGACATGATCTCCCACGCCAGCAGCCCCGGTACTTGATGATGATGATCTAGAAGGATCTATAAATGTTGTTTTAGACATACAATCAGGTAGTAGATATTTTATTTTATTAGTTACTATCTATCTATCTATCTATTGACCTTTCGAGCCGTAACCGGCCCATAGGGCGTAGACCAAGATACACCTTCTCCTATATGAATTTTTGTTCTAGCAGTTTTCTTTTAAAGATATTTTATCAAATCTCGCCATCTGTCTCTGTTCTGTGCAAGCAGTTCTATCTCATTGAGGGAGCCGATTCCTGCTGCTCTTGCCTCTCTCATCAATGTTCTTCTCAGTGTCTCCCTGGGTCTTCCTCTTTTTCTTTTACCTGTTGTTTCCCATATGAGGGCTTGCTTTGCTATTCGATTATTATCTCTTCTCATCACATGTCCAACGTATGACCATCGTCTTTTCTTTATTACTGAAGATATTAGTGGTTGATTGGCGATTTCTCTAATTTCCTCGTTTGTTTTGAATTCGTTCCATTCTATACCAAGTATTTTCCTTAGACATTTATTTTCGAATGCGTTCAACTTTGTTTCTATATCTCTTGTTGTTTTCCAGCTTTCACACGCATACGTAAGGGTTGATAGTACATTTGATTTGAATAGCCTAAGTTTTGTGTTTGTGCTAATGAGTTTTGATTTCCACAACTTTTCAAGGCTTCTGAAAGACATTGCTGCTTTAGCCAGTCTGATTCTAATTTCTTTGCTCGTATCCCCTTCTCGATCAATGTGACTTCCAAGATAGATGAAGTGATCGATCTCTTCTACTGGTTTGTTTTCCATGTATATTTTGTCACTTGTTGGAATTAAACTTTTCATGACTTTAGTCTTTTCATGATTGACCTCAAGCCCAATTTTGCTGGCTATTGATGATAGTTCATTTGTGTTTTCCTGCATCGTTTTTATCTGATTGCTGATGAGAACTATGTCATCAGCAAAGTCCAGGTCCTCCAAATGGTCTCCTTGTATCCATTCGATGCCTTTATTACCAGTGCAGCATTTCTTCATTATGAAGTCCATAACAATTCCAAATAACAAGGGCGATAAAATACATCCTTGTTTAACCCCAGTTTCTATTGGGAAACATTCGCTCAGTCCTTCCTCTGTTCGAACTGCACATGTGTAACCATCATACATGTCTTTGATAATATTTATGATTTTTGATGGTAAGCCATATTGCTTCAGAATTTTCCACAAAGAATCTCTATGAATACTATCAAATGCTTTTTTGAAGTCGATGAAGTTAAGTACAAAAGGTTTTTGCTTTTCAATGTGTTCCTCCAATATAAGTCGTAGAGTGAAAATGTGGTCAAGACAGCTTCTCCCTTTTCTAAACCCAGCCTGTTCTTCACGCATTACTGTATCTATTGAATCCTTTATTCTATTTAGGATGATTTTACAGAATAATTTTGAGGCAACTGACAAAAGTGTCACGCCTCTCCAATTGTTACAATCTCTAAGATTGCCCTTTTTTGGGATCTTAACAATGATTCCTTTTTTCCATTTATGAGGCGTCTTCTCTGTTTTCCAAATGATGTTGAACATTTTTTGGAGATGTATTAAATTATGGCTATCAATTGCCTTGAGGATCTCAGCTGTTAACTTATCCTCTCCAGCAGCCTTGTTATTGGTCATTAGCTTTAAGGTGGTTTCTATTTCACTCAAGGTGAAGTCATCTAAATTTACATCTAATTCTGCTGCTGGTGTTTCAGCTTCAAAATCTATTAAACTGTGAGGTAGTGGACGGTTAAGAATTTCTTTGAAGTGTTCCGCCCAACGGGCTTTTATGTCTGCGCTTGTTGTTAGCATTAATCCAGATTTGTCTAGAATTGGTGTTCCACTGGATGTATAGGTGTTTGTCAGCATCTTTTGTACAGTATAAAGAGTTCTGCTGTCTCCTGTAATTGCAGCTGTCTCTGCTTTCTCTGCCAAGTTGTCTATATAAGCTCTTGTATCTGTTCTTGCCGAACTTTTCACTTTGTTGTCTAATTCTTTGTATGTTGCTTTTGCCAGAACCTTTCCAAGATCTGTCTTTACATTAGTCATGGCTCTCTTCGCTTCTCTTCTTTCTTTGATGTATTTCCATGTGGTGTCTGAGATCCAAGCTCGTTTTTCCATTTTCTTCAGTCCAGCACTTGCTTCTGCTGCTGTCATTAGTATTTTGCTCTGTGAGTCCCACATTTCATTGATATCTAAGTCTATTTCACCAAGTGCTGAATAACAATTACTTAGCTCTATGTTAAACTTTTCCTTTATTGCTTCATCTTTCAGTTTATGACTATCAATTTTATGTGTAATTGACCTCTTCTGTTGGTTTCTAAATTTTAATCTTATTTTCCCAATGCACAGGTTGTGGTCACTATTAACATCAGCACCTCTGTATGCTCTTACATCTATTAATGATGATCTGAATTGTTGTTTAATACATAGGTGGTCAATTTGATTTGATGTTCTATCATCAGGAGATATCCATGTTGTTTTGTGGATATTTTTATGTGGAAATAATGTCCCACCTATAACTAAATTTTCTATTAAACATAATTCTATTAATCTTTCTCCATTCTGACTTGTTGTATTACAGCCTTCTCTCCCCATCACATGTTCCACTCCTGCGTTATCTTGTCCTACTTTGGCGTTGAAGTCTCCCATTACAATTAAAAGATCGTGTTTTGGTATTTTGTTTATAAGTTGTTGCAGTTGGTTATAAAAATCATCCTTAACTTCATCATCAGCTTCGTTAGTAGGCGCATAACATTGAATAATTGAAAGTCTTCCATGTTTTGTTTTGTATCGTGTTCGTATCAGACGGCTATTTACCGGTTCCCATTCTAATAAACTTCTTGCAGCTTTGTCTGTCATCATTATGCCTACTCCTTCACGGTGTTTTCCATCTTCCCTTCCAGAAAAAACTACTATTTTATTATCAATAGATCTCCTACCTGTTCCAGGCCAGCGCATTTCGCTTAATCCTAAAATATCTAGATCGTATCTGTCCCTCTCGCTCGCGACCTGTGCATGTTTCGTCGGAGCGGCCATTGTTCGCACATTCCAGAATCCTATTTTTGTTGTTGTTTTAGGGCCGAAAAAACTATCACTACTATCTACTGCTAATTTACACATTCTGTATCAGGTCTACGTTTCATTAACAACATCGTTTTTACGATAGCGGCTTGTTAAACCTCTGATCAACGGTTCTATACCAAGCCGGAGAAAAATAATTCCTCCATTTTGGAAACAACCGGAAACGGAAAAAATTAGTTACTATCTGACATGTATTATCTTATACACTTGTATGTTAACTAGAAACAGCCCGAGAGATAAAATCAGAAATGAAGAAATGAGAAATACGCTGGAATACCTGCAAGCTCAGTGGTTAGTGAACTGGACTACAAAGGACAAGGGGTAGGGTTCGATCCCAACCGACGGCTTCCGGGTTCACCCAGCCTTAAATGGGTACCGGATTTTTTTCTGGGAAAGTAAAGCAGCACGGGCGTAATACCGACCACATTACCCCAAAAATCACGTGCTGAAGGACTGTAAAATATAGGGTCACTAACACCATACGACACTTGGTGTAACAAAGGTACTTTACTTTATTTTTTACTACCTCCCGCCACAGAATGCAGAAGTAAACAGCACATAACATGTTTTGAATAGGTATGGCAAAGAGTCATTTTAATGCCATGAAAAATATCCTAACATCAAAACAAATAACACCAGGGATAAAACTAAGAATAGGAAAATGTTACATCTTCTCAATATTCCTGTATGGTGCAGAAACATGGACATTAGATAAGAAAACAGAACAGAAAATTGAAGCCTTTCAAATGTGAATTTATAGAAGAATAGGTAGATTGGATGGAAGAAAAAGAAAACAAACGATGAAGTCTTAAAACAACTAAAATTAAAAAGAGAACTACTAAACACAATTAGAACGAGACAAATGACATTTTTGGGGCATGTTAAAAGACACAACATCATCATCATCATGTGCCTTACCGGTTGGCGTAGGTGATCATGTCCCTCCATAATCTTCTATCTACAGTGCCTCGTATCAGTTCTGTTGTTGACTGTTTTCCATGACATGACACCAAGCTATCCAGTATTTTCTCTCTTTGTCGTCCGCGATCTCTTTTTCCTTTTATTTTGCCAGTTGTAACCAAGTATTCCAACTTTCCTCTTCTCATGATGTGCCCGAATAATGTTGATGGCTTCTTTCTGATGTTTTTTAAGAGCTCCCTTTATGTGTTGGCCTCCTTGAGAGCTTCCTCATTGGTCTTTTTATCTGTCCAGGGAACTTTCAACATTCTTCTGAGAAATCCCATCTCTATGGCCTCCAATCGTCTTTTCATTTGTTTGTCTACTGTCCATGATTCGCTTCCAAAGGTCAGAATTGGTTCTATATAGCACCGATGAACTCTCTTTCTCATTTTTATTGACATAGATTTGTTGCATAATATATTTTTCATTTTCTGAAATGCTATTTTGGCCTGAGCTATTCTGCCTTTTATTTCTGTGGTGCATCTTCCATCTGATGGAAGATGCACCACAGAAATAAAAAGCAGAATAGCTCAGGCCAAAATAGCATTTCAGAAAATTACAATTACAAATTAAAAGACACAACAGCCTACTAAAAATATTATTGTAAGGAAAAATAAAAGGTAAAAGAGACAGACCAATACTAACATGGACGAGTAACAGAAAAATATGGACAAGTTAACCTATGACAATCTGCACCATAAAAGCAAGAGACAGAGTGGAATGGCGCTCCATGGTAGCCAACCTTCGATGCGGAGACGGCACTCAATGATGATGATGAACATGTTTTGGCCACATGAAAAGGCAGACAGATCAAAACACAACACAACGAGATTTCAATAAACGTTGTGAGAATACCAGACTCAAGGGCTGACCACAAAAAAGATGGATTGATGGAATATTAGAAATACTAGGGAACATAACAACAGTATAGGCCAACAGAACCGAAAAAAAACCCACAAATTATATATCCTCTCGACGCAGGAAGGCAAATTAGAAAGAAAAATAGGACAATATATCATCTTTGTTATTATCTGTGTTATTATGATTTCTTATTGTAATTGTTTGTATGGTTTTTTATTGTCATTGTTATTATGGTTTGTCATTGTCATTGTTGTTATGGTTTGTTATTGTCAATGGTGGTATGGTTTGTTATTGTCATTGTTGGTATGGTTTGTTATTGTCAATGGTGGTATGGTTTGTTATTGTCATTGTTGGTATGGTTTGTTATTGTCAATGGTGGTATGGTTTGTTATTGTCATTGTTGGTATGGTTTGTTATTGTCAATTGTGGTATTGTTTGTTATTGTCATTGTTATTATGGTTTGTTATTGTCATTGTTGGCATGATTTGTCATTGTCAATGTTGGTATGGTTTGTTATTGTCATTGTTATTATGGTTTGCTATTGTCATTGTTGGTATGGTTTGTTATTGCCATTGTTATTATGGTTTGTTATTGTCATTGTTGGTATGGTTTGTTATTGTCATTGTTATTATGGTTTATCATTGTCATTGTTGGTATGGTTTGTTATTGTCATTGTTGGTATGGTTTGTTATTGTTGGTATGGTTTGTCATTGTTGGTATGGTTTGTTATTGTTGGTATGGTTTGTCATTGTTGGTATGGTTTGTTATTGTCATTGTTATTATGGTTTATCATTGTCATTGTTGGTATGGTTTGCTATTGTTATTGTTGGTATGGTTTGTTATTGTCATTGTTGGTATGGTTTGTTATTGTCATTGTTGGTATGGTTTGTTATTGTCATTGTTGGTATGGTTTGCTATTGTCATTGTTATTATGGTTTGCTATTGTCATTGTTATTATGGTTGTTATTGGCATTGTTATTATGGTTTGTTATTGTCATTGTTGGTATTGTGTGTTATTGTCATTGTTGATATGGTTTGTTATTGTCATTGTTGGTATGGTTTGCTATTGTCATTGTTATTATGGTTTGCTATTGTCATTGTTGGTATGGTTTGCTATTGTCATTGTTATTATGGTTTGCTATTGTCATTGTTATTATGGTTTGTTATTGTCATTGTTATTATGGTTTGTTATTGTCATTGTTGGTATTGTTTGTTATTGTCATTGTTGGTATGGTTTGTTATTGTCATTGTTGGTATGGTTTGCTTTTGTCATTGTTATTATGGTTTGTTATTGTCATTGTTGGTATGGTTTGTTATTGTCATTGTTATTATGATTTGTTATTGTTATTATGGTTTGCTATTGTCATTGTTATTATGGTTTGCTATTGCCTTTGTTGGTATGGTTTGTTATTGTCATTGTTATTATGGTTTGCTATTGTCATTGTTGGTATGGTTTGTTATTGCCATTGTTACTATGGTTTGTTATTGTCATTGTTATTATGGTTTATCATTGTTGGTATGGTTTGTTATTGTCATTGTTGGTATGTTTTGTCATTGTTATTATGGTTTGTCATTGTTGGTATGGTTTGTTATTGTTATTGTTTTTATGGTTTGTTATTGTCATTGTTGGTATGGTTTGCTATTGTCATTGTTGGTATGGTTTGTTATGGCCATTGTTATTATGGTTTGTTATTGTCATTGTTATTATGGTTTGCTATTGTCATTGTTATTATGGTTTGTCATTGTTGGTATGGTTTGTTATTGTTATTGTTATTATGGTTTGTTATTGTCATTGTTGGTATGGTTTGCTATTGTCATTGTTGGTATGGTTTGTTATGGCCATTGTTATTATGGTTTGTTATTGTCATTGTTATTATGGTTTGCTATTGTCATTGTTATTATGGTTTGTCATTGTTGGTATGGTTTGTTATTGTCATTGTTATTATGGTTTGCTATTGTCATTGTTATTATGGTTTGTTATTGTCATTGTTGTTATAGTTTGTTATTGTCATTGTTATTATGGTTTGCTATTGTCATTGTTATTATGGTTTATTATTGTCATTATTCGAATGGTTTGCTATTGTCATTGTTATTATGGTTTGTCATTGGTGGTATGGTTTGTTATTGTCGTTGTTATTATGGTTTGTTATTGTCATAGTTGGTATGGTTTGTTATTGTCATTGTTATTATGGTTTGTTATTGTCATTGTTGGTATGGTTTGTTATTGTCATTGTTGGTATGGTTTGTTATTGTCATTGTTGGTATGGTTTGTTATTGTCATTGTTGGTATGGTTTGTCATTGTTATTATGGTTTGTCATTGTTGGTATGGTTTGTTATTGGTATTGTTATTATGGTTTGTTATTGTCATTGTTGGTATGGTTTGTTATTGGCATTGTTATTATGGTTTGTTATTGTCATTGTTGGTATGGTTTGTCATTGTTATTATGATTTGTCATTGTTGGTATGGTTTGTTATTGTTATTGTTATTATGGTTTGTTATTGTCATTGTTGGTATGGTATGCTATTGTCATTGTTGGTATGGTTTGTTATTGCCATTGTTATTATGGTTTGTTATTGCCATTGTTAGTATGGTTTGCTATTGTCATTGTTATTATGGTTTATCATTGTCATTTTGGTATGGTTTGTTATTGTTTTTGTTGGTATGGTTTTTTATTGTTGGTATGGTTTGTCATTGTTGGTATGGCTTGTCATTGTTGGTATGGTTTGTTATTGTTGGTATGGTTTGTCATTGTTGGTATGGTTTGCTATTGTCATTGTTATTATGGTTTGTTATTGTCATTGTTATTATGGTTTGTTATTGCCATTGTTATTATGGTTTGCTATTGTTATTGTTATTATGGTTTGTTATTGTCATTGTTATTATGGTTTGTCATTGTTGGTATGGTTTGTCATTGTTGGTATGGTTTGTTATTGTTGGTATGGTTTGTCATTGTTGGTATTGTTTGCTATTTTCATTGTTATTATTTGTTGTTATTGTCATTGTTATTATGGTTTGTTATTGCCATTGTTATTATGGTTTGCTATTGTTATTTTTATTATAGGTTTGCTATTGTCATTGTTATTATGGTTTGTTATTGCCATTGTTATTATGGTTTGTCATTGTTGGTATGGTTTGTTATTGTCATTGTTATTATGGTTTGCTATTGTCATTGTTATTATGGTTTGCTATTGTCATTGTTATTATGGTTTGTTATTGCCATTGTTATTATGGTTTGTTATTGTCATTGTTATTATGGTTTATCATTGTCATTGTTGGTATGGTTTGTTATTGTTATTGTTGGTATGGTTTGTTATTGTTGGTATGGTTTGTCATTGTTGGTATGGTTTGTCATTGTTGGTATTGGTTTGTTATTGTTGGTATGTTTTGTCATTGTTGGTATGGTTTGCTATTGTCATTGTTATTATGGTTTGTTATTGTCATTGTTATTATGGTTTGTTATTGTCATTGTTGGTATGGTTTGTTATTGTCATTGTTATTATGGTTTGTTATTGTCATTGTTGGTATGGTTTGCTATTGTCATTGTTATTATGGTTTGCTATTGTCATTGTTGGTATGGTTTGCTATTGTCATTGTTATTATGGTTTGCTATTGTCATTGTTGGTATGGTTTGCTATTGTAATTGTTATTATGGTTTGCTATTGTCATTGTTATTATGGTTTGTCATTGTTGGTATGGTTTGCTATTGTCATTGTTGGTATGGTTTGCTATTGTCATTGTTATTATGGTTTGTCATTGTTGGTATGGTTTGTTATTGTCATTGTTATTATGGTTTGCTATTGTTATTTTTATTATAGGTTTGCTATTGTCATTGTTATTATGGTTTGTTATTGCCATTGTTATTATGGTTTGTCATTGTTGGTATGGTTTGTTATTGTCGTTGTTATTATGGTTTGTTATTGTCATTGTTGGTATGGTTTGTTATTGTCATTGTTGGTATGGTTCGTTATTGTCATTCTTGGTATGGTTTGTCATTGTTATTATGGTTTGTCATTGTTGGTATGGTTTGTTATTGTCATTGTTATTATGGTTTGTTATTGTCATTGTTGGTATGGTTTGTCATTGTTATTATGGTTTGTCATTGTTGGTATGGTTTGTTATTGTTATTGTTATTATGGTTTGTTATTGTTATTGTTATTATGGTTTGTTATTGTCATTGTTATTATGGTTTGTTATTGTCATTGTTATTATGCCTTGTTATTGTCATTTTTATTATGGTTTGCTATTGTCATTGTTATTATGGTTTGTTATTGTCATTGTTATTATGGTTTGTTATTGTTATTGTTATTATGGTTTGTTATTGTCGTTGTTATTATAGTTTGTTATTGTCATTGTTGGTATGGTTTGTCATTGTTATTATGGTTTGTCATTGTTGGTATGGTTTGTTATTGTCATTGTTATTATGGTTTGTTATTGTCATTGTTATTATGGTTTGTTATTGTCATTGTTATTATGGTTTGTTATTGTCATTGTTATTATGGTTTGTTATTGTCATTGTTATTATGGTTTGTTATTGTCATAGTTGGTATGGTTTGTTATTGTCATTGTTAGTATGATTTGTTATTGTCATTGTTATTATGGTTTGTTATTGTCTTTGTTGGTATGGTTTGTCATTGTTATTGTTGGTATGGTTTGTCATTGTTATTATGGTTTGTCATTGTTAGTATGGTTTGTTATTGTCATTGTTATTATGGTTTGTTATTGTCATTGTTATTATGGTTTGTTATTTTCATAGTTGGTATGGTTTGTTATTGTCATTGTTAGTATGATTTGTTATTGTCATTGTTATTATGGTTTGTTATTGTCATTGTTATTATGGTTTGTCATTGTTGGTGTGGTTTGTTATTGTCATTGTTATTATGGTTTGTTATTGTCATTGTTATTATGGTTTGTCATTGTCCATTGTTGTTATGGTTTGTCATTGTTATTATGGTTTGTCATTGTTGTTATGGTTTGTTATTGTTATTATGGTTTGTTTTTGTTATTATAGTTTGTCATTGTTTTTATGGTTTGTTATTGTCCATTGTTATTATGGTTTGTCATTGTTATAATGGTTTGTTATTGTTATTATGGTTTGTTATTGTTATTATGGTTTGTTATTGTTATTATGGTTTGTTATTGTTATTATGGTTTGTCATTGTTATTATGGCTTGTTATTGTTATTATGGTTTGTTATTGTTATTATGGTTTGTTTTTGTTATTATAGTTTGTCATTGTTATTATGGTTTGTCATTGTTATTATAGTTTGTTATTGTTATTATGGTTTGTTATTGTTATTATGGTTTGTCATTGTTATTATAGTTTGTCATTGTTATTATGGTTTGTTATTGTTATTATGGTTTTTTATTGTTGTTATCGTTTGCTATTGTTATTATGGTTTGTTATTGTCCATTGTTATTATGGTTTGTCATTGTTATTATAGTTTTCTATTGTTATTATGGTTTGTCATTGTTATTATGGTTTGTTATTGTTATTATCTGTGTTATTATTGTCTTCATATACCCCCTTGGCAGACCCTCTTCAATTTTCTGTATACAACTACCAGCCACAGTGTACCAATTAATGACGTCAAAAACGTGATGATTCGTTTATAATGGCCTGTTCTATGTCTACATTTGAATCTAACAAGATTTGAGACTTAACGGAGGGACTTCACTACAGGTTGGGTATTCCCATATCTGCTCCACCCAAGTTCCAACAACCAACAAGAAGTTTGAGTAAATATAAATCGGGGGGGGGGGGGGAGGCGACTGTTGAACTGTAAGGGAGCAAGAATGTCGGAAAATTATTTCATACAGAAGACAGAAACGACAACATCCACCAGCCATCAATAACGTTATCCAATCATCAAGTTTCATACCACCTCCACAAGCCATCAATAATGCTATCAAATCATCAATTTCCATACCATCTCCGCCAACTATCAATAATGTTTTCCAATCATCAAGTTAAAAACCATCTCCAACAATCATTAATAATGTTATCCAATCATCAAGTTCCATACCACCTCCACCAGCCATCAATAACGTTTTCCAACCATCAAGTTCCTTAACACATCGAACAACCATCAATAAGTTTATCCAATCGTTAATTTCCATACCACCTCCGAGAATCATCAATAATGTTTGCCAATCATCAAGTTCCATACCACTTCTAACAATCATAAGTAACGTTTTCCAATCATCAAGTTCCATACCACCTCCAACAATCATCAACACGGTTTTCCAATTATCAAATTCCATACCACCTCCAACAACCATCAATACGGTTTTCCAATCATCAAGTTAAATACCACCTCCAACAACCATCAATATCGTTTTCTAATCATCAAGTTCCATACCACCTCCAACAATCATCAACACGGTTTTCCAATTATCAAATTCCATACCACCTCCAACAATCATCAACACGGTTTTCCAATTATCAAATTCCATACCACCTCCAACAACCATCAATAACGTTTTCTAATCATCAAGTTCCATACCACCTCCAACAACTATCAATATCGTTTTCTAATCATCAAGTATTTGTTTGTTTTGTAAATGTCCTCGTGCTATGAATCTCTAGATTGTTTCTGTTCAAGAATTTCTCATGTTTTTTAATGAAAAAGTGAAGGGTCAAAATCGGAATGAACAAAGGAGACCGGAATAGGTGTACGTGATTCTAGAGACCAATCGTGAGATAAAGGAAAGACGCCATGTCGTTGACGAGCGTCGAGTAGAGCAGAAGTCTGTAGGATGGTTGCCGTAGCAACAGCTTGGCATCTGAGATGGACAAGATCTGGAGAGAGAAAGATTCGTGTGATGACGTTAGTGTGGGGACCGATAGTAAAAGAAAGATAGAGATATGGAAGATACTTAGAGAGATAAAAGATAGGAGATACTTAGAGATATAGAAGATAGTAGATACTTAGAGAGATAGAAGATAGTAGATACTTAGAGATATAGAAGATAGTAGATATTTAAAGATATAGAAGATAGTAGATACTTAGAGATATAGAAGATAGTAGATACTTAGAGAAATAGTAGATGGTAGATACTTGGAGATATAGAAGATAGTAGATAATTAAAGATATAGAAAATAGTGAATGCTTAGAGATATAGAAGATAGTAGATACTTAAAGATATAGAAAATAGTAAATGCTTAGAGATACAGAAGATAGTAGATAGATAGAGATATAGAAGAAAGACGAAAGTTAAGTGGGGGCTTGATTTGTCCACAATAGGCTTCAATAACATAGCAATAGAAATAATAACAGCAGCAGGAGAAATAGAAGTGACATGGCTGCAGAGAATTATGAATGCAGCATGGCATCAACAAAAAGTCCCAGAAAACTAGGAACAGGCGATCATCGTACCAATATTAAGAAAATCAAGGTAGCGAAATAGACTTCAATCAACATAGAGGTATATCGCTTCTCGGCCATGTAGGAAAGCTAAATGCCAAAATTGCGGGGAAAAGGCTGAGACCAATAATCATCATCATCATCATGTACCCTGCCGGTTGGCGTAGGCGATCATGTCCCTCCACAATCTTCTATCCACAGTGCATCGTATCAGTTCTGTTGTTGAATGTTTTCCATGACATGACACCAAGCTATCCAGTATTTTCTCTCTTTGTCGTTCGCGATCTCTCTTTCCTTTTATTTTCCAGTTGTAACCAAGTATTCCAATTTTCCTCTTCTCATGATGTGCCCGAAAAATGTTGATTGCTTCTTTCTGATGTTTTTTTAAGAGCTCCCTTTTTGTGTTGGCCTCTTTGAGAACTTCCTCATTTGTCTTTTTATCTGTCCAGGGAACTTTCAACATTCTTCTGAGAAATCCCATCTTTGTGGCCTCTAATCGTCTTTTCATTTGTCTGTCTGCTGTCCATGATTCGCTTCCATAGGTCAGAATTGGTTCTATATAGCACCGATGAACTCTCTTTCTCATTTTTATTGACATAGATTTGTTGCATAAGATATTTTTCATTTTCTGAAATGCTTTTTTGGCCTGAGCTATTCTGTTTTTTATTTTTGTGGTCCATCTCCCATCTGATGTAATTATTGTGCCAAAGTATTTGACACGTTGTACTTGTTTCAGGTTTGTCTCGTTTATTTTTATGCTGCATGATGGTGATGATTGTTTCTTCGATATAACCATTACTTCTGTTTTCTTACTATTCAGACTGAGACCTTTCTTGTTGCTTTCTTCCACTATTATGAGACCAATAATAGAGCTACGGTTAAGCGATTCTCAAATGGGGTTCCGAAAAAAAAACAGAGGATGTACTCACACTCTATTTACATTAAAGTAAAAAACGACAGAACACAATAATAATTTGTACATAGCTTCATTGACTAGGAAAACAGGAGCAAGCATTCGACAGAGTAAATAGAGAACAACTATGGGAGATACTAGCAACATACGGAGTAAGCCAACAGCTAACTAACCTAATTAAAAATCTCTACATCAACAGCTGCTGCACAGTCAGAACAGCAGCCGGCTAGACAGACCACTTCGAACTTAGATCAGGAGTAAGACAGGGGTGCATACTATCCCCTCCCCCACTCACTTCTGTTTATTACATCATCATCAAGTACCAGGCCTGCTGGCGTAGGTGATCATGTCTCTCCACAACTTTTTATCTTGACACTTATTTATCATTTCTGTTGTTGACATTCTGACAAGCCATTCTCTTAGGCTGTCTGGTATCTTTTCTCTTTGCTTCCCTCTATCCCTTTGTCCCTCACTTTTCCCAGTTGTCACAATATATTCCAGTTGTTCTCTTCTCATTACTTGGCCAAAAAATTATGATTGTTTCCTCCTAATATTGGAAATTAGCTCTCTTTTTTGCTTTGGCCTCTTCCAGAACGTTTTCATTACTCTTCTTAGCTGTCCATGGTATTCTCAACATTCTTCTGTAAAACCACATTTCTACAGACTACAGTGATTTTCTTGTCTGTTGTCCTATTGTCCATGATTCACATCCATATGTTTAGACTGGCTCTACATAACATTTAAGAGCTTTTTTCTTGTTTCTATTGTAAAAAACGGATTGCATAGTATCTTCCTAATTTTTTTGGAAAGCTGCTTTTGCCTGAGCCTTTCTGCATCTCACCTATTTTGTACATCTTCCGTCTGAGGTTAACATTTATTGGGACTTTACGAAATGAATAACACCGGATCAGGGGAGATATACTCTGATGAACATAAAATCTTCTAATCTGGAGGTACTGAACACCAAAGGGGAATAGAGAAAGAAGTATAAGAAGTATAAGAAGAATACGAAGAAAGATGAATAAGAGAAAGAAGAAGAAAAAGAGAAAGAAGTATAAGAAGAATACGAAGAAAGATGAATAAGAGAAAGAAGTATAAGAAGAAGACGAAGAAAGAAGAAAAGAGAAAGAAGTATAAGAAGAAGACGAAGAAAGAAGAAAAGAGAAAGAGAAAGAAGAAGAAAAAAAGAAAGTAGAAGAAGAAAAGAGAAAGTAGAAGAAGAAAAGAGAAAGTAGAAGTAGAAAAAGGGAAAGAAGAAGAAGAAGAAAAAAGAGAAAGAGAAAGAAGAAGATGAAAAAGAGAAAGAAGAAGAAGATGAAAAAGAGAAAGAAGAAGATGAAAAAAAGATAAAGAAAAAGATGAAGAATAAAAAGAAAAAGTGGAAGATGAAGAAGAAAAGATAAAGAAGAAGATGAAAAAAAGAGAAAGAAGAAGATGAAGAATAAAAAGAAAAGTGGAAGATGAAGAAGAAAAGAGAAAGAAGAAGATTAAGAAGAAAAGAGAAAGAAGAAGATTAAGAAGAAAAAGGGAAAGAAGAAAAAAAGAAAGTAGAATATCAAGAAGAAAAGAGAAAAGAAGCAGAAAAAGAGAAAGAAGAAATAGAGATAAAAGATGAAGAAGAAAAAGTGAAAGAAGAAGAAATAGAGAAAAAAGATGAAGAAGAAAAGAGAAAGAAGAAGATGAAAAAGAGAAAGAAGAAGATGAAGAAGAAAAAAAGAGAAGGTAGAACATGAAGAAGAAAAAAAGAGAAAGAAGAAAAAGGAAAAGAGAAAGAAGAGGAAGAAAAAGGGAAAGAAGAAGATGAGGGAGAAAAAGAGAAAGAAGAGGAAGAAAAAGAGAAAGAAGAAGATGAAGAAGAGAAAGTTGAAGATGAAGAAGAAAAAGAGAAAGTAGAAGATGAAATAGAGAAAATAGAAGATGAAGAAGAAAAAAAGAGAAAGAAGAAGATGAAAAAAAGAGAAAGTAGAAGATGAGGAAGAAAAGAGAAAGAAGAAGATGAAAAAGAGAAAGTAGAAGATGAAAAAGAGAAAGTAGAAGATGAAAAAGAGAAAGTAGAAGATGAAAAAGAGAAAGTAGAAGATGTAGAAGAAAAAGAGAAAGTAGAAGATGAAAAAGAGAAAGTAGAAGATGAAAAAGAGAAAGTAGAAGATGTAGAAGAAAAAGAGAAAGTAGAAGATGAAAAAGAGAAAGTAGAAGATGTAGAAGAAAAAGAGAAAGTAGAAGATGAAAAAGAGAAAGTAGAAGATGAAAAAGAGAAAGTAGAAGATGAAAAAAGAAAATAGAAAGAGGAAGAAAAAGAGAAAGTAGAAGATGAAAAAGAGAAAGTAGAAGATGTAGAAGAAAAAGAGAAACAAGAGGAAGAAAAAGAGAAAGTAGAAGATGAAAAAGAGAAAGTAGAAGATGTAGAAGAAAAAGAGAAAGAAGAGGAAGAAAAAGAGAAAGTAGAAGATGTAGAAGAAAATAGAAAGAAGAAGAAAAAGAGAAAGTACAAGATGAAAAAGAGAAAGTAGAAGATGTAGAAGAAAAGAGAAACAAGAGGAAGAAAAAGAGAAAGTAGAAGATGTAGAAGAAAAATAGAAAGAAGAAGAAAAAGAGAAAGTACAAGATGAAAAAGAGAAAGTAGAAGATGTAGAAGAAAAAAAGAGAAAGAAGAGGAAGAAAAAGAGAAAGTAGAAGATCAAAAAGAAAATAGAAAGAAGAGGAAAAAGAGAAAGCAGAAGAAGAGGAAGAAAGAAAAGAAGAAGACTAAATAAAAGGAGAGGAAGAAGAGAAACTACAAGATGAAGAAGAAATGTAGAGGATGAAGAGGAAGAAGAAGCCGCATTAATAAAATGCACACAACGTAACTAAACATACACAACATAACTAAACATACACAACATAACTAAACATACACAACATAACTAAACATACACAACATAACTAAACATACACAACATAACTAAACATACAACATAACTAAACATACACAAAATAACTAAAAGTAAAACATAACTAAACATACACTCAATAACTAAACATACACAACATAGCTAAACATACAACATAACTAAACATACAACAAAACTAAACATACACAACATAACTAAACATACAACATAACTAAACATACAACATAACTAAACATACAACAGGACTAAACATATACGACTGCAAACACGAGTTTCATGTGATCCAAGTCTCCACACAGATACAAGATTCATGTGATCCAAGTCTCCACACAGATACAAGATTCATGTGATCCAAGTCTACACACAGATAAAAGATTCATGTGATCCAAGTCTACACACAGATAAGAGATTCATGTGATCCAAGTCTACACACAGATAAAAGATTCATGGGATCCAAGTCTACACACAGATAAAAGATTCATGGGATCCAAGTCTACACACAGATAAAAGATTCATGGGATCCAAGTCTACACACAGATAAAAGATTCATGTGATCCAAGTCTACACACAGATAAGAGATTCATGTGATCCAAGTCTACACACAGATAAAAGATTCATGTGATCCAAGTCTACACACAGATAAAAGATTCATGTGATCCAAGTCTACACACAGATAAGAGATTCATGTGATCCAAGTCTACACACAGATAAAAGATTCATGTGATCCAAGTCTACACACAGATAAGAGATTCATGTGATCCAAGTCTACACACAGATAAGAGATTCATGTGATCCAAGTCTACACACAGATAAAAGATTCATGTGATCCAAGTCTACACACAGATAAAAGATTCATGTGATCCAAGTCTACACACAGATAAAAGATTCATGTGATCCAAGTCTACACACAGATAAAAGATTCATGTGATCCAAGTCTACACACAGATAAGAGATTCATGTGATCCAAGTCTACACACAGAAAAGAGATTCATGTGATCCAAGTCTACACACAGATAAGAGATTCATGTGATCCAAGTCTACACACAGAAAAGAGATTCATGTGATCCAAGTCTACACACAGATAAGAGATTCATGTGATCCAAGTCTACACACAGATAAAAGATTCATGGGATCCAAGTCTACACATAGATAAGAGATTCATGTGATCCAAGTCTACACACAGATAAGAGATTCATGTGATCCAGGTCTACACACAGATAAAAGATTCATGTGATCCAAGTCTACACACAGATAAGAGATTCATGTGATGCAATTCTACACACAGATAAGAGATTCATGTGATCCAAGTCTACACACAGAAAAGAGATTCATGTGATCCAAATCTACACATAGATAAGAGATTCATGTGATCCAAGTCTACACACAGATAAGAGATTCATGTGATCCAAGTCTACACACAGATAAAAGATTCATGTGATCCAAGTCTACACACAGATAAGAAATTCATGTGATCCAAGTCTACACACAGATAAGAGATTCATGTGATCCAAGTCTACACACAGATAAAAGATTCATGTGATCCAAGTCTACACACAGATAAGAGATTCATGTGATCCAAGTCTACACACAGATAAAAGATTCATGGGATCCAAGTCTACACATAGATAAGAGATTCATGTGATCCAAGTCTACACACAGATAAAAGATTCATGGGATCCAAGTCTACACATAGATAAAAGATTCATGTGATCCAAGTCTACACACAGATAAGAAATTCATGTGATCCAAGTCTACACACAGATAAGAGATTCATGTGATCCAAGTCTACACACAGATAAAAGATTCATGTGATCCAAGTCTACACACAGATAAGAGATTCATGTGATCCAGGTCTACACACAGATAAAAGATTCATGTGATCGAAGTCTACACACAGATAAAAGATTCATGTGATCCAAGTCTACACACAGATAAAAGATTCATGTGATCCAAGTCTACACACAGATAAAAGATTCATGTGATCCAAGTCTACACACAGATAAAAGATTCATGTGATCCAAGTCTACACACAGATAAAAGATTCATGTGATCCAAGTCTACACACAGATGAGAGATTCGTGTGATCCAAGTCTCAACTGAAGCCATATTTACTGATCGAGCTCTGATGAATCGATCGGAGATGAATGAACTGATCCACTCAAATCAATCACTGTAGAAATGAGCCGGTAAAATCTTTCGAGATCCCAGTTGCTTAAGACAGGGTAATGTAAGTCGCAGTCATCATCGGGTCGCATGTTCCTTGTACGGTGCATCCACCACAGTCTGTCTGAAAGAATCTCTGTCTCTAGCCAGATCTCAGAAAATAAAACGTTACGTTTACCACCTCCCGCCTCAAAGAACCTGTCTCTAGCCAGATCTCCCACTTCTTCTGTTGTCATGATCAAGGTCTCCTTCATGTTTTGAAACCACCGTCTTCTTGGTCTGCCCCTGATCGCCCAGGAACCATGCCTTTCCATTTATAGTATTCTCCAACCTGATGTGTCTTTTGACGTGGTCAAATCAGATAGAAGACACAGGATAACGGCTGATAGCGACACACGAGCATTGTAGCGAAAAGGTGTGCTCAGCAAAAGGTGTACGCAGCAGAATGTGTTCTCAGCAAAAGGTGCATACTGCAGAATGTGTACGTAGCAAAAGGTGAATACAGCAGAATGTGTACGCAGCAAAAGGTGCATACAGCAGAATGTGTTCTTAACAAAAAGTGCATACAACAGAATGTATACGCATCAAAAGGTGCATACAGCAAAATGTGTTCTGAGCAAAAGGTGCATACAGCAGAATGTGTTCTCAGCAAAAGGTGCATACAGCAGAATGTGTACGCAGTCGAAGGTATACTCAGCAAAATGTGCAAGCAGCAGAATGTGTACATATCAAAAGGTACATGCAGCAGAATGTGTACATATCAAAAGGTACATGCAACAGAATGTGTACACAGCAGAATATGTCGGCAGAAGAATATGTACGCAGCAGAATGTATACTCAACAAAAGGTGTACGCTGCAAAAGGTATACGCAGAAGAATGTATGCGCAGCAAATGTGTACACATCAGAATGTGTACTCAGCAATAGGTGTACGCAGCAAAAAAGTGTACACAGCAGTATGTGTACTCAGCAAAATATGTACGCAGCAGAATGTGCACGCACCAAAAATTGTATTCAGCAATAGGTGTATTCAGCAAGAGGTGTACGCAGCAAAAAGATGTATTCGGCAAGAGGTGTACGCAGCAGAATGTGTACGCAGCAGAAGAAGACGTACACACTACATAAATCATGGTTCATACCAAATTAGAAATCACAGGAAGACACATCCGGTCGACAAAGTGGGGCGCTGCAAATGGAGCATACAGTAAAACTGACCTCATATTTTGCTCTCTAAAGAAATCACGTTATTCACACCATGTGAAATGAGGCGTTACGTTACGTCGCACTAGTGAAAGGTGCAAACAAATATGGGGACTTAGTCATTGTAGGGGAAGAAAACATCAATGAATAGACAAGCCTGGATTTTGTAGAATCCCAGAGAATGACTGAAGGTAGAGAGAAATTGAGAAGATTAGCGATGTCTGTCAGGGGTTCCCTAACGACATCCTGAGTTATGATGATGATGATGATGATGATGATGATGATGTTGATGTTGATGATGCTGAAGAAGAAAAAGAAGAAGACGAAGAATAATAAGAAGAAGAAATAGACGAAGAAGAAGATAAAAGAGAAAGAAAAAATTAGAAGAAAAAGAGAAATAAGAAGATGAAGAAGAAAAATGAAGAAGAAAAAGGAAAAGAAAAATGAAGAAGAAAAAGAGAAAGAAAAGAGAAAGAAAAAGATGAAGACGAAAAAGAGAAAGAAAAGATGAAGAGGAAGAAAGAGGAAGAAAAAGAGAAAGAAAAGATGAATAAGAAAAAAGAGAAAGAAAAGATGAAGAAAAAAGAAGAGGAATAGAGAAAGAATATGAAGATGAAGAAGAAAAAACCGAGGAAAAAGAGAAAGAAAAAGATGGAGAAGAAAAAGGAGAAGAATAGAGAAAGAATATGAAGATGAAAAAGAAAAAAAGAAGACGAAAAAGATAAGAATGAATATGAAGGTGAAGAAGAAAATAATAAAGAGGAAGAAGAAAAAAGAGAAAGAAAAGATGAAGAAGGAAAAGAGAAAGAAAGATGAAGAAGAAAAGAAGACGAAAAAGATAAGAATGAATATGAAGATGAGGAAGAAAATAATAAAGAGGAAGAAGAAAAAAGAGAAAGAAAAGATGAAGAAGGAAAAGAGAAAGAAAGATGAAGAAGAAAAGAAGACGAAAAAGATAAGAATGAATATGAAGATGAGGAAGAAAATAATAAAGAGGAAGAATAAAAAAGAGAAAGAAAAGATGAAGAAGGAAAAGAGAAAGAAAGATGAAGAAGAAAAGGAGAAGAATAGAGAAAGAATATGAAGATGAGGAAGAAAAGAAGACGAAAAAGATAAGGATGAATATGAAGATGAAGAATAAAATAATAAAGAGGAAGAAGAAAAAAGAGAAAGAAAAGATGAAGAAGGAAAAGAGAAAGGAGAAGAAGAGGAAGAAAGTAAAAGAAGAAGAAGAAGAAGAAGAGGAAGAAGAAGAAGAAGAAAATATAGAAAATTAAGAAGAGGAAGGAGACGCATTAATAAAATGCACACAACATAACTAAACATACACAACGTGACTAAACACACACAACATAACTAAACATACACAACATAACTAAACATACACAACATAACTAAACATACAACATAACTAAACATACACAACGTGACTAAACACACACAACATAACTAAACATAAACAACATAACTAAACACACAACATAAATAAACGTAAACAACATATCTAAACATACACAACATATAAAAACTTACACAACATAACTAAACATACACAACATAACTAAACATACACAACATAACTAAACATAAACAACATAACTAAAAATACACAACATAACTAAACATACAACATAACTAAACATACACAACATAACTAAACATACAAACCATAACTAAACACATACAACATAACTAATTATACACAACATAACTAAACATACACAACATAACTAAACATACAATATGTCTAAACATAAACAACATAACTAAACATACACCACATAGCTAAACTTACAATATAACTAAACATAACAATATAACTAAACATACAATATAAATAAACGTAAACAACATATCTAAACACACAACATAACTAAACATAAACAACATAACTAAACATACATAACATATATAAACTTACACAACATAACTAAACATACACAACATAACTAAACATACACAACATAACTAAACATACACAACATAACTAAACATACAACACATAGCTAAACATACAACACAACTAAACATACAACATGACTAAACATAGAGCATGACTAAACATACACGACTGCACTCCTCTATATCCTGACACATCGAAAAAAACAGCGTTGTGTCCTATGTGTTATAGCGTGTCACCCCAACACTAGATTGTCCTATGTGTTATAGCGTGTCACCCCAACACTAGATTGTCCTATGTGCTATAGCGTGTCACCCCAACACTAGATTGTCCTATGTGTTATAGCGTGTAACCCCAACACTAGATTATCCTATGTGTTATAGCGTGTCACCCCAACACTAGATTATCCTATGTGTTATAGCGTATAACCCCAACACTAGATTGTCCTATGTGTTATAGCGTGTAACCCCAACACTAGATTGTCCTATGTGTTATAGCGTGTAACCCCAACACTAGATTGTCCTATGTGTTATAGCGTATAACCCCAACACTAGATTGTCCTATGTGTTATAGCGTGTCACCCCAACACTAGATTATCCTATGTGTTATAGCGTGTCACCCCAACACTAGATTATCCTATGTGTTATAGCGTGTAACCCCAACACTAGATTGTCCTATGTGTTATAGCGTATAACCCCAACACTAGATTGTCCTATGTGTTATAGCGTGTCACCCCAACACTAGATTATCCTTTGTGTTATAGCGTGTCGTCCCAACACTAGATTGTCCTATGTGTTATAGCGTGTCACCCCACCACTAGATTGTCCTATGTGTTATAGCGTGTAACCCCAACACTAGATTGTCCTATGTGTTATAGCGTGTCACCCCAACACTAGATTATCCTATGTGTTATAGCGTGTCACCCCAACACTAGATTATCCTATGTGTTATAGCGTGTAACCCCAACACTAGATTGTCCTATGTGTTATAGCGTATAACCGCAACACTAGATTGTCCTATGTGTTATAGCGTGTCACCCCAACACTAGATTATCCTATGTGTTATAGCGTGTCGTCCCAACACTAGATTATCCTATGTGTTATAGCGTGTCACCCCACCACTAGATTGTCCTATGTGTTATAGCGTGTAACCCCAACACTAGATTGTCCTATGTGTTATAGCGTGTCACCCCAACACTAGATTATCCTATGTGTTATAGCGTGTCACCCCAACACTAGATTATCCTATGTGTTATAGCGTGTAACCCCAACACTAGATTGTCCTATGTGTTATAGCGTATAACCCCAACACTAGATTGTCCTATGTGTTATAGCATGTAACCCCAACACTAGATTGTCCTATGTGTTATAGCATGTAACCCCAACACTAGATTGTCCTATGTGTTATAGCGGGTAACCCCAACACTATAGACCTCTACGTCCAATACAGTCTAAGACATTGGTTCCCAACTTTACTTCCAGCCGTGCCCCTCTGATATAGTAGACACCATGACCCCGGCCACCAGGTTGGAAAACCCTTGTTTATGAGTTATTTGAAAGCTTCATCTGACTTCCGGTAGGGCCTTATTTCTAGAACTGATAATTTGTTTACGGTGAATGGTAACACGTAATGGTCTCTAGCGACAGATATCTTCTCTAGTTAAATAGTTATCGATAGAACACGTAACATTGATTGTGGATTTTAATTCGTTTGCAGTGATACCGGGGCCTTCCATAACCAAATAAGATAGAACACTAAAATATTTATGTTATTTCTAAAGAAATCCACAAAGGCTGTTTGTTTAGCACAATTTATATATGGACAGTAAACAGTACAACCTGTGGCTGCCCTGCTGCCTTGCAGGTAAGCTCGGGAGAGTAAAAGGCTAAGGGAGGGTACCCCGAAGTATAACAACCCCACTGCCTTGGGGGTTGAGACTTTTTAGTCAACGGCTAGCAGAGCCAACCGTAAACAAACCGACGAAAGGCAACAGAAAACCACCATCGTAACTTCTTTGTATAAGCATGAATCGGCACAACAATAGAAGTGACGGAAGATGTACAAAAGAGGTGAGATGCAGAATTGGCAAAAGCAGGTTTCCAAAAATTGAGGAAGATACTATGCAATCCATTTTTGACAATAAAAACAAGAAAAATAGTTTTTAAATGTTACGTAGAGCCAGTCTTAACATATTGATGTGAATCATGGACAATAGGACAACAGACAAGAAAATCACTGGAGTCTGTAGAAATGTGGTTTTACAGATGAATGTTGAGAATACCATGGACAGCTAAGAAGAGTAATGAAAATGTTCTGAGAGAGGTCAAAGCAAAAAGAGAGCTAATTTCCAATATTAGGAAGAAACAATCATAATTTTTTGGTCATGTAATGAGAAGGGAACAACTGCAATTTAACAACTAATTTTTCTAATATTCCATCAATCCATCTTTTATTCTTCTGTTAGTCTCTCCTGCTGTTATGTTTCCTTGTGTTTCTAATATTCCATCAATCCATCTTTTTCGTGGGGAACAGGCAAATAATTGCAATGCTGCGGTAAAGCTGGTAGCAAGGAGCCAATGGTGGGGTGTGCTAAACACTCCAAGGTATGGTGACAGCTTTACAAATAAAGAACACAATACTGATGTTTCGGCATGTGGCCTTCTTCAGAATACAGGGACAACGACAACAAGCGGTGAAGCACAATTACTACATGTTAGATGATCAAGTGGAGGGCGAGGAAAGTAGGATGCAGAAATAAGAAAAGAGAGAAATGAATTTTACATGATGAGAGGTATGATGGGCGTCAAAATATATAAAATAGAAAAAGAGAGAGAAAAATGTATAATAAATTGTACTTAGCTGAGCTCAGAGCAGGAAAACTGTAATCCGTGCTGAAACCAGTCGGAATGACTAAAAGCGCAGAGAACGTGTATAGAAAGCAACACGTGACAAAGACAGGTCAGTAAAGAGGGCAAAAAGGATCTAATATCGGGAAAACCAAAAAAAAAGGGGGGGGGGGGAAAGGGGATTGGTTCCTAACTAAGACATTGGTTCCCAACTTTACTTCCAGCCAGGATAAACAATTATCCGACTCGACTTTCTACCTCCCCACCCCCGACGACACTACTGTCTCTAATAACGCCGTGATGCGTCGTACGATCCTCCGTTTCATTCAGGATGGATTACTTCCCTCTAGCTCCTCCCGCATGATCCTTCCTGACCACTGCTTGGGCAGACCCTCTTTTTATATGCTTCCTAAAATACATAAACCTGACTCTCCTGGACGTCCTATTGTCTCTTCCATCTCATGTCCTACTGTTCTCATTTCTGACAGTGTCTTTCAACCTATAGTTATGGGCCTCCCTTCGTTTGTCAAAGACACTAACGACGCCCTTAACATCTTTTCCTCTATCACCCTCCTTCCTGATCGTCACTACCGCCTCTTCGTTATGGATGTCTGCTCCCTGTATACTTCTATTCCCCACTCCGACGGCCTTCAAGCTCTTCAGTTTTTCCTGGACCGTAGGATCCAACCCTCCATCGCCACTGGCGTCCTCCTCCGTCTAGCAGAATTAGTCTTGAACCTCAACTCTTTCGAGTTCAATGGCAATTTCTTCACCCAGATCAGCGGTGTGGCGATGGGCACTAAAATGGGCCCTAGCTATGCTTGTCTCTTCATGGGTTACCTTGAGCACCAAATCATCCATACCTACCAGGGCCCTCTTCCCCTTATGTATCGTAGGTACATTGATGACTGCATTGGTCTGTCTGACCTTCCAGAAGATGAGATCTCCCGTTTCATCGAATATGTCGGACATTTCCACCCCTCTATCCACATCACCTTCCACATCTCCACCTCCTCCGTATCTTTCCTGGACATCCTAGTCTCCTTGGGCACCTCTCATCTTCTCACCTCGGTCTTCTACAAGGCCACTGACTCCCATAGTTTCCTCCGCTACGACTCCTCTCATCCTACATCCTGCAAGAACTCTCTTCCCTATTCCCAGCTTCTCAGACTTCGTCGCCTTTGCCAAGACGACGAAGATTTCCTTCACAATGCCCACCTCATGCTTGATTTCTTCCGCCGACGTCTCTATCCTGAATCAGCTCTCCTCCCTGCCCTGCGTCGAGTTCTCCACACTTCACGTCAGTCTGCTCTTACCCCCTCTACTCATCCCCCCTCTGATAGAGTAGTGCTCGCTCTCACCCATCACCCTTACCACTACGCCGCTATTAGGACCATCCACCGCTACCTCCCTATTTTTCGATCTGACCCTACTACTCGTCTGCTCTTCCCTGACCCACCACTAGTGGCCTTTAGACGTGACCGGAACCTCCGAGACTTTCTTGTCAGGGGTCGTCTTCCTGCTGACCACTTCAGCCATCGAGGCACTATCCGCTGCAACCGGAGAGTATGTAAATCTTGTGACCACGTTCTCCAGACCGACACTGTCCTCTTCCCTAATGGTCCTTTCGAGATCAGAGAGGGATTCACTTGCACATCGCGGAACATCATTTATGCCATCATCTGTAAGCGATGCAAGTTGACCTACATCGGTCAGTCTGGTCGCAGAATCGGCGATAGGTGCCGTGAACACTTGAATGACATCACCCGAGAAGCGGACACTCCTGTAGCAGCCCACTTTAACTCGAGGGGCCATCGAGGTAAGACTGATGTCTTGGTAACTGGCCTAGTATCATGCTCCTCTGATCACCACAGTCGGCTCACTCTTGAGCACCGTCTGATCGCTCGTTGGGGCTGCCTCACCCCTCGTGGCATCAATGTATCCCTGTCCCTCTGAGGACCCTCCGGCCTCCGACTCCACCCTCCCACCTATGGACCTCTCTTCCTATTTCTCTTCTTGGGTCCTCTACTCCTCGTCCATCCCTGCTTTTCATATCCTCTTTGAGTAACCCCCATCTTGCCTTCTTCCTCCTAACCCCCCCCCTCTCCCTACACCTTTTTCTCTTCTGACTACCTTCATGTCCTTTACCTCTTTATCACTATATCACCTCTCCACCTGGACTGTACGTACGATCTCTCTGCCCACCTCTATTGTCCCTCGTCCTTCCTACCACACCTCTGCTGATCTACTCCTAGCTCACCCCTCTCCTCTCTATTAACTTGTAGTCACTACTCATCTATACCTACTATTCCAGTATCCCCCTTATCCTGATGCCCACTTTCATTCCCCCCTTTGTTCTATCATTTCCCTACTTCTTTACCTCCTATGGTTCATACCTCTTGCACACCATCCCCTATTGCTCCACTTCTTCCAGACTTTCTCTTTTTCCATTCACTTCTGACCTACCGCCTCTCCCCCTATCCAGTTTTCACATACCTGCTTCTTATCCCTCCTCTCCATACCTCCTCCTCTAATAATTCCCTACCTCCCGATAGACTAACTTCCTCCGGACCACCCCTCTATCGCCCTTCTCATTATACCGGCTTTATTATTCTTCCTCTCCTTATCTCTTCCTCCAGTATCCAATCCTTCCTTTCGTTGACCTACCTCTCAACTCTTTCAGTTCGAGGCCATCCATTCTGTAGAGTCCATCTCTCTCACCCACTGCCTAGTTTACTACTTTGTCGTGTCATTCTATTTCTTTCTCTTAACCTCTCGCGTGATCTCTCACTTCCATTGTTGAGTGATTTATATGTATTGCTTGTTGTGTCCCAGGAGTGTCCTCGTCTATCCCCCCCTTCTCCCCCCCTTTTTGGTTTTCCCGATATTAGATACTTTTGCCCTCTTTACTGACCTGTCTTTGTCACGTGTTGCTTTCTATACACGTTCTCTGCGCTTTTAGTCATTCCGACTGGTTTCAGCACGGATTACAGTTTTCCTGCTCTGAGCTCAGCTAAGTACAATTTATTATACATTTTTCTCTCTCTTTTTCTATTTTATATATTTTGACGCCCATCATACCTCTCATCATGTAAAATTCATTTCTCTCTTTTCTTATTTCTGCATCCTACTTTCCTCGCCCTCCACTTGATCATCTAACATGTAGTAATTGTGCTTCACCGCTTGTTGTCGTTGTCCCTGTATTCTGAAGAAGGCCACAGGCCGAAACGTCAGTATTGTGTTGTGTTCTTTATTTGTAAAGCTGTCACCATACCTTGGAGTGTTTAGCACACCCCACCATTGGCATCTTTTTCGTGGTCGACCCTTGGGTCTTGTGTTCTGGTAACTTTTATTGAAAGCTCGTTTGATGGTTTTTTTGGTATTTATGTCTTATCACGTGACCAAACCATCTGTGATATTATTGTCTTCGAGTATTCAGTCCATGTCAGCAGAAATGAGTTGGTTCATCGGTGCTATATATAGATCCAATTCTGACATATGGAAGTGAATCATAGACAGTAGACAAACAAACGAAAACAAAATTAGGGGCCACAGAGATGGGATTTCTCAGAAGAATGTTGAGAGTTCCCTGGACAGCTAAAAAGACTAACGATGAAATTCTCAAAGAGGCCAACACAAAAAGGGAACTTCTAAAAAACACCAGAAAGAAGCAATCAACATTTTTCGGGCACATCATGAGAAGAGGAAAGTTGGAATACCTGGTTACAACTGGCAAAATACAGGGAAAGCAGATATTGCGGACGACAAAGAGATAAGAAACTATATAGGAGCCAGTAGTGGGGTGTGGTATACACTCCAAAGTATAGTGACAGCTTTACAAAAATGCAACACAACAAAATACTGACGTTTCGGCCGGCGGCCTTCTTCAGAAGACGGAGACAATGACAACAAACGGTGAGGCACAGATACCTATAGCTACATGTCACATGATAAAGTATAGGGAGAGGTGGGCGTAGAGATGAGAGATAGGATGGTGAGATGAACAGTATATGGAGAGGTGGACGTAGAGATGAGACATAGAATGGTGAGATGAAAAGTATATATATATACTTGACTGCCAACTCGTTGATGTCTTCAGTACACAAACACACACTTGCTGATATTTCCATCATCAGCGCGTGTTACAGATACGTTACAGACGTCGTGTTACAAAATGTTACACATGTCGTGTTACAGATACGTTACACATGTAGTGTTATAGAAATGATCAACATGTCGTGTTACAGGAATGTTACATATGTCGTGTTACAGAAATTTTACACGTGTCGTGTTACAGAAATGTTACACGTTTCGTGTTACAGATATGTTACACATGTCGTGTTACAGAAATGTTACACATGTCGTGTTACAGAAATGTTACAAATGTCGTGTTACAAAATGTTACACATGTTGTGTTACAGAAATGTTACGCATGTTGTGTTACAGAAATGTTACACATGTCGTGTTACAGAAATGTTACACGTGTCGTCTTCTAGTCGACATCTTGAAGTGAGTGCCACGTCATCGTCGTTGTATTGTGGCGTATTTATAACCAGGGACAAAGTATGTTCCTTTCGGCTCAGAAAATCCGATTTCAGCGCAGCAGTTTTGGATACCGGGTTTGCCTTCGCTCTTCTATTTCCACCAGATAGGCTACTCTATTCACAGACCATATGTAACAGTGATAGCACACCGTGATTAATTACACCGAAATGATAGAGAATAAGTAAGTCACAATATTCCTGGTTACGTGGACAATTGACAGTTCACCATCTCAACACAACGTGACTGATTCACGTCACAGAAACTGCAACTCCAAGTATTCTGAACAACATTTTAAGTGATGACACAAGCCATCGTCTAGATCTCGTACACACATTTATCCACACAGTTCTTGACTTACACTTCACAAGTCATCTTTATACGTATCTCGGTTGTATATTAAAGTTAAATCATTGAACATAATTTTTGATATGACCATCTAAACATATATATCATTACTAGTTCTGTACTGGTGTCTAGGCAACCGCCGTTGTTATATGACACTCTCCTAGATTCTGTAAATACATCCACGTAACTTCTTGTAATGATGTAGTATTTTGTTGGTGAGTGGCTGCAGTAATTTGTTGGTGAGTGGTTGTAGTGTTTTGTTGGTGAGTGGCTGTAGTGTTTTGTTGGTGGGGTGGCTGCAGTATTTTGTTGGTGAGTGGCTGTAGTGTTTTGTTGGTGAGTCGTTGCAGTATTTTGTTGGTGAGTGGATGAAGTATTTTGTTGGTGAGTGGCTGTAGTATTTTGTTGGTGAGTGGCTGTGGTATTTTGTTGGTGAGTGGATGAAGTATTTTGTTGGTGAGTGGCTGTGGTATTTTGTTGGTGAGTGAATGCAGTATTTTGTTGGTGAGGGGCTGTGGTATTTTGTTGGTGAGTGGCTGTGGTATTTTGTTGGTGGGTGGCTGTGGTATTTTGTTGGTGAGTGGATGAAGTATTTTGTTGGTGAGTGGCTGTAGTATTTTGTTGGTGAGTGGCTGCAGTATTTTGTTGGTGAGTGACTGTGGTATTTTGTTGGTGAGTGGCTGTGGTATTTTGTTTTGAGTGACTGTGGTATTTTGTTGGTGAGTGGCTGTGGTATTTTGTTGGTGAGTGACTGTGGTATTTTGTTGGTGAGTGGCTGTGGTATTTTGTTGGTGAGTGACTGTGGTATTTTGTTGGTGAGTGACAGTGGTATTTTGTTGGTGAGTGACTGTGGTATTTTGTTGGTGAATGGCTGTGGTATTTTGTTGGTGAGTCATTGTGGTATTTTGTTGGTGAGTGACTGTGGTATTTTGTTGGTGAGTGACTGTGGTATTTTGTTGGTGAGTGGCTGTGGTATTTTGTTGGTGAGTGACTGTGGTATTTTGTTGGTGAGTGACTGTGGTATTTTGTTGGTGAGTGGCTGTGGTATTTTGTTGGTGAGTGGATGAAGTATTTTGTTGGTGAGTGGCTGTAGTATTTTGTTGGTGAGTGGCTGCAGTATTTTGTTGGTGAGTGACTGTGGTATTTTGTTGGTAAGTGGCTGTGGTATTTTGTTGGTGAGTGACTGTGGTATTTTGTTGGTGAGCGGCTGTGGTATTTTGTTGGTGAGTGACTGTGGTATTTTGTTGGTGAGTGACTGTGGTATTTTGTTGGTGAGTGGCTGTGGTATTTTGTTGGTAAGTGGCTGCAGTATTTTGTTGGTGAGTGACTGTGGTATTTTGTTGGTGAGTGGCTGCAGTATTTTGTTGGTGAGTGGCTGTGGTATTTTGTTGGTGAGTGACTACAGTATTGTGTTGGTGAGTGGCTGTAGTATTTTGTTGGTGAGTTAATGCAGTATTTTGTTGGTGAGGGGCTGTGGTATTTTGTTGGTGAGTGGCTGTGGTATTTTGTTGGTGAGTGGATGAAGTATTTCGTTGGTGAGGGGCTGTGGTATTTTGTTGGTGAGTGGCTGCAGTATTTTGTTGGTGAGTGGCTGTGGTATTTTGTTGGTGAGTGGCTGCAGTATTTTGTTGGTGAGTGGCTGCAATATTTTGTTGGTGAGTTGCTGTGGTATTTTATTGGTGAGTGGCTGTGGTATTTTGTTGGTTAGTGTCTGTGGTATTTTGTTGGTGAGTGGCTGCAGTATTTTGTTGGTGAGTGGCTGCAGTATTTTGTTGGTGAGTGTCTGTGGTATTTTGTTGGTGAGTGGCTGCAGTATTTTGTTGGTGAGTGGCTGCAGTATTTTATTGGTGAGTGGCCGCAGTATTTTATTGGTGAGTGGCTGTGGTATTTTGTTGGTGAGTGGCTGCAGTATTTTATTGGTGAGTGGCTGTGGTATTTTGTTGGTGAGTGGCTACAGTATTTTATTGGTGCGTGGCCGCAGTATTTTGTTGGTGAGTGGCTGTGGTATTTTGTTGGTGAATGGCCGCAGTATTTTGTTGGTGAGTGGCTGTGGTATTTTGTTGGTGAGTGGCTGCAGTATTTTATTGGTGAGTATCCGCAGTATTTTGTTGGTGAGTGGCTGTGGTATTTTGTTGGTGAGTGGCTGCAGTATTTTATTGGTGAGGGGCTGTGGTATTTTGTTGGTGAGGGGCTGTGGTATTTTGTTGGTGAGTGGCTGTGGTATTTTGTTGGTGAGTGGCTGCAGTATTGGGTTGGTGAGGGGCTGTGGTATTTTGTTGGTGAATGGCTGCAGTATTTTGTTGGTGAGTGGCTGTGGTATTTTTTTGGTGAGTGGCTGCAGTATTTTATTGGTGAGTGGCTGCAGTATTTCGTTGGTGAGTGGCTGTGGTATTTTGTTGGTGAGTGGCTGTGGTATTTTGTTGGTGAGTGGCTGTGGTATTTTGTTGGTGAGTGTCTGCGGTATTTTGTTGGTGAGTGGCTGCAGTATTTTGTTGGTGAGTGGCTGCAGTATTTTGTCGGTGAGTGTCTGTGGTATTTTGTTGGTGAGTGGCTGCAGTATTTTGTTGGTGAGTGGCTGCAGTATTTTATTGGTGAGTGGCCGCAGTATTTTATTGGTGAGTGGCTGTGGTATTTTGTTGGTGAGTGGCTTCAATATTTTATTGGTGAGTGGCTGTGGTATTTTGTTGGTGAGTGGCTACAGTATTTTATTGGTGAGTGGCCGCAGTATTTTGTTGGTGAGTGGCTGTGGTATTTTATTGGCGAGTGGCCGCAGTATTTTGTTGGTGAGTGGCTGTGGTATTTTGTTGGTGAGTGGCTACAGTATTTTATTGGTGAGTGGCCGCAGTATTTTGTTGGTGAGTGGCTGTGGTATTTTGTTGGTGAGTGGCTGCAGTATTTTGTTGGTGAGGGGCTGTGGTATTTTGTTGGTGAGGGGCTGTGGTATTTTGTTGGTGAGTGGCTGTGGTATTTTGTTGGTGAGTGCCTGCAGTATTGGGTTGGTGAGGGGCTGTGGTATTTTGTTGGTGAATGGCTGCAGTATTTTGTTGGTGAGTGGCTGTGGTATTTTTTTTGGTGAGTGGCTGCAGTATTTTATTGGTGAGTGGCTGCAGTATTTCGTTGGTGAGTGGCTGTGGTATTTTGTTGGTGAGTGGCTGCAGCACATTTGTTGGAGCAGTTCAATCCGGGCCCACACAAACTGTTTCAGTATGAATTTGTCCATCAGTTGATGTGGCGGCAGACCAGTGATGTTGATTCAGTTTAAGAGTAGTTGTTCTTGTCTATCTCTTTTTTCTATTAGTCTAGCTCTATTATCAATTAGTCTATCTCCACATCTATTATCTATTTCTTTTATCTATTAGTCTATCTCTATTATCTATTTCCATAGTCTATTGGTCTAGCTCTATTATCTATATCTAGTTTCCATTAGTCCCTCTATTATCTGTTAGGCTATTTCTATTATATATTTGTCTATGTCTATTATTTATTAGCCTAAACTATCGATCTCTATTATCTTTTAGTATATATCTATTAACTATCACTATAATCTATTATTATATATCTAATACCTATTAGTCTATCTATAATATCTCTCTGTATTAATTATAAGTTTATCTCTATTATCTATGTATATTATCTATGTCTATTATCTACTAGTCTTTCTCTATTATCTACTAGTTTATCTCTTTTATCTACTAGTCTATCGCTATTATATATCTCTAATATCTCTCTCTTTTATCTACTAGACTATCTCTATTATCTGTCTATATTATCTAACTACATTATCTATCTCTATTATCTATCTTGATTATCTCTATTAACTACTAGTCTATCTCTATTATAAATCTCAATTACCTATCTCTCTTACCTGTGTCTATTATCTACTAGTCTATCTCTATTATCTATCTCTATTATCTATCTCTATTATCTACCTCTATTATCTATCTCTATTATCTATCTCTATTATCTACTAGTCTATCTCTATTATTTATTATCTAACTCTAGTATCTACTAGTCTATCACTAGGATCTATCTCTATTATCTATCTCTATTATTTACTATGTATCTCTAATATCTACTAGTCTATCTCTATTATCTATCTCTATTATATATCTCTATTATTTACTATGAATCTCTATTATCTAGCGGTATGATATATACTAGGAGTAGTCATTCGTGCGGTGATTCACGAACTGAGCAGTCACAAGGTATTCTATCGGCTATAGTGAGTTATAGATATCCAAGACGATATTGAATATGGAACTGATAGTCAAGCTGCAACAGGAGCAGTGGTTTAACAGTTATATGACAAGGATTATGGAATTCAGCAATAGACAGGAGCCAGATCTAGTTGTTAACATGAAGTAACTAACTTTATAGATGTTGTATCGTGACATGTGTGAGTGACTTGTATCAGACAATAAATGTATGGAGAGACGACGGTGATAGCCCGGCCGCACGTCATTCAAATGTCAGTTCTTTGTCAGACGTGTTGCTTTTCGTGTGTGTTCAGTCAACATATAGGCGATCACGGCCGGTGAAATAAAGTTATGGAGATGGCGTCTTTGTTATCATCAGCATAGGCTAGTAAGTTTAGCGTGTGAGTAGCCACAAGAGTAGCCACGAGATTAGCCACAAGAGTAGCCACAAGAGTAGCCAAGAGATTAGCCAGAAGAGTAGCTACAAGATTAGCCACAAGATTAGCTACAAGAGTAGCCAAAAAATTAGCCAGAAGAGTAGCTACAAGAGTAGCTACAAGATTAGCCACACGATTAGCCAGAGGAGTAGCTACAAGAGTAGCTACAAGATTAGCCACAAGATTAGCTACAAGAGTAGCCAAAATATTAGCCAGAAGAGTAGCTACAAGAGTAGCCAAAAGATTAACCACAAGATTAGCCAGAAGAGTTGCTACAAGAGTAGCCACAAGATTAGTCATAAGATTAGCAACAAGATTAGCCATAAGATTAGCTACAAGATTAGCTACAAGATTAGCCATAAGATAAGCTACAATATTAGCTACAAGATTAGCCATAAGATTAGCTACAAGATTAGCTACACGATTAGCTACAAGATTAGCCACAAGATTAGCTACAAGATTAGCTACAAGATTAGCCATAAGATTAGCTACAAGATTAGCTACACGTTCAGCTACAAGATTAGCCATAAGATTTAGCTACAAGATTAGCCACAAGATTAGCTACACGATTAGCTACAAAATTAGCCACAAGATTAGCTACACGATTAGGTACAAGATTAGCCATAAGATTAGTTACAAGATTAGCTACAAGATTAGCCATAAGATTAGCTACAAGATTAGCTACACGATTAGCTACAAGATTAGCTACAATATTAGCTAGAGCGATAAGCTTCACGATTAGCTACAAGATTAGCTACAAGATTGGCCACAAGATTAGCTACAAGATTAGCTACACGATTAGCTACAAGATTAGCTACAAGATTAGCTACAAGATTAGCCACAAGATTAGCCACAAGATTGGCTACAAGCTTGGCTACAAGATTAGCTACAAGATTAGCTACAAGATTAGCTACAAGATTAGCTACACGATTAGCTACAAGATTAGCTACAAGATTAGCCACAAGATTAGCCACACGATTGGCTACAAGCTTGGCTACAAGATTAGCTACAAGATTAGCTACAAGATTAGCTACATTATGACGCCAGCATGCATTTTGGTGTCGTCCCTAAAGCTAACGAGCCCCACCACGAGACAATCACATGAGAGTGTGAGTCGGCACAGTGACGCTTCAACCTCTCACAGCAACACTGTCTACGGTGTTAATGATTCCACTGTACATTATTCTCTCTATTTTATTCTTGTATTTATCTTTCTTTTATCCATCTGCTGTTGCCTTGAAGCGTGGCACGAGAAAGAAGTAATGTATTAATTTGTTGCCTGTAGATGTTGAATTGATTGTTATTTTAGTTACTTCCCTTTTAAATGTCCTGTCGTTCTTGTGCGTATCTGGGCGCCGTTAGGATAGGATTGTTTCCCTTCTTTATTGTGTCCATCCAAGAAATATTAAACAGAAAGATGCATTCTAACGACAATTATTGCAAATAACAAAACACAATTATTCCAAATAACAAAACACAATTATTCCAAATAACAAAACACAATTATTCCAAATAACAAAACACAAATGTTGTAAATAGCAAAACAAATTAATGCAAATAACAAAACACAATTATTGTAAATTGCGAAACACAATTATTGTAAATAACAAAACGCAATTATTGTAAATAACAAAACACAATTATTGTAAATAGCAAAACACAATTATTCCAAATGACAAAACACAAATATTGTAAATGACAAAACACAAATATTGTAAATAACAAAACACAATTATTCCAAATGACAAAACACAAATATTGTAAATAACAAAACACAATTATTGTAAACAACAAAACACAATTATTGTAAACAACAAAACACAATTATTGTAAACAATAAAACACAATTATTGTAAATAATAAAACATTATTGTAAATAATAAAACACAATTATTGTAAATAACAAAACACAATTATTGTAAATAATAAAACAAAATTATTGTAAATAATAAAACAAATTATTGTAAATAACAAAAAACAATTATTGTAAATAACAAAACACAATTATTGTAAATAATAAAACAAACTATTGTAAATAACAAACCACAAGTATTGTAAATAACAAAACACAATTATTGTAAATAATAAAACACAATTATTGTAAATAACAAAACACAATTATTGTAAATAATAAAACAAATTATTGTAAATAACAAAATACAATTATTGTAAATAACAAAACACAGTTATTGTACTTGTAACTTAAGTCGTGTGATTAACCTGAAAGATAAATCGCTGACGGAAATAAGAAATTACAAACATGTCGAGTTTTAAATAAAAGGAGAAGATCAGTGCTAAGCGGAAACACGTAACTAGATGGCATCACAGGCTAAAGTTTAATTTGTGTTTCCTGTCTTACTCTCATGATAGGATTAGATAACTCAGGAGTGAACTCTTGGTGCTGAAAACACTTGGAGTTATTGTTCCTAACTCTTCACATAAGGACTTCGACAACCATGAGTCAACGTCACTCCTTCGGATGAAAGAGATGGACACAGCCAGAAACAAGAAACTTAGTGGCCGTGTAAGAAGACTATTCAACCAACACAGAACTGGAGTCGTCAGTCGCTGGACACTTCGAGACTTGCTGAGGAGAGGATCAGAGCACCTATGGACATGTTCGGAGTGCAATGATGATGATCCGCAAATAACTCAGTAACTCAATAACTCAGTAACTCAATAACTCAGTAACTCAATAACTTAACTTTCTCCCTTGTGTTTCACCTCAAACAGAAGAAGAAGAATCGTGGACACAAGTTTTGATAAATTCTCAGCTATCACACAGGGGAGTGGTAGTCCACTTCGCTGTATAGTCTCCACTGTTATAATCTGTCTCAGAAAACATTGTTAAGTGAGAAGATCGTTCTAGTCACCACAATGAGATCTTTAGATATAGAAGACCTTTTATTGTAGTTACTCTAGATTTAGTCTTTACAGTGGTGGCTCTGTTGATATAGAAGACCTAGTATTGTACTATCCCTAGGTATAGTCCTTACAGTGGTGGGTCTGTTGATATAGAAGACCTAGTATTGTACTACCCCTAGGTATAGTCCTTACAGTGGTGGGTCTGTTGATATAGAAGACCTAGTATTGTACTATCCCTAGGTATAGTCCTTACAGTGGTGGGTCTGTTGATATAGAAGACCTAGTATTGTACTACCCCTAGGTATAGTCCTTACAGTGGTGGGTCTGTTGATATAGAAGACCTAGTATTGTACTATCCCTAGGTATAGTCCTAAAAGTGGTGGGTCTGTTGATATAGAAGACCTTTTGTTGTAGTTACTCTAGATTTAATGCCATATACATCATACGATCTTTAGTAGAAATAGCCATAGAGGTGAAAACAGATCTATACCTATGTTTTATAGATTATACCAAAGCATTTGACAAAGTAAAGCACCAAGAAATAATCAAAATTTTAGAAAGCATAAACATAGACAGCAAAGATCTTTGAATAATAAAGAACATGTACTGGCAACAAACAGCAGCCATAAGAACTGGAAACTAATTAGGAATGTTTCAACAAATAAAACAGGGTGTTAGACAAGGTTGTGTGCTGTCACCAGATTTGTTTAATATTTATAGTGAGATTATTTTAAGATCCATAAGGGGCATGCCTGGAATAACAATCGGAGGTCATAATATAAATAATCTAAGGTATGCTGATGATACTGGAGCCGCGATAGCTCAGTGGTTAGTGAACTGGACTACAAAGGACAAGAGGTCAGGTTTTATCCCAACCAACGGACGTTTTTTTTTTTATGCTGATGATACAGTCTTAATCGCTAAGAGTGAAAATGAGTTACAAGAAATGTTAGACATTACAGTGAAAGAAAGCAAAAATAACATACTAAGCGTTAATAGCAGAAAGACAGAAGTAATGGTAACAACAAAGAAAAAGACATCACCTCAGTGCAAAATAAAGACAAGTGGAACAATATTAAAACAGGTAAATGAATTTAAATATTTGGGAACTTTGTTAACCTCAGACGGAAGATGTACAAAAGAGGTGAGATGCAGAATGGATCAGGCAAAAGCAGTTTTCTAAAAAAAGAGGAAGATACTATGCAATCCATTTTTGACAATAGAAACAAGAAAAAGAGTTCTTAAATGTTATGTACAGCCAGTCTTAAGATATGGATGTGAATCATGGACAATAGGACGACAGACAAGAAAATCACTGGAGTCTGTAGAAATGTGGTTTTACAGAAGAATGTTGAGAGTACCATGAACAGCTAAGAAGAGCAATGAAAACGTTCTGAAAGAGGCCAAAGCAAAAAGAGAGCTAATTTCCAATATTAGGAAGAAACAATCATCATTTTTTGGTCATGTAATGAGAAGAGAACAACTGGAATATTGGTAACAACTAGGAAAATTGAGGGACGAAGAGATAGAGGGAACAAAGAGAAAAAATAACAGACAGCTTAAAAGAGAATGGCTTGGCAGAAGGTCAACAACAGAAATGATAAATAACTGTCGTGTTCGAAAGTTGTGGAGTGACATTATGACCTACGCCACCAGGCCCGGTACTTGATGATGATGAAACTAGATTCATATTTTAAGTGGTTTGTCTTTTGATATAGAAGACCTAGCATTGTAGTATCTTTAGATTTAGTCATTACTGTGAGGGGGTCTGTTGATATAGAAGACCTAGTATTGCAGTATCTCAAGTTTTAGTCATTACTGTGAGAGGATCTGTTGATATAGAAGACCTAGTATTGTAGTATCTCTAGGTTTAGTCATTACTGTGAGAGGATCTGTTGATATAGAAGACCTAGTATTGCAGTATCTCTAGATTTAGTCATTACTGTGAGGGTATATGTTTATTTAGAAGACCTAGTATTGTAGTATCTCAAGTTTTAGTCATTACTGTGAGGGATCTGTTGGTAATGGAGATATTGTTGTGTGATGTCATTTAAAGTTGATGAAAGCGGCATCTGTCTCTGTGTTAGAGTTAGAGGGTCTCTGTAAATGTTAGAGGGTGTATGTAAGCTTCTCATGATGTGCCCGAAAAAAATGTCCATTGTTTTTTTCTGAAGTTTCTTAAGAGCTCCCTTTTTTGTGTTGGCCTCTTTGAGAACTTCCTCATTGGTCTTTTTATCTGTCCAGGGAACTTTCAACATTCTTCTGAGAAATCCCATCTCTGTGGCCTCTAATCGTTTATTCATTTGTTTGTCTACTGTCCATGATTCGCTTCCATAGGTCAGAATTGGTTCTATATAGCACCGATGAACTCTCTTTCTCATTTTTATTGACATATATTTGTTGCATAAGATATTTTTCATTTTCTGAAATGCTATTTTGGTCTGAGCTATTCTGCTTTTTATTTCTGTGGTGCATCTTCCATCTGATGTTATTATTGTGCCCAAGTATTTGACGCGTTGCACTTGTTTCAGATTTGTCTTGTTTATTTTTATGCTGCATGATGGTGATGATTGTTTCTTCGATATAACCATTACTTCTGTTTTCTTATTATTCAGACTGAGACCTTTCTTGTTGCTTTCTTTTACTATTATGTCTATCATTTCTTGTAGTTCGTTCTCTGTCTCTGATATTAAAGACTGTGTCATCCGCATACCGCAAATTATTTATGCTGTGACCATTTAAATTAATTTACCTTACTTTTTTTTTTTTACTTTAATTTACTTTATCGTACTTTATTTTTACTTTACTTTACTTTATTTTTACTTTAATTTAATTTACCTTACTGTATTTTTATCTTAATCTACTTTACTTTACTTTATTTTTACTTTACTTTACTTTATTTTTACTTTAATTTAATTTACCTTACTTTATTTTTACTTTAACTTTACTTTACCCTACTGTATTTTTATCTTAATCTACTTTACCTTACTTTATTTTTACTTTACTTTGATTTGCCCCCATCTGTCTCGTTTTCTTTTCGCCCGTTGAAGGAAAATAAAGTATTTGTTTTATTGCGCGTGTGTGTGTGTGTGTGTGTGTGTGTATCTGTGTGTGTGTGTGTATCTGTGTGTGTGTGTGTGTCTGTGTGTGTGTGTGTGTGTATCTGTGTGTGTGTCTTGTTTCGTGTATGTTTTGTGCGGTCTGTGTGTGTCTTGTGTCGCGTATGTCTTGTGTGGTGCATGTCTTGTGTGGTCTGTATGTGTGTTGTGTTATGTTTTGTGTGGTCCGTGTGACTTATATAGCGGGTGTGTGTGTTGTGTATTGTGTGTGTCTGTCTTGTGTAGCGTGTGTCTTGCATGATGTTCAGTGATTTGGTTAATGTTCCATTTGGCTTAATCCATCGTCTTCTAGGTCTACCTCTTCCCTCTTCCCGCCACTTCTAACATTTGAAGAATCATTCTATTCTTTTTATGGAATCAGTTTCTTTGAGGTCTCCATTTCCGCTCAACCGCCCATCCGGGCATTTCTCGAAGCGCATGCAGACTGATCGTTCCTATAAGGTGTTATAGAGTTATTGAGTTATTTATTTATATATAGAGTTATTGAATTATTGAGTTATTCAGTTATTGAGTTAGAGAGTTATTGAGTTGTTGTGCTATTGGGTTTTTGGTTATTTAGTTATAGAGTTATTGAGCTATTTGTGGGTCATCGTCATTGCACTCCAAACATGACCATAGGTGCTCACATCCCCTCCTCAGCAATTCCCTCAGTGTCCAGCGACTGACGACTCCAGTTCTGTGTTGGTTGATTAGTCTTCTTACACACCCACTAAGTTTCTCGTTTCTGGATGTGCCCATCTTAACTCCCATCTCTTTCATCCGAAAGAGTGACGTACCATTCATGGTTATCCAAGTCCTGTGTCTTTTTCCCTTCCCGATGGGCATTGACGATGTCAGCCCGTTCCATTGGTTGACCGTCCTCAACAATAGCGCAGCTAGCCAATCTGTCCGCTCTTTCATTTTCCCGTACTCCAGCATGTCCTGGGACGTAGACAAAGGTGGACTTACGTATTGTTGACTTCTGCAATGACTCTACCCATTACATTCGTACAGATCCCGCCTCCACTTTTTTTATCATGCTCATCGAATCACTCAGTATACAGGCATGGGTGTAGTCTTGTGACTCTAACCATTTGAATGCCTTGGTCACTGCCATCACTTCCATTGTCATGCTACTCGTGGTCATGACGTATGCACCTCTGTCCTCCTACCAGCATGCTGAAAATGCCCATGCACTTCTTTGGTGTCGTCTTACAGATCCGTCTGTATAGATGACTGCATCTTTCTCATCGGTGTTATCCCAGATGAGACCATTGACCACAACTGAGAGTCCTGTTCCCTACATTTCCTGTCGAGTGTGACAATACACGAGAGTGTCCACTTGAATGACGTAGGCACCGGTATCCACTCCTCACCAACGCTGATATTGGTAAGCCCACAGACCTGTTTGACGACATCTTCTGCTCGCCCCACCCATGATTTGCCTCTTGTTAGCCTGGCACCTTTCTCTGTGTTGAGCACGTGGTGCAATGGATGCTCTGTATCTGTACTAATCTTCAGGTATGATCGTGCTCTCCAGATCTTGATTCTGTCATCCATGGTTGGAAAGTCAAGAAGGTAACTCTTTGCTACACAGGGAGTGTCCCTCGTACACCCCAAGATAATGCGCAAGGCTTCATTCTGTATTTTCTCCAGCTTGTCAATTTGCGTCGTACTGACAGTAGGAACTGCCAGTGCATACTTGTTTGATGCGAGGACTAGTCCCTGGAACAGAAGGATAGGTAGCCTCTGCTCTATGTTGGCAGCTGCCATGACCTTCAAGGCGGCTAATCCTTCGCGGGGTTTTTGTTGTCACATTTTCGACGTGGTACCGAAAACACACGTTGTGATGAAACTTAACTTCGAGGTACGTCATCACACTGTCCCTGGTCACCTCATCAGCTCCCATTCGTACCACCGGTGTTTCCATGTTAACGATATGATTGTTAAGTGATAACCATGCAACTGATGCTTTATTAGGATTAACCAATGCACCTGATACTCCACACCAGGAAGAGATGCGATTGAGTTCGTTTTGCAGTGTGGAGACGATTTCACTTCTGTCTCGATATACCAGAATGTCATCAGCAAAAGTCTGGTGTTAATTATAGATCTGCTTTTCCCACTAAGCACGTCGGATCGACCAGATCTCTTTTCCACATTTAGACTTCTCAGTCTCTGAAAATATACTTCATTGTCCCACCCATTCTTCTCCTCTTCTCTTAGCATTAACGCGCTCATCTGTAGAACCATCTAAGAGCTGCACCCATTCCTGCCACATACAGTATCGGTAAATCTTCTGTAGCATACTTTGAGAGTCAGTCACCAAGACAGCGTGATCCACGTTCTGTGTAACCAGCCATGTTATCGCCGCCGTTTCTGCTCTTCTTTGAAGAACTAATGAGGGCTACAGCAACAGCTACAACAACAGATACAACAACAGCTAACACAACATATACAACAACAGCTAACACAACAGATGATATTTGTTTTAGTTGTACTAACCTTCCGGTATGGCAAACATTGTCCTTATCTAAGACTCAAAAGAGGAAGATCGTAGCGTGTGAGGTGTTTGAGATAACTTTTGGAGTTGTAATGTCAGGAAATGTCTTACACCCAGACTCTACACAGATGGTGGTCTCCACCTCAAAGTGGCATTTTAACGCTAATCCTAGGTGGATTACTACGCATAGAGGTGAAAATGTCAGGCGAGCTATGGGACACCCGTGAAGACCTCTCGCTGAAGGCTCGACTCACGGAGACAACTGGTATAACGGAAACTGAGCAGCAGACAAGGGTCACTCATGTTGGATACACCACTCCGAGATCTTGTCTTACTTTTAGTTTAGTTGTTCCATACCATTGTATGTCTATTTGACATATATCACTCCGAGATCTTGTCTTACTTTTAGTTTAGTTGTTCCATACCATTGTATGTCTATTTGACATATATCACTCCGAGATCTTGTCTTACTTTTAGTTTAGTTGTTCTATACCATTGTATGTCTATTTGACATATATCACTCCGATATCTTGTCTTTCTTTTAGTTTAGTTGTTCTATACCATTGTATGTCTATTTGACATATATCACTCCGATATCTTGTCTTTCTTTTAGTTTAGTTGTTCTATACCATTGTATGTCTATTTGACATATATCACTCCGATATCTTGTCTTTCTTTTAGTTTAGTTGTTCTATATCAGTTTATGTCTATTTGACATATATCACTCCGATATCTTGTCTTTCTTTTAGTTTAGTTGTTCAATATCATTTTATGTCTATTTGACATATATCACTAAGAGAACTTGTCTTACTTTTAGTTTAGTTGTTCTATACCATTTTATATCTGCTTGACATATATCACTCCGAGGTCTTGTCTTTCTATTAGTCTCGTTTTCTTCTTCTACCTTTCAACTCCCATTTCTATTATTTTATTTCTATTAGTTTATCGATTCTATACCATTTTATGTCTGTCTAACATATATAATTCCGGAACGTAGAGTTTGTAAGTCACGTCAGCCATCAACGTATATCTGCCATTTTGACAGGATCTTCGTTTATTGACCAGTTAAGTATTACACTTCCCAGTAGAGAATAATTATAAATCTTTGTTAGTGAGGGGTTGATACACACGAGATTTGTTGACACTTAGAAAAGAAAAATCCCCCGACATGCAGCTCGGTCTATATACAGAGTTGTGAATTACCTGGTAAGTGCAAAATTATTGTGTTGGCTTTAATTTTAGAACATTCTATCTGGTGGCAAGGATGTCATATGTTATCGCACAGACGGTGTGTAGACGCTTCATGTTGAGACTGTAATAGACAGACAGAAGGCAGATACCAAAACCGGTTAGTAGCTTAGTGTGAAGGTAGAATATATGTTAAATGATTTGTTAATTGAATAATAAAGTTGATTATACTCAACGATATGAATCAAAGTGAACAATATAGTTTTTTTTTAATTCGTTAAAAGGTATTTATTTATATTTAAATTGTCTTCCTCTTTCCTTCCTCGTTTGCCTTACATCGTCCATGAGAGATATAGTTTGCGATCTTTTGCTCTTGTTAACCTCTCCTGCTGTTATGTTTCCTAGTGTTTCTAATATTCCATCAATCCATCTTTTGCTCTTGTTAACCTTTCCTGCTGTTATGTTTCCTAGTGTTTCTAATATTCAGTCAATCCATCTTTTGCTCTTGTTAACCTTTCCTGCTGTTATGTTTCCTAGTGTTTCTAATATTCCATCAATCCATCTTTTGCTTTTCTGTTGATCTCTCCTGCTGTTATGTTTCCTAGTGTTTCTAATATTCCATCAATCCATCTTTTGCCCTTCTATTGGCCTCTCCTGTTGTTGTTTCCTAGTGTTCCTAATACTCCACTAATCCATCTTTTGCTTGATCGATCCCTGGGTCTGGTATTCTCGCATCGTTTGTTAAAGTGTCGTTGTGTTTTGATCTTTCTGCATTATCACGTGGGTGGACAAACCGATTATCTATTGTTTATTTATGTACTCTATAAGGGGATTATTCCTAGATTTTTTCTCTGTTTTTCATTTCTGACCTTTTTTGTCAGACTTTTTCTTGTCTTTCGTCTAACACATTTAATCTCAGTAGAGGTTATTGTTTTTTATTGTGCTTGCATCTAGGGTCCAGGATTGGCATTGGTAGCTCAACTTTGGGATGAAGATTGCATTGTAGAGTATCCGGTTTGCCCCTAAAGGTATTTTCTTGTTGGACAATAGTGGTGATAGCTGTCCGATGATTGAACAGTGGTGGTGATAGCTATCCGATGATTGAACAGTGGTGGTGATAGCTGTCCGATGATTGAACAGTGGTTGTGATAGCTGTCCGATGATTGAACAGTGGTGGTGATAGCTGTCCGATGATTGAACAATAGTGGTGATAGTTGTCCGATGATTGAACAGTGGTGGTGATAGCTGTCCGATTATTGAACAATAGTGGCGATAGCTGTCCGATGATTTGTAGTATATTTAGTGTATAAAAAAAATGAATCTTAGATAATACGAATTGTTCCATGTTTACGGCTAACATGAGTAGTATATTTATAGTGCGGTAGATGATACAATGTTATATATATATATATATATATATATATATATAAATATATATATATATATATATATATATATATATATATATATATATATTTATATATAAACTTTGTTAACCTCAGACGGATGATGTACAAAAGAGGTGAGATGCAGAGTGGCTCAGGCAAGAGCAGCTTTCCAAAAAATGAGGAAGATACTATGCAATCCATTTTTGTCAATAGAAACAAGAAAAAGAGTTCTTAAATGTTATGTAGAGGCAGTCTTAAGATATGGATGCGAATCATGGACAATATAACATCAGACAAGAAAATCACTGGAGTCTGTAGAAATGTGGTTTTACAGAAGAATGTTGAGAGTACTATGGACAGCTAAGAAGAGTAATGAAGATGTTCTGAGAGAGGTCAAAGCAAAAAGAGAGCTAATTTCCAATATTAGGAAGAAACAATCATCATTTTTTGGCCATGTAATGAGAAGAGAGCAACTGGAATATATTGTAACAACTGGGAAAATTGAGGGACGAAGAGATAGAGGGAAGCAAAGAGAAAAAATAACAGACAGCTTAAGAGAATGGCTTGGCAGAAGGTCAACAACAGAAATGATAAATAGCTGCCGAGATCGAAAGTTGTGGAGAGACACGATCACCTACGCCAGTAGGCCCGGTACTTGATGATATATATATATATATGTATGCTTTGGGGTGTATCTATGAAAATATACACCCACATACACAAACAATGGGAGCCGCGATAGCTCAGTGGTTAGTGAACTGGACAACAAAGGACAAGAGGTAGGGTTCGATCCCAACCGACGGCTTCCGGGTTCTATCTACCTATCTATTGACCTTTCGAGCCATTACCGGCCCATAGGGCGTAGACCAAGACACACCTTCTCATATCTGAATTTTTGTTCTAGCAGTTTTCGGGTTCACCTAGCCTTAAATGGGTACCGGTTTTTTTTTCTGGGAAAGTAAAGCGGCACGGGCGTAATACCGACCACATTAGCCCAAAAATCATGGGCCGAGGCTCTGTAAAGATTTATGGTCACTAAAGGAAACCTTGTCCTTTGTAGTCCAGTTCACTAACCACTGAGCTATCGCTGCTCCAACATAGACATGCACACACAAAGATATGAGATATGACTGTCATAGACATGCACACAAAGATATGAGATATGACTGTCATAGACATGCACACAAAGATATGAGATATGACTGTCATAGACATGCACACAAAGATATGAGATATGACTGTCATAGACATGCACACAAAGATATGAGATATGACTGTCATAGACATGCACACAAAGATATGAGATATGACTGTCATAGACATGCACACAAAGATATGAGATATGACTGTCATAGACATGCACACAAAGATATGAGATATGACTGTCATAGACATGCACACAAAGATATGAGATATGACTGTCATAGATATGCACACACAAAGATATGACACATGCCTAACATTGACATGCACACACTAGGATATGAGATGTGACAAAAATAAATATGCACACAAAGATATGAGATATGACTGTCATAGATATGCACACACAAAGATATGAGATATCACTAACCTAGACTTGCACACACAAATATATGACACGTGACTAACACAGATACACACTAAGATATGAGATATGACTAAACACAGACACACATAAAGATATGAGACATGATTAACACGGACACACCAAGATATTAGATATGACTAACATGACACACACCAAGATATGAGCCATGGCTAGCACACACACACACACACACAAGCTAAGATATGAGCCATGGCTAGCACAGAAACACATTAAGATATGAGCCATGGCTAGCACAGAAACACATTAAGATATGAGCCATGGCTGGCACAGAAACACACTAAGATATGAGCCATGGCTAGCACAGAAACATACTAAGATAAGAGTCATGGCAAGCACAGAAACACACTAAAATATGAGCCATGGCTAGCACAGAAACACATTAAGATATCAGCCATGGCTTCACGGAAGCACACCAAGATATGAACCATGACTAGCACAGAAACACATTAAGATATGAGCCATGGCTGGCACGGAAATACACTAAGATATGAATCATGGCCAGCTCAGACACACACTAAGATATGAGCCATGGCCAGCACATACACCCACTAAGATATCAGCCATGGCTATCGCAGACACCCACTAAGATATGAGCTACGACTAGCACGGATATACACCGAGAAGTGAGCCAATCAAGAGAAGCAGAAGAGGAGGTAGAAGAGCAGCGATCGCAAAAGGTATCCATATGCTTGGGTTTGTTGTAGTCGGCAGCAGACTCTTCTTAACGTGGGAATCATCGACATACGAGACGCAGGCCCCTGTTAACTGTTCACAGGTTCCGTTCAAACAGTTGTCCGGAGATTTGAGAGTGCAGTCTGACCCGTAGAACGTTCCCTTGCATGTACAGTTCCCGGTTGACTGTTCACAGGTGTCGTTGAAACAGTTGTCTGGACATTTGAGAGTGCAGTCAGACCCGTAGTATGTATCCTTGCACGTACAGTCTGCACTTTCCGGGTCACATATGATGTCACAGCCATCAGAACACGTCTGTTCGCACTGTAGCTCAAAATTGCCATCGGGACAAGTGTCATTACAGGTATAGCCAGGATGTTTACATTGTAGGCATTTTCCAGAATTTTCCTCACATAAAGGACACACACTGAGACAAGACCTGGAGCAGTCGTGTCCATAGATCCCATGTGAACAGTTGCCGTGACACGTACCGAATACGTTACAGCCTTTGCTACACCCACTACACACTTCACAAAACGACGCAGAATGCCCGTCCAGACAATAGGTGTCTGTAAATGTTTGCACCTCACACACCGTTAGTGCACTGTCGGCCTGCGAAATGGTCGGTGAGAACTCAATCTTAATGTGTGCCAGTGGCGTTTGTGTGGTGACTACAATAGTGTTCACAGAAACATTAGGGTATGATATATCATTATACTGGAACACTACGCCGCCACTGTCAGAGAAAGCTTTCAGAGTGGCATTCTTTACCCGAATCATAGTGCTAGCTCGATGATAGATTCGAATGGTGTGAATCTTCTGGGGCGTGGCAAAGTTCACATACCAGTAAGCAGGATTGGTTCCACTTCTCAATTGTGTGTGTGTGCAGTCATTGTCATAGAGATTGGACTTTGTTTTGCCATTAACTGCGGCCTCTGATCCACATCCGTCTCCTGTATAACAATCATTAAATGTGTCGGTCTGGTTTGTATTCTGTTTGAGAGCCACATTCCGACCCCCGCCAATGTAGAAGAAGCAGATATTTGCAACTATCGCCCCTTCAATCCGTAACTTGTTGATCAGACCAGCCCCAGAGCAAAAGACATTAATCTCTTGCTGACTAACTACAAACCTTGATTCATTGTTATTTAGTTTTACCGTGAAACTGTCCGGATAAGGGTTACGTCATTCACATAAATCCTAAACCAGGAGAACGGCAAAGATTGATTGAGAGTTGCCTCAACTGATGTAGAATGTGTGTCCGGGTTACATGTGGTGTCGTTGTTATCAAACAGGAAAGCAGGTTCAGATTTTTGGGCGTATTTGTACACGAGATCCAAGTACTGACACTGGGGTCCGAAATATTCGTGCTGACAACTGTCATTGTTTGGGCATGTCCCTGTAATTTTGTCACAAACTGAGTCATTATAGCAGTGACATTGTAACGTACAATTTGCCCCAAACCAACCGTCTGCACAAGTTAGGTCATTAGCTTCCAAGGTCACGAGAAAAGCCAGCAGAATAAAGACTTCATCTGCAGCGATGGTTAAGGAACTGTGTACAAACATTTATTATCAAACCCGTGGTTACATTTCTAAAAAGTCCGCCAAATCGCTGTGATAACAGATAGCGTTATGTTCTTTAATAGAATGAGACAAACCGTTGGAGACAGTGGCGTATACTTAATATAAGCAAGGCAAGCATTGCATGCCTTCAAGAGTTGCGAAAATGATAAACCAGTCAGAGATCTATCCCCCATCCAAACTTAGCCCTTGCAGCATTGCTCAAAAATATATTTTAAAATGTTTTTCTCACAAATCTGAATTTTTCAAAAAATTAGTGCTGGCAACACTGACGTTAAAAGAAAATTGTATATGTCCAATCGTTTTTTATGATAGTTGAACTAGCCCGCTCTGAAGCAATTTTGAAGTTGCTTTCGTTAAAATAGTCCCTTTACATATAAGCGCAGTGATATACTGTGTGTGTTTTATTAAATCCGTGTCTCCACAGTAAGCTTGCGATGAAAAAAAAATAAATACATTTTATGATTCAATCACTATTATAACAATTTAGCACTGGCAAATAATAAATTGATTGATGAACATTTATTTACTGGTGTGAAACAGTGCAATTTCTATGTTCTAGTACTTTTATTTGAATGTTAAACTAATGATAGCAATGCAAGCAATTATAATCTTGAATGCCTACACACACACTTGTTTAGTAAACCATTTCTGGTCATTTTTGGTACACGTCACGTGATTTTACTCAACACACACGCACATTTACACAGCGATGTGGTTTCGATTTCAAACCTTCAGAATTCAAAACTTCAAACGTGATTTTAATCAGCTGATATTTAATATTTTGTGTTTGTACAGAAACATGTTGTATTGCTGTTGTTAATTACTAAACTTAGTATATTTGTTTACTGTGGTTATTATGGCTGATTCTATTAATGATGTTGTAGATTTATTTGAGCGACCGTTTCAATCGCGAACATTTAATGACAAATTGGACTTGGTAAAAAAGGGCAGACCGATTCCTGCGTTACGCAGTTTGAAACGAGAAGGAACAAAATGTGTCCGTTCATTTAACAATGATTTATATAAGAAAGTCGTTTGGCTTTGTGGTTCGGAATCATTATGTCAGTTATTTTGCTGGCTATGTATATTGTTTGTAAATGACACTTCGCCTTGGAACAGCAGACAACGCGGGTATTCTGATTTAAATAATTGACATAACGCTATTTCAAGACACGAAAAGTCTGAAAGTCATATTCACGCTTGGATAGTGTTACAAGTGTTTGGCTCCAGCAGAATTGATGTTCAATTGGATTTTCAGAAAAAAGAAAGTATTATGAAACACAATTAAACAGTTAAAGAAAATCGAGAAATCCTAAAGAGGTTAATTGCTGTTACTTGTTTTTAGGAAAACAAGAATTAGCTTTTCGTGGTCACAGCGAGGGGAGTGATTCCACTAATCGTGGGAACTACATTGAAGCTTTAAATTCATTAGCAGAGTTTGATGAAAAATTGCATCAGCATCTCATGACGTCAAATATATTCACGGGTCTTTCCCATTAATACAGTTCGATCTTATCCAAAGTGTGAACAATGTAATAACTGCAGAAGTGAAATTTCAGATTCAATCGTCCAGATTTGTCGCCATCCTAATTGACGAGACCTCTGATGTAACAAACTTGTCTCAGCTGTCAGTTGTTTTTAGATATATTTATAATGGTAATATTTACGAAATATTTATTGGCTTTCATGACGTTAGCTCTGACAGATCTGCACAAGCATTGTCAAAACTGGCTTTAGACAGTCTTGATCAATTTGACTGTAGAGAAAAACTAGTAGCACAAACTTATGATGGTGCAGCAGTAATGGCAGGCCAATTGAATGGTGTGCAGACGAGAGTTAGGGAAGTTGTTTCTCAGGCATTATTCATCCATTGCTATGCACACAAACTTAATTTAGTACTGTCTCAAGCTGTCTCATGCATAAGTGCGTGTAGAATATTCTTTTCGTCACTTAGCAGTTTTGCTTCATTTTTTACTCATTCAGCAAAGAGAACACATTTGTTGGACACCATAGTGAAAAAACGGTTTCCCAAGCGGAATATATGGGAAATATTTTGATATAGTAAGACTGAGATCTGAATTAAAGGCAATGTTTGTATCCCAACACTTTAAAGAAATGTATGTGTCCGACATTCATAGATTTCTTTTGAACAAAGGACTTCACAGTGGTCTTCCAGAACTTCATAAACTTTGTGAATTAATATTGACAATTCCTGCATCGTCGTCTTCAGTGGAACGTTCGTTTTCTGCATTAAAACGCATTAAAAATTTCATAAGGAACTCGCAGGGGCAATGTCGTCTTTCTGCTCTATCAATGATGTCAATTGAAAAAGACCTTCTTGTAGAGATGAAAGGCAATGATGACTTTTATAACAAAGTAACAGAGGACTTTAGCAGAAAGAGCCGCAGAATAGAACTGAACTTCAAATAACTGGGTGAGTAGAAAATTATCATTTTTTAAAAGTTGCATGCTCTCTTTCAGACCCCAGGATACGCCACTGGTTGGAGACAAGCAAAGTCAACATTGTTTACATCTTGGCTCAAACGCAAACAAGCGTCCATATTTATATGAACACATATATAACACATCGTTTCTCCAGATATCATTAATATTTCATGTTTTATGTTTATTATCACATGTTTTATCTTGAGTATCTCATGTATTGCCAATAATAAATCATGTCTTATCTTTATTACACAATATATTATCTTTAAGACATGTATTATGTATAGTGCTCTAGGTAACGTACTTAACGACATGGCTATTTAGATTGTATGAACGGCGTGTAAGGTTGGCATTGCTGGGGCAGAACGATTCTCTGGAAGAATGAGAGCAGTTGTCAACCAGCACAGACCTGGCTACGTTAGTCCCTGCTTGATGATGAATGTTGTGAGAAGAATATTAGAGCACCTATGGATGTGTCTGGAGTGCATTCATGATGAGCCAAACATAACATAACTGTAACATAGCATACCTGTAACGTAAAATAACTATAAAGTACAGACTTTAATAGCCCATGCCCTGTTTGTAGTATCACGCGACTTGATCATTTCTTGTTAAATAACATCCTGTTTTAATTTATGGTCTGGACTGAAAATAACATGCCCTGTATAACGTTTCATTTTATATATATATATATAATTATATATATGTGTGTGTGTGTGTGTGTGTGTGTGTGTGTGTGTGTGGTGTGTGTGTGTGTGTGTGTGTGTGTGTGTGTGTGTGTGTGTGGGTGGGTGGGGTATAATATTTCATGTTTTATATACAATGTCATTCCGTCTTAATACAGCGAGACATTACCTGGATAAAGGAACTTTATAACTGGTTATGAAGTAACCATGGCAACAGTGTTGACACTACTACCGTATGTCCTGCTGGTTTGCTGTGTGTCGGGTCAGAATGCATGTGAGTCGCTGAAACGGTTGTTCTCACGTGTACATTTTTATTTACAATATTAATGAATAGTTAAAAGTATTGTGAAAAATAATAGTTGTTGTTGTTGTAGTAGATGTAATAGTAGTAGATGTAGCGCTGGTAATAATAGTAGATATAGTCGTAGTGGCAAAAAGTAATTTCAATGCCATGAAAAATATACTAACATCAAAACAAATAACAACAGGGCTAAAACTAAGAATAGCAAAATGTTACATCTTCTCAATATTCCTGTATGGTGCAGAAACATGGACATTAGACCAGAAAACAGAACAGAAAATTGAGGCCTTTGAAATGTGGATTTATAGAAGAATAGGTAGAATTGGATGGAAAGAAAAGATAACAAACGAAGAAGTTTTAAAATAACTAAAAATGAAAAAAGAACTACTAAACACAATTAGAGCAAGACAAATGAAATTTTTTTGGTCATGTTAAAAGACACAACAGTCTAATAAAAGTAATATTAGAGGGGAAAATACAAGGTAAAAGAGGCAGAGGCAGACCAAGACTAACATGGACGAGTAACATCAAAAGATGGACAGGTCAGCCTATGACAATCTTCATCATCAAAGCAAGAGACAGAGTGGAATGGCGCTCCATGGTAGCCAGCCATCGATGCGGAGAAGGCACTCAATGATGATGATAGTAGTAGTAGATGTAGTAGTAGCAGTAGTAGATGTAGTAGTAGCAGTAGTAGATATAGTAGTAACAGTAGTAGATGTAGTAGTAGCAGTAGTAGATGTAGTAGTAGCAGTAGTAGATATAGTAGTAACAGTAGTAGATATAGTAGTAACAGTAGTAGATGTAGTAGTAACAGTAGTAGATATAGTAGTAACAGTAGTAGATGTAGTAGTAACAGTAGTAGATGTAGTAGTAACAGTAGTAGATATAGTAGTAGCAGTAGTAGATATAGTAGTAACAGTAGTAGATGTAGTAGTAGCAGTAGTAGATGTAGTAGTAGCTGTAGTAGATGTAGTAGTAGCTGCAGTAGATATAGTAGTAGCAGTAGTAGATGTAGTAGTAGCAGTAGTAGATGTAGTAGTAGCTGTAGTAGATACAGTAGTAGCAGTAGTAGATGTAGTAGTAGCAGTAGTAGATGTAGTAGTAGCTGTAGTAGATATAGTAGTAGCAGTAGTAGATGTAGTAGCAGCAGTAGTAGATGTAGTAGTAGCTGTAGTAGATATAGTAGTAGCAGTAGTAGATGTAGTAGTAGCAGTAGTAGATGTAGTAGTAGCTATAGTAGATATAGTAGTAGCAGTAGTAGATGTAGTAGTAGCAGTAGTAGATATAGTAGTAGCTGTAGTAGATATAGTAGTAGTAGTAGTAGATGTAGTAGTAGCAGTAGTAGATGTAGTAGTAGCTGTAGTAGATATAGTAGTAGCAGTAGTAGATGTAGTAGTAGCAGTAGTATATGTAGTAGTAGGAGTAGTAGTAGTAGTTGTAGTAGTAGGAGTAGTAGTAGTAGTAGATGTAGTAGTAGGAGTAGTAGTAGTAGTAGATGTAGTAGTATTAAATGTAGTAGTAGTAGATGTAGTAGTAGTAGATGTAGTAGTAGCAGTAGTAGTAGTAGTTGTAGTAGTAGGAGTAGTAGTAGTAGTAGATGTAGTAGTATTAAATGTAGTAGTAGTAGATGTAGTAGTAGTAGATGTAGTAGTAGCAGTAGTAGTAGTAGTTGTAGTAGTAGGAGTAGTAGTAGTAGTAGATGTAGTAGTAGCAGTAGTAGTAGTAGATGTAGTAGTAGCAGTAGTAGATGTAGAAGTAGTAGATGTAGTAGTAGCAGTAGTAGGTGTAGTAGTAGTAGATGTAGCAGTAGTAGATGTAGTAGTAGCAGTAGTAGATGTAGCAGTAGTAGATGTAGTAGTAATAGATGTAGTAGTAGTAGTAGATGTAATAGTAGCAGTAGTAGATGTAGTAGCAGCAGTAGATGTAGTAGCAGTAGTAGATGTAGAAGTAGTTAAAATATAGCAGTAGTAGATGTAGCAGTAGCCGATGTAGTAGTAGCAGTAGTAGATTTTGTAGTAGCAGTAGTAGATATAATAGTAGCAGTAGTAGATTTTGTAGTAACAGTAGTGGATGTAGCAGTAACAGATGTAGTAGTAGCGGTAGCAGATGTAGCAGTAGCAGATGTAGTAGTAGCAATAGTAGATGTTGTAGTAGCCGTAGTAGATGTAGCAGTAGATGTAATAGTAGTAGTAGTAGTAGTAGATGCAGTAGTAGCAGTAGTAGAAGTAGTAGTAGCAGTAGTAGATTTTGTAGTAGCAGTAGTAGGTGTAGCATTAGATGTAATAGTAGTAGTAGTAGTAGTAGATGCAGTAGTAGCAGTAGTCGATATAGCAGTATTAGTAGTAGATGTAGCAGTAGCAGTAGTCGATGCAGTAGTAGTAGTAGTAGTAGTAGTAGTAGTAGTAGCAGCAGCAGCAGCAGCAGTAGTAGTAGTAGTAGTAGTAGTAGTAGTAGTAGAAGTGTAATAGTAGTAGCCTCTGTCAGTCATAGTTGACTATGGATTTTTCAGCGCCCCTAGAAATGTTTTCTTTTCTTTCCCCGTGTATTCTCTTTTTCTATGAACCTGTCTGCTTCTTCTTTGAGTTGGAGCTTTTTAGTGTGTTTCCTGAGATAGTGGTCTGCAGCTATTTCTTCCTATGCTGCTGGATTTATGTTCAGATTTTTCATGTCACGTTTACACACGTCTACAAATAAAAGTTTTGGGCGCCCCTAGTTATTTTACCATCAGCCAGTTGTCCATAGAGTATATCTTTTGGTATGCGGCCATCTTTCATATGGTGTACGTGGCCAAGCCAGCGGAACTATGTTGTTTGAGGTCTTCTCTATATTTCCTTATTGCTATTCTAGAGATAACACGTTTGCTAGGTGACGCTTAATGTAGGTGACCTCACCAATTTAAGATCTATACATCGTGATATTGTCCCATTTTGCCAGTGACCTTCACCTCTAAGTGAACTCTCCACTTAACATGTCAATATTATTATGAACTTAACTTGAACTACTTGGTTGCTGATGAGTTCTTCTCTTTATCATCTTATATCTTCTTCTCTCTATAGACATATCTTTCATTCTATAAGAATACTATCATAGAATCATCATATTGGTCGTCCAGATACGGGAGTTAGGAATGATTTTAACCTCATCCTTAGACACACAAAGTTTGGCATAATGCAAACTCATCCAGTGACCACAGAGCTAGGTCTGATGTTAACATTGTCGTGTGACCAGTGACCACAGAGCTAGGTCTGATGTTAACATTGTCGTGTGACCAGTGACCACAGAGCTAGGTCTGATGTTAACATTGTCGTGTGACCAGTGACCACAGAGCTACGTCTGTTGTCAACATTGTCGTGTGACCACAGAGATAGGTCTGATGTCAACATTGTCGTGTGACCAATGAAAACAGAGCTAGGTCTGATGTCAACCTCAACCTGTGACCACAGAGCTAGGTCTGATAACCTCATCATGTGACAACAGAGATAGGCCAAGATTGTCAAAGAACTAGTTACAAGAACAGTAACAGTATTATAGTTCAGATAAGAGAATTAGAAGAAACAAAATAAGATACAATACAGAAGTTAACTGCACAGACACGTAGAATGTTGCCATAAAGAAATCAACGAGCAAACACTGGCAGGGTTGTCATTCTACAGAGAACTGTCAATTATAGAGGAGGGGATCGATGAAAACTAATGTACCATCATCAAGTGCCTTATCCACATCGAAGGTTTACTACCATGGAGCGACATTTTGCTCTGCCTCTTGTCTTGACTGTGCATGTTGTCATAGGTTCAGCTGTCTACCTTTTGATGTTATCAACCCACTTTAGTTTTAATTTGCCTCGTCTAAGTTGTACCTTCCCTTCCAAGACGACTTTCTTTCAGAAGGGTATTATGATTCTTTACTTGTCCCCAAACTTTTAGTTGCCCTGTTTGAATTGTGTTAATTCGTTCTTTTTTTTTTTCATTTTCAGCTGATTCAGAATTTCCTTGTTTGTATTCCTTCCACTGAATTCTCTCCATTTTTCTCTAGATCCACATTTCAATGGCTTCAATTTTCTGCTCTGTTTTCTTAGTTAATGTCCATGTTTCTGCACCATACAAGAATGTTGAGTTACTGAACCTAAAAAGGTGATAATTGTGTCAGGAAGAAAAACCAGTTCACATTTAGTGACCTCTGAACTAACATCCATTGTTTGTTGTGTCCCCAGCCTGTGATAGTGGATGGAAGAGAAAACAGTTCCCATTTGGTGACCTCTGAACTAACATCCGTTGTTTGTTATGTCCCCAGCCTGTGATAGTGGATGGTTTGGATCAAACTGTCAATACAAATGTCGATGTTCCAGTGCCTGTGATGAGGATGGCCAGTGCACAAGTGGGAGATGTCTGGGTGGATGGTTTGGCCCTGCTTGCCAGTACGGTAGGAGTTTGTATATCAGTTTCTATAGTAATGGTGTTCTATTGTTTGTAATCCATTGTCCCACTGTTCAAAGGATCAGGAAGCTACAGAATAAAACACCAACTTCACCGGATTTGTTTTAACAATCGAGTTGCAAGAGCGATAAGAAAAAGTATCTCTACTGAGATGAAATGTGTTAGACGAATAACAGAAAATAGCATGATAGATAAGATCAGAAATTATGAACAGAAAAAAGCTAGGAATAGCCACCGCCTCAGAATATATAAAGATGTGACAGATAGAATGGTTTGGCCATATGACAAGGCAGAAAGATCAAAACATAACACAGCGATCCTTCAGCAAACGTGAGAACACCAGACCCAATGTTCGATCACCAGAAAGATGGATGGATGGAATATTAGAAACATAACAGCAGCAGAGGCGAACAGAAGAGCAAAAGACTACAAATTATATCTTCCATCGACGCTTAAAGGCAAATGAGGAAAGAAAGAAGATGAAGAAGATTATCAAGTCGCTTGATGTTGTAGCGTGTTTCTATCCTTGTAGCAATGAGTTTATGTATTTTAAAAAAAGTAAATTACCCCCGTCACGCCAAGTGGCGTATAGGGAATATGGTTTTAGTGACCATAAATTTTACAGACCTTCGGCACATGATTTTTGGGGTAATGTGGTCAGTATCACGTGCCGCTTCACTTTCCCAGAAAAAAATCCGGTACCCATTAAAGACTGGGTGAACCCGGAGCCCGTTGGTTGGGATCGAACCCTACCCCTTGTCCTTTGTAGTCCAGTTCACTAACCACTGAGCTATCGCGGCTCCCAATGTATGTATATAGCAGTTGGTATATTTATTTCATTTTTAAGACTGAAATAAAACAGTAGAAAATGTCTTGCATATTGTCAACTTAAATAATTAAGAAAACTGATTAAAGGCAAAAACAAATGAAAACAAATAAGAACTGTTTATGTGTCAGGAAGTTGGTCGTCGGTGCGTCCACTATGTTGGAGTTTCTTCCCAACCCTGTTTAAGGTAACAGATTTTTAAAAGGTGGTTGTAGTAGTTGTGAACAGATGTGAACATTCTGAGATTTGAACTGTGTTAGTTGTGAACAGATGTGAATATTTTGTGAGTTGACTGTGTTAGTTACTGAACTACCACATGGTATCAAAGTGGCAATGTATGCAGATGACTTGGTAATGTGGTGCACAGAGGAGTATGCAACAGTGGCCTCCACAATTTGGCAAAGAGCTATGAATGCACTGAATTCATGGACAAATAGATGGTGCCTCAGCATCAATACAGACAAATGCAGTATTACACTTTCCACTCTCTCCTCAAATAAAAAAGCAGGAGTCATCTACATAAACAATGAGCCTGTGAAAGAAGACATACAAGCTACATATCTCGGAGTTACATTTGATAACAAACTATCTTGGAAACAGCAGATAAATAAGGCAACCCAAAAAGCAAGGAGGTAGTTGGCTATTCTAAGAAAGCTGTGTGGAACCACGTGGGGTGCGAGTGGGAAAATACTCAGTAAAGTTTACCAACAGTGTATACGCCCACATTTAGAATATGGATCATCTGCATGGTGCTCAGCATCAAACACCACACTACAAGAGCTGGATAAAGTACAAAACCAAGCACTTAGGATCATCACAGCAGTGGCGTATTCGCTATGCTACCGCAGCTACCGCCGGTAGCCTGAACACATTAACGAAATACAAAAGGAAATTATAATTTATTATATTTTTTTAAAATAATTGTACTACAAATTTTCGAATATTCTATTACACATTTCGTAGGCCAATATGATTTATTTGCTTTGATTTACTTTTACTAATGCAAGGTTTTCCTATGGCCACTATAACGTTTGTGAATGAAACTGAAACTAAGAAGGAAACCGTTAATAAGCAGCGGTACAGTTCTCTTCTCTCCGACTTAGAATTAATGACCTTGACATGAAAAAATTCCCGTCAAAAATTATACGTCCGAGAGCTACCTATACAAAATTCGGTCCATTGGGTTATTTTTAGCTCTAGCCAATCAGAAGCGTCACAAAGTGAAAGTGAAACTATGACTGATTAGCGGAACTTCCTAACCTATTTATAGCTACGTTATGCGCATCAGCATCTGTGAAAAGAACTTTTTCTGCTCTCAAGAGAATCAAATCTTATTGTCGCTCAAACTCAGACACAAGAACGCGTATCTGGTTTGGCAATAATGTCCATTGAGAAAGCATTCCTTCAGAAACTTAAAAACCAACCCAAAAGTACTTTCAATGACAAAGTCATCGAGACATTTTCGTCCCAAACAAGACGGATAGAGTTTACATATAAATAAGTAAGTAATTTAAAATGTAGTGATGTCATTAGCAAATATTACTTCCTGTTAGCCTACTGAATATAAAATATGTCTTTATTTATTATGTCAGCGTTAGCCCAGACCCCAAAACCAGTATGGTTTCTTATGTGGCACTGCCCTGCAGTGGATCCCATCTCACTGTGGAATACCAGGAAATGAGAAAGCAGATCAGTTGGCAAAGGAAGGTTCAACAGGCACACAACTAGATACACCAGTTACATACCATCATAAGAAACAGATAATCAAATCAATCAGAGGACTACAAGCCCCAAATCAGGATGCCTTTCATAATATGAATAGATATGAACAAGTTATCATTATACGCCTCAGAACACAATGGACTTCACAGTCACATGCATACACAATTCAAGATAGGCACCTCAACTACGTGAACATGTGGACAGGCTTCCCAGACTGCTGAACACATACTGCAAGGCTACAGGCAAAACTATATGGGCCACTGCAAGAATTACACAAGACAGCAAAATTTATACAGGAAACGACATTGCAGATATAGACAATACTTCAGGCAAACGAAATATATACTATTTTACCTGCGTGTGTATATGTATAGCGCTGTGCTTTTTGTGTGTGTTAATGTATAACACTATTCTACTTGAGTGTGTTTATGTATAACACTATTCTACTTGTGTGTGCGTGTATGTATAACACTATTCTACGTGTGTGTGTATGTATAACACTATTCTACTTCTATGTGTTAATGTATAACACTATTCTACGTGTGTGTGTTTATGTATAATACTATTCTACTTGTGTGTGTGTGTATGTATAACACTATTCTATGTGTGTGTGTATGTATAACACTATTCTACTTGTGTGTATTAATGTATAACACTATTCTACTTGTGTGTGTTAAAGTATAACACTATTCTACTTGTGTGTGTTTATGTATAACACTATTCTACGTGTGTGTGTGTATGCATAACGCTATTCTACTTGTGTGTGTTTATGTATAACGCTATTCTACTTGTGTGTGTTTATGTATAACACTATTCTACTTGTGTGGATTAATGTATAACACTATTCTACTTGTGTGTGTTAATGTATAACATTATTCTACTTGTGTGTGTTAAAGTATAACACTATTTTACTTGTGTGTGTTTATGTATAACACTATTCTACGTGTGTGTGTTTATGTATAACACTATTCTACTTCTGTGTGTTTATGTATAACACTATTCTACTTCTGTGTGTTTATGTATAACACTATTCTACTAGTGTGTGTTTATGCATAACGCTATTCTACTTGTGGGTGTTTATGTATAACACTATTCTACTTGTGTGTGTTTATGTATAACGCTATTCTACTTGTGTGTGTTTATGTATAATGCTATTCTACCTGATTGTGTTTATGTATTACTCTAGTCTACTTGTGTGTGTTTATATATATAATGATATTATACCTGAGTATGTGTTTATGTATAACACTATTCTACCTAAGTGTGTGTTTACATATAACACTTTTCTAACTGTGTGTGTTTCTGTATAACGCTATTCTACTTGTGTGTGTTTATGTATAATACTATTCTACTTGTGTGTGTTTATGTACAACGCTATTCTACTTGTGTGTGTTTATGTATAACGCTATTCTACTAGTGTGTGTTTATGTATAATGCTATTCTACCTGATTGTGTTTATGTATTACTCTAGTCTACTTGTGTGTGTTTATATATAATGATATTATACCTGAGTATGTGTTTATGTATAACACTATTCTACCTAAGTGTGTGTTTACATATAACACTTTTCTAACTGTGTGTGTTTATGTATAACGCTATTCTCCCTGTGTGTTTTTATGTATAACACTATTCTACCTGTGTGTGTGTGTATGTATAAGACTATTCTATGTGTGTGCGTATGTATAAGACTATTCTACTTGTGTGTGTTTATGTATAACACTATTCTACTTGTGTGTGTTAATCTATAACACTATTCTACTTCTGTGTGTTTATGTATATCACTATTCTACTTGTGTGTGATTATGTATAACACTATTCTACTAGTGTGTGTTTATGTATAACACTATTCTACTTGTGTGTGTGTGTTTATGTATAACACTATTCTACTTGTGTGTGCATAACGCTATTCTACTAGTGTGTGTTTATGTATAACACTATTCTACTTGTGTGTGTTTATATATAACACTAATCTACTTGTGTGTGTTTATTTATAACACTATTCTACTTGTGTGTGTTTATGTATAACACTATTCTACTTGTGTGTGTTTATGTATAACACTATTCTACTTGTGTGTGTTTATGTATAACACTATTCTACTTGTGTGTGTTTATGTATAACGCTATTCTACTAGTGTGTGTTTATGTATAACACTATTCTACTTGTGCGTGTTTATGTATAACACCATTCTACTTGTGTGTGTTTATGTATAACACTATTCTACTTGTGTGTGTTAATGTATAACACTATTCTACTTGTGTGTGTTAATGTATAACACTATTATACTTGTGTGTGTTTATGTATAACACTATTCTACTTGTGTGTGTGTGTGTAATACTATTCTACTTGTGTGTGTTTATGTATAACACTATTCTACTTGTGTGTGTTTATGTATAACACTATTCTACTTGTGTGTGTTTATGTATAACGCTATTCTAATTGTTTGTGTGTGGGCAAACCTTTTGATACAGTTTTGTCATGGACAGACCATGGACACGACGCTTCCCTAAACAAAACATGATTTACACCAACAAATTTGTCATGATCGTGTTATTGTTTCTGTTTTAAACAGCTGACTTGGCTTACAACACTCAGCCACCAATAACTGATGGTGACGATAACTCTTGCTTGACTTATCAACCTACTGGGAACACCGTCACAGTGACTTTAACGAACCAAACTGTGTTTACTTGGCTCAGGGTTCGAGTGAGAAGTTCAGGCAAGGGACATTACTCGTGTTTTAGTTTCCTGTGTTGTTGTGGTGTGGCATGAGTGCAGACACACTGAATTAGATCGTCCTGTCCTGTGTCAACACGTTGATTACTTCCCTTTTATGTCTGTCGTTGGAAGGACGTTAAGTGGCGTAAATGCGGCAAGTTGTTCTTTACAACAAACTGAGATATCTGCTCCTTTTGATACAGTTCTGTAGCCGCCCATAGCGGAGTATCGAGACAGATTGACCCGCCTCAACAGCCTGAAAATGAACATTCGACCTGCAAAAACAAGCCTTTACGACCAGCCAGGTTGAACCAAAGACAATCTCTAGTTCGCCTTCATGTTCGTGTTGGTCTAGATGTAACCCTATAGTAAATGTTGAGAGCTGAAGAAAAAGAAAGGCATCCAACTTTAGCATTTTTACAGCTTTTATTTGTTACTTTCCTTCACGATTTCTGCTGGATTAGACATTCCAGTGGTTCTCAAACTTGTCTTCTTCATTGACTCGTAACCATGGACCCTAAGTGTCTACCCAACAATTAAAGCCCCCAAGTTCATCAACCATTTATTCATAGTTTCCCATGAAGGGCTTTCAAATTTGGAGATAAGCGAGAAATTATTGTAGACACACATACATGCACGTACACACGTACACATACACATACACGCACGTACACACACAAACGCATGTACACACCCACACAAACACACATTTACTTGAATGATTTCTTACTTATTAAACATTGTCACCAGTTCTTTCTGAAGAAACGCTAGATCTGTTCAGTTGAAAGGTAGAGGAGGAGGAAGGAAAGACAAAAAAAGAAGTAAGAAAGAAGAAGATGGTGTGGAGGCACTTGGAGAAAAGATTGGACAGGGGTAATTCAATCTGGTTTAAAGAATCCATCGAGGCTGTGAGGCGGTTCTCAAGAGAAAACCAGCTTTGGTAGTCCAAGGAATATTAGATAAATTCAGAGATTCGGATATCTTGTTTACGATGATACATTTTTTAGATCAAAGAAATATCGATAACATGTGTTTCCCTCGCTGTCATCTTCCAACACAGAGATTGGGAGAAGATAACATGATAGATTTCATGAGTTGTACACACAATTTCTGGAGATGCCAGCACTCTAAAGGCGGCTGCTTCAGTACATATCATACACACAATAAGGTACAGATATGGTATGTTGTTCACATCTGGCATCATATAGGAACATGCGCAGCTGCACACATCACACGCGATGGTCGAACAGGTCTTGAATCTGCACTTTGATTGTCGTCCACAACCACCGCATTTACCCCTGGTCCAGTAATGTAGGACCGCTTATGTTTGCTCTTGATGGCCAATATATTGAAGATGGAACTGAAGTGGGTGGGGGATGGTGCCACAATGGGGACACTCTGACCTAAACTACAGGACAATACTGAAAAGATCTTTGACTATCAACTAACCTCACATGCAGGATACAGAATTTACACCAGACCAGCTTCACATAGTCCATCTCTCTGAGCCATATATACTGATGGTGCGGCCACCAAGGCAACAATCAAAGCTGGATATGGGATTTTGAAACATTATCCAGATAGACTAGTAGAGGAACTATGTGGCCAAGTCTGCAACAATTATGAAGCAGAAATAACAACAACAGAAACATCAATGTACCATCTGAATGCTGTTTCTGATACCCTACCATCAAAGATAAGAAATATAATCATAGTTACTGATTTCAAATCAGCCCTGCAGATGCTAGGAAGTAACATGAACAAGCCAGAACTCACACAGCTCACCATAGACATAAATAACCTTATTAACACACACATGCCATAATGCTAGTGAGACAATGGATCCCAGGAAACTCCAAAACACCAGGAAATGACAAGGCAGATACATTAGCTAAGAGAGGATCCAGACAGACACAATTTAACACCGACATCTCATTAAAAACAGCCAAACAAATCATAAAGTCCAACAGTAGAGAAGATTGGTTGAATGGATGGGCCATGGAAAAAAGGGAGAGAACTTTTTAAATTCATGTCAAGGCAAACTCATATCACAACATTAACAATCTAAAAAGAAGAGACCAAACCTCCATCTTCAGACTGAGAACCGGTCATGTACCACTGAACAACCACATCAAGAGAATACAGCAAAACCAAAATGCAGCATGACCACTCTGTGAACACCCTCATGAAACAGTAGAACATCACCTTTATGACTGTTCAAAGCTCACTGACATCAGAGCAAATCTACTTCATCAAAGAGCTGATAAATGGAACACCTTCTACAGATCTAAAGAGGAAAAATAGAAAAAAAACAAAAAATGGTATGTTAGAAGCTTTACGTGATTAGTAGACGACACAGATTCGAACGACGTTTCGGCTCAATAGGCCTTCAGCAGGAACAAACAAACAACATACACACACAGATATGTGAATAAATAAAACTAATCCTACATAGCTAACTAGTAATGAAACATCAAAACAAAATGACTGTGTAGCTGTAATATATACTCTGTGGTCAGTGGTGAAGGGTTCTAAAAATACACGAGTGGGGGGAACGCTATCTAGGTACGTCGACTACAAAGGCACAGGGTACATTGATGACTGCTTCGGACTCACCGATCTACCTGAGGATGACCTCTCCAGGTTTATCGACTATATTGGTAGCTATCACAAAGCTATCAAGATCACATCTTGTATATCCACTTCCTCTGTCACCTTCCTAGAACAGGCAATATCTGAAAGTATCTAAGGGCCCATAAATACATGTATACACACACACACAGATGCGTGTATACATATGTACACGTGCAAGAAGACGTGCACATACTAATACATATCAACATACACATACATATACACACACATACATGTGTATGCATACAAGCAAGAGCACATATACATGCATGTATATGCGTATACATATATATATACCAATACCCGTGCCTATGAACACATACATGCATGTGCACATCCACACGGGGACAATCATATGTGTGGAAGGGTTCACACCGGGGTCAGTGTGCAAACTCGAAGGAGAAAGAATAGAACAGTGGAATGACAGGTACTCAAAAGGCGGAGAGAGTGAGATGTATGAGAGTGGGGTGCAATAAAAACATATGAGGGGTAAGTAGCGCAGAAAAAAGGTATATAGGAGAACACCGAAGTGCCTCAACGGGGACTAGTTGAGAAGAACTAAGAATAGCGTGGCATAGTAGATAGACTAAAGAGCCACAACATGGGTGGTAGAGAGGGCTATGCAAGAGGGAAGGAGCAGCCGAAAGGAAACTATGTGTATGAGTGTGATACATTCATGCCTCGTGGGGCCAGCGAACCATACTGGACTATGAGGCGATTTTCCAAAGTATATCTGCTGCGGTCGCCAGAGTGACAGAGGACAATACCAGTGACACGGATGTCGTCTTTGCCCTTGTGATCTGGGGAGTTGAAATGGGAAGACACTGGAGTGCCAGTATTCTGTTAGACATCACGTAGATGTTCACAAAATCTTTCCGCTAATCTTCTACCAGACTCGCCAATATAGGTCATGTGGCATCGTTGGCATATAATGGCATAAATGATGTTGCGGGACACACATGTGAAGCCATGCTTGATCTCGAACCGTCCATTGGGGAATAAGACCGAGTCAGTAGGGAGCACATAGGCACAGGTGATACAGTTACGACCACAAGGGGCCGTACCGAAGTGTTGAGGGTAGGAGCGAGGGAGACGGCTCCTAACCAGAATGTCACCCAAATTCCTGTCGCGCTTGAAAGCGATCATCGGGGGATCACTAAAAAGTAGACGGGTAGTGGGATCAGAGAGGAGAATGGAACGGTAGCGGTTGAGTATCCTCACAGCAGCTAAGTTGTGAGGATGATATGTGAGGGTGAGTATAGTTCTCTCAGAGGGGGGGGCGGTCAGAAGGAGTGAGTGTCTCGGGACGGGTGATAAGGAGGGCCCGCTGGAGGGCAGACTGGAGGATCGAGTCTGGATAAAGCCGGCGGCTGAAGAAACCTAACATGAGCTGAGCCTGTCGGAGGAAATCTTGGTCATCCTGGCAGATGCGACGGAGACGCAATAACTGTGAGAATGGAATAGAGTCGCGACAAGAAGGTGAATGAGATGAAGTATAGAGAAGGTAGCAGTGGGCATCTGTGGGTTTATAGAAAACCGAGGTGTGGAGGCCAGAAGTACCCAAAGAAACAATAAGATCTAGGAAGGTGACAGAGGAAGTGGATATACAAGATGTGATCTTGATAGCTTTGTGATAGCTACCAATATAGTCGATAAACCTGGAGAGGTCATCCTCAGGTAGATCGGTGAGTCCGAAGCAGTCATCAATGTACCCTGTGCCTTTGTAGTCGACGTACCTAGATAGCGTTCCCCCCCACTCATGTATTTTTAGAACCCTTCACCTCTGACCACAGAGTATATATTACAGCTACACCCGTGAGAAATTGCTTTCATTGCCTGACCACAGTCCACGATACACAGGGAAGTCAACATATTTCGATTATTTTGTTTTTGATAGTAGTATACAAGGGTGTTTTGAGCAAGGATTTTAACATTTTGTACTGTATCGTGCAGCACAATCTTATATCGTGCAGCATATTTTGGCACCATGCAGCATTGGCATGTATCGTGCAGCACAATCTCGTCGTGCAGCATGGCCTGCATCGTGCAATCTCAGGTGACCTCGTTTATCGCGGGTGGTCGGTCTTATCTCAAGTGCTTATCTGAAGTGGTCGGCCTCGCGGGTGGTCTTATCTCAAGTGTGCGTGCTGGCGACCAGTGGTTCTAAAACTTGTAGGTGTGTTTGGAGACCAGTGGTTCTAAAACTTGTAGGTATGTTTGGAGACCAGTGGTTCTAAAACTTGTATGTCAGTCTAAAACTTGCTGGGGGGTCGTGTTATCATCAATGTGTGATGGCAACAGGAGGTAAATATGGAGACCAGTGGTTCTAAAACTTGTATGTCAGTCTAAAACTTGCGGGGGGGGGGGGGGGGGTCGTGTTATCATCAATGTGTGATGGCAACAGGAGGCAAAAAAAGGCAAAGGGGGTGTTAGTGCCACGTCGATCATCATCGGGCCACATCATCGGGCCACCTCGGTCATCATCGGTCATCATCATCGGCGCTGGGGTCGTCGGGTCGCTGGTCGTCGCTGGTCGTCGGCGGTCGCTGGTCGGCTCGGGCAACATCATCATGTGTAGTGATTAATGGTCGTCGCTGGTCGTCGTCGTCGCTGGTCGGCTCGGGCAACATCATCATGTGTAGTGATTAAATAGTGACGCTCTCTCTCTCTCTCTCTTATCATCATCATCAAGCCACACCCTCAACATCATCCCTTTATGTCTTATCATCACCAAGCTACACAAATTGACACATCATCATCATGTGCCACCCTCATCATCATCACCAAGCTACACAAATTGACACATCATCATCATGTGCCACCCTCATCATCATCATCATGTGCCACCCTCATCATCATCATCAACCCACACCCTCAACTCTCTCTCTCTCTCTCTCTCTCTCTCTTTCACATTCACGCTAAAGCAAAACAAAAAAGTCGCTCTATATTTCACATATATTTATTAATACAACAAATACACGACACATATGAGAAAATATATATATATATTACTGTCCGAGTGTTGATAATTTTATGCGTCCGCGGGCCCCTCGAAGCCGAATTAGCCACGGGGCGAGCAAACGATAAATGATACGATCGTTTATGTGCTGTCTCGATGAAAAAGGCATGAGAATTCTGTTAAGTTTCGCGCCTCGACACTTAAGAAGTATATAATAAGCACAATATAGACCGCACGTGTTGGTAAACAAATCTTGCAACACCCGCGGGTTGAAGACGAATGGAGCGTGTGAGTTTTGCTCTATAAAGTTTAAAATATCCACATGTCTGGGAGGCAAACCGTAGGAATCGAAATACTCACATTCGCCGAGCCCGTTGTAAAAGAGGGCCAGCCAATGCTCACCCGGTTCGTGTGCCGGGTTGGTGTTTATGACAAACGCTGCGGTCGCCGTTGGATCGATGCTGGGAGGTAAGTGGTTTCGTGGAATGACACTAACAAGGGAACAACGTCGAACGAAAATATCCGACATCAAAAGGTTGTAAATCTCCATCGTGTTCATCTTCTCTCTCGCTTAAACGGTGAAGTCTGTTAGAATCTGCCTTGTCTTCGACACCTCGAGCACTGAGTCCAACTCGGCGTAGACGATGACTTGTAGGGGAGTAGTTGTGGGAGCGGCAAACTTGAGTTCTATCGACAAGGGTCCGCTTGTGGCTAGCTCAAAATGGGAGCCGTCCAGTAGACTAGACGAGAGGTCAAAACCAAATAGACAATATCCGTCCTTGAACTCTCTATAAGCAACGTTATTCCCAGCGTCTTTACCAATCAGACCCATGGCCAGATTTGTGCCGAAAAAAGCTCTCGCGTATTGATTTCGTTCAAAGTCCATAGTTAGAGGCTTTCCGAGATGCATTTCCCGTCGACCGTCAGGTTCATATAAATCAGACCAAAGTGTTGAAAATTGAACGGGTTAGCTGAATAAACGCCATTAAACGCACTGGCCGTAATCAGACCTATCACTACACGGGTTGGTGTTTGAGACAAAAATAAATTGTCTTGACTGTGGGAGAACATCCCGCTAGCGATGGAAAATGTCTTGATGGTAACCCTCTTGATCGGGTACCGAGCATTCCCGCTCAAGAGAGCCTTTTCGTGAGCCAGAGAAATCGCGGGGTTTAGCTTAGCTTTCCTGACCACGAGCGCGGCGTAGGTGATAACACTCTTGTAACCCGCAGACCTATCGTGAGTCATGAGGCTGAACACATCCTTCGAGGGCGTGAGTTTAATCTTTACAGACTCTGTTTAACATGTAACGATCCTGCACAAAGACATCAGAGTGCAAACGACCCATCATTTCAACCTCTTTACTACCCGAAGTCAAATCGCGCCGTGTTTTAAAACCCTCATTTTCTTTCAAATCGTCATGGTGGCCAGCTGTGTCTTTGTAGAACAGAGCGGCCGTCAAGTATCCCGTTTTCGCACCCTCCCCGTAGTTTAGCGTAGCCTCAAACACCGCTCTAAAAGGATAGGTATTCTCCGACGGTGTAACCAACGTGTCGTTTAACGATACGTCGACTTGTGAAAATAGACTGTGAAGGTAATTGTTGACCGGTCCTACCTCAGCATCGGGTGGTACACTATCACCATTCGGGAGGGTGATCTTGACCCGCAGCTGCAAAAACGTGTTGAAAAGATCTAGATACTCCTCGCTGTTTCCAGAAATGAAAAACTCTATCGGTGCGCTATGCGACAAGGCTGCGATCGGACGAATTTCAATAAACTGGCCAGAGTCTAGAGATGTCTGTGTGGGTGGAACGCTAAATAAATCCAAACCAGAGTGAAGACATTCGCACGATTTGGGGTGAACGAGGGACATTATTAGTCGAAAATATCCTTTGCCACCCTCGTCTTCTTCTTCTTCTTCTGGTTGTACACCGAATGAAGGGGGAACTGTCTAGCTGTCGGTTTTATCCTCTTCGTAACCGGTTCTCCCGGTGGGGGTAACTTCATAACTCGCTTTCTGATTTGTCGTAAACCACTTCCTGATTGGTTGTTATCACGCAGGTGGTCTACGGCCCCGTGTAGCAACCGCTGACCGGCCTCCTTAGCTCGGTCTTTGAAAGCTTCACCGACATTTTTCCCGGCTAATGCGTCCTGTGCGACCTGCAGACCGGTCCCCAATCCTTCTCTGAGCAAGGCCTTACCGCCGGTTTTTAACCAGGGTAAAATAGCCCTCCCGATTCCACCGAAGAAACTACCGATTCCTCGACCGCTCTAACTTCGACCTCCTATAAACACGGGCATCCCATCACCCGCCTGACAACAGTAAAAGTCTTCGTATAACTCAACATCGCGATGAAGGGGGGTGTGTCTCACCATTATACCAGCTCGAGATGTTTCTTCACTCGAAAGTGTACCGTTAGCACCGACGTTCCGCTGGTGAATGGAATGGTTTTTCCGTGTTCGTTGGCTAAAAGGATCTCGACGGTATCGAAGGAAAATCTACTCAGGGGTAGGTAGTGAGGTTTATCGTAGATCTGAAACACCGAGGTGTGATTTCTATTGAGAACAGGCACGCTCCTTAGGAGAGGTACCATCACATCTCCGACCGGTCTGGGGAAAACGAGATCGCAGTAGACGTAGACATTCTTCGCAACGCTTTCCAAGTCCATTACCCCCACGCTGAAGATATCGGGAGCCGTGTCTGATATAGAGGCCGTGGGGAAGGCTAACATGTTTTTCAAAGTGTCGCTTATGGTAACACTGACTCCTTTTTCGTAAAGTTTCAAGATGGCTTTATTCACCTCTTTTGCGTAAATGAATCTCATTTTCTTCCCTTTCGCATCCCCGTTCGACTCATCCTCCGCTTTTATGATCGATGCATTCAACGCGCCGATGAACGCATCGGGTTTCGTGTATAACCCAGGCTCCAATGTCACGTTGAAATAAAATCTAGCGTCGCAAATATCGTCGTTAGCGAGAGATTCGTATCGAATCCAGACATCACCCTCTATTACATTGAAATAATTTAGCGGAAACTGTATCTCCACCAGTGCGATCTCATACTGCGCCGAAATGCCAATGGTCTGAGGGAGTTTAACGAAAAAGTGGCCGGGGTTATTATCCTTAAAAAGGTCCATAGATGCATTGCTGGGTAGGGTGACATAAAAACTCATTTTTTTTTTTACTCGTTTCACCGTCGCCTCTCCAAGTTTGGATTCGGTAGCATGTAACCCAAACAGCTGGTCAGTAGGGCTATCCACAGTTTTCCCTCCTTGGCGTCTGACTTTTCGGTGGTCAGATTGAACAGCGAAACCGCGACAACGGTATATATAACTACCACTTGACAAATAAAGACAAGTTCTAAATAAAAGGGATAGTTTCCCAAACACCGATCCCCGGCGTGGTTCGCTCTCTATCCTCACTCCCGAGTTTACGGCTCGCAAATCGGGCTCTCCGCCAAAAGTTTCCACTTCTTCGTCTTCTTCTGCTCTCATCTCTAGTTTTTGTACCTGACAATGTCCTTGGACGGTATCCAAGTGTTAAATAAGGAATTGTACCCGAACCATTTGACTAAACTCTCTCTTCGCCCGAGTGATGTGCGTCGCTCGGTTATGATACTCTCGATTCTGTACTCGTGCTTGTCTCCAACTTTTTGAATTTCCGGTGTGTAGAATGACCCCTCTATCTCATCACCCTTATCGTCTTTCAACACATATGTAACGGGGTTTGTTTCATTTACGCGACTGATGGAAAACAGTTCCTCCGTCCAAGCCGGGGCATAACCCTTTTTAAAATTGGCTCTGCCCAGGACCAGTCTAACTCGATCACCGGGCTTATACAGGGGTCTTTGAAATTTTAAGTTGCGTTTGTTATTATACAACGTGTTCCATACCTGTTCGTGATTGTCTGCGTTGACGTCGACCGGTGCCATTTTTATACTTCTGTGATACGAATGGTTATAACTTCGAAGTAGGGCGGGTAGGACTCGGACATAAGACAGCTTATTGGATTTCGTGAAATATCGCCACATCCGTTGTTTGAGAGTCCTATTAAAGCGTTCTACCACGGCGGCCTTAATATCTTCGTTCTGCGTAGTGAAAAAGTGAACGTTGTTATCAGCGAGGAATTTCTGAAATGTTCTATTCAGAAACTCTGACCCCTTATCCGTTTGAAAACTCGCGGGTTTCCCATCGCGAAATATCTTTCCGACGGCTTCCACTAAGGATTTCCCCGTTTTGGTTCGTATCGGTACAGACCACGCGAATTTACTGAAAACGTCCACGCAAGAAACCAAATAGGAATAGCCGTCGTTGTGGTTTTTCAAATGTCTCAAATCAATTAGGTCTGCCTGATATTGCTGTTGGGGGCCACTCGTTATAATGGGACGCCTTTCAAATCTGCGACGAATTGGTTTATGAAGGGTATAGGTATCCTGATGACTCAACCATTGTTTGATCTTTGCGAGTCCCAGTTTGGTGTTACGTTGCAGGGCCGTTGCACCACTATAAGCGCCTGGTCGACTAGGATCAAAGTAACGACGTCTCAATATTTTCTCCACCGTTCCCATTTCGGTGTTGGGATTCCGCTCTTTCTTTTTTTAGGTCTCAGTTTATACGTGGTTACGGGTGGAGTGGTTTCATTACCTAGCTTTGGGGTTTCGGCTGCTGGTGGTGTTGAGGGTGTCTTGGTCTGCGTTGGTGATACTTCGATTGGTGGTGGTGGTGGGGAATGTGTTTTTTCTGTCGTCGTGTTGTGTTGAATGAGATCGACCGAACCCAATGAGCGACGTTTATACTGCTCCAATCTAGTTAAATATTGATGCAGGGCACGTTGGTACACTCTGGCCTTAGCGGCGGGTGCTAAATCATCTCGGAATAGGATACGTTGCATTTCATCATCTAAATCTCTCAAGTTGTCACCGATCGCCTCGGGTGGGCTATACGACGTGCTAGTAGTCTGTGTAAGACCCTCGAGGATTCGAGGATCCATCAATATCATTTTTTTGGCCATTGTTACGCACCTAGTACGCCCCCGAGAATACTCAATATATGACGGAGCAAAGCCCCTATGAACCCACCGGTTTGTAGAATCTCTTTCCGCCGCTTAAGATTCGGTTTCTTTTTAGTGAGAAGTCTCAACTTGTGCTTGTGTCGACGTAGCTCGCACTTCTGTCGCTGCGTGAGTCTAACATTACCTTTTAATATGTTATAACAACACTCGCACAAAAAGTTAATGAGTTTGGGAGAGGCTGTTTTTAATATGGCTCTTAAACCGTTCGGCGAGGCGGCGCGCATACATTTCAATATTTCACCGTACGGTCTAAGTGATTCATCACACATGCTTCTCTACTTTGGTACGTAGACGATTTGTCTCTCCCCTGGGAATATTTTTGTTCTCACCCTAAGATTATCGGGTGTGTCCTGACGAAGATCGATCAGCAAATAACCGTGAGGAGACGCTGTCGCGTCCTTAAAACTATCTTGGAGGTACCCCGCCTGTCCTGGGTACATTTGTTTGGCCAGATTTATAATTTGACTCCCATCTCGCGGGTTCTTGAAAAGGACTAAATAGTGCGTATTGAGACTTATGGTTCGATGTTCTTTATTTTTTCCAAATAGGTTTTGAACAATGTACATCACACTAATATCTCTGTGATGACTACCTTTGGTGAATAATTTTGTTACCCTCTCGTCCGTCTCAGACATCAAGTCATCGATGACGATCAGTCTTCTCTTCTTACCACCTTCCAATTTATCAACGTCTGGTAGACCCTCGATAAATCTCACTGACCTCATAGTCTCGTATATCGGTTGCCATTCCGCATAACACCATATAACTTCCTCCGGTACGGGGACAGCTAACTCGTGAAGGTTCTGTATAAACTTTTGTACAAATACCGTTTTCCCACACCCGGTAGGACCGGCTATCAGAGCTGTGAAAGGATGATTCCATCGGGGATCCATCCTCACAAGTGCTACCAACTTTAGTGATTATACCACCCACAAAAATAACAAGGAGTGATTTTAGGTCAGCCCGCCAGGTTTCACTTCTTCAATTAACACTTATTTAAAAAAAACCACATCCTATATACAATTATTTTACACACACCTCATATTTCGCACCTATCACCCTGTTTGGACCCTTCCCGAAGTCACGGAACATGTCGCAACACGACTGATAACGTATTACCTCGTCTGATAACATATTACCTCGCCTGATAACATATTGCGTTAGCTACTATAAATAGACGGTCCTCGATACGATAAACGTAGCAGGTATAAAAACCCCCAGCCGAGCAGTGTACACACATAGATAACCAGCGTCTGTTGCCAGGCGGCTTGTGTTTTTTTTGCTTTGACTATGGAGTCGTGTAGCTTGAATACGCCAATTTCGTTTGATGCCAGTGATCAGCGCATATTTATGTCACGCGGAAATGAGACTGTAGTTCCGTTGTCTAAAGATGGCGTTAAGGCAGTCTCGGTTTGTGTTTTTCGTAACAGACCGTTGATAAATATAAGGACATATAGCGGTGAGAGTTTTTTTAAGTTTCCTACCCGAACTGGGATAACACTATCGAGAGAGGAATTTATCGCTTTAGTTGATATGCGAGAAGACATTTTAACCGCTTATGCTAACCTCAACTACACGCCACCTGTTGTTAACCACCAGATCAGCTACACGCCACCTCTCCTTAACCAGCTCAACTACACGCCATCTCTCGTTAGCCACCAGAACTACACACCATCTCTTGTTAACCCGAATCTCATCAACTACACGACCCCTCCTTTTGTTAACCAAGGGAACCTCGCTCTTGTTAATCAGACGACAGATCCGGCGGCCACTATGGATGTCCCGGGTGTTTCAGCTGAGGCACCAATTACCTATTCCAGCTTTGATCAAGGTTTTGTCAAAATGGAGGGCGGTTGTGTTGTGAAGGCTAATGAAACTTCCTACGCCCCTGTGTTTGATAGACATTTAACACAATCAGACAGTACCGCCAAAACAGGAGGGAGGAAACCCAGACGCATAAAATGATCAACACTCGGACAGTAATATATATATATATTTTCTCATATGTGTCGTGTATTTGTTGTATTAATAAATATATGTGAAATATAGAGCGACTTTTTTGTTTTGCTTTAGCGTGAATGTGAAAGAGAGAGAGAGAGAGAGAGAGTTGAGGGTGTGGGTTGATGATGATGATGAGGGTGGCACATGATGATGATGTGTCAATTTGTGTAGCTTGGTGATGATGATGAGGGTGGCACATGATGATGATGTGTCAATTTGTGTAGCTTGGTGATGATAAGACATAAAGGGATGATGTTGAGGGTGTGGCTTGATGATGATGATAAGAGAGAGAGAGAGAGAGCGTCACTATTTAATCACTACACATGATGATGTTGCCCGAGCCGACCAGCGACGACGACGACCAGCGACGACCATTAATCACTACACATGATGATGTTGCCCGAGCCGACCAGCGACCGCCGACGACCAGCGACGACCAGCGACCCGACGACCCCAGCGCCGATGATGATGACCGATGATGACCGAGGTGGCCCGATGATGTGGCCCGATGATGATCGACGTGGCACTAACACCCCCTTTGCCTTTTTTTGCCTCCTGTTGCCATCACACATTGATGATAACACGACCCCCCCCCCCCCGCAAGTTTTAGACTGACATACAAGTTTTAGAACCACTGGTCTCCATATTTACCTCCTGTTGCCATCACACATTGATGATAACACGACCCCCCAGCAAGTTTTAGACTGACATACAAGTTTTAGAACCACTGGTCTCCAAACACACCTACAAGTTTTAGAACCACTGGTCTCCAAACACACCTACAAGTTTTAGAACCACTGGTCGCCAGCACGCACACTTGAGATAAGACCACCCGCGAGGCCGACCACTTCAGATAAGCACTTGAGATAAGACCGACCACCCGCGATAAACAAGGTCACCTGAGATTGCACGATGCAGGCCATGCTGCACGACGAGATTGTGCTGCACGATACATGCCAATGCTGCATGGTGCCAAAATATGCTGCACGATACAAGATTGTTGTGCACGATACATTACAAAATGTTAAAATCCTTGCTCAAAACACCCTTGTATACTACTTTTGATGTTTCATTACTAGTTAGCTATGTAGGATTAGTTTTATTTATTCACATATCTGTGTGTGTATGTTGTTTGTTTGTTCCTGCTGAAGGCCTATTGAGCCGAAACGTCGTTCGAATCTGTGTCGTCTACTAATCACGTAAAGCTTCTAACATACCATTTTTTGTTTTTTTTTTCTATTTTTCCTCGCATTCAGCTTTACTTCAGCTTCGCATTTTTATGCATTCACTTGCATTTCTTTGCCTTAACCCCTTACTTGTACAGATCTACAAGGGAACTCAAAATACCTGCAAATATCATTACATGGTATTGGGCCGAAGGGCGTCAGCTCTCAGGCTTCTGGATCCATAACAACAACAACATGTGAATTTCTTAGTTGCTTCTTCCTTCATGTATTTCTGTCAAATCTATGGACAGTTATAACCGCTGGCTACTTAAATTGAGTGTCCTCGCTATCTGGTTAACTCGGCTGTAAATATGTACCTCACTTCTGCATTAATATGAGGATAAGACTAGAAGAACATGGCATATCTAGATCTCCAGATTGTAAAACTTGGGACTCTATGTTTATTAACCACTTACCAAACTCTGTGTCACTACAAGTAAACATGTTGACTATACCTTCCCAAACTCTGTGTCATTACAAGTAAACATATTGACTATACCTTCCCAAACTCTGTGTCATTACAAGTAAACATATTGACTATAATTCCAAAACTCTGTGTCATTACAAGTAAACATATTGACTATACCTTCCCAAACTCTGTGTCACTACAAGTAAACATGTTGACTATATCTTCCCAAACTCTATGGCATTACAAGTAAACATGTTGACTATACCTTCCAAAACTCTGTGTCATTACAAGTAAACATATTGACTATACCTTCCAAAACTCTGTGTCATTACAAGTAAACATATTGACTATACCTTCCCAAACTCTGTGTCACTACAAGTAAACATGTTGACTATATCTTCCAAAACTCTGTGTCATTACAAGTAAACATATTGACTATACCTTCCCAAACTCTGTATCATTACAATTAAACATATTGACTATATCTTCCCAAACTCTGTGTCACTACAAGTAAACATATTGACTATATCTTCCCAAACTCTGTGTCATTACAAGTAAACATATTGACTATACCTTCCCAAACTCTGTGTCACTATAAGTAAACATGTTGACTATACCTTCCCAAACTCTATGGTAATACAAGTAAACATGTTGACTATATCTTCCCAAACTCTATGGCATTACAAGTAAACATGTTGACTATACCTTCCAAAACTCTGTGTCATTACAAGTAAACATATTGACTATACCTTCCCAAACTCTGTGTCATTACAAGTAAACATATTGACTATACCTTCCCAAACTCTGTGTCATTACAAGTAAACATGTTGACTATATCTTCCCAAACTCTGTGTCATTACAAGTAAACATGTTGACTATACCTTCCCAAACTCTGTGTCATTACAAGTAAACATATTGACTATATCTTCTCAAACTCTGTGTCACTACAAGTAAACATATTGACTATACCTTCCCAAACTCTGTGTCACTACAAGTAAACATGTTGACTATATCTTCCAAAACTCTGTGTCATTACAAGTAAACATATTGACTATACCTTCCAAAACTCTGTGTCACTACAAGTAAACATATTGACTATACCTTCCAAAACTCTGTGTCACTACAAGTAAACATATTGACTATACCTTCCAAAACTCTGTGTCATTACAAGTAAACATATTGACTATACCTTCCAAAACTCTGTGTCACTACAAGTAAACATATTGACTATACCTTCCAAAACTCTGTGTCACTACAAGTAAACATGTTGACTATACCTTCCAAAACTCTGTGTCATTACAAGTAAACATATTGACTATACCTTCCAAAACTCTGTGTCACTACAAGTAAACATATTGACTATACCTTCCCAAACTCTGTGTCACTACAAGTAAACATATTGACTATACCTTCCCAAACTCTGTGTCACTACAAGTAAACATGTTGACTGAATATTCCCAAACTCTGTCATTTCAAGTAAACATGTTGACTGTACCTACACAGGTTGTGATGATTCTCTCAGTTGTTGAGTGATGACTGCACAAGAATATGTCAGACCTTTAGATTAACATAACACTTTTTAAACTTTTGTTATGTTTTTGTTTGTTTGTGTTACAGATTTACCCTTTTCTTATGTATGCATTTATGTCACAGATTTAACATTTTGTTACGTTGATGCCTATTTGTGCCACAACTTTACACTTTTTTTATGTTTATGCTTGTTTCTGTCACAGATTTAGCCTTTCCTTATGTTTATGTCTGTGACACAGATCTACACATTTGTAATATATATATTTTGTGCCTCAGATTTAATTTTCTGTTATTTTGTTATGATTATGTAAAGTTGTATAAAAGATTTGCCCTTTTGTTATGTTTATATTTTGTTCTTACTACAGTTTAACCCTCTTGTTATGTTTATAGCAAAGATTTACACCTTTGATATGTTTGTGTCACGGATTTACCCCATTGTTATGTTTGTGTCACAGATTTACCACTTTTTTATGATTATGTCACAGATTTACCACTTTGTTATGATTATGTCACAGATTTACCACTTTGTTATGATTATGTCACAGATTTACCACTTTGTTATGATTATGTCACAGATTTACCACTTTGTTATGATTATGTCACAGATTTACCACTTTGTTATGTTTGTGTCACAGATTTACCCCTTTATTATGTTTGTATCACAGATTTACCCCTTTGTTATGTTTGTATCACAGATTCTTTCCAACAACTGACAGTCCAGTTCAATGCCAACATAGCTTGTCTCAACCCAATGAACTCTTGTGTCACAGATTCCCCTCTTTGTTATGTTTTTGTCACAGATTCCCCCTGTGTTATGTTTGTGTCACAGATTCCCCCTTTTGTTATGTTTTTGTCACAGATTCCCCCCTTTGTTATGTTTGTGTCACAGATTCCCCCCTTTGTTATGTTTGTGTCACAGATTCCCCCTTTATTATGTTTGTGTCACAGATTCCCCCTTTATTATGTTTTTGTCACAGATTCCCTCCTTTGTTATGTTTGTGTCACAGATTCCCCCCTTTGTTATGTTTGTGTCACAGATTCCCCCTTTATTATGTTTTTGTCACAGATTCCCCCTTTATTATGTTTTTGTCACAGATTCCCCCTTTATTATGTTTTTGTCACAGATTCCCCCCTTTATTATGTTTTTGTCACAGATTCCCCCCTTTGTTATGTTTTTGTCACAGATTCCCCCCTTTGTTATGTTTGTGTCACAGATTCCCCCTTTATTATGTTTTTGTCACAGATTCCCTCCTTTATTATGTTTTTGTCACAGATTCCCCCTTTATTATGTTTTTGTCACAGATTCCCTCCTTTATTATGTTTGTGTCACAGATTCCCCCCTTTATTATGTTTTTGTCACAGATTCCCCCCTTTATTATGTTTTTGTCACAGATTCCCCCCTTTGTTATGTTTTTGTCACAGATTCCCCCCTTTGTTATGTTTGTGTCACAGATTCCCCCCTTTGTTATGTTTGTGTCACAGATTACCCCTTTATTATGTTTTTGTCACAGATTCCCTCTTTTATTATGTTTTTGTCACAGATTCCCCCCTTTATTATGTTTGTGTCACAGATTACCCCTTTATTATGTTTTTGTCACAGATTCCCTCTTTTATTATGTTTTTGTCACAGATTCCCCCCTTTATTATGTTTTTGTCACAGATTCCCCCTTTGTTATGTTTTTGTCACAGATTCCATCCTTTATTATGTTTTTGTCACAGATTCCCCCTTTGTTATGTTTTTGTCACAGATTCCCTCCTTTATTATGTTTTTGTCACAGATTCCCTCCTTTATTATGTTTTTGTCACAGATTCCCTCCTTTATTATGTTTTTGTCACAGATTCCCTCCTTTATTATGTTTTTGTCACAGATTCCCCCTTTTTAATGTTTGTGTCAGAGATTTACCCCTTTATTATGTTTTGGTCACAGATTCCCCCCTTATTATGTTTGTGTCACAGATTCCCCCTTTATTATGTTTGTGTCACAGATTTACCCCTTTGTTATGTTTGTATCACAGATTCCCCCCTTTATTATGTTTTTGTCACAGATTCCCCCCTTTATTATGTTTGTGTCACAGATTTACCCCTTTGTTATGTTTATATCACAGATTCCCCCCTTTGTTATGTTTGTGTCACAGATTCCCCCCTTTGTTATGTTTGTGTCACAGATTTACCCCTTTGTTATGTTTGTATCACAGATTCCCCCCTTTATTATGTTTTTGTCACAGATTCCCCCCTTTATTATGTTTTTGTCACAGATTCCCCCCTTTGTTATGTTTTTGTCACAGATTCCCCCCTTTATTATGTTTTTTGTCACAGATTCCCCCCTTTGTTATGTTTGTGTCACAGATTTACCCCTTTGTTATGTTTGTATCACAAATTCCCCCCTTTATTATGTTTTTGTCACAGATTCCCCCCTTTATTATGTTTTTGTCCCAGATTCCCGCCTTTATTATGTTTTTGTCACAGATTCCCCACCTTTATTATGTTTTTGTCACAGATTCCCCCCTTTATTATGTTTTTGTCACAGATTCCCTCCTTTATTATGTTTTTGTCATTGATTTACCCCTTTATTATGTTTTTGTCACAGATTCCCCCCTTTATTATGTTTGTGTCACAGATTCCCCCTTTATTATGTTTGTGTCACAGATTTACCCCTTTGTTATGTTTGTATCACAGATTCCTCCCTTTGTTATGTTTGTGTCACAGATTCCCCCCCTTTATTATGTTTGTGTCACAGATTTACCCCTTTGTTATGTTTGTATCACAGATTCCCCCCTTTATTATGTTTTTGTCACAGATTCCCCCCTTTATTATGTTTGTGTCACAGATTTACCCCTTTGTTATGTTTATATCACAGATTCCCCCCTTTGTTATGTTTGTGTCACAGATTCCCCCCTTTGTTATGTTTGTGTCACAGATTTACCCCTTTGTTATGTTTGTATCACAGATTCCCCCCTTTATTATGTTTTTGTCACAGATTCCCCCCTTTATTATGTTTGTGTCACAGATTTACCCCTTTGTTATGTTTGTGTCACAGATTCCCCCCTTTGTTATGTTTATATCACAGATTTTCCCCTTTGCTATGTTTATATCACAGATTCCCCCCTTTGTTATGTTTGTGTCACAGATTCCCACCTTTATTATGTTTTTGTCACAGATTCCCCCCTTTATTATGTTTTTGTCACAGATTCCCCCCTTTATTATGTTTTTGTCACAGATTTACCCCTTTGTTATGTTTGTATCACAGATTCCCCCCTTTATTATGTTTTTGTCACAGATTCCCCCCTTTATTATGTTTGTGTCACAGATTTACCCCTTTGTTATGTTTGTGTCACAGATTCCCCCCTTTGTTATGTTTATATCATAGATTTACCCCTTTGCTATGTTTGTGTCACAGATTCCCCCCTTTGTTATGTTTATATCACAGATTTACCCCTTTGCTATGTTTGTGTCACAGATTCCCCCCTTTGTTATGTTTATATCACAGATTTACCCCTTTGTTATGTTTGTGTCACAGATTCCCCCCTTTGTTATGTTTATATCACAGATTTACCCCTTAGCTATGTTTGTGTCACAGATTCCCCCCCTTTATTATGTTTGTGTCACAGATTTACCCCTTTGTTATGTTTATATCACAGATTCCCCCCTTTGTTATTTTTGTGTCACAGATTCCCCCCTTTGTTATGTTTGTGTCACAGATTTACCCCTTTGTTATATTTGTATCACAGATTCCCCCTTTATTATGTTTGTATCACAGATTCCCCCATTTGTTATGTTTGCGTCACAGATTCTTTCCAACAACTGACAGTCCAGTTCAATGCCAACATAGCTTGTCTCAACCTAATGAACTCTTGTGTCACAGATTCCCCTCTTTGTTATGTTTTTGTCACAGATTCCCCCTGTGTTATGTTTGTGTCACAGATTCCCCCTTTTGTTATGTTTTTTGTCACAGATTCCCCCCTTTGTTATGTTTGTGTCACAGATTCCCCCCTTTGTTATGTTTGTGTCACAGATTCCCCCTTTATTATGTTTGTGTCACAGATTCCCCCTTTATTATGTTTTTGTCACAGATTCCCTCCTTTGTTATGTTTGTGTCACAGATTCCCCACTTTGTTATGTTTGTGTCACAGATTCCCCCTTTATTATGTTTTTGTCACAGATTCCCCCTTTATTATGTTTTTGTCACAGATTCCCCCTTTATTATGTTTTTGTCACAGATTCCCCCCTTTATTATGTTTTTGTCACAGATTCCCCCCTTTGTTATGTTTTTGTCACAGATTCCCCCTTTGTTATGTTTGTGTCACAGATTCCCCCTTTATTATGTTTTTGTCACAGATTCCCCCCTTTGTTATGTTTGTGTCACAGATTTACCCCTTTGTTATGTTTGTATCACAGATTCCCCCCTTTATTATGTTTGTGTCACAGATTCCCCCCTTTATTATGTTTTTGTCACAGATTCCCCCCTTTGTTATGTTTTTATCACAGATTCCCCCCTTTATTATGTTTTTGTCACAGATTCCCCCCTTTATTATGTTTTTGTCACAGATTCCCCCCCCCCCCCTTTATTATGTTTTTGTCACAGATTCCCCCCTTTGTTATGTTTTTGTCACAGATTCCCTCCTTTATTATGTTTTTGTCACAGATTTACCCCTTTATTATGTTTTTGTCACAGATTCCCCCCTTTATTATGTGTGTGTCACAGATTCCCCCTTTATTATGTTTGTGTCACAGATTTACCCCTTTGTTATGTTTGTATCACAGATTCTCCCCTTTGTTATGTTTGTGTCACAGATTCCCCCCTTTATTATGTTTGTGTCACAGATTTACCCCTTTGTTATGTTTGTATCACAGATTCCCCCCTTTATTACGTTTTTGTCACAGATTCCCCCCTTTATTATGTTTGTGTCACAGATTTACCCCTTTGTTATGTTTATATCACAGATTCCCCCCTTTGTTATGTTTTTGTCACAGATTCCCCCCTTTATTATGTTTGTGTCACAGATTTACCCCTTTGTTATGTTTGTGTCACAGATTCCCCCCTTTGTTATGTTTATATCACAGATTTACCCCTTTGCTATGTTTGTGTCACAGATTCCCCCCTTTGTTATGTTTATATCACAGATTTACCCCTTTGCTATGTTTGTGTCACAGATTCCCCCCTTTGTTATGTTTATATCACAGATTTACCCCTTTGTTATGTTTGTGTCACAGATTCCCCCCTTTGTTATGTTTATATCACAGATTTACCCCTTTGCTATGTTTGTGTCACAGATTCCCCCCTTTATTATGTTTGTGTCACAGATTCCCCCCTTTGTTATGTTTGTGTCACAGATTTACCCCTTTGTTATGTTTGTATCACAGATTCCCCCTTTATTATGTTTGTATCACAGATTCCCCCATTTGTTATGTTTGTATCACAGATTCCCCCCATTGTTATGTTTTCGTCACAGATTCCCCCCCCCCCCCATTGTTATGTTTGCGTCACAGATTTACCCCTTTGTTATGTTTTTGTCACAGATTCCACCCATTGTTATGTTTGTGTCACATTTTCCCCCCATTGTTATGTTTTTGTCACAGATTCCCCCCTTTATTATTTTTTTGTCACAGATTCCCCCTTTGTTATGTTTTTGTCACAGATTCCCTCCTTTATTATGTTTTTGTCACAGATTCCCCCTTTATTATGTTTGTGTCACAGATTTACCCCTTTATTATGTTTTGTCATAGATTCCCCCCTTTATTATGTTTGTGTCACGGATTCCCCCTTTATTATGTTTGTGTCACAGATTTACCCCTTTGTTATGTTTGTATCACAGATTCCCCCCTTTATTATGTTTTTGTCACAGATTCCCCCCTTTATTATGTTTGTGTCACAGATTTACCCCTTTGTTATGTTTATATCACAGATTCCCCCCTTTGTTATATTTGTGTCACAGATTTCCCCCTTTGTTATGTTTGTGTCACAGATTTACCCCTTTGTTATGTTTGTATCACAGATTCCCCCCTTTATTTTTTTTTGTCACAGATTCCCCCCTTTATTATGTTTTTGTCACAGATTCCCCCCTTTGTTATGTTTTTGTCACAGATTCCCCCCTTTATTATGTTTTTGTCACAGATTCCCCCCTTTATTATGTTTGTGTCACAGATTTACCCCTTTGTTATGTTTGTATCACAGATTCCCCCCTTTATTATGTTTTTGTCACAGATTCCCCCCTTTATTATGTTTTTGTCACAGATTCCCCCCTTTATTATGTTTTTGTCACAGATTCCCCCTTTGTTATGTTTTTGTCACAGATTCCCCCCTTTATTATGTTTTTGTCACAGATTCCCCCCTTTATTATGTTTTTGTCAGAGATTCCCCCCCCTTTATTATGTTTTTGTCACAGATTCCCCCCTTTGTTATGTTTTTGTCACAGATTCCCTCCTTTATTATGTTTTTGTCACAGATTTACCCCTTTATTATGTTTTTGTCACAGATTCCCCCCTTTATTATGTGTGTGTCACAGATTCCCCCTTTATTATGTTTGTGTCACAGATTTACCCCTTTGTTATGTTTGTATCACAGATTCCCCCCTTTGTTATGTTTGTGTCACAGATTCCTCCCTTTATTATGTTTGTGTCACAGATTTACCCCTTTGTTATGTTTGTCACAGATTCCCCCCTTTATTACGTTTTTGTCACAGATTCCCCCCTTTATTATGTTTGTGTCACAGATTTACCCCTTTGTTATGTTTATATCACAGATTCCCCCCTTTGTTATGTTTGTGTCACAGATTCCCCCCTTTGTTATGTTTGTGTCACAGATTTACCCCTTTGTTATGTTTGTATCACAGATTCCCCCTTTATTATGTTTTTGTCACAGATTCCCCCCTTTATTATGTTTGTGTCACAGATTTACCCCTTTGTTATGTTTGTGTCACAGATTCCCCCCTTTGTTATGTTTATATCACAGATTTACCCCTTTGCTATGTTTGTGTCACAGATTCCCCCTTTGTTATGTTTATATCACAGATTTACCCCTTTGCTATGTTTGTGTCACAGATTCCCCCCTTTGTTATGTTTATATCACAGATTTACCCCTTTGTTATGTTTGTGTCACAGATTCCCCCCTTTGTTATGTTTATATCACAGATTTACCCCTTTGCTATGTTTGTGTCACAGATTCCCCCCTTTATTATGTTTGTGTCACAGATTCCCCCCTTTATTATGTTTTTTCACAGATTCCCCCCTTTATTATGTTTGTGTCACAGATTCCCCCCTTTGTTATGTTTGTGTCACAGATTTACCCCTTTGTTATGTTTGTATCACAGATTCCCCCTTTATTATGTTTGTATCACAGATTCCCCCATTTGTTATGTTTGCGTCACAGATTCCCCCCATTGTTATGTTTGCGTCACAGATTCCCCCCATTGTTATGTTTTCGTCACAGATTCCCCCCCCCCCCCCCATTGTTATGTTTGCGTCACAGATTTACCCCTTTGTTATGTTTTTGTCACAGATTCCCCCATTGTTATGTTTGTGTCACATATTCCCCCCATTGTTATGTTTATGTCACAGATTCCCCCTTTGTTATGTTTGTATCACAGATTCTCTCCATCAACTGACAGTTCAGTTCAATGCCAACATAGCTTGTCTCAACCCAAGGAACTCTAGCGTGGATGATACAACCCTGGACATTTATTGTGACGTCACCGAGCTGGACCAGTCGGTCACTTTGAGGGGAGTCGGAGTGAAGGACTTGTGTTCTATTTATGTCAGTGGCGGTAGGTCTGTTTATATTAGTGAAGGTAGGTCTGTTTATGTCAGCGGCGGTAGGTCTGTTTATATTAGTGAAGGTAGGTCTGTTTATGTCAGTGGCGGTAGGTCTGTTTATGTCAGTGGCGGTAGATCTGTTTATATTAGTGGAGGTAGGTCTGTTTATATTAGTTGATTTAGGTCTGTTTATGTTATTGGAGGTAGGTCTGCTTATTTTAGTGGATGTAGGTCTGTTTATTTAAGTGAAAGTAGGTCTGTTTATGCTAGTGGAGGTTGGTATGTTTATGTAAGTGGAGGTAGGTCGTCTGTTTATGTTAGTGGAGGTAGGTCTGTCTATTTTAGTGGAGGTAGGTCTGTTTATATTATTGGAGATAGGTCTATTCATATTAGTTGAGGAAGGTATGTTTATGTTAGTGGAGGTACCTCTGTTTATGTTAGTGGAGGTAGGTCTGTTTATATTAGTGGAGGTTGGTCTGTTTATATTAGTGGAGGTTGGTCTGTTTATATTACTGGAGGTTGGTCTGTTTATATTAGTGGAGGTAGGTCTTTTTATGTCACCAAAGGTAAGCCTGTTTATATTAGTGGAGGTAGGTCTGTTTATGTCAGCAGAGGCAGGTCTGTTTATGTCACCAGAGGTAGGTCTGTTTATGTCACCAGAGGTAGGTCTGTTTATGTCACCAGAGGTATGTCTGTTTATGTCACCAGAGGTAGGTCTGTTTATGTCACCAGAGGCAGTTGTTTATGTCACCAGAGGTAGGTCTGTTTATGTCACCAGAGGCAGGTCTGTTTATGTCACCAGAGGTAGGTCTGTTTATGTCACCAGAGGTAGCTCTGTTTATATTAGTGGATGTAGGTCTTTTTATATTAGTGGAGGTAGATATGTTTATATTAGTGAAGGCTTGTCTCGCTTTCGGAATCTGCGTGAAGTTTTCAGAAGCATTTCATAGCTCAAAATGTGTGACCTAATAGAATGCCGTGTAAGGTTAGAATTAATATTCTCAAGAATATTACATTTAAAGTATATGAATTTCGTACATTTGAGGCCAAACGTAGAAAGCTGTTCCAATGTGTTTTGAACCAGGAGGAAAGAACAAACCATGTCCTTGGTATTAGTGATAAGACATTATCGAAATAGGGCTGATTGTATTCCCTAAAACGGCCGTACGCTAACAGTGAAAGGCGGAATGGAGTTTCATATATGACTTTGCAGCACCGGGGTCACTCCCGGAGGTTCATGTTAGTCAGGAGAGATTCATAATTCACAAGGAAAAGCTGCACAGGTAGCAGCAGAAATATCAAACTACAAGATAGATATTCTGGGAATGTGTGAAACAAGATGGCTAGGAACGGGTAAAATAAAACTAAATACAGGAGAGATGATTTTATCATCAGGACACCAGGAACCTGGAGCACAACATAGTGAAGGGGTAGCTATAATGCTATCAAGGAATGCACAAAAGACACTAATAGAATGGGAAGCAGTAGGACCGAGACTAATGAGAGCAACATTTAAAACAACCAAAAACAAAAAATTACACATTATCCAATGTTATGCACCAACCAACGATAAAGATGGCTCAGTTAAAGATGATTTTTATAAACAGCTACAATGTCAGATGGATGCAAGACGAGCCAAAGATATTATAATCTTGATGGGAGACCTAAATGCTAAGGTAGGATCAGACAACAGAGGCTTCGAAGAGATTATGGGAAAACATGGACTTGGAGATATAAACAAGAATGGAGAGATATTTGTGAATTTCTGCGCCCTTAATCAAGTGAGCCTAGGAGGAACGATATTCCAACACAAAACAATACACAAAGCTACATGGGTGTCACCAGATCATAGAACGGAAAATCAAATTGATCACATATGTATTAATAATAAGTTTAAGTCATCCTTACAAGATGTAAAAGTATATATAGGGGAAGATATAGCTTCTGATCATCATCTTCTGATAGCCAAACTTAAAATTGAACTAAAAAGATATACTACAACGAATAAGGGTAGAAAGTATTTCAATGTAGGGTTTCATAAAGAACAAGGAATTAAAGATAAATTCGCAGTCACAATATCAAACAAATACCAAGTCCTCCAACAACTAGAAAATACAATAAATATAGAAGATCATTGGAAACAGGTAAAAGATATATGGAAAGAGACATGCGAAGAAACACTAGGGAAAAGAGAAAGCCAGAATCAGGCATGGATGACTGCAGAGACCCTGGACAAAATTAAAGAAAGAAAGAACAAGAAAGCAGACATAAATAAAATCAAAACGAGAAATAATAAAGCCAAGACACAGGAAGCTTACACAGAGGTGAACAAAGAAGTGAGAAGATGCATTAAAAGGGATAAGAGGAAATATATAGATGAACTAGCTAAAGAGGCAGAAGAAGCAGCATATAAAGGGAATATGAAAGAACTGTACAACAGCACAAAGAAATTAAGTGGAAAATACAAACAGATCAATGCTTTTATTAAAGATAAGGAAGGAAATCTGCTTAGTAATATAAGGGAACAAATGGAGAGATGGAAAGAGCACTTTGAAGAACTTTTGAATAGACCCGGCTCAAAAAATCCTCCAGATATACTACCAGCAGAAGAAGAGTTACACGTTAACTGTGGAAAACCAAGCAAAGAAGAAATAATGAAAGCCATCAAACTATTAAAAAATGGTAAAGCCACAGGACCAGATGAAATTCTTTCGGAAGCCATCAAAGCAGATATTAACACCTCTACCAAGATGTTACATAATCTATTAGATAAAATTTGGGAGAGGGAAGAAATACCTCAAGACTGGAAAGAAGGTTATATGATCAAACTACCAAAGAAAGCAAGTTTACAGGAGTGCACAAATTATAGGGGAATTATGCTACTATCATTGCCAGGAAAAATATTAAGCAGAATCATTCTGGAGAGACTAAAAGAGGCCATAGAGAAACATTTGAGAGATGAACAAGCAGGTTTTAGGAAGAACAGATCATGTGCTGATCAAATAACTACTCTACGTATAATAGTAGTTGAACAAAGTTTAGAACTAAAATCCCCACTTTATATTGGATTCATAGATTACGAAAAGGCATTTGATAGTTTAGACAGAAGAATGCTTTCGAAGTTGCTGAGTCATTACGGAATCCCCATAAAGTTTATTAACCTGATAAAAACAATGTATGAAGGAACGAAATGTAGTGTGGTGCATGAAGGACAGATTACAGAAGCATTTGAAATAAGAGCAGGAGTAAGGCAGGGGTGCCTTCAATCTCCATTTCTCTTTCTACTGGCCATAGATTGGATTATGAAAATAACTCAAAACAACAGAAATGGAATCCAGTGGTCACTGACCAAACAACTTGATGATTTAGACTTTGCTGATGACATTGCTCTCCTATCACACAGCCATCAACAGATGCAGGATAAAATGAGCATACTTGATGAGAGATCACAACAGCTAGGACTGAAGATTAATAGAGATAAGACCAACATTATTAGAATTAATACATTTGGCAATAACCAAATAAAACTAGGAGAAATACCTCTTTGAGATGTACAATCTTACATATATCTAGGCAGTAATATAGATAAAGAGGGAGGAACAGAAAATGATACCAACATAAGGATATCAAAAAGCAAGAGGAGCTTTCATTGCACTGGGAAACATATGGAAATCCAAAGAAATTAGGTTAAATACAAAATTAAAAATTTTCAAATCAAATGTTAAGGCGGTCCTATATGGCTGTGAAACATGGAGAACAACAAAATTGACAATCACGAAGATACAGACTTTCATTAATGGATGCTTACGCAGGATAAAAGGATGGAAATGGCAGGACAAAATCACCAACATAGAATTATGGAAATGTACCAGTCAAACACCAGTGGATAAAGAGATACAGCGAAGACGATGGCGCTGGATAGGACACACACTACGGAAGCCAACTGAGAGTATTACACAACAGGCCCTTTTTTGGAATCCCCAGGGGAAAAGACAAAGAGGAAGACCAAGGAATTCTTGGAGAAGACAGATAGTAGCAGAGATGAAGATGATGGGGAAGACATGGAATGATCTTAAAAGAATGGCAAAAAACAGAACGACTTGGAAAGTGTTTGTTGAAGACCTATGCTCCACTGGGAGCTAAAAGGTAGAAGAAGAACTCAGGTGTATAAGCCCCAGTCTCATATAGTAGACATCCCTAACATTGGGGTAGTGCCAGGATTGAGGGTAAGAAGATTAGGGGAAATCACTCCTGCATCTTCAGAGTTATGCACCTGCATTGGCGGTTCAAGATTTAGGATCCGCTGGCCCCAGTACGATAGAATGTGGTCCGCGATCAAGAAAGACGTGGGGAACCAACTGGACAAAATGTGTCACATTTTGACACGACGCGAAAGCTGCGAATCAATCAGCGGGTCTAACAATATAGTCGTAGGCTTCAACTAATGGCCATGGGTATCTGAAGACCCACAATCATGATAAGAAAGAGAACCGCTGAGAGATGGGTAAGTGGCCAAGAGTTGATCTCCTATGACACTAATGTTGGTGGGAAGACCTGGGGCGAGGCTGATATATATAACTGTTCAAACACCAGAAGTGTTAGCCAGAGAGGCCAAATCAGGCTGTGATAGTTACTATAGAAGAGGTGATCAGGGCCTTCATTAAGTAGTCAAATAGTTACATAGTGCAAATAGTTATCCTAACAAAGGGCAGATATCTTGTGTTGACATCATGTAGTTTTATAATAGGACGTAACAGTCTTAGACAAATTTCATGGAGACTGCAGTTAATTAACAGGAGTCCATTATGTGAGAAGCTATTATATCGTCTCCTAGGATTGTAGCCCTTGGGTCGGGAATAGGACTCATAGTCTCAATTTCAGATAGAAAAGTCATGAGACACAGAGACGATCTCACTTTATGAGTCATCACAGAGCTGGGTTAATCTGATATGTAGATGTGAATGTTTCAAACTGCAAATAAACATGTGCTTCGTTTGTACTACCTGAACTTGATCAATCATATACGTCCGCTGTGTTGTTTACAAAGTCACCATCGGGGCATAACCCTTCTAACCACCGCATCTGATAACTAACACCCGGAGCCACCAGCGCCTCTGGTTCAGGGTGACAATGCTATCTCTATAACAGCTATCTATGAGACAAACTTCACTAACACCCGGAGCCACTAGCGCCTCTGGCTCAGGGTGATGTTGCTATCTCTATAACAGCTATCTATGAGACAAACTTCACTAACACCCGGAGCCACTAGCGCCTCTGGCTCAGGGTGATGTTGCTATCTCTATAACAGTTATCTATGAGACAAACTTCACTAACACCCGGAGCCACCAGCGCCTCTGGCTCAGGGTGATGTTGCTATCTCTATAACAGCTATCTATGAGACAAACTTCACTAACACCCGGAGCCACTAGCGCCTCTGGCTCAGGGTGATGTTGCTATCTCTATAACAGCTATCTATGAGACAAACTTCACTAACACCCGGAGCCACTAGCGCCTCTGGCTCAGGGTGATGTTGCTATCTCTATAACAGTTATCTATGAGACAAACTTCACTAACACCCGGAGCCACCAGCGCCTCTGGCTCAGGGTGATGTTGATATCTCTATAACAGCTATCTATGAGACAAACTTCACCAACACCCCGAGGCACCAGCGCCTCTGTCTCAGGATGATGTTGATATCTCTATAACAGCTATCTATGAGACAAACTTCACTAACACCCGGAGCCACCAGCGCCTCTGGCTCAGGGTGATGTTGCTATCTCTATAACAGCTATCTATGAGACAAACTTCACTAACACCCCGAGGCACCAGCGCCTCTGTCTCAGGGTGATGTTGCTATCTCTATAACAGCTATCTATGAGACAAACTTCACTAACACCCGGAGCCACCAGCGCCTCTGGCTCAGGATGATGTTGCTATCTCTATAATAGCTATCTATGAGACAAACGTCACTAACACCCAGAGCCACCAGCGACTCTGGCTCAGGGTGATGTTGCTATCTCTATAACAGCTATATATATGAGACAAACGTCACTAACACCCGGAGCTACCAGCGACTCTGGCTCAGTGTGATGTTGCTATCTCTATAACAGCTATATATATGAGACAAACGTCACTAACACCCGGAGCCACCAGCACCTCTTGCTCAGGGCGATGTTGTTATCTCTATAACAGCAATCTATGAGACAAACTTCACTAACACCACGAGCCACCAGCGCCTCTGGCTCAGGGTGATGTTGCTATCTCTATAACAGCTATCTATGAGACAAACTTCACTAACACCCCGAGCCACCAGCGCCTCTGGCTCAGGGTGATGTTGCTATCTCTATAACAGCTATCTATGAGACAAACTTCACTAACACCCGGAGCCACCAGCGCCTCTGGCTCAGGGTGATGTTGCTATCTCTATAACATCTATCTATGAGACAAACTTCACTAACACCCCGAGCCACCAGCGCCTCTGATTCAGGGTGATGTTGCTATCTCTATAACAGTTATCTATGAGACAAACTTCACTAACACCCGGAGCCACCAGCGCCTCTGTCTCAGGATGATGTTGCTATCTCTATAACAGCTATCTATGAGACAAACTTCACTAACACCCCGAGCCACCAGCGCCTCTGGCTCAGGGTGATGTTGCTATCTCTATAACAGCTATCTATGAGACAAACTTCACTAACACCTGGAGCCACTGGCGCCTCTGGCTCTGGGTGATGTTGCTATCTCTATAATAGCTATCTAATAGACAAACTTCACTAACACCCGGAGCCACCAGCGCCTCTGGCTCAGGGTGATGTTACTATCTCTATAACAGCTATCTATGAGACAAACTTCACTAACACCCCGAGGCACCAGCGCCTCTGTCTCAGGGTGATGTTGCTATCTCTATAACAGCTATCTATGAGACAAACTTCACTAACACCCGGAGCCACCAGCGCCTCTGGCTCAGGATGATGTTGCTATCTCTATAATAGCTATCTATGAGACAAACGTCACTAACACCCAGAGCCACCAGCGACTCTGGCTCAGGGTGATGTTGCTATCTCTATAACAGCTATATATATGAGACAAACGTCACTAACACCCGGAGCTACCAGCGACTCTGGCTCAGTGTGATGTTGCTATCTCTATAACAGCTATATATATGAGACAAACGTCACTAACACCCGGAGCCACCAGCACCTCTTGCTCAGGGCGATGTTGTTATCTCTATAACAGCAATCTATGAGACAAACTTCACTAACACCCCGAGCCACCAGCGCCTCTGGCTCAGGGTGATGTTGCTATCTCTATAACAGCTATCTATGAGACAAACTTCACTAACACCCCGAGCCACCAGCGCCTCTGGCTCAGGGTGATGTTGCTATCTCTATAACAGCTATCTATGAGACAAACTTCACTAACACATGGAGCCACTGGCGCCTCTGGCTCTGGGTGATGTTGCTATCTCTATAATAGCTATCTAAGAGACAAACTTCACTAACACCCGGAGCCACCAGCGCCTCTGGTTCAGGGTGATGTTACTATCTCTATAACAGCTATCTATGAGACAAACTTCACTAACACCCCGAGACACCAGCGCCTCTGTCTCAGGGTGATGTTGCTATCTCTATAACAGCTATCTATGAGACAAACTTCACTAACACCCGGAGCCACCAGCGCCTCTGGCTCAGGATGATGTTGCTATCTCTATAATAGCTATCTATGAGACAAACGTCACTAACACCCGAGCCACCAGCGACTCTGGCTCAGGGTGATGTTGCTATCTCTATAACAGCTATCTATGAGACAAACTTCACTAACACCCCGAGCCACCAGCGCCTCTGGCTCAGGGTGATGTTGCTATCTCTATAACAGCTATCTATGAGACAAACTTCACTAACACCCGGAGCCACCAGCGCCTCTGGCTCAGGGTGATGTTGCTATCTCTATAACATCTATCTATGAGACAAACTTCACTAACACCCCGAGCCACCAGCGCCTCTGATTCAGGGTGATGTTGCTATCTCTATAACAGTTATCTATGAGACAAACTTCACTAACACCCGGAGCCACCAGCGCCTCTGTCTCAGGATGATGTTGCTATCTCTATAACAGCTATCTATGAGACAAACTTCACTAACACCCCGAGCCACCAGCGCCTCTGGCTCAGGGTGATGTTGCTATCTCTATAACAGCTATCTATGAGACAAACTTCACTAACACCTGGAGCCACTGGCGCCTCTGGCTCTGGGTGATGTTGCTATCTCTATAATAGCTATCTAAGAGACAAACTTCACTAACACCCGGAGCCACCAGCGCCTCTGGCTCAGGGTGATGTTGCTATCTCTATAACAGCTATCTATGAGACAAACTTCACTAACACCTGGAGCCACTGGCGCCTCTGGCTCAGGGTGATGTTGCTATCTCTATAACAGCTATCTATGAGACAAACTTCACTAACACCCCGAGCCACCAGCGACTCTGGCTCAGGGTGATGTTGCTATCTTTATAACAGTTATCTATGAGACAAACTTCACTAACATCCGGAGCCACCAGCGCCTCTGGCTCAGGGTGATGTTGCTATCTCTATAACAGCTATCTTTGAGACAAACTTCACTAACACCCGGAGCCACCAGCGACTCTGGCTCAGGGTGATGTTGCTATCTCTATAACAGCTATCTATGAGACAAACTTCACTAACACCCGGAGCCACCAGCGCCTCTGGCTCAGGGTGATGTTGCTATCTCTATAACAGCTATCTATGAGACAAACTTCACTAACACCCGGAGCCACCAGCGTCTCTGGCTCAGGGTGATGTTGCTATCTCTATAACAGCTATCTTTGAGACAAACTTCACTAACACCCGGAGCCACCAGCGTCTCTGGCTCAGGGTGATGTTGCTATCTCTATAACAGCTATCTATGAGACAAACTTCACTAACACCCGGAGCCACCAGCGCCTCTGGCTCAGGGTGATGTTGCTATCTCTATAACAGCTATCTATGAGACAAACTTCACTAACACCCGGAGCCACAAGCTCCTCTGGCTCAGGGTAATGTTGCTATCTCTATAACAGCTATCTATGAGACAAACTTCACTAACACCCGGAGCCACCAGCGACTCTGGCTCAGGGTGATGTTGCTATCTCTATAACAGCTATCTATGAGACAAACTTCACTAACATCCGGAGCCACCAGCGCCTCTGGCTCAGGGTAATGTTGCTATCTCTATAACAGCTATCTATGAGACAAACTTCACTAATACCCGGAGCCACAAGCTCCTCTGGCTCAGGGTGATGTTGCTATCTCTATAACAGCTATCTATGAGACAAACTTCACTAACACCCGGAGCCACAAGCTCCTCTGGCTCAGGATGATGTTGCTATCTCTATAACAGCTATCTATGAGACAAACTTCACTAAAACCCGGAGCCACAAGCTCCTCTGGCTCAGGGTGATGTTGCTATCTCTATAACAGCTATCTATGAGACAAACTTCACTAATACCCGGAGCCACAAGCTCCTCTGGCTCAGGGTGATGTTGCTATCTCTATAACAGCTATCTATGAGACAAACTTCACTAATACCCGGAGCCACAAGCTCCTCTGGCTCAGGATGATGTTGCTATCTCTATAACAGCTATCTATGAGACAAACTTCACTAACACCCGGAGCCACCAGCGCCTCTGGCTCAGGGTGATGTTGCTATCTTTATAACAGCTATCTATCTATGAGACAAACTTCACCAACAACCAAATTAATGTCAACATTTTGTGTTTCAGGACGTAACATAGCTCTGAGACAACCTACAGTCCAGTCAAGCTCCTACTTTGAGAATAGTAAAGAGACTGGTGGGAGAAATATAACTTTCACATCAAACCTATCAGTTGATGGCAACCCCAGTGGGGATTTCTATGGGTCGCTAAGTTGCTCCTGTACTGCGATTGGCTTAAATCTAACCCCCAACTGGAGTGTGAGCTTTCCTCTCTCTCAGATCCAAAGATATCTTTTATACAACCGTGATTCAAGTAAGTATGTTTCTCTTTGATTGTGTTGCATACAAGTCTTCATGTGTCGGCACATTTATGTCTGTTGTTAACTGTATCGTTCTGCAGTAACTTTCATAGCTGGTAGCAACACTTTGATGTGTAACATTTTGCGATGTGACAACTTGCCATGTTACAATTTGCTATGTAACAGTTTACTATGTAACAATTAGCTACGTAGAAATTTGCTATGTAACAATATGCTACGTAAAAGTTTGCTTTGTAACAATTTGCCAAATAGCAATTTATATGTAACAATTTTCTATGTAACAGTTTGTTATGTAACAGTTTGATATGTAACAGTTCGCTATGTAACAATTTGATATGTAACTGTTTTGCTATATAACAGTTTACAATGTAACACTCTGCTATGTAACAGTTTGTTATGCAACACTTTGCTATATAACACTTTGCTGTGCAACAGTTTGTATGTAACACATTACTATGTAACACTTTGCTATATAACAGTTTGCTGTGTAACAATTACTGATGCAACACTTTGCTCTGTAGCAGTTTGTTATGTAATACTTTGCTATGTAACAGCTTGTTAAATAACAATTTTCTATGTAACACTTTGCTGTGTAACTCTTTGCTATGTAACAATTTGCTATGTAACAGTTTGCAATGTTACAATTTTAAGTGCAACTCTTTGCTATGTAATAGTTTGCTATGTAACATTTTGCTATGTAACAATCTGCTACTGCTATGCAACAATCTGCTAGGTAACAGTTTGCTATGAAACCATTTGTTATGTAACACTATGGTATGTAACAGTTTACTATGTAACCATTTGTTATGTAACACTATGGTATGTAATAGTTTACTATGAAACCATTTGTTATGTAACACTATGGTATGTAACAGTTTACTATGTAACCATTTGTTATGTAACACTATGGTATGTAATAGTTTACTATGTAACCATTTGTTATGTAACACTATGGTATGTAATAGTTTACTATGTAACCATTTGTTATGTAACAGTTTGTTGGTGAAGTTAAGTATTTACTTGTCATAACTATTTACCCACGTAAAAAGTTGTTAGTACATATGTTATAGAGTGTGTAGCTGTGTCTCTTAATTATAACGGAGAGAGAGAGAGAGAGAGAGAGAGAGAGAGAGAGAAAGTGGTTTTGTTGTTCTTCATATAGGTGTGTCATTGTTGGACCGATATCTTCTTGATGCTTGACTGCTGTTGTTGACATAGGAGTTTAACACCGGCCTGAAACTGTCAACATCAACACACCTTAGACAAGCTTGTACAGTCTGGGTAAAGGCGATTGTTTACTCGGCTCTTGCCTGTAATTTTGTGGTGTGGGTCATCGTTGAATCTCTGGCTCTTCCGCATGAAGCAACCTCAGCTTCGTCTATCGCCACATCGTATATACTCAGTTGTTAGTGAAGCCTGTTACGACCTCGATACTTCGCGTTGTCTCAGTTGTTTTTACTTCTATCAGGCTGGAATACAACATACACTTTCACGGTACATAACTGTATACATTAATCTCTCTGATAAAACATAGTAAGACTATTGATAGAGTTCAATATAACAACTCCTGAACCATAGAAAATCCAGCTGTTTAACATTTCCACCCGGGTCTCCAAGTAAAACTTAATACACATGCCTCTGGTACTCACTATACACTGCCCCTCCTTCTGCACACTATGGCTTCTCCTCTTAAGATTGTTGGCAAGTTATACTGCACTCAACCTAGTCTTGATAAGTATGGCTACAACAGCCTCACTTGCTGCTCTCCTCATGCGAGTTCTCTTCTGGTGTATCCATTTTCTAGAACTCTCTGATGTCTTTCTCATAACAAGGTTCAACTTAACTGTTATAATCTAATCACTGAATACGTCACCAATATGCTACTCTCTAGTTTTTACATGTGAATCCCTCTTTTAGTCTAGAATGTTCCACTTAACTATTTCTCTCTAATCACAGAGCATGTGCCCAACTACTGATAACTGGACCTTACGCCCTCGTGGCGTGGCCACTCTTTTACTCTCTAGTTTTACATTTGAGTTCCCTTCGAACCTTCTACAGGCCCTTAAATCTCTCGCCCCTCGGCAAATCAACAACTACTTCCTTAATTTCCCATGCAATAGATTCTCTTCATGTTGTCTCTTCTATTTCACCATCATCTTTCCCCAATCTACACACTTCCCCGTGTTTGTCACCTGTCTCTACAATCACGAGACTCTCCTCTCTACTCAACCAAACAACAATTCACTCAAGCTTCTCAGAAATGTCACTTCCCAACATACACGGTGTTTCTCAACTCTCTCCACACCGTTTCTACTTCCCATATTTCCTCACATTTTTGTTTACCAGTGATGTATACAGTTTCTATAACTGTTAAGGCACATAAAAGTAACCAACTCTAATGTCTTACAACAAACCAAACTCCCATCCATTATGGCAAGACTTAGGAGTCATTGACTGAGGTGGCTGGGTCATGTAAGAAGAATGGTAAACATTCGTATTTCTAAACAAATATTGTACAGAAAACATAAGGATAGAATGAGACCAAAGAACAGAACATGGCTGAGATATAAGGATGTTTGCATGGATTCCTTGACGGAATTCTCTATCAGTGACAGAAGCTGAGAAAATCTGGCTGCAGATTGTAGCACATGGAGAAAAAAAATAAAAAAAATGGCACAGCAAGTTCGAGGCAGGGTTGATATCAAATTCAGAAGACAAAAAGCGCAGGAGAAAGGAGACGAGGCCAGGCACCAAGAATACATATTGACCATTCGTTCTGTGGATGGATCTGTCTATCCAATATTGGCAGATTCAGCCACGAGAGAAGCTGTTCAGCAAAGCAGCATTCAACTTAAGATACTAATATTATTACAAACTACTGACTTATCGTGATTGCTTGCTACCAACCGTCTGTCAATGCGCCAAAGGCCATATTTACATATTTGAAGCACATTACAACTGTAATATGTGATGTAAAGTGGAATAGTTCCCATAACTCTTTATTTGTATAGCTATTGGCATTCTTGCCCAAATAATAATGAACTATGATATGATATTGGAACTGCCTACTGGCATAAGAAATTCAACAAATAAATCGATGAGAGTCTATTCATCATCATCATGTGTTATACCGGTTGGCGTAGGCGATCATGTCCTTCCACAACTTTTTATCCACCGCGCATCGTATCAATTCTGTTATTGACTGCTTTTTTATACATTGACACCAAGCTATCCAGTATTTTATCTCTTTGTCGTCTGCGATCTCTCTTTCCCTGTACTTTGCCACTTGTAACCAACTATTCCAACTTTCCTCTTCTCATAATGTGCCCTAAAAATGTTGATTGTTCTTTCTGATGTTTTTTTTTTTTAGCAGCTCACTTTTTATGTTGGCCTCTTGTACTTGGACATAATTTTACTTGGCAATATAAGAAGGTAATTTGCCATTCCTTTCCTGAAGTGAAGTTAAAAGAAGTGTTTGTGTTAAGTTGGAGCTGATGAGATCACATCACTCAAGAAGGAAACACTGGTCAAGTTAAAAACAAGTAGTCAGACCATAGTGAATCATAGGAGGAAGTAAGTTTTACAGCACTCAGAAAAAATTACAAATAAACAACAACAGAAAAAAAACACAAAGAACAATATAATGTCCGAAGCAGGATCGAACCCGTACTCCATGGCACTGCGCCTTGCCACGAGAAGCCGAACGCTTGGTACACTGCCACTCAAGTAAAAAAAAAGTAGTAAAGTACCCCCGTCACGCCAAGTGGCGGCGTATAGGGAAATATGGTGTTAGTGACCCTATATTTTACAGACCTTCAGCACATGATTGTTGGGGTAATGTGGTCGGTATTACGCCCGTGCTGCTTTACTTTCCCAGAAAAAATCCGGTACCCATTTAAGGCTGGGTGAACCCGGAGCCGTCGGTTGGGATCGAACCCTACCTCTTGTCCGTAGTAGTCCAGTTCACTAACCACTGAGCTATCGCGGCTCCCACTAATTTTTAGGGAATTAGTAAAACCCAGGTGTCCTCGCCAGGGTACGAACCCCGGCTGTTGCCGTGGTAAGCCAACCGACACTGCCACTCAGCTAACTAAAAAATTAGCTATCGTGAATGATGCCTTTCACGCAGGTGTTCTCATGACTATAGCATAGGGTTACTATCTATCTATTGATTTTTCGAGCGTAGACCAAGATACTCCTTCTCTTATCTGAATTTTTGCTCTAGCAGTTTTCATTCTTTTAAAGATATTTTATCAAATCACGCAATTGTCTCTGTTTTGTGCAAGCATCTCTATCTCATTGAGGGAACCGATTTCTGCTGTTCTTGCCTCTCTCATCAATGTTCTTCTCAGTGTCTCTCTGTGTCTTCCTCTTTTCCTCTTACCTGTTGTTTCCCACATAGGGCTTGCTTTACTATTCGGTTATTATCTCTTCTCATCACATGTCCAACATATGACCATCGTCTTTTCTTTATTACTGAAGATATTAGTGGTTGATTGGCGATTTCTCTAATTTCTAATTCTAATTTTTAATTATAAGAATTCTAATTTAATAATTAAGTTACTATCACAGCTCGGAAATAAATTGTATTTCTGTACTTTCCTATTAAGACAAACATCTCCCGGTAGGGCTGAATACTTGTGTTGCAGAGAATCATTTATAGGACGAAACTGCACGAATAGCAGTTTTTTTTTCCATTTATTATTATTTGTCTCCTAGTTATACCATTGCCTTCTTTAGATAGGCCCCTATGCTACACAATGAAAAAGAAAAACATCCAACTATGGTGACGTTTTCAGCTATGAGAGTTACAGAAGTCTGACGTCACTCTAACTACAACCATCCCTGCTCACAAATTTTAAAATCTGTCGCTAGTTGGTTTTCCGGGGAATCCCTTTCAGCCCTCGAGCCTATCTAAAGTAGGCCATGATCTGACATCCTAGAGCAGTGACGGAAAGATCTAGTCCCCAAGAAACTATAGTAAAGATGTTTTACTTTGGTTTTTATTTTATTTTCGTTCTGAGGTGACAGTTAGCACAAGGTTATTTATGAGTTGTCTCGTCACAACGAAGAACTTGAATTGAAACAAACTAATAATATATGGGATTGTGGCAACTAACAATGGAGACCTGCCAGAAAGTGATCAAACGAGGATTTGCAATGTTCCCTTGCATGTCGCGCACCTGGTATGGAGATAACGTTTAGACCGTATCGATGTCCTAGTGACAAATTAAAGGAAAGATAATCAATAACTTAAGATATTCTGATGATACTGTACCACTAGCAGAAAATCCTATAGATCTACAACAATTACTTAATGAAATAAACATGACAAGCAAAAAATATGGACTAGATATGAATATCAAAAAGACTAAAACTATGATCATAAACATAGAAAATACTCAAAACCCACAAGTGGATATCAAAATTGAAAGAATAGACATGGAGACAGTTCAGAATTACAGCTACCTTGCGCTCCTCAATCAAGTCTTTGCACGAAGGAAAATGAATGAAGTTTTCTTTGGCCAGGGTAAATCTAAAAACTTTTAGTTGACTTATAAATCCATCTAGGTGTCCTACCAAATCTGAGACTGTTTGGGAACGTCCCTGTAGCTTCACGTTGAGTTCATTCATGTGCTGGGTGATATCAGTTAAAAAGGCCAATACACTGTTAAAATGTGGATCAGACATTTTTCTGATCAGTTCTTTGTTGGTATCATGTTTCTCTACAAACTGCTTTTATCTCGTTTGTCAAAGCAAAAAACCGCCTCAAACAATTCCCTCTGCTAAGCCAGCGCTTGTATGTAGAGCACTAAATCGCCATATTCATTTTTCTGATCAGTTCTTTGTTGGTATCATGTTTCTCTACAAACTGCTTTTATCTCGTTTGTCAAAGCAAAAAACCGCCTCAAACAATTCCCTCTGCTAAGCCAGCGCTTGTATGTAGAGCACTAAATCGCCATATTCATTTTTCTGATCAGTTCTTTGTTGGTATCATGTTTCTCTACAAACTGCTTTTATCTCGTTTGTCAAAGCAAAAAACCGCCTCAAACAATTCCCTCTGCTAAGCCAGCGCTTGTATGTAGAGCACTAAATCGCCATATTCCGCCTCAACTTCTGATAGAAAATTTATAAACTGTCGGCGTGTCGAAGCCCTGTTCCCGCCTTTTATTAAATTCGTACACTTTATTACAGTTTTCATAACATCCTCCACGTCTAGAATCTTGCCACACAGCGCCTCCTGGTGTATAGTGCAATGTAATGCTGGGCAATGGATTCCAGCCTTCCTTAATAATCCAACTAAACCTGTTTGAGTACAACACATTGACTTAGCGCCATCTGCCACTATTGCTGAAAGTCTGTTTATGTCACCGATATCGTTAACAACTTTCATAACTGAGTCATAAATGTCTTGACCTTTGGTCGTATTATGCAATGGAATCTAAAGCTGGTAGCTCTTCATTGATAATAAAGTCTTTTGAAACAGTTCTTATGAAAATTAAAAGTTGTGCTATGTCTGATATGTCAGTAGATTCATCCAAAGCCAGAGAAAAGTAAGCGGAATTTGTAACGACACTCTTTAATTTTCTAGATATATGAGAACTTATTTCCTCAACCCTTCTAGTGACTGTCTGTTTTGATAGTGGAACGCTCTCAAAATGACTGGCAATTTTTTCTTCCCCAAATGCACGCACCTTGTTAATAGAACGCTTTACGAAGTCACCGTCACATAATAATTTTTTTTTATTTCGCTGTCTCTGCGCTTACAACAAACGATGCCATTAAGGAACTTGTTTGTTTTGTTGTTAATGTAGTAAAAACAGATTTCTGAGCACTAACCTTTTTCTTCAAATCGCACACAAGTGTAGAACGTGTTGTAACAATGTAGTCCTTGTATTTAGCGGTGTGATGCTGTGTGTAATGCCGTTTAAGATTATACTCTTTATTTACAGACAACACTTGCAAACTCACAAGGCACTGCGGTTTGCTATCCTTATTGTTGATAAATAAAAAAAGTCATGTTCCCATTTCTCATGAAAAAATCTGATTTTTTTTTCATTTAATTGACATCTATTGTTCATATTATACCACGACCGAAGCAACAGTCAATGAAAACATAGATTACAACAATAGCACTGTTTCCTGTTAAAAATGGAACTGTTCACTGTAACTCGACAAAATCAGAATTATCAGATCGGATATCGGATATATAATTTTGACCGATGAAAAGAGGATTGGAGAGAAAGAAACTGAAAGTAAAATAATTGTGGGGTGAATGTGTTGGGGTGGAGGAGGTGGGTGACTGACAGTATTTCTTGGCGGAAATTGTTTGAACTCGCCGAACCGAGAGTCGGTTCTAGAACCATTCGTCAGCTTTTTCATTTGTTTCAGTCGATCACAGGATGATCAAACGGAAAAAGGATAGGTCGGGAATTGCGGGAAGGCGACGTTAAACTAACAACTAGAGTGTTCCGAGTGTTAAACATAGCTCTACTTGTACTATTATTCTTCTTTGATTTACCTCGGATGTTTCCACCAATAATTATACTTTATTTTAAACAAACTACTAGGGCATATTTGAGTTAGCTTTCTCCACGGTAGAAGTTAATGTACCAAATTTTAAATCACTTTTACCCAGCACATTTTGCTCAATGCAACCTGATTTTATTTTTTTATCTGTCGTGGACCAAAAAAAAAAAAAGACGTCGCCGGCCACTTGTGGCTCGCGGGCACCTTATTGGCCATACCTGATCAAGAGTATAGTGGAAAGAGAATAGGGAGTAATGGTGATCTAGGGTATAGTGGAGAGAGAGGGGGGAGTTATGGTGATCTAGGGTATAGTGAAAGAGAGAGGTGGGGAGTAATGGTGGTATAGGGTATAGTGGAGAGAGAGAGAGGTGGGGAGTAATGGTGGTATACGGTATAGTGGAGAGAGAAAGGTGGGGAGTAATGGTGGTCTAAGTATAGTGGAGAGAGAGGTGGGGAGTAATGGTGGTATAGGGTATAGTGGAGAGAGAGGTGGGGAGTAATGGTGGTCTAAGTATAGTGGAGAGACGGGTGGGGAGTAATGGTGGTATAGGGTATAGTGGAGAGAGAGGTGGGGAGTAATGGTGGTCTAAGTATAGTGGAGAGAGAGGTGGGGAGTAATGGTGGTATAGGGTATAGTGGAGAGAGAGGTGGGGAGTAATGGTGATCTAGGGTATAGTGGAGAGAGAGTGGGGAGTAATGGTGATCAAGGGTATAGTAGAGAGAGAGGTTGGGAGTAATGGTGATCTAGGGTATAGTGAAAGAGAGAGGTGGGGAGTAATGGTGGTATAGGGTATAGTGGAGAGAGAAAGGTGGGGAGTAATGTTGGTCTAGGGTATAATGGAGAGAGAGAGAGCGCGCGATGGGGAGTAATGGTGATCTTGGGCAAAGTGAGGATAGATGGGGAGTGAGTAGTAATGGTAGTCTAAGGTATATCAGAGAGAGGGGTGCATAATGATGGTATAGGATGAAGTGAAGAGATAGAGAAAGATAGAGAGAGAGGAGGTAGTCTAGGTGTAAACGGGAATGTAAGAATGTAAAGAAATATGGGGAGTAGAGATGGTGTGGAGAAAGTTGAGAAACACCGTGCATGTGGGGAAGTGACATTTCTGAGAAGCTTGAGTGAATTGTTGTTTGGTTGAGTAGAGAGCAGAATCTCGTGATTGTAGAGACAGTTGACAAACACGGGGAAGTGTGTAGATTGGAGAAAGGTGAAGGTGAAATAGAAGAGATGACGTGAAGAGAATCTATTGCATGGGAAATTAAGGAAGTGGTTGTTGATTGGCTGAGGGGCAAGAGATTTATGGGTCTGCAGAAGGTTCGAAGGGAACTCAAATGTAAAATTAGAGAGTAGAAGAGTGGCCACGCTGCGTAAGGCCCAGTTAGTAGTAGTTGGTCACATGCTCTGTGATTAGAGAGAAATAGTTAAGTGGAACATTCTAGACTAAAAGGGGGATTCACATGTAAAAACTAGAGAGTAGCATATTGGTGGCGTGTTCAGTGATTAGATTATAGCAGTTAATTTGAACCTTGTTATGAAAAAGACATCAGAGGGTTCTAGAAAACGGATACACCAGAAGAGAACTCGCGTGAGGAGAGCAGCAAGTGAGGCTGTTGTAGCCATACTTATCAAGACTAGGTTGAGTGCAGTATAACTTGCCAACAATCTTAAGAGGAGAAGCCATAGTGTGCAGAAGGAGGGGCAGTGTATAGTGAGTACCAGAGGCAAGTGTATTCAGTTTTACTTGGAGACCCGGGTGGAAATGTTAAACAGCTGGATTTTCTATGGTTCAGGAGTTGTTATATTGAACTCTATCAATAGTCTTACTATGTTTTATCAGAGAGACTTATGTATACAGTTATGTACCGTGAAAGTGTATGTTGTATTCCAGCCTGATAGAAGTAAAAACAACTGAGACAACGCGAAGTATCGAGGTCGTAACAGGCTTCACTAACAACTGAGTATATACGATGTGGCGATAGACAAAGCTGAGGTTGCTTCATGCTGAAGAGCCAGAGATTCAACGATGACCCACACCACAAAATTACAGGCAAGAGCCGAGTAAACAAGCGCCTTTACCCAGACTGTACAAGCTTGTCTAAGGTGTGTTTGTGTTGACAGTTTCAGGCCGGTGTTAAACTCTTACGTCAACAACAGCATCCAAGCGTCCAGAAGACATCGGTCCAACAACGACACACCTATATGAAGAACAACAAAACCTCTCTCTCTCCGTTTAATAGTATACTATGAAACGTCCTGTTACTTAGGGTATAGAGGAGAGAGAGACGGGAATAATGTTGGTCTAGTGTATAGTGGAAAGAGAGGGGGGAGTAATGTTTGTCTAGGGTATAGTGGAGAGAGAGAGAGATGTAATGGTGGTCAAGGGTATAGTGGAGAGAGAGGGGGGGGGAGTAATGGTGGTCTAGGGTATAGTGGAGAGAGATAGAGGGGAGTAATGGTAGTCTAGATAATAATGGAATGAGAGTGAGATGGGAAGAGGGGAGTAATGGTGGTCTAGCGTATATTGGAGAGAGAGAGAGAGAGAGAGACGGTAGTAATGGTGATCTTGGGTATAGTAGAAAGAAAGAGAGATGGGGAGAGGGACTAATGGTGGTCTAGGATATAGTGGAGAGAGAGATGGTGATATGGGAGTAATATTACTTGGCTGGTGAGTCATCTTTCATAAAATGTTGAGTTACAGGGATAATGTTGTGTATTCTCTTGTCTTCTTGATCGTTAAAGTCGAGTGTTAGATCTCACATAAACACAGCTGACAACACTTGTTGATGCTCTTGCCCAAGAGCAGCAATCTTGCGGCGCTAATTCTAAATTAATGTTCTAAGCCCTACCCCAACAGTTCCTAGATACCAAAGTTCTATGCCCTACACCAACAATATTTTTCATACCATGGATCAATGTCCTACCACAACAATACATTCATAGTAAGGTTCTATGCCCTCTGCAAACAATTCCTTCATATCAGTGGTATATGTCCTACCCCAACAATTCCTTCATATCAGTGGCATATGTCCTACCCCAACAATTCCTTCATATCAGTGGTATATGTCCTACCCCAACAATTCCTTCATATCAGTGGTATATGTCCAACCCCAACATTTTCTTCATATCAGTGGTATATGTCCTACCCCAACAATTCCTTCATATCAGTGGTATATGTCCTACCCCAACAATTCCTTCATATCAGTGGTATATGTCCTACCCCAACAATTCCTTCATATCAGTTTAATGTCCTACCCCAACAATTCCTTCATACCAGTGGTATATGTCCTACCCCAACAATTCCTTCATATCAGTGGCATATGTCCTACCCCAACATTTTCTTCATATCAGTGGTATATGTCCTACCCCAACAATTCCTTCATATCAGTGGCATATGTCCTACCTCAACAATTCCTTCATATCAGTGGTATATGTCCTACCCCAACAATTCCTTCATATCAGTGGTATATGTCCTACCCCAACAATTCCTTCATATCAGTGGCATATGTCCTACCCCAACATTTTCTTCATATCAGTGGTATATGTCCTACCCCAACAATTCCTTCATATCAGTGGCATATGTCCTACCCCAACATTTTCTTCATATCAGTGGTATATGTCCTACTCCAACATTTTTTTCATATCAGTGGTAATTGTTCTACCCCAACATTTTCTTCATTTAAGTGGTATATGTCCTACCCCAACATTTTCTTCATATCAGTGGTATATGTCCTACCCCAACATTTTCTTCATATCAGTGGTATATGTCCTACCCCAACATTTTCTTCATATCAGTAGTATATGTCCTACCCCAACATTTTCTTCATTTAAGTGGTATATGTCCCACCTCAACAGTTTCTTCATATCAGTGGTATATGTCCCACCTCAACAGTTTCTTCATATCAGTGGTATATGTCCCACCTCAACAGTTTCTTCATATCAGTGGTATATGTCCTACCACAACAATTTCTTCATATCAGTGGTATATTTCCTAACCCAACAATTTCTTCATACCAAGGTTCTAGGTCCTACCCTAATAGCTCTCTCATAACAGTGGTATATATCCTACCCATAGATTTATTTCATATCAAGGTTCTATGTCCTATGCCAACAGCTCCTTAACACCAATGTTCTATGTCCTACCCCAACAATCCCTACATACAAATGTTCTATGTCTGACCGCAACACTCCCTTCATACCAATGTTCTTTGTCCTACCCCAACAATCCCTTCATACTAATGTTCTATGTCCTACCCCAACAATCCCTTCATACCAATGTTCTATATCCCACCCCAACAATCCCTTCATACTAATGTTCTATGTCCTACCCCAATAATCCCATCATACCTTCATACCAGGGTTCTATGTCCTACCACAACAATCACTTCATACTAATGTTCTTTGTTCTACCCTAACAATCCCTTCATACCAATGTCCTATGTCCTACACCAACAATCCCTTCACACTAGGGTTCTATGTCCTACCCCAAAAATCCGTTCATACCAATGTTCTATGTCCTGTCCCAACATTCCCATCATATCAATGTTCTATGCTCTACCCCAAAAATCCCATTAATACCAATGTTCTGTGCCCTACCCCAAACACCTCTTCATACCAGGGTTTTATGATCTACCCCAACAACCCCTTCATACCAATGTTCTATGTCCTGTCCCAACATTCCCATCACATCAATGTTCTATGGCCTACCCCAACAATCCCTTCATACCATTGTTCTATGTCCTATCCCAACAAGCCCTTCATACTAATGTTCTATGTCCTATCCCAACAATCCCTTCATACCAATGTTCTATGTCCTAAGTAATATCTTAGTAATGTTACTCGTAAGGCGTATTGTGTGATGATCATCCCATTCAATCACACCAGATTTCTTTGGTAAGGCTATGAATATTGATTTTAGCAGGTCGTCTGGTATATTTCCGCTGTTGTAGATATTGGTGGTCTATATCTCTGTGATAAGTGTATTTATCTGTCCATAGCTCTGTGATCAGTTTTTTGGTCGTCTATAACTCTGTGGTAAATGTCTTTGATGGTCTTTAAATTTGAGATGTGTTTTTCCTAGTCTATAACTCTGTTATAAATGTCTTTGCTGTACTATAACTCTGCGATAAGTGTCTTTGGTGGACTATAACTCTGCGATAAGTGTCTTTGGTGGACTATAACTCTGCGATAGGTGTCTTTGGTGGACTATAACTCTGTGATAGGTTTGTCTTGGGTGGACTATAGCTCTGTGATAAGTGTCTTTGGTGGACAATAACTACGTGGTAGGTGTCTTTGGTGGACTATAACTCTGTGATAAATGTCTTTAGTGGACTGTATGTAAATCTGTGATAAATGTCTTTTGTGGACTATAACTTTGTGATAAGTGTCCTTGAAGGACTATAACTCTGCGATAAGTGTCTTTGGTGGACTACAAATCTTTGATAAGTGTCTTTGAGGGACTATAAATGTGCGTTAAGGGTTTTTGGTGGTCTTTAATTCTATGATAAGTGTCTTTGGTGGACTTAAACTATGCAAAAAGTGTCTTTAGTGGACTGTAAATCTGTGATAAGTGTCTTTGCGGGACTATAACTCTGTGATGGGTGTCTTTGGTGGACTATAACTCTGTAATATGTGTCTTGGTGAACTACAACTCTGTGATAAGTGTCTTTGGTAGACTATATCTCTGCGATAAGTGTCTTTGGTGGACTATAATGCTGTGATAAATGTCTTTGCTGTACTATAACTCTGTGATAAGTGGGTGGACTATAGCTCTGTGTTAAATGTCTTTTGTGGACAATAACTACGTGGTAGGTGTCTTTGTTGGACTGTATGTAAATCAGTGATAAATGTCTTTCGTGGACTATAACTCTGTGATAAGTGTCCTTGAGGGACTATAACTCTGCGATAGGTGTCTTTGGTGGTCTATTCTTTGGTGGACTATAACTCTGTGATATGTGTCTTGGTGAACTACAACTCTGTGATAAGTGTCTTTGTGGGACTATAACTCTGTGATAGGTGTCTTTGGTGGGCTATAACTCTGTAATATGTGTCTTGGTGAACTAAAACTCTGTGATAAGTGTCTTTGGTGGACTATATCTCTGCGATAAGTGTCTTTGGTGGACTATAACTTTGTGATAAGTGTCTTTGGTGGACTATAACTCTGTGATAAGTGTCTTTGAGGGACTACAACTCTGTAATAAGTGTCTTGGTGAACTACAACTCATTGATAAGTGTCTATGGTGGACTATAATACTGTGATAAGTGTCTTTGATGGACTTTAACTCTGTGATAAGTGTCTTTGGTGGACTATAACGCTGTGATAAGTGTCTTTGGTGGACTCAATCTCTGCGATAAATGTCTTTGGCGGACTATAACGCTGCGTTTAGTGTCTTTCATGGACTATAACACTGTGATAAGTGTCTTTGGTGGACTATAACTCTGTGATAAGTGTCTTTGATGGACTATAACTCTGTGATAAGTATCTTTGGTGGACTTATAATGCTCTGATAAGTGTCTTTGATGGACTATAACTCTGTGATAAGTGTCTTTGATGGATTATAACTCTGTGATAAGTGTCTTTCGTGGACTATAACTCTGCGATAAGTGTCTTTGAGGGACTATAACTCAGTGATAAGTGTCTTTGGTGGACTATAACGCTGTGTTTTGTGTCTTTGATGGACTATAACTCTGTGATAAGTGTCTTTGGTCGACTATAACTCTGTGATAAGTGTTTTTGATGGACTATAACTCTGTGATAAGTATCTTTGGTGGACTATAACTCTGTGTTAAGTGTCTTTGATGGACTATAACTCTGTGATAAGTGTCTTTGATGGACTATAACTCTGTGATAAGTGTCTTTGGTGGACTATAACTCTGTGATAAGTGTATTTGATGGACTATAACTCTGTGATAAGTGTCTTTGATGGACTATAACTCTGTGATAAATGTCTTTGGTGGACTATAACGCTGTGATAAATGTCTTTGGTGGACTATAACGCTGTGATAAGTGTTTTTGGTGGACTATAATGATGTGATAAGTGTCTTTGATATACTATAACTCTGTGATAAATATCTTTGGTGGACTATAATGCTGTCTTAAGTGTCTTTGGTGGACTATAATGCTGTGATAATTGTCTTTGATGGACTATAACTTTGTGATAAGTGTCTTTGGTGGACTATAATGTTGTGATAAATGTCTTTGGTGGACTATAACTCTGTGATAAGTGTCTTTGGTGGACTATAATGCTGTGATATGTGTCTTTGATGGACTATAACTCAGTGATAAGTGTCTTTGGTGGACTATAACTCTGTGATAAGTGTCTTTGTTGGACTATAACTCTGTGATAAGTGTCTTTGGTGGACTATAACTCTATGATAGGTGTCTTTGGTGGACTATAACTATGTGATAGGTGTCTTTGATGGACTATAACTCTGTGATAAATGTCTTTGGTGGACTATAACTCTGTGATAAGTGTCTTTGGTGGATTATAACTCTATGATAGGTGTCTTTGGTTGACTATAACTCTGTGATAGGTGTCTTTGATGGACTATAACTCTGTGATAAATGTCTTTGGTGGACTGTAACTCTGTGATAAGTATCTTTTATGGACTATAACTCTGTGATAAGTGTCTTTGGTGGACTATAATGCTGTGATAAGTGTCTTTGATGGATTATAACTCGGTGATAAATGTCTAAGGTGGACTATAATGCTGTGATAAATGTCTTTTGGGGACTATAATGCAGTGATAAGTGTCTTTGGTGAACTATAATTCTGTGATAAGTATCTTTGGTGGACTATAACGTTGTGATAAGTGTCTTTGGTGGACTATAACTCTGTAATATGTTTCTTGGTGAACTACAACTCTGTGATAAGTGTCTTTGGTGGACTATATCTCTGCGATAAGTGTCTTTGGTGGACTATAATGCTGTGATAAATGTCTTTGGTGGACTATAACTCTGTGATAAGTGGGTGGACTATAGCTCTGTGTTAAATGTCTTTTGTGGACAATAACTACGTGGTAGGTGTCTTTGTTGGACTGTATGTAAATCAGTGATAAATGTCTTTCGTGGACTATAACTCTGTGATAAGTGTCCTTGAGGGACTATAACTCTGCGATAGGTGTCTTTGGTGGTCTATTCTTTGGTGGACTATAACTCTGTGATATGTGTCTTGGTGAACTACAACTCTGTGATAAGTGTCTTTGTGGGACTATAACTCTGTGATAGGTGTCTTTGGTGGGCTATAACTCTGTAATATGTGTCTTGGTGAACTAAAACTCTGTGATAAGTGTCTTTGGTGGACTATATCTCTGCGATAAGTGTCTTTGGTGGACTATAACTTTGTGATAAGTGTCTTTGGTGGACTATAACTCTGTGATAAGTGTCTTTGAGGGACTACAACTCTGTAATAAGTGTCTTGGTGAACTACAACTCATTGATAAGTGTCTATGGTGGACTATAATACTGTGATAAGTGTCTTTGATGGACTTTAACTCTGTGATAAGTGTCTTTGGTGGACTATAACGCTGTGATAAGTGTCTTTGGTGGACTCAATCTCTGCGATAAATGTCTTTGGCGGAATATAACGCTGCGTTTAGTGTCTTTCATGGACTATAACACTGTGATAAGTGTCTTTGGTGGACTATAACTCTGTGATAAGTGTCTTTGATGGACTATAACTCTGTGATAAGTATCTTTGGTGGACTTATAATGCTCTGATAAGTGTCTTTGATGGACTATAACTCTGTGATAAGTGTCTTTGATGGATTATAACTCTGTGATAAGTGTCTTTGATGGACTATAACTCTGTAATATGTGTCTTGGTGAACTACAACACAGTGATAAGTGTCTTTGGTGGACTATATCTCTGCGATAAGTGTCTTTGTTGGACTATAACTCTGTGATAAGTGTCTTTCGTGGACTATAACTCTGCGATAAGTGTCTTTGAGGGACTATAACTCTGTGATAAGTATCTTTGGTGGACTATAACTCTGTGTTAAGTGTCTTTGATGGACTATAACTCTGTGATAAGTGTCTTTGGTCGACTATAACTATGTGATAAGTGTTTTTGATGGACTATAACTCTGTGATAAGTATCTTTGGTGGACTATAACTCTGTGTTAAGTGTCTTTGATGGACTATAACTCAGTGATAAGTGTCTTTGATGGACTATAACTCTGTGATAAGTGTCTTTGGTGGACTATAACTCTGTGATAAGTGTATTTGATGGACTATAACTCTGTGATAAGTGTCTTTGGTGGACTATAACGCTGTGATAAATGTCTTTGGTGGACTATAACGCTGTGATAAGTGTTTTTGGTGGACTATAATGATGTGATAAGTGTCTTTGATATACTATAACTCTGTGATAAATATCTTTGGTGGACTATAATGCTGTCTTAAGTGTCTTTGGTGGACTATAATGCTGTGATAATTGTCTTTGATGGACTATAACTTTGTGATAAGTGTCTTTGGTGGACTATAATGTTGTGATAAATGTCTGTGGTGGACTATAACTCTGTGATAAGTGTCTTTGGTGGACTATAATGCTGTGATTTGTGTCTTTGATGGACTATAACTCAGTGATAAATGGCTATGGTGGACTATAACGCTGTGATTAGTGTCTTTGGTGGATTATAATGCTGTGATAATTGTCTTTGATGGACTATAACTTTGTGATAAGTGTCTTTGGTGGACTATAACTCTGTGATAAGTGTCTTTGTTGGACTATAACTCTGTGATAAGTGTCTTTGGTGGATTATAACTCTATGATAGGTGTCTTTGGTGGACTATAACTATGTGATAGGTGTCTTTGATGGACTATAACTCTGTGATAAATGTCTTTGGTGGACTGTAACTCTGTGATAAGTGTCTTTGGTGGACTATAATGCTGTGATATGTGTCTTTGATAGACTATAACTCTGTGATAAATGGCTATGGTGGACTATAACGCTGTGATAAGTGTCTTTGGTGGACTATAATGCTGTGATAATTGTCTTTGATGAACTATAACTTTGTGATAAGTGTCTTTGGTGGACTATAACTCTGTGATAAGTGTCTTTGATGGACTATAACTCTGTGATAAGTGTCTTTGGTGGATTATAACTCTATGATAGGTGTCTTTGGTGGACTATAACTCTGTGATAGGTGTCTTTGATGGACTATAACTCTGTGATAAATGTCTTTGGTGGACTGTAACTCTGTGATAAGTGTCTTTTATGGACTATAACTCTGTGATAAGTGTCTTTGGTGGACTATAATGCTGTGATAAGTGTCTTTGATGGATTATAACTCGGTGATAAATGTCTAAGGTGGACTATAATGCTGTGATAAATGTCTTTTGGGGACTATAATGCAGTGATAAGTGTCTTTGGTGAACTATAATGCTGTGATAAGTATCTTTGGTGGACTATAACGTTGTGATAAGTGTCTTTGGTGGACTATAATGCTGTGATAAGTGTCTTTGGTGGACTATAACGGTTTGATAAGTGTCTTTGGTGGACTCAATCTCTGCGATAAGTGTCTTTGGTGGACTATAACTCTGTGATAGGTGTCTTTGGTGGACTATAACTCTGTGATATGTGTCTTTGGTGGACTATAACTCTGCGATAAGTGTCTTTGGTGGATTTTAACTCTGTGATAAGTGTCTTTGGTGGACTTTAACGCTGTGATAAGTGTCTTTGGTGGACTCAATCTCTGCGATAAGTGTCTTTGGCGGACTATAACGCTGCGTTTAGTGTCTTTCATAGACTATAACTCTGTGATAAGTTGCTTTGGTGGACTATAACTCTGTGATAAGTGTCTTTGATGGATTATAACTCTGTGATAAGTGTCTTTGGTGGACTATAACTCTGTAATATGTGTCTTGCTGAACTACAACTCAGTGATAAGTGTCTTTGGTGGACTATATCTCTGCGATAAGTGTCTTTGTTGGACTATAACTCTGTGATAAGTGTCTTTGGTGGACTATAACTCTGCGATAAGTGTCTTTGAGGGACTATAACTCTGTGATAAATGTCTTTGGTTTACTAATATTCTGTGATAAGTGTTTTTGATGGACTTTAACTCTGTGATAAGTATCTTTGGTGGACTATAACTCTGTGATAAGTGTCTTTGATGGACTATAATGCTGTGATAAGTGTCTTTGATGGACTATAACTCTGTGATAAATGTCTTTGGTGGACTATAACGCTGTGATAATTGTCTTTGGTGGACTATAATGCTGTGATAATTGTCTTTGATGGACTATAACTTTGTGATAAGTGTCTTTGGTGGACTATAACTCTGTGATAAGTGTCTTTGATGGACTATAACTCTGTGATAAGTGTCTTTGGTGGATTATAACTCTATGATAGGTGTCTTTGGTGGAATATAACTCTGTGATAGGTGTCTTTGATGGACTATAACTCTGTGATACGTGTCTTTGGTGGACTGTAACTCTGTGATAAGTGTCTTTGAGGGACTATAACTCTGAGATAAGTGCCTTTGATGGACTACAGTGTATAATGCTGTGATAAGTGTCTTGGATGGATTATAACTCGGTGATAAATGTCTTTGGCGGACTATAATGCTGTGATAAATGTCTTTGGGGTACTATAATGCAGTGATAAGTATCTTTGGTGGACTATAACTCTGTGAAAAGTGTCTTTGGTGGACTATAATGCTGTGATAAGTGTCTTTGGTGGACTATAATGATGTTATAAGTGTCTTTGGTGGACTATAACGCTATGAAAAGTGTCTTTGATGGACTATAACTCTGCGATACGTGTTTTTGAGGGACTATAACTCTGTGACAAGTGTCTTTGGTGGACTATAGCTCTGCGACACGTGTCTTTGAGGGACTATAACTCTGTGATAAGTGTCTTTGATGGACTATTACTCTCTGATAAATGTCTTTGGTGGACTATAACTCTGTGATAAGTGTCTTTGGTAGACTATAACTCTGCGATAATTGTCTTTGAGGGACTATAACTCTGTGATAAGTGTCTTTGGGGGACTATAACTGCGATACGTGTCTTTGAGGGACTATAACTCTGTGATAAGTGTCTTTGATGGACTATAACTCTCTGATAAATGTCTTTTGTGGACTATATCTCTGCGATAAGTGTCTTTGATGGACTATAATGCTGTGATAAGTGTCTTTGATGGACTATAACTCTGTGATAAGTGTTTTTGGTGGATTATAGCTCTGTGATATGTGTTTTTGATTGACTATTACTCTGTAATAAGTGTCTTTGATGGATTATAACTCTGTGATAAGTATCTTTGGTGGACTTATAATGCTCTGATAAGTGTCTTTGATGGACTATAACTCTGTGATAAGTGTCTTTGATGGATTATAACTCTGTGATAAGTGTCTTTGATGGACTATAACTCTGTAATATGTGTCTTGGTGAACTACAACACAGTGATAAGTGTCTTTGGTGGACTATATCTCTGCGATAAGTGTCTTTGTTGGACTATAACTCTGTGATAAGTGTCTTTCGTGGACTATAACTCTGCGATAAGTGTCTTTGAGGGACTATAACTCTGTGATAAGTATCTTTGGTGGACTATAACTCTGTGTTAAGTGTCTTTGATGGACTATAACTCTGTGATAAGTGTCTTTGGTCGACTATAACTCTGTGATAAGTGTTTTTGATGGACTATAACTCTGTGATAAGTATCTTTGGTGGACTATAACTCTGTGTTAAGTGTCTTTGATGGACTATAACTCAGTGATAAGTGTCTTTGATGGACTATAACTCTGTGATAAGTGTCTTTGGTGGACTATAACTCTGTGATAAGTGTATTTGATGGACTATAACTCTGTGATAAGTGTCTTTGGTGGACTATAACGCTGTGATAAATGTCTTTGGTGGACTATAACGCTGTGATAAGTGTTTTTGGTGGACTATAATGATGTGATAAGTGTCTTTGATATACTATAACTCTGTGATAAATATCTTTGGTGGACTATAATGCTGTCTTAAGTGTCTTTGGTGGACTATAATGCTGTGATAATTGTCTTTGATGGACTATAACTTTGTGATAAGTGTCTTTGGTGGACTATAATGTTGTGATAAATGTCTGTGGTGGACTATAACTCTGTGATAAGTGTCTTTGGTGGACTATAATGCTGTGATTTGTGTCTTTGATGGACTATAACTCAGTGATAAATGGCTATGGTGGACTATAACGCTGTGATTAGTGTCTTTGGTGGATTATAATGCTGTGATAATTGTCTTTGATGGACTATAACTTTGTGATAAGTGTCTTTGGTGGACTCTAACTCTGTGATATGTGTCTTTGTTGGACTATAACTCTGTGATAAGTGTCTTTGGTGGATTATAACTCTATGATAGGTGTCTTTGGTGGACTATAACTATGTGATAGGTGTCTTTGATGGACTATAACTCTGTGATAAATGTCTTTGGTGGACTGTAACTCTGTGATAAGTGTCTTTGGTGGACTATAATGCTGTGATATGTGTCTTTGATAGACTATAACTCTGTGATAAATGGCTATGGTGGACTATAACGCTGTGATAAGTGTCTTTGGTGGACTATAATGCTGTGATAATTGTCTTTGATGAACTATAACTTTGTGATAAGTGTCTTTGGTGGACTATAACTCTGTGATAAGTGTCTTTGATGGACTATAACTCTGTGATAAGTGTCTTTGGTGGATTATAACTCTATGATAGGTGTCTTTGGTGGACTATAACTCTGTGATAGGTGTCTTTGATGGACTATAACTCTGTGATAAATGTCTTTGGTGGACTGTAACTCTGTGATAAGTGTCTTTTATGGATTATAACTCTGTGATAAGTGTCTTTGGTGGACTATAATGCTGTGATAAGTGTCTTTGATGGATTATAACTCGGTGATAAATGTCTAAGGTGGACTATAATGCTGTGATAAATGTCTTTTGGGGACTATAATGCAGTGATAAGTGTCTTTGGTGAACTATAATGCTGTGATAAGTATCTTTGGTGGACTATAACGTTGTGATAAGTGTCTTTGGTGGACTATAATGCTGTGATAAGTGTCTTTGGTGGACTATAACGGTTTGATAAGTGTCTTTGGTGGACTCAATCTCTGCGATAAGTGTCTTTGGTGGACTATAACTCTGTGATAGGTGTCTTTGGTGGACTATAACTCTGTGATATGTGTCTTTGGTGGACTATAACTCTGCGATAAGTGTCTTTGGTGGATTTTAACTCTGTGATAAGTGTCTTTGGTGGACTTTAACGCTGTGATAAGTGTCTTTGGTGGACTCAATCTCTGTGATAAGTGTCTTTGGTGGACTTTAACTCTGTGATAAGTGTCTTTGGCGGACTATAACGCTGCGTTTAGTGTCTTTCATAGACTATAACTCTGTGATAAGTTGCTTTGGTGGACTATAACTCTGTGATAAGTGTCTTTGATGGACTATAACTCTTTGATAAGTATCTTTGGTGGACTATAATGCTGTGATAAGTGTCTTTGATGGACTATAACTCTGTGATAAATGTCTTTGATGGATTATAACTCTGTGATAAGTGTCTTTGGTGGACTATAACTCTGTAATATGTGTCTTGCTGAACTACAACTCAGTGATAAGTGTCTTTGGTGGACTATATCTCTGCGATAAGTGTCTTTGTTGGACTATAACTCTGTGATAAGTGTCTTTGGTGGACTATAACTCTGCGATAAGTGTCTTTGAGGGACTATAACTCTGTGATAAATGTCTTTGGTTTACTAATATTCTGTGATAAATGTTTTTGATGGACTTTAACTCTGTGATAAGTATCTTTGGTGGACTATAACTCTGTGATAAGTGTCTTTGATGGACTATAACTCTGTGATAAATGTCTTTGGTGGACTATAACGCTGTGATAATTGTCTTTGGTGGACTATAATGCTGTGATAATTGTCTTTGATGGACTATAACTTTGTGATAAGTGTCTTTGGTGGACTATAACTCTGTGATAAGTGTCTTTGATGGACTATAACTCTGTGATAAGTGTCTTTGGTGGATTATAACTCTATGATAGGTGTCTTTGGTGGAATATAACTCTGTGATAGGTGTCTTTGATGGACTATAACTCTGTGATACGTGTCTTTGGTGGACTGTAACTCTGTGATAAGTGTCTTTGAGGGACTATAACTCTGAGATAAGTGCCTTTGATGGACTACAGTGTATAATGCTGTGATAAGTGTCTTGGATGGATTATAACTCGGTGATAAATGTCTTTGGCGGACTATAATGCTGTGATAAATGTCTTTGGGGTACTATAATGCAGTGATAAGTATCTTTGGTGGACTATAACTCCGTGAAAAGTGTCTTTGGTGGACTATAATGCTGTGATAAGTGTCTTTGGTGGACTATAATGATGTTATAAGTGTCTTTGGTGGACTATAACGCTATGAAAAGTGTCTTTGATGGACTATAACTCTGCGATACGTGTTTTTGAGGGACTATAACTCTGTGACAAGTGTCTTTGGTGGACTATAGCTCTGCGACACGTGTCTTTGAGGGACTATAACTCTGTGATAAGTGTCTTTGATGGACTATTACTCTCTGATAAATGTCTTTGGTGGACTATAACTCTGTGATAAGTGTCTTTGGTAGACTATAACTCTGCGATAATTGTCTTTGAGGGACTATAACTCTGTGATAAGTGTCTTTGGGGGACTATAACTGCGATACGTGTCTTTGAGGGACTATAACTCTGTGATAAGTGTCTTTGATGGACTATAACTCTCTGATAAATGTCTTTTGTGGACTATATCTCTGCGATAAGTGTCTTTGATGGACTATAATGCTGTGATAAGTGTCTTTGATGGACTATAACTCTGTGATAAGTGTTTTTGGTGGATTATAGCTCTGTGATATGTGTTTTTGATTGACTATTACTCTGTAATAAGTGTCTTTGATGGATTAAAACTCTGTGATAAGTGTCTTTGATGGATTAAAACTCTGTGATAAGTGTCTTTGGTGGACTATAATGATGTGATAAGTGTCTTTGGTGGACTATAATGCAGTGATAAGTGTCTTTGGTAGACTATAACTGTGTGATAAGTGTCTTTTGTGGACTATAATGATGTGATAAGTGTCTTTGCTGGACTATAACGCTGTGATAAGTGTCTTTGGTGGACTATATCTCTGCGATACTAGTCTTTGAGGGACTATAACTCTGCAATAAGTGTCTTTGAGTGACTATAACTGTGATAAGTGTCTTTGATGGACTATAACTCTGCGATACATGTCTTTAATTGACTATAACTCTGTGATAAGTATCTTTGGTGGACTATATCTCTGCGATACGTGTCTTTGGTGGACTATATCTCTGTGATAAGTGTCTTTGATGGACTATATCTCTGTGATAAGTGTCTTTGGTGGACTATATCTCTGTGATAAGTGTCTTTGATGGACTATATCTCTGTGATAAGTGTCTTTGATAGACTATATCTCTGTGATAAGTGTTTTTGATGGACTATTTCTCTGTGATAAGTGTCTTTTGTGGACTATATCTCTGTGATAAGTGTCTTTGATGGACTATATCTCTGTGATAAGTGTCTTTGATGGACTATATCTCTGTGATAAGTGTCTTTGATGGACTATATCTCTGTGATAAGTGTCTTTGATGGACTATATATCTGTGATAAGTGTCTTTGATGGACTATATCTCTGTGATAAGTGTCTTTGGTGGAATATATCTCTGTGATAGGTGTCTTTGGTGGACTATAACTCTATGATAAGTGTCTTTGATGGACTATAACTCTGTGATAAGTGTTTTTGGTGGATTATAGCTCTGTGATATGTGTTTTTGATTGACTATTACTCTGTAATAAGTGTCTTTGATGGATTAAAACTCTGTGATAAGTGTCTTTGATGGATTAAAACTCTGTGATAAGTGTCTTTGGTGGACTATAATGATGTGATAAGTGTCTTTGGTGGACTATAATGCAGTGATAAGTGTCTTTGGTAGACTATAACTGTGTGATAAGTGTCTTTTGTGGACTATAATGATGTGATAAGTGTCTTTGCTGGACTATAACGCTGTGATAAGTGTCTTTGGTGGACTATATCTCTGCGATACTAGTCTTTGAGGGACTATAACTCTGCAATAAGTGTCTTTGAGTGACTATAACTGTGATAAGTGTCTTTGATGGACTATAACTCTGCGATACATGTCTTTAATTGACTATAACTCTGTGATAAGTATCTTTGGTGGACTATATCTCTGCGATACGTGTCTTTGGTGGACTATATCTCTGTGATAAGTGTCTTTGATGGACTATATCTCTGTGATAAGTGTCTTTGGTGGACTATATCTCTGTGATAAGTGTCTTTGATGGACTATATCTCTGTGATAAGTGTCTTTCATGGACTATATCTCTGTGATAAGTGTTTTTGATGGACTATTTCTCTGTGATAAGTGTCTTTTGTGGACTATAATGCTGTGATAATTGTCTTTGATGGACTATAACTTTGTGATAAGTGTCTTTGGTGGACTATAACTCTGTGATAAGTGTCTTTGATGGACTATAACTCTGTGATAAGTGTCTTTGGTGGATTATAACTCTATGATAGGTGTCTTTGGTGGAATATAACTCTGTGATAGGTGTCTTTGATGGACTATAACTCTGTGATACGTGTCTTTGGTGGACTGTAACTCTGTGATAAGTGTCTTTGAGGGACTATAACTCTGAGATAAGTGCCTTTGATGGACTACAGTGTATAATGCTGTGATAAGTGTCTTGGATGGATTATAACTCGGTGATAAATGTCTTTGGCGGACTATAATGCTGTGATAAATGTCTTTGGGGTACTATAATGCAGTGATAAGTATCTTTGGTGGACTATAACTCTGTGAAAAGTGTCTTTGGTGGACTATAATGCTGTGATAAGTGTCTTTGGTGGACTATAATGATGTTATAAGTGTCTTTGGTGGACTATAACGCTATGAAAAGTGTCTTTGATGGACTATAACTCTGCGATACGTGTTTTTGAGGGACTATAACTCTGTGACAAGTGTCTTTGGTGGACTATAGCTCTGCGACACGTGTCTTTGGGGGACTATAACTCTGTGATAAGTGTCTTTGATGGGCTATTACTCTCTGATAAATGTCTTTGGTGGACTATAACTCTGTGATAAGTGTCTTTGGTAGACTATAACTCTGCGATAATTGTCTTTGAGGGACTATAACTCTGTGATAAGTGTCTTTGGGGGACTATAACTGCGATACGTGTCTTTGAGGGACTATAACTCTGTGATAAGTGTCTTTGATGGACTATAACTCTCTGATAAATGTCTTTTGTGGACTATATCTCTGCGATAAGTGTCTTTGATGGACTATAATGCTGTGATAAGTGTCTTTGATGGACTATAACTCTGTGATAAGTGTTTTTGGTGGATTATAGCTCTGTGATATGTGTTTTTGATTGACTATTACTCTGTAATAAGTGTCTTTGATGGATTAAAACTCTGTGATAAGTGTCTTTGATGGATTAAAACTCTGTGATAAGTGTCTTTGGTGGACTATAATGATGTGATAAGTGTCTTTGGTGGACTATAATGCAGTGATAAGTGTCTTTGGTAGACTATAACTGTGTGATAAGTGTCTTTTGTGGACTATAATGATGTGATAAGTGTCTTTGCTGGACTATAACGCTGTGATAAGTGTCTTTGGTGGACTATATCTCTGCGATACTAGTCTTTGAGGGACTATAACTCTGCAATAAGTGTCTTTGAGTGACTATAACTGTGATAAGTGTCTTTGATGGACTATAACTCTGCGATACATGTCTTTAATTGACTATAACTCTGTGATAAGTATCTTTGGTGGACTATATCTCTGCGATACGTGTCTTTGGTGGACTATATCTCTGTGATAAGTGTCTTTGATGGACTATATCTCTGTGATAAGTGTCTTTGGTGGACTATATCTCTGTGATAAGTGTCTTTGATGGACTATATCTCTGTGATAAGTGTCTTTGATGGACTATATCTCTGTGATAAGTGTTTTTGATGGACTATTTCTCTGTGATAAGTGTCTTTTGTGGACTATATCTCTGTGATAAGTGTCTTTGATGGACTATATCTCTGTGATAAGTGTCTTTGATGGACTATATCTCTGTGATAAGTGTCTTTGATGGACTATATATCTGTGATAAGTGTCTTTGATGGACTATATCTCTGTGATAAGTGTCTTTGGTGGAATATATCTCTGTGATAGGTGTCTTTGGTGGACTATAACTCTATGATAAGTGTCTTTGATGGACTACATCTCTGTGATAGGTGTCTTTAAGGGACTATAATTCTGTGATAAGTGCGTCCTTGTAGTCTATATCTCTGTGAATATGTTCTCCTGTCTATAAATCTGTGATAAATGTGTCATCCAGCGTGTGTCAAAGCTTTGATAAGTGTGTTATCAATTCTTCAACTCTTTGATAAGTGTGTTATCAATTCTTCAACTCTTTGATAAGTGTGTTATCATTTCTTCAACTCTTTTGATAAGTTCGTTGCCAGTCTATAACTCTAAGATAAGTGTGTCCTCCTGTCAATAACTCTTTGACAACGTAATTCTGTGAAAAGTCTGCCATCCAGTCTATAACTATTTGATTTATGTGTCCTCTGTACAATAAATCTTTTAAAAATGTGTCTTCCATTCAAACTATAACTCTGTGATAAATGTTTCCTTCATTTTATAACTCTATGATAAGTGTGTCCTCCAGATTAAACTCTGTGATTAGTGTGTCTTCTAGTCTTTAACTCTATAATAAATGTGTCCTATTTTCTATTTACTATTTGAAAAATTTGTCATTTAATCTATAATTGTTTGGTAAGTGTTTCCTCTAGTCTATGATTCTTTAATAAGTGTCTTTTCTTGTTCATAACACTGTAATGAGTGTCTTTGCTAGGCTATAACTCTGTAATGTGTGTCTTTGATTGTCTTTAACTCTGTAATAGATGACTTTAGTGGTCTGTAACTCTATAATAAGTGTTTTACTTATCTATAACTCTCAGATAAGTGTTTTCACTTATCTATAACTCTGTCATAAGTGTTTTACTATCTATAACTCAGTGATAAGTGTTTTACTTTTCTATAACTCTGTGATAAGTGTTTTATTTATCTATAACACTGTGATAAGTGTCTTTGGATGTCCATAACTCTGTGATAAGTGTCTTTGTTAGTCTGTAACTCTGTGATAGTTATCTTTCCTAGTTTATGACCCTATGATAATTGTCTTTCTATGTAATGTCTAAACACATTCCTGTTTGTGTACAGTTACTGCCTATCGACTGGCTGGATTCATGCTAGAGATTTTTTATGCTGCCAATAAAAGTGTGTACAGCTACACTGAACCGAACACAAGTAAGTCGGTGTACACAGTGATCCCACCTATAACTGTGACCACACCAGTTTCTCTGGTGACGATTACAGCTGGCAACAACAGCGAAAGACTTCTACAAATGTGTGAAGTCGAAGTCTATGGAGGTATATTGTGATATGTTGATGTTTTAACTGTTGCTTTGTAGCTCTTTCAGTCTGAAGTTCATGATTGTCTGTCTTAAATGTTATTGTTCTTGTTTAGGTTAGTGGGGTAGGGTTATTTTAAGTACCACTCACCCTCCCCCCGAATCAGGGTTACGTGAAGCTTTGAGGGCCGATGCTGGTAGGTATTGTGTGTACAAGTAGTGGATGGTGTTGTGGGTGGAAGTGGTGGATGGTGTTGTGGATGCAAGTGGTGGATGGTGTTGTGGGTGCATATGGTGGATGGTGTTGTGGTATAAGGTGTTGTAGGAGTAGATTTTGGATCGTGTTGTGGGAGCAGATAGTGAATGGTGTTGTGGGTGCAAGTGGTGGATGGTGTTGTGGGTGCAAGTGGTGGATGGTGTTGTGTGTGCAAGTGGTGGATGGTGTTGTGTGTGCAAGTGGTGGATGGTGTTGTGGGTGCAAGTGGTGGATGGCGTTGTGGGTGCAAGAGGTGGATGGTGTTGTGTGTGCAAGTGATGGATAGTGCTGTGGGAGTAGATGTTGTGGGAGTAGATGTTGTGGGAATAGATGCTGTGGGAGTAGATGTTGTGGGAGTAGGTATTGTGGGAGTAGATGTTGTGGGAGTAGGTGTTGTGGGAGTAGATGTAGTGGGAGTAGATGTTGTAGAAGTATGTGGTTTGGGAGTAGATGTTGTGGGAGTAGGTGTTGTGGGAGTAGGTGTTGTGGGAGTAGATGTTGTGGGAGTAGATGTTGTGGGAGTAGATGTTGTGGGGGTAGTAGGTGTTGTATAAGTATGTGGTGTGGGAGTGGATGTTGTGGGAGTAGATGTTGTAGGAGTAGATGTTTTGCGAGCAGATGTTGCGGGAGTAGATGTTGTGGGAGTAGATGTTGTGGGAGCAGATGTTGCGGGAGTAGATGTTGTAGGAGTAGATATTGTGGGAGCAGATGTTGCGGGAGTAGATGTTGTAGGAGTAGATGTTGTGGGAGCAGATGTTGCTGGAGTAGATGTTGTGGGAGTAGATGTTGTGGGAGTAGGTGTTGTGAGAGTAGGTGGTACCTGATTGATGTAGTGTGCCTTTTGGCTGGTTGCCCCCGACTTCAGCACTTAAACTTGCTAGAGCAGACTGTGGTCTTGCTCGGGTGTAGGAAGGCCTGGCCATTCTTGGATTTTAGTCTCTGGTGACTATTAACCCCCATCCCCACGACAAGGAGCTGGCCTTGATGGAGAGCATCATTGCAAACACTTACATCATCGCAAAACTAACATACATAGCGGCACCCAACCCACCGCAACCAACAATAACAGAAATAAATAAACTGATCAAATATTTTGTTTTTGGACACACACTAGGCAGCATACAACACAAAACATTGGTACAGCGCAAAAAAAGGAGTGATTTCACAACAGGACATAGACACAAAAAATAAATCTCTCAGGATAAGTCACGTGAGCCGCATCATCCAACAACCAGACAATCATACGTTCGCACACTACTACATGGGACTGAGATTATTCAAATTTAAAAAAAACTTAACAATTCAATACCTCACCACTTCGGTCCTACACCAACATTCTACAAAACCTGCATTCATGCCATTCAAGGACACGACAACTTATTACATCAAAAGACAAACACCATTTACAAAACCTCATTAAACAGCAAGCACCTCCATTACAGCTCAGAATCAAGAGGGGCCAAAAATACTTTCTCACAGACTACACCAGCACCTTCTCAAATCTCCACAATCCACACATCCCTCCCAAAGCAAGGGAAGTCACATACACACTCATATACAGCATGACACAAGGGAAGCCACATACAGACTCATATACAGCATGACACCCACAACAAGGGAAGCCACATACCGACTCATATACAGCATGACACCCACAACAAGGGAAGCCACATACAGACTAATATACAGCATGACACCCACAACTAGGGAAGCCACATACACACTCATATACAGCATGACACCCACAACAAGGGAAGTCACATACAGACTCATATACAGCATGACACCTACAACAAGGGAAGTCACATACAGACTCATATACAGCATGACACCTACAACAAGGGAAGTTACATACATACTCATATACAGCATGACACCCACAACAAGGGAAGTCACATACAGACTCATATACAGCATGACACCCACAACGAGGGAATTCACATACAGACTCATATACAGCATGACACCCACAACTAGGTAATTCACACACAGACTCATACACAGCATGACACCTACAACAAGGGAAGTCACACACAGACTCATATACAGCATGACACCCACAACAAGGGAATTCACATACAGACTCATATACAGCATGACACCCACAACAAGGGAAGTCACATAAACACTCATATACAGCATGACACCCACAACAAGGGAATTCACATACAGACTCATATACAGCATGACACCCACAACAAGGGAATTCACATACAGACTCATATACAGCATGACACCCACAACAAGGGAAGTCACATAAAAACTCATATACAGCATGAAACCCACAACAAGGGAAGTCACATAAACACTCATATACAGCATGACACCTACAACAAGGGAATTCACATACAGACTCATATACAGCATGACACCCACAACAAGGGAATTCACATACAGACTCATATACAGCATGACACCCACAACAAGGGAAGTCACATAAAAACTCATATACAGCATGAAACCCACAACAAGGGAAGTCACATAAAAACTCATATACAGCATGGCACCCACAACAAGGGAAGTCACATAAAAATTCATATACAGCATGGCACCCACAACAAGGGAAGTCACATACAAATTCATATACAGCATGACACCCACAACAAGGGAAGTCACATACAGACTCATATACAGCATGACACCCACAACAAGGGAAGCCACATACCGACTCATATACAGCATGACACCCACAACAAGGGAAGCCACATACAGACTAATATACAGCATGACACCCACAACTAGGGAAGCCACATACACACTCATATACAGCATGACACCCACAACAAGGGAAGTCACATACAGACTCATATACAGCATGACACCTACAACAAGGGAAGTCACATACAGACTCATATACAGCATGACACCTACAACAAGGGAAGTTACATACATACTCATATACAGCATGACACCCACAACAAGGGAAGTCACATACAGACTCATATACAGCATGACACCCACAACGAGGGAATTCACATACAGACTCATATACAGCATGACACCCACAACTAGGTAATTCACACACAGACTCATACACAGCATGACACCTACAACAAGGGAAGTCACACACAGACTCATATACAGCATGACACCCACAACAAGGGAATTCACATACAGACTCATATACAGCATGACACTCACGACAAAGGAAGTAACATACAAATTCATATACAGCATGACACCCACAACTAGGAAAGTCACATACAGATTCATATACAGCATGACACCCACAACAAGGGAAGTCACATACAGCCTCATATATAGCATGACACCCACAACAAGGGAAGTCACATACAGACTCATATACAGCATGACACCCACAACAAGGGAAGTCACATAAACACTCATATACAGCATGACACCCACGACAAGGGAAGTAACATACAAATTCATATACAGCATGACACCCACAACAAGGGAAGTAACATACAAATTCATATACAGCATGACACCCACAACTAGGGAAGTCACATACAGCCTCATATATAGCATGACACCCACAACAAGGGAAGTCACATACAAATTCATATACAGCATGACACCCACGACAAGGGAAGTAACATACAGACTCATATACAGCATGAAACCCACAACAAGGGAAGTAACATACAGATTCATATACAGCATGACACCCACGACAAGGGAAGTAACATACAGACTCATATACAGCATGACACCCACAACAAGGGAAGTAACATACAGATTCATATACAGCATGACACCCACGACAAGGGAAGTAACATACAAATTCATATACAGCATGACACCCACGACAAGGGAAGTCACATATATTGATGTTATATTTAAACAAAGACATTATTTTGTCCATATAATGATTGATGCTATATTTAAACAAAGACATTATTTTGTCCATATAATGATTGATGTTATATTTAAACAAGGACATGATAATGTCTACATAATGATGGATGTTATATTTAAACAAGGACATGATTTTGTCCACATAATGATGGATGTTATATTTAAACAAGGACATGATAATGTCTACATAACGAAGGATGTTATATTTAAACAAGGTCATGATTTTGTCCACATAATGATGGATGTTATATTTAAACAAGGACATGATAATGTCTACATAATGATGGATGTTATATTTAAACAAGGACAACATAATGTCTACATAATGATAGATGTTATATTTAAACAAGGACAACATAATGTCCACATAATGATTGATGTTATATTTAAACAAGGACAACATAATGTCCACATAATGATTGATATTATATTTAAACAAGGACATGATAATGTCCACATAATGTTGGATGTTATATTTAAACAAGGACATGATAATGTCCACATAATGATGGATGTTATATTTAAACAAGGACATGATAATGTCCACATAATGATGGATATTATATTTAAAGAAGGACATGATAATGTCCACATAATGATGGATATTATATTTAAAGAAGGACATGATAATGTCCACATAATGATGGATATTATATTTAAACAAGGACAATATAATATCCAAATAACAAATTCCATGAACAAAAGTTTCTACAGCTCTGGCCTTTACTTCTTTCTGTGCTGACGTCTTGTGCTTGTCCAGTCTTGATTACATTATTTTATTACTGACCCCCATCCTCTCCCAGAATATGCCTGTAGCAAAGGAAAGTATGGCCGGGAATGTGAGCATGACTGTAACTGTGATGGTGGAGAGACCTGCTTCATTAGTACTGGAGGATGTCCTTCTGGATGTAAGGCTGGCTTCTATGGAGAGTCTTGTCATCTAGGTAAGTCATTGATGTCTCTTGTATTTAAGAAATGACCTCCACTACCTTTCATTGATGTAAACAAAGAGGAAAAGTTGTGTTAAGATTGTTCATCTGAAGATATCAGTAACTTAAAGTATTATCATTGTTATCTTCAAGTTGTGTCCTACCTGTTACATTTTAACACCATTAGACAAATGTGAAACAACCAAGTCAAATCTATTCATCTTTCTACATTTAAAAAAAATAATTAAAAACTTTATAAAGAGTGCCAAGCCTGACATGTAAGACAAGTTTAAGAACGAAATTCCTCAAATCTTTCAGCAGCTTCATCAGTTAAAGAGGAAACAGAATTATAGAGAATAATTATAGAGTAGAAATATAGAGAAGAATTATAGAGTAGAAATATAGAGAAGAATTATAGAGTAGAAATATAGAGAAGAATTATAGAGTAGAAATATAGAGAAGAATTATAGAGAAGAATTATAGAGAAGAATTATAGAGAAGAATTATAGAGAAGAATTATAGAGAAGTAATATAGAGAAGAATTATAGAGAAGAATTATAGAGAAGAATTATAGATAAAATTATAGAGAAGAATTATAGAGAAGAATTATAGAGAAGAATTATAGAGAAGAATTATAGAGAAGTAATATAGAGAAGTAATATAGAGAAGTAATATAGAGAAGTAATATAGAGAAGAATTATAGAGAAGAATTATAGAGAAGAATTATAGAGAAGAATTATAGAGAAGAATTATAGAGAAGAATTATAGAGAAGTAATATAGAGAAGAATTATAGAGAAGAATTATAGAGAAGAATTATAGAGAAGAATTATAGAGAATAATTATAGAGAAGTAATATAGAGAAGAATTATAGAGAAGAATTATAGAGAAGAATTTTAGAGAAGAATTATAGAGAAGAATTATAGAGAAGAATTATAGAGAAGCATAGGTTTTTATAACAACACTTGAAACAAATCTAGAAACAGAACACAGATATTTTAGCATTACTTGGAACAGATCTGCAAACAGAAACATATTTTAGCATTACTTGAAACAGATCTGCAAACAACAACATGATCATAATATGGTAGACACCCGGTGATAAATGATGAGGCATTGTTTTCATGAGATGGTAGATACATGGTGGTGGTTAATTAGATATAATTCTCATAAGACAACTTAACCGCTTTTATTTTCTATTCTTCTACATGTTTAGCATTTTACCATTCTTCTACATGTTTAGTGTTTTACCATTCTTCTACATATTTAGTGTTTTACCATTCTTCTACATGTTTAGTGTTTTACCATTCTTCTACATGTTTAGTGTTTTACCATTCTTCTACATGTTTAGTGTTTTACCATTCTTCTACATGTTTAGTGTTTTACCATTCTTCTACATATTTAGTGTTTTACCATTCTTCTATATGTTTAGTGTTTTACCATTCTTCTACATGTTTAGTGTTTTACCATTCTTCTACATATTTAGTGTTTTACCATTCTTCAACATGTTTAGTGTTTTACCATTCTTCTACATGTTTAGTGTTTTACCATTCTTCTACATGTATAGTGTTTTACCATTCTTCTACATATTTAGTGTTTTACCATTCTTCAACATGTTTAGTGTTTTACCATTCTTCTACATGTTTAGTGTTTTACCATTCTTCTACATATTTAGTGTTTTACCATTCTTCTACATATTTAGTGTTTTACCATTCTTCTACATATTTAGTGTTTTACCATTCTTCTACATGTTTAGTGTTTTACCATTCTTCTACATATTTAGTGTTTTACCATTCTTCTACATGTTTAGTGTTTTACCATTCTTCTACATGTTTAGTGTTTTACCATTCTTCTATATGTTTAGTGTTTTCATCCGTCTATTTGTTTAGCATTAACACTTTTCTGTAACTTCTGGTGATATAGCAAATACAAACTGCCATCTTCACGTCTTATATCGTAGATGTGGACACTGTTTGACATATCACAAGCATGACAAAACTAAACTACCCATCATTTGCCATTTTGTTATTTATTTGGATGTTTCTGTCATCAGACAAACTGACTAAATGTAACTTAGACCTTGAAGATGTCAACAAGCTCTCATCTTCTCATCTCCATCCCAATCAGCTTGTAGACCAGGGACGTTTGGTCTCAGATGTGGCAGTAACTGCAGCGAGTTCTGTGGCCCTAAGAAAGTGACTGATGAGAGATCATGTGACCGTGTTAATGGCTCCTGCCATCAGACAAACTGACTAAATGTAACTTAGACCTTGAAGATGTCAACAAACTCTCATCTTCTCATCTCCATCCCAATCAGCTTGTATGTTTCTGCCATCAGACAAACTGACTAAATGTAACTTAGACCTTGAAGATGTCAACAAGCTCTCATCTTCTCATCTCCATCCCAATCAGCTTGTAGACCAGGGACATTTGGTCTCAGATGTGGCAGTAACTGCAGCGAGTTCTGTGGCCCTAAGAAAGTGACTGATGAGAGATCATGTGAGCCTGTTAATGGCTTCTGCCTCATTAGATGTTTAAGTGGGTACCAGGGACAACAGTGCACTACAAGTGAGGAGTTTATTGTTGATTGTTCTTATCTGTTGCTTATTGTTGTCTATTGCATGTTGTTTGTTGCATGTTGTTTATTGCATGTTGTTGATTGTTGCATGTTGTTGGTTGTTGCATGTTGTTTGTTGCATGTTGTTGTTTGTTGCATGTTGTTGATTGTTGCATTTTGTTGAATGTTGCATGTTGTTGTTCATTGCATTTTGTTGAATGTTGCATGTTGTTGGTTGTTGCATTTTGTTTGTTGCATGTTGTATGTTGCATGTTGTTGATTGCATGCTTGTTTTTTGTTGCATGCTGTTTATTGCATGTTGTTTGTTGCATGTTGTTGTTTGTTGCATGTTGTTGATTGTTGCATGTTGTTGGTTGTTTCATGTTGTTTGTTGCATGTTGTTTGTTCCATGTTGTTTGTTCCATGTTGTTTGTTGCAAGTTGTTGATTGTTGCATGTTGTTGTTTGTTGCATGTTGTTTGTTGCATGTTTTTGTTTGTTGCATTGGCTAATGTGTTTCAGTTATTTTGTTTCTCTTATCTTTCTGTGGAAATAAAAACAATTTATTGAACAAAAAAGTTGCCTGAAAATAGTTAACATTTCTGTTAAGAAACTGAATATAACAGACCATAAAGCATCAAACTTGTTACAAACTTTGAAACAGATCCTCTAATAACTGGCAAAAACATCACTGGCACAAACAAATTAATCAATTTGAGAGAATTCACATTTTTGTTTAATTGCACAATTTGGAACCACTCTCACAAAATCCCAATTTTAGGAATAAGGAACATGTAATAGGATCATGGCACCTCTACCCATAAAAACGATGTCAAACCTCTTCAATTGCATGAAGTGGACAAGGTTATGCATGAAGTAGACAATGTTATGTATGTTCAGAAAGCAATGATGATGACCCGCAAATAACTCAATAACTCAATGTTCTGTGTGAAGTAGACAACATTATATGTGAAGTAAATACAATTATGTGTGAAGTAGATAAAATTGTGTATGAAGTAGACAATGTTATGTGTGAAGTAGACAATGTTATGAGTGAAGTGGACAATGTTATGTGTGAAGTAGACAATGTTATGTGTGAAGTAGACAATGTTATGTGTGAAGTAGACAATGGTATGATTGAATTAGATAAAATTATGTATGAAGTAGACAATGTTATGTGTGAAGTAGACAATGTCATGTGTCAAGTAGACAATGTTATGTGTGAAGAAGACAATGTTATGTGTGAAAAAGACAATGTTATGTGTGAAGTAATCAATTTTATGTGTGAAGTAGATGATGTTATGTGTGAAGTAGATGATGTTATACATTAAGTAGACAATGTTATATGTGAAGTAGACAATGTTGTGTGTGAAGTAGATGATGTTATGTGTGAAGAAGATAGTGTTATGTGTGAAGCCGATAATGCTATGTGTGAAGTAGACAATGCTATGTGTGAAGTATACATATATATATATATACAATGGCTATGCATGTGCAGTCCGTACAGAGGAAGGATTGAGTGAGTGGTTCCAGATTGAAATGGAAGTAAAACAGGGATGCGTTTCATCACATTTGCTGTTTGGAGCTTCCATAGATTACATAATGAGGAAGGAATTGTCTTACTGGTAAACACGGTATTAAGTGGCTCAATGGGACTCAACTGGAAGATCTGGGATTTGTGGACGACATTGTGCTCCTTGGTGTATGTGTAAGATACAGGACACCAAGTACTCTCTCTCATCATTGGCTGGCAGAATAGGGCTCGAGATTAACAGAGAGAAGATCAAATTATTAGACACCAAGGGCTGTACCAAGAGGCAATCTTAATTAATATGGAAAGAAGGTGCTGAAAAAAGATTACTTTATATACCTTGACAGCAGTAGAGATCTACTTTATATACCTTGACAGCAGTAGAGATCTACTTTATATACCTTGACAGCAGTAGAGATCTACTTTATATATGTTGGCAGCAGTATAGATCTACTTTATATACCTTCTTGATTGCAGTAGAGATCTACTTTATATACGTTGGACGCAGTATAGATCTACTTTTTATACCTTGGTAGCAGTATAGGTCTACTTTATATACCCTAGTATCAGTGTAGATCTACGTTATATACCTTGGTAGCAGTATAGATCTACTTTATATACCTTGGCAGCAGTATAGATCTACTTTATATACCTTGGTAGCAGTATAAATCTACTTTATATACCTTGGTAGCAGTATAGATCTACTTTAAATATCTTGTTAGCAGTTTAGATCTACTTTTTATATACCTTGGTAGCAGTATCATCATCATGTGCCATACCGATTGGCGTAGGCGATCTTGTCCTTCCACAATCTTCTATCTACAGTGCATTGTATCAATTCAGTTGTTGACTGTTTTCCATGCCATGACATCATGCTACCAAGTATTTTCTCTCATTGTCATCCGTGATCTCTCTTTCCTTTTATTTTGCCAGTTGTAACCAAGTATTCCAACTTTCCTCTTCTCATGATGTGCCCGAAAAATGTTGATTGCTTCTTTCTGATGTTTCAGGAGTTCCCTTTTTGTGTTGGCCTCTTTGAGAACTTCCTCATTGGTCTTTTTAGTTGTCCAGGGAACTTTCAACATTCTTCTGAGAAATTCCATCTCTGTGGCCTCTAATCGTCTTTTCATTTTTTTGTCTACTGTCCATGATTCGCTTCCATAGGTCAGAATTGGTTCTATATAGCACCGGTGAACTCTCTTTCTCACTTCTATTGACATAGATTTGTTGCATAAGATATTTTTCATTTTCTGAAATGCTATTTTGGCCTGAGCTATTCTGCTTTTTTTATTTTTGTGGTGCATCTTCCATCTGATGTTATTATTGTGCCCAAGTATTTGAAACTTTCTACTTGTTTCAGATTTGTCCTGTTTATTTTTATGCTGCATGATGGTGATGATTGTTTCTTTGATATAACCATTACTTCTGTTTTCTTACTATTCAGACTGAGACCTTTCTTGTTGCTTTCTTTTACTATTATATCTATTATTTCTTGTAGTTCATTCTCTGTCTCTGCTATTAAGACTGTGTCATCTGCATATCGCAAATTATTTAGCATTATAGATCTACTTTTTATAGACCTTGGTAGCAGTATAGATCTACTTTATATACCTTGGTAGCAGTATAGATCTACTTTATATACCTTGGTAGAAGTATAGATCTACTTTATATACCTTGGTAGCAGTATAGATCTACATTATATACCTTGGTAGCAGTATATATCTACTTTATATACCTTGGTAGCAGTATAGATCTACTTTATATATCTTGGTAGCAGTATAGATCTACTTTATATACCTTGGTAGCAGTATAGATCTACTTTATATATCTTGGTAGCAGTATAGATCTACTTTATATACCTTGGTAGCAGTATAGATCTACTTTATATAACTTGGTAGCAGTATAGATCTACTTTATATACCTTGGTAGCAGTATAGATCTACTTTATATACCTTGGTAGCAGTATAGATCTACTTTATATATCTTGGTAGCAGTATAGATCTACTTTATATACCTTGGTAGCAGTATAGATCTACTTTATATAACTTGGTAGCAGTATAGATCTACTTTATATACCTTGGTAGCAGTATAGATCTACTTTATATACCTTGGTAGCAGTATAGATCTACTTTATATAACTTGGTAGCAGTATAGATCTACTTTATATACCTTGGGAGCAGTATAAATCGAGAGGGAGAAACTAGAAAAGAGACCAGAATAGCAAAGTTGGCTTTAAGTTTTAAAGAAATCTTGAAAAAATATGGCGATCAAAGATATTCATCATAAAAACAAAACTTAGACCTATCAACTCAAATGGATTGTCCACCCTCACTTGTGTGTGTGAAAGCTGGGAAGCGACAAAGAAGATTGAGAAAAAAAAAACTCAACACATTTAAAGAAAAATGCCTGAGAAAGATACTTTGCATTAAATGAAATGAACTCAAGGCTAATACTGAAATAAGATAAATGTCAATGCTACCATTTACATCAGTTACTATTAAGAAAAGAAGATGGACATATGTGGAGCTTGTATTTAGAAGAAAAAACTAAGCAGCTCTCAGATGAGAAACATCAGATCAGAGGAAAAGAGGATGTCCTCAAAAAACACAGACAAGAATTCTAACAAAAGAGGCAAGGTTGCCATGCATAGACGTTCTCTTTATAATTAAACAGCTCACCCAAAATAGAGACAATTGGTGGGAGACTCTATAAGCCCTATGTGACGTCATTGTAAGGATCAAGAATAGAGACAATTGGTGGGAGACTCTATAAGCCCTATGTGACGTCATTGTAAGGATCAAGAATAGAGACAATCGGTGGGAGACTCTATGAGCCCTATGTGACGTCATTGTAAGGATCAAGAATAGAGAACATTGGTGGGAGACTCTATAAGCCCTATGTGACGTCACAGTAAGGATCAAGAATAGAGACAATCGGTGGGAGACTCTATAAGCCCTATGTGACGTCACAGTAAGGATCAAGAATAGAGACAATCGGTGGGAGACTCTATGAGCCCTATGTGACGTCATTGTAAGGATCAAGAATAGAGAACATTGGTGGGAGACTCTATAAGCCCTATGTGACGTCACAGTAAGGATCAAGAATAGAGACAATCGGTGGGAGACTCTATAAGCCCTATGTGACGTCACAGTAAGGATCAAGAATAGAGACAATCGGTGGGAGACTCTATAAGCCCTATGTCACGTCACTGTAAGGATCGTGAATAGAGACAATTGGTGGGAGACTCTATAAGCCCTATGTGGCGTCACTGTAAGGATCAAGAATAGAGAACATTGGTGGGAGACTCTATAAGCTCTATGTGACGTCACAGTAAGGATCAAGAATAGAGACAATCGGTGGGAGACTCTATAAGCCCTATGTGGCGTCACTGTAAGGATCAAGAATAGAGACAATTGGTGGGAGACTCTACGAGCCCTATGTGGCGTCACTGTAAGGATCAAGAATAGAGAAAATTGGTGGAAGACTCTACGAACCCTGTCACAAATCAAGATTAATCAAAATGTATAAAATATTTTTTTTTATTTGAAAGGACATTTAAAAATGGTAAAATTTTTGGATAAAATTATAAATATTTGAAATTAACCAAATTATAAAATGCTGAATTCTTATAATTCAAAGAATATTAGATAAGATGATAAATATTCACAGTTTATGTAATTATTGAATTCACTTATTTGAGTTGTATTTTGTCTTCATTGAACAGTGTGTCCAGCAGAAACCTATGGTCTAGGATGTAGCAAGAGCTGCAGTCGGTTCTGTGTCAAGAATGTCAGCTATGAGAGGTCCTGTGATCATGTTAATGGGTCATGTTACCTTGGATGTCTCAGTGGATATACTGGAGTGACATGCTCATCATGTAAGTTTGTGTTTCTTCTGTAATATTTTTGTCACAGCTACTTTATATTTGTTGTCTATGATACATTATGTGGTTGTTGGATCAGGTTAGTTTCTCTCATAGCCCAAGAAACTGTAACAGCTCTCCCAATATTCTGTCAAAGCTTGCCTATCTGGTTTATTTTCTCTTAGTCTTCAACTTTCTAGTCTGTTTTCTCTTAGCCTTCAACTCTCTAGTCTCTTTTCTCTTAGTCTTCAACTCTCTAGTCTGTTTTCTCTTAGTCTTCAACTCTCTAGTCCGTTTTCTCTTAGTCTTCAACTCTCTAGTCTGTTTTCTCTTAGACTTCAACTCTCTAGTCTGTTTTCTCTTAGACTTCAACTCTCTAGTCTGTTTTCTCTTAGTCTTCAACTCTCTAGTCTGTTTTCTCTTAGACTTCAATTCTCTAGTCTGTTTTCTCTTAGTCTTCAACTCTCTAGTTTTCTCTTAGCCTTCAACTTTCTAGTCTGTTTTCTCTTAGACTTCAACTCTTTAGTCTGTTTTCATTTAGTCTTCAACTCTCTAGTTTTCTCTTAGCCTTCAACTTTCTTTTCTAGTCTGTTTTCTCTTAGCCTTCAACTCTCTAGTCTGTTTTCTTTTAGACTGCAACTCTCTAGTCTGTTTTCTCTTAGTCTTCAACTCTAGTTTTCTCTTAGACTTCAACTCTCTAGTCTGTTTTCTCTTAACCTTCAACTCTCTATCTGTTTTCTCTTAGTCTTCAACTCTCTAGTTTTCTCTTAGACTTCAACTCTCTAGTCTGTTTTCTCTTAACCTTCAACTCTCTATCTGTTTTCTCTTAGTCTTCAACTCTCTAGTTTTCTCTTAGACTTCAACTTTCTAGTCTGTTTTCTCTTAGACTTCAACTCTCTAGTCTGTTTTCTCTTAGTCTACACCTCTTTAGTTTGTTTTCTCTTAGACTTCAACTCTCTAGTCTGTTTTCTCTTAGTCTTCAACTCTTTAGTCTGTTTTCTCTTAGACTTCAACTCTCTAGTCTGTTTTCTCTTAGTCTTCAACTCTCTAGTCTGTTTTCTCTTAGACTTCAACTCTCTAGTCTGTTTTCTCTTAGTCTTCAACTCTCTAGTTTTCTCTTAGCCTTCAACTTTCTAGTCTGTTTTCTCTTAGACTTCAACTCTTTAGTCTGTTTTCTCTTAGTCTTCAACTCTCTAGTTTTCTCTTAGCCTTCAACTTTCTTTTCTAGTCTGTTTTCTCTTAGCCTTCAACTCTCTAGTCTGTTTTCTCTTAGTCTTCAACTCTCTAGTTTTCTCTTAGCCTTCAACTTTATTTTCTAGTCTGTTTTCTCTTAGACTTCAACTCTTTAGTCTGTTTTCTTTTAGACTTCAACTCTCTAGTCTGTTTTCTCTTAGTCTTCAACTTTCTAGTTTTCTCTTAGACTTCAACTCTCTAGTCCGTTTTCTCTTAATCTTCAACTCTCTATCTGTTTTCTCTTAGTCTTCAACTCTCTAGTTTTCTCTTAGACTTCAACTTTCTAGTCTGTTTTCTCTTAAACTTCAACTCTCTAGTCTGTTTTCTCTTAGTCTACAACTCTGTAGTTTTTCTCTTAGACTTCAAATCTCTAGTCTGTTTTCTCTTAACCTTCAACTCTCTAGTCTGTTTTCTCTTAGTCTTCAACTCTCTAGTCTGTTTTCTCTTAGTCTTCAACTCTTTAGTCTGTTTTCTCTTAGACTTCAACTCTCTAGTCTGTTTTCTCTTCAACTCTCTAGTCTGTTTTCTCTTAGTCTTCAACTCTCTAGTCTGTTTTCTCTTAGCTTTCAACTCTCTAGTCTGTTTTCTCTTCAACTCTCTAGTCTGTTTTCTCTTAGACTTCAACTCTCTAGTCTGTTTTCTCTTAAACTCTCTAGTCTGTTTTCTCATAGTCTTCAACTCTCTAGTCTGTTTTCTCTTAGCCTTCAACTCTCTAGTCTGTTTTCTCTTAGTCTTCAACTCTCTAGTCTGTTTTCTCTTAGTCTTCAACTCTCTAGTCTGTTTTCTCTTAGCCTTCAACTCTCTAGTCTGTTTTCTCTTAGCCTTCAACTCTCTAGTCTGTTTTCTCTTAGCCTTCAACTCTCTAGTCTGTTTTCTCTTAGTCTTCAACTCTCTAGTCTGTTTTCTCTTAGTCTTCTACTCTCTAGTCTGTTTTCTCTTAGTCTTCAACTCTCTAGTCTGTTTTCTCTTAGCCTTCAACTCTCTAGTCTGTTTTCTCTTAGACTTCAACTCTCTAGTCTGCCTCTATAGCACCAGGTTTATTATTTTTTTTGGTTGGTTTTATTTTTTTTTATTTCTTGTAAATCTGAGCACAAAAATATGTAAATGGGAGATATGTAAAGTTCTCTGCCTTGATAAAGAGAATATGTATTTTGTTGTTGTTGTTGTTGTTGTTGTTTTTGTTGCGTTCGCCAGCTTTCACCTCTGACGAAGTCCCTAGAGACTAGGAACTGAATTTTGCGTGTTAATCCATTAGTCCCTGGCAGCCGTGTGCACAGGGGTCCCTCGCCGCACAGACAGATAACTCCGACTTCGGAGGTACTCATGTTTTTTCTGTTGGTGAGTAATTGACGTTTCAAGCCGGGCCTCGCTGCTGAGACCAGGGGTGGTTGTCGCAGAGAGAAATCATAAATAAAAAATCCCAACTAGTGTAGCCGAGATTTGAACCCACAACCTCTCTGGCCCAAGGCCGGTGTCTTGCCTTGAGACCAACAAGTCCCCCATGGACTGGGAATATGAGGAAACTGCAACAAGGAACACTTTTCATGCATATATGTATTTTGAGTCTTGTTTCCTCTGCTGCATTTTTTGTGTCTTAAAACCTTCAGAACTTAGGTTTATATCTACAGTTGTTGCCGCGTCACCACATGCAAAGGTCAGACTTCAAATTAATTAATTAATGAATGACCAACAAGATTTCTTTACAACGTTACAAACTTTATTCATACCTTCTTGTACTTGTCCAGACTGCTGGACTGACCCAGGAGAGCCTAACGGCTACCCCTGACTACACCTACTGATTGGCTCTACTCTACTAAACTCTTCTGCTCAGATTATGATATTCTCAGTTGACCGTTGAGGTTCTCCCAGGCTTATATATCCCCTTATTATCTATCCCATGGTTCCTCCTTCAACCAATCCAATTCTGCCACCTAGTTACTACATATTACGTCATCTCTTTCACTCTTCTAGAAATGCAGACCGCACCATCTTGAACTTACGCACCTATGTTATATTTCCCCGTTTGCACACCTACTATATTCTGATTCATTACTACTTTACTATTACACAGTTGTATCTATGGGGTTGTTCAGATTAAAGAGAGAGAGGGTTTTTTATGCAAGAAAGGGAGTAAATTGATTATTTTCATCTTGATCCTTCCAGTGCAGATTCACATCACATAGGACTCATAGTGTTTTTGCCATCCATCACTATTCTGGAACAGATGTTTAATCTTATCTTATCTATGTCTTCTTATTTTTTCTGTATCCTGGTGTTTCCCCATTGGAGAACTTTTTTTTATAGTTCCTTTTGTTGTCTCTTTTCAACACATGCCGAACATGTGTCCAACTTCTCTTCCTAGTATGTTGATTATGGAGAAGCTATTGAATCTGATGTCTTTCTGTGTTCACCAAGTTGGCAGCTGGTACATAACTAGCGTCCTGAAATAGAGATGCCAGCTGGTACATAACTAGTGTCCTGAAATAGAGATGCCAGCTGGTACACAACTAGAACCCTGTTCTAGAGATACCAGTTGGTACACAACTAGCACCCTGTTCTATAGACGCCAGCTGGTACACAACTAGCACCCTGTTCTATAGATGCCAGCTGGTACATAACTATAGCTTGTTTCATAACTCGTGCCCAACTTTTAAAATCGATAGCTTTTTAACCGCTTGTTGTAAGTTGTTCAAAATTTGCATGTAAAGTTATAATGATTAGAACCCAACAGGGAATTAATTTCATTTTAAAAAAACATTTGGTTATTATTGTTGCTTATTTGATTTATATAAATTTATAACGACCCATTGATGTAGTCAAAACTTAATGTTTACAGTATTTTAAGTTAAAAATAGCGAGTAAAAAATCCATACACGGTAAAATTGACGTGTTTGCACGCTTTCAACGTGGTTTTTTTGACACAATTAGACACTTGTAAAAATCACGAGAAATTGTGTGTTCCATTTCCGTTCATTCATAGGTGAAGACGTGGAACGATAACATTTATCATGAGTCTTAAAATGAAATTCTGCAGTTTACAAAACAGATCGCAATAAAAATGTATGGCTATTTTTGCAAAGAGGCTAAACGAGGAAGATTATTTCATTCTTTAGAAAACCCTGAGAATAGGACAAGACACATTTTGGATTTATCTAAACGGTCATTTAATCGCTGGATTCAAGCACGTGACCGTCAATGTTCAAAATATACGAAATCACAAGGAAGAGCAAAAATGTTGGATAATTTCGACAGTGAACTAACTTATTAGAAGTGAAATTCGCAAAATGTTGGATATGAATGAAACTGTTACAATAAGAAAATTAAAAGTATCGCTGAAAAAGAACAACAGTATTGAAATATCAAATTCTACATTATGGAGGAATGTGAGAGCTGCAGGCTTTACATTCAGAAAGTATTCCAATGGACGAAAAATCATCTGTGAGAAGCCACATATAGTAGTCATGAGAAGCAAGTACTTACGTGAAGTAAAAGAGGTGCGCAAGCAAGGTTATGATATTGTGTACTTGGATGAAACATGGATCAATGTTCACCACACTAACCAAAGGGAATGGCAGTCATCAGATGGAAAGATTAAGAGATTAATACCTAGCAGCAAAGGACAGCGCTTGATAATTGCTCATGCAGGTAGCGACAACATGGACTAATACAGAATGCAGAGTTCATTTTTCTTTCAAAATCCATAGACAATCGGGATTATCACTCTGAGATGAATGGTCACATATTTAGACATTGGATTGAAAATTCTGTTCTCCCATCACTAAATCGACCATCTTGCCTAATAATGGACAATGCAGCATACCACAACATTGTTGCACTTGAAGATAAAGTCCCGACGTCATCCAATACAAAAGATGCTATTAAGATATGGCTCACAAAGGAGCACATACAATTTAATAACATGTACTTAAAACCTGAATTACTATCTCTAGTAAAGCAAAAACAAAGGACAAAGTTTTTTCAAATAGATAAGATTATCCAAGAGCACGGTCATATAAGTGTGAGGCTGCCACCTTACCATGCTCATTTAAATCCAATAGAACTAATCTGGGCAAAATTAAAAGGACAAGTGGCAGATGAAAATGCAACATTCAAAATATGCGATGTAAAGACTCTTGCTAATCTCGCTTTATTAAATATAGACAAAGATTATTGGGCTAAATGTGAAGACCACATCTTAAAACAGGAAGAGGAATATTGGAAAAATGATGGTTTGTGGAATGTTCAACCCCAAACAGTTATTAATCTTTTAGACTCGTCTGATTCAGCATGAAAGTATATAGCCCCCACAATGTTGGCCCCTATATTACCTTAAATTAGTTCAACAAACGATCCTTTTCAGGACCACACAACTATGAAAATTGGGCATACAGGTATACCTTGATATTATCGTCCGTCCTCGAACTGAGAAGACAATAATTCTCCTGGTGTTTTATATTCAGTTATTTCCCCATTACGGCCACGCCTTTACCTAGTGAAAATTAATCATAGACCAGCAACTACGGTAATTTCTATTATTTAGGGGTTCACAATTTACAATTTTGACAAACATCAAAGAAATTCGCCGCTTTAAGAAAACTGCAGCTGCAAGATATTTGTTAAATATACATTTAAAGGGTCTTTTGCATTCTAATAACATTTGGAAAATTTCAACAGTTTTTAACAAACGGTTACTGAGTAATAGATTTTTGAAGTTGGGCACGTGATTTGAAACGAGCTTTTATAGTACCCTGTTCTATAGTTGCCAGCTGGCACACAACTAGTACCCTGTTCTATAGATGCTAGCTGGTACACAACTCGTACCCTGTTCTATAGTTGCCAGCTGGTACACAACTAGCAACCTGTTCTATAGATACCAGCTGGTACATAACTAGCACCCTGTTCTATAGATGCCAGCTGGTACATAACTAGCACCCTGTTCTATAGATACCAGCTGGTACATAACTAGCACCCTGTTCTAGAGATGCCAGCTTGTACACAACTATCACCCTGTTCTAGAGATGCCAGCTGGTACACAACTAGCACCCTGTTCTATAGATACTAGCTGGTACACAACTAGTACCCTGTTCTATAGACGCCTACTGGTACACAACTAGCACCCTGTTCTATAGATGCCAGCTGGTACACAACTAGCACCCTGTTCTATAGATGCCAGCTGGTACACAACTAGTACCCTGTTCTATAGACGCCTACTGGTACACAACTAGCACCCTGTTCTATAGACGCCTACTGGTACACAACTAGCACCCTGTTCTAGCGATGCCAGCTTGTACACAACAAGCACCCTGTTCTAGAGATGCCAGCTTGTACACAACTAGCACCATGTTCTAGAGATGCCAGCTTGTACACAATTAGCACCCTGTTCTAGAGATGCCAGCTGGTACACAACTAGCACCCTGTTCTAGAGATGCCAGCTTGTACACAACTAGCACCCTGTTCTATTGATGCCAGCTTGTACACAACTAGCACCCTGTTCTAGAGATGCCAGCTTTTACACAACTAGCACCCTGTTCTAGAGATGCCAGCTGGTACATAACTAGCACCCTGTTCTAGAGATGCCAGCTTGTACACAACTAGCACCCTGTTCTAGAGATGCCAGCTTTTACACAACTAGCACCCTGTTCTATAGATACTAGCTGGTACATAACTAGCACCCTGTTCTATAGATACTGGCTGGTACACAACTAGCACCCTGTTCTATAGATACTAGCTGGTACACAACTAGCACCCTGTTCTATAGATACTAGCTGGTACACAACTAGCACCCTGTTCTATAGATACTAGCTGGTACACAACTAGCACCCTGTTCTATAGATACTAGCTGGTACACAACTAGCACCCTGTTCTATAGATACTAGCTGGTACATAACTAGCACCCTGTTCTATAGATGCCAGCTGGTACATAACTAGCACCCTGTTCTATAGATGCCAGCTGGTACATAACTAGCACCCTGTTCTATAGATACTAGCTGGTACATAACTAGCACCCTGTTCTAGAGATGCCAGCTGGTACATAACTAGCACCCTGTTCTAGAGATGCCAGCTTGTACACAACTATCACCCTGTTCTAGAGATGCCAGCTGGTACACAACTAGCACCCTGTTCTATAGATACTAGCTGGTACACAACTAGCACCTTGTTCTATAGATGCTAGCTGGTACATAACTAGCACCCTGTTCTATAGATGCTAGCTGGTACATAACTAGCACCCTGTTCTATAGATACTAGCTGGTACACAACTAGCGCCCTGTTCTATAGATGCTAGCTTGCGTGAAGCAGTTAACAACTGGCAGTAACATTCTGTGAGAATGTGCAGACCTAACTGAGGTACATCAGGAAAGTAGATCATCAAAGTTGGAGATGAAAAAAGACAAACCACATTGTCAGAAAGGAGAAGATATAGAGATAAAGATGCAGCAAAAGCACAATTGTTAACCTCAACATCCAGTTCTATATGTGAGCATGGCTGACATTCCAGAATAACGCTATTTAATCACAACATACACTGCATTTTCTTAACAATGTTTAGCATTTAGTTTACGGATCATCCTCACTGCATGTCATACATGCCCATAAGTGCTCAGATCTCCACAGTATGTCCCTCAGTGTGCGGAGATTGACTACCCCAGTTGATTTGTTATTTGTCTGTGTCTCCCAACTCCCTGCTTAGTGCTCCTTTCTGGCATCTCAATTTTGACCTGATGTTCACAGAGTCTGGACGTGGTTGTAGATTCGTGATGTCATTGACTGAATTATTAGCTCACCCTGCCTCCCTTAGTACATCCAGAATGTCAGCCCAGTCTAGTGCACATCTGCCATTAACAACAGCGGTTCCAGCCAGGCTTTCGGCTCGCTCATTTCCTTTCACAGCCCGACTGTCCAGGGATGTAAATTAAAACGCATACCAGTCAGTCCTGAGTTCTTTAGTAACACCAACCACTGTCTTCGAACCCAGCCCCCTTCGATCTTCCTGAACATGCTCATCGAGTCACTCAGAAAATACAAATGAGTAAAAGGTTGTGTTTCGAGCCAGCCATCGCTTTAGTTATTGCCATGATCTCCATGGTCATACTACGTGTAGTTACCATGAAAGCACCATTTTCCTCCTTCACTATTTTTTTTCGTTTGACCTGCGGAATGAAAGCCAATGAGCTCTGACTGTGCTGAACGTTTGACCTGCGGAATGAAAGCCAATGAGCTCTGACTGTGCTGAACGTTTGACCTGCGGAATGAAAGCCAATGAGCTCTGACTGTGCTGAACGTTTGACCTGCGGAATGAAAGCCAATGAGCTCTGACTGTGCTGAACGTTTGACCTGCGGAATGAAAGCCAATGAGCTCTGACTGTGCTGAACATTTGACCTGCTGAATGAAAGCCAATGAGCTCTGACTGTGCTGAACAACAGACCCATCAGTGTAGAGGACTGGGGAACCCTCAGGTGAATTCTCATAGATCAAGGTTTGTGCTTCCACTTCCAAAAGCATATGGTTTTGTTGCCTGCATTGTTCCCAAGATAAACCTGGGAAAATTAACATGACACTCAGAACAACCCTTCCTGGAAATTCCTGGGAGCAATGAAAAGCACCCTTAATACAATGATGGATAAAACAACGGATCTTCAGCCTTTAGCACACCACAGCAAATACAATACTCTCATCCAGTTTGGAAAGTTTAAAAGGCTGCCAGATCACACAGCAACAAAATTTCCAAGAAAGAACTAAAAGCAGACTTCAAAGGGAGAGCACAATCAATCTTGCAAGGGAAACCTTCAGACAACACTCATGTTTTTTAGAACTGAACAAAGATCAGTGTGAAGCTCTCACACCTGAACCTTGGTCCAACTCTAACAATAAGACAAAAATAATTCCAGACATACCAGAAATAGTCTCCAAAAATGAGTAATCCGAGACCGAAATGAGAGCCCTATCACTGACCAAGCTCCAGGAAAAATACCCCAGAGATATATGGACACAGGTTTACATAGATTGATCCACAACTGAAGCCTCAAAGAAGGGAGGCTGTGGCAAATATATAACCTACCCAAGTGGAAAGATAGAAATACACTCTCTATGTAATATGGTCCACAGAAACAAGCCTACAGGACTGCAGAACTCTCAACACACCAAGAACACAAATATGGTCCACAGAAACAAGCCTACAGGACTGCAGCACTCTCAACACACCAAGAACACAAATATGGTCCACAGAAATAAGCCCACACAACAAGCTTTGGGGAACTGGTGATGATCTCAAATGCACGGCCTTGTTCATGACCCAAGCTGGTCTAAATGTCTAAACACATAGCAATAGCTGATCTTGTTCATGATCCAAGCTGGTCTAAATATCTAAACACATAGTAGTAGCTGATCTTGTTCATGATCCAAGCTGGTCTAAATGTCTAAACACATAACAATAGCTGATCTTGTTCCTGACCCAAGCTGGTCTAAATGTCTAAACACATAGCAATAGCTGATCTTGTTCATGATCCAAGTTAGTCTAAATGTCTAAAAACATAGCAGTAGCTGGTCTTGTTCACGGCCCAAGCTGGTCTAAATGTCTAAACACATAACAATAGCTGATCTTGTTCCTGACCCAAGCTGGTCTAAATGTCTAAACACATAGCAATAGCTGATCTTGTTCATGGCCCAAGCTGGTCTAAATGTCTAAACACATAGCAGTAGCTGATCTTTTTTATGACCCAAGCTGGTCTAAATGTCTAAACACATAGCAATAGCTGATCTTGTTCATGATCCAAGTTAGTCTAAATGTCTAAACACATAGAGGTAGCTGATCTTGTTCATGACCCAAGCTGGTCTAAATGTCTAATCACATAGCAATAGCTGATCTTGTTCATGATCCAAGTTAGTCTAAATGTCTAAACACATAGCAGTAGCTGATCTTGTTCATGACCCAAGCTAGTCTAAATGTCTAAACACATAGCAATAGCTGATCTTGTTCATGATCCAAGTTAGTCTAAATGTCTAAACACATAGCAATAGCTGATCTTGTTCATGACCCAAGCTAGTCTAAATGTCTAAACACATAGCAATAGCTGATCTTGTTCATGACCCAATCTGGTCTAAATGTCTAAACACATAGCAGTAGTTGATCTTGTTCATGACCCAAGCTAGTCTAAATGTCTAAACACATAGCAATAGCTGATCTTGTTCATGATCCAAGTTAGTCTAAATGTCTAAACACATAGCAGTATCTGATCTTGTTCATGACCCCAGCTGGTCTAAATGTCTAAACACATAGCAATAGCTGATCTTGTTCATGACCCAATCTGGTCTAAATGTCTAAACACATAGTATGTCACTGATCGCTAAAGAAGAAGCTGCCTGTGTTCACTGTTCAACAATCAAAAGAATCCCAGAAATGTCCTCAACATCATCACCTCTTCTCTACAATTCTGCAGTCTGTCCAAAAAGGAGCTATGGCAAGGACTGTAACTCAAGCTGCAGCCCTTCTTGTATTCCTGCCAACAATGGCGATAAGTCTCCTTGTGATCACATCTCTGGAGTCTGCCTGTTTGGATGTAATGGTGAATCTGATCCAATGTTTTGTAAACCAGGTAACAAGTAATTGTTTAAGTGTTGCTGTCATAACTTTCTTATATTTTTTCTTGTCATCTCCAATTTTCTGAAGAAATTATAAAAAGCTAGGAATAAACCCCGCCATAGAATACATAAAAGAAACAACAGATAATTTGGTTTGGCCACGTGATAAGAAGAAAGATCAAAACACAACACTATGAGTCTTCAATAAACATTACGAGAACACCAGAATCAAGGGACAACCACAAAAAAAGATGGATTGATGGAATATTAGAAACACTAAGAAACATAACAGTAGAATAAGTAAAAAAAAAGAAGAATAGAAGATGATAATTGTTGTTTATCTTGAACTGGGTTCCTATAGCCTCATGTTGTGCTACATTCAGGTAAATGTAGGTACAAGTATGTTGTGGGGTCTTATCTCTTTCTCTGGTGTGTTTAATCTTTGAACTTTGACTATACTTAAATTGTGATTGGTGTTGTGTCATTACTATATATGTATAATGTAAATGTTGTTGTGCCATTACTATAATGTAAATGTTGTGCCATTACTATAATGTTAATGTTGTGTTATTACTTATAATTGTGAATGTTGTTGTCTAATTACTTGTTGTGCCCTAAAACGCCATGCCAGCAAAATACTCTTGCGAACCATCATGAACAGGATAGCAAGAAAGTGAGAACAAGAACTTCATATAGTTCAAGCTGGCTTCAGACATTGTAGAGGTGCCTGGAACTACATCTTGAACATGAGAAACATCCTTGAGAAATGTAGGGAATATAACATAGAACTACAAATATGATTCATAGTTTATGGCTACGCCTTTGACAGCATACAACATGAAAAACTATTGAACATGATGAAAGATATTGGCTTTCCAACATGCCTAATACAAGTCAGACAGGCCAAAATGGCCAGACAGGCCAAAATGGCCAGACAGCCAGACAGGTTAGACAGCCAGGCAGGCCAGACAGTCAGACAGGCCCGAAAGGCCAGACAACCAGACAGGTCATACAGCCAAACAGCCAGACAGCCAAAAAAAAACGAAAAAGGCCAGACAAGTCAAAAAGGCCAGACAACCAGACAGTTAGACAGGCCAGATAGCCAAAATGGCCAGACAGCCATACAGGTCAGACAGCCCAGATAGTGAGACAGGCCAGACAACCAGACAGGCCAAAAAGGCAGACAACCAAAAAGGCCAGACACCCAAAAAGGCCAAAAGGGCTAGGCAGCCAGACAGCCAGACAGCCAGACTGCCGGACAGCCAGACTGCCGGACAGGCCAGAAGGCAAAAAGGCCAGGCGGCCAGGAGGCTAGACAGCCAGATAGACAGACAGCCAGATAGTCAGATAGACAGACAGCCAGACAGTCAAACAGCCAGATAGAGAGACTGCCAGATGGGACAAAGATGACAGACAGACAGCCAAACTGCCAGATAGCCAGACATACAGACAGGACAGACAGACATGCAGACAGACAGACAAGACAAGACAAGACAACACAAGATAACACAAGACAAGACAGGACAGACGGACAGACAGACAAGACAAGACAATACAATACAAGACAAGACAGACAGACAGGCGGCCAGACAGAAGGTCAGACAAACGACAGACAGGCAGGCAGAAAGACAAATAAGACAAGACAGACAGACAGACAAGACAATACAAGACAAGACAGACAGACGGCCAGACAAACGGCCGGCCAGCCAGACATTAAGACAATCAGACAGCCAGTCAGACGGTCAGAGGCCAGAAGACCAAAAGGCCAGGAGGCTAGACAGCCAGACAGACAGGGCAGCCAGACAGACAGGGCAGCCAGACAGACAGGGCAGCCAGACAGACAGACAGCCAGCCAGCCAGACAGTCAAATAGCCAGACAGACAGCCAGATAGTCAGCCAGACCGACAGGAGGCCAAGAGGCCAGGCGGCCAGATAGACAAGACAAGACAGACGGACAGACTGACAAACAGCCGGACTGCCAGACATCTAGATAGCCAGACAGACAGGACAGTCTGCTAGCCAGACAGACAGCCAGCCAGACTGTCAGACGGAAAGACAGGGCAGAAAATACAGACAGCTAGACAGCCATACAGACAGAGAGCCAGACAGAGAGATAGCCAAACTGCCAGACGGACAGACAGCCAGAAAGACGGGCAGACAGGACAGACAGCCAGATGAAAAGACGGCCGACCAGCCGGCCAAAAGTCCAAAAAGCCAGAAGGCCAAAAAGCCAGGCGGTCAGGAGGCCAGACAGTCAGGCGGCCAGGAAGCCAGACGGTCAGACGGCCAGATAGACAAAGACAAGACAGACGGCCAGATAGACAAGACAAGACAGACGGCCAGAATGATAGAAGGCCAGACGGCCAGAACGCCAAAAGACCAGAAGGCCAGACAACCAGATGCCCAGACAGACAAGACAAAACAAGACAAGAAAAGACAGACGGCCAGACAGCCAGCCAGACGGACAGACAGTCAGACATACAGGACAGACAGACGGACAGACAGGACAGCCAGACAGAGAGACAGCCAGACGGACAGACAACCAGACAGCTAGACAGGTCATACAGCCAAACAGCCAGACAGCCAAAATGGCCAGACAAGCCACACAGCCAGACAAGCCAGACAACCAGACAGTCAGACAGGCCAGACAGCAAAAAAGGCCCAAAAGGCCAGACACGCCAGACAGGCCAAAAAGGCCTGTTAAAGGCTGCCCTACTACAAGTTCCCTTTGTTGTCCACACTTAGATGCCAAAATATCCCACCCACTGTCCCACTCATTGTCTCTCCAACAATCTCACCCACCTTCTACAAACTCCCCATACAGTATGAGTTAGAGAATGTTAATTACCTCCTTTCCTCTAACATGTCCCATATATTGTCCCACTCACTGTCCCACCCTCCTACCACAAACTCCCCATACAGTATGTGCTAGAGAATGTTGATGATCTCCTACCCTTTAACATGTCCCACATACTGTCCCACAATCCTACCACAATACAGTGTGTCCTAGAGAATGTTGATGATCTCAGTTCTTCTAACATGTCCTACAAATTGTCCCATTCCCTATCCCACCCACTGTCCCCCACCCTTCTACCACAAGATCCCCATTTAGTGTGTCGAGATGATCTCCTATCCTCCAACTTGTCCCAACATCTTCTCCTTGTGAGTGATGACGTCATAATGAAAGCAACAAAGTTGGCTACCTTGGCCTACCATCTGATGTCCATTCATTTATGAAGGCCTTGCTAATGGAAACTCTTCAGTTCTTCCCTCTTGCTTTGAACAGGTTGTCCCAGTTTACCAAAGTCTAGAACTCAGACCAAATTATGAACTTCCATTTCAGAACCTGGAGGTGATGATAAGACAAAAGTGATAATAGGAGCAGTTGTGGGTTCAGTCCTTGGTGTCATTTTGGTGGCTCTGATTATATTTGCTGTGATTGTCTTCAGGAGGTAATATGATTTTAGCTGTTTTAACTTTTGTGTGTGATTGTCTTCAGGAGGTAATATCATTTTAGCTGTTTTAACTTTTGTGTGTGATTGTCTTCAGGAGGTAATATCTTAGTTGTTTTAACTTTTGTGTGTGATTGTCTTCAGGAGGTAATATCATTTTAGCTGTCTTAACTTTTGTGTGTGATTGTCTTCAGGAGGTAATATCATCTTAGTTATTTTAACTTTTGTGTGTGATTGTCTTCAGGAGGTAATATCATCTTAACTGTTTTAACTTTTGTGTGTGATTGTCTTCAGGAGGTAATATCATCTTAGTTATTTTAACTTTTGTGTGTGATTGTCTTCAGGAGGTAATATCATCTTAACTGTTTTAACTTTTGTGTGTGATTGTCTTCAGAAGGTAAGAAACATCATCCTAGTTATTTTAACTCTGATATGTTAAACAGAATATCAATGTCAATATTAATTCATTTTATTTTTTCTGAACTGTATAAAGTAGAACTAAAAAAAAAAAAAAAAATTAAAAAGAGAACTACTAAATACAATTAAGACAAGACAAATGAAATTTTTGGGGCATGTTAAAAGACACAACAGCCTACTAAAAGTAATATTGGAAGGAAAAATACAAGGTAAAAGAGGCAGAGGCAGACCAAGACTAACATGGACGAGTAACATCAAAAGATGGACAAGTCAATCTATGACAGCCTGCACCATCAAAGCAAGAAACTGAGTAGAATGGCGATCCATGATAGCCAACATTCGTTGCGGAGAAGGCACTCGATGATGATGAAGTAGATGTTGTTATTGTTCTATTTAAAGACCCAGCAGCCTGTGAGCTGATGCCCTTTGGCCCAAAAGGTTTCATCAAATTTGTATTTAGAACATTGTAGAAGTAATTTTGTAGGAAGGTAAATAATGAAGTGCAGACATTTGTAAAGAATGAGAGGAGAACTTAGTACAAGAAAAGTAGTGAAAGTAAAAGCTGATCTTGGGAAATAACGTTTCAGATCTTCAAACACTGAAAATTGTGCTGAGACAGTTCAAAACTACAACTACCTTGGCCATACTATAGCCAGTGATGGAAAATGTACAACTGAAATAAACAAAAGAATAGGAATGGCAAAAAAGTAATCGTAGGGAGGTCAAAAAGTAATGCACACCAATTTTTTTCTCGGAAACTATTCGGGCAAAATGTGTGAAATTTTCACAGATTGTAGCTGAACATCCCCTTGACACTACCTATTTGTCAACATAATCTCCGTCCAAGCGTATTGCCTTACGCCAACGCGAAACTAGGTCATGAATGCCTCGTTTGTACCAAGTTTTGTCCTGCTCGCGTAGCCATTTTTTAACTGCACGGATCACACCCTCATTATTGTCAAAGTGTGTCCCACGCAGGAATTTTTTGAGTGGTCCAAACAGATGGAAATCTGAGGGAGCCAGATCAGGGCTGTAAGGAGGATGGGGCAGTACAGTCCAACCAAATTTGTTGATTGCTTCCCGTGTTACCAGACTTGTGTGAGGGCGTGCATTGTCATGTTGAAGCAACAAATCTGCAGATGGCTTATTAGGCCGAACTCTGTGGAACAGATTTTTGAGTTTTGTCAGTGTATTGATGTAAGCTGTCGAGTTGATTGTCTCACCTCTTGTCATTACATCAACAAGAATCACACCATCAATGTCCTTAGAGACAGTGATCATCACCTTTCCGGCTGATGGAGATGTTTTAAATTTTTTTCTTTTGGTGACTGCGGATGATGCCATTCCATTGACTGCATTTTTGTTTCAGGCTCATAATAATGTCCCCACGTTTCGTCACCGGTAACAATTTTTGACAAAAACATTTCTCCTTCAACACCGAAACGCTCCAACAATTCAGAACAGAATGTTTTCCTTTGAACTCTATGATAGGCACCGAGGAACCCATCGAGCACAAATCTTTGAATATCCGAGAGTTTTAAAAATTGCGATTGCACTTCCCTTGCTGACTGTAAGCTGCAATGCCAATTGCTGACTAGTGATACGCCTATCCTTACGAATAATGGCATCAGCCCGGTTTAACATGTCTGTGCTGGTAGCCGAGGCAACACGTCCAGAACGCGGTAAATCATGCAGCTCCACTCGTACACTTTCTGCAGCTTTAATTCTCTGAACCCAGCGACTAACTGTGCTCCTATCGACTGCAGAACATTTGTACACTGCACACAGTCGTTTATGAATGTTTGCCACAGTTTCTTTTTCCGCAACCAGAAATTCTATGACAATTCGCTGTTTGTAACGGACATTGTTGACAAGCTCCATTTTAACGGTTCATAGATTGCGTAATATTTATCCGAATGCTGTGCAATTTGGTGCACATAATTGGAACATGTCATATTCCAAGTGTGCAAAATTTCATATTCCTATCTTTATTATTAGCCGAGAAAAAAATTGGTGTGCATTACTTTTTGACCTCCCTTTAGTACTAACATCAAAACAAGTAACACCAGAGCTAAAACTAAATTTAGCAAAATGTTAAATCTTCTCAGCATTCCTACATGGCACAGAAATATGGACACTAGACAAGAAAAACAAAACTGAAAATTTAAGCCTTTGAAATGTGGATATATATTATATATATATATACAACAGCCAACTAAAAGTAATCTTAGAGGGAAAATACAAGATAAAAGAGGCAGAGGCAGACCAAGACTAGCATGGATGAGTAACATCAAAAGACGGACAAGTCAGCTGATGACAACCTGCACCATCAAAGTAAGAGAAATAGCAGAATGGTGCTCCATGGTAGCTAACCTTCGTTGAGGAGATGGCACTCGGTTATGATGATGAGACACAGAGGAATGTGGCTAGAAATGTTTTAGATTTTACAACACTAGAGAATGCTGCTATAAATGTTTTAGATCTTCAGAAACTGAAGAATGCTGCTATAAATGTTTTAGATCTTCAGATACTGAATAATGCTGCTAGAAATGTTTTAGATCTTCAAACACTGAGGAATGCTGTTAGAAATATTTTAGATCTTCAGATACTGAATAATGCTGCTAGAAATGTTTTAGATCTTCAAACACTGAATAATGCTGCTAGAAATGTTTTAGATCTTCAAACACTGAAGAACGCTGCTAGAAATGTTTTAGATCTTCAAACACTGAAGAACGCTGTTAGAAATGTTTTAGATCTTCAAACACTGAGGAATGCTGTTAGAAATGTTTTAGATCTTCAAACACTGAAGAATGCTGATAGAAATGTTTTAGATCTTCAAACACTGAGGAATGCTGCTAGAAATGTTTTAGATCTTCAAACACTGAAGAATGCTGATAGAAATGTTTTAGATCTTCAAACACTGAAGAATGCTGCTAGAAATGATTTAGATCTTCAAACACTGAAGAACGCTGTTAGAAATGTTTTAGATCTTCAAACACTGAAGAATGCTGATAGAAATGTTTTAGATCTTCAAACACTGAAGAATGTGGCTAGAAATGTTTTAGATTTGCAGACACTGAAGACCGCACTACTAGTAGCAAATGTCCATGTCAACGCCAGAGCTGAAAATGATCAGCAACTCACAGATGACAGTTTACATCATGATTTGTGGTCCAGCAATATTCAGATCTTTCTCCGTCTTTTGTGGTGCCCCAGTTTAACCAAGTGAACAGGAATCAAGACAAAGGCAATCCCACACAAAAATAACCAAACCTGAAGAAGAATGTGCTGGGCTAGAAAAGCAGATTTATCCCATCTATGCTGCTACCCACAACACATGGCAACCACACCCAATTAACCCAGCCTCTGTTTCTTTAGTCATTGGGTGAATGTAGGAAACATTACTGAAAAAAAAGGCTAAAGTTTTATTGTATGCCCAGATTTGGCAGTTTTTTGGTTAGATTTCCTTAAAGATTTCAGTTTTGAAATATAATTTGTCTGCCACATCAATAATTAGGGAGCAGCGATAGCTCAGTGGTTAGTGAACTGGACTACAAGGGACACGAGGTAGGGTTCAATCCCAACCGACGGCTTCCGGGTTCATCAAGACTTTAATGGGTACCGGATTTTTTCCTGGGAAAGTAAAGCGGCACGGGTGTAGTACCGATCACATTACCTCAAAAATCATGTGCTGAAGGTCTGTAAAATTTATGGTCACTAACACCATATTCCCTATATGCCACTTGGCGTGACTGGGGCTTTTTTACTCTTTTTTACATCAAATAATTGCAGGAAGTAAACTAGTATTGTTATGCAGCACAGTATAATTATATTTTGTGTTTATCCATATTCCCAAACATTTTGTGCACATTCATTGTTATTGTATTGTTATGTTTCTATAACAAAAATATGTGTATTAGTTTAAAAAGTGACTTGGGAATTAAGGCAGTGTGGTGACTGAGCAAAAATAATCTGTGTCTTTACAGGAAGCACAAAAAGACAAAGTCTCCAGACAATGTCTCACTGACAGAGAACTCCGCGTTAGGAAATAGTGCAAGTCTCCCAGGGGCTGCAACCAGCTCACCATCTTCTGTGAGAAATCTGAAAAGTAAACCACAAAGGGCTGCAACCAACTCACCATCTTCTGTGAGAAATCTGAAAAGTAAACCACAAGGTTGGTATTTGACTTGTTTGTTGTCAACAAAATGTTTCAATATTTTAATGTGGTTTGGAAAGAGGCACAACTGCTGCACATTTCTGGGAACAAGGACATGTGGTGTTTTCACGATAACAGACTCATCAGATGTAACACCACACAAAATTGTAACACAAAAACTACACTTTGTCATTTATGTTTGTCTCTAGCCTCTAGATTGTCCCAGTTGTATATATCTGTTTATATTATGTTGAATTAGGATCATCACCACAGCACTACAGACACACCCACCCACAGGTGCTCTGATCTCCTTCTCAACATGTTCATCAGTACACAGTGACTAATTGTGCCAGTTCGGTGTTGGTTGACAAATCCTCTCATTCGTCCAGAATATCGTTCTGTTCTGATAACACCGGTCTTCACTCCCAGTTCACACAGTCTAGATAGCCATGTATTTGTACTTCTGTCAAAGTCCTTTGTTCAACCCATCACTCGTAGATTGTTAATGATATCTCTCTTCACTTCAAGTTCACACAGTCTAGATAGCCATGTATTTGTACTTCTATCAAAGTCCTTTGTTCAACCCATCTCTCGTAGATTGTTAATGATATCTCTCTTCACTTCAAGTTCACACAGTCTAGATAGCCATGTATTTGTACTTCTATCAAAGTCCTTTGTTCAACCCATCTCTCGTAGATTGTTAATGATATCTCTCTTCACTTCAAGTTCACACAGTCTAGATAGCCATGTATTTGTACTTCTGTCAAAGTTGGACATCCTGTAAGTGTGGACAACAAAGAGAACTTGTAGTTGGACATCCTTTAAGTGTGGACAACAAAGAGAACTTGTAGTTGGACAGCCTTTAAGTGTGGACAACAAAGAGAACTTGTAGTTAGACATCCTTTAAGTGTGGACAACAAAGGGAACTTGTAGTTGGACAGCCTTTAAGTGTGGACAAGAAAGGGAACTTGTAGTTGGATAGAAGTGTGGACAAGAAAAGGAACTTGTAGTTGGACAGCCTTTAAGTGTGGACAACAAAGAGAACTTGTAGTTAGACATCCTTTCAGTGTGGACAACAAAGAGAACTTGTAGTTGGACAGCCTTTAAGTGTGGACAACAAAGAGAACTTGTAGTTAGACATCCTTTCAGTGTGGACAACAAAGGGAACTTGTAGTTGGACAGCCTTTAAGTGTGGACAACAAAGGGAACTTGTAGTTAGACATCCTTTAAGTGTGGACAACAAAGAGAACTTGTAGTTGGACAGCCTTTAAGTGTGGACAACAAAGGGAACTTGTAGTTAGACATCCTTTAAGTGTGGACAACAAAGGGAACTTGTAGTTGGACAGCCTTTAAGTGTGGACAACAAAGAGAACTTGTAGTTGGACAGCCTTTAAGTGTGGACAACAAAGAGAACTTGTAGTTAGACAGCCTTTAAGTGTGGACAACAAAGAGAACTTGTAGTTAGACATCCTTTAAGTGTGGACAACAAAGGGAACTTGTAGTTGGACAGCCTTTAAGTGTGGACAAGAAAGGGAACTTGTAGTTGGATAGAAGTGTGGACAAGAAAAGGAACTTGTAGTTGGACAGCCTTTAAGTGTGGACAAGAAAGGGAACTTGTAGTTGAACAGCCTTTAAGTGTGGACAAGAAAGGGAACTTGTAGTTGGACATATTTTAAGTGTGGACAACAAAAGAAACTTGTAGATGGACAGCCTTTAAGTGTGGACAAGAAAGGGAACTTGTAGTTGAACAGCCTTTAAATGTGGACAAGAAAAGGAACTTGTAGTTGGACAGCTTTTAAGTGTGGACAAGAAAGGGAACTTGTATTTAGACAAATGGAACAAATGAAGAAGCACATTTGTTCTATCACATGATCTACTTCATAGATAAATGCTGTGTAATCCCATTTACTGGCTCCATTAGTTTCTAACAAATTCTTTACTGCAGGTTTAGGTCATAACATCCTCAAATGTGACAGACCCTGATTTGTCCACCAAGTTGTTTACCATTGTCCAAACTTTCTTGTACTCCCCACTTGAGTGAATAAAAACTGACATTTGGTGTGTCTTGGGGTGTATCCAGTATGAGATAAAATGCTTCTGGATATGGATATTAATATTGTCAGTGGTAGAATTGATGGATTAGCTCTGGTTCTATGATGTACTGTATGGTAGAATTAATGGATTAGCTCTGGTTCTATGATCTACTGTATGGTAGAATTAATGGATTAGCTCTGGTTCTATGATCTACTGTATGGTAGAATTAATGGATTAGCTCTGGTTCTATGATCTACTGTATGGTAGAATTAATGGATTAGCTCTGGTTCTATGATCTACTGTATGGTAGAATTAATGGATTAGCTCTGGTTCTATGGTCTACTGTATGGTAGAATTAATGGATTAGCTCTGGCTCTATGGTCTACTGTATGGTAGAATTAATGGATTAGCTCTGGTTCTATGATCTACTGTATGGTAGAATTAATGGATTAGCTCTGGTTCTATGATCTACTGTATGGTAGAATTAATGGATTAGCTCTGGTTCTATGGTCTACTGTATGGTAGAATTAATGGATTAGCTCTGGCTCTATGGTCTACTGTATGGTAGAATTAATGGATTAGCTCTGGTTCTATGATCTACTGTATGGTAGAATTAATGGATTAGCTCTGGTTCTATGGTCTACTGTATGGTAGAATTAATGGATTAGCTCTGGCTCTATGGTCTACTGTATGGTAGAATTAATGGATTAGCTCTGGTTCTATGGTCTACTGTATGGTAGAATTAATGGATTAGCTCTGGTTCTATGGTCTACTGTATGGTAGAATTAATGGATTAGCTCTGGTTCTATGGTCTACTGTATGGTAGAATTAATGGATTAGCTCTGGTTCTATGGTCTACTGTATGGTAGAATTAATGGATTAGCTCTGGTTGTATGATCTACTGTATGGTAGAATTAATGGATTAGCTCTGGTTCTATGGTCTACTGTATGGTAGAATTAATGGATTAGCTCTGGTTCTATGGTCTACTGTATGGTAGAATTAATGGATTAGCTCTGGTTCTATGGTCTACTGTATGGTAGAATTAATGGATTAGCTCTGGTTCTATGATCTACTGTATGGTAGAATTAATGGATTAGCTCTGGTTCTATGATCTACTGTATGGTAGAATTAATGGATTAGCTCTGGTTGTATGATCTACTGTATGGTAGAATTAATGGATTAGCTCTGGTTCTATGATCTACTGTATGGTAGAATTAATGGATTAGCTCTGGTTCTATGGTCTACTGTATGGTAGAATTAATGGATTAGCTCTGGTTCTATGGTCTACTGTATGGTGGAATTGATTTATTAGCTCTGGTTCTATGATCCATTGTTTGGTAGTAGCTTCAAACAAATTGAAGAAGCATTGTGGGTCAGGATGTGAATAATGTTTGCTGTTAAATATCTGGAGCTTTAGGGAAAGTTGACTTAACCAGTAGGAAGTTGGGGAGTGGAGGGGTGAGTGATGATGACCCTTTTATTGGTACAGGCAGAAAATAGAAATAAACGAAAGAAAGATTTATATTGGTCCAGACAGAAACTAGAAATAAACAAATGAAAAATTTATATTGGTACAGACAGAAAATAGAAATAAACAAATGAAAAATTTATATTGGTACAGACAGAAAATAGAAATAAACAAATGAAAAATTTATATTGGTACAGACAGAAAATAGAAATAAACAAATGAAAAATTTATATTGGTACAGACAGAAAATAGAAATAAACAAATGAAAGATTTATATTGGTACAGACAGAAAATAGAAATAAACAAATGAAAAATTTATATTGGTACAGACAGAAAATAGAAATAAACAAATGAAAGATTTATATTGGTACAGACAGAAAATAGAAATAAACAAATGAAAGATTTATATTGGTACAGACAGAAAATAGAAATAAACGAAAGAAAGATTTATATTGGTACAGACAGAAAATAGAAATAAACAAATGAAAAATTTATATTGGTACAGACAGAAAATAGAAATAAACGAAAGAAAGATTTATATTGGTACAGACAGAAAATAGAAATAAACCAAAAAAAATGACTTCAAAGTTTAAAAGCAAAAAAAAAAAAAAAAAAAAAAAATGCCCCAACAAGAACCGGCATTTTATCTCCAGCATCTTGAAGTTTTGAAGTCTTTTTACTATCTATCTATCTATTGTCCTTTCGAGCCAAAGACGGCACATAGGGCAAGACCACAATCTCAAAAAACAGAAACTTTGTGTGCCAAAAGGGCACATATTGCAGAGATCACTGCTTCTAAAATCTATGGCTCTGTTTCCATAACAATACTTTTTACAATGACAGCTTGTCAAGCCATCGATCAACCTCCTTAGTCGCCTCTTATGACATGCATGGAAGATCACAGTGTCACTATTCTTTACTCATAATGAGGCCCCAGTAACACACAGGATACTTTTTACTGCTGGAACTAAAATGTCAACTTTTATCTTTTTACTGCTGGAACTAAAATGTCAATTTTTATCTTTGTACTGCTGGAACTAAAATGTCAACTTTTATCTTTTTACTGCTGGAACTAAAATGTCAACTTTTATCTTTTTACTGCTGGAACTAAAATGTCAATTTTTATCTTTGTACTGCTGGAACTAAAATGTCAACTTTTATCTTTTTACTGCTGGAACTAAAATGTCAACCCATATCTTTGTACTGCTGGAACTAAAATGTCAACTTTTATCTTTTTACTGCTGGAACTAAAATGTCAACTTGTATCTCTGTACTGCTGGAACTAAAATGTCAACCCATATCTTTATACTGCTGGAACTAAAATGTCAACCCATATCTTTATACTGCTGGAACTAAAATGTCAACTTTTATCTTTTTACTGCTGGAACTAAAATGTCAACTTTTATCTTTGCACTGCTGGAACTAAAATGTCAACCCATATCTTTGCACTGCTGGAACTAAAATGTCATCTTGTATCTGTGTACTGCTGGAACTAAAATGTCAAACCCCCCCTCCCCCCTTTTCAAACTATATAGCAGCATCCCACATTTAGGGGTCCTATTGTTGTTATGTGACACCATCCAACAGTGAGTAGATCCTACATTTAGGGGTCCTATTGTTATGTGACACCATCCAAAAGTGAAGTAGATCCCACATTTAGGGGTCCTATTATTATGTGACCCCATCCAACAATGAAAGCAGATCCCACATTTATCTTAAACAAACTCATCAACAATTACAAAACAATTTTAAACTTTTATCTTCCCAGCAAAGAAAGTCAATGGAACCAAAGAAGGAGTAAAGGAGGCAGAGATAAAAGCCAACCCTGGAATATACTACAACACACTATCTCTAGCTTCTGAAAGCTCAACTCTGGTGTCGCTGGATGGGCTGGTAGAATTCATGGATTCCAAGGATAAGGAGTTCTTTAAGAATCAGTTCAGTGTAAGGCCATTTTGTGTTCTGACTTTGTTACTTTCTTGTTTGTGGAGATAGATTTAGTCATGTTAAGGTAGCAGAGAAGATTGATGCATTGACTTGTTGTATAGCTGAGATCAAGGCATTGTTGGCAGGCCCATAGGTGTACATTTACTTTCTTGTTTGTGGAGACAGATTTAGTCCTGTTAAGGTAGCAGAAAGAATAGGTATGGCAAAAAGTAATTTTAATGCCATGGAAAATATACTAACAACAAAACAAATATCAGCAGGGCTGAAACTAAGAATGGCAAAATGTTACATCTTCTCAATATTCCTGTATGGTGCAGAAACATGGACATTAGACAAGAAAACAGAACAGAAAATTGAAGCCTTTGAAATGTGGATTTATAGAAGAATAGGTAGAATTGGATGGAAACAAAAGATAACAAACGACGAAGTTTTAAAACAACTGAAAATAAAAAGAGAACTGCTGAACACAATTAAGACAAGACAAATGAAATTTTTAGGGCATGTTAAAAGACACAACAGCCTACTAAAAGTAATATTGGAAGGAAATATACAAGGCTAAAGAGGCAGAGGCAGACCAAGACTAACATGGACAAGTAACATCAAAAGATGGACAAGTCAATCTATGTCAGCCTGCACCATCAAAGCAAGAAACAGAGTGGAATGGCAATCCATGGTAGCCAACCTTTGTTGCGGAGAGGGCACACGATGATGATGATGATGAAGGTAGCAGAGAAGAGTTTTGCATTGAATTATTGTATAGCTGATATCATAGCCTTTCTGGCAAGTCCATAGTTGCACACTGACATCACAGCATTTCTGGCAAGCCCATTTACACCAATATAAGATACACATTTACTTTCAGCAGATGTCAAAGGGTCTGCTCATTGGTGGCTCCACTAGCTTACTGGCTGGCTATGTGTACAAACAAGCTTACACTTGTGGACTATCACTCTGACCTGTTTACCACAACATTCTAAACTGTTGCAGTCTCAAAATGTCTTAATTATACACACAACAATATCCACCATGAAATCATTTAGGGCCTTCAGCCTACTTCTTTATCATCCCTAATGCAGACAAATATGAGACCAGTCTATAAGCTTTTAACTGCCACAAACTGTCGTGTACCTGAACTGTCTAAGGTTTTTCACTGCCACAACTTATCGTGTACCTGAACTGTCTAAGGTTTTTCACTGCCACAACTTATCGTGTACCTGAACTGTCTAAGGTTTTTCACTGCCATAAACTGTCGTGTGCCTGAACTGTCTAAGGTTTTTCACTGCTACAAACTGTCGTGTATATGAACTGTTTAAGGTTTTTCACTGCCATAAACTGTCGTGTGTCTGAACTGTCTAAGGTTTTTCACTGCTACAAACTGTCGTGTACATGGACTGTCTAAGATTTTTCACTGCCATAAACTGTCGTGTGCCTGAACTAGGTTTTTCACTGCTACAAACTGTCGTGTACATGGACTGTCTAAGATTTTTCACTGCCATAAACTGTCGTGTACATGAACTGTCTAAGGTTTTTCACTGCCACAAATTATCGTGCATTTAAATATTTGGGTACTTTGTTAAACTCAGACGGAAGATGTACAAAAGAGGTGAGATTCAGAATTGCTCAGGCAAAAGCAGCTTTCCAAAAACTGGTGCATACGTTATGACCACGAGTATAATGACAATGGAGGTGATGGCAGTGACCAGAGCATTCATCTTGAGATTTTCTGAGGAGGAGATCTGAGCACCTATGAACATGTTTGGAGTGCAATGATGATGACCCACAAATTCACAAATAACTCAATAACTCAAGTGTTGTTGTCATGATATCAGCAAGACAGAGCTGGATAGACAAAACAGAGAGCCTTATAGACAAAAATGGTCATAAACTATGGAAACTTGCGAATGCTCTGAGCGACGAAACCAACTGCCGACCTTCAATATCATTAACACACAATCAGAACAGACAGGCAAAAGGGCAGCAAATCTACTGATAGAGACTTACAAAAACATTAGTAGAATAAACATTCCAATAGACAAACGAAAATAAATGTCTAAGGAAAATACTTGGTATAGAATGGAACGAATTCAAAACAAACGAGGAAATTAGAGAAATCGCCAATCAACCACTAATATCTTCAGTAATAAAGAAAAGACGATGGTCATACGTTGGACATGTGATGAGAAGAGATAATAATCGAATAGCAAAGCAAGCCCTCATATGGAAACAACAGGTAAAAGAAAAAGAGGAAGACCCAGGGAGACACTGAGAAGAACATTGATGAGAGAGGCAAGAGCAGCAGGAATCGGCTCCCTCAATGAGATAGAACTGCTTGCACAGAACAGAGACAGATGGCGAGATTTGATAAAATATCTTTAAAAGAAAACTGCTAGAACAAAAATTCATATAGGAGAAGGTGTATCTTGGTCTACGCCCTATGGGCCGGTTACGGCTCGAAAGGTCAATAGATAGATAGATAGACAAACGGAGAGCTGCAAGATGGGAAAACCAAGATGCAAAACAAATGCCTTTAGCACCAGAAGAGCATCGGACGACCATCTTTACCCCAACTGAATTAGATGTTGCCCTCAAAGGATTGAAGCTCAAAAGTTCCCCTGGTAAAGACGGAATCACAAACGAAATGCTCATAAATCTTGGACAGAAAGAGAAGGGCCAACTTCTAAGGATAATAAATGCTAGCTGGAAGAGAGGTCATGTGCCGGCAATCTGAAAAGAAGCTATTATGGTGCCGATCATCAAGCGTGGAAAAGACCCACTAGACTCAAGTAGTTACAGACCAATTAGCTTACTGAACTTCCTTAGTAAACTCATGGAAAGGCTGGTTAACAAAAGACTTATGTGGCATTTGGAGACAAAACAACAATTCTTACCACAACAAAGTGGCTTCCGTCAGCACAGATCAACTGAAGACCTGGTCACCTACATCGCACAGGAAATAGAGGATGCTCTACAAGAAAAGAAACACACATTGGCAGTGTGGGTCGACATGGAGAAAGCTTTTGATAGGGTTTGGCGAGAAGGTTTAAAGAACAAGCTTTTTAGACTTGGCATCCAGGGTCGTTTATTCAATTGGGTCTCCTAATACCTTCAGGATAGAACGGTCAGAGTACAAGTTCAAGGTCAACTAAGTAAGAAGATCTCTATCGAACAAGGTGTCCCACAAGGCAGAGTCTTGTCCCCAACACTCTTTTTAATTTTCATAAATGACATCGTAATGGACATACCACCCCGAATACATTCAGCAATATACGCAGATGATCTGGCGTTATGGGCTCGCGAGGAAAGTATGTCGGTGGCTGGACCCAGGATGCAAGATGCCCTAGTCGAACTTGAAAAATGGACGAACATCTGGTTCTTACCAATTAACAAAAAAAAAAACTACATATACAATTTTCAGCCTATCAAGAAACACACTCTCTGCAAACTTGAAGATAAAAGACCATACACTCCCTATTGACCAAAACCCAACATATCTTGGCGTCACCATGAATCGCAGAATGACTTGGAAAAATCAGATAAACAGAGCAAGAAAAAAAGCCAAAAACCGAATTAATATTATAAAGAAATTGGCAGGAACGGACTGGGGAGCAGATAGCAATATCTTGAAAAGACTATACGTAGGAAGGGTCAGACCAGTCCTAGAGTATGGAGTCACAGCCAGGGCTATGGCTTCCAAATCACACCTTAGCAAAATTAACAGAACACAGAACCATGCTGCCGTATCATCACTGGTGCTATGAAATCTACACCTATCAAAACTCTAGAAACAGTAACAGGTTTACAACCCTTAGATGACAGACGGGTCACTAAAGTATTGCAACAAGCTGAGAAATATAGAAGGCTCCTTAGCCACCACATGCATCAAAGAATTACTGATTTAGGAATTGTACAACTAAAGAGGAGCAACTTCGCTGCAATCGCCAATGAACTAACTACTGGAGAACCAGTACTTTCCCAAACAATACCGAAACCCTTGGGCCAATCTGATATATCTCCTCGTGGGAAACAACAACAGAACTTAAAGAAAATATAACAGAAATCATGAAAAAATGCACCCACTCAGACACAGAAAGAAAACATGTAGCAGAAAAACACATACATGATACCTACCCACATGGTTCTTGTTCCCACATATACACAGATGCCACTGCTACAAATGCCACCAGAAATGGAGGGGTAGGTGTGTTCTTGACGCTGAATAATCAGGACGAGATCACCAAGTCAATAGCTACTGGGAAATTCTCAAACAACTTTAAAGCAGAAACTGAGGCCCTCAGAGATGCTGCAACACTGGCTACTCAACTCAAAAATAACAAGCACAATAAATTGGTGATTCTGACTGATGCACTGTCAATACTCAAAATCCCCAAGAACAATGAACTAGATGACTTGAGAACAACCCTGGACCAACTATGCAATATCTTCCAAAGAGTAGTCATTCAGTGGATACCATCACACTGTAATATACACGGGAACGAACACGCAGACAAATTAGCTAAAGAGGGAGGAAGATTACCACAAGAGAACCATCCGCTCAGTTATCATGAAGCCAAATCCATCCTCAAAGGCCAGTACCATGAAAAATGGAAACGAGAACACCCAAAGCATGACGAGAGGGACGGATACCATCAACTATCAAGGAGGGATCAAGTCATCATACTTCGCCTATGCAATGGCCACAATAGAATGAGAAATCACATGTTCACCAAATTTAAAATAGGTACAACCAGCCTATGCCACTGTACACTGGATAATATTACTACAAAACATGTTCTACAGGATTGCCCCCAGTACACAGACCTGAGAAGAGCAATGTGGTCCACACCAACCTCCCTGGAAGAAAAACTATTTCGGGGCAATCAAATCACTCAAACAGACAGCTGACTTCATGATAGAATCTGGAATCCTACTCTGATTGAGTCTTGGTCGCAGAGAGAGAGAGAGAAGTGTTGTTGAAAGTAACAGACAACTATCCTGAACCAGGTAGCTGTTAGCTCAGGTGTTGTTGGAAGTTAAGATATCTACCCTGAACCTATCTATTGTTATGAACCAGGTAAATGTTAGTTCAAGTATTGGAAGTTACAGACATTTATCTTGAACCTGATAGCGCGAGTGTTGGAAGTTAGACATCTATATAATGAACCAGTTAGCTGGTAGCTCAAGTATTGTTGGAAGTTTTTTTTTTTCTTTCGCCAGCTTTTACCTCTGATGAAGTCCCTAGAGACTAGGAACTGAATTTTTCCATGTTAATCCATTTTTCCCTGGCAGACGTGTTCACAGGATCCCCTCGGCGCACAGGCAGATAACTCCGATTTCGGAGGTACTCATATTTTTTCCATCGATGAGTAATTGACGTTTCAAGCCGGGCCTCACTGCTGAGACCAGGAGTGGTTGCCGCAGAGAGAAATCATAAATTAAAATCCCAACCGGTATAGCCTAAATTTGAACCCACAGCCTCTCTGTCTCAAGGCCGGCGTCTTGCCTCGAGACCAACTAGTCCCCAATTGTTGGAAGTTATAGACATCTATAATGAACCAGTTAGTTCAAGTGTTGTTGGAAGTTATAGACATCTATCCTGAACCAGTTAGTTCAAGTGTTGTTGAAAGTTATAGACATCTATCCTGAACCAGGTAGCTGTTAGCTCAAGTGTTGTTGGAAGCTACAGACATCTATCCTGAACCAGATAGCTGTTAACTCAAGTGTTGTTGGAAGCTACAGACATTTATCCTGAACCAGATAGCTGTTAGCTCAAGTGTTGTTGGAAGCTACAGACATCTATCCTGAATCAGATAGCTGTTAGCTCGAGTGTTGCTGGAAGTTACAGGCATCTATCCTGAATCAGATAGCTGTTAGTGTTAGCTCAAGTGTTGTTGGAAGCTACAGACATCTATCCTGAACCAGGTAGCTGTTAGCTCAAGTGTTGTTGGAAGTTATAGACATCTATCCTGAACCAAGTAGCTGTTAGCTCAAGTGTTGTTGGAAGTTATAGACATCTATCCTGAACCAGGTAGCTGTTAGCTCAAATGCTGTTGGAAGCTACAGACATCTATCCTAAACCAGGTAACTGTTAGCTCAAGTGTTGTTGTAAGCTACAGACATCTATCCTGGACCAGGTAGCTGTTAGCTCAAGTGTTGGAAGCTACAGACATCTATCCTGAACCACGTAGCTGTTAGCTCAAGTGTTGTTGGAAGCTACAGACATCTATCCTGAACCAAGTAGCTGTTAGCTCAAGTGTTGTTGGAAGCTACAGACATCTATCCTGAACCAGGTAGCTGTTAGCTCAAGTGTTGTTGTAAGCTACAGACATCTATCATGGACCAGGTAGCTGTTAGCTCAAGTGTTGGAAGCTACAGCAACAGACATCTATCCCAGACTAGGTAGCTGTTAGCTCAAGTGTTGGAAGCTATAGACATCTATCCTGAACCAGGTAGCTGTTAGCTCAAGTGTTGTTGTAAGCTACAGACATCTATCATGGACCAGGTAGCTGTTAGCTCAAGTGTTGGAAGCTATAGACATCTATCCTGAACCAGGTAGCTGTTAGCTCAAGTGTTGTTGTAAGCTACAGACATCTATCATGGACCAGGTAGCTGTTAGCTCAAGTGTTGGAAGCTATAGACATCTATCATTAACCAGGTAGCTTTTAGTTCAAGTGTTGGAAGCTACAGACATTTATCCTGAACCAGGTAGCTGTTAGCTCAAATGTTGTTGGAAGCTACAGACATCTATCCTGAACCAGGTAGCTGTTAGCTCAAGTGTTGGAAGCTACAGACATCTATCCTGAACCAAGTAGCTGTTAGCTCAAGTGTTGCTGGAAGCTACAGACATCTATCATGAACCAGGTAGCTGTTAGCTCAAGTGTTGTTGTAAGCTACAGACATCTATCATGGACCAGGTAGCTGTTAGCTCAAGTGTTGGAAGCTACAGCTACAGACATCTATCCCAGACTAGGTAGCTGTTAGCTCAAGTGTTGGAAGCTACAGACATCTATCATTAACCTGGTAGATTTTAGCTCAAGTGTGGAAGCTACAGACATCTATCCTGAACCAGGTAGCTGTTAGCTCAAATGTTGTTGGAAGCTACAGACATCTATCCTGAACCAGGTAGCTGTTAGTTCAAGTGTTGGAAGCTACAAACATCTATCCCAGACTAGGTAGCTGTTAGTTCAAGTGTTGGAAGCTACAGACATCTATCCTGGACCAGGTAGCTGTTAGCTCAAGTGTTGGAAGCTACAGACATCTATCCTGAACCAGGTAGCTGTTAGCTCAAACTCCACTAGGATTTCTCTTATTGTTTATACATTCAGCATTATCTCCCTTAATGAAGCTCTTTAAAATAAAAGTCTTGTTTGTTTTGTTTGTTGACAAAAATATCCTGAACTTTTGCAGGCCATTCCAGTCAATCAAACAGCAACGATGAATGTGGGGATGAGTGTAGAGAACCAACAAAAGAACAGAGACAAGAACATCTGTGCATGTGAGAACATTATTTATATTTATCGAGACAATGTTTTTGGGACTTGTTTCTGCTAGAAGCTATGAAGAAAGACTGACTGAGGTTTAAATTGAATTAACTTTTACATTTGAGTAAACTCAAATATTAGTGAAGAATGATGTTTTTCTGTTTCTTGATTTAGTTTCCCTTTTGTGTGTATCTATCCTTATAGTATGTTCTTACATCCACAGATGATCATTCCCGGTTAACCTTATACCAAATGTAGCCAAGAAACAGGGAGACTATATCAATGCCTCATACATAGAGGTAGGTGTGGTTTGCATAGACATTGGTACCAGTGGGTTTAACATGAAAAGTACAATCTGAGGTTTCAGTAACTACTTGTACATTTAGGTTTTCTATGATAATACTGTTATTGTTGATATGATAACATTAGGAGATTTTTGTTGGTAACTGTGAGGATTTATGTTGGTAATTCTAGAAATTTATATTATCTTCTTCTTCTTCTACCTTTCAGCTCCCTACAGAGCATAGGTCTTCAACAAACACTTTCCAAGCCGTTCTGGTTCTCGCCATTTTTTAAGAGCATTCCGTGTCTTACCCATCTTCTTCATCTCTGCTTCCATCTGTCTTCTCCAAAAATATTTTGGCCTTTCTCTTTGTTTTTTTTCCTAGGGGATTCAAAAAAAGGATCTGTTCTGTAATACATGTAATACTCTCAGTTGGCTTTCACAGAGTGTATCCTATCCAGCACCATCGTCTTCACTGTATCTCTTTATCCACTGGTTATTTCCATAATTCTAAGTTAGTGATTTTGTCCTGCCATTTCCATCCTTTTATTCTGTGCAAGCATCCATTACTGAAGATCTGTATCTTCATGATTGTTATTTTTGCTGTTCTCCATGTTTCACAGCCATATAATAGAAATGACTTAACATTGGAGTTGAACATTTTTATTTCTGTATTTAACCTAATTTCTTTGGACTTCCATATGTTTCCCAGTGCAACAAAAGCTCCTCTTGCTTTTGCTATCCTTATTTTGGTATCATTTTCTGTTCCTCCCTATCTATATTACTGCCCAGATATATGTAAGATTGTACATCTAGTAGAGGTATTTCTCCTAGTTTTATTTGGTTATTGCCAACTGCATTAATTCTCATAATTTTGGTCTTATGTCTATATATTTTCAGTCCCATCTGTTGTGATCTCTCATCAATCAAGTATGCTCATTTTATCCTGCATCTGTTTATGGCTGTGTGATAGAAGAGCTATGTCATCAGCAAAGTCTAAGTCATTAAGTTGCTTGGTCAGTGACCACTGGATTCCATTTCTGTTGTTTTGAGTTTTTTTCATAATCCAATCTATGGCCAGTAGAAAGAGAAATGGAGACAGAAGACATCCCTGCCTTACTCCTGTTCTTATTTCAAATGCTTCTGTGCCCTTCATACACCACACTACATTTCATTCCTTCATACATTGTTCCTATCAGGTTAATCAACTTTGTGGGGATTCTGCAATGACTCAGTAGCTTCCAAAGCATTCCTCTATCTAAACTATCAAATGTCTTTTTGTAATCTATGAATATTTATGCAATTGTCTACTTGTGATGCCTACCTGTGATTACTTGTGTAATTTTCTATTTGCAATGCCTACATTTGATTACTTGTGTAATTGTCTACTTGTGATGCCTACCTTTGATTCCTTGTGCAATTGTCTACTTGTGATGCCTACACTGTGGTCTGTAGAGAGTTAATTCTTGGTCCTATCATCTTCTAGGTCAGACTCTTCTCCATTTCTCTTGAGCTCTTCCTTCGATTATTATTCTTTCAATATCATTCTAGTGTTTGATGTGGCCAAAGTGGAAATATTTTATTTTTTATTCTTAATAAATTTGTAGCTAGATCGCCATTTAATAAAAGAATCTTAATTTGAAGCAACAGGAAAAAATATGACAGAAATACACAAACAAATTGTATTTTCTGTGACTCATTTACAAGGTACATCAAGTTTATACTCTAACAATGTGTTTGGTGTGTTTCAGGGATATAAATCTGATGAGAGGTTTATAGCTTCACAGGGTAAGTGACATTTATTAATATTTGACTTGTGACAGTTTTGTTTATCTCTAGAGCTTCAGTAAAAAAAAGTAAAGTACCCCGTCACGCCAAGTGGCGTATAGGGAATATGGTTTTAGTGACCATAAATTGTACAGACCCTCGGCATATGATTTTTGGGGTAATATGGTCGGTATTACGCCCGTGCTGATTTACTTTCCCAGAAAAAAATCCGGTACCCATTAAAAGCTGGGTGAACCGGAAGCCGTCGGTTGGAATCGAACCCTACTTCTTGTCCTTTGTAGTCCAGTGAACTAACTGCCGGGTAAGTGACATCTATTAATACTTGACTTGTATGACAGTTTTGTAGAGCTATGTAGCTTTAGGGTAAGTGAAATTTATTAATACTTGACTTGTGACAGTTTTGTGGGGCTCTATAGCTTTAGGGTAAGTGACATTTATTAATACTTGACTTGTGACAGTTTTGTGGGCCTCTATAGCTTTAGGGTAAGTGACATTTATTAATACTTGACTTGTGTGACAGTTTTGTGAAGCTCTATAGCTTTAGGGTAAGTGACATTTATTAATACTTGACTTGTGACAGTTTTGTGGGGCTCTATAGCTTTAGGGTAATTGACATTTATTAATACTTTTTAGTGCCACTATTCTTTACTTCTCTTTCGGGCCCCGGCAGTGCACAGGCATTATTTAATCATAAAAGTATGATATTTATGTTTGATTGGTTGATATTATTGAACAACTTGCTAACTATAAAATATTACTGGTCTTATTGCGTTTAATAAATCATGGCACATTAACGACTGCATTTGTAAATTTTAACATTGCACACAACTGAATTTTGACTGCTGACTGCAGTACACATTGTTGCATTTGATTAACTTCAAAACCAACCAGATTTGTGCTTTAATAACTCTTACATTTAGATGTTTAAAAATGCCCCCAATATTAGAACACAAGCTTACATTCCAGTTATTACAAACTTTTTATAAATTTGTACAAACAAACTTCTATTTCCCAAGTTATCAATCTACATATTCGTGTATTACCTAAAATATCACATCACTTTTTTTTTAGATTTCTTAAAATTTTGCAATACACAAATTTCTAATAGCAAAATTAATACAATGTCTTCTATTTCCTAAATTGCTATAATAAATAATCTTTTATTTCCTAAATTTCTACAATAAACAATCTTCTATTTCTTAAATTGCTATAATAAACAATCTTCTATTTCCAGAATTGCTATAATAAACAATCTTCTATTTCCTGAATTGCTATAATAAACAATCTTCTATTTCCTGAATTGCTATAATAAACAATCTTCTATTTCCTAAATTATTACTCCTCAATGCAATCTTCTATTTCATAAATTATTGCTTTACACAAACTTTTGTTTGAAAAATTATTACTTTATACAAACTTCTTTTTTGTAAATTATATAAACACAGTCTTCCATTTCCTAAATGCAAGTTGTGCTACACAATCTTGCATTAAACTATTGCACTTTACAAATTTGTATTCCATAATTACCACACTGCACTAACTTCTATTTCCTAAATCACAACACTTCACAATCTCATATTTCCAAAACGAATACGTTAAATAAACTTGTCTTCCATTAATCACTATCTGTGGCCAGGTCCTACCAAGGTCATGCTGGAGGACTTTGTGAGGATGTTGTGGGAGCAACAAGTGGGAAAGATTGTCATGCTGACCAACCTGGTGGAGGAGGGGAAGGTTGTACAACCACACATAATGTTGCTGTTGTTGAGAAACATTTTTGTTGGCTGAAATTAGTGATAATAAAACGGTCACATATTTTTCCTTAAGTCTGTTACTATGTGTATCCAAGACTAATTGTTCAGTATTAGAATACATTTTTAACTCTCTCCAATATCAGGCAACCAATGAGATAAAGTTGAGTTGTTTGATCTCCAGTGTATCTAGATCTTCATTACAAATGTATACAATTGGTCTAAACTTGCTTGACATAGTTCTCATCAACAGCCAGATAAAAATGATGCAGGAAAATGTACTACCATCAATGGCTAGTAAAATAGAGCTTGAGATATCATGAAAAGACTCATCATCATCATCAAGTACCGAGCCTACTGGCATAGGTGATCATGTCTCTCCACAACTTTCGATCTTGACAGTTCTTTATCATTTCTGTTGTTGACCTTCTGCCAAGCCATTCTCTTAAGCTGTCTGGTATTTTCTCTCTTTGCTTCCCTCTATCTCTTCATCCCTCAATTTTTCCAGTTGTTACAATATATTCCAGTTGTTCTCTTCTCATTACAAGGCCAAAAAATGATGATTGTTTCTTCCTAATATTGGAAATTAGTGCTCTTTTTGCTTTGACCTCTTTCAGAACATTTTGATTACTCTTCTTAGCTGTCCATGGTATTCTCAACATTCTTCTGTAAAACCACATTTCTACAGACTCCAGTGATTTTCTTGTCTGTTGTCCTATTGTCCATGATTCATATCCATATGTTAAGACTGGCTCTACATAACATTTAAGAACTCTTTTTCTTGTTTCTATTGTCAAAAATGGATTGCATAGTATCTTCCTCATTTTCTGGAAATCTGCTTTTGCCTGCAGCCATTCTGCGTCTCACTTCTTGTGAGATGAAAAGACTAAAGTCATAAAAAGGTTGATTCCAACAGATAAAAGGATATACATGGAGAATAAACCAGTGGAAGAGATTGGTCACTTTATCTATCTGTGAAGTCACATTGATTGAGAAGGGGTTTAGAATCAAATTATAATATTAAAAGCAAAGAAATTAGAATCAGAATAGCTAAAGCAGTAATGTCTTTCATAAGCCTTGAAAAGTTGTGGAAATAAAACTCATCAGCACAAACACAAAACTTAAGACTATTCAAATCAAACATACTATTAACCTTTACATATGCATGCGAGAGCTGGAAAACAACAAGAGACATAGAAACAAAGTTGAGCGCATTCGAAAATAAATGGGTGGGTGGGTGGATTAGATTAGATTAGATTAGATGACAGGCAGGCAGACAGACAGATCTGTATTATTAGTTCAATAACAATTTTTGTATATTACCATATCTGTATTACTAGTACAATAATAATTTTAATGTTATCATATCTGTTCTTTTGGTTCTTTGATTATGGAAGGCCCCGGTATCACTGCAAATGAATTAAAATCCATAATTGCTCAACTGCCCGTACCAGTGGAATCATCCAAATTACTAACTCATCTCCTAAACAAAGAAAGGTAACTGTAGTCCCCATCATAGTAGTCTCAGCACACGCAAAAAGACATAAGGCGAAACCGCACAGAAAGTGGACACAGTCAACTGTTCCCTGTCATACGATATCATCATTCATCGTAAACAATTGGAATATCAAAACGGATGAGACACACAGCTCACAGTGTGCACAGAGCACTTAACTCAGTAGCTCCTGCAACAAGCTTGGAATATAAGAAAACTGCAACAAGGAACACTTTTCATAAAATTATTGTATACTGAGGAGCCATCCTCATCTGCTTAAACTGTACCTAATAGCTTTTTGTACTTTGCCAGTACACATGGGAAAACCTCATCACAGTGAATTAACTTTAAACCTCATAGTGGGTTACAAAGACAACTTTTAATAAGCTGGATACAATGATTGAAAATAAATAAATGGTACAAATTTTTTTTTATTCTTAAAGCTGAGCCTATTCACTTTTAAAGATATAGTCCCCACAGTGGTGGTGCTGTCTGCTGTTATAGATTATCTACTATTGCAGTGCATCTAGGATGGCCTGATTCCAGCAGAAACCAAGAAATCCACAGTAACCTGCCACACAACATCCTATATTTAAAAGCTTTGGCTCACATTTGTCTGGTGGCATTAAACCAGCATTCTTAACTGTTTCAACAAAGATCTCACCCTGCACTTTGTTGAGAAATATTAGAGTGTTTATACCTTGCATGTCTCTTAAAAAAAAAAAAAAAATGCAGAATTCATGTGGTTTAACAAGGTTTAGGCAAATAACAAAACCTTATAAACTCAGAAAAAATGGAAGAAAGAAGACAAGCGAAAAACACTGCCAGATACAAGGATATAGACAATGAAATACAGAGAATTTGCATAAAGGCAAAAGAAGACTGGCTCAACCAAAGATGTCTAGAAGTCGAAACTATGGAAAGTAAACAAAACTTAAGAGAGATGCACACAGAAATAAAGAGAATGACGAATAAAGACAAAAAAGCTGTACGAAACGGATGTATTGCAAATAAAGAGGGAAGAATGCTAACAGACAACAAAGATATAATAGATAGATGGCAAGAATATATAACAGAATTATTTCATGACGAAAGGGACAAATAGCCAGACATAAAATGTACATACAACTCTGAAATCTAAAGTAGAAAAAGCTATAAAAACAATGAAAAAGGGAAAGGCAGCAGGACCTGATAATATACAGATAGAGATGATACAGGCTCTAGAAGAGTTTGGCGTCGAAGTGATCACAGACATATGCAATGACATATACCATACAGGATACATACCAAACGATCTAAAAACATCAACTTTCATTGCATTGCCTAAAAAGAATGGTGCAGTTGAATGCAGTGATTTTAGAACAATAAGCCTAATGAGCCATGTTACAAAAATCTTGCTAAAAGTTATACAGGGAAGGATTCAGAATAAAATCAATACTGAATTAGATGAGCAACAATTTGGATTCAGGAAAAACAGTGGGACAAAAGAAGCCATATTCAGCATGAGAACATTGATTGAAAAGTACACAGAAGTAAACAAACCAATATATGCCTGCTTTATAGACTACACCAAAGCTTTCGATAGAATACACCATAACCAACTCATTGACTGCCTAAAGGATATAAATCTAGATGACACAGACATACGACTAATATGTAATTTGTACTGGGAGCAAACAGCAATAATAAGATATAACAAGGAGAACTCTACACCCATGGACATAAAAAGAGGAGTAAGACAAGGATGCATCCTATCACCAAGCTTGTTATACACTGAGCAAATCTTTAAAAACATCTCAGAGATACCAGGCCTAAACATTAATGGGAAGATAATCAATAACCTGAGATATGCTGATGATACTGTTCTACAAGCAGAAAATCCTAAAGACCTACAACAATTGCTTAATGTGATAAACACAACAAGCAAAAAATATGGACTAGATATGAATATCAAAAAGACTAAAACTATGATCATAAACAAAGAAAATTCTCAAGACCTATAATTAAATATCACAGTTGAGGGAATACATCTGGAGACAGTCCAGAGCTACAACTACCTGGGATATACTATAACCAATGATGGAAAATGCAAAACTGAAATAAACAAAAGAATAGGTATGGCAAAAAGTAATTTTAATGCCACGAAAAACATACTAACAACAAAACAAATATCAACAGGGCTAAAACTAAGAATGGCAAAATGTTACATCTTCTCAATATTCCTGTATGGTGCAGAAACATGGAGATTAGACAAGAAAACAGAACAGTAAATTGAAGTCTTTGAAATGTGGATTTATAGAAGAATAGGTAGAATTGGATGGAAACAAAAGATAACAAATGATGAAGTTTTAAAACAACTGAAAATAAAAAGAGAACTACTAAATACAATTAAGACAAGACAAATGAAATTTTTGGGGGCATGTTAAAAGACACAACAGCCTACTAAAAGTAATATTGGAAGGACAAATACAAGGTAAAAGAAGCAGAGGCAGACCAAGACTAACATGGACGAGTAACATCAAAAGATGGACAAGTCAATCTATGACAGCCTGCACCATCAAAGCAAGAAACAGAGTAGAATGGCGATCCATGGTAGCCAACCTTTGTTGTGGAGAAGGCACTCGATGATGATGATGATGATGATATAACCTCAGAAAATGTATTACTCCCTTAACCTTATCTATTGCAGTTATAACGAGGTGTGGCTAAAAGTTCTGACACCGCAATTTGTTAGAAAAACATTCCCGCTTGATAGTATTGTAGTGATGGACATGACACCCCACAAACTAAAACGAACATACTGAACTGATGGAAACTCATGCAAGCAGCCAAGCACATGACGTGACACAGCCACAGAGAACAGCACAGTATATGGATCCAGCAGTATTATTTATTTATTGTCTGTAAAAAGTTTGCTCCTTTGGAGCACTCTACAACTAGCAGGGATAGTACTTTAGTCCATCCATCATGTCGTGGTGTGATGTTTTAATCCTAGACTATCATCATCATCAAGTACCAGGCCTGCTGGCATAGGTGATTATGTCTCTCCACAACTTTCGATCTTGACAGTTATTTATCATTTCTGTTGTTGACCTTCTGCCAAGCCATTCTCTTAAGCTGTCTGTTATTGTTTCACTTTGCTTCCCTCTATGTCTTCATCCCTCAATTTTTCCAGTTGTTACAATATATTCCAGTTGTTCTCTTCTCATTACATGGCCAAAAAATGATGAATGTTTCTTCCTAATATTGGAAATTAGCTCTCTTTTTGCTTTGACCTCTCTGATAACATCTTCATCACTCTTCTTAGCCGTCCATGGTACTCTCAACATTCTTCTGTAAAACCACATTTCTACAGACTCCAGTGGTTTTCTTGTCTGTTGTCCTATTGTGCATGATTCGCATCCATTTGTGCATTTTGTGTTTTATCCATAAAAGACTATGATACTGTAGTAAAAATTACCACATCAAAACAAATTCTTCCAAATTTGATAGTTTGTGGTGTTCAAACATTGTTATCATATCTGTACTACTAGTACAATAATAATTTAATGTTATCATATGTGTATTACTAGTACAATAATAATTTAATGTTATCATATCTGTACTACTAGTACAATAATAATTTAATGTTATCATATCTGTACTACTAGTACAATAATAATATAATGTTATCATATCTGTATTACTAGTACAATAATAATTTTAATGTTATCATATGTGTATTACTAGTACAATAATAATTTAATGTTATCATATGTGTATTACTAGTACAATAATAATTTAATGTTATCATATCTGTATTACTAGTGCAATAATAATTTAATGTTATCATATGTGTATTACTAGTACAATAATAATTTAATGTTATCATATCTATATTACTAGTACAATAATAATTTAATGTTATCATATCTATATTACTAGTAAAATAATAATTTAATGTTATCGATCTGATTTGATGAAAATAATAAATAAAATGATAACAGCAATAAATAATGATTTTGTACACTACAGCAAAAATGTGAGAAGTACTGGTCAGAACATGGAGACATGAAAGTTAGAGAAATCACAGTCAGACTAGGAACAACCCAAGTGTTTGCCGACTACACCATCCGGAGATTACAGCTTAAAAAGGTTTACGCCCATATTTTTATTCATCATCATCGTGTGCCTTCTCCGCAACGAAGGTTGGCTACCATGGATCGCCATTCTACTGTTTCTTGCTTTGATGGTGCAGGCTGACATAGACTGACTTGTCCATCTTTTAATGTTACTCGTCCATGTTAGTCTTGGTCTGCCTCTGCCTCTTTTACCTTGTATTTTTCCTTCCAATATTACTTTTAGTAGGCTGTTGTGTCTTTTAACATGCCCCAAAATTTCATTTGTCTTGTCTTGATTGTATTTAGTAGTTCTCTTTTTATTTTCAGTTGTTTTAAAACTTCATCGTTTGTTATCTTTATTTCCATCCAATTCTACCTGTTCTTCTATAAATCCATATTTCAAAGGCTCAATTTTCTGTTCTGTTTTCTTGTCTAAAGTCCATGTTTCTGCTCCATACAGGAATATTGAGAAGACGTAACAATTTGCCATTCTTAGTTTCAGCCCTGCTGATATTTTTTTTGTTGTTAGTATATTTTTCATGGCATTAAAATTACTTTTTGCCATACCTATTCTTTTGTTTATTTCAGTTTTGCATTTTCCATCACTGGTTTTAGTATGTCCCAGGTAGTTGTAGCTCTGGACTGTCTCCAGATGTATTCCCTCAACTGTGATATTTAATTGTAGGTCTTAAGAATTTTCTTTGTTTATGATCATAGTTTTAGTCTTTTTGATATTCATATCTAGTCCATATTTTTTGCTTGTCATGTTTATTACATTAAGTAATTGTTGTAGATCTTTAGGATTTTCTGCTAGTAGAACAGTATCATCAGCATATCTCAGGTTATTGATTATCATCCAATTAATATTAAGGCCTGGCATTTCATTGATATTTTTATTATTCTGTCAAAACTTTCAAATCTTGAAACGAGATTTACTTTTCTTTCAAAAAACTGAAGCTCTCACTTGGGCTTCTCATATTAAACTACATCAACTTCACTAATATAATTTGTTGCTACAGACTTCTCATGTTTAACTACATCAACTTCACTAATATAATTTGTTGTTACAGACTTCTCATATTTAACTACATCAACTTCACTAATATAATTTGTTGCTACAGACTTCTCATGTTTAACTACATCAACTTCACCAATATAATTTGTTGTTACAGACTTCTCATGTTTAACTACATCAACTTCACTAATATAATTTGTTGTTACAGACTTCTCATATTTAACAACATCAACTTCACTAATATAATTTGTTGCTGCAGACTTCTCATGTTTAACTACATCAACTTCACCAATATAATTTGTTGTTACAGACTTCTCATGTTTAACTACATCAACTTCACTAATATAATTTGTTGTTACAGACTTCTCATATTTAACTACATCAACTTCACTAATATAGTTTGTTGCTACAGACTTCTCATGTTTAACTACATCAACTTCACCAATATAATTTGTTGTTACAGACTTCTCATGTTTAACTACATCAACTTCACTAATATAATTTGTTGCTACAGACTTCTCATGTTTAACTACATCAACTTCACCAATATAATTTGTTGTTACAGACTTCTCATGTTTAACTACATCAACTTCACTAATATAATTTGTTGTTACAGACTTCTCATGTTTAACTACATCAACTTCACTAATATAATTTGTTGCTACAGACTTCTCATGTTTAACTACATCAACTTCACCAATATAATTTGTTGTTACAGACTTCTCATGTTTAACTACATCAACTTCACTAATATCATTTGACATTACAGACTTTTCATCACATGACTGACCAACACCTTCTCATCACATGACTGACCAACACCTTCTCATCACATGGCCTACCAACACCTTCTCATCACATGGCCTACCAACACCTTCTCATCACATGGCCTACTAACACCTTCTCATCACATGGCTGACCAACACCTTCTCATCACATGACTGACCAACACCTTCTCATCACATGGCCTACCAACACCTTCTCATCACATGACTGACCAACACCTTCTCATCACATGGCTGACCAACACCTTCTCATCACATGACTGACCAATATCTTCTCATCACATGGCCTACCAAAACCTTCTCATCACATGACTGACCAACACCTTCTCATTACAGGACTGACCAACACCTTCTCATCACCTGACTGACCAACACCTTCTCATCACATGACTGACCAACACCTTCTCATTACAGGACTGACCAACACCTTCTCATCACATGACTGACCAACACCTTCTCATCACCTGACTGACCAACACCTTGTCATCACATGACTGACCAACACCTTCTCATCACATGACTGACCAACACCTTCTCATCACATGACTGACCAACACCTTCTCATCACCTGACTGACCAACACCTTCTCATCACATGACTGACCAACACCTTCTCATCACCTGACTGACCAACACCTTCTCATCACCTGACTGACCAACACCTTCTCATCACATGACTGACCAACACCTTCTCATCACATGACTGACCAACACCTTCTCATCACCTGACTGACCAACACCTTCTCATCACATGACTGACCAACACCTTCTCATCACATGACTGACCAACACCTTCTCATCACCTGACTGACCAACACCTTCTCATCACATGACTGACCAACACCTTCTCATCACCTGACTGACCAACACCTTCTCCACTTTTCCTAATAATCAATGAGTCCGGTGGTTACATGGCCATATATTTTATTTCTGCAATAATTGGAATTTATTCTTTTGTCTACAGTATGTTTTACTTAGTCACTTTCATTTACAATAGTATGTATGTATGGCCTTTGGTTCCTTGACAGACAGTTGGTGGCAAGCAATCATTATAAATCAGTAGTTGGTAAAATATTAGTGTCTTATGCTGGATGCTGTTTTTGTCTTAATGAGAGTGAAACCAACATTATTGTTTGCTTGCTATGCCTGGGCGAATAATATTAAGACTTGGCTCCTCTTTGAAGCGTTCTGAAGGAGGGATTAGGTCCTTACGTTCGGAACTAAAGTTGAGTTGCCGGGAATACCAGAAGATGGATAATATACCACTGACTGCCCTAGGGTCAATACCTCCGGGTTTTCTGTCTGGGTTTACTCCCATAGCCTTCAAAATCTCCCAGGTCTTCTCACAAGACAGTGAGCAAACTGGACAAGAAAGTCGCTGTCAGAATAGGCATTCACTGGTGTGGCAGTGAAAACAATGACCTATCACTGATGGATCTACCTGATTGAAAAGTGCAGTCTTCCCAATGGTGTATCATGTTGAAAATGTACGCAAAGTACTTCTAAGTTTGTTCGTTCACTGTCAGTATAGAGAATTAATGTACCAATTTATTTTGGTTATTATAAAAGATAGCAAATGAAGCTCAATCTTGATAGTCACTGGTGTCCATGTCATGATGTGCTATCCATGTCATGATGTGGTGTCCATGCCATTATGTTGTGTCCATGTCATGATGAGGTGTCAATGTCATGATGTGCTGTCCTTGTCATGATGTGCTATACATGTCATGATGTGGTGTCCTTGTCATGATGTGCTATCCAAGTCATGATGTGCTATCCACATCATGATGTGGTGTCCATGTCATGATTTTGTGTCCATGTCATGATGTGCTATCCAAGTCATGATGTGCTATCCATGTCATGATGTGCTATCCATGTCATGATGTGATGTCCATGTCATGATGTGGTGTCCATTTTATTATGTGGTGTCTATGTCATGATGTAGTGTCCATGTCATGATGAGGTGTCCATGTGATGATATGATGTCCATGTCATGATGTACTGTCCATGTCATGATTGTAATTTATTTCTACAGGAAGGACACCCAGGCCAAGATTTGATTCATTTCCACTTCACCTCATGGCCAGACAAAGACATCCCCAACACTCCCTGGGGTCTGGTGGACTTTGAGCAGAGAGTGGCATCCTATCCAACCAGCAAGCCTATTGTTGTCCACTGCAGGTCTGTCCACACCTTTCAGTGCCATACGTAACTTGCAGAAATCATTATTTAAGTTTATGGCCAATTTTGATTACAACAGCCACTTAAACTGTACGCCGGTATAATTACATATTCAACATAAATTCTAGAACTGTGTCATTACATAAACCACTCAAATTGTAGGCTTGTATAATTACAACACTCAATTGAATTCTAGAACTGTGTCATTACATGAGCCACTTAAATTACTTTTATAATTACATATCCTACATAAATTATAGACCTGAATGATTACATAAACAACTTAATATATAAATTTGTGTGATTATATCTGTAGACCATGTTTGATTGCATAAGTCCACTGAATGTATAGACCATGTTTGATTGAATAAGTCCACAGAATTTGTAGACCTGTATGATTGCAAGATACGTAAAAATCTAGTTCGTTATTATTACCGAAGCCACATTAAAATTTTTCAGCAAATTTCTTAGATAAACAACTTTAAAAGTATTGGCCTATCCATATGCCTGCAGTCAAATGACCACCATGTTTAAATAAATCACTAAAATAGATTTGGCCTCGTTATTTAGAAAAAACAAGGCCCAAATGATTATAATAAATATCTGATGTGCCACTTATGACACACTTGAACTAATTTCCTCCAATTTTGACCACAAACCTCAAGACATGTGTTTGAAGCTATAAACCAAAGTGTGGTCCTGGACATCTTTACATTCTCAGTTTTATTTCACTGAAATGTTACAAGTCAAGTTTTAAACTGATCACAAATAAAAACATGTTTACCTTTCCCCAGTGCTGGAGTTGGTCGTACAGGGACCTTCATTGCTCTAAGAAATGTCATGAGACAAGCAGAAGAGACTGGCAGCATGGACTTCTTCACAACAGTTCAGAAACTGAGACAGGACAGAATTAACATGGTGCAGACAGTTGTAAGTGTTGTAAAGATCATATTGTATCATGGTGCAGACAGTTGTAACTGTTGTAAAGATTATATTGTATCATGGTGCAGACAGTTGTAAGTGTTGTAAAGATTATATTGTATCATGGTGCAGACAGTTGTAAGTGTTGTAAAGATTATATTGTATCATGGTGCAGACAGTTGTAAGTGTTGTAAAGATTATATTGTATCATGGTGCAGACACTTGTAAGTGTTGTAAAGATTATATTGTATCATGGTGCAGACAGTTGTAAGTGTTGTAAAGATCATATTATATCATGGTGCAGACAGTTGTAAGTGTTGTAAAGATCATATTGTATCATGGTGCAGACACTTGTAAGTGTTGTAAAGATCATATTGTATCATGGTGCAGACAGTTGTAAGTGTTGTAAAGATTATATTGTATCATGGTGCAGACACTTGTAAGTGTTGTAAAGATTATATTGTATCATGGTGCAGACAGTTGTAAAGATTATATTGTATCATGGTGCAGACAGTTGTAAGTGTTGTAAAGATTATATTGTATCATGGTGCAGACAGTTGTAAGTGTTGTAAAGATTATATTGTAGCATGGTGCAGACAGTTGTAAGTGTTGTAAAGATCATATTGTATCATGGTGCAGACAGTTGTAAGTGTTGTAAAGATCATATTGTATCATGGTGCAGATGGTTGTAAGTATCATATTGTATCATGGTGCAGACAGTTGTAAGTGTTGTAAAGATCATATTGTATCATGGTGCAGACACTTGTAAGTGTTGTAAAGATCATATTGTATCATGGTGCAGACAGTTGTAAGTGTTGTAAAGATCATATTGTATCATGGTGCAGATGGTTGTAAGTATCATATTGTATCATGGTGTAGACAGTTGTAAGTGTTGTAAAGATCATATTGTATCATGGTGCAGACACTTGTAAGTGTTGTAAAAATCATATTGTATCATGGTGCAGACACTTGTAAGTGTTGTAAAGATCATATTGTATCATGGTGCAGACAGTTGTAAGTGTTGTAAAGATCATATTGTATCATGGTGCAGACGGTTGTAAGTATCATATTGTATCATGGTGCAGACAGTTGTAAGTATTGTAAAGATCATATTGTATCATGGTGCAGACACTTGTAAGTGTTGTAAAGATCATATTGTATCATGGTGCAGACAGTTGTAAGTGTTGTAAAGATAATATTGTAACATGGTGCAGACAGTTGTAAGTGTTGTAAAGATTATATTGTATCATGGTGCAGACAGTTGTAAGTGTTGTAAAGATCATATTGTATCATGGTGCAGACACTTGTAAGTGTTGTAAAGATCATATTGTATCATTGTGCAGACACTTGTAAGTGTTGTAAAGATCATATTGTATCATGGTGCAGACAGTTGTAAGTGTTGTAAAGATTATATTGTATCATGGTGCAGACAGTTGTAAGTGTTGTAAAGATCATATTGTATCATGATATTTGACAGATTTATCTTTTCAACACTGAAAGACAAATGAGAAAGAAAGAAAAGGAAGAAGATTATTACAAGGTTTAATTGCCTGGTTACAAGATTTAATTGTTTGGTTACTAGAATCAATTGCCTGGTTACAAGATCTAGTTACCTGGTTACAAGATTTAATTGTTTGGTTACAAGATTTAGTTGCCTGGTTACAAGATTTAATTGTTTGGTTACAAGATTTAGTTGCCTGGTTACAAGATTTAGTTGCCTGGTTACAAGATTTAATTGTTTGGTTACTAGAATCAATTGCCTGGTTACAAGATCTAGTTGCCTGGTTACAAGAATTAATTGTTTGGTTACAAGATCTAGTTGCCTGGTTACAAGAATTAATTGTATGGTTACAAGATTTAGTTGCCTGGTTACAAGAATTAATTGTTTGCTTACAAGATTTAGTTGCCTGGTTACAAGATTTAATTGTTTGGTCACAAGATTTAGTTGCCTGGTTACAAGATTTAGTTACCTGACAACATCTGAATTTATCCATTCACTTCTTCTTGTGATATCTATCATCAAAGATATTTAGAAGCTACTCATTAATAGGCATGGTCAAGTAAGTGCCAATTTGCAGACAAAAACAAAACCAGTGTTGCATGAATAAAACAAGTTGCAAGGATGAAGCTATCCAAACACATAAGACCAACTTTAATGATACATGTACTGTCCATGGCACTATATTCTATACCTAGATTTGACTTTCACCTTCAGGCTTACAAGAGATAAGAGGTTACACAGGACTGAGACTGCTGGTATTATTAGTTATGATCATCATCAAGTACCAGGCCTGCTGGCTTAGGTGATCATGTCTCTCCACAATTTTCAATCTCGACAGTTATTTATCATTTCTGTTGTTGACCTTCTGCCAAGCCATTCTCTTAAGCTGTCTGGTATTTTTTCTCTTTGCTTTCCTCTATCTCTTCGTCCCTCAATTTTCCCAGTTGTTACAATATATTCCAGTTGTTCTCTTCTCATTACATGGCCAAAATATGATGATTGTTTTTTCCTTAATATTGGAAATTAGCTCTCTTTTTGCTTTGGCCTCTTTCAGAACATCTCCATTACTCTTCTTAGCTGTTCATGGTATTCTCAACATTCTTCTGGAAAAACCACATTTCTACAGACTCCAGTGATTTTATTGTCTGTTGTCCTATTGTCCATGATTCACATCCATATGTTAAGACTGGCTCTACATAACATTTAAGAACCCTTTTTCTTGTTTCTATTGTCAAAAATGGATTTCATAGTATCTTCCTCATTTTCTGGAAAGCTGCTTTTGCCTGAGCCATTCTGCATCTCACCTCTTTTGTACATCTGAGGTTAACAAAGTTCCCAAATATTTAAATTCATTTACCTGTTTTAATATTGTTCCACTTGTCTGTATTTTGCACTGAGGTGATGTCTTTTTCTTTGTTGTTACCATTACTTCTGTCTTTTTTGCTATTAAGGCTGAGTCCCTTATTTTTGCTTTCTTTCACTATAATGTCCAACATTTCTTGTAACTCATTTTCACTCTTAGCGATTAATACTGTATCATCAGCATACCATAGATTATTTATATTATGACCTCCAATTTTTATTCCAGGCATGCCCCTTATTTATCTTAAAATAATCTCACTATAAATATTAAACAAATCTGGTGACAGCACTCAACCTTGTCTAACACCGTTTTATTTGTTGAAACATTCCCAATTGGTTTCCAGTTCTTATGGCCACTGTTTGTTGCCAGTACATGTTCTTTATTATTCTTAGATCTTTGCTGTCTACGTTTATGCTTTCTAAGATTTTGATTATTTCTTGGTGCTTTACTTTGTCAAATGCTTTGGTGTAATCTTTGAAACATAGGTATAGATCTGTTTTCACCTCTATGGCTCTTTCTACTAAAGATCTTATGGTATATATGGCATTGCTCGTTCCTTTACCTCCAACAAAACCACACTGTTCCTCGCTAATTTTTGGACTGATTTTGTTTCGCACTCTTCGCATGATGATTCTTAGTAATATCTTAGTCATGTGACTCATAATGCTTATACAGCATACCTTATATTAATTTATATTATGACCTCCAATTGTTATTTCAGGCATGCCCCTTATGGATCTTAAAATAATTTCACTATAAATATTTTTAAAATCTGGTGACAGCATGCATCATTGCCTAAAACCCCGTTTTATTTGTTGAAACATACCCAATTGGTTTCCAGTTCTTATGGCCGCTGTTTGTTGCCAGTACATGTTCTTTACTATTCTTAGATCTTTGCTGTCTACGTTTATGCTTTTTAAAATTTTTATTATTATTACTTATGATACATAACCTTTATTATTGTCATTAATACTTTTTTCTTTCTTATTATTATTTTCATTATTAAATTATCATTTTATTATCATTATTATTATTATCACTATTGTAGTATTATCATTTGTAGTTTCATTGTTATCATTATTATTACTATAATTATTATCATTATTATCCTTATCCTTATTATTATATTCATCATTATAATTATACATACAACTTGAATGTTTTCTTCTCAATGTGCTGAACTAAGATGGAGATACCCAGGCACCCTCTCTGTTGATGCTATGTTTGTAGACTCGGAGCTTCAACATTGTTGAAAGAACATTGCAAGAGAAGACAATCTGATCTTCATCAACTCCCAATTACCTAAGAGTTTTGGCCCTTACTATACAACGTGCTCTTTCACTTACTATGTTCGGAGTGCAATGATGATGACCCGCAAATAACTCAATAATTTATTCACTTCCTCTCTCTACCCCCTCTTTGTGTGTGCATGTGTGTGCCGTGCATGTATGTGTGTGTGTTAAAGGATCAGTACATATGCCTACACAGGGCAGCTCAAGTGGCCATTTGACTACCTTTACCCTACAATGTGGTATACATCTATCTCTCTGTTCCAGGATCAGTACATGTTCCTACACAGGCAACTCAAGTGGCCATGTGACTACCTTTACCCTACAATGTGGTATACATCTATCTCTCTGTTCCAGGATCAGTACATATTCCTACACAGGGCAGCTCAAGTGACCATGTGACTACCTTTACCCTACAATGTGGTATATATCTATCTCTCTGTTCCAGGATCAGTACATATTCCTACACAGGGCAGCTCAAGTAGCCATGTTGTGTATTGGGACCACAGTCACCTCCAAGGACATACAGAGCAAGATTAGGGAACTTCAGGCCAAGACGTCAACTGGACAGACCAAGATGGAGAAAGAGTTTAAAGTAGGTCACTGGGTGTTTCAAGTTGACCTGGCAATGTCACCAGAACTGTTGATGTCAACAAATCTCTCCTCAGGGGTGAAAATGTTAAAAAAAAATTAGTAGTCTGTTGACATGAGTATACATATCAGTAGCCATCAAATAACCAATACCTTGCAGTTCTACATCCTTCGTTGGTCTCCCCTGGTAACAGGCTAGCAAACAGAAGCTAGGATCACCGTGTTCCCTGTAGTGGTGGTTCTAACTGATATAGAAAACCTTGTATTGAGTCTACTTCAAACCAGGCTGGCTAACAGAAGCTAGGATCACTGTGTTCCCTGTAGTGGTGGCTCTTACTGATATAGAAGACATAGTATATTAAATTAACTGTATCCACTTGAAAATGGCTGTCTGGATAGAATTAGGCTAATATTTTACCTAGAATACAAAAAATTTGTTACAAAAATTAGACTGGTAATCTCTCTTGCCACATCCATCATTCCATATGCTTGCAAAGCATGGATCCTATCATCAGAACTGCTGTAAAAAATAAAAAGTCTGGCCAAAACCATTTACAGGGAGAAGTAAGAAGTTTAGGACTGGCAGACAAAGGAGAAAACTGGATAATGATATCAAAGAATGGATGATGATATCAAAGACTGGATGATGGCATCAAAGACCGGATGATGGCATCAAAAACTTGATGATGGCATCAAAGACTGGATGGGGACATCAAAGACCGGATGATGGCATCAAAGACTGAATGGTGACATCAAAAACTGGATGATGCCATCAAAGACTGTATGATAACATCAAAGACTGAATGATGGCATCAAAAACTGGATGATGGCATCAAAGACTGGATGGGGGCATCAAAGACTGAATGATGACATCAAAAACTGGATGATGACATCAAAAACTGGATGACAACATCAAAAACTGAATAATGAAATGAAAGACTGATTGACAACATCAAAGACTGAATAATGACATCACAGACTGGATGACGGCATCTCAAACTTATAATGTGACATTTATTTCTATTTAAAAAGAAGGAAACAATGCTATTGAAACATTATGTGGATCTCCCTCACGAACCATGATACAAATGAAGTTCAGAAGGTCTTCAACAAATACTTTCCAAGCTGTTATGTTTCTTGCCATTCTTTAAAGATAATATATTTTCCCTATCATCTTCATCTTTGCTTCCATCTGTCTTCTCCAAGAATATTTTCGTCTTCTGCTTTGTTTTTTTCCTTGGGGCTTCCAAAATAGAGCCTGTCATGTAATACTCTCAGTTGGCTTCCACAGTGTGTATCCTATCCAGCGCCATCATCTTCGCTGTATTTCTTTATCCACAGGCATTTGACTGGTAAAAAAAAGTAAAGTACCCCCGTCATGCCAAGTGGCGTATAGGGAATATGGTGTTAGTGACCATAAATTTTACAGACCTTCAGCACGTAATTTTTGGGGTAATGTAATTGGCATTACACCCGAGCCGCTTCACTTTCCCAGAAAAAAAACCGGTACCCATTTAAGGCTGGGTGAACCCGGAAGCCGTCGGTTGGCATCGAACCCTACCCCTTGTCCTTTGTAGTCCAGTTCACTAACCACTGAGCTCTCGCGGCTCCCCATTTGACTGGTACTTTCCCATAATTCTATGTTAGTGATTTTGTCCTGCTATTTCCATCCTTTTATTCTGCGTAAGCATCCATTAATGAAGGCCTGTATCTTCATGATTGTTATTTTTGTTGTTCTCCTTGTTCCAGTCAATTTGCTCTACCTGTAATGTGAAGGACGAAACAATGAGTTTTGAGGAGAACACATACTCTATCTATGAGACCAGCCAAACTATTGCCAACAAACAAAAGAACAGGGATAACTCTATTTTACCTAGTAAGTTCTGAAATAAGATTGTGTTGTAAAGTCAATGATAAAATAGGTCTTCTTGTAACATCTAATGTGTATATTCTGTTGAATTTAGAATAGCATGGCTTCACTGCAGGTTGAGCATTCCCATATCTACTCATCTCTTGTTCCAGCATCCAACAAACCGTTCATCCTGATTATTAAATGTGCCGCATTAAACTGTATAAATGGCACGCAGCTCAAAGTGTACACTTATGGGTCTCTGTAATGGCTGGGCAGTATAATCTTCATGTGCCCAAACAATTTCCATTATAGACTTGATGATCAGTTGGCAGTGCCCAAAAATCGCTGTCCCAACAATTGAAGCCAGGTCTCCACTTTGAGGAAATATTAGATCCGACCGCAGTCCAGCAGCTGGCAAATTTGTAGTCGAACACAGATTATACATTCTGTACCAGGGCAAAGCCAGGACCTGGTACAGCTACATTACACCATTATCAGTCACCTGCAGGCAAGACTATCTCAGTGCACAGGCACCAAAACCATGTTGATCCAGTGGTCAGATGAATGTGACTGGACTACTACTGTCTCCACAAATGAAAATCCAAAGCAGAAAGAGTCACTAGAAACAACATTGCAACAAAAATGTCACTAGTCCTGAACCTGATTCAACTAAGCGGCCATCTTGGCCACCACACCAACCAGAAGCCTTTTCTTATTAACTTCCTCTTATATCCTGTTGGGGTGGGGGATTTGGGGGGGGGGGGGGCGAAAGTCTCTGTGAGCAACAGGGCTGAAAGTGGTCAGAGACTTATAGCTGACCACTGCACCAGGATCTCAGAGAACCAGAACTACTGTGGTAACAGATAGCGTGAAATTCTCTAATAGAATGAGATAAACCGTTGGAGACAAGGAAAGTCAACATTGTTTACATGGCTTGGACGCAAGAAGCGTCCATTTTTAATGTGTTTCTGTGCTAGACATGGTTCATTTTTTGGTGTTTTTTAGTGAAGCCATGGCTCATATCTTGTTGTGTTTCTGTCCTAGCCATGGTTCAAATCTTAGCTTGTGTGTGCTGGCCATGGCTCATATCTTGGTGTGTGTCATGTTAGTCATATCTCATATCTCGGTGTGTCCGTGTTAATCATGTCTCATATCTTTATGTGTGTCTGTGTTTAGTCATATCTCATATCTTAGTGTGTACCAGTGTTAGTCATATGTCATATCTTTGTGTGTGCATGTCTGGGTTAGTGATATCTCATATCTTTGTGTTCATGTTTATGTTAGTCATATCTCATATCTTTGTGTGTGCATGTCTGTGTTTGTCACATCTCATATCCTTGTGTGTGCATGGCTATGTTAGTCCCATCTCATATCTTTGTGTGTGCATATCTATGTTAGTCATATCTCTTATCTTTGTGTGCATGTCTATGTTAGGCATGTGTCATATCTTTGTGTGTGCATGTCAATGTCAGTTATATCTCATATCTTTATGTGCATGTTTATGTTAGTCATGTGTCATATATCTTGATGTGTGTCAGTGTTAGCCATGCCTCGTATCGCTGTGTGCATGTCTGCATTAGTCACATCTCATATCTTTGTGTGTGCATGTCTGTGTTAGTCACATCTCACATCTTTGTGTGTGTATGTCTGTGTTAGTCACATCTCACATCTTTGTGTGTCCGTGTCTGTGTTAGTCACCTCTAGTGACTCGGGCAGATGGTGCTCGTAAACCTGGGAGGGCCTACCATCTAAGGGCAGAATCCCCCTACAGAAAAGATCATCTGCTGCCTTGCAGGAAGATTGGGGACAATCAAAGGCTAGGGAAAGCAAACCCGAATAAAATGCTGGCTGAAATCGGATGCACTGGGCCACTGGCGCAGAACACAGTGCAACGTATTAACGGGTGTTCAGTCAGAGTGGATCTGACAGACTCAAATTGTGATGTTCTGTCTGTGGGGGCGATCAACACACTTAGCCTGACTGCTGACTTCATATGAGAGTCTGGAATCCTTACTCTGATTGAGTCCTGAACGCAGAGAGAGATTTTGATATTTACTCAACATCTTTCCTATGTCCCTAGGATCAGACTAACAAGTCTAGTCTGACCAAGTGAGTAGGGATCACAAAGGGAAGGTCACCCAATAGTCAAAAATGGCATGCTGGCGACAGTTCTGTTGGACCAAAACATGCAAATTAAACAGCAACATAAAATGTCTACACCCATTTAACATCCTTTCAAGGACGGATGATGAAAAAGACCAACTTTTTTCAGTCATCGGTTAAACACAAATAAACAAACATATCCCATCAGATGTTAAAGCAGTGAATCATTCTATCCACACTCTTCTGGGAGCAACAATCATTGATATTTGTTGTTGCTGTTTGCCTACTTCTCCACCTTTCTGTGGGTATACTTCAAGTTTTATGCTTCTCTCAACAAATGCCATGTGTGGTATGGAATCTCAAGGCAATCTCTACAAAACTGTTTTATTTGTTGATGTAGTTTAAGGTTTGTTCTGTGTCAACTCTTTTTTATATGATCTCATATCTAATTCTTTCTCTTTTCTTCTGTGTCAACTATTTTTTTATATGATCTCATATCTAATTCTTTCTCTTTTCTTCTGTGTCAACTATTTTTTATATGATCTCATATCTAATTCTTTCTCTTTTGTTCTGTGTCAACTCTTTTTTATATGATCTCATATCTAATTTTTTCTCTTTTGTTCTGTGTCAACTCTTTTTTTTATATGATCTCATATCTAATTCTTTCTCTTTTGTTCTGTGTCAACCCTTTTTTTATATGATCTCATATCTAATTCTTTCTTTTTGACTTATCTTTACTGTGTCAAATGTTTCTTTATCCTAATGAGAACTGTGTTTGGTGTTGTTGGAGGTTGTCCCAACTTTTGACTTATCTTTACTGCATCAAATGTTTCTTTATCCTAATGAACACTGTGTTTGGTGTTGTTGGAGGTTGTCCCAACTTTTGACTTATCTTTACTGTGTCAAATGTTTCTTTATCCTAATGAGCACTGTGTTTGGTGTTGTTGGAGGTTGTCCCAACTTTTGACTTATCTTTACTGTGTCAAATGTTTCTTTATCCTAATGAGAACTGTGTTTGGTGTTGTTGGAGGTTGTCCCAACTTTTGACTTATCTTACAGCATCAGCATGTTTATTTCTTTAGCTGTTTTACCATCCTTATAAAATGCTGTTTCTAGAACGTGTAATGTACCTTGTAAATTCAAAGATAAAATAAATCATAAATAAGTAAAGCAAAAGTAACCCATCATGCCCTGTGGTCTACAGTGAATACGGAGTTATGGACCACATTTTCTATAACCATCCACATATTTATGGTGTTGTGGTCTGTATCGTGTCAGGCTTGCATTCACAAAGAATGTCTTTGGTACAAATTTGCATATACTGAAATGGATAGGTCACTTGCCTAGAAGAGATCCGGATATAGCCACATGAACATGCAGTTTATTCAAGAGACAAGATAAAAGATGACAGACTAAAAGTAACCTGGTAACAAACAGTGCTGGCAGTATAAAGACAATCTGGCAATGAGCAGTGGATGCAGAAATAAACATTGCAACCACACTTGAACCTGGTAAAAAAATACTTGAACCATTCAGTTGTTGTTGCTCAACAAGACAATCAGCCACTGGGTCCTTCGTGGTCTAGAGGTAAAGCTGACCTCTGGGCAGAAAGGTCCTAGGTTTCAATCCCACCACAGGCAGTTGGAATTTTTGAATCTGTGGTTTCTTTATGACTTAACCCTCCCCAGGTCTTTGAGTAGTGAGATCCAACATCTAGCCCTCTAAGACAGCTGCAAAATACAGGGAGTCTTGCATGCATTTTGCACATTTTACGGAACCTTTGATAGTTGGAAATTGAAAAGAGTAGGTCAATAAATGGCCACAGCTCTGGCAAAATTGATAGAAAAAATCCATTCAAAAACATAACAACTCTTGACAAATAAAAAAAAAAAGTACTACTTATAACCGACACTTTCTTGCTCCTTTCAAGCTACGCTGAGAACCACGTAGCAGCCCGCCTTCCACACACTGATAGGCCAGCTGACCTCAACTGGCACTTGATGCAGTGAAGGCTCGTCAAGACCTGAGCCTTCGCTTGTTCAGTTGTCAACACCTTCCAGGGACACCTAGTGACCACCCGCATCACTGAACACGTGACCTACTTGTGGACTGCTTGGCGTTTGACCTCAACGCCGGAATTTGCGTTGTATCACTTGCACGTATGATCAGCAATCATTACAGCACACATGCACTGGACTTGAAGGTGTGTGAATTGCCTTGATGAACTGACAAGCCGAGTCAACCTCTGCCTGTGATAGATGGTCACTGCTCCAAACTGCCGCCACGTTTGACTCTGCCCTTGTATGACACCCTTGACTGGGTTGATCGTTGCTCGTCGTATTCCGCGCTGTTTAGTGTTACACTGTCGGTTATTTGCAAACCAGCTTCGTTCTTCACTAGGGACAGACAAATACAGTTAGCGCTCGAACAAGCATTGACTCAACACCAGATAAAAAGAACCCACCTGTGGTTTTATTCTCGACAATGTCCATCTCACATAACATGTTCACATGCACAATTATAATAGTATGTTCGCAACCTCACATACATTGCCCGCTCACTTTGCGGTTTTCCCTAGCGTTATCTCTGACACTACACAGTCAGATTGCTGCACTATCTCACACCACTCTGGCCTCTCCTAACTTCCTCTAAATAGTAGTTGCCTAGGAATTCTCCCACTAGTACCCCACAGCAACCAGATTGCTACCCATGAAGCGGGCGATATTAATTTTGCTCACTTCGCCTATCTTGTTATCTCCTGGAGCGTCATACTCCGTATCTAGCCCTGTCTTGGTTGATAGGGCCCTAGCGAGCCTGTCTCACTCAGCGCCACGTACACTGCGCAGTGTCGCTGCCTGCACATCCCACTATCTTGTCATGCTTCCCCACGAAGCTTGACTCATTACTTCTCCTCCCTACTGTCACTTGAATGGTCATAGTTGCTAAACTACACCACTACCTTCTAGCTCGCTGCTTCTCATGAAGCCTAAGTTGGTGAGATTAACTCACGAACACTAATTTGTTCATTGTGGCAAATAGCCCAACTACACTTTATCCTCATGTTTGATGAGGATGAACGTGGTGAACTAACTCACAATTTGACATTATCTATTTGTTGCTGCAATTTGCACAACTACATTTTGTCTTCATATGTCTGATGAAAATTCACTTAGTGAACTAATTCATAATTGAACACTAACTATGTTGGTTGCTACTACGTTCACACTATCCTATCACTACTCTATAACACTTCGGCTTAACACTGCTCCTGGAATAAGGTCTGTTCCCTGTCGCGACCACACATCAACTAACTTACTTATTCACTTTTGGGTGACTAACTCTACCCTGTTCCCGGTACCTGTTGCCACACAAAAAACACACAACTGTCCGTATCGAACCTTCGCTTTCTCTCGAATGAATCTCCCAACCTATTCTTTGTCTCACCTTTTCTCCCTTCCACTAATCATAGCCCTTTGTTACAGCCCAGCCTCGTTTCTACATTGTCTTATAATTCCCGTGCCTCACGAAGTGTTCACCTCTCGTGGATCCCATGATTCTATTTTACTCACCCTTCTTATCTCCCCTCGATTTCTCCTACCTCACTCCCATCTTATCGTACACTCTTTAATCACTGCTACCTCCCTGCTTCATACTGAAATCAGAGAATATCTGCCTGTATGGTGAGGGACATCTAAGCACATGGCTGTCAGTGTGAAAAATAGAGAAAAAGTTATATTCACGCAAAATTCAACCCTTAGGTTTTCACAAGAGATGTAAAGCTGCGTACACAAATAAACTTGTCTGCCACTGATTACTTTGTGTGACAGCAGCCTCGTAAAAGTAAAAAAAGAAAATGCAAATTCTATAGTTCAAAAATAAGAAGAAAGTGTGAGTTCTATAGTTAAAAAAATAAGAAGAAAGTGTGAGTTCTATAGTTAAAAAAATAAGAAGAAAGTGTGAGTTCTATAGTTCAAAAAATAAGAAGAAAGTGCGAGTTCTATAGTTAAAAAAATAAGAAGAAAGTGTGAGTTCTATAGTTAAAAAATAAGAAGAAAGTGTGAGTTCTATAGTTCAAAATTAAGAAGAAAGTGCGAGTTCTATAGTTAAAAAATAAGAAGAAAGTGCGAGTTCTATATTTTAAAAATAAGAAGAAAGTGTGAGTTCTATAGTTAAAAAAATAAGAAGAAAGTGCGAGTTCTATAGTTAAAAAAATAAGAAGAAAGTGCGAGTTCTATAGTTAAAAAAATAAGAAGAAAGTGTGAGTTCTATAGTTAAAAAAATAAGAGGAAAGTGCGAGTTCTATAGTTAAAAAAATAAGAAGAAAGTGTGAGTTCTATAGTTAAAAAAATAAGAAGAAAGTATGAGTTCTATAGTTAAAAAAATAAGAAGAAAGTATGAGTTCTATAGTTCAAAATTAAGAAGAAAGTGTGAGTTCTATAGTTAAAAAAATAAGAAGAAAGTGCGAGTTCTATAGTTAAAAAAATAAGAAGAAAGTGCGAGTTCTATAGTTAAAAAAATAAGAAGAAAGTGCGAGTTCTATAGTTAAAAAAATAAGAAGAAAGTATGAGTTCTATAGTTCAAAATTAAGAAGAAAGTGTGAGTTCTATAGTTAAAAAAATAAGAACAAAGTGCGAGTTCTATAGTTCAAAAATAAAAAGAAAGTGCGAGTTCTATAGTTCAAAAAGAGGAAAAAAAGAAAGTGCCATCTCTAGTGAGATGTAAAGGATAGAGGGTGTTAGTTACCAGATTTTTCGACAGCTGGCACATGATGTTGTTGGTATTAGGACAGGCCATATTTTATCCCTCCAATGAGGTTACCTCATTTAAGGCTGTGTGAACCCAGAAGTGTTTCCTGTGTGTTACTGGGGGCTTCATTATGAGGGAAGTAACGAATAGTGACACTGTGACCTTCCAGGCATGTCGTAAGAGGCAACTAAGGACTTTGATCGATGGCTTGACAAGCTGTCATTGTAAAAAGTATTGTTATGGAAACAGCGCCATATATTTTAGAAGCAGCTGCAATATGTGCCATTTTGGCACACAAGGTTTCTGTTTTTGAGATTGTGGTTCCTGCCCTATGTGCCGTTTTCGGCTCAAAAGGACAATAGATAGATAGATAGAACCCAGAAGCCAGTTGGCTTTTGGATCAAATCTGACCTCTGGACCTCACTGATCTAGTTCATTAAGCACTGCTCTATGATGGCTGCCTAATTTAAAAATAAAATGTTATTAAAACTAAAGTCGTGTGATAACACAGACACTATTGAAGCTTATCAATTCTGTTTTTTTTTAGTTTAGTTTAGTTTAGTCAACAAGTCATTTTTATTGCACAACAGACAACTCCCACAGTGCTGAGATCCCCCTCCTCAACACATTCGCCAGTATGAAGCACACCCCACCACACGCTAGTAAAAGCACTGAAGATGGCTTCAGCTCAGATACACAAACTCCATAGCACCAACAAAAACCTTGACCCCAATCTCCTTAGTTGCCTTATACAACATGCATGGCAGGTGACAGTGGCTATATTCTTTTCTCCCCTCAGTGTGTTAATGATCATCTAATGCTTCTTGTTCTCTGAGAACATCAATTATTTGGATGTGCCACACTTTGAGTTGAGTCTATCATTTGATTAATTCATTAAACCTTGATGTCTTTCAGAGGAGATGTACAGAGCCAAGCTAAACTGTGAGAGACCAGGCCTTGGGGACTACATTAATGCTGTCCTTGTACCGGTAAACATGTTCTTGAGATATCTGTTCTGGGAGAATTGTAACTTCTGATAATGATGAAGAGAACAATCAATAATGAATAAGATAAATACCTGTGAGATGACATGTGTGATCTCCCACAGAATAATGTATTCACCTCAGCCCATCAGAAAGAATCACTGTCTCTAGCCAGATCTCCCACAGAATATTGTATTCACCACCACCCAGCTGAAAGAATCTGTCTCTAGCTAGATCTCCCACAGAATATTGTTTTCACCACCACCCATCTGAAAGAATCACTGTCTCTAGCCAGATCTCCCACAGAATATTGTATTCACCACCACCCAGCTGAAAGAATCTGTTTCTAGCTAGATCTCCCACAGAACGTTGTATTCACCACCACCCATCTGAAAGAATCACTGTCTCTAGCCAGATCTCCCACAGAATATTGTATTCACCACCACCCAGCTGAAAGAATCTGTCTCTTGCTAGATCTCCCACCGAATATTGTTTTCACCACCACCCATCTGAAAGAATCACTGTCTCTAGCCAGATCTCCCACAGAACATTGCATTCACTACAGCCCATCTGAAAGAATCTCTGTCTCTAGCCAGATCTCCCACTTCTTCTGTTGTCATGTTCAAGATCTCCTTGATGTCTTGAAACCACCTTCTTCTGTCCCTGAAGCATCATCAAGGAACCTTACCTTCCATTAATCTGTAGAACTATATTTGGTTGCCTCCAATGATCCTCTTCTTGCTTGTTCATGAATTATTGTTGACTCACCAGCTTAATTACAGAACAATTTATCTTCTAATGCATTTGCTTGGTTTTCTTAATACATGATCTATCTATAACTTTCTGTTTGTTGATGTTGTTGACCTGTGGTAGATGGGATATGAGTTCTTTGATGTCAATGTTATTGTGTTGTCTTTACTTTACTTTTGTGATGAATAAAGATGTTGGCAATAATGAAGAAATAATGAATATTTACTTTTCTCTATGTTTAAATATTTACTTTTCTCTGTATGCAAATATTTACTTTTTTGTGTGTGAACATTGACTTTTCTGTGTGTGAACATTTACTTGCTTGTGTGTGAACATTTATTTTTTCTGTGTGTCAATATTCAGAGCTTGACCAAACAAAACCAGCAAGTGTTGACTCAACTTCCACAACCAGCGACGGTTGCAGACTTCTGGCGTCTCGTTGTTCAGTATCAGGTCAACCTGATTGTGGCTTTTGATGTCAACATGGGGGAAACTGATCCGGTAATATTTTTAGTTTTTATTTACACACACATACACACATATAAATTGTGAAAACATACATAACATATGCACACACATATATATGTATCCTACCTCTGCCTGACACTCTCCAATTAAAAAATGTGTACCTAACGCATTGAATTAAGAAAGGTAATAACAGTGAGTCAGTGCACTGGCCACTCATTATCCCTAAGAGCTGTGGCCTGGTAATGTGAAGTTTATTACTTCCCTCCTCTATAGGGTGATGATTGATGTTGATTGGATGTCATGGGATCAACATAAGCAGTTGGCTCTTAGTGTAATTCATCTGACAAGAGACAAGGAGGATGGAAACATAGAATGAGAAAAAGTTGATAGAGAGAAGAAGATATAAAATGATAAAGAGAATAACTCATCAGCAACCAAATAGTTCAAGTTAAGCTCGTAAATAATATTGACATGTTAAGTTGAGAGTTCACTTAGAGGTGAAGGTCACTGGCAAAATAGGACAATAACAAGATATGTAGATCTTAAATTGGGGAGGCCACCTACATTAAGGGTCACCTGGTGAGCGGGTGATATCTAGAATATAGAGAAGAATATAGTCACTTGACCAGGGAATGACCATGTCAAGCAGAAAAACAAGCAACTTTCAAGTTCAACTGGGAGGCACACAAACACCAGAAACTCACAGACATCTCTTTAGTTGACTGGGACCAGATATAGACTGTAAATAGCTGAGCACAGAGGGAGTAGGATTGTTTTTTTTTAATGATATTTTGAGATTAGATTTGCCTCCAAGTGATTCAGTGATGATTTGGTTGGATGTGTTCGCCCGATGACTAAAGTATTCTAGAGTATCGTGGTAGACTAGAATATTCCTCTTCATCATCTGCCCTTAAAAGGATGTTAAGTGGGTGTGTCTGCATTGTGTTGTGGTTTGCAGTATAACTGTTATATTTGCACCTTTCGGCCCAACACATCCAACTTCAGCATGACATTTTTGAGTACGGGTTGTCTTCCCTCTTCGATCCTTGCACGCTTGGCCACACTAGACAGGTTAGTCTGTTACTGGAGGCACCACGGAGAGGTGGAGTAGGGTCTGGATGGTTTTGGTTCACCGATCCTGGTGCAAGCCATCAGCTGTGGGTCGCTGACAACTTTCCAGCTCTGGTGCTGGGAGGTGCGCCTTCACGCAATGATTTGCAATCATAGCTCTACAGAGCCACTAATCAAGAGACTATCAGTGCTAATTTAGTATCCTAAGATAGAGTCTAATTATTCAAGAAGTGAGTTCGAGTTAGAAATAGTAGAAGAATTCCATAGTGATTGGTGCAGCTGAATTAGTCTAGATAAGAGAAATAAAAATGTGAATTATATGTGTTGGTCTACATGCTGCACAGAGACATTAGCAGAATGATAGAATAGCACTTGCCCGTGCGCTACCGGGGCCCGAAAGGGGAGTAAAGAATAGTGGCGCTGTACCCTACCAGGCATGTTCGTAAGAGGCGAGAAAGGAGGGTTGGGCATGGGACTGGCTATCCCATACTGTAAAAAAAAAATAAGCCGAAAAAACTTCACAAACATGGACAAGTCAAAGAAAGAAAAAGTTAATTCGCCATACAGGAAAGAGAAGGGCTCTCTGTCTAAGAGACATATGACACAAGCCGGAGAAAGCCGCAAGGAGTCCGGGTTGCTGACTCACCCTTTGTCTACCAGGAAATCCTCCAGAATTGGCACCTGGAATGTTCGTACTCTAAATGAACAAGGAAAAGCTGCACAGGTAGCAGCATAAATGTCAAACTACAAGATAGATATTCTGGAAATGTGTGAAACAAGATGGCTAGGAACAGGTAAAATAAAACTAAATACAGGAGAGATGATTTTATCATCAGGACACCAGGAACCTGGAGCACAACATAGTGAAGGGGTAACTATAATGCTATCAAGGAATGCACAGAAGACACTAATAGAATGGGAAGCAGTAGGACTGAGACTAATGAGAGCAACATTTAAAACAACCAAAAACAAAATAAAATTACACATTATCCAATGCTATGCACCAACCAACGAAAAAGATGATTTAGTTAAAGATGATTTCTATAAACAGCTACAATGTCAGATGGATGCAAGAGGAGCCAAGGATATTATAATCTTGATGGGAGACCTAAATGCTAAAGTAGGATCAGACAACAGAGGCTTCGAAGAGATTATGGGAAAACATGGACTTGGAGATATAAGTGAGAATGGAGAGATATTTGTGAATTTCTGCGCCCTTAATCAAGTGAGCCTAGGAGGAACAATATTCCAACACAAAAGAATACACAAAGCTACATGGGTGTCACCAGATCATAGAACGGAAAATCAAATTGATCACATATGTATTAATAATAAGTTTAAGTCATCCTTACAGAATGTAAAAGTATATAGAGGGGCAGATATAGCTTCTGATCATCATCTTCTGATAGCTAAACTTAAAATTAAACTAAAAAGGTACACTACAACGAATAAGGGTAGAAGGTATTTCAATGTAGGGTTCCTTAAAGAATAAGGAATTAAAGATAAATTCGCACTCACAATATCAAACAAATACCAAGTCCTCCAACAACTAGAAATACAATAAATATAGAAGATCATTGGAAACAGGTAAAAGATATATGGAACGAGACATGCGAAGAAACACTAGGGAAAAGAGAACGCCAGAATAAGGCATGGATGACAGCAGAGACCCTGGATAAAATTAAAGAAAGAAAGAACAAAAAAGCAGACATAAATAAAAACAAAACGAGAAGTAATAAAGCCAAGACACAGGAAGCTTACACAGAGGTGAACAAAGAAGTGAGAAGATGCATTAAAAGGGATAAGAGGAAATATATAGATGAACTAGCCAAAGTAGGCAGAAGAAGCAGCAATTAAAGGGAATATGAAAGAACTGTACAACAGCACAAAGAAATTAAGTGGAAAATACAAACAGATCAATGCCTTTATTAAAGATAAGAAAGGAAATCTGCTTAGTAATATAAGGGAACAAATGGAGAGATGGAAAGAGCACTTTGAAGAACTTTTGAACAGACCCGGCTCAAATAATCCTCCAGATATACTACCAGCAGAAGAAGAGTTACACGTTAACTGTGCAAAACCTAGCAAAGAAGAAATAATGAAAGCCATCAAACTATTAAAAAATGGTAAAGCCACAGGACCAGATGAAATTCCTTCGGAAGCCATCAAAGCAGATATTAACACCTCTACCAAGATGCTACATAATCTATTAGATAAAATTTGGGAGAGGGAAGAAATACCTAAAGACTGGAACGAAGGTTATATGATCAAACTACCAAAGAAAGGAAGTTTACAGGAGTGCACAAATTATAGGGGAATTATGCTACTATCAGTGCCAGGGAAAATATTAAGCAGAATCATTCTGGAGAGACTAAAAGAGGCCATAGAGAAACATTTGAGAGATGAACAAGCAGGTTTTAGGAAGAACAGATCATGTGCTGATCAAATAACTACTCTATGTATAATAGTTGAACAAAGTTTAGAACTAAAATCCCCACTTTATATTGGATTCATAGATTACGAAAAGGCATTTGATAGTTTAGACAGAAGAATGCTTTGGAAGTTGCTGAGTCATTACGGAATCCCCATAAAGTTTATTAACCTGATAAAAACAATGTATGAAGGAACAAAATGTAGTGTGGTGCATGAAGGACAGATTACAGAAGCATTTGAAATAAGAACAGGAGTAAGGCAAGGATGCCTTCTGTTTCCATTTCTCTTTCTACTGGCCATAGATTGGATTATGAAAATAACTCAAAACAACAGAAATGGAATCCAGTGGTCACTGACCAAACAACATGTTTCAATACTAGGTCCTCTATATCGACAGCTCCCACCCCCAACTTCATTAATCTGTCTGTTTTTATAAAGACTTCTACCGGGAAGACCAGCTGCAAGGTAAAGTGAGATCTTGATCAGCTGTGGGTTGATGACCTTGGTGTGATAACCGCAGATATCTAATTAGATCTCCCCACTACCATATAAGATAATATATGATAGTTGGATCTTCTCACTGCCACATAAGGTAATATGTGATAGTTGGATCTCCCACAATAGTTAATATGTAATAGTTGAATCTCAGACTCCCATATAACATAATATGTGATAGTTGGATCCCCCTACCCCTACTGCACACAGCCATTTAAGATAATATGTGATAGTTGAATCCCCCCACTCCCATATAACATAATATGTGATAGTTGGATCTTGCACTCCCATATAAAGTATGATGTGATAGTTGGAGTTTCTGCTCCCATATAACATAATATGTGATAGTTGGATCTTGCACTCCCATATAAAGTATGATGTGATAGTTGGAGTTTCTGCTCCCATATAACATAATATGTGATAGTTGGATATCCAACTCCCATATAAGAAAATATGTGATTGATGTATTTCTGCCCAATGTGCAGTCTTTGACTCTAAAGGAACTAACTATAGTCCGTTCAGATTCGTTTGCCTAGACATTAATTTATTTTTTTCAAAAACTTATTGTTCATTTGCATTGATCTTTTGAAGTTAGGTTTAGAATACTAATGTCGCTATAAAAATATTTTTTTATCAAAGAAATGTGATCCAGTTTCAAAGATGCCTTATTTAACCTATATTAAAAAAAAGTTAATCGATATTATAAACACCGGCGGGATTATGTAGATGCTTACATCTCACAGCTGATTCTTTAACATATAGGCATGACCTTCACGGCTGAATGCGCACCGTCCTAAAATAGTTATGTTTCCACTATAAATTTTATAAAGAAATGTTACATATGAAATTTCCCGTTTAGCACAAAATGACATTTTAGCCGAAACCGGAAATTATGTGACGTCAAAATCACGGCCGTAGACTCGAGTTCGAGTCATAATTCAGAGGCAAATCTCAATATTTACAGAAAGGAGGCGGCACTATCCATATTATCTTCTGCAAGTCTATGTGAGAATGAATATAAAGGAAAAATATTTTACTGAGCATAACATTGCTATAAAGATTTATCAATACTTCTGCAGAGAGCGTAAAAAGGGACATCTTTATTGTTCTTTATCAAACCCTGAGAAGAGAACAATGCATATTTTAGGTTTGTGTAAACGTTCATTTGATCGAATAGTTAAAGGAAGCGGATATTTATTGCCAACAAATGCAAGAAAGCAAGGAAGGAAAGAAACGTTAGACAGTTTTGATAAGGACCTAGTAAAAAGAGAAATCTGTCGAATGTTTGATATAAACGAAGAAGTGACACTTAGAAAGTTGAAGCTTTGGCTGAAAACTAACAACGACATTGAAATATCAAAAATTTCATTATGGAAAATATTAAGAAGTGCAGGCTTCACCTTTAGAAAGTATGCTGGTGGAAAAAAACATTATTTGTGAGAAGCCACATCTAGTAGCTCTTAGAAGCAAGTATTTACGTGAAGTGAAGGAAATGCGCGAAAATGATTATGATATTGTTTATTTAGATGAAACTTGGATCAACGCTCATCATACAAATGAAAAGGAATGGCAGTTAGCAGATGGAAGTATTAAAAGATCAGTACCAAGCAGTAAAGGGCAACGTTTGATAGTTGCACATGCAGGTAGCAGACATAATGGGTTGTTGCAGAATGCTCATCTCGTTTTCATTTCAAAATCCATAGACAATAGAGACTACCACTCCGAAATGAATGGGCACATATTTAAAGACTGGATCGAGAAAAGTATCCTTCCAATATTAGATCGACCTTCTTGTCTGATAATGGACAATGCTTCATACCATAACGTAGTTAACGTAGAAGATAGAATCCCAACATCATCAAGTACAAAAGATGCAATCAAAACGTGGCTCATAAAAGAACACATACAAGTTAACGACAGCTACTTGAAACCCGAATTGCTTAGCCTTGTAAAACAGACACAACGTACAAAGATATTTAAAATAGACAAGTTAATTCAAGAACATGGCCATAGATGTTTGAGACTACCTCCATATCATGCACACTTAAATCCTATAGAACTAGTTTGGGCAAAAGTTAAAGGACACGTAGCATATACAAATAAAACTTTCAAATTATGCGATGTTGAGACACTTACAAATCAGGCTCTATCAAATATAAATAAAGACTACTGGGTAAAATGTGAGGATCATGTGTTACGACAAGAAGAGAAATATTGGAAAAAGGATGGTTTGTTGTTTGTTCAGCCGAAAGCAGTAATCGACCTATTTGACTCGTCTGATTCTGAATGATCATTACTCTGATTAAGTCTACAGATAAATAGTTTGATTTGCAAAATTTCCTAGTTGATTTGTTAAACAGTTTATTGTTCAAGACCACCCAAGCAATCAAAAATATGTTATAAGCAAACCAACAACCATTACTTTGAATGGAAGCCTGCTTGAGTCAGTACAGAAGTTCAGCTATCTTGGATCCACTATTACAGCCACACTTTCCTTAGATGAGGAACTAAATGTACGTATTTGAAAGGCAGCGACAACATTTGGGAAACTCACACCAAGAGCATGGAACTATATCAAATTTACTCTACGAACAAAAGTTCTATATATAATTTAAAATTTTTATACTTGCCACCAAGTAAAATTTTATGGACACGCCTATGGGTCATCGTTGCACTAGATTACTGTAAAACATTTTGATTAGGGTCAAAATAATAGTTACATGGGCAAAGATCAAAGGAATTCGCCGCTTTAAGAAAACCGTTATAGCTAGACATCGAGTAACACATATGTTCTCGTGACATGGACATTTTAACACCGTATGCCAAAAATCATGTGAAATCATCAAGAACTTTTTGAATTATAAATCATAACATCTCGGCAAACGAATCTGAACGGACTATAACTTGCATTTACATGCTTCCTTGTTTTGTATTTCCAGACAATCGCTGACTACTTGTCCCCTAGTGATGGGGTTACTTCCTCTTTGTTAAAAATTAAAACGGAGCCAGCATCAAATACTGAAAACTGGAGACAACAGAAGCTAGTCATTACCATGGAAACAGAGTTGGGGAAATTAAAAAATGTAACACCTGTAAGTTAAATTCAATTTTGTTTCATTAAAGCTTCTCTTATCAGTCAATTTTTGCAATACACTTCACTTCTGTAAGTTTGTGGTAGTTGTCAGTTTGTCTTAAATTTCACTTCTGTGAGTTTATCTTGGACATCACTTCTATCATCATCATCAAGTACCGGGCCTACTGGCATAGGTGATCATGTCTCTCCACAACTTTCGATCTCGGCAGCTATTTATCATTTCTGTTGTTGACCTTCTGCCAAGCCATTCTCTTAAGCTGTCTGTTATTTTTTTCTCTTTGCTTCCCTCTATCTCTTCGTCCCTCAATTTTTCCAGTTGTTACAATATATTCCAGTTGTTCTCTTCTCATTACATGGCCAAAAAATGATGATTGTTTCTTCCTAATATTGGAAATCAGCTCTCTTTTTGCTTTGACCTCTCTCAGAACATCTTCATTACTCTTCTTAGCTGTCCATGATTCTCTCAACATTCTTCTGTAAAACCACATTTCTACAGACTCCAGTGATTTTCTTGTCTGTTGTCCTATTGTCCATGATTCACATCCATATGTTAAGACTGGCTCTACATAACATTTAAGAAGTGATATAAAATATATATATAAAATAATCACTTCTATATGTTTGTATTATACGTCACTTCTATATGTTTGTATTATACATCACTTCTAAATGTTTGTATTATACATCACTTCTATATGTTTGTATTATACATCACTTCAGTGAATTTGTTTTAGCCTTCATTTCTGTAGATGTGTTTTCTTTAATTGTCACTTTGTCAAAGTTTGTCTTTGCTGTCACTTCTGTAAATCTATTATTTATTAAGTTTGTCTTTGCTGTCACTTCTGTAAATCTATTATTTATTAAGTTTGTCTTTGCTGTCACTTCTGTAAATCTATTATTTATTAAGTTTGTCTTTGCTGTCACTTCTGTAAATCTATTATTTATTAAGTTTGTCTTTGCTGTCACTTCTGTAAATCTATTATTTATTAAGTTTGTCTTTGCTGTCACTTCTGTAAATCTATTATTTATTACATTCTAAATCTCCAAATTTCCTCTCTCTCCAAAATATCTAACTGCCAAAATATGCATACACGTGCAAAGACTTGAATTTGGTTATTTGGTTATGGAAGGCCCCGGTATCACTGCAAACGAATTAAAATCCATAATTGCTCAACCGCCCGTGCCAGCGTAATCATCCGAATCTCATCTCCCAAACAAAGAAAGGTAACTGTAGTCCCCATCATAGCAGTCTCAGCACACGCCAAAAGACATAAGGTGAAACCGCGCAGAAAGTTAAAACAGCCAACTGTTCCCTGTCATACGATATCATCATTCATCGAAAGCAATTGGAATATCGAAACATGATCACAACGGATGAGAAACACAGCTCACGGTGTGCACAGAGCACTTAACTCAGTAGCTCCTGCAACAAGCCGGACTTGGAATATGAGGAAACTGCAACAAGGAACACTTGAATGTTGAAGAGAAGTGACTTATTTATAAATAAAACTCTCTGAGGAAATTAAAATATGGTCACATTAAAAGGCATAATGGGCTGGAAAGAAAGGTAATGGAGGGCATGGTTCCAGGAAGATGAGACAGGCATGGACAGTGAACAAGGTGGTTTCAAAACATCAGAGTCCTTGAACTTGCAAACAAAAAAAGTTGAAGATCTGGCTGAAGACAGGGAGCTGTGATAGTTGCAATATTCTGCAAATGATATGCAACTAGATGATGATCTCATATTGTCCTAAATAGTATCTTTAATCTTATAATGACTCCACATGAACTAATATATTTATAATTTTCTTGCATGATCTTCTACTGTCAAAATGTTTTCATATTCTCACTGTATCCTCTCTTGGAATGTCCTCACACACATATTGTCCTGCACTCAAAATGTCCTCAAACACATATTGTCCTGTACTCAAAATGTCCTCAAACACATATTGTCCTGTACTAAAAATGTCCTCAAACACATATTGTCTGTACTCAAAATGTCCTCAAACACATATTGTGCTGTACTCAAAATGTCCTCAAACTCATATTGTCCTGTAATCAAAATGTCCTCAAACACATATTGTGCTGTACTCAAAATGTCCTCAAACACATATTGTCCTGCACTCAAAATTGTCCTCAAACACATATTGTCCTGTACTCAAAATGTCCTCACACACATATTGTCCTGTACTCAAAATGCCCTCAAACACATATTGTCCTGTACTCAAAATGTCCTCAAGCACATATTGTGCTGTACTCAAAATGTCCTCACACACATATTGTCCTGTTTTCAAAATGTCCTCAAACACATATTGTCCTGCACTCAAAATTGTCCTCAAACACATATTGTCCTGTACTCAACATGTCCTCACACACATATTGTGCTGTACTCATAATGTCCTCAAACACATATTGTCCTGTACTCAAAATGTCCTCAAGCACATATTGTGCTGTACTCAAACTGTCCTCACACACATATTGTCCTGTACTCAAAATGTCCTCAAACACATATTGTGATGTACTCAAGATGTCCTCATACACATATTGTCCTGTACTCATAATGTCCTCAAACACATATTGTGTTGTACTCAAAATGTCCTCAAACACATATTGTGTTGTACTCAAAATGTCCTCACACACATATTGTCCTCAAATACATATTGTGCTGTACTCAAAATGTCCTCAAACACATATTGTCCTGTACTCAATATGTCCTCAAACACATATTGTGTTGTACTCAAAATGTCCTCAAACACATACTATCCTTTTTACTTAAAATACCATACCCTCACATTAATTATCTCCACACACTCAAAAGATCCTCGCACACACAAATGTCCTTACACTCTTAAAGTCCTTACACTTATAATGTCTCAACACAGATAAAGTCCTTACGCTTATAATGTCTCAACACAGATAAAGTCCTAACACTTATAATGTCTCAACACAGATAAAGTCCTGATTCATAGAATATGTTTACATCCTTTAACCTCATAAAGAGCTTACATTAAGGAGCTTACACTTAAATTGTCTTTACACAAAAAGCTTCACATTAACCTCATCCCACTCAAAATGTCCTAACAAAAGAAGTGCTCTAGCACTCATAATGTCCTCACACTTAAAATATCCTGACATGAATGTCCCCACACTTAAAATATCCTGACATGAATGTCCTCACACTTCAAATATCCTGACATGAATGTCCTCACACTTCAAATATCCTGACATGAATGTCCTCACACTTCAAATATCCTGAAATGAATGTCCTCACACTTCAAATATCCTGACATGAATGTTCCCACACTTCAAATATCCTGACATGAATGTTCCCACACTTCAAATATCCTGACATGAATGTCCCCACACTTCAAATATCTTGACATGAATGTCCTCACACTTCAAATATCCTGACATGAATGTCCTCACATTTCAAATATCCTGACATGAATGTCCTCACATTTCAAATATCCTGACATGAATGTCCTCACTTTCAACAACAGAAAACTGACCACAATGTGACCCATGTAGCAAGCACAAGTCCAGTCCTGGACATGAGAACAGAGCTGGCCTTTGTTCAGCACATCCGGTCATTGCAGCAAGAAATTGGAGAAGGCAGAACTATCTACATGTGCAGGTAGTTAGTTACATGGATCATAGTTGATTACATAAATCATAGTTGATTACATGTTGATCATTGATTACATAAATAAAACAGGGTTTTAGGCAAGGTTGTACGCTGTCACCAGCTTTTTAAATATCTATAATAAAAAAAAAAGTAAAGTACCCCCGTCACGCCAAGTGGCGTATAGGGAAATATGGTGTTAGTGACCCTATATTTTACAGACCTTCAGCACATGATTTTTGGGGTAATGTGGTCGGTATTACGCCCGTGCTGCTTTACTTTCCCAGAAAAATATCCGGTACCCATTTAAGGCTGGGTGAACCCGGAAGCCGTCGGTTGGGATTGAACCCTACCCCTTGTCCTTTGTAGTCCAGTTCACTAACCACTGAGCTATCGCAGCTCATTTAAATATCTATAGTGAGATTAATTTAAGATCCATAAGGGCATGCCTGGAATAGCAGTCGGAGGTCATAATATAAATAATCTTAGGTATGCTGATGATACAGTCTTAATCGCTAAGAGTGAAAATGAGTTACAAGTAATGTTAGACATTATAGTGAAAGAAAGCAGAAATAAAGGACTCACACTTTAATAGCAAAAAGACAGAAGTAATGGTAACAAAAAAGAAAAAGACATCACCTCAGTGCAAAATAAAGACAAGTAGAACAATATTAAAACAGGTAAATAATTTAAATATCTGAGAACAATGTTAACCTCAGACGGAAGATGTACAAAAGAGGTGAGATGCAGAATGGCTCAGGCAAAAGCAGCTTTCCAAAAAATGAGGAAGATACTATGCAATCCATTTTTGACAATATAAACAAGAAAATAGTTCTTAAATGTTATGTAGAGCCAGTCTTAACATATGGATGCGAATCATGGGCAATAGGACAACAAACAAGAAAATCACTGGAGACTGTAGAAATGTGGTTTACAGAAGAATGTTGAGAATACCATGGACAGCTAAGAAGAGCAGTGAAAACGTTCTGAAAGAGGCCAAAGCAAAAAGAGAGCTAATATCCAATATTAGGAATAAACAATGATAATTTTTTAGTTATGTAATGATAAGGGAACAGCTGGAATATATTGTAACAACTGGGAAAGTTGAAGGACAAAGCGATAAAGGGAAAAAAAGAGAAAAGATACCAGACAGCTTAAGAGAATGGCTTGGCAGAAGGTCAACAACAAAAATGATAAATAGCTGTTGAGATAGAAGGTTGTGTGTGATGGTTGTAAAGCACAAATGTCAGAGCTTGCTGTAAGTCAATGGATTTACCCCCATTTAATGTCTTTCTAAGAGCAGACAATGGAGACTTGCAGTTGCAGAGGAATATAATTCACCAACATATATACATATAGGAGAAGACAGCATCAAGTGATTTTCTTTAATAACTAAAAGATTAATCAATTATCTTGTTCACCATTACCATAATTAATTTTAACTCAAGTTAATGATAATTTCATGCAAATTCAAACTAATTTCACACTCTGTTTAATGGTAATTTTGTGCAGACGTCAGGTACTATCATGAAAATGGGTGATAATTTTACAGTAATTCAATATTAACCAATAATGAAGCTTGAAAGAGTAAGTAAAGAGCCCCCGTCACGCCAAGTGGTGTATAGGGAATATGGTGTTAGTGACCATACATTTGACAGACCATCAGCACATGATTTTTGGGGTAATGTGAATAATGAAGCTTGTGTCATAAACCCTAAATGATTTGATCAAAGCTATTTTGTTTCTTTCCTTGCTAGAAGATAATGTAGACTGCTTTTTGTCAAAACCGTACACCAAGTAAAGCTCTCATAAGTTGGTCATGTAATTTCACATAGAATTTCAATAATTGATTGTTGTACAAATAGAGCTTAATTCAAATGGATCTAAAATAAAGAACCATTAATACAATTATCACACAAGTTAAATACAATTCATACAGATTAATTCACACATTTGAATGATTTTTATTGGAAGTGAATATTCCCCCTTTCCTCAAATGTTGTCTTCTCCCATCAGAGATGGTGCTACATTGTGTGGTTTGGCCTGTGTCTTGTCTCTGCTGCTGGACAGAATGGACAACAACCAGTGCCAGACCATTCCTCTGGTAGTTGGTGTCATCAAAGCTATAAGACCTGAGATTATTCCAACTCTGGTAAGCTTTAGTCACCATATTTATTGTTTGCCTCATCAGTTAAATCCAAATTTTCAAATGAAAAGAATTTTAAGTGAAGAATTTTGAATTTTAGCATGTAACATTTTCTTCCATAAATAATTTTTCTTTGTCTTTATATGGATTAGAAATATTTGAAGCAAGTTCATATTTATAAGGAATCAAGTGTTCAGACAAGTAAAATTATTGTTTCGTTGTAATTTATCTTCTTCTCTGTTTTTAACTTCCTGATGTACCCAACTAGGGTGTCAGCAGAGAGTTCTAGTTCTGATACTTCTGGGAGTCTCTGATGTTGTCTGGTAGTCTCTGATGTTGTCTGGTAGTCTCTGATGTTGTCTGGTAGTCTCTGATGTTGTCTGGTAATCTCTGATGTTGTCTGGTAGTCTCTGATGTTGTCTGGTAGTCTCTGATGTTGTCTGGTAGTCTCTGATGTTGTCTGGTAGTCTCTGATGTTGTCTGGTAGTCTCTGATGTTGTCTGGTAGTCTCTGATGTTGTCTGGTAGTCTCTGATGTTGTCTGGTAGTCTCTGATGTTGTCTGGTAGTCTCTGATGTTGTCTGGTAGTCTCTGATGTTGTCTGGTAGTCTCTGATGTTGTCTGGTAGTCTCTGATGTTGTCTGGTAGTCTCTGATGTTGTCTGGTAGTCTCTGATGTTGTCTGGTAGTCTCTGATGTTGTCTGGTAGTCTCTGATGTTGTCTGGTAGTCTCAACAAATATCATGTGATACTGTTGTAGTTTCCTTGATGTTGTCTGGTAGTCTCAACCAATATCATGTGATACTGTTGTAGTTTCCTTGATGTTGTCTGGTAGTCTCAACCAATATCATGTGATACTGTTGTAGTTTCCTTGATGTTGTCTGGTAGTCTCAACCAATATCATGTGATACTGTTGTAGTTTCCTTGATGTTGTCTGGTAGTCTCAACCAATATCATGTGATACTGTTGTAGTTTCCTTGATGTTGTCTGGTAGTCTCAACCAATATCATGTGATACTGTTGTAGTTTCCTTGATGTTGTCTGGTAGTCTCAACCAATATCATGTGATACTGTTGTAGTTTCCTTGATGTTGTCTGGTAGTCTCAACCAATATCATGTGATACTGTTGTAGTTTCCTTGATGTTGTCTGGTAGTCTCAACCAATATCATGTGATACTGTTGTAGTTTCCTTGATGTTGTCTGGTAGTCTCAACCAATATCATGTGATACTGTTGTAGTTTCCTTGATGTTGTCTGGTAGTCTCAACCAATATCATGTGATACTGTTGTAGTTTCCTTGATGTTGTCTGGTAGTCTCAACCAATATCATGTGATACTGTTGTAGTTTCCTTGATGTTGTCTGGTAGTCTCAACCAATATCATGTGATACTGTTGTAGTTTCCTTGATGTTGTCTGGTAGTCTCAACCAATATCATGTGATACTGTTGTAGTTTCCTTGATGTTGTCTGGTAGTCTCAACCAATATCATGTGATACTGTTGTAGTTTCCTTGATGTTGTCTGGTAGTCTCAACCAATATCATGTGATACTGTTGTAGTTTCCTTGATGTTGTCTGGTAGTCTCTACCAATATCATGTGATACTGTTGTAGTTTCCTTGATGTTGTCTGGTAGTCTCAACCAATATCATGTGATACTGTTGTAGTTTCCTTGATGTTGTCTGGTAGTCTCAACCAATATCATGTGATACTGTTGTAGTTTCCTTGATGTTGTCTGGTAGTCTCAACCAATATCATGTGATACTGTTGTAGTTTCCTTGATGTTGTCTGGTAGTCTCAACCAATATCATGTGATACTGTTGTAGTTTCCTTGATGTTGTCTGGTAGTCTCAACCAATATCATGTGATACTGTTGTAGTTTCCTTGATGTTGTCTGGTAGTCTCAACCAATATCATGTGATACTGTTGTAGTTTCCTTGATGTTGTCTGGTAGTCTCAACCAATATCATGTGATACTGTTGTAGTTTCCTTGATGTTGTCTGGTAGTCTCAACCAATATCATGTGATACTGTTGTAGTTTCCTTGATGTTGTCTGGTAGTCTCAACCAATATCATGTGATACTGTTGTAGTTTCCTTGATGTTGTCTGGTAGTCTCAACCAATATCATGTGATACTGTTGTAGTTTCCTTGATGTTGTCTGGTAGTCTCAACCAATATCATGTGATACTGTTGTAGTTTCCTTGATGTTGTCTGGTAGTCTCAACCAATATCATGTGATACTGTTGTAGTTTCCTTGATGTTGTCTGGTAGTCTCAACCAATATCATGTGATACTGTTGTAGTTTCCTTGATGTTGTCTGGTAGTCTCAACCAATATCATGTGATACTGTTGTAGTTTCCTTGATGTTGTCTGGTAGTCTCAACCAATATCATGTGATACTGTTGTAGTTTCCTTGATGTCGTCTGGTAGTCTCAACCAATATCATGTGATACTGTTGTAGTTTCCTTGATGTCGTCTGGTAGTCTCAACCAATATCATGTGATACTGTTGTAGTTTCCTTGATGTCGTCTGGTAGTCTCAACCAATATCATGTGATACTGTTGTAGTTTCCTTGATGTCGTCTGGTAGTCTCAACCAATATCATGTGATACTGTTGTAGTTTCCTTGATGTCGTCTGGTAGTCTCAACCAATATCATGTGATACTGTTGTAGTTTCCTTGATGTCGTCTGGTAGTCTCAACCAATATCATGTGATACTGTTGTAGTTTCCTTGATGTTGTCTGGTAGTCTCAACCAATATCATGTGATACTGTTGTAGTTTCCTTGATGTTGTCTGGTAGTCTCAACCAATATCATGTGATACTGTTGTAGTTTCCTTGATGTTGTCTGGTAGTCTCAACCAATATCATGTGATACTGTTGTAGTTTCCTTGATGTTGTCTGGTAGTCTCAACCAATATCATGTGATACTGTTGTAGTTTCCTTGATGTTGTCTGGTAGTCTCAACCAATATCATGTGATACTGTTGTAGTTTCCTTGATGTTGTCTGGTAGTCTCAACCAATATCATGTGATACTGTTGTAGTTTCCTTGATGTTGTCTGGTAGTCTCAACCAATATCATGTGATACTGTTGTAGTTTCCTTGATGTTGTCTGGTAGTCTCAACCAATATCATGTGATACTGTTGTAGTTTCCTTGATGTTGTCTGGTAGTCTCAACCAATATCATGTGATACTGTTGTAGTTTCCTTGATGTTGTCTGGTAGTCTCAACCAATATCATGTGATACTGTTGTAGTTTCCTTGATGTTGTCTGGTAGTCTCAACCAATATCATGTGATACTGTTGTAGTTTCCTTGATGTTGTCTGGTAGTCTCAACCAATATCATGTGATACTGTTGTAGTTTCCTTGATGTTGTCTGGTAGTCTCAACCAATATCATGTGATACTGTTGTAGTTTCCTTGATGTTGTCTGGTAGTCTCAACCAATATCATGTGATACTGTTGTAGTTTCCTTGATGTTGTCTGGTAGTCTCAACCAATATCATGTGATACTGTTGTAGTTTCCTTGATGTTGTCTGGTAGTCTCAACCAATATCATGTGATACTGTTGTAGTTTCCTTGATGTTGTCTGGTAGTCTCAACCAATATCATGTGATACTGTTGTAGTTTCCTTGATGTTGTCTGGTAGTCTCAACCAATATCATGTGATACTGTTGTAGTTTCCTTGATGTTGTCTGGTAGTCTCAACCAATATCATGTGATACTGTTGTAGTTTCCTTGATGTTGTCTGGTAGTCTCAACCAATATCATGTGATACTGTTGTAGTTTCCTTGATGTTGTCTGGTAGTCTCAACCAATATCATGTGATACTGTTGTAGTTTCCTTGATGTTGTCTGGTAGTCTCAACCAATATCATGTGATACTGTTGTAGTTTCCTTGATGTTGTCTGGTAGTCTCAACCAATATCATGTGATACTGTTGTAGTTTCCTTGATGTTGTCTGGTAGTCTCAACCAATATCATGTGATACTGTTGTAGTTTCCTTGATGTTGTCTGGTAGTCTCAACCAATATCATGTGATACTGTTGTAGTTTCCTTGTTGTTGTCTGGTAGCCTCAACCAATATCATGTGATACTGTTGTAGTTTCCTTGATGTTGTCTGGTAGCCTCAACCAATATCATGTGATACTGTTGTAGTTTCCTTGATGTTGTCTGGTAGCCTCAACCAATATCATGTGATACTGTTGTAGTTTCCTTGATGTTGTCTGGTAGTCTCAACCAATATCATGTGATACTGTTGTAGTTTCCTTGATGTTGTCTGGTAGTCTCAACCAATATCATGTGATACTGTTGTAGTTTCCTTGATGTTGTCTGGTAGTCTCAACCAATATCATGTGACACTTGTAGTTTCCTTGATGTTGTCTGGTAGTCTCAACCAATATCATGTGATACTGTTGTAGTTTCCTTGTTGTTGTCTGGTAGCCTCAACCAATATCATGTGATACTGTTGTAGTTTCCTTGATGTTGTCTGGTAGTCTCAACCAATATCATGTGATACTGTTGTAGTTTTCTTGATGTTGTCTGGTAGTCTCAACCAATATCATGTGATACTGTTGTAGTTTCCTTGATGTTGTCTGGTAGTCTCAACCAATATCATGTGATACTGTTGTAGTTTCCTTGATGTTAACTGATAGCCTCAACCAATATCATGTGATACTGTTGTAGTTTCCTTGATGTTAACTGATAGCCTCAACCAATATCATGTGATACTGTTGTAGTTTCCTTTATGCTGTCTTTCCTTCTTAACTCTGCGTTAAATGTTGAACTCTCCTCAGTTTCTTGTTGTGTGTCATGCAATCACTAGATAATACTTCAGGGAAAGAACCATCTTTTTTGTTGTCTCTGCATGTAGTTCAAGATTTCAGCTTCGCTGCATCATTGCTTGTTTATATTAAGACTTTAATTCTAATTTCCTCTTCGCTGGTCAAGTGTTACACTCTACATACTCTACAAGCTCTACACATTCTATGCACTCTACAAACTCTATGCACTCTACAAACTCTATGCACTCTACACTCTCTAAAAACTCTACACTCTACAAACTTTACACTCTAAAACTCTACAAACTCTACACACTTTTCACACTCTACACACTTTACAATCACCTCATTTCTGTGATGACTAAATTACACATGTTAAGATGATAAAAGGAGACATGTCTTTGAATAGTGATCAGAGATTTGATATAATATTTGAAATTTATATTAGAGATTTTACATTTGAAAATTTAAACATTTGAAAATTAAAAAATTTGAAAATTTAAAACTATTTCAAATTTTATAAAATATTTTAAATTTATATTAGAGATTAAGCGGCAGGTCGGGTAATTATACCTGCTACTGTATGCAGTAAACAGTACAACCTGTGGCTGCCCTGCTACCTTGCAGGTGTGCTTGGGAGAGTCAAAGGCTAAGGGAGGGTACCCTGAAGTAAAACAACCCCACTGCCTTGTGGGTGAGACTTTTTAGCCGAAGGCTAGCGGAGCCAACTGTAAACAAACTGACGGAAGGCAACAGAAAACCACTGTCGTAATTTCTTTGTACAATCATAAATTGCCACAATAATAGAAATTACAACAATGTTAAAAGGGATTCCAATGGAAAACCCTCGTTTGGTAGGAGATATGTGCTACAGGTGTTACCCGATCATTATCAAGCTACTGTAAGAAAAATGAAGATAAAACAGACTCTAAAGATAGGTACTTGGAATGTGAGAACACTCATGCAGAAGGGTAAACTAGAAAACATCATACAAGAAATGAAAAGGATGGGTTTACATTTATTGTGATTTTGTAAAATGAGATACACCGGATCAGGGGAGATATATTCTGATGAACATAAAATAATCTATTCTGGAAGTACTGAACACTAAAGAGGAGTAGGTATCATCTTGAATGCAGAAAGAGCAAGAACAGTGAAAGGCTATTACCCAATATCTGACAGAGTTCTTTTAGTAATTTTAGTGAAATTGAACTTTGATCTTATACAAGTTTATGCACCAACAACAAACAGTCTAGAGGAAACAGATGATAAATTTTACTACGAGTTAATTAAGGCACTTCGAGAGTGCAAACCACATGAAAACACCATAGTTCTAGGGGATCTTAACGCAAAAGTAGGAAAGGAAAAAGTTGTGGAAGTAGTTGGTTATTATGGCTTAGGCGAGAGGAATGAAAGAGGTGAGAAACTTATTTACTGGGCAAGAACACACAACATGATGATAGGAAACACCTGGTTTAGGCAACATCCAAGAGGTCTGTGGACATGGAAAAGCCCAGGAGACAACGCACATAATCAAATTGATTACATAATGATAAACAACAGGTTTAGAAACAGTCTGATGTGTGTGAAAACTAGACCAGGGGCAGATTGCAATAATGATCATGTACCAGTTGTGGGAAAGCTTAGAGTAAAATTAAAAGCAGCAAAATGAGCCTGAGTTAACATCAAGTTAAATTTAGATTTACTAAAATCAAACAAAAAGTTACAAGACAAATATAAAATCACAATTCAGAACCGGTACAATGCAATAGAGAAGATACAAAGCATTGATGAACAGTGGGAAGTGCTGAAATAATCTATGCAACAAACATCAAAAGAGTTCATACCACCAGTGAGGACAAATTCAAGAAAGAAATGGATGACAGGTGACATTATGCAGCTAATGGATACAAGAAGAAGAAATAAATAAAATAAAGATGAGTATAAGAGATTAAATAAAGAAATTGTAATAAAATGCAATGAAGCAAAAGAAACATGGCTAAAAGAGAGATGCAAAGAGATTGAAATGCAACAAAAAGGAGATGCCAAAGCTATTTACAAACAAATTGAAGAATTAACAGGAAGAAAAATGCAATAAAAAACTGGATGTTTAAGATCAAAGGAAGGAGAACTGTTGTTTGAACAAGAAAGCATAAGGGAACGATGGACAGAATACATTAAAGATCTTTATAATGATGAACGAACAGAAGTAAATATTATGGATAATGGAGAAGGTCCAGAAATACTCAAATATATAAAGACCACTTTCTGTGCAACAAATTCACATCTCTCATGTTCACATCTCTCATGTTCACAAGTCCTATGTTCATATCTCTCATGTTTACATGTCCCATGTTCACATCTCTCATGTTTACATCTCTCATGTTCACATCTCCCATATTCACATGTCCGATTTTCTCATCTCTCATGTTCACATCTCTCATGTTCACATCACTCATGTTCCCATATCCCATGTTCATATCTCTCATGTTCACATCTCTCATGTTCACATCTCTCATGTTCACATCTCTCATGTTCACATCTCTCATATTCCTATCTCTCTGGTTCACATCTCTCATGTTCACATCACTCATGTTCCCATATCCCATGTTCACATCTCTCATGTTCACATCGCTCATGTTCACATCTCTCATGTTCACATCTCTCATGTTCCCATATCCCATGTTCACATCTCTCATGTTCCCATATCTCATGTTCACATCTCCCATGTTCCTATCTCTCATGTTCACATCTCTCATGTTCCCAGGACCAGTATAAGCTCCTCTACAATGTCCTAGAGTTCTACAGCAACAATATTAACGAGTATTCCAACATTGGCAGCAGCTTACGTTAGGTCAAGGACGACAATCAACAGGGGAGACACTGAAGTTCATGTAAAGACGTTGCTGTAGCAGAGGAAATCTCCCAAATGAGAGTCACAAATGTCAATAATAACTAGTCCCTGAAAAAATGTCCACACTGTTGCAAGAAATTAGATAATGAAGTAACAAATTATTGTAAAGTTTCTTTTTATTTTCATTCTAGGCAATTATTGCAATCAAAATATTTTTCTTAGAAACAACAAATTATTAGCCACACCCAACAACAACTATAAACTATTAGCCACATACAATGATAAACTATTAACCATCACCCAACAACAACAATAAATTATTCGCCATCACCCAACAACAATAAACAATTTGCCATCAACCAACAACAATAAACTATTATCCGTCACCCAACAACAACAATAAACTATTAACCATCACCCAACAACAATAAACTATTAACCATCACCCAACAACAACAATCAACTATTAACCATCACCCAACAACAACAATAAACTATTAACCATCACCCAATGACAATAAACTATTAACCATCACCCAACAACAACAATAAACTATTAACCATCACCCAACAACAACAATAAACTATTAACCATCACCCAACAACAACAATAAACTATTAACCATCACCCAATGACAATAAACTATTAGCCATCACCCAATGACAATAAACTATTAACCATCACCCAACAACAACAATAAACTATTAACCATCACCCAACAACAACAATAAACTATTAACCATCACCCAACAACAACAATAAACTATTAACCATCACCCAACAACAACAATAAACTATTATCCATCACCCAATGACAATAAACTATTAGCCATCAACCAACAACAACAATAAACTATTGACCATCAACCAACAACAACAATAAACTATTGACCATCAACCAACAACAACAATAAACTATTATCCATCACCCAATGACAATAAACTATTAGCCATCAACCAACAATAATAAACTATTAGCCATCAAACAACAATAATAAACTATTAGCCATCAAACAACAACTATAAACTATTAGCCATCAACCAACAACAACAATGAACTATTAGCCATCAACCAACAACAACAATAAACTATTAGCCATCAACCAACAACTATAAACTATTAGCCATCAACCAACAACAACAATAAACTATTAGCCATCAACCAACAACAACAATAAACTATTGACCATCAACCAACAACAATAAACTATTAGCCATCAACCAACAACAATAAACTATTAGCCATCAACCAACAACAACAATAAACTATTAGCCATCAACCAACAACAACAATAAACTATTAGCCATCAACCAACAACAACAATAAACTATTAGCCATCAACCAACAACAACAATAAACTATTGACCATCAACCAACAACAATAAACTATTAGCCATCAACCAACAACAATAAACTATTGACCATCAACCAACAACAATAAACTATTAGCCATCAACCAACAACAACAATAAACTATTAGCCATCAACCAACAAAAACAATAAACTATTGACCATCAACCAACTTCAATAAACTATTAGCCATCAACCAACAACAACAATAAACTATTAGCCATCAACCAACAACAATAAACTATTAACCATGCACCAACAACAACAATAAACTATTAGACATCAACCAACAACAACAATAAACTATTAGCCATCAACCAACAACAACAATAAACTATTAGCCATCAACCAACAACAACAATAAACTATTAGCCATCAACCAACAACAACAATAAACTATTAGACATCAACCAACAACAACAATAAACTATTAGCCATCAACCAACAACAACAATAAACTATTAGCCATCAACCAACAACAATAATAAACTATTAGACATCAACCAACAACAACAATAAACTATTAGCCATCAACCAACAACAACAATAAACTATTAGACATCAACCAACAACAACAATAAACTATTAGCCATCAACCAACAACAATAAACTATTAGACATCAACCAACAACAACAATAAACTATTAGCCATCAACCAACAACAACAATAAACTATTATACATCACACAACAATAATAAACTATTAACCATCAAACAACAATAATAAACTATTAACCATCAACCAACAATAATAAACTATTAACCATCAACCAACAACAATAAACTATTAACCATCAACCAACAATAATAAACTATTAGCCATCAAACAACAATAATAAACTATTAGCCATCAAACAACAACAATAAACTATTAACCATCAACCAACAACAATAAACTATTAGACATCAAGCAACAACAATAAACTATTAACCATCAACCAACAATAATAAACTATTAGCCATCAACCAACAATAATAAACTATTAGCCATCAACCAACAACAACAATAAACTATTAGCCATCAACCAACAACAACAATAAACTATTAACCATCAACCAACAACAATAATAAACTATTAACCATCAACCAACAATAATAGACTATTAGCCATCAACCAACAACAATAATAAACTATTAACCATCAACCAACAATAATAGACTATTAGCCATCAACCAACAATAACGAACTATTAGCCATCAACCAACAACAACAATAAACTATTAACCATCAACCAACAATAATAAACTATTAACCATCAACCAACAATAATAAACTATTAACCATCAACCAACAATAATAAACTATTAACCATCAACCAACAATAATAAACTATTAACCATCAACCAACAACAACAATAATAGACTATTAACCATCAACCAACAACAACAATAAACTATTAACCATCAACCGACAACAACAAACTATTAATAATCACCCAGCAACAGTAAACTACATAAAATATTAGCCATCACCAAGTATTAACAATAAACTGTTAACTATCACTCAGCGACATTAAACTAAATAGTTTATTTGTATTTCATGATTAACAGGTTTAAGAAAGTTTCATTCCTAGGACAGTCAAAGATTAGGGAATGAAAGGCAGATCAAAACAGATGTAGGAAAACAACACAAAATAATGAGCAGTTCTTGATGTAAATACACAAAGGAAAACAACACAAAATAATGAGCAATTTTTGATATTGTAAATACACAAAACAGCACAAAATAATGAGCAGTTCTTGATGTTGTAAATACACAAAGGAAAACAACTCAAAATAATGAGCAGTCGATGTTGTAAATACACAAAGGAAAACAACACAAAATAATGAGAAGTTCTTGATGTTGTAAATACACAAAGGAAAACAACACAAAATAATGAGCAATTCTTGATATTGTAAATACACAAAACAGCACAAAATAATGAGCAGTTCTTGATGTTGTAAATACACAAAGGAAAACAACTCAAAATAATGAGCAGTCGATGTTGTAAATACACAAAGGAAAACAACACAAAATAATGAGAAGTTCTTGATGTTGTAAATACACAAAGGAAAACAACTCAAAATAATGAACAGTCGATGTTGTAAATACACAAAGGAAAACAACACAAAATAATGAGCAGTTCTTGTTGTTGTAAATACACAAAGGAAAACAACTCAAAATAATGAGCAGTCGATGTTGTAAACACACCATGGAAAACACTATAAAATAATAAACAGTTATTAATGTCACAAACAAACAGGTCTCTGTCAGGTAATGGAAGTTGGAACAAAATGGCAGTAAGCTTCAACACTCACCATTGTAGCTCCAGGGTGAGACAAATCAGAATCAAGATATTTAAATAACTAATTCCAAGTTATCTTCCAGCCCAACTTTAAATTTATCCCACTCCTTATTTATTAAGTCACTTGTGTCAACATATTTATTTCTTTTAATGAAAGCAATGTTTATGTATATGGATCTATATGTTCGGCTTTCTTGTAACTTGTTCTAAACTATAAACGTTCTAACTCTTTTTTTTTTTTATGCGTTCACCAACTTTCATTTCTGACGTAGTCCCTTGAGACTAGGAACTGAATTTTGCGTGTTAATGCCTTTATCTCTGGCAGCCATGTGCACAAGGGTCCCTCACCACACAGGCAGATAACTCTGACTTCAAAGGTGCTCATATTTTTCCCTATCGATGAGTAATTGACATTTCAAGCTGGGCCTCGCTGCAGAGACCGGGGGTGGTTGCAGGTGGACCAGGGAAGAGAGAAATCACAGACAAAAATCCCAACTGGTGCAACCGAGATTTAAACTCACAACCTCTGTCTCGAGATCGGCATCTTGCCTCAAGACCAACCAGTCCCCCCCAAATGTCATATTAGATTAACAAGATGTATGATTGTACAGCAGATGTACACATACAAATGTTGCCCCTCATTTTTAATTTACAAAATTTGTTTGTTTTGTTCCCTGTATATTTTTATCACTTACATATTTCTAAAATCAAAGATAGATCTACTTTTGTGAACAATGACCACTCATCACTTACATATTTCTAATATCAAAGATAGATCTACTTTTGTGAACAATGACCACTCATCACTTACATATTTCTAAAATCAAAGATAGATCTACTTTTGTGAACAATGACCACTCATCACTTACATATTTCTAAAATCAAAGATAGATTTACTTTTGTGAACAATGACCACTCATCACTTACATATTTCTAAAATCAAAGATAGATTTACTTTTGTGAACAATGACCACTCATCACTTACATATTTCTAAAATCAAAGATAGATCTACTTTTGTGAACAATGACCACTCATCACTTACATATTTCTAAAATCAAAGATAGATCTACTTTTGTGAACAATGACCACTCATCACTTACATATTTCTAAAATTAAAGATAGATCTACTTTTGTGAACAATGACCACTCATCACTTACATATTTCTAAAATTAAAGATAGATCCACTTTTGTGAACAATGACAACTCATTGCTTACATATTTCTAAAATTAAAGATAGATCCACTTTTGTGAACAATGATCACTCATTGCTTGCACTGGCCACTCTCTTGCAATTATGTGAAGTGTTTCCCTCAACAAATAATCACATCACACCAGCTCACAACTCCACTGTCAGTGGCTATTTCTGAGATGCCATCAAACAGTGGATGGACAGTGGTGGTAACTTAATAAAACTGATGCCTTTTTATGCTGTTATTACAGTGCACTATATAATCATATTTATCATCATTATTATCAATATCATCATCATATCTATCATAATTATTATCAGTATCATCATACTTATCAACATTATTATCAATATCATCATCATACTTATCATCATTATCAATATCATCATCATACTTATCATCATTGTTATTAATATCATCACCATCATCATCATACTTATCAACATTATTATCAATATCATCATCATACTTATCATCATTGTTATTAATATCATCACCATCATCATCATACTTATCATCATTGTTATTAATATCATCACCATCATCATCATACTTATCAACATTATTATCAATATCATCATCATCATCTTACTTATCAACATTATTATCAATATCACCATCATCATACTTAACATTATTACCAATATCATCATCATATCTATCATAATTATTATCAGTATCATCATACTTATTATCATTGTTATCAATACCATCATCATCATACTTATCATCATTGTTATCAACATTATTATCAATATCATCATCATATCTACCATAATTATTATCAGTATCATCATACAGATCAGTATCATCATCATTGTTATCGATATCATCATCATACTTATCATCATTGTTATCAATAGCATCATCATACTTATCATCATTGTTATCAATATCATCATCATACTTATCAACATTATTATCAATATCATCATCATACTTACCAACATTATTACCAATATCATCATCATATATATCATAATTATTATAGATATCATCATACTTATCATCATTGTTATCAATATCATCATTTTTATCAATATCATCATCATCATACTTATCATCATTGTTATCAACATCATCATCATCATACTTATCATCATTGTTATCAATATCATCATCATACTTATCATTGTTATCAATATCATCATCATCATTATTATCATCATCTAGCCTGCCCCTATTGTATCCTGGCTCCCTGGACAGCAACATTGAAGCTTTCCCTGACCTGCACTGAGATGCCCAGCAGTCGTACCCAGCTGGTCTGTGAAATCTTGTCCCTACCCACTTCTAGATCAACCTCTCTCTTGTTGACCTGCACCTATGCCCTCTATACTTATCCTGTCTAGTCTAATATGTTGTTTTACCTGACCAAATCATTTCATTTTCCTTGTTCTTGTGTTCTATATCTGCCAGTTTGCTTCAAGCTCTTGCAAATGGACATGTTTGTGTTCTCCATCCGTAATCGTCTGTGTTTTCTCCTGTAGTGCTGGCATTCAAAGACATTGATTATGGCTGTTATAAGTTAAGATATTTGTTAGGCTATATATATATGTTAGACTACATGTTAGGCTGTATGTTAGACTATATGTTAGGCTGTTTGTTAAGCTATATGTTAGACTATATGTTAGGCTATATGTTAGGCTGTATGTTAGACTATATGTTAGGCATAATGTTAGGTTATATGTTAGACTATATGTTAGGCTATATGTTAGGCTGTATGTTAGACTATATGTTAGGCTGTTTGTTAAGCTATATGTTAGGCATAATGTTAGGCTATATGTTAGGCTGTATGTTAGGCTATATGTTAGACTATATGTTAGACTATATGTTAGGCTGTATGTTAGGCATAATGTTAGGTTATATGTTAGACTATATGTTGGGCTATATGTTAGGCTATATGTTAGGTTGTTTGTTAAGCTATATGTTAAGCTATATGTTAGACTATATGTTAGGCTGTTTGTTAAGCTATATGTAAGGCTGTATGTTAGACTATATGTTATGCTATACGTTAGGCTGTATGTTAGGCTTTATAAGCTATATGTTAGATTAGCTATATGTTAAAATAAAATGGTTTGTCTTCGTGATTGAATAGAAAATGAGAATAAATTGGGCAATCTTTGAAAGGAAAGAAGCAGTAAGTTTGCTCTAAGTGCAGGAATGGGCTTCTCATTTTGTAGAAACTGAGCTAATCATCATCATGTACCATGCCTGCTGCTATTGTTGATTATATCTTGCCACAACTTTCTGTTTTGGCAGCTATCAATTCTCAATTCTGTTTGTCACTTACCACACACACATTCTCTTATCTTCTCTCTTTCTTAACTTCTATCTCTTCTCTCTTTCTTAACTTCTATCTCTTCTTCCTTTGTTTTTCTGTCTGTCCCAATATATCCCAGCTGTTTCCCTGTCTCTCTACTTCCCTCATTTTTTTTCTAATTTTCCCAATATATTCCAGCTGTTTCTCTCACTCTCTACTTCCCTCATTTTTTTTCTAATTTTCCCAATATATTCCAGCTGTTTCTCTCTCTCTCTCTACTTCCCTCATTTTTTTTCTAATTTCCCCAATATATTCCAGCTGTTTCTCTCACTCTCTACTTCCCTCATTTTTTTTCTAATTTTCCCAATATATTCCAGCTGTTTCTCTCTCTCTCTACTTCCCTCATTTTTTTTCTAATTTTCCCAATATATTCCAGCTGTTTCTCTCACTCTCTACTTCCCTCATTTTTTTTCTAATTTTCCCAATATATTCCAGCTGTTTCTCTCTCTCTCTACTTCCCTCATTTTTTTTCTAATTTCCCCAATATATTCCAGCTGTTTCCCTCTTTCTCTACTTCCCTCATTTTTTTCTAATTTTCCCAATATATTCCAGCTGTTTCCCTCTCTCTCTACTTCCCTCATTGTTTTTCTAATTTTCCCAATATATTCCAGCTGTTTCCCTCTCTCTCTACTTCCCTCATTGTTTTTCTAATTTTCCCAATATATTCCAGCTGTTTCCCTCTTTCTCTACTTCCCTCATTTTTTTCTAATTTTCCCAAAATATTCCAGCCGTTTTCCCTTATCTCAAGCCAAAAATTGATGTTGGGAATCAACTTCCTTTTTGCTTGAGGCCCCATTACTCTTTTACCAGTCCATCGAATTCTCGACATTCTTCTGTAAAACTACATCTTTGTGACCTCCAATGATTTCCATGTCTGTTGTCTGAATGTCCATGACTAACAATCATACATCAAAACTGGCTTTACTTAACATTGAAGATTTTTTTTTCTGGTTTCCATTGACAAAAACGAGTTGTAATGTAGCCGCGAGGAGGCGTAAAACACGAGAAATGAGTCAGAGGAAATAAAAGTGCCAATTGTGGGGTAGGTGAGCAGATAGCCGGGAGTACGGAGTCCACGTGAAAAAGGTAAATTTCCTCCTCGTGTAATGCGTGGGTTTGGTAGACGCGAAACTAGATGCGTAGATCGAGTAGATTGGATAAAAATTAGAGGAAGTAGTTTTGATTGGAGGAGAGGATAAATATTTAAGGGCAAGACACAAAGAGCAGGGAGCTTTTTCAGAGATCCGAGATAGCACCCGCCTAGGTATAGAGAGCACGATTAAAGTTATAGACTACGAATGCTGAAGTTAGTGAGCTTAAATTAGCTAAAAGTTAAACCTCAAGGTTTAGAGAGGGCTGGCAATGGAACTAGTAAATAGAAGTGTTAGAGATAGATAGTCACCGAGACCGTAGAAATGGTAGACTAGAATTATAGCAGTGAGCTGTTCAATGGGGAACAGTTCACATTAAGTTAGGTAGTCACGTGTAAAAGCCTAGGGCCCGGTGGCGAGTAACATTGCTGTTGGGCAACGTATGTGTGTGACCATAAGTTCCAGTAAGTTGGTCATTATATCATGTAAATATGTTGAAGTATGGCGCTCAGGTGTTGGGCTGTAATAAAGACGGTTTGCCTTAAATCTAAGTCTTGTTGTGTGTTCCCACAGTTATCAGATCACGCCTGGCATAGTAGAACTTGAGGGAGAAAAATAAAAAGAATTACAACGTCACAGCACAACACCAACGAAGTACTACGATCAACACGGGACACGGTAACAAACGTGTTAGCTCCCAAGTTAAGAATCTCATTCATGACCGATCATCAAGTTGTTACGAGAGACCAGGGCATGGGCAGAAATGTGTCGCCACTCACGAGTTAGGCAACCAGAGACCGGAGAAGTAAACAGCTGGTCTAAGTGGCCTCATCCAGATTCACCGTCACCACGTGATAGCATAATCATATGGGAAAGGGAGGGGGGGGGCTGACGGTGGAAAGTGGCGACCGCCCAAGGTGACGTGGATGCCTAAAGGTTTGGACGACGTCTCATGTACGAAATTTCAAATCGATCTATCACCCTGAAGAAGCAATAATTTGCCTTCCTGATCGTGAGATGATGATATGAATCAAGATCAATTCACTCCTGAGATGAGTCAAAAGACATCGTCCTGATACAGCATCAAACATTTCTCATTTAAAATAAATTATCCATTACATGGAACATCCAACAGCAATCCACAGTAGAGAGCTGAAATTAACTCAGTCTCCAAACACAAATCCTGCACTGGTCGATGGAACACGAACTATTCCGCCATCTTGGAATCGGAAGTTCCTCGTTAGTTTCTGGACCACTTCTGATTACATGACCTATCTGCTCAGTAATTTGCCTGTTTGGGATGTTCATTTTATTTGGCCATAATATCATAATTTTTCTTATCTTGGTTTGTTATGACAGATTTAATGTTTACTTTTCTGTTTTTGTCATGAATTTTGCTTCATATGATTTATAAAGTGTAAAAACTTAATTTATCAAATCCCACCATCTTAATTTATCCAGGCCAACCACCTTAATTTATCAAATCCCACCATCTTAATTTATCCAGGCCCACCACCTTAATTTATCAAATCCCACCACCTTAATTTATCAAATACCACCATCTTAATTTATCCAGGCCTACCACCTTAATTTATCAAATCCCACCACCTTAATTTATCCAGGCCCACCACCTTAATTTATCCAGGCCTACCACCTTAATTTATCCAGGCCCAACACCTTAATTTATCCAGGCCCACCACCTTAATTTATCCAGGCCCACCACCTTAATTTATCCAGGCCTACCACCTTAATTTATCCAGGCCCACCACCTTAATTTATCAAATCCCACCACCTTAATTTATCAAATACCACCATCTTAATTTATCCAGGCCTACCACCTTAATTTATCCAGGCCCACCACCTTAATTTATCCAGGCCTACCACCTTAATTTATCAAATCCCACCACCTTAATTTATCCAGGCCCACCACCTTAATTTATCCAGGCCCACCACCTTAATTTATCCAGGCCCACCACGTTAATTTATCCAGGCCTACCACCTTAATTTATCCAACCACACCATCTAATTTATCTTCATTTATTAGACCTTGGACTCGACGTGGTACTTGAGAGTTCTGAGACCCAATCACTTCATGACAGAATTGTTGACCTTTGACTTGAAGTAGCACTTGAGAGTTCTGAGACCCAATCGCTTCATGACAGAATTGCTGACCTTGGACTTGAAGTAGCACTTGAGAGTTCTGAGACCCAATCACTTCATGACAGAATTGCTGACCTTGGACATGAAGTAGCACTTGAGAGTTCTGAGACCCAATCGCTTCATGACAGAATTGCTGACCTTGGACTTGAAGTAGCACTTGAGAGTTCTGAGACCCAATCACTTCATGACAGAATTGCTGACCTTGGACGTGAAGTAGCACTTGAGAGTTCTGAGACCCAATCGCTTCATGACAGAATTGCTGACCTTTGACTTGAAGTAGCACTTGAGAGTTCTGAGACCCAATCACTTCATGACAGAATTGCTGACCTTGGACGTGAAGTAGCACTTGAGAGTTCTGAAACCCAATCGCTTCATGACAGAATTGCTGACGTTGGACTTGAAGTAGCACTTGAGAGTTCTGAGACCCAATCACTTCATGACAGAATTGCTGACCTTGGACGTGAAGTAGCACTTGAGAGTTCTGAGACCCAATCGCTTCATGACAGAATTGCTGACCTTGGACTTGAAGTAGCACTTGAGAGTTGAGCACAAAAACATCTTTCAGAAATGGTAACTATCCACACCTCCATTCTTGTGCTGGAGAGTCAGGATGTCAACTTCTGCTTTGTTCTGTCATGATTTTACTTCTCATTCTAGCATAGAATATCCACCCTGATTTCAACACACCTTCAATTACACACAAGTCCATTGTTTAGACAACAGTTGTCAAGTTGTGTGTTCTGTCATGATTTTACTTCTCATTCTAGCATAGAATATCCACCCTGATTTCAACACACCTTCAATTATACACAGGTCCATTGTTTAGACTTTTGTCAAGTTTGTGTTCTGTCATGATTTTACTTCTCATTCTAACATAGAACATCCACCCTGATTTCAACACACCTTCAATTATACACAAGTCCACTGTTTAGACAACAGTTGTCAAGTTTTGTGTTCTGTGATCCACTAATTTGCCTTGCAGTAAATGTGTTTGATAATGAAAAGAGTTTAACTGGCAAGAGAGAGGAAACTAAAACAAAACTGATCACTGTATAAGATGCAAGTGATATCACAAAATGTGCAGATTTCTCAACAAAATTATTCATTTTATTATTCCGTCACGTGAATAAAACTAGGATACAAGCATACATACAAGCTGTTTCAGTTTGGTTGTTTCATACGCAATCAATTTCATAATTCATGATTGCATGACGTGTTCAGAAACTCACAAGATACAAACATCAGACATACAAAATGTGCAGTCTCTTTCAGACATGTTCCATAAATCAAAATATATGTAAGTGTTCCATAAATCAAACATATATACGTGTTCCGTAAATCAAAACATATATGTCACAAAACTGAACTCTCTTTTGTCTTGTCACAATTCATCTGCTGAAACCAGGCACACTTGACCACAATTGGGTCAAGCCAGTGGTGGACATCACAAAAGCAGATAGATAGAGATATACATAAATAACTCCCAAACACCACCTTTACTCAGGGCTGGATTATGCCACAGCCAACAGTGGGCCTCAACAAATTTACAGAAATTGTTTTTGGGGCTACACTTCAATGAAGACCTTCTGCTGCTACTATACATAGGAAATGAATGAAGTGGGAGAGTCTCCAAGTTTAGGGCCTCAACCAATTGTCCCCCTATATTGCTCTACAATTAAATATTCTGCTAGAATTGTCATTAATGTAGAAACATGGAGGGGCACATCATTTTCTTCCTCATTCTCTCCTGTTTGGCTATTTTAGAAATGAATGATATGACCAATATACAACACAACACACAAGTCCATATTTTCTCCAGTGAACTAAATATCCATCTTAGGAGGTCAGAGTTTGCTTTGCAATTGGTCTGTGTGTAAGAAACCTCTACATCAAGTTTCATATATTGGTCTGTGTGTAAGAAACCTCTACATCAAGCTTCATATATTGGTCTGTGTGTAAGAAACCTCTACATCATGTTTCATATATTGGTCTGTGTGTAAGAAACCTCTACATCAAGTTTCATATATTGGTCTGTGTGTAAGAAACCTCTACATCAAGTTTCATATATTGGTCTGTGTGTAAGAAACCTCTACATCATGCTTCATATATTGGTCTGTGTGTAAGAAACCTCTACATCATGTTTCATATATTGGTCTGTGTGTAAGAAACCTCTACATCATGTTTCATATATTGGTCTGTGTGTAAGAAACCTCTACATCAAGCTTCATATATTGGTCTGTGTGTAAGAAACCTCTACATCAAGTTTCATATATTGGTCTGTGTGTAAGAAACCTCTACATCAAGTTTCATATATTGGTCTGTGTGTAAGAAACCTCTACATCATGTTTCATATATTGGTCTGTGTGTAAGAAACCTCTACATCATGTTTCATATATTGGTCTGTGTGTAAGAAACCTCTACATCATGTTTCATATATTGGTCTGTGTGTAAGAAACCTCTACATCAAGTTTCATATATTGATCTGTGTGTAAGAAACCTCTACATCAAGTTTCATATATTGGTCTGTGTGTAAGAAACCTCTACATCAAGTTTCATATATTGGTCTGTGTGTAAGAAACCTCAACACCAAGCTTCATATATTGGTCTGTGTGTAAGAAACCTCAACACCAAGCTTCATATATTGGTCTGTGTGTAAGAAACCTCAACACTAAGCTTCATATATTGGTCTGTGTGTAAGAAACCTCTACATCATGTTTCATATATTGGTCTGTGTGTAAGAAACCTCTACATCAAGCTTCATATATTGGTCTGTGTGTAAGAAACCTCAACACTAAGCTTCATATATTGGTCTGTGTGTAAGAAACCTCTACATCATGTTTCATATATTGGTCTGTGTGTAAGAAACCTCTACATCATGTTTCATATATTGGTCTGTGTGTAAGAAACCTCTACATCATGTTTCATATATTGGTCTGTGTGTAAGAAACCTCTACATCAAGCTTCATATATTGGTCTGTGTGTAAGAAACCTCTACATCATGTTTCATATATTGATCTGTGTGTAAGAAACCTCTACATCATGTTTCATATATTGGTCTGTGTGTAAGAAACCTCTACATCAAGCTTCATATATTGGTCTGTGTGTAAGAAACCTCAACACCAAGCTTCATATATTGGTCTGTGTGTAAGAAACCTCTACATCAAGTTTCATATATTGGTCTGTGTGTAAGAAACCTCTACATCAAGCTTCATATATTGGTCTGTGTGTAAGAAACCTCTACATCATGTTTCATATATTGGTCTGTGTGTAAGAAACCTCAACACCAAGCTTCATATATTGGTCTGTGTGTAAGAAACCTCAACACCAAGCTTCATATATTGGGCATTATCACCCTAGGTGACCACCCACTTATGAGTAGGGAAACATGATACAGGCTAGAACTTGGCAGCTGCTGATGATAACTGACTTCCTAAAAGAGATATCCATAACTACAACAGTTGCTGCCTTACAATAGATCATTGCCTCCAAGAGACAGAGGTCCACAGCTCAACCAAAATGACCTGGTCATTCAGAGCCATCTTAGAGGGCTACATCTGGTCTCAGGCTGCAAGACTTGAGAATGTGTTCAGCATATTCTAGAGATTGATAACAGGGGCAAAGATTATTGCCTCCAAGAGACAGAGGTCCACAGCTCCACCTAAATATCTTGTCGTTAAGAGCTGTCTCAGGTCAGAATTGATTTTGGGCTGAATTGTACAGACTGCAAGACTAGGGAATTTGTTCTGCATTTCCCAGAGATTGACATCAGAGACAAAAATCTGAGTTGATGGGGCAGCAGATCTAGCATCTTAAGTTGTGGATATGCAGCAGAAATGGGAAAAGCAAAAATATACGACTTATTGAAGAAATGTCAGAATGAAATCAAATTTCTCTTGTAATGTTTACCTTTAGTAAAACTTTGTTACAACACCACCGTGTTGGAGGCAGCAATTAAAGTCGGAGCACAATGGCAAGGAAATCCCCTGGTATTTTGATCAAGATTTGCCAAGTGACAGGCAAGACCATAAGAGCAACAGTGAACACATAATTCTACTCTCTTCTGGCCTTCCACCACCAATAAGAACTCTCCAACCATTTCTCTGCTTCTACATCTTCAGCTTCTTCTTCCTGTGCGGGTTTCAGGTTCTTGTCTGTTTAGTAATGCATTTCCATCCATCCCCATTGTCTTAGATTTATCATTTCTTCAACTGCGGTTTCATTTAGACAAATAATTGTCAAGATGTACGACCAAATTAAGAGGATGACATTGCTGTTATCTGGAATGACATAATGAAGAGATCGACAATAAAAGTTGTCAGAAATTAACATAGCATCAAACATACAGCAATGACAGAATAGAAATAACATAAGATTGGCTAATGAATCTCTCAGAATTAGGCATCAATGCAAGAAATAACATTGCAAGATGGCAAATAATCTCTCAGAATTTAGCATCAAGACAAGAAATAAAAGTGATATAGATGAGAGGGTAACATTGCAGGATGGCAAAATAATCTCTCAGAATTTAGCATCAAGACAAGAATTAATAGTGATATAGATGAGAGGGTAACATTGCAGGATGGCAAAATAATCTCTCAGAATTTAGCATCAAGACAAGATTTAATAGTGATATAGATGAGAGGGTAACATTGCAGGATGGCAAAATAATCTCTCAGAATTTAGCATCAAGACAAGAAATAAAGATGATATAGATGAGAGGGTAACATTGCAGGATGGCAAATAATCTCTCAGAATTTACTACTAAGGTAGGAGACTGACAAACAGTCCATCTCTGACATGAAGAAGGCACATCTGACAGGCTTACATCCAGGCTTTTATAAAAGATCATTTGTCTGTGGTCTATTAAGTGTCCAGTCGTTGTCATTTCAAACAACTGTTTCCAAATAGACTTATCTATTTCCCCAGTCTATTACTGAGTTTCCAAACAGACTGATCTATTTCCCCAGTCATATTCTATTACTGAGTTTCCAAACAGACTGATCTATTTCCCCAGTCTATTACTGAGTTTCCAAACAGACTGATCTATTTCCCCAGTCTATTACTGAGTTTCCAAACAGACTGATCTATTTCCCCAGTCTATTACTGAGTTTCCAAACAGACTGATCTATTTCCCAAGTCATATTCTATTACTGAGTTTCCAAACAGACTGATCTATTTCCCAAGTCATATTCTATTACTGAGTTTCCAAACAGACTGATCTATTTCCCCAGTCTATTACTGAGTTTCCAAACAGACTGATCTATTTCCCCAGTCTATTACTGAGTTTCCAAACAGACTGATCTATTTCCCCAGTCTATTACTGAGTTTCCAAGCAGACTGATCTATTCCCCCAGTCTATTGCTGTGTTTGACATGGTAAACTCAGATTGGTTCAAACGCTACCAAAATCTAAAAAAAAATATATATATAAAATAAATAAAAGATATAACAACAGCGGACAACACTCTAATGAACACAGAAAGAAGAAATGGTCGACGGTTAGACAAATCCAAATGCCTTGGTCTTGATAGACAGCAGTAGCTTGACTTTGAGTATAGCTTTGGTAGAGTAAAGTGGGATGTACAGCCTAGAGATGCAGGTGTTGGCCGTGGGCAAGTGGTCATCATCCGCTGGTCGTATGGTGATGCTCGGCATTGGCTGGAATCCTTCCTCACTTGCGGGCAGGGCTGGACTGGATGTCCAGAAATAGACCTGTGTCAGAGAAAACAAAAGACTATATTTGCTTGTAAATGTTGGAAAAGTGGCTCAAGCAGAATGGACACACAAATAATTCATTACTTAAAAGATAAAACTGAAGTCAACAGACAATTCAAACATGATTTCTTTGCTGTATCTGAAACATCCACACTGCCTGTGCGGCAAGGGACTCCTGTGCACACGGCTGCCCGGGAAAAATGGATTAACACGCAAAATTCAGTTCCTAGTCTCTAGGGACTTCGTCAGTGTTTAAAGCTGGCGAACGCAACAACAACAACAAACATCCACACCCTCCATCTTGAAGGGGATTTTCTGAAACATGAACTGGTAAGTATCACAAGGCATTTGAGCAACTTTCCACTTCTTCTTTTCTCTTTCTCAATGATACCTAAAAGGTGTCGTGGTTTATATCATTTGTCGTTCTTGAGCTGCTCGAACTGTCTGAATTAGTGATTTTCCTTTGTTGTTACATGTTTCTGTCACTGCATCTATCCATCTTCTTCTGGGTCTTCCTCTTGGTCTTTTTCCATGCATTCTCGAGAAGAACACCCTTGATGGTGATTGGTAAGGGTTCATTCTGACCAGGTGGCCAAACCATTTAAGTTGTTGTTGTTCTATATATTCTTGGCAGGGTTTCAACTTCCCACAAAAAAATCAAAATTCACATTAAATCTACACATAACATTTCATGGAAAAAAAAAGTTTTGGTAGGATGTCTGTTATAGGATCAATGTTACCATCTTCAGAGAATGTTATTCCCTGATATTTTAAAGCTTGTTACTTGTTTTATAACTTGGTGTTCTATAGCTGTGTTTAATATCTACAAAATTAGGTTGTATTTTAATCATTTCAAATACAAAATTAGGTTGTATTTTAATCATTTCAAATGCAAAATTAGTTTGTATTTTAATCATTTCAAATACAAAATTAGGTTGTATTTTAATCATTTCAAATACAAAATTAGGTTGTATTTTAATCATTTCAAATACAAAATTAGGTTGTATTTTAATCATTTCAAATACAAAATTAGGTTGTATTTTAATCATTTCAGATACAAAATTAAGTTGTATTTTAATCATTTCAAATACAAAATTAGGTTGCATTTTAATCATTTCAAATACAAAATTAGGTTGTATTTTAATCATTTCAAATACAAAATTAGGTTGTATTTTAATCATTTCAAATACAAAATTAGGTTGTATTTTAATCATTTCAAATACAAAATTAAGTTGTACTTGATTAATTTTAAATCAACCTGCTTAACCCAAGATTATGATAACGTAGTAAAAATTACCACATCAAAGCACAAATTCTTCCACATTTTTTATATTTAGCCATGTTCAAGCATTACCCATCCCCTCCCCCTTTCCAAGTAACTTACCTAGATATCACTTGAGACATTAGAGAATGTAATAAGGCAAGCAACGAGACATTAGACAATGTAATACAAGAAATATTTTGATTTCACTAACCAAATCTTGTCTCTCACAATTGTTCATCTTCTCCACAACAGCCCAGAACCATCGCTTGAATCTCTGCACTCTTTCAGAATTCTCTCCTGTAAATGTTAAACCATATTACTTTCACATATAACAATATAAACACACACAACAAAGATATTAACATATAACAACAATATAAACACACACAACAATGATATCAACATATAACAACAATATAAAAACACAGTATAAACACAGTAAAGAATAGTGACACTGTGACCTTCCAGGCATGTCGTAAGAGGCGACTAAGGAGGTTGATCGATGGCTTGACAAGCTGTCATTGTAAAAAGTATTGTTATGGAAACAGCGCCATATATTTTAGAGCAGTGATCTCTGCAATATGTGCCACTTTGGCACGCAAGGTTTCTGTTTTTTAGATTGTGGTTCTGCCCTATGTGCTGTCTTCGGCTCGAAAGGACAATGGAAAGATAGATAGATAGATAAACTATAGCAGCAGGAATCAGCTCCCTCAATGAGATAGAGCTCAGAACAGAGACAAATGGCGAGATTTGATAAAATATCTTTAAAAGAAATGAAAACTGCTAGAATAAAAATTTAGATAAGAGGAGTATCTTGGTCTACGCCCTATGGGCCGGCCACGGCTCGAAAGGTCAGTGTAGATACGAGAGATAAACATATACCAACGATATAAGCACACAATGATATAAACGTAACAATGATATAGATACACAAGATATAAACATATAACAATGATATAAACACACAATGACAATATAAACATATTATAACAACGATATAAACATACAACGACAAACATACAACGACATAAACATATAACAATGATATGAATATATAACAATGATATAAACATACAACAACATAACAAAAAACAATGATATGAATATATAAGAATGATATAAACATATAACAATGATATAAACATACAATATAAACACGTAACAACAATATAAAAATATATCAACAATATAAACATGCAATGATATAAACATACAACAACAATATAAACATGTAACAATGATATAAACATGTAACAATGATATAAACATGTGACAACAATATAAACATGTGACAACAATATAAACATATAACAGCAACATAAACATATAAAGGACTTTTGGTTAATATGGCGGAAAGGTGGCAGGAACCATTGAGGCTCTATCTGCAAAGTGTTCCTTGTTGCAGTTTCCTCATATTCCAAGTCCGGCTTGCTGCCGGAGTTACTGAGTTGACTGCTCTGTGCACACCGTGAGCTGTGTTTTTCATCCGGATCGTGCTCCAATATTCAGATTGCTTATGATAAATGATGAAATCGTATGACGAAGGACAGTTTGGCTGTGTTCACTTTCGGCGTGGCTACACCTTATATCTTTTGGCGTGTGCTGTAGCTGCTATGATGGGGACTGCAGCTGCCTTTCTTTGTTTGGATGCAACAATGAGATGAGATGTTAAATTGGATGATGACACTGGTGGTTGATCAATTATGGAATTTAATTCAATGGAATGTAGTAACGGGGCCTTCGACCAACTACAACTAAATATTTTAAAAAATAAAAACATGTAACAATGACATAAACATGAAACAATGATATAAACATTCAACAACAATATAAACATGTAACAATGATATATAGTTGCAACAATATAAACAGATAATGATGATATAAACATATAACAATATAAATTTGTAGCAATTATATAAACATAATGATATAAACATATACCAATATAAACATGTAACAATGATACCAACACTAATGATATAAACATATAACAACAATATAAACATATAACTATGATTTTACCCAGGGAGGGAGGAAGGAAGGAAGGAATGGCTTGACAAGGTCACTTACCACTCTCATCATTGAAGGAGGTGTAGCTAATTAGAGTCTGAACATTAATGTCTCCAACCCCATTCAAGAGAAGTCGGAGGTCTTCTGCTGTTAGACCGTCCAGTGAGTTGGATGGAATTACATCAAACACTCCCAAACGAAGGTTCTGTAAACAGCAACGAAGATAAAGAATTAAGGATAAGGCTTATTAAAACTATATCAAGGACAACCGTATCAATGAAATAATTATTACAACTGTATCAATGAAATAATTATTACAACTGTATCAATGAAATAATTATTACAACTATATCAATGAAAGAATTATTACAGCTATATCAATGAAAGAATTATTACAACTATATCAATGAAAGAATTATTACAACTATATCAATGAAAGAATTATTACAACTGTATCAATGAAAGAATTATTACAACTGTATCAATGAAAGAATTATTACAACTGTATCAATGAAATAATTATTACAACTGTATCAATGAAATAATTATTACAGCTATATCAATGAAATAATTATTACAGCTATATCAATGAAATAATTATTACAACTGTATCAATGAAATAATTATTACAGCTATATCAATGAAAGAATTATTACAGCTATATCAATGAAAGAATTATTACAACTGTATCAATGAAATAATTATTACAGCTATATCAATGAAATAATTATTACAGCTATATCAATGAAATAATTATTACAACTGTATCAATGAAATAATTATTACAGCTATATCAATGAAAGAATTATTACAGCTATATCAATGAAAGAATTATTACAGCTATATCAATGAAAGAATTATTACAGCTATATCAATGAAAGAATTATTACAACTGTATCAATGAAAGAATTATTACAACTGTATCAATGAAAGAATTATTACAACTGTATCAATGAAAGAATTATTACAGCTATATCAATGAAAGAATTATTACAACTGTATCAATGAAAGAATTATTACAACTATATCAATGAAAGAATTATTACAACTGTATCAATGAAAGAATTATTACAACTATATCAATGAAAGAATTATTACAACTATATCAATGAAAGAATTATTACAACTATATCAATGAAAGAATTATTACAGCTATATCAATGAAAGAATTATTACAACTATATCAATGAAAGAATTATTACAGCTATATCAATGAAAAAATTATTACAACTATATCAATGAAAGAATTATTACAACTATATCAATGAAAGAATTATTACAGCTATATCAATGAAAGAATTATTACAACTATATCAATGAAAGATTTATTACAGCTGTATCAATGAAAGAATTATTACAGCTATATCAATGAAAGATTTATTACAGCTATATCAATGAAAGAATTATTACAACTATATCAATGAAAGAATTATTACAGCTATATCAATGAAAGAATTATTACAACTATATCAATGAAAGATTTATTACAGCTGTATCAATGAAAGAATTATTACAGCTATATCAATGAAAGATTTATTACAGCTATATCAATGAAAGAATTATTACAGCTATATCAATGAAAGATTTATTACAACTATATCAATGAAAGAATTATTACAACTATATCAATGAAAGAATTATTACAGCTATATCAATGAAAGAATTATTACAGCTATATCAATGAAAGATTTATTACAGCTGTATCAATGAAAGAATTATTACAGCTATATCAATGAAAGATTTATTACAGCTGTATCAATGAAAGAATTATTACAGCTATATCAATGAAAGAATTATTACAGCTATATCAATGAAAGAATTATTACAACTTACAACTGTATCAATAAAAGAATTATTACAACTATATCAATGAAAGAATTATTACAGCTATATCAATGAAAGAATTATTACAGCTATATCAATGAAAGAATTATTACAACTATATCAATGAAAGATTTATTACAGCTGTATCAATGAAAGAATTATTACAGCTATATCAATGAAAGAATTATTACAGCTATATCAATGAAAGAATTATAACAACTTACAACTGTATCAATGAAAGAATTATTACAACTATATCAATGAAAGAATTATTACAGCTATATCAATGAAAGAATTATTACAACTGTATCAATGAAAGAATTATTACAGCTATATCAATGTAAGAATTATTACAACTATATCAATGAACGAATTATTACAACTGTATCAATCAAAGTGGATAAGAATTAATTAAGAACAGACATAATTTAACATACCATAGAATCCTTACATTAATAATTCAGAGATGTGAGAATGAAACATGCAAATTTAGCATAGTGATGGTTTGTTGTTGCTGTTTTTAAAAACATGCATTATTTTATTTTCCAAACTTTATTTCCTTAAAATATTGTCTTTCTTTTTTACTTATGGATGTTTTTTTGTGTGTGTGTTTGTGTTGTGTGTTTCTGCTTGAAAAATGGAAACTTTTCACATCGAATGCCCTGTAAACAAAACATCATCATTTTGCACATCAAACTAAATATTTAAAATAGCAAGTCAATAGCCCCGACATGCCACCTGGTGGCATATAGAGAATATGATGTTAGTGCCCATATATTATAGACCTCCTGCACATTATTTTTGAACAGATGTGGCCGGTATTATGCCCATGACTGCTTAACCTTACCAGAAAAAAAGCAATACCCATTTAAGATTGGGTGAACCTGGAAGCTGCTGATCAGGATCGAACCCGACCTCAGCAGTCCAGTTCACTAACCAGTGAGATACATTGACACCCTCTCACATCATATTACAGGGAACTACTTCCTAGCCTCTCTACCATTTAAACTTGAAGCTCACTGGCCCACAAATATCAGTTCCAAGAAAACCCTCATTTGTAATTTCCCAAAAATATCATCATCATCATCATCGAGTGCCATCCTTGCAAAGGTTGACTACCATGGAATACCATTCTGCTCTGTCTCTTGCTTTGATGGTGCAGGTTGTCATAGGCTGGTTTGTCCATCTTTTGATGTTGCTCATCCATGTTAGTCTTGGTCCGCCTCTTTTACCTTGTATTTTCCCCTCCGGGATTACTTTTAGTAGGCTGTTGTGTCTTTTAACATAGCCCAAAAATTGCATTTGTCTTGTTTGAATTGTGTTTAGTAGTTCTCTTTTCATTTAGTTGTTTTAAGACTTCATCATTTGTTTTCTTTTCCTTCCATCCAATTTTAGCTATTCTTCGATATATCCACATTTCAAAGGCTCAAAAATATCAATACTATGAAAACCCTCATCTGTAATTTCCCACATAAATGGGTTTCATCAGCTGATTGACAAAAACTGGTCATGTGACCATGCTCTAACAACAATGGCTGCTTGTTTACCTGTGTGGTAGGTATGGAACCTTTCAAATAACATCTCATGTACAAATATAGTAGAACAATTTAAAGCAAAAACATCATCTAATTACCATTGAGGGGGCATTTCAAACTGTCAGTAAAATTGTTGCAACAATCTCTAAGTGTTTTTTATTGTCAATTCTGTTGTCTTGTCTCAATTAATTTAGAAAAGGATTCTCAGGAAACTATTAAAATCTCCATCAAACAACATCAACATATGAATGGAGCGATAAAGAGACTTTCTTTCTCAGATTATTCATTGCCATGCCATCCTTTACTTGGGACTTCCACCAGAAACAATATAAAAAAAATATTAGAAAATCTGTGGGACATGTTAGGAGAACCTTCATGTATAGGCCAATGGATATCAGTGCACAAAGGTTCCAACAAACTCCTATAGTGTGTAATAATGTAGACAATGGATATCAGTGCCACGAAGGTTCCAACAAACTCCTATAGTGTGTAATAATGTAGACAATAGATATCAGTGCACAAAGGTTTCAACAAACTTCTATAGTGTGTAATAATGTAGACAATGGATATCAGTGCCACAAAGGTTCCAACAAACTCCTATAAAAGTAAGTAAAGTACCCCCATCACGCCAAGTGGCGTATAGGGAAATATGGTGTTAGTGACCCTATATTTTACAGACCTTCAGCACATGATTTTTGGGGTAATGTGGTCAGTATTACGCCCGTGCTGCTTTACTTTCCCAGAAAAAAAATCCGGTACCCATTTAAGGCTGGGTGAACCCGGAAGCCGTCGGTTGGGATCGAACCCTACCCCTTGTCCGTGGTAGTCCAGTTCACTAACCACTGAGCTATCGCGGCTCCAACAAACTCCTATAGTGTGTAATAATGTAAACAATAGATATCAGTGTCACAAAGGTTCCAACAAACTCCTATGATGTGTAATAATGTAGACAATAGATATCAGTGCCACAAAGGTTCCAACAAACTCCTATAGTGTGTAATAATGTAGACAATAGATATCAGTGCCACAAAGGTTCCAACAAACTGAGTTCCTATGATGTGTAATAATGTAGACAATGGATATCAGTACCACAAAGGTTCCAACAAACTCCTATAGTGTGTAATAATGTAGACAATGGATATCAGTGCCACAAAGGTTCCAACAAACTGAGTTCCTATGATGTGTAATAATGTAGACAATGGATATCAGTGCCACAAAGGTTCCAACAAACTCCTATAGTGTGTAATAATGTAGACAATGGATATCAGTGCCACAAAGGTTCCAACAAACTGAGTTCCTATGATGTGTAATAATGTAGACAATGGATATCAGTGCCACAAAGGTTCCAACAAACTCCTATAGTGTGTAACAATGTAGACAATAGATATCAGTGCCACAAAGGTTCCAACAAACTGAGTTCCTATGATGTGTAATAATGTAGACAATGGATATCAGTGCCACAAAGGTTCCAACAAACTCCTATAGTGTGTAATAATGTAGACAATGGATATCAGTGTCACAAAGGTTCCAACAAACTGAGTTCCTATGATGTGTAATAATGTAGACAATAGATATCAGTGCCACAAAGGTTCCATCAAACTCCTATAGTGTGTAATAATGTAGACAATGGATATCAGTGTCACAAAGGTTCCAACAAACTGAGTTCCTATGATGTGTAATAATGTAGACAATGGATATCAGTGCCACAAAGGTTCCAACAAACTCCTATAGTGTGTAATAATGTAGACAATGGATATCAGTGTCACAAAGGTTCCAACAAACTGAGTTCCTATGATGTGTAATAATGTAGACAATAGATATCAGTGCCACAAAGGTTCCATCAAACTCCTATAGTGTGTAATAATGTAGACAATGGATATCAGTGTCACAAAGGTTCCAACAAACTGAGTTCCTATGATGTGTAATAATGTAGACAATGGATATCAGTGCACAAAGGTTCCAACAAACTGAGTTTCCATGATGTGTAATAATGTAATGTCAATTTCTGTATCTAAAGATAGTTTTACATTGATGATGGACCCCAGGTAGCTATACTGCTGCATGACGAGTTTGTAGTTAATATGGGCTATCTACTACTCAACTATCTTGCTCTCTCAACTACAGCCAAACATCTAGTAACTAGGGCTATCTACTACTCAACTATCTTGCTCTCTCAACTACAGCCAAACATCTAGTAACTAGGGCTATCTACAACTCAACTACAGCCAAACATCTAGTAACTAGGGCTATCTACTGCTCAACTACAGCCAAACATCTAGTAACCAGGGCTATCTACTACTCAACTACAGCCATACATCTAGTAACCAGGTCTATTTATTACTCAACTACAGCCAAATATCTAGTAACCAGGGCTATCTACTACTCTACTTCAGCCAAATATCTAGTAACCAGGGCTATCTACTACTCAACTACAGCCAAACATCTAGTAACCAGGGCGATTTAGTACTCAACTACAGTCAAATGTCTAGTAACAAGGGCTATCTACTACTCAACTATATTGTTCTCTCAACTATAGCCCTAATTGAACTGACCTTCAGTGCCTTCTCTGCTACAACCACCATACGATGTTCTGCATACTTGCGGACATAGTTGTGGACATTCTGAGCTGTCACTTCAACTTCTGCTCCATCTGGTATCAGCTCAACTTGCTCTCCACCCTGGGGAAACAAGCAATGTTTGTGGACGTAAGTACTACTGTCTGAATAGGGGAAACAAGCAAGGTTTGTGGATGTAAGTACCACTGTCTGGATAGGGGAAACAAGCAAGGTTTGTGGATGTAAGTACCACTGTCTGGATAGGAGAAACAAGCAAGGTTTGTGGACGTAAGTACCACTGTCTGGATAGGGGAAACAAGCAAGGTTTGTGGATGTAAGTACCACCGTCTGGATGGGGGAAACAAGCAAGGTTTGTGGATGTAAGTACCACTGTCTGGATGGGGGAAACAAGCAAGGTTTGTGGATGTAAGTACCACTGTCTGGATGGGGGAAACAAGCCAGGTTTGTGGATGTAAGTACCACCATCTGGATAGGGGAAACAAGCCAGGTTTGTGGATGTAAGTACCACCGTCTGGATGGGGGAAACAAGCAAGGTTTGTGGATGTAAGTACCACCATCTGGATGGGGGAAACAAGCCAGGTTTGTGGATGTAAGTACCACCGTCTGGATGGGGGAAACAAGCCAGGTTTGTGGATGTAAGTACCACCGTCTGTATGGGGGAAACAAGCAAGGTTTGTGGATGTAAGTACCACCGTCTGGATGGGGGAAACATGCAAGGTTTGTGGATGTAAGTACCACCATCTGGATGGGGGAAACAAGCAAGGTTTGTGGATGCAAGTACCACCGTCTGGATGGGGGAAACAAGCAAGGTTTGTGGATGTAAGTACCACCATCTGGATGGGGGAAACAAGCAAGGTTTGTGGATGTAAGTACCACCATCTGGATGGGGGAAACAAGCAAGGTCTGTGGATGTAAGTACCACCATCTGGATGGGGGAAACAAGCAAGGTTTGTGGATGTAAGTACCACTGTCTGGATGGGGGAAACAAGCCAGGTTTGTGGATGTAAGTACCACCATCTGGATGGGGGAAACAAGCAAGGTTTGTGGATGTAAGTACCACCATCTGGATGGGGGAAACAAGCAAGGTTTGTGGGTGTAAGTACCACCATCTGGATGGGGGAAACAAGCAAGATTTGTGGATGTAAGTACCACTATCTGGATGGGGGAAACAACCCAGGTTTGTGGATGTAAGTACCACCATCTGGATGGGGGAAACAAGCCAGGTTTGTGGATGTAAGTACCACCATCTGGATGGGGGAAACAAGCCAGGTTTGTGGATGTAAGTACCACCATCTGGATGGGGGAAACAAGCAAGGTTTGTGGATGTAAGTACCACCATCTGGATGGGGGAAACAAGCAAGGTTTGTGGATGTAAGTACCACCATCTGGATGGGGGAAACAAGCAAGATTTGTGGATGTAAGTACCACTATCTGGATGGGGGAAACAACCCAGGTTTGTGGATGTAAGTACCACCATCTGGATGGGGGAAACAAGCCAGGTTTGTGGATGTAAGTACCACCATCTGGATGGGGGATACATACACGTAGATCATGGTTGGGGAATGTTACCTTGTGATATAACTAGATTTGTGGCTGGCAGTGGGAGGCCATACATAAAACTTAGTGATCGGAGAATAACTTGAGACTTTGGTGAAGGAAATGACTAGGGATTGGGTGAATTAAGTAATTAGATGTTGGATGATGAATGTAATTAGATGTTAATTCAAAAATGTAATTACATGTTGGATGAAGAATGTAAATAGATGTTGGATGATGAATGTAAACAGATGTTGGATGATGAATGTAAACAGATGTTGGATGATGAATGTAAACAGATGTTGGATGATGAATGTAAACAGATGTTGGATGATGAATTTAAACAGATGTTGGATGATGAATGTAATTAGATGTTGGATGATGAATGTAATTAGATGTTGGATGATGAATGTAATTAGATGTTGGATGATGAATGTAATTAGATGTTGGATGATGAATGTAATTAGATGTTGGATGATGAAATGTAAACAGATGTTGGATGATGAATGTAATTAGATGGATGATGAATGTAATTAGATGTTGGATGATGAATGTAATTAGATGTTGGATGATGAATGTAATTAGATGTTGGATGATGAATGTAATTAGATGTTGGATGATGAATGTAATTAGATGTTGGATGATGAAATGTAAACAGATGTTGGATGATGAATGTAATTAGATGTTGGATGATGAATGTAATTAGATGTTGGATGATGAAATGTAAACAGATGTTGGATGATGAATATAAATAGATGTTGGATGATGAATGTAATTAGATGTTGGATGAAGAATGTAAATAGATGTTGGATGATGAATATAAATAGATGTTAGATGATGAATGTAAACAGATGTTGGATGATGAATGTAATTAGATGTTGGATGGTGAAATGTAAACAGATGTTGGATGATGAATGTAATTAGATGGATGATGAATGTAATTAGATGTTGGATGATGAATATAAATAGATGTTGGATGATGAATGTAAACAGATGTTAGATGATGAATGTAAACAGATGTTAGATGATGAATGTAAACAGATGTTGGATGATGAATGTAATTAGATGTTGGATGATGAATGTAATTAGATGTTGGATGATGAATGTAATTAGATGTTGGATGATGAATGTAATTAGATGTTGGATGATGAATGTAATTAGATGTTGGATGATGAATGTAAACAGATGTTGGATGATGAATGTAATTAGATGTTGGATGATGAATGTAATTAGATGTTGGATGATGAATGTAATTAGATGTTGGATGATGAATGTAATTAGATGTTGGATGATGAATGTAATTAGATGTTGGATGATGAAATGTAAACAGATGTTGGATGATGAATGTAATTAGATGTTGGATGATGAATGTAATTAGATGTTGGATGATGAAATGTAAACAGATGTTGGATGATGAATATAAATAGATGTTGGATGATGAATGTAATTAGATGTTGGATGAAGAATGTAAATAGATGTTGGATGATGAATATAAATAGATGTTAGATGATGAATGTAAACAGATGTTGGATGATGAATGTAATTAGATGTTGGATGGTGAAATGTAAACAGATGTTGGATGATGAATGTAATTAGATGGATGATGAATGTAATTAGATGTTGGATGATGAATATAAATAGATGTTGGATGATGAATGTAAATAGATGTTGGATGATGAATGTAAACAGATGTTAGATGATGAATGTAAACAGATGTTGGATGATGAATGTAATTAGATGTTGGATGATGAATGTAATTAGATGTTGGATGATGAATGTAATTAGATGTTGGATGATGAATGTAATTAGATGTTGGATGATGAATGTAATTAGATGTTGGATGATGAATGTAAACAGATGTTGGATGATGAATGTAATTAGATGTTGGATGATGAATGTAATTAGATGTTGGATGATGAATGTAATTAGATGTTGGATGATGAAATGTAAACAGATGTTGGATGATGAATGTAATTAGATGGATGATGAATGTAATTAGATGTTGGATGATGAATGTAATTAGATGTTGGATGATGAATGTAATTAGATGTTGGATGATGAATGTAATTAGATGTTGGATGATGAATGTAATTAGATGTTGGATGATGAAATGTAAACAGATGTTGGATGATGAATGTAATTAGATGTTGGATGATGAAATGTAAACAGATGTTGGATGATGAATATAAATAGATGTTGGATGATGAATGTAATTAGATGTTGGATGAAGAATGTAAATAGATGTTGGATGATGAATGTAATTAGATGTTGGATGATGAATGTAATTAGATGTTGGATGATGAATGTAATTAGATGTTGGATGATGAAATGTAATTAGATGTTGGATGATGAAATCTAATTAGATGTTGGATGATGAATGTAATTAGATGTTGGATTATGAATGTAATTAGATGTTGGATGATGAATGTAATTAGATGTTGGATGATGAATGTAATTAGATGTTGGATGATGAATGTAATTAGATGTTGGATGATAAAATGAGAGAAAAATGAGCCGCCTAACCTCTTCTGTACTGAGCTCCACACAAAAGTTGAGGTCCAGAGCTGTGAAGATGAGTTGAGCATCCTTAGTCTCTGCATCTTCCACCAGCGATCGCAATGACTCGTACAACACAGGGTCAAAGAAGGCAAGGTCATGCCAGCCAATGCGGCGTCCCAGAATGCACTTTAAGACATGACGATTGAAGAAAAGTGGACAGATCTCGTTTTGGAGAAGACATAAACCAATGATTCTGTGGAAATCAAAATATCAATTCCTAGTTACCTAGTTCTAACTTCTATCACCACCATCAAGTGCCATAAGTTTCTTGTACGATTGATACATAGTTTCCTAGTTCTAACTTCTATCACCACCATCAAGTGCCATAAGTTTCTTGTACGATTGATACATAGTTTCCTAGTTCTAACTTCTATCACCACCATCAAGTGCCATAAGTTTCTTGTACGATTGATACATAGTTTCCTATTTCAAACTTCTATCACCACCATCAAGTGCCATAAGTTTCTTGTACGATTGATACATAGTTACCTAGTTCTAACTTCTATCACCACCATCAAGTGCCATAAGTTTCTTGTACGATTGATACATAGTTTCCTAGTTCTAACTTCTATCACCACCATCAAGTGCCATAAGTTTCTTGTACGATTGATACATAGTTACCTAGTTCTAACTTCTATCACCACCATCAAGTGCCATAAGTTTCTTGTACGATTGATACATAGTTACCTAGTTCTAACTTCTATCACCACCATCAAGTGCCATAAGTTTCTTGTACGATTGATACATAGTTTCCTATTTCAAACTTCTATCACCACCATCAAGTGCCATAAGTTTCTTGTACGATTGATACATAGTTAACTAGTTCTAACTTCTATCACCACCATCAAGTGCCATAAGTTTCTTGTACGATTGATACATAGTTTCCTAGTTCTAACTTCTATCACCACCATCAAGTGCCATAAGTTTCTTGTACGATTGATACAGTTACCTAGTTCTAACTTCTATCACCACCATCAAGTGCCATAAGTTTCTTGTACGATTGATACATAGTTACCTAGTTCTAACTTCTATCACCACCATCAAGTGCCATGAGTTTCTTGTAGATTGATACATAGTTACCTAGTTCTAACTTCTATCACCACCATCAAGTGCCATGAGTTTCTTGTACGATTGATACATAGTTTCTTAGTTACCTAGTTCTAACTTCTATCACCACCATCAAGTGCCATAAGTTTCTTGTACGATTGATACATAGTTACCTAGTTCTAACTTCTATCACCACCATCAAGTGCCATAAGTTTCTTGTACGATTGATACATAGTTTCCTAGTTCTAACTTCTATCACCACCATCAAGTGCCCTAAGTTTCTTGTAGGATTGATACATTGTTACCTAGTTCTAACTTCTATCACCACCATCAAGTGCCATAAGTTTCTTGTACGATTGATACATAGTTTCCTAGTTCTAACTTCTATCACCACCATCAAGTGCCATAAGTTTCTTGTACGATTGATACATAGTTTCCTAGTTCTAACTTCTATCACCACCATCAAGTGCCATAAGTTTCTTGTACGATCGATACATAGTTTCCTAGTTCTAACTTCTATCACCACCATCTAGTACCATGAGTTTCTTGTACGATTGATACATAGTTTCCTAGTTCTAACTTCTATCACCACCATCAAGTGCCATGAGTTTCTTGTAGATTGATACATAGTTTCCTAGTTCTAACTTCTATCACCACCATCAAGTGCCATGAGTTTCTTGTACGATTGATACATAGTTTCCTAGTTCTAACTTCTATCACCACCATCAAGTGCCATGAGTTTCTTGTACGATTGATACATAGTTTCCTAGTTCTAACTTCTATCACCACCATCAAGTACCATAAGTTTCTTGTACGATTGATACATAGTTTCCTAGTTCTAACTTCTATCACCACCATCAAGTGCCATGAGTTTCTTGTACAATTGATACATAGTTTCCTAGTTCTAACTTCTATCACCACCATCAAGTGCCATGAGTTTCTTGTACGATTGATACATAGTTTCCTAGTTCTAACTTCTATCACCACCATCAAGTGCCATAAGTTTCTTGTACGATTGATACATAGTTTCCTAGTTCTAACTTCTATCACCACCATCATGTGATCATTCTAGTGCCCGCATTTCTTAAACAACTTCTGTCGACCCATATTTCCTAAATAACTTCTGTCGACCCATATTTCTTAAACAACTTCTGTCGACCCATATTTCTTAAACAACTTCTGTCGACCCATATTTCTTAAACAACTTCTGTCGACCCATATTTCTTAAACAACTTCTGTCGACCCATATTTCTTAAACAACTTCTTTCGACCCACATTTCTCAAACAACTTCTGTCAACCCACATTTCTTAAACAACTTCTGTCAACCCACAATTCTCAAATGACTTCTGTCAACCCATATTTCTCAAACGACTTCTGTCAACCCACATTTCTTAAACTTCTGTCAACCCACATTTCTCAAACAACTTCTGTCAACACACATTTCTCAAACAACTTCTGTCAACCTACATTTCTCAAACAACTTCTGTCAACCCACATTTCTCAAACAACTTGTCAACCCACATTTCTCAAACGACTTCTGTCAACCCACATTTCTCAAATGACTTCTGTCAACCCACATCTCTTAAACTTCTGTCAACCCACATCTCTTAAACTTCTGTCAACCCACATTTCTCAAACAATGTCTGTCAACCCACATTTTTCAAACAACTTCTGTCAACCCACATTTCTCAAACAACTTCTGTCAACCCACATTTCTCAAACAACTTCTGTCAACCCACATTTCTTAAACAACTTCTGTCAACCCACATTTCTCAAACAACTTGTCAACCCACATTTCTCAAACAACTTCTGTCAACCCTCATTTCTCAAACAACTTCTGTCAACCCACATTTCTCAAATGACTTCTGTCAACCCACATTTCTCAAATGACTTCTGTCAACCCACATTTCTCAAACAACTTCTGTCAACCCACATTTCTCAAACAACTTCTGTCAACCCACATTTCTCAAACAACTTCTGTCAACCCACATTTCTCAAACAACTTCTGTCAACCCACATTTCTCAAACAACTTCTGTCAACCCACATTTCTCAAACAACTTCTGTCAACCCACATTTCTCAAACAACTTCTGTCAACCCACATTTCTCAAACAACTTCTGTCAACCCACATTTCTCAAACGACTTCTGTCAACCCACATTTCTCAAACGACTTCTGTCAACCCACTTTTCTCAAACAACTTCTGTCAACCCACATTTCTCAAACAACTTCTGTCAACCCACATTTCTCAAACAACTTCTGTCAACCCACATTTCTCAAACAACTTCTGTATCTAGCAGTCAAATATTAAACAGAGTATCTACAAACAACCATACACAAACCTTCCAATGTTTCGAAAAGCATTAAGTCTCTCAGGGGAGGCCTTTCCTATCCTGGGAGAGTAGTAGCCTCGCTTGCCAGGCTGCCAAAACAACGGAGCATTGTCTTCAATCTCATCTTCCATCAACAGGTCACAGCCTAGTCCTTCCCCGCTCCGAGCGCCACCACCAGGCGCTGAGGCTGGTGGGGTCTTGGATTTATCCGATGACAAGTTGAAGATGTCCAAATCTAGAAAGCTGTCAGAACTCATATCCCTGGGGAAGTCACAGATAATGTTGGAACATCACAGGGATATGATAATAATACATCACATAAGTTGAAGGTATCACACAAGTACATCACACGAGGTGAAGATATCACACAATTATACCACATGAGTTGAAGATATCACACAATTACATGAAATGAGTTGAAGATATCACACAATTATACCACATGAGTTGAAGATATCACACAATTACATGAAATGAGTTGAAGATATCACACAATTACGTCAAATAAGTTGAAGATATCACACAATTACATGGAATGAGTTGAAGATATCACACAATTACATCAAATAAGTTGAAGATATCACACAATTACATCAAATAAGTTGAAGATATCACACAATTACATCAAATAAGTTGAAGATATCACACAATTACATCACATGAGTTGAAAAAATATTACACAATTACATCAAATAAGTTGAAGATATCACACAATTACATCACATGAGTTGAAGATATCACACTTCTTCTTCTTCTTCTTCTTTCCTTCCTCATCTGCCTTTCAGCGTCGAGGGGAGATATAATTTGCGGTCTTTTGCTCTTCTGTTCGCCTCTGCTGCTGTTATGTTTCCTAGTGCTTCTAATATTCCATCGATCCATCTTTTTCGTGGTCGACCCTTGGGTCTGTTGTTCTCACAACGTTTGTTGAAGGCTCGTTGTGTTGTGTTTTGTTCTTTCTGCCTTGTCACGTGGCCGAACCATTTTATCTGTTGTTTCCTTATATATTCTATGGCTGGGGCTATTCCTAGCTTTTTTCTCAGTTCTACATTTCTGATCTTATCTCTCAGACTGTTTCCTGTCATTCGTCTAACACATTTCATCTCTGTAGAGGTTATTTTTCTTATTGTTCTTGCATCTAGAGTCCAGGTCTGGCATTGGTAGCACAACGTTGGAATGAAGATTGTATTGTATAGTGCTCGTTTTGCCTCCAGAGTTATTTCCTTGTTGGACAATAGTGGTGATAACTGTCCGATGATTTGACAAGCTTTGTTGCATCTTGATTCTATCTCTGCTGTTTGGGAATTGTCGTTTGTCATTAGACTTCCTAGGTATTTGAATTCCTCTACTTGTTTTAGTTGTCTGCCTTCTATAGTTATGTTGATGTTCTGTTTATTTTTGGCGACATTCATGACTTCTGTTTTGTTGATGTTGATTTTCATGTTGTATTTTGTTCCTAAGATGTTGAGTTTGTTTAAGTGTTCTTGTAGGTCTTCTATTGTTTCATGTATTAGTGCCTGGTCGTCTGCAAATAGAAGCTCGTTGATCTCCTCTGTCTCTGATGGGTTGGCTAGCTTGCATATATGGTCCATGTATGTAATAAACAGTAGGGGGGATAGTACGCACCCCTGTCTTACACCTGATCTAACTTCGAAGTGGTCTGTGTAGCCTGTTGCTGTTCTGACCCTGCAGCTGCTGTTGGCGTAGAGACTTTTAATAATGTTGGTTAGATGTTGGCTTACTCCGTATGTTGTTAGTATCTCCCACAGTTGTTCTCTGTTTACTCTGTCGAATGCTTTTTCCTGGTCAATGAAGGCTATGTATAAGTTTTGGTTGTGTTCTGTCGTTTTTTCTGCAAGCTGTTTTAGTGTGAATAGTGCGTCGGTACATCCTCTGTTTTTTCGGAACCCCATTTGAGAATCGCTTAACTGTAGTTCTATTATTGGTCTCAGTCTTTTTTCCAAGATTTTGGCGTATAGCTTTCCTACATGGCTGAGCAGAGATATACCTCTATATTGATTGCAGTCTCTTTTGCTACCTTTCTTTTTCCATATTGGTATGATGATTGCCTGTTGCCAGTCTTCTGGGGCTTGTTGTTGGTGCCATGCTGCATTAAATATTCTGTGCAGCCATTGCATTCCTGTTTCTCCCGCTGCTGCTATTATTTCTATTGGAATGTTATCTATCCCTGGTGCTTTGTTACTTGGTGCATATTTGATTACTTCTTCTATTTCCTCTTTCATGATGTTGGGTTCAGTATTTGTGAGTTCTAGTGTGGTTTTTGTTGTCTTGTTGGTAGTTGGTATGTTTAACAGGTCTTCAAAATATTCTTTCCATCTCTGTTGCATACATTGGTTGTTTGATATTGGTTGTCCGTCTTTGTCATTTATCAGCTCAGTAGGATCATGGTTTTCTTTTCTCGCTCTTGTGGCTTTTACTGCTTTGTAGAAATCTCTTGTGGCTGTCTTGAAGTCCCTGCTCATGTTTTGTCCGAATTCTGTCCAATTCCTTTGCTTAGCTTCTTTGATCAGCATTTTAACTCTTTTTCGAACTAAGGCATATCTTTCATATTTTTCTTGGTTCTTGTTCTCCCTCCAATTTTTAAACAGTTTCTTCTTTTCTTTAATTGCTTCTCTGATTGTTTCGTTCCACCACGGGGTGCTCTTTTTCCCTTCTCTTGTTCTTAGCTTCGTTCCACAAACTGTTTTAGAGATGTTAGTTACTGTTTCCTTAAATTGTTTCCACTCTTCTTCTACTGTGCATACTTCGTTAGGGAGTTTCTTGAATTCCTCTCTGAGTTTTTCTTCTAGGGTTTTCCTTGTTTCTTGATCGTTTAATTGTTTTATTTTTATTGTCTGTTCTTTTCGCTTCTTTTGTTTGTTTTCGTGTTTTCTCTTTATTTTTGGCTGTCTTAGTGTGATCATAACCATCTTGTGATCCGTGTCGTCTGTAATATTTGGGATTGCTCTACTGTCGGTTACTCTTTTCTTGTTCTCTTTTCTTGTTAGTATAAAATCTATCTGGCTTCTGCATGTTGTGTCATTCCATTTGTACCAGGTGTATACTTGCGACTCTCTATGTTTGAAGAATGTGTTGGTGATAAATAAATCATTTTGATTGCATAGTTCCAGCAGTCTGCTCCCATTTTCGTTTATTTCAGCTGTTTTATCGCCAAAGGGTCCTAAGATGTCACTGTTCTCACTGTTGCGTTTCCCAAGCCTTCCATTAAAATCTCCCATCACTAACATGTCGTCGCTTTCGTCAATCTTGTTAATAATTTCACTCAATGTGTCGTAGAATTCTTCGCTGTCTTTTACATTGTTGTTGCATGGTGCATAGATTTGAATGTAATTTGTTTTTCGGTCGTCTTCTAGTAGTTTAATTGAGATAATTCTTTCTGAATAGTATTTTATTTCTAGAATGTTCTTTGCGTGTTCTGGGTCGATGATAAAACCTACTCCATGTGTTGCTCTTTCTGTGTTGTCGACTCCCGAGAATATTTTCGTGTAGTTCATGTGTGTTTTCTTTATCTGTTGTCCTTTTACTCTGGTGTCCGCTAATCCTAGTATTTTAATTTTCCTTTTTGTCATTTCTTCTATAAGTTCGATTTCTTTATTTTTTATCCCGCATATGTTTATCGTTGCTACTTTGATCTCCATATTCTATGTATTTCTCTGAGCATAAATACAATTATCCCTTACCGACCTGCTAAGTCAGTCGTAAATTAAGGGCTTAGTTTAAGAGAAACACACGATGGGGGTTTAGCCCGGCTGATGTTTCCCCCCACGTGTGTGATCGCTAAGGTCTCACATGCGATCTTTTACGGTCTAAATATAAAACTTTAGTTGGTTACATTTAAAAAAGTACTTATCAGTTCTTATCCTCCTCGAGTTGAAGATATCACACAATTACATCAAATGATTTGAAGGTACCACAATTATATCAAATGAGTTTAAGGTATCACAACATTGCATTATATGAGTTGAAGGTATTTACAAGCTAACATCACTTAAGATTGGGGTGGTTGGGGGACGCATGCAAATTTTCATCAAACATGACATTAGAGGAATATGGTAATAGTGGCCATTATTATTTCATGTTTTAATCCTTAATCATGATACCTATCTGTAACTCTCCCAGCTATGATACTACAGTAAAAATTACTACCACTTAAATGTAACATTAGGTGCTCTATAAATAGTAATTTCTCTGAACTTTTGACACACTCCCATGTGTTCACTCTAGGCAAAACATGGGGACTCAGAATTCCTAACTCAGGTTGATTAATGACCTGAGTTCACCTCATGGATCAGACGTGTTACAATGTCTATCAGTACTTTCACCGTAAATCCGTCACAATGTTCGGCTATGTCATTGTGCTAATCACTGTGTTTTCCGAGTCACAAAGGGTTGTTTGATGTCTGCCGACAACCAAGAAATTTCCCTGGTCACAGCACACACACAAAAAAGAAAAACGACCAATTTTTTTTTTTTTTTGCAAAAACGATGCGTCTCATGAAATAAAAAAAATTGTAATATTTTCAAATACCAACATCAATAGAAACAAATCCAATCCAACAATCAAGGGTTACCGGAAGTTGCAATTAGGAAGGTACAGGAGGGGGGGGGGGTGTTAATGTTTGAACATGGCAAAATATCCAATTTTGAAGGACTTGTGTTTTGATGCGGTGATTAATAGAATGGTATCATAATCTAAGGTTAAAGACTGCTGGAAATGTTTTAAAGGTTTGATGATACATTCTCAAGACTGGTGGAAATGTTTTAAAAATTTGATGAGACATTCTCAAGACTTGTGGAAATGTTTTAAAGATTTGATGAGACATTCTCAAGACTGGTAGAAATGTTTTAAAGATTTGATGAAACATTCTTAAGACTGGCTGAAATGTTTTAAATATTTGATGAAACATTCTCAAGACTGCTGGAAATGTTTTAAAAATTTGATGAAACATTCTCAAGACTGCTGGAAATGTTTTAAAGATTTGATGAAACACTCTACATGCCTGTGCGGGGTACATTCTTTAGCTGAAATGATCTAAGTCCTAATATGACACAAAAGAGCCCCATCTCATTACAAAAATGTCAGTGTTTCTAACCTATATTCAGGACAGCTTTCATTAGATTTTCTCACATTCCTGCTATAAAAGCAATTTATATAATGCCGCTGACATTGCCGTGCCTGTTGTTTCAGTTCATCTCACCAATTTGCTAAAATAACCATTTCCGCATAAAAGCCCAGTGTTTGTGACTTTCAATTTTACCGGCGCCGCAGGCACTAAAATATATCTCAACTTTAAATACAAATTTAACAAAATCGAAACGATCAAAACATGACTTTCACTTTTATGCACTTTCTTCTTTCTTTTTCTTTTCTCTTTCTCACTGATACCGAAAAGGTGCCGTGGTTATATCATTTGTCGTTCTTAAGCTGCTCGAACTGTCTGAATTAGTGATTATCCTTTGTTGTTACATGTTTCTGTCACTGCATCTATCCATCTTCTTCTAGGTCTTCCTCTTGGTCTGTTTCCATGCATTCTTGAGAAGAACGCCCTTGATGGTGATTGGTGAGGATTCACTCTGACCAGGTGGCCAAACCATTTGAGTTGTTGGTTGTTCTATATATTCTTGGCAGGGTTTAATTTCTACCATTTTTCTTATGGTTTCATTTGGTATTCTATCTCTTCTTGTGTTGTTTGTTACTATGTTGTTGTTTTATGCATTAAAATGATGAAACTGTATTGTTGTATAAACAAATTTAAATGTTTATAGGAGAGATTAAATGTTATATAAATATATATTTTAATTATAAAGTCCAAGTTTTATTTTTCCAGAAATTGTGGGCTAGACAAACATCCCAGTAAGACTTTGCGGGAGGGAATTCCGTGTTTGATGTCTTGACTGCATGAAACTAAGGTAGAGGTTTTAAAGAGCAGGCATTTAGATGTGTCTTACGACTGGTGGAAATGTTTTAAAGTCAACAGAGAATGTTTTTCTGATGCAGCAGAAACCCAAGAGATGATTACCTTCCATGTGATGTAATAATCTCCACGGCCTCATCCACTCTCTGTCTCAGTGATTCATCGGATGCCAGGAGGAGCACCAGTTGTGATGGGGATAGTTCCAGCAACATGCCTGTGATCTTGGCTGCCAAGCTCTGAGGAAGAAAGTCACTAAGGTGTGAGAAGCTGACTTTAGACATTAGTGACATCACTGCAGGTGGGATCTGCTATGTACCTGTTCCAGCAATTAACCAAGTGCTGATTGTTCATACTGCTCTACTAAATATGTGTTTTTAACAAAATAGGTGTGTGGTTCATGATGAACACTTCCAGGTAACAGTAATGGCTCATGCTGAAGTTGGATGTATTGGGACGAAAGGCACAAATATCGCAGTTATACTGCAAACCACAATAAAATGCAGGCTCTACGTCCTTTTAAAGGTGGATGATAAAGAGTGTATCCTTTAGTCATCAAGCGAACACAAGCAAGCACTGTAATGGTTGTCACTGGCCACACAATCTCCATGAGCTGGTGTCAAATCTAAGTAGACTTTGTTGTCAGTGAGCTTGTTCCAAGAAATGCTGTCCAATTAAATGAAGTCAGGCTTCCAATTCTAGTGAATTTGAGGTCACACATACTCGGGTATAGTGAGAAGCTAACAGAGTGTAAACTTCATGTCCATATTATATGTATGAATTGACAACCTCATGTACATATTATATGTATGAATTGACAGCCTCATGTACATATTATATGTATGAATTGACAACTTCATGTACACATATGATAAATAAATAGACAACTTCATGTACACATACGATACATAAATTGACAACCTCATGTACACATTATATGATATATAAATTGACAAAAATATAGAAAATCAATAACTAAGAATAAATAAAAGTATATTACTAGGCAATGATAAAACAAGCAAGCAAAGATGACTATTAATTTACTCACAGGTCGCAGCCCTCTAACTTTTGGATACAATCTCTCCCCGAGCTGACGACGATACTGGGTTATTGCGTCAGTGTTGCTATCACGGTTATCTACCCCTGTCACGCTGGTTGAACTTCCTGCAGGAGGGTCTGTAGGCATGTAGAAAGGTGGAGCATCGTAAGAGAGAGTCCTTCTCATTTCTCTGTCTCTGCTGCGCTGTCTGATTGTGTTTCTTTGCCTTTCTCTTTCTCTCTCCCTTTCTCTATCACGTGATCGTAAACGGCTCATAAGATCTAAATAAAGACAGACATTGACATTTCAAAATTAGATACAAAGAAAGGAAAGCCATCAAATCTTTGAAAAGGTAGATTATTACCATGTTTGTTTGTGTACACCAGCTTCAGAGTTGGCAACACAGAAGTGTTTGTTCTACATTTGATCTTCACTCACTACAGCTGTTAGAGCTGGCAACACAGAAGTGTTTGTTCTACAGCTGTTAGAGTTGGCAACACGGAAGTGTTTGTTCTACATTTGATCTTCACTCACTACAGCTGTTAGAGCTGGCAACACAGAATTGTTTGTTCTACATTTAATCTTCACTCACTACAGCTGTTAGAGTTGGCAACACGGAAGTGTTTGTTCTACATTTGATCTTCACTCACTACAGCTGTTAGAGTTGGCAACACGGAAGTGTTTGTTCTACATTTGATCTTCACTCACTACAGCTATTAGAGCTGGCAACACAGAAGTGTTTGTTCTACAGCTATTAGAGCTGGCAACACAGAAGTGTTGTTCTACATTTGATCTTCACTCACTACAGCTATTAGAGCTGGCAACACAGAAGTGTTTGTTCTACAGCTATTAGAGCTGGCAACACAGAAGTGTTTGTTCTACATTTGATCTTCACTCACTACAGCTGTTAGAACTGGAAACACAGAAGTGTTTGTTCTACATTTGATCTTCATTCTCTACAGCTGTTAGAACTGGCAACACAGAAGTGTTTGTTCTACAGCTATTAGAGTTGGCAACACAGAAGTGTTTGTTCTACATTTGATCTTCATTCTCTACAGCTGTTAGAACTGGCAACACAGAAGTGTTTGTTCTACAGCTATTAGAGTTGGCAACACAGAAGTGTTTGTTCTACATTTGATCTTCATTCTCTACAGCTGTTAGAACTGGCAACACAGAAGTGTTTGTTCTACAGCTGTTAGAGTTGGCAACACAGAAGTGTTTGTTCTACAGTTGTTAGAGTTGGCAACACAGAAGTGTTTGTTCTACATTTGATCTTCATTCACTACAGCTGTTAGAGCTGGCAACACAGAAGTGTTTGTTCTACATTTGATCTTCACTCACTACAGCTGTTAGACCTGGCAACACAGAAGTGTTTGTTCACTGTCTGTATTTGATGATAGTTTTGCTGCACAGCCAAGCTCACCCTTGTCATTCATGCTTGTTTAATTTTCTGCGGCAGGAGAACAACCTCACTAACATTCATGTCCATGTCCGAGCCATGTAAGAGATGGAAGAAGAGAATATATAAAGAAAGTACGAGTAGATAAAGTAAAGAACAATATGAGGGCAAATGTAGATAGACTGCCTGTGTACCAGTGTACCCGGAATTGGATATTTGATTGAGATATTAGTTATATTGTTATAATCATCTTTGAGCGATCTTTAGGAAGATAACTTCTTTGCATAATGTTCTCGATACTGCCCGGATAGTCAGCTGTTTGTTGGATCAGCTGTTCTCTTAGTGTGACCTTCTCTGGAATGCTGCTGCTTATGTTTACACTCAGGTAAAACACGTGTCTGTGCTCACTGGCCGCTAGGCTGAGTCGTGACCTTGTCTTCCACTGTTGTACTTCTGGGTTGTGTTAAGATGACTATTCACGTTGTGTTCCGCAACAACTTGATTTATTATTTGGGTTCGTCCCCTTAAGGGTTGACGCCACGCTAAACAAGGAAACTGTGCACATAGAACAACACTTGTTGATGGTCAGTCAGCCGGCTTTTATTCATGACACTCGGATTCTTATTACATATATAATTGTCAGGGCCACAATTGAAACACACTCTATCATTTACTACTCTCTCGCCCTAACACCTATCTCTGACTGCATCATACTTATGTCTAACTATATACGGACCATTCCCATCGAATGCCCCATCCTATCGAATTCTATCGGCCTCTGCTATAAGATCTACATTTCCAGGTTCCGTGCTTTTTCGCGTTACTAACTCCAGTTGAATCCTACCTGTTTCCTATTTCTACTATATTTTCAGAGTGTCTTGTTCAAGTGCTGAATCTTTAATAAAATGCTCTCCCTAATTGTTATGTGTCTATCCCTTAAATTTGGTTCTTGTCGGCCAATCAGAACCGACCTCCCACACATCTGTCTATCCACCCACTCATGGGCATGGTCTTCCATGTCTTGCATGTGAATTTTGCTCCATAATCTCATTTTTCTCCTGACCTTGTCTTATTGTCTTTTTTTTTCCCTTGACCTTGTTCTATGGTCTGTTTATTTCAATTCTCTCCTTTTCCACCTACACATCTCTTTGTTCGTTCACTTCTTAAAGATGGCCTTGATACTCCGTACGTGTTTCTCCTGACCCATCCTCTCTATTGCGACTTCGTCTTTTTGTGTTTTTCCTTTCTTTCCTCCTTGACCTATCTTTTGTCTCGCCTATCAGCCCCCTCCCTTCCAGGCCTGGTGCATCCTGACCTGTCCTCTATTTCTTTTCCTCATGGCTTCGTCTTAAAGTCTTTTTCCTTTTTTCTTCCTTAACTTCTCTCTCTTCTCTTTATCTTACTCTTCTGCTCACTCCTTCATTTCTATACTCTCTTATCTTCCATTTCTATACTCTCTCCTCCTCCGTTGTTACACCAGTGATCATAGTATTAGTAGGGTCGTCACTCCCAAAGGTCACACATATTCAACACACAGACAACTTCCTGTCAGAAGGCCAGACTCTATGAGTAGCAGGGACTCGTGTTTACATGTAGATAAAGACTGCAATAGGGAAGTCAGATAGGTAGACACCAACAAGATATAGAAGGAGATACGCCACATTTCTACTAGGTCACAAGCCCTAGACTGAGAAACAATGCCAGACCGTTAACAGAATCTTCAGACTTAGAGCAAGATAGAGACAAATAGAAAATAAGAAATGAATTAGCTGGAGTGGTCAAGACATCATCTTACATAGTGAAGTGACAAGTAGTTTGTTGAACAAGATAGTTATTCTAGGCCAGATATAGTAGAATATTTGAGCCAGATGACTCCCTCAGGCAGAGATCAGAACTCATCACTGATAGACATAAGCAAACACTATATGAACTTGTTATAAGCTATCACTTGTGTTGGTGCCAATAACTCTACATACCTAGTGACTTGCTGTACTGTAAAGACTTGCCTCCAACCAGAATGCTGTCCAAGGGAGGTAATTTCTCTTGAGATAAAGCAGCCTGTAGGAAAGAAGAATAGTGCACTCATTTTTATACATTCATGTAACCATATCAAGGATAATCTGCACAAGACAAGGTTGTAGGAGAGCTAGATGTTAACTATAGTTCAGGGCTAGATGTTAACCATAGTTCAGGGCTAGATGTTAACTATAGTTCACAAATTTGTGTCACAACGGGCTAGATGTTAACCATAGTTCAGGGCTAGATGTTAACCATAGTTCAGGGCTAGATGTTAACCATAGTTCAGGGCTAGATGTTAACTATAGTTCACAAATTTGTGTCACGATGGGCTAAATGTTAACCATAGTTCAGGGCTAGATGTTAACCATAGTTCAGGGCTAGATGTTAACCATAGTTCAGAGGTAGATGTTGACTATAGTTCAGGGCTAGATGTTAACCATAGTTCAGGGCTAGATATTAACCTTAATTCAGGGCTAGATGTTAACAACAATTCAGGGCTAGATGTTGAATATAGTTCAGGGCTAGATGCTAACAACAATTCAGGGCTAGATGTTGACTATAGTTCAGGGCTAGATGTTAACCATAATTCAGGGCTAGATGTTAACAACAATTCAGGGCTAGATGTTGACTATAGTTCAGGGCTAGATGCTAACAACAATTCAGGGCTAGATGTTGACTATAGTTCAGGGCTAGATGTTAACCATAGTTCAGGGCTAGATGTTAACCTTAATTTAGGGCTAGATGTTAACAACAATTCAGGGATGTTAACCATAGTTCAGGGCTAGATGTTAACCTTAATTCAGGGCTAGATGTTAACAACAATTCAGGGCTAGATGTTGACTATAGTTCAGGGCTAGATGTTAACCTTAATTCAGGGTTAGATGTTAACAACAATTCAGGGCTAGATGTTGACTATAGTTCAGGGCTAGATGCTAACCACGATTCAGGGCTTGATGTCTTGTACATTCTGCAGCATTTATGTGTGAAGATGTCTTGTACATTCTGCAGCATTTATGTGAGAAGATGTCTTGTACATTCTGCAGCATTTATGTGAGAAGATGTCTTGTACATTCTGCAGCATTTATGTGTGAAGATGTCTTGTACATTCTGCAGCATTTATGTGTGATGATGTCTTGAACATTCTGCAGCATTTATGTGTGAAGATGTCTTGGACATTCTACAGCATTTATGTGTGAAGATGTCCTTAGACATTCTGCAGCATTTATGTGAGAAGATGTCTTGGACATTCCCCTCAGTCTTAAAACTAATACTTGATGGAAGAGTGGTTTCAATTTATGACACCAAACACAAAACGTACATGTTTTGCTAAAGTCAATATTTGTGTACATAATATTTTAGTAGTTTATGTCCGTAACAAAAAGATGGGCAAATCTGGAAGTTTCCTGGGGGTGCAATATTCAATTTTTAGCCACATAAGTTTTTTATAATTTTAAGATACATCTTCTTCTAATCACTTTGATTGTGTGGTAGATTTCTTGTATTTGATCTTCCTGGAAAGACACAAATGAGCAAATCAACTAGTGTCAATGACAAACAACTGTGTGATATATTCTGCTGGATTTATCTAGACAATAGGGATGAGAATGGCCAGTCTTACATACAAGTCATTTTTTAAATGTTTAAACAGATTGTTATAGAACACAAGAGAAACCTCAAAATGTAGAAATGAGAATGGCCAGTCTTACAGACAAGTCATTTCTTTTATTTTTTAACAGACTGTTATAGAACACAGGAGAAACCTCAAAATGTAGAAATGAGAATGGCCAGTCTTACAGACAAGTCATTTCTTTTATTTTTAAAAATATTGTTATAGAACACAAGAGAAACCTCAAAATATAGAAATGAGAATGGCCAGTCTTACAGACAAGTCATTTCTTTTATTTTTAAAAATATTGTTATAGAACACAAGAGAAACCTCAAAATGTAGAAATGAGAATGGCCAGTCTTACAGACAAGTCATTTCTTTTATTTTTAAAAATATTGTTATAGAACACAGGAGAAACCTCAAAATGTTGAAATGAGAATGGCCAGTCTTACAGACAAGTCATTTCTTTTATTTTTTAACAGATTGTTATAGAACACAGGAGAAACCTCAAAATGTTGAAATGAGAATGACCAGTCTTACAGACATGTCCTTTTTTAAACGTTTAAACAGATTGTTATAGAACACAAGAGAAACCTCAAAATGTTGAAATGAGAATGGCCAGTCTTACAGACAAGTCATTTCTTTTATGTTAAAAACAGATTGTTATAGAACACAGGAGAAGCCTCAAAATGTAGGAAACAATGGTCAGTCTTACAGACAAGTCATTTCTTTTATGTTAAAAACAGATTGTTATAGAACACAGGAGAAGCCTCAAAATGTAGGAAACAATGGTCAGTCTTACAGACAAGTCATTTCTTTTATGTTAAAAACAGATTGTTATAGAACACAGGAGAAACCTCAAAATGTTGAAATGAGAATGACCAGTCTTACAGACATGTCATTTTTTAAATGTTTAAACAGATTGTTATAGAACACAAGAGAAACCTCAAAATGTAGAAATGAGAATGGCCAGTCTTACAGACAAGTCATTTCTTTTATTTTTTAACAGACTGTTATAGAACACAGGAGAAACCTCAAAATGTAGAAATGAGAATGGCCAGTCTTACAGACAAGTCATTTCTTTTATTTTTAAAAATATTGTTATAGAACACAAGAGAAACCTCAAAATATAGAAATGAGAATGGCCAGTCTTACAGACAAGTCATTTCTTTTATTTTTAAAAATATTGTTATAGAACACAAGAGAAACCTCAAAATGTAGAAATGAGAATGGCCAGTCTTACAGACAAGTCATTTCTTTTATTTTTAAAAATATTGTTATAGAACACAGGAGAAACCTCAAAATGTTGAAATGAGAATGGCCAGTCTTACAGACAAGTCATTTCTTTTATTTTTTAACAGATTGTTATAGAACACAGGAGAAACCTCAAAATGTTGAAATGAGAATGACCAGTCTTACAGACATGTCCTTTTTTAAACGTTTAAACAGATTGTTATAGAACACAAGAGAAACCTCAAAATGTTGAAATGAGAATGGCCAGTCTTACAGACAAGTCATTTCTTTTATGTTAAAAACAGATTGTTATAGAACACAGGAGAAGCCTCAAAATGTAGGAAACAATGGTCAGTCTTACAGACAAGTCATTTCTTTTATGTTAAAAACAGATTGTTATAGAACACAGGAGAAGCCTCAAAATGTAGGAAACAATGGTCAGTCTTACAGACAAGTCATTTCTTTTATGTTAAAAACAGATTGTTATAGAACACAGGAGAAACCTCAAAATGTTGAAATGAGAATGACCAGTCTTACAGACATGTCATTTTTTAAATGTTTAAACAGATTGTTATAGAACACAAGAGAAACCTCAAAATGTTGAAATGAGAATGGCCAGTCTTACAGACAAGTCATTTCTTTTATGTTAAAACAGATTGTTATAGAACACAGGAGAAGCCTCAAAATGTAGGAAACAATGGTCAGTCTTACAGACAAGTCATTTCTTTTATGTTAAAAACAGATTGTTATAGAACACAGGAGAAGCCTCAAAATGTAGGAAACAATGGTCAGTCTTACAGACAAGTCATTTCTTTTATGTTAAAAACAGATTGTTATAGAACACAGGAGAAGCCTCAAAATGTAGGAAACAATGGTCAGTCTTACAGACAAGTCATTTCTTTTATGTTAAAAACAGATTGTTATAGAACACAGGAGAAGCCTCAAAATGTAGAAAACAATGGTCAGTCTTAGATATTGTGTCAGAGACCAGGTTGATAGACAACAAAGTAAAATTGTTGGTCTTAGAGACACCAAAGTTGATGATAAATATTGAAAATGTAACCCACGTTTGCAACAGCCGTGTAGAAACTGCGTGCCACACCACTTCCTTCCCCTGGCTCATCCTTAAACGTGACTTTAACCCTGTGTACACACAGAGGCGGACCTGATGTGTTTGTACGTCTGTTGAAGTATGTGTTTAGCTGTTTGAAGGTCTGTGTCAGTAGTGCGTTTCGATCTCGTTCAACCTGTTCACAAGAATGTAAAAGCCAAGTTACAGCAATGTTTGTAGAGACACCATTTTAATTTTACCAAAAGTTTTGTTTTTAAAAACACACTGAAAACATTCTAAAAACTAAAATACACAGACAGAAAACACAACTAAAACATCAATGCATAGAAGGAGTTTTAACATGATTTAGGCAGCCAGTTTTTTTGGAAGAGTTTAAAAATTTGAAATAACAGCAAGAAATGTCATGCAAATTGATCTAAACCACACGGTTTGTTTGGACAATTTGTCCAGGAAGTCAGAAAAGAGGTTTCAATAAGAGAAAGACAAGGTTTTAGTGGAAATAATTGTAGAAGTCTCAATAAATTAAACAGCAACACAACATGCAGCTCCTGAGTTTCTTTCATCAGTTACTAGAGCCACATTTTGCAGCTCGTGGTATGGGATGTGTTAATTCTATATAAATTATTCATAAAAAGACTTATACATTAAAAAACTCCCTTCAGAAAACTTACTTTTATATACCAATAGAGCTGCTTGCACAGAACTGAGACAAATGGCGAGATTTTATAAAATATCTTTAAAAGAACTGAAAACTGCTAGAACTAAAATTCAGATAAGAGAAGGAGTATCTTGGTCTATGCCCTATGGGCCGGCTACGGCTCAAAAGGTCAATAGATAGATAGATACCAATCTCTCTATCACTTCTTCTCCTTCATCACATAACCCCAGGGATCGTTGGGTTCATCAACCTTCTTCATTTCTCTCTATTTTCAGTCATTTTTTGGACTGAAATGTTGAGACCTGTCCATTCTTTGATCTCTTTCTTTCTCTGCCTACTTTTCCCTCCTTTCACATTTCCTTACAGAATGGTCTTTGTTATGCCAGAAGATCGAGATACATGGTCAAACCATTTCATTTTGTGTTTCTTTACAATAGTCAATAGATCTTCACATACTTCTATTGCTTGTTGTATCTTTTTTCAAACTACTTCATTTGTGATACGATCTATGTTAGAGATGCTCAAACCTTGCGATAACATTTGTGATACGATCTAAATAAGACATGCTCTAGACCTTAACATAACATTTGTGATACGGTCTAAGTAAGAGATTCCCAAAACCTTGCGATAACATTTGTGATACAATCTAAGCAAGAGATGTCTAAAACCTTATGATAATATTTGTGATACAATCTAAGTAAGAGATGTCTAAAACCTTCGACAAAATTTGTGATACGATCTAAGTCAGAGATGTCTAAAACCTTGCGATAACATTTGTGATACAATCTAAGCAAGAGATGGCCAAAACCTTACAATAACATCTCATCTCCATAGCTTGTATTTTCTTCTGTAGTTCACCTGTAAGGGTTCTATCTCTGTATTTTCTAATGATTTTTTTAAACACTCAACTGGAGCAAGACAATCAACCTGAATCTCTTCAATCCTTTCTGTCATTTCTTATCTCTTGTAATCTGCCTGAGACATAATTTATTTGTGTGATATGCCCCTGGTTTCACTCCAAGTGTCTAGATCTTCCCAGTCTCCTATTTCCAGCTGGTTCCAGGCAAGAGCTTGTCTAACAATGTTTGTGAAGTGCCTGCCTTATATATCTCCATATTGCTAACATTCTCTTCCACTGTGAGTTGATTTATTCTTTCCACATTTCAGAATTGTTAAAGGTTTTATCTCACCGCAAATATACTCCTCATTTAGTCTGTCAACAGATCATCCTCATCAAACAGATCATCCTCAAAACATCAAATCTGCTGAGACCCCTCCTCTGTATATCCCTCAATGTGTAAAGACAGATGACTGTGCTCGTTGCTAGACTTCTTTTGTTCCCTCCATAGAGCTTTTTCATCTCATGTTCTTCCTGCCTATTCAAGGTTGTAAACTCACAATCATGATGTCCTTCCTACCTATTCAAGGTTGTAGACTCACAATCATGATGTTCTTCCTGCCTATTCAAGGTTGTAGACTCACAATCATGATGTTCTTCCTGCCTATTCAAGGTTGTAGACTCACAATCATGATGTTCTTCCAGCCTATTCAAGGTTGTAGACTCACAATCATGATGTTCTTCCTGCCTATTCAAGGTTGTAGACTCACAATCATGATGTTCTTCCTGCCTATTCAAGGTTGTAGACTCACAATCATGATGTTCTTCCAGCCTATTCAAGGTTGTAGACTCACAATCATGATGTTCTTCCAGCCTATTCAAGGTTGTAGACTCACAATCATGATGTTCTTCCTGCCTATTCAAGGTTGTAGACTCACAATCATGATGTTCTTCCTGCCTATTCAAGGTTGTAGACTCACAATCATGATGTTCTTCCTGCCTATTCAAGGTTGTAGACTCACAATCATGATGTTCTTCCAGCCTATTCAAGGTTGTAGACTCACAATCATGATGTTCTTCCAGCCTATTCAAGCTTGTAGACTCACAATCATGATGTTCTTCCAGCCTATTCAAGGTTGTAGACTCACAATCATGATGTTCTTCCAGCCTATTCAAGGTTGTAGACTCACAATCATGATGTTCTTCCTGCCTATTCAAGGTTGTAGACTCACAATCATGATGTTCTTCCTGTCTATTCAAGGTTGTAGACTCACAATCATGATGTCCTTCCTGCCTATTCAAGGTTGTAAACTCACAATCATGATGTTCTTCCAGCCTATTCAAGGTTGTAGACTCACAATCATGATGTTCTTCCTGTCTATTCAAGGTTGTAGACTCACAATCATGATGTTCTTCCAGCCTATTCAAGGTTGTAGACTCACAATCATGATGTTCTTCCTGTCTATTCAAGGTTGTAGACTCACAATCATGATGTTCTTCCTGTCTATTCAAGGTTGTAGACTCACAATCATGATGTTCTTCCTGCCTATTCAAGGTTGTAGACTCACAATCATGATGTTCTTCCTGCCTATTCAAGGTTGTAAACTCACAATCATGATGTTCTTCCTACCTATTCAAGGTTGTAGACTCACAATCATGATGTTCTTCCTGTCTATTCAAGGTTGTAGACTCACAATCATGATGTTCTTCCTGCCTATTCAAGGTTGTAGACTCACAATCATGATGTTCTGTCAACAAACAGAACCAAGTACATTCCAACAAACAGAACCATCAACAGACTATCAACAGACCTCCAGAGTTAAATCCCTTTGTTGCGAGTTACGCAGCTTCTCCATCTCTCGTCTGAATCGGCCCTCCTTGACAGGAAATCCCCCAACTCACTGATGATAGACCCTGGTTCTGCACCAACATCATCACAGAAAACTCGTCCAAACAGGTCCAGTGAAAGACGCCAGCGACCCAGCAACATGTCATGTGAGACAATCTGACCCAGCATGCTCTGGTGTCTGCAATAATAATATGTCAGGAACACAATATAATGTCAGGGACAAGATATAATGTCAGGGACAAGAATTAATGTCAGGGACAAGAATTAATGTCAGGGACAAGATATAATGTCAGGGACAAGAATCAACGTCAGGGACAAGACATAATGACAGGGACAAGAATTAATGTCACGGAAAAGATATAATGCCAGGGACAAGATATAATGTCAGGGACAAGAATTAATGCCAGGGACAAGAATTAATGTCAGGGACAAGATATAATGTCAGGGACAAGATATAATGTCAGGCGCAAGATATAATGTCAGGGACAAGATATAATGTCAGGGACAAGATATAATGTCAGGGACAAGATATAATGTCAGGCGCAAGATATAATGTCAGGGACAAGATATAATGTCAGGGACAAGATATAATGTCAGGGACAAGATATAATGTCAGGGACAAGATATAATGTCAGGGATAAGATATAATGTCAGGGACAAGATATAATGTCACTGAAAAGATATAATGTCAGGGACAAGATATAATGTCAGGGACAAGATATAATGCCAGGGACAAGAATCAATGTCAGGGACAAGAATCAATGTCAGGGACAAGAAACAATGTCAGGGACAAGAAACAATGTCTGTGACAAGATATAATGTTAGGGACAAAAAACAATGTCAGGGACAAGAAACAATGTCAGGGACAAGAAACAATGTCAAGGACAAGAAACAATGTCACGGACAAGAAACAATGCAATAAATAATTACAAGATATAATGTCAGGGACAAGAAACAATGCAATAAATAATTACAAGATACAATGTCAGGGACAAGAATGAATGTCAGGGACAAGAAACAATGTCAGGGACAAGAAACAATGTCAGGGACAAGACACAATGTCAGGGACAAGAAACAATGTCAGAGACAAGAAACAATGTCAGGGACAAGAAACAATGTCAGGGACAAGAAATAATGTCAGGGACAAGAAACAATGTCAGGGACAAGAAACAATGTCAGGGACAAGATACAATGTCAGGGACAAGATACAATGTCAGGGACAAGATACAATGTCAGGGACAAGAAACAATGTCAGGGTCAAGATGCAATGTCAGGGTCAAGATACAATGTCAGGGACAAGATACAATGTCAGGGACAAGAAACAATGTCAGAGACAAGAAACAATGTCAGAGTCAAGAAACAATGTAGGGACAAGAAACAATGTCAGGGACAAGATACAATGTCAGGGACAAGATACAATGTCAGGGACAAGAAACAATGTCAGGGACAAGATACAATGTCAGGGACAAGAAACAATGTCAGGGACAAGATACAATGTCAAGGACAAGAAACAATGTCAGGGACAAGATACAATGTCAGGGACAAGAAACAATGTCAGAGACAAGAAACAATGTCAGGGACAAGATACAATGTCAGGGACAAGAAACAATGTCAGGGACAAGAAACAATGTCAGAGACAAGAAACAATGTCAGAGACAAGAAACAATATCAGGGACAAGAAACAATGTCAGAGACAAGATACAATATCAGAGACAAGAAACAATGTCAGGGACAAGAAACAATGTCAGAGACAAGAAACAATGTCAGGGACAAGAAACAATAGGGACAAGAAACAATGTCAGGGACAAGAAACAATGTCAGAGACAAGAAACAATGTCAGAGACAAGATACAATATCAGAGACAAGAAACAATATCAGAGACAAGAAACAATGTCAGGGACAAGAAACAATGTCAGAGACAAGAAACAATGTCAGGGACAAGAAACAATGTCAGGGACAAGAATGAATGTCAGAGACAAGAAACAATGTCAGGGACAAGAAACAATGTCAGGGACAAGAAACAATGTCAGAGACAAGAAACAATGTCAGAGACAAGATACAATATCAGAGACAAGAAACAATGTCAGGGACAAGAAACAATGTCAGAGACAAGAAACAATGTCAGGGACAAGAAACAATGTCAGGGACAAGAATGAATGTCAGAGACAAGAAACAATGTCAGGGACAAGAAACAATGTCAGGGACAAGAAACAATGTCAGGGACAAGAAACAATGTCAGAGACAAGAAACAATGTCAGGGACAAGAAACAATAAACAATGAAAAGAAGCAATGCAATAAATAATTACAAGAAACAATGGTAGGGACAAGAAACAATGTCAGGGACAAGAAACAATGTCAGGGACAAGAATGAATGTCAGGGACAAGAAACAATAAACAATGACAAGAAGCAATGCAATAAATAATTACAAGATACAATGTCAGGGACAAGAATGAATGTCAGGGACAAGAAACAATAAACAATGACAAGAAGCAATGCAATAAATAATTACAAGAAACAATGCAATAAACAGCAATAGGAAACAATGTAATAAAACTGTGACTGGCAACAAAATTTATCAGACTATGTCTCCAAACTGTCTTCTGTAGCTCTCTTTAGATGGATGTAAAAAAAAAAAAAAAAATACAGAACATTCCGTACGACTTCTTAAGGAAGAGAAGTATTACATTGATCAAGAAAACCATAGGCTGAGTGGACATAAGAAATCTTTAAAAAAAATATATATATATAAGTTGTAAGGCTCCCTGTTTAAGACGTAGGCATTAACCTGTTAATGACTACATTCATGGATACAACTCACTGATGTAGGCTCCCTATTAATGACTACATTCCTGGGTGCAACTCACTGGTGTAGGCTCCCATTTAATGATTACATTTCCTTCAGTTAAGCCATTCTGTCTTCTCTCTCTTGGTTTCCCTCTTGCTCTCTTGTCCCAGCAAAGAGCCACTCTCTGAATATTGTCTCAATAATTATGATCACATGATCCACTCAGTGCCACTCTCTGAATATTGTCTCAATAATTATGATCACATGATCCACTCAGTGCCACTCTCTGAATATTGTCTCAATAATTATGATCACATGATCCACTCAGTGCCACTCTCTGAATATTGTCTCAATAATTCTGATGACATGGTCCACTCAATGCCACTCTCTGAATTATTCTAATCATATGGCCCACTCAATGCCACTCTCTCAATTATTGTGATCACATGGTCCACTCAGTGCCACTCTCTCAATTATTGTGATCACATGGTCCACTCAGTGCCACTCTCTCAATTATTCTGATCACATGGTCCACTCAGTGCCACTCTCTCAATTATTCTGATCACATGGTCCACTCAGTGCCACTCTCTCAATTTTTGTGATCACATGGTCCACTCAGTGCCACTCTCTCAATTATTCTGATTACATGGTCCACTCTTTGCCACTCTCTCAATTATTGTGATCACATGGTCTACTCAGTGCCACTCTCTCAATTATTCTGATCACATGGTCCACTCAATGCCACTCTCTCAATTATTGTGATCACATGGTCCACTCAGTGCCACTCTCTCAATTATTGTGATCACATGGTCCACTCAGTGCCACTCTCTGAATTATTCTGATCAATGGTCCACTCAATGCCACAGCTATAGGAGAAAATCTATTATATATACATATATATGACAGTTGTGTAAACATGGGCTCTGATAAGATAATCTAGTATATATATATATATATATATATATATATATATATATATGATAGTTGTGTAAACATGGACTGTGATAAGAGAATCTATTATATATACATATATAGGATAGTTGTGTAAACATGGGCTGTGATAAGAGAATCTATTATATATACATATATAGGATAGTTGTGTAAACATGGACTGTGATAAGAGAATCTATTATATATACATATATATGATAGTTGTGTAAACATGGGCTGTGATAAGAGAATCTATTATATATACATATATATGATAGTTGTGTAAACATGGGCTGTGATAAGAGAATCTATTATATATACATATATATGATAGTTGTGTAAACATGAACTGTGATAAGAGAATCTATTATATATACATATATAGGATAGTTGTGTAAACATGGACTGTGATAAGAGAATCTATTATATATACATATATAGGATAGTTGTGTAAACATGGACTGTGATAAGAGAATCTATTATACATATATATGATAGTTGTGTAAACATGGGCTGTGATAAGAGAATTTATTATATTTATATATATAGGATAGTTGTGTAAACATGGACTGTGATAAGAGAATCTATTATATATACATATATAGGATAGTTGTGTAAACATGGGCTGTGATAAGAGAATCTATTATATATACATATATAGGATAGTTGTGTAAACATGGGCTGTGATAAGAGAATCTATTATACATATATATGATAGTTGTGTAAACATGGGCTGTGATAAGAGAATCTATTATATATACATATATAGGATAGTTGTGTAAACATGGGCTGTGATAAGAGAATTTATTATATTTATATATATAGGATAGTTGTGTAAACATGGGCTGTGATAAGAGAATCTATTATATATACATATATAGGATAGTTGTGTAAACATGGACTGTGATAAGAGAATCTATTATATATACATATATAGGATAGTTGTGTAAACATGGGCTGTGATAAGAGAATCTATTATACATATATATGATAGTTGTGTAAACATGGGCTGTGATAAGAGAATCTATTATATATACATATATAGGATAGTTGTGTAAACATGGACTGTGATAAGAGAATCTATTATATATACATATATAGGATAGTTGTGTAAACATGGGCTGTGATAAGAGAATCTATTATATATACATATATAGGATAGTTGTGTAAACATGGGCTGTGATAAGAGAATCTATTATATATACATATATAGGATAGTTGTGTAAACATGGGCTGTGATAAGAGAATCTATTATATATACATATATAGGATAGTTGTGTAAACATGGACTGTGATAAGAGAATCTATTATATATACATATATAGGATAGTTGTGTAAACATGGGCTGTGATAAGAGAATCTATTATATATACATATATAGGATAGTTGTGTAAACATGGGCTGTGATAAGAGAATCTATTATACATATATATGATAGTTGTGTAAACATGGGCTGTGATAAGAGAATCTATTATATATACATATATAGGATAGTTGTGTAAACATGGACTGTGATAAGAGAATCTATTATACATATATATGATAGTTGTGTAAACATGGGCTGTGATAAGAGAATCTATTATATATACATATATAGGATAGTTGTGTAAACATGGACTGTGATAAGAGAATCTATTATATATACATATATATGATAGTTGTGTAAACATGGGCTGTGATAAGAGAATCTATTATATATACATATATAGGATAGTTGTGTAAACATGGACTGTGATAAGAGAATCTATTATATATACATATATATGATAGTTGTGTAAACATGGGCTGTGATAAGAGAATCTATTTTATATATATATATATATAGGATAGTTGTGTTAATATGGACTGTGGTAAGAGAATCTATTATATATATATATATATATATATATAGGATAGTTGTGTTAATATGGACTGTGGTTAGAGAATCATCAGTGACCTACCTCACAGAGGACATTGACATGGATGGAGGAGGTGGTGGTATAGCTGCTGAGGAAGCAGAGTGGAGAGCAGAGTAAGCGAGTTGTTCACTTGTCTCAATGTCAACTGTATTGGACACATTCTCATTGGCCCCTACCAGGTCTATGGGAGCACTGTCCAGGCCTGGCCCTGTCTCTGTGCTCCTGTTAAGTCAAAGCATTAGTTACATTTATAAATATCTGTAAGCATGGGTCCTACAAGAAGGACATTTTATTGCATTGTTGTTCTTGTTTGTTTGCATTCACCAGCTTTATATCTCTTATGAAGTACAAACTGCATTCTCCAGGAATATCACTTGTTCCTTTTTATAACACCTGCAGCCATGTGCTCAGGTGAGCATACAGGTAGATAGTCTCCTATTATAGAAGTACTGTTATATACTGTGACCATACAGGCAGATATTCTCCTATTATAGAAGTACTGTTATATAGTGTGATCATACAGGCAGATATTCTCCTATTATAGAAGTACTGTTATATACTGTGACCATACAGGCAGATATTCTCCTATTATAGAAGTACTGTTATATAGTGTGATCATACAGGCAGATATTCTCCTATTACAGAAGTACTGTTATATACTGTGTCCATACAGGCAGATATTCTCCTATTACAGAAGTACTATTATATACTGTGACCATACAGGCAGATATTCTCCTATTATAGAAGTACTATTATATACTGTGACCATACAGGCATATATTCTCCTATTATAGAAGTACTATTATATACTGTGACCATACAGGCAGATATTCTCCTATTATAGAAGTACTGTTATATACTGTGTCCATACAGGCAGATATTCTCCTATTATAGAAGTACTGTTATATACTGTGTCCATACAGGCAGATATTCTCCTATTATAGAAGTACTATTATATACTGTGTCCATACAGGCAGATATTCTCCTATTATAGAAGTACTATTATATACTGTGTCCATACAGGCAGATATTCTCCTATTATAGAAGTACTGCTATATACTGTGACCATACAGGCAGATATTCTCCTATTATAGAAGTACTATTATATACTGTGACCATACAGGCAGATATTCTCCTATTATAGAAGTACTATTATATACTTAGAATTGGATGGAAACAAAAGATAACAAACGATGAAGTTTTAAAACAACTGAAAATAAAAAGAGAACTACTAAATACAATTAGGACAAGACAAATGAAATTTTTGGGGCATGTTAAAAGACACAACAGCCTACTAAAAGTAATATTGGAAGGAAAAATACAAGGTAAAAGAGGCAGAGGCGGACCAAGACTAACATGGACGAGTCACTCAAAAGATGGTCAAGTCAATCTATGACAGCCTGCACCATCAAAGCAAGAAACAGAGTAGAATGGCGATCCATGGTAGCCAACCTTCGTTGCGGAGAAGGCACACAATGATGATGATTATATACTGTGACCATACAGCAGATATTCTCCTTTATAGAAGTACTATTATATACTGTGACCATACAGGCAGATATTCTCCTTTATAGAAGTACTATTATATACTGTGACCACACAGGCAGATATTCTCCTTTATAGAAGTACTATTATATACTGTGACCATACAGGCAGATATTCTCCTTTATAGAAGTACTATTATATACTGTGACCACACAGGCAGATATTCTCCTTTATAGAAGTACTATTATATACTGTGACCATACAGGCAGATATTCTCCTTTATAGAAGTACTATTATATACTGTGACCATACAGGCAGATATTCTCCTATTATAGTACAGTCGAACCTGGTCTTAGGACCACCTGTTTAAAGCGTTTCCCTGGTTATAGGACCGGGTCTACAATTTCCCCGAGTTTTTTACTATATGCTAACACTGATTACGGCGCTCACCGTATGACGCGACCAGAGACCAGGCTAATTAACCGCCGCCAATGTTATTTATCCCATTTACGACACGCGGGTAACACTGATAACGATACACTGACCAGCCAGTCCTCCGTCTCGCTGGGAGCCATAAACGATCGACACAGGTGTCTACAGGTGTTGAAGTTTTCCCGTATTTAGTGAGTCCCAGATTACAGTGGGACGTGTTACGTTTATCAGTCAATACTGGTGTGAGAAACACGGCAGACAGAGATCTATGATTCGTGAAGTGACATCACTTCGCGGTTCCGTCTAGACCAGAGTAGACCATTGCGTGCCCGTATAAATTACAGGAATTAACTAAAGAATTAGTCATTGCCCGCTTAGAGTGTATTCACGTACATGTACAGTATCTCAGTGAATTATTTTTGTGGATTTTAAAAGTGTTACACACAATATAGGAAATGGCCAGTGTCAAAAGTGTAAAACCAAAAGCATTAACGCTGGAAGAACGAATATCAGTGATTCGACAAAATCAGCAAGGAAAAAGTTTGCGATTATTGGCAGAACAGTTTGGAGTGGGAAAGACACAGATTTTACGTACGTTAAAGAGAAAAGCCGAGTATATGAATGACTTTGAAAATAATGCACCAAGTATGAAAAGAAGGAATAGCAGGAAAACGGGAAATGAAGACATAAATACACTTTGTTGGAAATGGTGTCAATCAGCACTTGCACGAAAAATTCCGTTATCTGGGCCGATGATCAAAGAACGAGCTTTACAGTTTGCAAAAGAATTGGAAAACTCAGTCTTTAAAGCATCGAACGGCTGGTTAGAGGCCTTCATTAAAAGACACAATCTTGTGTTTGGTAAGCAATGTGGCGAAGTCGGTGATTCAGATATGAGTGCTGCGGCTGACTGGACTTCTAAATTATCCGAGATATGCTATGGTTACGCTGCTCAAGACATTTTTAATTTAGATGAAACCGGGTTATTTTTCAAAGCGACTACGGACAAAACATTTTTTGTCAAAGGAGAAAAATGCGCTGGGGGTAAAAAAAGCAAAGAGCGAATAACAGTGATGCTATGCACTAACATGTTGGGGGAACGAGAACCGGCTTTAGTGATTGGGAAAGCAGCTAACCCTAGGATTTTTAAAAACATCAACATAAACACACTGCCAGTGATTTACAGAAACAACAAAAAGGCATGGATGACTGCAGCTATATTTGAAGATTGGCTGAAAAGTTTTGACCGTAAGATGCAGAAAAAAAAGCGCCACATTATTTTATTTGTTGACAACGCTACCTGTCATCCCAAGATCGAACTACAGAATGTTAAGCTGCGGTTTCTGCCACCCAACACAACTGCATTAGTTCAACCCCTAGACCAGGGTGTCATTCAGACATTTAAATTAAAGTTTAGACAAAAACAGCTTCTACATCTTATCACAGTCATGGAATCAAACAAGGATGCTTCCGGAACCGAACTCATGAAACAGGTCAATTTACTGGATGTAGTCTACTGGATTGCTGCAGCATGGAAAGAAGTGGACAACTCAACCATCCTTAAGTGTTTCTGTAAAGCAGGTTTTCATTGTCCTGCTGAAACACACGCATATTCTCTGACGCACATGGAATCTGCATCAAAGACCGACGTGCAAATTGTTTCTACTGCAATTTCTACTGCTTTGGATAACCTTTCAAAAGAATTGTTTGGATACCAATTGACAGACATCTCCATGATTGATTCAGGGCTCCAAACTTGCAACACAATAGAAACAAATTGGGATCTTCCTGCCACTGCAATTTTAGCTGCTGAGGATGTGAATAGTGAATCAGACAACGAACAAGATTCTACTGACATTGAGAAAACATACACTATCGCAGATGCACATAATGCTGTGGAGCTTCTGCGCACCTATTCAATAACAAACGGGAGATCTGACATACTAGACGTTATCATGGACTTGAGAGAAAAATTGAACTTATCGTTTATTTCATCTGTCAAACAACAGACTACCATATTGGATTTTTTTTCAAGTCAAAAGTGATACATGTACAGTATAAGTGGAATCTGTGTATGTGTGTTTTATTTTTGTGTGTTTAACTATCGTGTTTTATGAAAAGTGTCCAACCAGTGGCTATTGTAGACCGACATGTGCACTATGTTCTACTCATGGATTACGCTGATTTGCAGGTTAGTTTTCATAGTGCTTAGGATAAAAATTTTTTTATCGCTCTATTTATTATGTGAAACCTGTGAGGCAGGACCACCTGTCCTATGGGACCAGTTTTTGAAAGTCCCGTGAATGGTCGCCTTAGACAGGTTCGACTGTAGTACTATTATATACTGTGACCATACAGGCAGATATTCTCCTATTATCATCATCATCATCATCATCAAGTACCGGGCCTAGTGGCGTAGGTGATCATGTCTCTGCACAACTTTCGATCTCGGCAGCTATTTATCATTTCTGTTGTTGACCTTCTGCCAAGCCATTCTCTTAAGCTGTCTGTTATTTTTTCTCTTTGCTTCCCTCTATCTCTTCATCCCTCAATTTTTCCTATTATAGAAGTACTATTATATACTGTGACCATACAGGCAGATATTCTCCTATTATAGAAGTAGTTATTTACTGAGACCATACAGGCAGATATTCTCCTTTATAGAAGTACTATTATATACTGTGACCATACAGGCAGATATTCTCCTATTATAGAAGTACTGTTATTTACTGTGACCATACAGGCAGATATTCTCCTATTATAGAAGTACTGTTATATACTGTGACAATATAGGCAGATATTCTCCTATTAATAAAGTACTATTATTAGGGCACGGATTTTTATGACCTAAAAATCCTGAAATATGACATGCAAATATGACCTAAAAAAGGCAAAATATGACCTAAAATATGCTAAATATGCCGAAATATGACCATACGGTTTTTCTCATTTATGAACCAAAAAAAAAAACGCAAATTATTATTGTTTGCATGTTTTACGCATTACATAGTAGTCATAGCACCTACATAGTAGTAATACTTAACAAAGCATGTATAAAAACACTTACCACATTTATTCCTCAGTTTTCATTGTTTGTACAATTGCAACCGACAACAACATACATTTTTAGAGTTTCAAATTTGAACGATCGTCGATTGTCACTGAGAATTGTTTTATATTTTGAAAAACTTCGTTCTGCATCACATGATGTCACAGGGGCAAATCTAAATAATGTCAGATCATTTGCTGAAAGTTCAGGTTCATCCTCTTGAAATGTTGCATGTTTACCACTAAGTATGTCTGCAATTTTGCACAATGAGAAATAACCAGAATTTCTATGAAGAACACTTTCTAATTTTACTTTAATCCTGTTGCTTACTTCACCACGTGATCCATTTATTTCTGTTTGAAATTGTTTCACAATATCTAATGCATCATAAAGTGCAGTCCCTTCGCTTTCCAGACGTTTTATTGCTTTTGAAATTGCAGAAAAGTTTGACTTTATATAAGTCAGATTTTGTGATAGTCTGGTAGAAAATAAGCTTTGCACTGCTTGTATTGATGTTGCATCGTCTTTGTCTAGGGTATTAAATATTTTATCCAGTGTTGAATAGTTTTCACAGTAATACTCTACAGCGTCCAGCCATGTACCCCAACGTGTAAGGATAGGTTGTGGAGGAAGTGGTAGTTGAGGAGCTTCTTCTTTGAATTTTACAAAGTATTTGTATTTTTTCTACAATTTACTTTCGAAACAAAACCCAGAAAATTCTTTTGAAGTATTGAGCGGATGTCACTCCCTTTTTTATTCTCAGATGCCGAGTGACATCAAAGAGTTGACTGATGTCTTCCCCTCCCTACAGTCGCATGAAAGACACACATGCATATTCACTAATACACACATTCAGAAATATAGCCAATCCTCACAATTTGTCTCTAAACATAGTTTAAGATGTGCTAACATTGATAAGCAAACGGAGTACACCAGAAAGTTGAGTACACCAGAAAATATGCAAAATATGACCTAAATATGACCAAAATATGACCTAAATCTCCAATTTCAGGCAAAATATGACCTCATCAAAATTATGGTCATAATATGCATTTATATGACAAATAAAAACAGCTTAAAATTGTTCAGAAATGCTTGAAACATGTAGAAATTAACTTAAAACTGAAAATATGCTTCAGGAAAAAAATATGACATTTCATGAAAATCCGAGCCCTAACTATTATATATTTTTCTTAACGTTTTTGGGTAGGTTATCTGTCCTATTAATTGTGGCTAGGCAACTGCCATAAGTGATGGCTGTAAAAACTTGACATCTCTTCCTTCATAATGTCTGCTTTACCTTTTTGAGAGCTTCAGTATTTTTGACATGTGGTAGTGGATGCTAGAAAACTGTACAACAAACAATTGTTGGAGGTCACAGAAATGTAGTTCGACAGAAGAGTGTTACGAATACCACGGGCAGCTGTAACTAGAGATTTTAAAAGGGCCAAAGCAAAAAGAAAATGTGTTCCCAACATCATTTTGTGGCCACATAATGAGAAGGGAACATCTGGAATATTGCGGCAAGTGCAAAAATTGTTGAAAGATGTTGCAAATGCAAAAATTATAGAAAGTAGCGGCAAGTGCAAAAATTGTAGAAAGATGTGGCAAGTGCAAAAATTGTAGAAAGATATGGCAAGTGCAAAAATTGTAGAAATGCAAAAATTGTAGAAAGATATGGCAAGTGCAAAAATTGTAGAAAGATATGGCAAGTGCAAAAATTGTAGAAAGATATGGCAAGTGCAAAAATTGTAGAAATGCAAAAATTGTAGAAAGATCTGGAAAGTGCAAAAATTGTAGAAAGATCTGGAAAGTGCAAAAATTGTAGAAAGATCTGGAAAGTGCCAAAATTTTAGAAAGATATGGCAAGTGCAAAAATTGTATAAAGATGAAACAAAGTTAATAGATAATAGAGAGAGTTGAAGAGGAAACGCTTAGTATAAAAGACAACAGAAATGGTAAGCAACTGTAGAGGTGACAGAGTCTACACCAGCAGGCACTTGATGATGACTTTATGAAAACTACCAGTCCAATTCTGTCATTTTCTCTCTCACACGCAAGCAAATCAATGCTTGCTCACAGAATGGTATCAGACATCAGCAAAAAAGAGCTTCGTGCTGTCTGTGTCTAATGACAGTGGATCAGACAATAACAAAACCTGTAGTCATTGCTTTCTGCATGTTTATCTAGTTAGCATCTCACCTTATGTTTAGCTTCTGGTCAGTGTTTATTCAAAAGTTAAGATATTCCGATACCACTTTTGTTTGTGTGTGAGAAGAATAAGCGTAAAATATTCCTTATTCGTATGGGCACACCTTTGAGAGTAGCATAATGTGATATTCTTTCCGTTCATATTTTTTACCTTCTCAAACCAAATCGCAGGTACTATTTTTCAAGTTGGGTGGACAGAGAATGCCTTTTGATCCCTAGTTCCACATTAAGCTTTTTGCTATTTCCATTTTTTTATTTTCATCAACACAAACACAAAACTTTAGACTATTCAAATCAAATGTACTATCAACCCTTGCGAATGCGTGTTAGAGCTGGAAAACAACAAGAGATATAGAAACAAAGTTGAACGCATTCGAAAATAAATGTCTAAGGAAAATACTTGGTATAACATGGAACGAATTCAAAACAAACAAAGAAATTAGAGAAATCGCCAATCAACCACTAATATCTTCAGTAATCAAGAAAAGACAAAGGTCATATGTTGGACGTGTGATGAGGAGAGATAATAACCGAATAACATAGCAAGCCCTTATGTGGGAAACAACAGGTAAGAAGAAAAGAGGCTGACCCAGAGAGACACTCAGAAGAACATTGATCAGAAAGGCTAGAGCAGCAGGAATCGGCTCCCTCAATGAGATAGAGTTGCTTGCACAGAACAGAGACAAATGGTGAGATTTGATAAAATACCTTTAGAAGGTTTGAAAACTGCTAGAATAAAAATTTAGATAAGAGAAAGAGTATCTGGGTCTATGCCCCATGGGTCGGCTACGGCTCGAAAGGTCAATTGATAGATAGTTTCTTTTATTTATTGAAATATAAAGCATTTATTGCAACATTAATTGCTGTTTAACACTTTCCTTATCAGCGGGTTTAGCACACTGTATGGCACAACTATTATTCTAACAATTTTTTTAAATAACAATTTTAAAAGTCACGACAATTTACCTAAAACATGTAGTTTGTGTTTCCTCAGAAATGAGGTTAAATAATAGAATGACAAGGTTTGAGTGGAAATATCTGTCGAAACATACAAATAAACAACTGCAGAGTTGAACAAGTCAGTGACTAGAGCCAGTTTGTGTGGCTTGCAGCACAGGATAAACTGACTAGGATAACTATAACCACTCAAGGTTTGTTGACTTACACTGATGGCACAGAAGTTGATGCCGGCGTTAGTGTCACTAGGGAAACACCAGTAGCAGGCGGCGCTGGGTGTTGGGGCTCTGAACTATCCATTGGTGTTTCTGTTGTTGTTGAGTACTGATTGGGTGGCAGTGACTGAGGGGAGCTGAGGGTACCTGTAGAAAGAAAGTTCAAGCTTAGCTTCCCTGAGGCACACAATCAAACTATACTAAGCCTGTGTGGTAAGTACACTTATCTGTCAACCGGTCGTTGGTTCGGTTCATCTGATCTCATGACCCAGAGACTATACCAAGCCTGTGTGGTAAGTACACTTATCTGTCAACCGGTCATTGGTTCGGTTCATCTGATCTCATGACCCAGAGACTATACCAAGCCTGTGTGGTAAGTACACTTATCTGTCAACCGGTCGTTGGTTCGGTTCATCTGATCTCATGACCCAGAGACTATACCAAGCCTGTGTGGTAAGTACACTTATCTGTCAACCGGTCGTTGGTTCAGTTCATCTGATCTCATGACCCAGAGACTATACCAAGCCTGTGTGGTAAGTACACTTATCTGTCAACCGGTCGTTGGTTCGGTTCATCTGATCTCATGACCCAGAGACTATACCAAGCCTGTGTGGTAAGTACACTTATCTGTCAACCGGTCGTTGGTTCAGTTCATCTGATCTCATGACCCAGAGACTATACCAAGCCTGTGTGGTAAGTACACTTATCTGTCAACCGGTCGTTGGTTCGGTTCATCTGATCTCATGACCCAGAGACTATACCAAGCCTGTGTGGTAAGTACACTTATCTGTCAACAAGTCACTGGTTCAGTTCATCTGATCTCATGACCCAGAGACCAGGGGAGGGTACAACCACAAAGTCACCACGAAGAGGAAGAGAAAAAATTCCCACAACCTGTGATGGAATTCAAACCCATGACCTTCTTGTCCAGAGGTCACTGTCTCACCTCTGGACAACCTGGTCTCCATTAAGAGATCAGTTTATAATAGTTTAACTGGTAGGTGCTAGCTCTGGTGACTATTTCAGTTCCTCCCTTCTTCAGATGTCCAATTTATTTAATGGTTTAACTGGTAGGTGCCAGCTCTGGTGACTATTTCAGTTCCTCCTTAAGATGTCCAATTTATATAATGGTTTAACTGGTAGGTGCCAGCTCTGGTGACTATTTCAGTTCCTCCCTTCTTCAGATGTCCAATTTATAATGGTTTAACTGGTAGGTGCCAGCTCTGGTGACTATTTCAGTTCCTCCCTTCTTCAGATGTCCAACTTATAATGGTCTAAATATAATGGTCTAACTGGTAGGTGCCAGCTCTGGTGACTATTTCAGTTCCTCCCTTCTTCAGATGTCCAACTTATAATGGTCTAAATATAATGGTCTAACTGGTAGGTGCCAGCTCTGGTGACTATTTCAGTTCCTCCCTTCTTCAGATGTCCAACTTATAATGGTCTAAATATAATGGTCTAACTGGTAGGTGCCAGCTCTGGTGACTATTTCAGTTCCTCCCTTCTTCAGATGTCCAATTTATAATGGTCTAACTGGTAGGTGCCAGCTCTGGTGAGCTGTCTCTCCCATGTCATGTTTAGCTATGAAGCAAGGGTTCAAACTTCAAACGTGTACCTGCCCTATTACTGAACAAGCAGCAATCCTTTGTGGCTGGCATGAATCAACCCTACAGCATGGACATGAAGGTAGGATAGTAAATTATGGCTGAAACCCATCACAGACGCACAGTTGAGTCTGGAGATTTCCTAATGATAGGGTTATTTACCTGAAGTCTTCACCCCTTCGCTCCCATTGATGAATACTATCATCCAAATAGAAACATTACTATCTACCACCAATGAGTATATGTGTGTCTGTCCTAAACAAATCATACAACGGATTTTGTAAGGGAAGTAACCAACAATTATTGCTGTGACTTTTCTCGCTAGCTTCCCTTCTATTGGTTTTCTTCTCTCAGTTTTTCTGCTGTTTTCAGAAAATGTAGTAAATAGTGATTTTGAAACTCGACCTGCATTTTCATAACAATGGCATCATAGTACCTTGATTTTAATTGTAGCAAAGAAAAGTGAACTACTTGGAATAACAATGTAACAAATAAAACAGTCAATAAATTGTTCAATACATTTTGTCTTTGTTATATTCTTCTGTTGATGAGACTTTTTATTAGACATAAGTAATATATAAGGACAAAAACATCCAAAGATTTTTGGATTTTCCTTATGGAAAAAAAAAGGAAAAAAGTCACATATATTTTTTTATAAATTATTTCTAAATCACCACACACACATATAATGATGACATATTCAAATTGCTCATCTATTTTGCTTCAACAAACTTCTATAAATGAAGCATGTCTCTCTCAAAAGTACATGTTATAGCACTCATTTTTGTGTCTGGTACTGGGTGCTACATTTTCTTTTTAAAGTCTAGTAGAGAAGGAGTTATAGAAGACATACACAAGTAGCCTACAATAAGTGATGTGAACTTTGCTTTAGTTACTGTATCTTGGAGTACATTTTCTTGTTAAAGTCTAGTAGAGAAGGAGTTATAGAAGATATACACAAGTAGCAGGCAATAAGTGATGTGAACTTTGCTTTAGTTACTGTATCTTGGAGTACATTTTCTTGTTAAAGTCTAGTAGAGAAGGAGTTATAGAAGATATACACAAGTAGCAGGCAATAAGTGATGTGAACTTTGCTTTAGTTACTGTATCTTGGAGTACATTTTCTTGTTAAAGCCTAGTAGAGAAGGAGTTATAGAAGACATACACAAGTAGCAGGCAATAAGTGATGTGAACTTTGCTTTAGTTACTGTATCTTGGAGTACATTTTCTTGTTAAATCCTACTAGAGAAGGAGTTATAGAAGACATACACAAGTAGCAGGCAATAAATGCTGTGAACTTTGCTTCACACTACAAAACAGTTCAGAGCTACAACTATAACCAGTGATGGAAAATGTAAAATTGAAATAAACGAAAGTATAGGAATGGCAAATGAAAAATATACTAACATCAAAACAAATAACACCAGGCTAAAACTAAGGATAGCAAAATGTTATATCTTTTCAACATTCCTGTATGGTGCAGAAACATGGACATTAGACAAAGAAAACAGAACATAAAATTTAAGCCTTTGAAATGTGGATTTATAGAAAAAATAGGAATTGGATGGAAAGAAAAGAAAACAAATGATGAAGTCTTAAAACAACTACAAATGAAAAGAGAACTGCTAAACACAATTCAAACAAGGCAAATGAGATTTTTGGGCCATGTTAAAAGACACAACAGCCTACTGAAAATAATGTTGGAAGGGAAAATACAAGGTAAAAGAGGCAGAGGCAGACCAAGACTAACATGGATTAGTAACATCAAAAGATGGACAAGTCAGCCTATGACAACCTGCATCATCAAAGCAAGAGACAGAACGAAATGGCACTCCATGGTAGCCAACCTTCAATGCGGAGATGCCACTCAATGAATGATGAAACAGACAGTAAGTGAAGGTTCCCTTCACGCCTTGCTAGGCGTATGGGGAATGGTGGTGTTAATGACCATATTTTTAGTGACCATATTTTTCTACAACCACGGCACATTTTTGGGTGATGTGGTCGGTATCATGCCAGGCCACCTTTACTTCCCAGAAAAATCTTTGGCACCCATTTTTAGGAACCCCAGAGCCTTGTCAGTCCGAAAAAAATCTGCCACTGCTGGGGATCGAACCCGGACCCTACTGGATGAAACAGTACAGATATTAATAATAACAGTAATCTTCTACTTCTTCTGCGATCATGGCTCATTCAGAGTAGGATTCCGGACTTTCTTATGAAGACAGCTGTCTCTTTAAGTGATTTGGTTGCCCCGCAAAGTTTAATAATGGTAATCAAGAAGAAAGTAAACAGTACAGATATTAATAATAACGGTAATCAAGAAAGTAAACAGTTCAGATATTAATATTAACAGTAATCAAGAAAGTAAACAGTACAGATATTAATATTAACAGTAATCAAGAAAGTAAACAGTACAGATATTAATATGAACAGTAATCAAGAAAGTAAACAGTTCAGATATTAATATTAACAGTAATAAAGAAAGTAAACAGTTCAGATATTAATATTAACAGTAATCAAGAAAGTAAACAGTACAGATATTAATATTAACAGTAATCAAGAAAGTAAACAGTACAGATATTAATATTAACAGTAATCAAGAAAGTAAACAGTTCAGATATTAATATTAACAGTAATCAAGAAAGTAAACAGTTCAGATATTAATAATAACAGTAATCAAGAAAGTAAACAGTTCAGATATTAATATTAACAGTAATCAAGAAAGTAAACAGTTCAGATATTAATAATAACAGTAATCAAGAAAGTAAACAGTTCAGATATTAATATTAACAGTAATCAAGAAAGTAAACAGTTCAGATATTAATATTAACAGTAATCAAGAAAGTAAACAGTACAGATATTAATATTAACAGTAATCAAGAAAGTAAACAGTACAGATATTAATAATAACAGTAATCAAGAAAGTTCACAATAGATTAATAACAGTAAACAAGAAAGTACACAGTACAAAAATAATAATAAATAAGAAGAGTAGTGCAGGCAACATACCTTGTGAGGAAGAGGCAGAGGTAGCAGCTGAAGATGCAACCTGGTTTTGTGACCAGGCCAGGAAAGCAAAGTGGATCTTTGGTCGGATGGGCGGATGTGAGTCTTCAGGGTCGTCATGACTTCTTCCAACAGATCCAGCAGGGACTGGGGCAGCAAAGGATGTGCTAGGGTGGCTGACGGTGGAGGACGACAGCAAGGGGGTTAGCTGACTGGAAACCTGAGTGGATGGTGTGGATGCTGTGTGGACAATAACGCTGGTTTGTGTGACGTCTGGCTGGGAAGACGACAGTGGTCCAGCAGCCGATGATTGTTGTAAATGAAACTGGTAACTGGGTAACGAGTTACCACTGGTTATTGAAGTGGTGCTGATGGTTGGGGTAACTGATGTTGTCACAACCGTGGACAGCCTTTCACGGCTGGTGGCAATCTCTGAGAATGCAGAAAGAGTGGCTCTTGCTAGTTGTCCAGGAGTTGGGGGAGTTGATGATACCATTGAAGAGGAGGGATGAGGCAGTGCAAAAGTTGTAGAAGAGTGGTGTGGAGCTGATGGTGACGCAACAATGACACTGGCGGCTGGCTCTGGGAAGAGAATGGGTCCCACTGCAGTCTGGACTGAAGCTGGTGTTGGCTCCATAGGGAGAGGTATGTTCAGCGGGTTGATTGAAACTTCCTGAGAAATGTTTGAACCAGACCCAGAGAGGGACAAGTTCACAGCCACACTTTGGGGGAACAAGTCTGAGTTGACGGAGATCATTCGTGAGGAACTGGACATGCTGGCGCCAGCACTAGCCACTAATCCTGCTCGGCCTGGCATGTTGCTAGTACTGATGGGAGCTGCAGAAATTGGTTGGAAGGCTGCATTTCTAAGATTCTGGGCAAGCTGCATGCGATCATCATCTGGCCTCATTGACAGGGCTAAACTCAAAGGCAGCTGTTGTCCCAGAGACACTGACGAGCCTTCATCTGTTTTTGAGATCACAGTGGGTTTGGCCATCCCAAAGTAGTCTTCTCTGCTACCATTTGGTTGTAGCAGATGTGGCTGGTCAGCAAGAGGCAGAGCTTCTACAAGCGGGGTATGAAAGGGATCGGGAGGCGGACAGCCCATGAATATTGTGGAATCAGATCTCTGGAAGAATGGGTGGCGCCGCCCTAGTCTTGTTGCACTGTCACTGTCCCCATCCATGCTCTCAGACTCAATGTTCAGCCCAGCCGAGCTTGATGTTCCTGGGAGTTCCTCGTCGTGTTCCTCCTCTCCCTCCTCCCCATCCTGCCATGAAGTGACAGAGACTCCATCTCTCAGAGCTTCCACATCAGAGTCCGGAGCAGTTCTCATGTAGTAGATAAGAGCATCAAAGACATAGGCTGAATGTTTGAGGGCTGTGATGTCAATGACAGGCAGTGAATCTGAATGTTCATCATGGTGGCTCCTCATCAGAGACAAGGCGTAGCTGAGAAAGTCCCTCCTGGCTGAGTTGCCATCACTGCTGGTGGCTGAAGAAGGCAATAAAGAGGCATCTGAGACAGTGAATCACAAACGTTTTCTACATAAACAACAAGTACCAAATGAGTGGCTCTCAAACTACCATCACAGGCCCACATACTCTCAATTATACATTAATTGTCACCGTAACCATAATTAATTGTCACTTTCACCACTTCAATAATAAATTGTGGTCACCATTTCTAAAACTGTAGTTTTGTGAGTCACCAAAATTAAATAATTTGACCTTAAAAAAATATGTACATGCAATATCACGTCATTTCAAAAATAATCGATGATGAACTCTCGGTCACATTGCAAATATCAAGATTCTGCCCCATTGTTCTTATCTCAAGCAGAGTGTACATTAGAACACTACTACTGCGATGGTGTAAGCTTTATATTTGCATCATAGATTTGGTATCATGACAAACACCCTGGGATGGATACAGTTTGAGAACCACAAGTCTAATAAACAATACACAGAAATTCATTTATACTGAAGCTCACTGACTTCACAAAGAAATTCATTTATTTGAAGCTCACTGACTTCACAAAGAAATTCATTTATACTGAAGCTCACTGACTTCACAAAAAAATCCATTTATTTGAAGCTCACTGACTTCACAAAGAAATCTATTTACTTGAATCTCACTGACTCCACAAAGAAATCCATTTATTTGAAGCTCACTGACTTCACAAAGAAATCTATTCATTTGAAGCTCACTGACTCCACAAAGAAATCCATTTATTAGAAGCTCACTGACTTCACAAAGAAATCTATTTACTTGAATCTCACTGACTCCACAAAGAAATCCATTTATTTGAAGCTCACTGACTCCACAAAGAAATCTATTCATTTGAAGCTCACTGACTCCACAAAGAAATCCATTTATTTGAAGCTCACTGACTTCACAAAGAAATCCATTTATTTGAAGCTTACTGACTCCACAAAGAAATCCATTTATTTGAAGCTCACTGACTTCACAAACAAGCACAACCCCAAAATATGTTGTGTATATTTGTGTGCGGATAATTCAGCTATATATCTACGGTAAACACTGTAAATGGAAGCCTTCTTCCATGTTTACTACTTCACATGCTAAATAATTATCATTGACATCAATTTTATTCATTATTTTGTTGTGATCACTAGACCATGGCCTTGTATAAGAGATATTCTTTCTGAGAGAAAAGTCTAGAAGAGACAGATCAAATGAATAGTTTTATGTTATGTCATGGACAAGAATACAAACAATGGAACAAATCACTGACACAGAACATTACACAGCTACAGCAACAAAACAGAACCACATCAACAACCATTTCATTCTTCTTCCTCCCTTCCTCTTTGAAGTATCAAGAAGGCTACACAATTGCAGCAGATCACTTTAATGGCATCCTCCAGCACTGTCAGTAGTAGATGTGTAGGGACTCAAGCACTGTCAGTAGTGGATGTGTAGGGGGCTCAAGCACTGTCAGTAGTAGATGTGTAGGGGGCTCAAGCACTGTCAGTAGTAGATGTGTAGGAGCTCAAGCACTGTCAGTAGTAGATGTGTAGGGGGCTCAAGCACTGTCAGTAGTAGATGTGTAGGGGGCTCAAGCACTGTCAGTAGTAGATGTGTAGGGGGCTCAAGCACTGTCAGTAGTAGATGTGTAGGGGGCTCAAGCACTGTCAGTAGTAGATGTGTAGGGGGCTCAAGCACTGTCAGTAGTAGATGTGTAGGGGCTCAAGTACTGTCAGTAGTAGATGTGTAGGGACTCAAGCACTGTCAGTAGTAGATGTGTAGGAGCTCAAGCACTGTCAGTAGTAGATGTGTAGGGGGCTCAAGCACTGTCAGTAGTAGATGTGTAGTGGCTCAAGCACTGTCAGTAGTAGATGTGTAGTGGCTCAAGCACTGTCAGTAGTAGATGTGTAGGGGCTCAAGCACTGTCAGTAGTAGATGTGTAGGGGGCTAAAGCACTGTTAGTATTAGATGTGTAGGGGGCTCAAGCACTGTCAGTAGTAGTTGTGTAGGGGGCTCAAGCACTGTCAGTAGTAGCTGTGTAGGGGGCTCAAGCACTGTCAGTATTAGATGTGTAGGGGGCTCAAGCACTGTCAGTAGTAGTTGTGTAGGGGGCTCAAGCACTGTCAGTAGTAGATGTGTAGGGGGCTCAAGCACTGTCAGTAGTAGATGTGTAGGGGGCTCAAGCACTGTCAGTAGTAGCTGTGTAGGGGGCTCAAGCACTGTCAGTAGTAGTTGTGTATGGGGCTCAAGCACTGTCAGTAGTAGCTGTGTAGGGGGCTCAAGCACTGTCAGTAGTAGATGTGTAAAAGGGGGTGGGGGTGTGGTGTGATGTTTGGTTAAAATCCCTTGTATGAGCACCTCTCCGTCAAACCCCCCCTACTTTAGTTGGTATTCCCTTGATTTTGTCAACCTACTTATTCCAGGTTTACCTTGAGCTCTGCTTTATTCCTCACTATGTATGTGTGTACATATTGAATCATCATACAGAAAACTATGAAAACTAAAATCAAAGCTTGAAACACATACTTGGGAAACAAAAAATACCACAAAATTATCAATAAGGGAAGACCCTTTCCTGAGTATGTCAAAATTGGAAAAATTTGAGACAACTCTGAAAGTAGTAGAACAACACTTTTAAAATGTCATATGATACTCTCAACACTTTGCCAAACACCACATGATACTCTCAACACTTTTGCAACACCATATATTCTCAACACTTTAGTAACACTATATGAAATTCTCAACACCATATATTCTTTACACTTTAGCAACACTATATGATACTCTCAACACTTTAGCAACACCATATGATACTCTCAACACTTTAGCAACATCATATTATACTCTCAACACCATATACTTTCAACACTTTAGCAACACCATATGATACTCTCAACAATTTAGCAACACTATATGATACTCTCAACACTTTAGCAACACCATATTATACTCTCAGCTCCACCGCGTTAGCAACACCATATGATACTCTCAACACCATATACTCTCAACACTTTAGCAACACCATATGATACTCTCAACACTTTAGCAACACCATATGATACTCTCAACACTTTAGCAACACCATATGATACTCTCAACTCCAATACTTTAGCAATACCATATGATACTCTCAACTCCAACACTTTAGCAACACCATATGATACTCTCAACTTGAACACTTTAGCAACACCATATGGTACTCTCAACTGCAACACTTTAGCAACACCATATGGTACTCTCAACTTCAACACTTTAGCAACACCATATGATACTCTCAACACTTTAGCAACACCATATGATACTCTCAACTCCAACACTTTAGCAACACCATATGATACTCTCAACTCCAACACTTTAGCAACACCATATGATACTCTCAACTCCAACCCTTTAGCAACACCATATGATACTCTCAACACGTTGACTATCACTATATGGTACTCAATACTTTCAGGGTATTTTTTGCTAATAAAACTTTGTGTTTGCTTTATCTATACTAGCACACCTCATTGTTTTACACAACCAAACAGTTTTATTGACCTTATCCGCGAATCACAATTTTACAACACCGTAAAATTAACGAATGCTAAACGTTACATCTGGAGTTAAAAAAAAAAAGAATATTTTATTTTTTAACTATTCCAACGCAAGGGAGCCACGATAGCTCAGTGGTTAGTGAACTGGACTACAAAGGACAAGGGATGGGTTCGATCCCAACCGACAGCTTCCAGGTTCACCCAGCCGTAAATGGGTAACAGATTTTTTTCTGGGAAAGTAAAGCAGCACGGACGTAATACCGACCACGTTACCCAAAAAATCATGTGCTGAGGGTCTGTAAAATATAGGGTCACTAACACCATATTTCCCTATAAGCCACTTGGCGTGACGGGGGTACTTTACTTTTAATTTTTTGCTACACAGCTTCCTAGACACAAGAATCGGAAGAAGTAGTCATTTCCCAGCTTACATTCTATCTATGGCCTGAAATTCAACCCCATGGCTACTGGAGGTATTACGTGTCTTTTCACACATCGACCATCATTCAAGCTGTATGTACAGCTTCCTCTTAGTGCTGTCCCCTACCTATCCCATGTTAAAAAGTTTTGTTCGATGTCTTGCCGACAGCCTATAAGATTTTCTCTCTCTATATATATAGGGGGGGGGAGGAGAAATTTCTTTAAATTTTGTGAAATTTATTATAAAAAAAAAAAAACACCTGCATTCCTAGGACACCTTCAAAAATTTTACGAAACTCATTTTATGAATTTCATTGCGTTTGAGGAAAAAACAAATCCAACATCAATGTAAACAAATTAAACACTCAGTGGTCACCAAAAGCAACAATTAGGAAGGTATAAGAAGGGAGGATTTATAGAAATGTGGATTTATAGAATAGGTAGAATTGGATGGAAAGAAAAGAAAACAAACAAGGAAGTTTTAAAACAACTAAAAATGAAAAAGAACTACTAAACACAATTAGAGCAAGACAAATGAAATTTTTTGGTCATGTTAAAAGACACAACAGTCTAATAAAAGTAATATTAGAAGGGAAAATACAAGGTAAAAGAGGCAGAGGCAGACCAAGACTAACATGGACGAGTAACATCAAAAGATGGACAAGTCAGCCTATGACAATCTGCACCATCAAAGCAAGAGTGGAATGGCGCTCCATGGTAGCCAACCTTTGATGCGGAGACGGCACTCAATGATGATGATGAAGATGGGAGGAGATATCTGCCAACAGCAAACAGTTGAATTGCAAGGGTTCATAATGGTGTCGTATCTAGAGTTAATTCTTGCAACTAAAGAAATGATTTTATTTTGATAGACAGATTGGCTTCAAGGTACCTGGAGTGCCAAATCTAAGTCGCCGTCGATTGTGGTCAAGAACTTGTAATGACCTGGCCTCTTCTCGGGGAGGTCCAGCTCGCTCTCGCTGGGTTCGGGTATAGTTGGCATGCAGAGGGTGCTGGGGACAAGAGGGGTCACTGTTGTTGCTGAGGGCTGAGCCAAATCTGAGCTGTGCCTCAGTAGAATCCATCACAGCCACAAGCCACTGCCAGGTTGGGCGCAAGTTCTGCTCTAGGTATATCTGACAAAGATACAAACATTTTTACTATTAATAGAAATAACAATGGCTGCAGTACATGAAAACAGAAAGCAAAGAAGGGAGCAGCTAGAGGAAGACTCAGAATGACAACATCAACAGCACGTTTTCTACATTTTCCTCTGTTACCTTTCCCTGTAAAATGAAAATGGATTGTTGCAGTCAATGCTATTTAATGGGTGCTTATCTGATGTCTGCTACTTCATGTTGATATATTCTATACATACCATGTCCCTGTTGATACTTGGCATTAAAACTCTCTGAGGGAAGCTGTGTGGTAGTAATCATGTCCAAGCCATTTTATCTGTTGGTATGATCCAGTGTCACCCATTTTCTTTATATCCTATGTCTGTCTCATCTCATCTCATCATATTCCACATATTTCATAATATGTAACCATTTTTCTTTTCTGTTTTGTTGTTTGATATTAGCACATGTCCAAATATAAGAGGAGAGGGAGAGAGAGAGAGAGAGAGCAAGAAAGAGAGAGAGAGAGAGAGTTGTTAACCTAGAAACAACAACTTGTCGCAAGCAATTGGGGGGGGGGGGGGGGAGAGAGAGAAGATTTATCTAATCATCCCTAATAGCTACTCATCTATCAAGCTGCCTTTATTCTGTGACACTCTGCTTTCAAGACTCTGACATTTATGTTCTGCTGACTGACTCATGTTTCTTTACTGTCAAAGACTGACTCAGGCATGTTTTTTTTACTGTCATACACTGACTGACTCATGTTTTGTTTTACTGTCAAATACTTGACTCCACTCGACATTGTATCAGTCTCTATCTTGACTCCTCTATATTTTTATGACATCATTACTATGACGTAGACATTATACAGAATGTGAACATGTGATGAGAAGAAATAATAACCGAATAGCAAAGCAAGCCCTCATGTGGGAAACAACGGGTAAAAGGAAAAGAGGAAGACCCAGAGAGACACTGAGAAGAACATTGATGAGAGAGGCAAGAGCAGCAGGAATATGCTCCCTCAATGAGATAGAGTTGCTTGCACAGAACAGAGACAAATAGCGAGCTTTGATAAAATATCTTTAAAAGAATTTAAAACTGCTAGAATAAAAATTTAGATAAGAGAAGGAGTATCTTAGTCTACAACCTATGGGCCGGCCACAGCTCGAAAGATCAATAGATAGATTACTATGACACCTCTAATTTCATGGTCCCTGTTTCCACTACAAACTTTGACAGGCTCAAATCTCCAGCCACTCTATATCTTTCCTAAGATTTTGTGTGTTACCAAGAAAAAGAGACAGAAAGTGACATAAATGGTTTGTTTACTAATTTCCTTACTAGAAACCCTTGTGGCAACCCTTACAAGATGGTATGGGAGCCTTATGCCAGCACTTATTAATCATCAAATGAGAGATATTTTTCCCTTTCTAATTCTGCAAATTTGGCCACTGAACAAAGCCCAGACACAGAAAATCACAACATATGAAATGAGGTCCTTGAGAAAGATAACACAAAGATGGATCGAATACCCAAAGTGAAAATCTGAGAACAGATATGAAACGTACCAACAAAATGAAATGCTTCAAACATTTGATAAGAATGAAATCAGACATTACAGGCTGGATCATCATCAAGTACCGGGCCTGCTGGCGTAGGTGATCATGTCTCTCCACAACTTTCGATCTCAAGAATTATTTATCATTTTGTTGTTGACCACCTGCCAAGCCATTCTCTTAAGCTGTCTGATATTTTTTCTCTTTGCTTCCCTCTTCATCCCTTAATTTTCCTAGTTGTTACAATATATTCCATTTGTTCTCTTCTCATTACATGGCCAAAAAATAATTGTTTCTTCCTAATATTGGAAATTAGCTCTCTTTTTGCTTTGGCCTCTTTCAGAACATCTCCATTACTCTTCTTAGCTGTCAACGATACTCTCAGCATTCTTCTGTAAAACCACATTTCTACAGACTCCAGTGATTTTCTTGTTTGTTGTCCTATTGCCCATGATTCACATCCATATGTTTCACTGACTCTACATAATATTTAAGAACTACAAGCTGGATAGTTGGAATAAAAGACATGCAAGAACCAAAACACTTCTATTTTAAAAGCATTCCCAGATATGTCCAAGAACAATGACATCTCTATCTAAAGGGGAATGACCAAAAGAACAAACACAGCATCATATACAGAGTAAACATTCATTTTTTCTCCTGTCACATTAATGTCAAAAGCAGATCAATAAAAGAAAGACAAGTCCTGCACATTCATGTCTTGCAGGCATGTTGAACTTATTTACTCCTACATTCAAGGATTTTTAATTCAAATTTTATATTTCTTTCCAAATAGGAATTACCTGAATGTTGTGCTCCTCTTGTGGAGTAACTTCGAGAACTCGTGGCAGAATCGGTGTCAGGGCATGGTAGTAGGGCATCACATTGAGCAGGTCTGTGATCTGCCTGACCATGATACCAAATGCCCTGGCCAGCTGGCTGGCGGTGGTTGCCATGGTTACTGGACTGTCCTGGTTGGTGATTGTTGGAGCTGCCACAGACACGGAACGACGGAGAGTGGAAGGATCTATGTAGATCAAGCTGGTGCCTCCTGGAGACAGAAGGGGAGTTAATGCCTAGTGGGTTTGTGACAAAATTAAAATAGCATCTCAATAGCTCTAGTTAACAGATCCCGATGTAGGCAGTCAGATTGGCTGTGTAGGCAGTCAGATTGGCTGGCTGCTTTCAGCCATGATTCTGACATACTGCCTTTACCCCTTCTCAGCAGCGATGACCCAAATACTGGTCAAAGTCTGTCCTTCTCAATTCACAAGCTGATATAAAAAAAACTTCACCCATGCAGATATAAAATAAAAAAAAACTTCACCCGTGCAGATATAAAAAAGAAAAAAACTTCACCCATCCTGATATTAACAAAAAAAAACTTCACCCATCATCATCATGTGCCATACCGGTTGGCATAGGCGATCATGTCTTTCCACAATCTTCTATCTAAAGTGCATCGTATCAGTTCTGTTGTTGACTGCTTTCCATGCCATGACACCAAGCCATCTATTATTTTCTCTCTTTGTAGTCCACAATCACTCTTTCCTTTTATTTTGCCAGCTGTAACCAAGTATTCCAACTTTCCTCTTCTCATGATGTGCCCGAAAAATTTTGATTGTTTCTTTCTGGTGTTTTTTTTACCAATGCTGATATAAAAAAAAAAAAAACTTCACCCATCCTGATATATAAAAAAACTTCAACCATGCAATATAAAAAAAAAACTTCACCAAAAAACTTCACCCAAGCTGATATAAAAAAAAACTTCACCAAAAAACTTCACCCAAGCTGATATAAAAAAAAAAAACTTCACCTATCCTGATAATTTAAAAAAACTTCAACCATGCTGATATAAAACACACAAAAAAAACGCCAATGCTGATATAAAAAAAAAAATTCACAAGCTGATATAAAAAAAAAAAATCACAAGCTGATATAAAAAAAAAACTTCACCCACATGCTGATATATTAAAAAAACTTCACCCATGCTGATATAAAAAATCACCCATGCTGATATAAAAAAACTTCACCTATGCTGATATAATAAAAATTTCACCCATGCTGATATTAAAAAAAACTTCACCCACATGCTGATATATTAAAAAAACTTCACCCATGCTGATATAAAAAATCACCCATGCTGATATAAAAAAACTTCACCTATGCTGATATAATAAAAATTTCACCCATGCTGATATAAAAAAAAAACACCTTCACTAATATATATATATATATATGCTGATATGCAGACATTTTATTTCACCTCAAAGACAGAACGACAGTGAGATAGATCCCTCAAAAAAAGTGAAGTCCTTCTGATATAGAGTAATGCAGAAATATTGAGTGAAGTGAGAAGGAAACAGATCATGACAAGGCTGAAAATAAAACAAGAAGTATTGAAGACAATTTGAACACGAGACATTTATTTATGGACCATAAAGCGGCATGATAACTCATTGGAAAGTCACCTTATAAAGAGACATGATAACTCATTGATAGTCATCTCATAAAGAGACATGATAACTCATTGATAGTCATCTCATAAAGAGACATGATAACTCATTGGAAAGTCACCTTATAAAGAGACATGATAACTCATTGAAAGTCATCTTATAAAGAGACATGATAACTCATTGAAAGTCATCTTATAAAGAGACAAGATAACTCATTGGAAAGTCACCTTATAAAGAGTCATGATAATTCATTGATAGTCATCTTAAAGAGACATGATAACTCATCAGAAAGTCACCTTATAAAGAGACATGATAACTCATTGATAGTCATCTTATAAAGAGACATGATAACTCATTGAAAGTCATCTTATAAAGAGACAAGATAACTCATTGGAAAGTCACCTTATAAAGAGTCATGATAACTCATTGATAGTCATCTTATAAAGAGACATGATAACTCATTGAAAGTCATCTTATAAAGAGACAAGATAATTCATTGAAAGTCACCCTATAAAGAGACATGATAACTCATTGGAAAGTCACCTTATAAAGAGACATGATAACTCATTGATAGTCATCTTATAAAGAAACATGATAACTCATTGAAAGTCACACTATAAAGAGACATGATAACTCATTGAAGGTCACACTATAAAGAGACATAATAACTCATTGAAAGTCACATTATAAAGAGACATAATAACTCATTGAAAGTCACACTATAAAGAGACATAATAACTCATTGAAAGTCACACTATAAAGAGACATAATAACTCATTGAAAGTCACATTATAAAGGAACAAGATAACTCACTGAAAGTCTAATAAAGAGACAGGATGATAACTCATTGAAAGTCATCTTATAATGAGACATGATAACTCATTGAAAGTCATCTTAAAGAGACATGATAACTCATTGGAAAGTCACCTTATAAAGAGACATGATAACTCATTGATAGTCATCTTATAAAGAGACATGATAACTCATTGAAAGTCATCTTATAAAGAGACATGATAACTCATTGGAAAGTCACCTTATAAAAAGACAAGATAACTCATTGAAAGTCATCTTATAAAGAGACAAGATAACTCACTGAAAGTCATCTTATAAAGGAACAAGATAACTCATTGATAGTCATCTTATAAAGAGACATGATAGCTCATTGAAAGTCATCTTATAAAGAGACAAGATAACTCATTGAAAGTCACCCTATAACGAGACATGATATCTCATTGAAAGTCACACTATAAAGAGACATGATAACTCATTGAAAGTCATCATATAGAGGAACAAGATAACTCACTGAAAGTCTAATAAAGAGACAGGATGATAACTCATTGAAAGTCATCTTATAAAGAGACATGATAACTCATTGAAAGTCATCTTAACACATTCCCTATCATGAGCTACAAATCGTGGCTTCACAGCCATCCCAAAAATTTAACACTGTTTTCACAATTAATTTTGCTAAAACTTTGTAATTCTCTTATTACCCACTTTTCCGATTTCATTAATAAAATCATCCTAACAAAATGCATGTTTCAGATCAATTTTAATTTAATCAATTTGATTACAACAGCACGTCCACAGTATTTTAAACGCTTGGTAGTGAATATGTTAAAAGATAATTTATTGAAAGATATCTTAAAAGATAATTTACTGAAAGTCATTTTAAAAAGATAATTTATTGAAAGTCATCTTAAAAGATAATTTACTGAAAATCCTTTTAAAATGATAATTTATTGAAAGTCATCTTAAAAGATAATTTATTGAAAGTCACCTTAAAAGATAATTTATTGAAAGTCATTTTAAAAAGATAATTTATTGAAAGTCATTTTAAAAAGATAATTTATTGAAAGTTATTTTAAAAAGATAATTTATTGAAAGTCATCTTAAAAGATAATTTACTGAGTCCTTTTAAAAAGATAATTTATTGAAAGTCATCTTAAAAGATAATTTACTGAGTCCTTTTAAAAAGATAATTTATTGAAAGTCATCTTAAAAGATAATTTACTGAGTCCTTTAAAAAAGATAACTTATTGAAAATCATCTTAAAAGATAATTTATTGAAAGTCATCTTAAAAGATAATTTATTGAAAGTCATCTTAAAAGATAATTTATTGAAAGTCATCTTAAAGGAGAAAATGTAAGGTAAACAAGGTAGACCCACAAGTCTAAAGTGGACATCATAAGATGGATAAAAGAGCATATGATAATGTGTACTATCCAGGAATGGCAAGAGACAGTGAAATGGCACTTCCTGGTAGCCGGCCGGCAGTCAATGTGGATATAGCACAAGATAACTAACCATGATATGTAACAGTGTAGTTCCTTACCTGCTGTACTAGTGGTGGTTGTGGTCGTTGGTGGTCTTGTGGTAGTGACTGTTGTCACAGGATCCCTCTGTCTGATGGCCCACTGCATAGTTTGTGGGGCTTGAAGAGTACGCTGACCTTGAGCACCTGTCCCGGCAGTCGTGGGCCGCTCCAACTGCTCATCCAAGTAAATAAACTCATCTGTGTCCCTCTCCTCACTCTCGCCAGCTTCACTCTCATAGTCCTCCTCCTGATTTGAGGAATCGCCAGAGTCTTCTGAGAAATGGGCCAGGCTTCCTAGACCTGAAATCACACAATTTTCATGCCATATATAAATATATAAATATATGTGCCATATTATTTATAGCCTGTATTTCTTTATATAGAGTATTTGCAGAAATCCAAAATACATAAGGTCACCTTTGTCTATGCCCCTGGACATGCGGGAGTACGGGGAAATAAAAGAGCGGATAGGTTGGCTAGCGGCGCTGTCGTTGAGGACAGGCAACCAATGGATCGGGCAAACATCATCAATGTCCTCCGATATGTGGGAATAGCACAGGACTTCGATAAACACAGATCCACGTCACTTCTTCGGATGATGGAAATGGGAGTTAAGATGGGCACAGCCAGAAATGAGAAACTTAGTGGCCGTGTAAGAAGACTTATCAACCAACATAGAACAGGAGTCGTCAGTCGCTGGACACTGCGGGAATTGCTGAGGAGGGGATCTGAGCACCTATGGACATGTTCGGAGTGCAATGATGATGACCCGCAAATAACTCAACAACTCAATTTCTTCATAATAAATTTATCTAGCCATTCCACCTAGTGATATATATATATATATATATATATATATATATATATATATATGCCAATTCTTTTATAGCTTTATATTCTCCCAAAATAAATCTATCAAATCATTTATATATGCCAAGTCATTTATACCTTTCATCTAGTCATTTATTTGCCAAGTCACTTATAGTTTTCATCTAGCCATTTATTTGCCAGGTCATTTATAGCTTTCATCTAACCATTTATTTGCCAAGTCACTTATAGCTTTCATGTAGCCATATATTTGCCAAGTCACTTATAGCTTTCATCTAACCATTTATTTGCCAAGTCACTGATAGCTTTCATCTAACCATTTATTTGCCAAGTCATTTATAGCTTTCATCTAACCATTTATTTGCCAAGTCATTTATAGTTTTCATCTAACCATTTATTTGCCAAGCTACTTATAGCTTTATGGAACTGTTGTACCAACACAGACAAATTAGATGATGATGATGTAAGAGAGGTTAAACCCATTGTAATCACCTTGTCATCTATAGGAGCTTTATGGAATTGTTCTTCCTTTCAGAGGTGATTACTGCCCCTTTTTTGAGAAAAAAAAAAAAGAAATCTCTTTCACAGCGTTCATCCGTAAAGTGGGCGTGGATGCATTGTCTTGCTGGTTTAAGGCAAAGCAGCAATATCAGCACCTTTCAGCCCGACACATCCATATTCGGAGTAAAATTTGCGTTACAACCTTTGCCAGGACAGTACCCATTTTTGACCTACTTTTTATTTGTAACTTTTACCTGTAAATTTTGTCTACAGCATCATAAACACATCAGTCACAGGTAGCATAATCTACGGTCAACATGCTTGAGTGCATACATGAATTCCTGCTTGTCGCCATTATCCGAGAGTGCTAGACATCAGATCTCACTACCCAGAGACCAGGGTAGGGTAAAGCCACAAAGAAACCAGATTTGATTTTTGAAAAATTCTGTCCATGGTGGGGGTTTGAACCTATCACCTTCTTGTCCAAAGGCCGACCAAGTTACCCCTAGACCACTCAGTCAAACTAAAAATAAATCTATAATCAAAGAAAGAAAGAAGGAAAAAAAACAACCAACACACCTGATGGGAAAAATGGGGGCCAACACGCTCATGTGTTCAGCAACCCACAGCTGACTGTGTGCAACAGGGAAAGACAGAGCAGAGTGTGGTCAGCAACCCACAGCTGACTGTGTGCATCAGGTAACAACAGAGAAGAGTGTGGTCAGCAACCCACAGCTGACTGTGTGCATCAAGGAAAGACCGAGCAGAGTGTGGTCAGCAACCCACAGCTGACTGTGTGTATCAAGGAATGACAGAGCAGAGTGTGGTCAGCAACCCACAGCTGACTAAGTGTGTCAGGAAACGACGGGGCTGAGTGGAGTTGGCAAACCACAGCTGACTGAGTGCAACAGGGATTGATAAAGCAGAGTGGGGTCAGCAACCCACAGCTGACTGTGTGCATCAGGGAACGACAGAGCAGAGTGTGGTCAGCAACCCACAGCTGACTGCGTGCATCAAGAAATGACAGAGCAGAGTGGGGTCAGCAACCCACAGCTGACTGAGTGCTTCAGGGAATGACAAAGCAGAGTGGGGTCAGCAACCCACAGATGATTGAGTGCATCAGGATTGACAAACAACAAAGAATGCCCCTACTCCACCTCACAGCGGTGTTCCTGTAAACAGACTACCAAATCTGGCAAACAAGCAATGATCACATAGGGAAGGTAGCAAACTAGCTGTAAACCACAACACAACTACACCAAGTTAACATCCTTTTAAGGGTGAATGATGATGGGGACTGTTAAGTCCTTTAGTACTCATCGGATCAACACTAAAAAGAAAAGAAGATAACAAAGGAGTACAATAAGAAACATATCGATCTATCATCATCATCAAGAATCAGGCCTGCTGGCGTAGGTGATTATGTTTCTCCACAACTTTCGATCTCGGCAGCTATTTATCATTTCTGTTGTTGACCTTCTGCCAAGCCATTCTCTTAAGCTGACTGTTATTTTTTCTCTTTGCTTCCCTCTATCTCTTCATCCCTCAATTTTCCTAGTTGTTACAAAATATTCCAGTTGTTCTCTTCTCATTACATGGCCAAAAAATGATGATTGTTTCTTCCTAATATTGGAAATTAGCTCTCTTTTTGCTTTGACCTTTCTCATAACATCTTCATTACTCTTCTTAGCTGTCCATGGTACTCTCAACATTCTTCTGTAAAACCATATTTCTACATTGTCCAGTGATTTTCTTGTCTGTTGTCCTATTGTCCGTGATTCGCATCCATATGTTAAGACTGGCTCTACGTAACATTTAAGAACTCTTTTTCTTGTTTCTCTTGTCATCCAGCAATACTGAATGTTGAAACCTAGATAATAACTGTAGCTTCTTTCAGAAACAACAAAGTTTCTTCTACAATCAAATAAAAAGGGACTTCCACAGCAAAAACTAAAGTAAGAGAGACATATCTCACATTTTAAACAAATCAAATAGACTGTTCTCCAACTCACCAGCATCAGACCCTGCCGTTGCCATGGTAACTGCTGACCTCTGGACGCTAACGTTATCCTGGTTACTGTGGCTGCTCTCGCTGTCGCTGTCAGATTCCTCGGTCAACATCACCAAGCTCATATCACTCTCAGCTGGGCCTGAAAATCCATTGTAAAAATTATAAGACCCTGAAATCAGAAAAAATTCTTCAGTTGTGGGGGCTCAAACACAAGCTTGTGGGTTCAATGATGGATGAGGTGTGAACATGTGCCGTGTCAGTCATAAATGTTGATGCTCTCCTATTTGATCAAACAACAAACAATACACAGGAAATTTTAACATTGTACAAAATGTGCTGACCACTGCTTTCTTCAAATATATATTACAGTTGATGTCTTCAAGTGGATACAGAAGGTGATTACTCCCAGCTACTGTTTCTGAAAATGTTTTAAGGTCTTCATCAACCCTAGAAACTGCTAGTTAATCTCTTCCATTACATCTGTTATTAGAGTCACAAATTGTTCTCCAGTCTCTTCTATTACATCTGTAATTAGAGTCACAAACTGTTCTCCAGTCTCTCTATAACATCTGAAATTAGAGTCACACATTGTTCTCCAGTCTCTTCTATTACATCTGTAATTAGAGTCACACATTGTTCTCCAGTCTCTTCCATTACATCTGTAATTAGAGTCACACATTGTTCTCCAGTCTCTTTCATTACATCTGCAATTAGTCACACATTGTTCTCCAGTCTCTTCCATTACATCTGCAATTGGAGTCACAAATTGTTCTCCAGTCTCTTCTATTACATCTGCAATTAGAGTCAAAAACTGTTCTCCAGTCTCTTCCATTACATCTGCAATTAGAGTCAAAAACTGTTCTCCAGTCTCTTCCATTACATCTGCAATTAGAGTCACAAACTGTTCTCCAGTCTCTTCTATTACATCTATAATTAGAGTCACAAATGTTCACAGTATTTCCATTACATCTGCAATTAGAGTCACAAATATCCACAGTACTTCCATTACATCTGCAAATAGTCACAAATGTTCACAGTACTTCCATTACATCTGCAACTAGAGTCACAAATGTTCACAGTACTTCCATTACCATGGCATCTTGAGCCACAAATGTTCACAGTACTTCCATTACTATGGCATCTTGAGCCACAAATGTTCACAGTACTTCCATTACTATGGCATCTTGAGCCACAAATGTTCACAGTACTTACATTACTATGGCATCTTGAGCCACAAATGTTCACAGTACTTACATTACTATGGCATCTTGAGCCACAAATGTTCTTTACCATTTCCTCTACCATAATACAGTCACAGATTGTTCTCCAATTCGGTTCTACCATCCAATTACCACCACTTTGTCACAAACTTTTCTTCTACCATCCAATTACCACCACTTTGTCACAAACTGTTCTTCTACCATCCAATTGCCAGCACTTTGTCACAAACTTTTCTTCTACCATCCAATTACCACCACTTTGTCACAAAGTGTTCTTCTACCATCCAATTACCACCACTTTGTCACAAACTGTTCTTCTACCATCCAATTGCCAGCACTTTGTCACAAACTGTTCTTCTACCATCCAATTACCACCACTTTGTCACAAACTTTTCTTCTACCATCCAATTGCCAGCACTTTGTCACAAACTTTTCTTCTACCATCCAATTACCACCACTTTGTCACAAACTGTTCTTCTACCATCCAATTACCACCACTTTGTCACAAACTGTTCTTCTACCATCCAATTGCCAGCACTTTGTCACAAACTGTTCTTCTACCATCCAATTACCACCACTTTGTGACAAAGTGTTCTTCTACCATTCAATTGCCAGCACTTTGTCACAAACTGTTTTACCATTCAATTGCCAGCACTTTGTCACAAACTGTTCTTCTACCATTCAATTACCACCACTTTGTCACAAAGTGTTCTTCTACCATCCAATTACCACCACTTTGTCACAAAGTGTTCTTCTACCATCCAATTACCACCACTTTGTCACAAAGTGTTCTTCTACCATCCAATTACCACCACTTTGTCACAAAGTGTTCTTCTACCATTCAATTGCCAGCACTTCTACCATGCCATTACCAACACAGAATCATAAAGCCACAGAATATCAGGCAACACCCACAACCACCTTTGTTCAGTAATCGCTGAGATCTAAAGTGATAATGAAACTCACCATCTTCTGGATCTGGTGGAGGCTGTTCAGGGTCATGGTCAAGGTCGCGGTCGGAGTGCTCAGACTGGCGGTCGTCCCTGTCTTCCCTGTCACTGTGATCATCATCCACCTGCATGCTCTCTGTCACCTCCACCTGGGCAGGCAAATATCAGAGAGTGACATTTTTTGCTACAATCTGAGTTTTACTGAGGCTAAATATTCAAATTGACTTGTCCATGTTTGTGAAGTTTTTTTCTTACAAAATCACTAACATAAAATTATGGAAATGTACTAATCAAATTTCCTGTGTGTTAGTGGGGCCTCATTATGAGGGAAGTAAAGAATAGTGACACTGTGACCTTCCAGGCATGTCGTAAGAGGTGACTAAGGAGGTTCATTGATGGCTTGACAAGCTGTCATTGTAAAAAGTATTGTTATGGAAACAGCGCCATATATTTTAGAGCAGTGACCTCTGCAATATGTGCCACTTGGGCACACAAGGTTTCTGTTTTTGAGATTGTGGTTCTGCCCTATGTGCCGTCTTCGGCTCGAAAGGACAATAGATAGATAGATAGACTAATCAAATACCAGTGGATAAAGAGATACAGCGAAGCGCTAGATAGGACACACTGCGGAACCTAACTGAGAGTATTACACAACAGGCCCTTTTTTGGAATCCCCAGAGGAAAAGACAAAGAGGGAGACCAAGGAATTCTTGGACAAGACAGATAGAAGCAGAGATGAAGATGATGGGGAAGACATGGAATGATCTTAAAAGAATGGAAAGAAACAGAACAGCTTGGAAAGTGTTTGTTGAAGACATATACTTCACTGGGAGCTAAAAAGGTAAAAGAAGTAGAAGAAGAAATATTCAAATCTAACAAATTGTTTGATTGTTGCTAGGATATCATCCTCCACACCAGACAAACCCATAGGTGTTCCGATACCCCCCTCTAGAAAATCAGAGGAGAATCCTAGCCCATGTGCACAAACTGTAGCACGATGTGGGTAGGTATCTTGATGACAATTTTGTTCCTACTGTCCTGAGGTAGACATTGTACCTCTAGACTAGCCAACCAGCATCTAATAAATTATCCACCATTAATTAAGCTTGTGAGAGCTGGAAAACCAAAAAAATAAATATCTAAAAGAAAATGGGGGGTGGTGATGTTTTTTAGGTGGTCTAGAAGTAAGACATCAGCCTTTGTACAAGAAGGTCCTGGGTTCTGTTCCAACCACAGATTTTATGACATGATACTCAACTGGTCTATGGGTAGTGAGATCGAATGTCTCATCCTCTCAGATAAAAATGGAAAACTGGAGGTCCTATATGCATTATGTGCCAAGAACCCTCGACAATGGGAAATTAACGAGAGCTGGCCTACAACAAAATGGCATCTGCCCAGACAATAGGAACAAAAATCTACTCAAAATCATCAAATCTCTTGACAACTGAAAAAAAAACAAAAAAACATTAGAGGACCTCTAAAATAAAAAAATATCTGCCTGATTGGTGAGGGACAATTGAGCACATGGTGGGCCCGAGGGGGGGGGGGGGGGGGAATATAAATTATATTCACACAAAATTCATTTCTTCGAGATCTCACTGACGATATAAAGGTATTCACAAACAGACAAAAGTAGAAAATAAATCGGAAGCATTCAACAACAAATGTTTCACTAGTGTACAACAGGATGAATTTAAGGCAAGATAAGAGAAATAGCCTTGTAAGCTACAAGCTCATCTATAAAGAGAAAAGGAAGGTGGACTTATGTCAGCCATGCAAGCAACAAGCTCATCTATCAAGAGAAAAGGGAGGTGGACTTTTGTCAGCCATGCAAGCAACAAGCTCATCTATCAAGAGAAAAGGGAGGTGGACTTTTGTCAGCCATGCAAGCAACAAGCTCATCTATCAAGAGAAACGGAAGGTGGACTTATGTCAGCCATGAAAGCAACAAGCTCATCTATCAAGAGAAAAGGGAGGTGGACTTATGCTCATCTATCAAGAGAAAAGGAAGGTGGACATGTCAGCCATGAAAGCAACAAGCTCATCTATCAAGAGAAAAGGAAGGTGGACTTATGTCAGCCATACAAACAAGCTCATCTATCAAGAGAAAAGGAAGGTGGACTTATGTCAGCCATGAAAGCAACAAGCTCATCTATCAAGAGAAAAGGAAGGTAGACGTATGTCAGCCATACAACAACAAGCTCATCTATCAAGAGAAAAGGGAGGTGGACTTATGTCAGCCATACAAACAACAAGCTCATCTATCAAGAGAAAAGGGAGGTGGACTTATGTCAGCCATACAAACAACAAGCTCATCTATCAAGAGAAAAGGGAGGTGGACTTATGTCAGCCATACAAACAACAAGCTCATCTATCAAGAGAAAAGGAAGGTAGACGTATGTCAGCCATACAACAACAAGCTCATCTATCAAGAGAAAAGGGAGGTGGACTTATGTCAGCCATACAAACAAGCTCATCTATCAAGAGAAAAGGAAGGTGGACTTATGTCAGCCATGAAAGCAACAAGCTCATCTATCAAGAGAAAAGGAAGGTGGACTTATGTCAGCCATACAAACAAGCTCATCTATCAAGAGAAAAGGAAGGTGGACTTATGTCAGCCATGAAAGCAACAAGCTCATCTATCAAGAGAAAAGGAAGGTAGACGTATGTCAGCCATACAACAACAAGCTCATCTATCAAGAGAAAAGGGAGGTGGACTTATGTCAGCCATACAAACAACAAGCTCATCTATCAAGAGAAAAGGGAGGTGGACTTATGTCAGCCATACAAACAACAAGCTCATCTATCAAGAGAAAAGGGAGGTGGACTTATGTCAGCCATACAAACAACAAGCTCATCTATCAAGAGAAAAGGGAGGTGGACTTATGTCAGCCATACAAACAAGCTCATCTATCAAGAGAAAAGGAAGGTAGACGTATGTCAGCCATACAAACAAGCTCATCTATCAAGAGAAAAGGAAGGTGGACTTATGTCAGCCATGAAAGCAACAAGCTCATCTATCAAGAGAAAAGGGAGGTGGATTTTGTCAGCCATGAAAGCAACAAGCTCGTCTATCAAGAGAAAAGGGAGGTGGACTTATGTCAGCCATGAAAGCAACAAGCTCGTCTATCAAGAGAAAAGGAAGGTGGACTTATGTCAGCCATGAAAGCAACAAGCTCGTCTATCAAGAGAAAAGGAAGGTGGACTTATGTCAGCCATACAAAAGATAACCAGAAAATCACAAATGGCAGCTAAAAGAAAAAGTTATCAACCTAAAGAAACATTATGAAGAACATTTAAGATAGAAACAAAGATAATTGGCATCAACTCCCTTGCTGAGGTTGAGAGACTGGCCATGCACAGGATTCTGTGACAAGATACGCCTTGATCCTTGTGCAGTCTGACAGCACTAGAAGGATGAAGAGACCATTGGATTTGGAGAGGTTTTTAGTCCTTCCCATATGCCATCTTCAACCTGAGAGGAACTAAGTTAGGCTGTTGGTAAAGTAATACATACTTTACCTAAGATAAGGTAGGCTACTGGTAAAGTAGCACATTCTTTACCTAAGATAAGGTATGCTGTTGGTAAAGTAATACATTCTTTACCTAAGATAAGGTAGACTGTTGGTAAAGTAATACATTCTTTACCTAAGATAAGGTAGGCTGTTGGTAAAGTAATACATTCTTTACCTTGTATAAGGTAGGCTGGAGGTAAATTGAGAGGTTTTTACCTTAAGATAAGGTTGTCTGTTGGTAAAGTAATACATTCTTTACCTAAGATAAGGTAGGCTACTGGTAAAGTAAGACATTCTTTACCTAAGATAAGGTAACCTTATCTGTAAAGTAAGACATTCTTTACCTAAGATAAGGTAGTCTGTAAAGTAAGACATTCTTTACCTAAGATAAGGTAGTCTGTAAAGTAAGACATTCTTTACCTAAGATAAGGTAGTCTGTGAAGTAAGACATTCTTTACCTAAGATAAGGTAGTCTGTAAAGTAAGACATTCTTTACCTAAGATAAGGTAGTCTGTAAAGTAAGACATTCTTTACCTAAGATAAGGTAGTCTGTAAAGTAAGACATTCTTTACCTAAGATAAGGTAGTCTGTAAAGTAAGACATTCTTTACCAAAGATAAGGTAGTCTGTAAAGTAAGACATTCTTGACCTAAGATAAGGTAGTCTGTAAAGTAAGACATTCTTTACCTAAGATAAGGTAGTCTGTAAAGTAAGACATTCTTTACCAAAGATAAGGTAGTCTGTAAAGTAAGACATTCTTTACCAAAGATAAGGTAGTCTGTAAAGTAAGACATTCTTTACCTAAGATAAGGTAGTCTGTAAAGTAAGACATTCTTTACCTAAGATAAGGTAGTCTGTAAAGTAAGACATTCTTTACCTAAGATAAGGTAGTCTGTAAAGTAAGACATTCTTTACCTAAGATAAGGTAGTCTGTAAAGTAAGACATTCTTTACCAAAGATAAGGTAGTCTGTAAAGTAAGACATTCTTGACCTAAGATAAGGTAGTCTGTAAAGTAAGACATTCTTGACCTAAGATAAGGTAGTCTGTAAAGTAAGACATTCTTGACCTAAGATAAGGTAGTCTGTAAAGTAAGACATTCTTGACCTAAGATAAGGTAGTCTGTAAAGTAAGACATTCTTGACCTAAGATAAGGTAGTCTACTTATAAAGTAAGACATTCTTTACCTAAGATAAGGTAGGCTGTTGGTAAAGTAAGACATTCTTTACCTAAGATAAGGTAGTCGGTAAATTTAGAGAAGTTAAAGAACACCTTACCTCTTCAATATCAACAGGCATTCTTTCATCATCAGCTGGTTGCTGGGAAGTGGGTTGTGACCTGTGCCTAGGGGAGCGATGGGTTACAATAGGTATACGCTGGGCTGTCGTGTCGGCTGATGACGGCCTTGGGGGCAGGGGATCCATTACAAACAGCTCCTCGCTGCCCTAAAAATAGTGACAGAAGATTTGTTCATAAACCACAAACAAAAGTGAAGGAAGAACTACACATATCAGAACTATTGTAAGAAGCAACATTTACAAACATCATAAACAAAAGTAAGAAGCAACAATTACAAAAATAAACAAAAGTAAGAAGCAACAATTACAAAAATAAACAAAAGTAAGAAACATTTACAAACATCATAAACAAAAGTAGGGAGCAGCGATAGCTCAGTGGTTAGTGAACTGGACTACAAAGGACAAGAGGTAGGGTTCGTTCCCAACCGATGGCTTCCAGGTTCATCCAGCCTTTAATGAATGGGTACCTGCTTTTTTTCAGGGAAAGTGAAGCGGCACGGGTGTAATACCGACCATATTACACCAAAAATAATGTGCCAAAGGTCTGTCAAATATATGGTCACTAACACCATATTCCCTATATGCCAAGTGGCGTGACGGGGGTACTTTACTTACTTTTTTATAAACAAAAGTAAGAAGCAACATTTACAAACATCATAAACAAAAGTAAGAAGCAACATTTACAAACATCATAAACAAAAGTAAGAAGCAACATTTACAAACATTATAAACAAAAGTAAGAAGCAACATTTACAAACATCATAAACAAAAGTAAGAAGCAACATTTACAAACATCATAAACAAAAGTAAGAAGCAACATTTACAAACATCATAAACAAAAGTAAGAAGCAACATTTACAAACATCATAAACAAAAGTAAGAAGCAACATTTACAAACATCATAAACAAAAGTAAGAAGCAACAATTACAAAAATAAACAAAAGTAAGAAGCAACAATTACAAAAATAAATAGAAGTAAGAAGCAACATTTACAAACATCATAAACAAAAGTAAGAAGCAACAATTATAAAAATAAACAAAAGTAAGAAGCAACATTTACAAACATCATAAACAAAAGTAAGAAACAACATTACAAGTGTTATAAACAGAAATAAGAAGCAACATTACTTCTTCTTCCTCATCTGCCTTTCAGCGTTGAGGGGAGATATAATTTGTCACCTTCAGACTGGCTTACCAGTGCCATGTTTGGACTCAATTGGGCTTTACATGTGCAACCTTCAGTTGACTGCTCTGTTATACTGTGCAACCTTGGAATGGTCACATTTAACAAGAAACTTTGATTGACTTCTGCTACAACAAACAGACAATACCTGAACTGCATCAGAGTTGATGCTAACTAGAGCAAATGGAGCTGTAGGCCTGGCCACGCCCATCCGGACTGGCACAATGAGGGCATTGGCCATCTGGCAGAGCTCTTCAATTGCTATGGTGATGAGTGCCTGGAACACTCGCTTGCACTTCATCAATGGCTGACATGGAGGTGCATGAAGGCTGTGGATGACAGAACAATTACACATTTCTCTCTCTCTCTCCTTCCTACTATACACATTAAGGGTGTGTGTGCATGCGTATGCGTATGTATACATGTACATATGAGATGTGTTCTAATGAAACTTGCCCAAGCTGAGCCAAAAGGACATACATAGGAGGTATGATGATGTCACATCTGACATAGTATACATAGGAGGTATGATGATGTCACATCTGACATAGTATACATAGGTGTTATGGTGATGTCACATCTGACATAGTATACATAGGAGGTATGATGATGTCACATCTGACATAGTATACATAGGAGGTATGATGATGTCACATCTGACATAGTATACATAGAAGGTATGATGATGTCACATCTGACATAGTTTACATAGGCAGTATGATGATTTCATATCTGACATAGTATACATAGAAGGTATGATGATGTCACATCTGACATAGTATACATAGAAGGTATGATGATGTCACATCTGACATAGTTTACATAGGCAGTATGATGATTTCATATCTGACATAGTATACATAGAAGGTATGATGATGTCACATCTGACATAGTATACATAGAAGGTATGATGATGTCACATCTGACATAGTATATATAGGAGGTATGATGATGTCACATCTGACATAGTATACATAGAAGGTATGATGATATCACATCTGACATAATTTACATAGACGGTATGATGATTTCATATCTGACATAGTATACATGGGAAGTATGATGATGTCACACCTGACATAGTATACATAGAAGGTATGATGTCACATCTGACATAGTATACATAGAAGGTATGATGTCACATCTGACATAGTATACATAGAAGGTATGATGTCACATCTGACATAGTATACATAGAAGGTATGATGTCACATCTGACATAGTATACATAGAAGGTATGATGTCACATCTGACATAGTAAGCCTACACCAATATACAATTGTGTATGTCTGCATGTTCCATCATAGCATCACTGGTTTTGCTGCAGACTGTTGGGAAATGGCCAGTGTGATACAGAATCCACCCAAGGTCAATCAGTGAGGATGTCAGGACTCACATTTATTTCTGTAGGTCCCCAACATATTTAACTCTTTCTGTACGTTCCGCCGCATGGTGCGCCATTTCCATTTCGGTTGCGTATGTTCCGCTGCATGGTGCGCCATGCTAAATTTTATTAGTGTGAACACCATCAAACCATATTCGTTTTACACGTCTAGTATCATCTGGATATTGGTGAAATCTAATACCTTGTTCAATTATCTAAACATTCATATATAATATGTTATATGTTAGATAAATATAAATATATAGATTGATTCTTAAAACCATGAACAAATTTTGTCTCTAAAATCTCTTCCGTTGCGTCGATAAAAAGCTTCCGTATGGAAAGAGTTAAGCAAGATGATTGTTCTAACATATCCCAACCACCTTAATCCCTGACTCCTGAGTGTGGATAGTAAACTAGAACGCTGCACGACAAGTGGGCAGGTTACACCTAACAACCACTACTTGTCTCAGGCAAGGCTCATTATTCAATCAAAGCTTTCCAGGAATATGGCCATGGTTTCTCCCAGTCTTCAGTCTCGGCCCATTGTCTTTTGAAAGTTTTCATATTTCCCTTCATGTATTCTCCTCTGTTTTCTCTTTTCGTGTGGGTTCCCTGATGATGCCTATCTTGCAATACTGACATCGCATTTCCTTAACGTATATCTAATCCATCTAAAGCAGTGGTTCCCAACATAGTTCCAGCGGGTGCCATTACACCGGCCGTGAGTTTTCTTGGTGTCAGAGAAGTTCTTCATTCCAGCAAGTGATGTAATTTATTGTCCGGCATTCAGTGGAACGAAAGATTGAGAGGGAAAAAAGAAACAAGGATGAAGCAAACGCTAATGTTTTATCCCTTCCCAATGAATAGAAGTGGTAACTGTCAGCATCAAGTGGTGAGAACAAAACAGATTTAGTGGCTGACATTATCCTTGATGAGGTATCCTGAAAGGATTGAGTAGTTGTGGACTTGACATCAATCATATGCCCCAACTTTGAAAACTGTGCAGAATTACATTAGTTCCGTGCAGTGCTTTCTGCTTTAATGCTCATTTTTATATTTATCTTCAGAAGGCATGAACTTTTTTGTTGGTAAGTTACATTGCTTGCATTTATTCTTATTTGAAACTGGAGACATAACCGTGCGACAAGTATTCTAATATTGAAATATATTCATTTAAATACTGGCCCCTGTGGTTCCTTTGAAAATGTCCAGTGCAGCACAAAAAGGAGTCCCTGATCTCAGACAATGCTCATGGAAGCTAGGCTTTGTACACTAAAATAAATGGGAACTTCACAGCCTGTAACATGAGATTAATCTAGACTATTGTAACATGAGATTTCTCAAATTTATCTAGACTATTGTAACATGAGATTTCTCAAATTTATCTAGACTATTTTAACACGCACAATAATAACATCAGATGGGAGATGCACCACAGAAATAAAAAGCAGAATAGCTCAGACCAAAATAGCATTTCAGAAAATGAAAAATATCTTATGCAACAAATCTATGTCAATAAAAATGAGAAAGAGAGTTCATCGGTGCTATATAGAACCAATTCTGACCTATGGAAGTGAATCATGGACTGTGGACAAACAAATGAAAAGACGATTAGAGGCCACAGAGATGGGATTTCTCAGAAGAATGTTGAAAGTTCCCTGGACAGCTAAAAAGACCAATGAGGAAGTTCTCAAAGAGGCCAACACAAAAAGGAAGCTCTTAAAAAACATCAGAAAGAAGCAATCAACATTTTTCGGGCACATCATGAGAAGAGGAAAGTTGGAATACTTGATTACAACTGGCAAAATAAAAGGAAAGAGAGATCGCGGGCAACAAAGAGAGAAAATACTGGATAGCTTGGTGATATGGCATGGAAAACAGTCAACAACAGAACTGATACGATGCACTGTAGATAGAAGATTGTGGAGGGACATGATCACCTACGCCAACTGGTATGGCACATGATGATGATGATGATTGTAACATGAGATTTCTCCAAATTATGTAGACTATTTTAACACAAGATTTCAAAAATTAATCTAGACTATTGTAAAATTAGATTTCTCAAATTTATCTAGACTATTGTAACATGACATGTGATGAGAAGAGATAATAACCGAATAGTAAAGCAAGCCCTCATGTGGGAAACAACAGGTAAGAGGAAAAGAGGAAGACCCAGAGAGACACTGAGAAGAACATTGATGAGAGAGGCAAGAGCAGCAGGAATCGGCTCCCTCAATGAGATAGAGCTGCTTGCACAGAACAGAGACAAATAGCGAGATTTGATAAAATATCTTTAAAAGAATTGAAAACTGCTAGAATAAAAATTTAGATTAGAGAAGGAGTATCTTGGTCTACGCTCTATGGGCCGGCTAAAGCTCGAAATATCAATAGATTTTTTGTAACATGAGATTTCTCAAATTTATCTGGACTATTGTAAAATTAGTTTTCTCAAATTAATCTAGACTATTGTAAAATTAGTTCTCTCAATTTTAACTAGACTATTGTAACATGAGATTTGTGAATATACCTTCTTTTCTTGCTAGAAGCTGGCAACATCCCGATATTGAGCACAACAAACACACGAGCCACAGAGCGAACAAATCTGCGGGTCACTTGCCGAGCTTCATCTCTACGGGCAGGGAATCCTTCACTCTGCATCTCACGAATCAGGGTGGTGAGAAGTGTGTCCAGCATCTAAGGGAGGTTAGCAAGATAAGTAAATGGAACACACTATAGACAAGTTGTGCTGAATACCAGTGGTTAGTGACCTTGTCTGCTAAAGATAAGAAGTCTGACATCATATAAACTTATCTCATTACTACACTTCACCGACACCTAAACAGCCAGACAACTCACTTCATTACTACACTTCGCCAACACCTAAACAACCAGACAACTCACCTCACTACTACACTTCACCAACACCTAAACAACCAGACAACTCACCTCATTACTACACTTCACCAACACCTAAACAACCAGACAACTCACCTCATTACTACACTTCACCAACACCTAAACAACCAGACAACTCACCTCACTACTACACTTCACCAACACCTAAACAACCAGACAACTCACCTCATTACTACACTTCGCCAACACCTAAACAACCAGACAACTCACCTCATTACTACACTTCACCAACACCTAAACAACCAGACAACTCACCTCATTACTACACTTCGCCAACACCTAAACAACCAGACAGCTCATCTCATTACTACATTTCACCAACACCTAAACAGCCACACAACTCACCTCTGTACTACACTTCACCAACACCTAAACAACCAGACAACTCACCTCATTACTACACTTCACCAACACCTAAACAACCAGACAACTCACCTCATTACTACACTTCACCAACACCTAAACAACCAGACAACTCATCTCATTACTACACTTCACCAACATCTAAACAACGAGACAGCTCACCTCATTACTACATTTCACCAACACCTAAACAACCATACAACTCACCTCACTACTGCACTTCACCAACAACCCACCTTATTACTACACTAAAACAACAACCCACATCATTACTAAACTTCTCCAAAAACTCACTTCATTACAAGAGTCCACCAACAACCCACCTCATTACTACACTCTACCAATGACTCACCTCATTACTACACTCTACCAGCAACTCACCTCATTACTACATTCTACCAAGTACTCACCTCATTACTGCACTCCACCAACTCACTTCATTACTACACTCTACAAACAACTTGCCTCATTACTACACTCTACCAACAACTCACCTCATTACTCTACCAAAAACTCACCTCATTACTACACTCTACCAACAACTCACCTTATTACTAAACTTCACCAACAACTCACCTCATTACTACACTATACCAGCAAATCACCTCATTACTGCACTTCACCAACAACTCACCTCATTACTACACTTCACCAACAACTCACCTTATTACTAAACTTCACCAACTCACCTCATTACTACACTATACCAGCAAATCACCTCATTACTGCACTTCACCAACAACTCACCTTATTACTACGCTACCAACAACTCACCTCATTACTGCGCTTCACCAACAACTCACCTCATTACTACACTTCACCAACAAGCAATGAGTGAACTTGTCCAGGCGGGCTGTACCACTCTGACTCTCCAGGTAAATCTGATCCTCGTAGACCACATCTGGGCCCCTGTTAGATGGACTGTCATTTCTTAACAGCAAAGAGGAAGAAGTTTAATTGGTGTATTCACATCTTATCCAATCACACTTAAGCACAAAATGGCATATTTCAACATCATTTATAACACTTTCCACCTTCTTCTCTCACCAGCTAAACTTCCAAGTCCAGTGACTGTCACCTACTACAGGTCTGGACAACTTCCTCATAGTTTGTCTTGTATCTGCTTGGTGAAGGAAGGTTGAAGATAGTAGATGATTACAGCTTGAGCACCCCTTGAGTTTATTATGGCACCTGTGCTCATATGAGCATTGGTCAGACTAGAAGTGACACGCTAAACAGCGATCCATATAGGACTGTCACCACTTAAGGAAGAAGACATGGCTCAATGTACTAAGGGACAGGTAACTGGTATGGATCAGGTGAGAAGTGTTGTACAGAACAAGTTTTATTATTATATGTTGAACATAGCTGGAGGCTGACGTCCAAGAGTCAGGGGATCCACCACTCCCCCTAGAGTGTCAAGAAACTAAAGTGTCAAGAAAAAAACTAATTTGTTTCAGGTCATGATAATATGTAGAGCTGCTTTTTGTTAGCTAATCCTGATGGTTGAGGTCATGATAATATGTAGAGCTGTCTTTTGTTAGCTGATCCTGATGGTTGAGGTCATGATAATATGTAGAGCTGCCTTTTGTTAGCTGATCCTGATGGTTGAAGTCATGATAATATGTAGAGCTGCCTTTTGTTAGTTGATCCTGATGGTTGAGGTCATGATAATATGTAGAGCTGCCTTTTGTTAGTTGATCCTGATGGTTGAGGTCATGATAATATGTAGAGCTATCTTTTGTTAGCTGATCCTGATGGTTTAGGTCATGATAATATGTAGAGCTATCTTTTGTTAGCTGATCCTGATGGTTGAGGACATGATAATATGTAGAGCTATCTTTTGTTAGCTGATCCTGATGGTTGAGGACATGATAATATGTAGAGCTGTCTTTTGGTAATTGATCCTGATGGTTGAGGTCATGATAATATGTAGAGCTGCCTTTTGTTAGCTGATCCTGATGGTTGAGGTCATGATAATATGTAGAGCTGCCTTTTGTTAGCTAATCCTGCTGGTTGAGGTCATGATAATATGTAGAGCTGTCTTTTGTTAGCTGATCCTGATGGTTGAGGTCATGATAATATGTAGAGCTGCCTTTTGTTAGCTGATCCTGATGGTTGAGGTCATGATAATATGTAGAGCGGTGTTAGTTGATCCTAATGGTTGAGGTCATGATAATATGTAAAGCTGTCTTTTGTTAGCTGATCCTGATGGTTGAGGACTTGATAATATGTAAAGCTGTCTTTTGTTAGATGATCCTGATGTTTGAGGTGATGATAATATGTAAAGCTATCTTTTGTTAGCTGATCCTGATGTTTGAGGTCATGATAATATGTAGAGCTATCTTTTGTTAGCTGATCCTGATGGTTGAGGTCATGATAATATGTAGAGCTATCTTTTGTTAGCTGATCCTGATGGTTGAGGACATGATAATATGTAGAGCTGCCTTTTGTTAGCTAATCCTGATGGTTGAGGACATGATAATATGTAGAGCTATCTTTTGTTAGCTGATCCTGATGGTTGAGGTCATGATAATATGTAGAGCTATCTTTTGTTAGCTGATCCTGATGGTTGAGGTCATGATAATATGTAGAGCTATCTTTTGTTAGCTGATCCTGATGGTTGAGGTCATGATAATATGTAGAGCTATCTTTTGTTAGCTGATCCTGATGGTTGAGGTCATGATAATATGTAGAGCTATCTTTTGTTAGCTGATCCTGATGGTTGAGGACATGATAATATGTAGAGCTGTCTTTTGTTAGTTGATCCTGATGGTTGAGGTCATGATAATATGTAGAGCTATCTTTTGTTAGCTGATCCTGATGGTTGAGGTCATGATAATATGTAGAGCTATCTTTTGTTAGCTGATCCTGATGGTTGAGGTCATGATAATATGTAGAGCTGTCTTTTGTTAGCTGATCCTGATGGTTGAGGTCATGATAATATGTAGAGCTATCTTTTGTTAGCTGATCCTGATGGTTGAGGACATGATAATATGTAGAGCTGTCTTTTGGTAATTGATCCTGATGGTTGAGGTCATGATAATATGTAGAGCTGTCTTTTGTTAGTTGATCCTGATGGTTGAGGTCATGATAATATGTAGAGCTATCTTTTGTTAGCTGATCCTGATGGTTGAGGTCATGATAATATGTAGAGCTGCCTTTTGTTAGTTGATCCTGATGGTTGAGGACATGATAATATGTAGAGCTGTCTTTTGTTAGCTGATCCTGATGGTTGAGGTCATGATAATATGTAGAGCTGCCTTTTGTTAGTTGATCCTGATGGTTGAGGACATGATAATATGTAGAGCTGTCTTTTGTTAGTTGATCCTGATGGTTGAGGTCATGATAATATGTAGAGCTATCTTTTGTTAGCTGATCCTGATGGTTGAGGACATGATAATATGTAGAGCTGCCTTTTGGTAATTGATCCTGATGGTTGAGGTCATGATAATATGTAGAGCTATCTTTTGTTAGCTGATCCTGATGGTTGAGGTCATGATAATATGTAGAGCTGTCTTTTGTTAGCTGATCCTGATGCAAGCAGGTAGATCACTTCTGTCAGGGCAAGTGTTCTCCCCAAACCAAGCAACTGGCACATCTGCCCACAACCACAATCACTGCTCACAAATAATTCAACAAAACAAAGGTTACAGAAAACAATGGAACAAATGAACATGCATTTTTAAGTATCATGACAATGTAGATGTTTCTGATAATGATCATTGTTTCTATCTGAGGTTAGTGATTTCTTTATCAAGTCTGATGTTTGTTACGTCTGATGTTTGTTATTTGTTTGTAAAGTCAGATGTTTGTGATTTGTTTGTAAAGTCAGATGTTTGTGATTTGTTTGTAAAGTCAGATTTTTTGTGATTTGCTGTAAGTTTGCGTAATTCTAAGGAAATCAATGGGTGAGTGGATCTGCTGCTTGCCAATCGTTCGGACATGGATTCCTGTTAGAGTTATCTTCTCCCAGGAGAGCTATGAGTCCTACATCAGGACTGGTATAACAACTGTAACCTCTACAGCACATGGTGACTATATGGACAGTCAGATTGCTCTACCCATCCTCTTTCTTCTGGGAGATCCAAGAAATCAATCATTGCTGAAATGATAGTCTTTATTTTTTAAGTTTCCATTCTTCACAAAACAACCACAGAAATAGACAATTAATTTGGTGTATCTGAAAACAAATGGTTCAGGAAAATATTTGGTGACCATGGAATGAGTTGTGCAGAAATAAGAGAAATGACAAAGTACCCATAAATATCAACTATAATCAAAAGAAGAAAGTGGTGATTTGTTGGCCATTTGATGAGAAAGCAAAACAAAAGAAACTAAAAGCAAGTCCTTGAATGGGAACCACAGGGTGAAAGATAAATAGGCTGACCTAGAAAAACACTAAAGATATTACTGAGGTGAGTGGCAACAACAGCAGGCATGAGCTTCCTTGTTGAGATTGAGAGGCTTGACCAGACCAGTGATGTCTAGCAAAATACAATTTGCAAGCCTGTGTGCCTGACACTTGATAGCAAAGATGGTCAGATATAGAGAGTTGAACATTTCTGCCCCATGTGCCATTTTTGGCATGAAAAGACAATAGATTCTTCACAAGACTCTCAATATTCCAATAAAATGATGCAATTGGTAGCAGACTGAAACAATCAAGTTTACCAGTCAACACATGCAGATTATATTTCTTTTTAAATAGATTAGAGGTATAATAATATACTGCTATATAGATTGGCTGATCCATTGAGTCAAGTACTCATTTTTGTCAGATGAGTGGGCTGGAGAGCAAAAGAACCCATATTCACTTAATGACAAAGCCAGCGCTCTACCACAATGTTACTGATATAGCTAGTGAGACTAACAGACTAACAAATGGCTAGATTATGTAGAGAACTGCTCACCCTGTGATTGGCTGCTTCAACCCTGAGGTCAGCATAGCCCTGATGGCGGTCCAATCATTGAGAATCCTTTCTAAAGCTCTCCTGCTGAACCGCGGTGGCTCCAGATCATGTTCCGGCATTTCCAAATCTGCAAACAGTTTGAGTGGCTCTATAAAGTAGTGCCAAATAATGTCACAAATGTTGATGAGTGGCTTATAAAGTAGTGCCAAATAATGTCACAAATGTTGATGAGTGGATCTATAAGGTAGTGCCAAATAATGTCACAAATGTTGATGAGTGGATCTATAAGGTAGTGCCAAATAATGTCACAAATGTTGATGAGTGGATCTATAAGGTAGTGCCAAATAATGTCACAAATGTTGATGAGTGGATCTATAAGGTAGTGCCAAATAATGTCACAAATGTTGATGAGTGGATCTATAAGGTAGTGCCAAATAATGTCACAAATTTTTATGAGTGGATCTATAAGGTAGTGCCAAATAATGTCACAAATGTTGATGAGTGGATCTATAAGGTAGTGCCAAATAATGTCACAAATGTTGATGAGTGGATCTATAAGGTAGTGCCAAATAATGTCACAAATGTTGATGAGTGGATCTATAAGGTAGTGCCAAATAATGTCACAAATGTTAATGAGTGGATCTATAAGGTAGTGCCAAATAATGTCACAAATGTTAATGAGTGGATCTATAAGGTAGTGCCAAATGTCACAAATGTTGATGAGTGAATCTATAAGGTAGTGCCAAATAATGTCACAAATGTTAATGAGTGGATCTATAAGGTAGTGCCAAATAATGTCACAAATGTTAATGAGTGGCTCTATAAGGTAGTGCCAAATAATGTCACAAATTTTCATGAGTGGCTCTATAAAGCAGTACCAAATAATGTCACAAATGTTGATGAGCGGCTCTATAAGGTAGTGCCAAATAATGTCACAAATGTTAATGAGAGGCTCTATAAAAAAGTGCCAAATAATGTCACAAATGTTAATGAGAGGCTCTATAAAGTAGTGCCAAATAATGTCACAAATGTTAATGAGTGGCTCTACAAAGTAATGCCAGATAATGTCACAAATATTAATGAGTGGCCCTATAAAGTAGTGCCAAATAATGTCACAAATGTTGATGAGTGGCTCTATAAAGTAGTGCCAAATAATGTCACAAATTAGTGGCTCTATAAAGTAGGACCAAACAAAGTCACAAATATTCATGAGCGGCTCTATAAAGTAGTGCCAAATAATGTCACAAATGTTCATGAGTGACTGTATAAAGTAGTGCCAAATAATGTCACAAATGTTCATAAGTGGCTCTATAAAGTAGTGCCAAATAATGTCACAAATGTTCATGAGTGGCTCTAAGAAGCTGTGTCAAACCAAGTCATAAATGTTCATGAGTGACTCTATAAAGTAGTACCAAACCAAGTCACAAATATTCATGAGTGGCTCTATAAAGTAGTACCAAACCAAGTCACAAATGTTCGCGAGTGGCTCTATAAAGAAGTGTCAAACCAAGTCACAAATGTTCATGAGTGACTCTATAAAGTAGTACCAAAGCAAGTCACAAATATTCATGAGTGGCTCTATAAAGTAGTACCAAACCTTGTCACAAATGTTACGAGAGGCCAGGTAATGGGGGACTATGCTTGGTCATCGGGGATGTGGACAGTTAATCAGGTGACTAACCATTCACAAGTAGCAGGTTACAGTCAAACTACAATAACCAACTACATTTTCTTTGGCTGACATTTGTGTTGACATTATTCTATTGTCTGCTCAGTCAAGTGACTTCAGCATTTTTAAGGCTTTCTTCAACCAAATGTTGGTTCAATTGTAGCAACATGTAAACATCTTATGTAAGCAACTTAACCGTAACAATCACAGTCAGCTGGTCAGAGTTAACCAGACTGGAAAAAATGGGTCCAGTCTCCCAAAGTGGCAAATAATAATTGACATTAATAACCAGACACTGTTATGCTCATGTTAGGTATTACCAATACAGGTACAATTTAACAAAACCCAAGTGACAATAAACAAATTGGTTAACATTTTAAATGTGCTATATTAAAAGTGCACTACATTAAAAGTACACTATATATAAAGTTCACTATATTAAAAGTGCACTATCTTAAAATTCACTATATTAAAAGTGCACTATCTTAAAATTGCACTAGTAAAAGTGCACTATATTAAAAGTGCGCTATCATAAAATTGGACTTTAACATAAAAAAAAAAAAGAAATGTGACTGCACAAGGCTAGAGGTCTTTATTCCCAAGCCCCTGAATTTGGCCAACCTCTGACATGGGAATTAATCATAATCATTTTCCTGCCGTTTAACTTTTGTTTCATTTCCTACAGAAAAGCCAGAAGATCTGCATTGAAAGCAGTAAAATCATTTTTTTGACTTCATCAATTAATGATTAATGGATATCACCCAATCACTATATCCACCCAACTGAACCACATACAATATACATATACACACATTTACATGTGTATCTCAATTACAATATTCTTACTTCTTCTTCTTCTTTCCTTCCTCATCTGCCTTTCAGCGACGAGGGGAGATATAATTTGTGGTCTTTTGCTCTTCTGTTCGCCTCTGCTGCTGTTATGTTTCCTAGTGCTTCTAATATTCCATCGACCCATCTTTTTCGTGGTTAACCCTTGGGTCTGGTGTTCTCACAACGTGTGTTGAAGGTTTGTTGTGTTGGGTTTTGTTCTTTCTGCCTTGTCACGTGGTCAAACCATTTTATCTGTTGTTTCCTTATATATTCTATGGCGGGGGCTATTCCTAGCTTTTTTCTCAGTTCTTCATTTCTGATCTTATCTCTCAGACTGTTTCCTGTCATTCGTCTAACACATTTCAACTCTGTAGAGATTATTTTTCTTATTGTTCTTGCATCTAGGGTCCAGGTCTGGCATTGGTAGCACAACATTGGGATGAAGATTGTATTGTATAGTGCTCGTTTTGCCTCCATAGTTATTTCCTTGTTGGACAATAGTGGTAATAACTGTCCGATGATTTGACAAGCCTTGTTGCATCTTGATTCTATCTCTGCTGTTTGAGAATTATCGTTTGTCATTAGACTTCCCTGGGTATTTGAATTCCTCTACTTGTTTTAGTTGTCTGCCTTCTATGTTGATGTCTTTAATATTCTTACACTGGTGGGAAAAATCAAACACTGAGTAATCTGACATTTGTAATAAATTATACAATGACCTGACATTTTGTTTGGGAAAAACAATATCAAATATTGCTGCAAAGTCGTCCCCATTTGTATGTGCAACAAAAGTGTGACAATTCTACGGATTGTGGCAAAATATAATTATGATTATTTACAAAAAAAATATATTTTCAATATTCCACTAAACCATCACTGTAGGATGAGACATGCTATTTCCTTTATTAGAGAGGGAAGAGGCAAATAACTACCGTGCAGCAGTAAAGCTGGTAGCAGGAGCAAGTAGTGGGGTGCAATGTACACTCCTACAAGGTATGGTGACAGCTTTACAAAAACAGAACACAAAATACTGACGTTTTGGCCTGTGGCCTTCCTCATAAAACGAGAACACAGACAAACAATAAAATAAAGATAACTAGTACATCTAGGATGAGTGGGACAGGTAAATCAAGGAGAAATAAACAGAGGGATAAGAAATAAAAAAGTGATGTGCTACATATTGGAGGATAGAAACAGATATGTGAAAATTAGTCAGTGTAAATATATATCAAATTGGTGCAAGTCTTGCATTACACACGTAGTGTATTTAGAAATCTGAAGCCAACAATATTCAAGAAAATCTCAAATATCCACAAAGGTGGAAGATGTGAAATACCCACAATGGTGGGGAATGTGAAATATCCACAATAGTGGGGAATGTGAAATATCCACAATGGTGGGGAATGTGAAATATTCACAATGGTGGGGAATGTGAAATATCCACAATGGTGGGGAATGTGAAATATCCACAACGGTGGGGGATGTGAAATATCCACAACGGTGGGGAATGTGAAATATCCACAATGGTGGGGAATGTGAAATATTCACAACGGTGGGGAATGTGAAATATCCACAACTGTGGGGAATGTGAAATATCCACAATAATGGGAGATGTGAAGTATCCACAATGATTGAAGATGTGAAATATCCATAATGGTGGAAGATGTGAAATATGCCCAATGGTGGGAGATGTGAAATATGCCCAATAGTGGAAGATGTGAAATATGCCCAATGGTGGAAGATGTGAAATATCCACAATAGTGGGAGATGTGAACTATCAATATTGTTAGAGAATGTGAAGTATCCACAATGATTGAAGATGTAAAATATCCATAATGGTGGAAGATGTGAAATATGCCCAATGGTGGAAGATGTGAACTATCCACAATAGTGGGAGATGTGAACTATCAATATTGTTAGAGAATGTGAAATATCCACAATGGTGGGAGATGTGAAATATCCACAATAGTGGGAGATGTGAACTATCAATATTGTTAGAGAATGTGAAATATCCACAATAGTGGGAGATGTGAACTATCAATATTGTTAGAGAATGTGAAATATCCACTAACTGTTAAACATTCACCACAGCCCATCTCAAAATATCTCTGTCTCTAACCAGATCTTCCACTTCTTCTGTTGTCAAGTTCAAGTTCTCCTTGATGTCTTGAAATCACCTTCTTCTTGGTCTGCCCTTGATGCATCACCCAGGAACCATGCCTTCCATTATTGTTCTTTCCAGTCCACTGTATCTTTTGGCGTGACCATAGTATTTAAATTTCCTCTGTAGAATGGTGTTTATAAACCAGTTCTTTTTTATGTTTAAATCTTGTAATATATCTTCATTGCTCTATTTCATTATCTAAAGTATCTTCAAGATATTTCTGTAGTATTTTGTTTTGAACGAATCGATTTTCGTCCTTGCTGTTTGCGAGATTATCCATGATTCACTGCCATATGTTGGTATCTGGAAGAAGATACATGCCCCCCTGAAATTGTAATTTGCCTGCCTAGCATAGTGGAATATTGAAAATAGAATATTTGTCAAGAAGAATTGTAACAATAATATTTTGGCAAACACAAGAATGTTGCACTTGCTAGAGATCAGCTAGAAAATGCTTACCCTCCATAGTTCTTTTACCAGGAAACTTCCTGGCAAACGGCATCTCTGTAAATGACATGATCAAGATATTGGATAAAGTGTTCAACTACCGACCCATCTCTACACACCAATCATCTCTTTAACCATTTCAATATTTCAGCTTTTTAGTATTCTTTAATTTCAATATTTCATAATTTCATAAATTACATATTCCATATTTCATCATTTTACCAATTACATATTTCATTATCAAATGAATATTTCATCATTTCATTATCTCATCAATTAAATATTCTTTAACTTCAATATCCTTGTTTTATTATTTTATTCCAACATTTGACAGAAATCAAACACAATCTTTCGAACAATCAAACACTAGTTGCTTGTGTTTCAAACCACAACAAATGTTCAAGCATAGTCCCCAAGATTATCACAACAAAGAAGACAACAATAAAATAAGTCACAGAAAATGGCATTCAATGATTCAGATTACTAAAACAAGGGAAAAAAGACTTCTTAGTGTTGACTGGTGAAAGTGGCTACTGATGTGTTTTATTGCTAGTTGACGGCATAGCCTATAGGTCATATCAAAGAAACAATCATCACCATCATGCAGCATACAAATAAACAGGACAAATCTGAAACAAGTGCAAAGCGTCAAATACTTGGGCATAATAATAACATCAGATGGAAGATGCACCACAGAAATAAAAAGCAGAAAAGCTCAGGCCAAAATAGCATTTCAGAAAATGAAAAATATCTTATGCAACAAATATATGTCAATAGAAGTAAGAAAGACAGTTCATCTGTGCTATATAGAACCAATTCTGACCTATGGAAGTGAATCATGGACAGTAGACAAACAAATGAAAAGACGATTGGAGGCCACAGAGATGAGATTTCTCAGAAGATTGTTGAAAGTTCCCTGGACAACTAAAAAGACCAATGAGGAAATTATCTAAGAGACCAACACAAAAGGGGAACTCCTAAAAAACATCAGAAAGAAACAATCAACATTTTTTGAGCACATCATGAGAAGAGGAAAGTTGGAATACTTGGTTACAGCTGGCAAAATAAAAGGAAAGAGAGATTGTGGACTACAAAGAGAGAAAATACTGGATAGCTTGGTGTCATGGCATGGAAAACAGTCAACAACAGAACTGATATGATGCACTGTAGATATAAGATTGTGGAAGGACATGATCGCCTATGCCAACTGGTATGGCATATGATGATGAAGGCACAGCCTTTCAGCCCTCTGTGTTTGATGAACAATTGTACATAAGCAGCAGCTTTTATGGTCTGCTCTTGCAAACTTGTAACAGTCGAGGGTTCTTTAACGTGGGGGTCTTCTGTTTGCCATTAGACACCAGATTTAGCTGACTTCACAGCACTCCACCAATAGATGACATATGTCACTTCCAACCAATCCTGGCCTGTCTTACCACTAGATCACCCAGTCCTCCATATATAAATGAATAGCTCATTCAATGTTGCTATAGCTGACTTCACAGCACTCCACCAATAGATGACATATGTCACTTCCAACCAATCCTGGCCTGTCTTACCACTAGATCACCCAGTCCTCCATATATAAATGAATAGCTCATTCAATGTTGCTATAGTTGACATCACAGCACTCCACCACTAGATGACATATGTCACTTCCAACCAATCCTGGCCTGTCATACCTCTAGATCACCCAGTCCTCCATGTACCCCCACAGATGTGTATTCTATATTTACCAGCTATTGTATAGTCATGCCAATAAACACCTTATCGGAGGAGATGTTTCATATGCTCTAAATGCTAAACAGCAAGATGGGTCACCTTCCTATTTCTAAATACAAGCAATTTGTGTCATTTATTCTTCCTTCACTTCTTTTATCTCTACATTTCCATGATGAACAAGGCACTCCAACCTCTCTCTTCTCATAACAAATTAAATAAAAAAATAATTGTTTTCCTTTTGCTACCTACGAGACTGTAATTGTGACATTATTTTGGGAACTTCTCTGTCTACTCTTGGCTACTCACGAGACTGTAATTGTGACATTATTTTGGGAACTTCTCTGTCTACTCTTGGTTACTCACGAGACTGTAATTGTGACATTATTTTGGGAACTTCTCTGTCTACTCTTGGCTACTCACGAGACTGTAATTGTGACATTATTTTGGGAACTTCTCTGTCTACTCTTGGCTACTCACGAGACTGTAATTGTGACATTATTTTGGGAACTTCTCTGTCTACTCTTGGCTACTCACGAGACTGTAATTGTGACATTATTTTGGGAACTTCTCTGTCTACTCTTGGCTACTCACGAGACTGTAATTGTGACATTATTTTGGGAACTTCTCTGTTTGTCTACTCTGGGTTATTCAGGAGACTGCTGTATTTTAGCTTCCACGATGAAATAATATCATCAAATTTTAATGATTTTCACAAAGATTATTTAGAAAGTGATTATAAGTCTTAATTTAGAAATGATTGACTGATAGTGATTCCACTTCATGTGATGGAGATTTCCAAATTTGGAGGACAAGCATTTCTGGATTATCAATTCATGTGATTACCCATCTATTTTAATAAGCAAAAATATGTTTATTTTTATCTTTTATAACTGTACACTTAATTGTGAATACACTAACATTTATTGAATAAGCACAGGCCTCCCGAACATCTACACGCTGCTCAAACAATGTTGGTTACGCTGGCTTGGCCATGTACAATGTATGAGCGATGGCCACATACCAAAAGATACACTCTATGAACAAATGGCAGATGGCTAATGAACTAGGGGGCACCCAAAACTTCGATTTGTAGACGTGTGTAAACGTGACATGATGACTCTGAATATAAATCCTGCAGCCTGGGAAGACCTGGCAATCTTTGCAAACGCAAAACCACTACAAAATCTAGTCAGCTATGACTGACGGAGGTTACTACTACAAAATCCAGTCAGCTACGACTGAAGGAGGCTACCACTACAAAATCCATAGTCAACTATGACTGACAGAGGTTACTACTACAAAATCCATAGTCAACTATGACTGAAGGAGGCTACTACTACAAAATCCATAGCCAACTATGACCAACGGAGGTTTACTACTACAAAATCCATAGTCAACTATGACTGAAGGAGGCTACTACTACAAAATCCATAGTCAACTATGACCAACAGAGGTTACTACCACAAAATCCATAGTCAACTATGACTGAAGGAGGCTACTACTCAAAATCCATAGTCAACTATGACTGACAGAGGCTACTACTACAAAATCCAGTCAGCTATGACCAACGGAGGTTACTACTACAAAATCCAGTCAGCTATGACTGAAGGAGACACCCACTACAAAATCCATAAGTCAACTATGACTGACAGAAACTACTATATTTAATAATAAGTGTTGGTTAATAAGAAACTACAGGCAAATCTCATCTTAAATGACTGTTTTTTACTTTATTATGTTCAACCGCTATTTTTAAGTAGTTCTTGATAGTTGGTACATTTGAGTTTTATTACATAAACAAGGGTAGTTATTGCCCTTTGTTTAAGTCTGAAAGGGTTAATGAATTATAAACCACATAATGTGTTAACTCTTTCTGTACGTTTCGCCGCACTGTGCACCATGCTGATTTTGGCAGCATACATTTCGCCACATAGTGCGCCACGCTCAATTTGATTAGTGTGAACGTCATTAAACCATACTCTTTTTACATGTCTTGTATCATCTTGGTATTTGTGAAATCTAAGACCGTCTTGTTCAATTATCTAAAAATTCATGTATAATGTTATATGTTATGGTTATGTTATGTTATGGTTATGGAAGGCCCCGGCATCACTGCAAGCGAATTAAAATCCATAATTGCTCAACCGCCTGTACCAGTGGAATCATCTGAATTACTATCTCATCTCCCAAACAAAGAAAGGTAGTTGTAGTCCCCATCATAGCAGTCTCAGCACACGCCAAAAGACATAAGGTGAAACCGCACAGAAAGTGAACACAACCGTTTGTTCCATGCCATACGATATCATAATTCATCGTAAATAATTGAAATATAGAAACAAGACTAAAACGGATGACGTTATATCTTAGATAAATATAAATAATATAATAATCATATATTAATAAATTGATTCTTAAAACCATGACAAATGTTGTCTCTGGAATCTCTACCGTTGAGTTGATAAAAAAAACTTCCGTACGGAAATAGTTAAGCTGATCAACCGTAGCTTTATGTTTGTGTTGCAAGGAATGATATAGGCAGGTAGGTTTTGTTTGAGTGTATGAAGTCAAGGTTAATGAAGAGCTCCAGATATCAGGCAAATTGATCACAAGAGCTTGTTTGATAGAATAAAACAAGATATACAACAAGAAAAAAAGCTCAACTACATACCCATGTCAACAAGCTGTGTCTTCCTGGTGCCCGATACCCTGGCCCTGGATGGTCGGTACTGCCTCTGCTCCACAAGTTGTCTACCAACAGTTTGAACTAGGAACAGAAGGATGTTCTCTCCCGGGAGTTTGGTGCAGACACCAGGTCTGTCTGATTGATCAGACGGTTCAAAAGGGTAAACCGTGAAGTCTGCACGCCAGCAACAAGTGCCTTACACTTGCACTTCTCCCAGCAGTCACAGTAGGCAGTGGGAGAGGTCTTCTTCAGCTTACAGTCATGTCCCTTGTGACAGACCCGAGCACACTCAGTACAACAGCACAGTGTTCCTGTCAGCCCACACGTCTTGCACTCAAATATGTCCTGTGGACATGTCAACACAGACATCTTTTATTCAATTCTATTGCTGTGTTAAAGTTTGCTAACTTTTGATCAACACAAATTATTATTCTTCTTAGCATATATCAGTTAAGTGGATGGATTGTGTCGCTAGTTTAGCCACAATATCCACTCCTGTCAGTCCCAACACATCATGGAAGGATATTTGTTCAACAAATTTGAACATTTTTGGCCTGCTCCTTGTTACCTGTAACTGCCAAGGCGCACACACCTGAGTCCACAAGGGGCCTCCACTGGTATCCAAGAGGACGAGACATCAGATCTACCCACAGAGACCAGGGGAGAGTACAGCCACGAAGAAACAACAGGTTCAACATGAAACATTCCCACAGTCTGTGGAGAGATTCAAACCCAGTTGCCTCCTGTCCAGAAGCTGACATCTAGGTGACCCAGTCCCCAGACAACTCAAATTCTAGTCCACTATAATGTCAGATCACAATCAATGAAACTACTTGTGTGTTGGACCAATGGCTGCTGTGCTTGACAGCAAGCTGTGATACCTGGGCCTAACATTCAGAGCATGGGGTGTCTCTGGCCTTCTCTGTGCTACAATATCAAGACATGAGACATATGTGTACATGTCCTCTAGGCTACAATGTCAAGACATGAAACATATGTGTACATGTCCTCTAGGCTACAATATCAAGACATGAGACATATGTGTACATGTCCTCTAGGCTACAATATCAAGACATGAGACTATGTGTACCAATCCTCTAGGCTACAATGTCAAGACATGAGACATATGTGTACATGTCCTCTAGGCTACAATGTCAAGACATGAGACATATGTGTACATGTCCTCTATGCTACAATGTCAAGACATGAGACATATGTGTACCTGTACTCTATGCTACAATGTCAAGACATGAAACATATGTGTACCTGTCCTCTATGCTATAATGTCAAGATATGAGACATATGTGTACATGTCCTCTATGCTACAATGTCAAGACATGAAACATGTGTACTTGTCCTCTATGCTACAATGTCAAGACATGAGACATATGTGTACCTGTCCTCTATGCTATAATGTCAAGACATGAAACATATGTGTACCTGTCCTCTATGCTATAATGTCAAGATATGAGACATATGTGTACATGTCCTCTATGCTACAATGTCAAGACATGAAACATGTGTACTTGTCCTCTATGCTACAATGTCAAGACATGAGACATATGTGTACATGTCCTCTAGGCTACATAATGTCAAGACATAATACATATGTGTGCCTGTTCTCTATGCTACAATATCAAGACATGAGACATATGTGTACCTGTCCTCTAGGCTACTATGTCAAGGCATGAGGCATATGTGTACCTGTCCTCTATGTTACAATGTCAAGACATGAGGCATATGTGTACATGTCCTCTAGGCTACAATGTCAAGACATGAGGCATATGTGTACATGTCCTCTAGGCTACAATGTCAAGACATGAGACATATGTGTACATGTCCTCATATGTGTACATGTCCTCTATGCTACAATGTCAAGACATGAGACATATGTGTACCTGTACTCTATGCTACAATATCAAGACATGAAACATATGTGTACCTGTCCTCTATGCTATAATGCCAAGATATGAGACATATGTGTACCTGTCCTCTATGCTACAATGTCAAGATAAGAGACATATGTGTACCTGTCCTCTATGCTATAATGTCAAGATATGAGACATATGTGTACATGTCCTCTATGCTATAATGTCAAGATATGAGACATATGTGTACATGTCCTCTATGCTACAATGTCAAGACATGAAATATATGTGTACATGTCCTCTATGCTACAATGTCAAGACAAGAGACAGACCTGCCCTCTATGTTACAATGTCAAGACAAGAGACAGACCTGCCCTCTATGCTACAATGTCAAAACAAGAGACAGACTTACCCTCTATGCTACAATGTCAAGACAAGAGACAGACCTGCCCTCTATGTTACAATGTCAAGGCAAGAGACAGACCTGCCCTCTATGTTACAATGTCAAGACAAGAGACAGACCTACCCTCTATGCTACAATGTCAAGACAAGAGACAGACCTGCCCTCTATATTACAATGTCAAGACAAGAGACAGACCTGCCCTCTATGTTACAATGTCAAGACAAGAGACAGACCTGCCCTCTATGTTACAATGTCAAGACAAGAGACAGACCTGCCCTCTATGTTACAATGTCAAGACAAGAGACAGACCTGCCCTCTATGTTACAATGTCAAGACAAGAGACAGACCTGCCCTCTATGTTACAATGTCAAGACAAGAGACAGACCTGCCCTCTATGTTACAATGTCAAGACAAGAGACAGACCTGCCCTCTATGTTACAATGTCAAGACAAGAGACAGACCTGCCCTCTATGTTACAATGTCAAGACAAGAGACAGACTTGTCCTCTATGTTACAATGTCAAGACATGAAACATATGTGTACATGTCCTCTATGTTACAATGTCAAGACATGAAACATATGTGTACATGTCCTCTATGCTACAATGTCAAGACATGAAACATATGTGTACATGTCCTCTATGCTACAATGTCAAGACATGAAACATATGTGTACATGTCCTCTATGCTACAATGTCAAGACAAGAGACAGACCTGCCCACTATGTTACAATGTCAAGACAAGAGACTGACCTACCCTCTATGCTACAATGTCAAGACAAGAGACAGACCTGCCCTCTATGCTACAATGTCAAGACAAGAGACAGACCTGCCCTCTATGCTACAATGTCAAGACAAGAGACAGACCTGCCCTCTATGCTACAATGTCAAGGCAAGAGACAGACCTGCCCTCTATGCTACAATGTCAAGACAAGAGACAGACCTGCCCTCTATGTTACAATGTCAAGACAAGAGACAGACCTGCCCTCTATGTTACAATGTCAAGACAAGAGACAGACCTGCCCTCTATGCTACAATGTCAAGACAAGAGACAGACCTGCCCTCTATGTTACAATGTCAAGACAAGAGACAGACCTGCCCTCTATGTTACAATGTCAAGGCAAGAGACAGACCTGCCCTCTATGTTACAATGTCAAGACAAGAGACAGACCTGCCCTCTATGCTACAATGTCAAGACAAGAGACAGACCTGCTCTCTATGTTACAATGTCAAGACAAGAGACAGACCTGCCCTCTATGTTACAATGTCAAGACAAGAGACAGACCTGCCCTCTATGCTACAATGTCAAGACAAGAGACAGACCTGCCCTCTATGTTACAATGTCAAGACAAGAGACAGACCTGCCCTCTATGTTACAATGTCAAGACAAGAGACAGACTTGTCCTCTATGCTACAATGTCAAGACATGAAACATATGTGTACATGTCCTCTATGTTACAATGTCAAGACAAGAGACAGACCTGCCCTCTATGTTACAATGTCAAGACAAGAGACAGACCTGCCCTCTATGTTACAATGTCAAGACAAGAGACAGACCTGCCCACTATGCTACAATGTCAAGACATGAAACATATGTGTACATGTCCTCTATGTTACAATGTCAAGACATGAAACATATGTGTACATGTCCTCTATGTTACAATGTCAAGACAAGAGACAGACCTGCCCTCTATGTTACAATGTCAAGACAAGAGACAGACCTGCCCTCTATGTTACAATGTCAAGACAAGAGACAGACCTGCCCTCTATGCTACAATGTCAAGACAAGAGACAGACCTGCTCTCTATGTTACAATGTCAAGACAAGAGACAGACCTGCCCTCTATGTTACAATGTCAAGACAAGAGACAGACCTGCCCTCTATGTTACAATGTCAAGACAAGAGACAGACCTGCCCTCAATGTTACAATGTCAAGACAAGAGACAGACCTGCCCTCAATGTTACAATGTCAAGACAAGAGACAGACCTGCCCTCTATGTTACAATGTCAAGACAAGAGACAGACCTGCCCTCTATGCTACAATGTCAAAACAAGAGACAGACTTACCCTCTATGTTACAATGTCAAGACAAGAGACAGACCTGCCCTCTATGTTACAATGTCAAGACAAGAGACAGACTTGTCCTCTATGCTACAATGTCAAGACATGAAACATATGTGTACATGTCCTCTATGCTACAATGTCAAGACATGAAACATATGTGTACATGTCCTCTATGTTACAATGTCAAGACAAGAGACAGACCTGCCCTCTATGTTACAATGTCAAGACAAGAGACAGACCTGCCCTCTATGTTACAATGTCAAGACAAGAGACAGACCTGCCCTCTATGCTACAACGTCAAGACAAGAGACAGACCTGCTCTCTATGTTACAATGTCAAGACAAGAGACAGACCTGCCCTCTATGTTACAATGTCAAGACAAGAGACAGACCTGCCCTCTATGTTACAACGTCAAGACAAGAGACAGACCTGCCCTCAATGTTACAATGTCAAGACAAGAGACAGACCTGCCCTCAATGTTACAATGTCAAGACAAGAGACAGACCTGCCCTCTATGTTACAATGTCAAGACAAGAGACAGACCTGCCCTCTATGCTACAATGTCAAAACAAGAGACAGACTTACCCTCTATGTTACAATGTCAAGAAAAGAGACAGACCTGCCCTCTATGTTACAATGTCAAGACAAGAGACAGACTTGTCCTCTATGCTACAATGTCAAGACATGAAACATATGTGTACATGTCCTCTATGCTACAATGTCAAGACATGAAACATATGTGTACATGTCCTCTATGCTACAATGTCAAGACATGAAACATATGTGTACATGTCCTCTATGCTACAATGTCAAGACATGAAACATATGTGTACATGTCCTCTATGCTACAATGTCAAGACAAGAGACAGACTTGTCCTCTATGCTACAATGTCAAGATAAGAGACATATGTGTACCTGTACTCTATGCTACAATGTCAAGACATGAAACATATGTGTACATGTCCTCTATGCTACAATGTCAAGACATGAAACATATGTGTACATGTCCTCTATGCTACAATGTCAAGACAAGAGACAGACTTGTCCTCTATGCTACAATGTCAAGACATGAAACATATGTGTACATGTCCTCTATGTTACAATGTCAAGACAAGAGACAGACTTGTCCTCTATGCTACAATGTCAAGACATGAAACATATGTGTACATGTCCTCTATGCTACAATGTCAAGACATGAAACATATGTGTACATGTCCTCTATGCTACAATGTCAAGACATGAAACATATGTGTACATGTCCTCTATGTTACAATGTCAAGACAAGAGACAGACTTGTCCTCTATGCTACAATGTCAAGACATGAAACATATGTGTACATGTCCTCTATGCTACAATGTCAAGACAAGAGACAGACCTGCCCTCTATGCTACAATGTCAAGACAAGAGACAGACCTGCCCTCTATGTTACAATGTCAAAACAAGAGACAGACCTGCCCTCTATGTTACAATGTCAAAACAAGAGACAGACCTGCCCTCTATGTTACAATGTCAAGACATACCTGATTAATGTGGTCAGCTCCAGTCCAGGTGAAGCTGCAGGTGTCATTAGCACACAGGACATGCAGGGGGGAGTTGTCAGGACTTGAACCTGGGGGTACAGCATGCTCATCAGCAGATCCTTCTTGCGAGACTCTTGGCTGGCCTGAGCTTCATCTACCGGCCCTTGGCTCTGACCTCGAACTTTCTGAGCTGCCTCCAACAACGAGAGAGCTGCAGGGTAAGCTCGACCACACGCTGCCTGCATGAACGGGGTACAGCCCTCTGCGTTCCTGTCAAAGCGATGAGACCATGTATATTTCAAGAGCACTAGACAATACAGAGGTCAGAAATAATAGGGAGTATGCCCATCAGCACCAATGCAGAAAGTGGTTAAGCAACTCATAGCTGACCGCCTGCATCAGGATCAAAGGTTAAAACTGATTAAGATCCTTCCACCTCTCAGCGAAGGTCAAGAAGACATGAACCAGAAGAAAGAGACAACCCAGTGATCATGCTGAAATGAGATATGGGGCACCAAAATGTTCATAGCTTGTTGTAAACTGCACGTCCACCTGAGGGGTGGGTGATCAAACATAGCAGCAGAATGGGGGAGATACTTGAGCTTCCAAAGAAAGTTACAAGATATGTTTTAGGAGTAAGAAGACAGCACTCTCTACTACACCTATCACCTCTGTACTATACCTACCACATCTGTACTACACCTACCACATCTGTACTATACCTATCACTACATATCTCTACTACACCTATCATCTCTATACTGCACCTATCACCTCTGTACTACACCTACCACATCTGTACTATACCTATCACTACATATCTCTACTACACCTATCACTTCTGTACTACACCTATCACTTCTGTACTACACCTACCACATCTGTACTATACCTATCACTACATATCTCTACTACACCTATCATCTCTGTACTGCACCTATCACCTCTGTACTACACCTATCACCTCTGTACTACACCTACCACATCTGTACTATACCTATCACTACATATCTCTACTACACCTATCATCTCTGTACTGCACCTATCATCTCTGTACTACACCTATCACCTCTGTACTACACCTACCACATCTGTACTATACCTATCACTACATATCTCTACTACACCTATCATCTCTGTACTACACCTATCACCTCTTTACTACACCTACCACATCTGTACTATACCTATCACTACATATCTCTACCACACCTATCACTTCTGTACTATACCTATCACTACATATCTCTACCACACCTATTATCTCTGTACCACACCTATTATCTCTGTACCACACCTATCACTTCTGTACTATACCTATCACTACATCTCTGTACCACACCTATCACCTCTGTACTATACCTATCACTACATATCTCTACCACACCTATCACTTCTGTACTATACCTATCACTGCATCTCTGTACCACACCTATCACCTCTGTACTATACCTATCACTACATATCTCTACCACACCTATCACCTCTGCACCACACCTATCACCTCTGTACTATACCTATTATTACATATCTCTACCACACCTATCACCTCTGTACTATACCTATCACTACATATCTCTACCACACCTATCACCTCTGTACTATACCTATCACTACATATCTCTACCACACCTATCACCTCTGCACTATACATATCACTACATCTCTGTACCACACCTATCACCTCTGTACTATACCTATCACTACATATCTCTACCACACCTATCACCTCTGTACTATACCTATCACTACATATCTCTACCACACCTATCACCTCTGTACTATACCTATCACTACATATCTCTACCACACCTATCACTCTGTACCCCACCTATCATCTCTGTGCCACATCTATCATCTCTGTATCATATCTATTATCTCTGTACCACATCCACTGAACTATTTGTTGGCATTATATTCTAATTGTGGATCTTATTTCAAAATTGACAGGACATGCAGTCCCATGAGCACTACTGGGGAACCTCAAATCTCTTGTGACTGCTATCTTCTACCAAGTGTTCCACAACCCAAGTGTTCCACAGCCCAAGTGTTCCACAGCCCAAGTGTTCCTCAGCCCAAGTGTTCCTCAGCCCAAGTGTTCCACGACCCAAGTGTTCCACGACCCAAGTGCTCCACAACCCAAGTGCTCCACAACCCAAGTGCTCCACAACCCAAGTGTTCAACTCAAGTGTTCCTCAACCCAAGTGTTCCACAGCCCAAGTGTTCCTCAGCCCAAGTGTTCCATAACCAAATGTTCCTCAACCCAAGTGTCCTCAACCCAAGTGTTCCTCAACCCAAGTGTTCCTCAGCCCAAGTGTTCCACAACCCAAGTGTTCCTAAACCCAAGTGTTCCTCAACCCAAGTGTTCCTCAACTCAAGTGTTCTACAACCAAGTGTTCCACAACCCAAGTGTTCTACAACCCAAGAGTTCTACAGCCCAAGTGGTGTACAACCCAAGTAGTTTTCTGCAACTAAAACCCTTTACAAATCCAACCTGAAACAAAACACAATCAAAAAATATGTATGCTAAATGTGAACTATTGCTTGCTTGTGTGATAACTAAAGGAATCTTCATTGTCCGTCCTGAAAGGACGTTAAGTGGGCATGTATCCTGTGATATCTGTACATTTCAGCCCAACACATGCAACTTCAGCACAGCATTATTGAGTACTGGGTTGCCTTCCATCTTGATTCCTACTCAATTGGACAGACTAGACTGATTTGTCGGTTTCTAGGGGCACAGCAAAGAGGTGGAGCAGGATCTGGATAGTTCTAATTCACCGATTCTGTTGCAAGTTGTCAGCTATGATTTGCAGACCAATCAAAACCATAAAATATTTGTTATAAAAATTTAGTAAGAAAATCAAAATAGGGAGAAGCTTACTTGGAGCTCAAGAGATCAAACAAATGTGGCTGAAACAATGTAGACTCCAAAATATAGTCCAGAATTTGAAGGGCAACGTTCCTTCTCTCTTTGTCTTCCATCTTGACTGGGGCTATACACATGGAGCTGAATTCTGACCCTGACATGCCAGATGGTCCGCTGACAGAACCACTGGTGCTGCCAGCAGCTGCTGCACTTGGCTGACTAGATGACCACATAGCTGTAGAGATGACATAAGTGAATTATGAAGTGACTTGGGCGTGCCTTATAGCACTAGTTTGTTAAATAACTGTACAGAAATACAAGAACAATAAACTGATATGTGTCATAGTACTTAGTTGACTAGACAACTGTAGAGAAATACAGGAACAAATAAACTTGTATGTCATTCATAGTACTTAGTGCTCTGTACCCTCTATATCCATCTCCATTCTGGCAGTCAGGCTAAGCTCTGTACCCTCTATATCCATCTCCATTCTGGCAGTCAGGCTAAGCTCTGTACCCTCTATATCCATCTCCATCCTTGCAGTCAGGCTAAGCTCTGTACCCTCTATATCCATCTCCATCTTTACAGTCAGGCTAAGCTCTGTACCCTCTATATCCATCTCCATCCTTGCAGTCAGGCTAAGCTCTGTACCCTCTATATCCATCTCCATCCTTGCAGTCAGGCTAAGCTCTGTACCCTCTATATCCATCTCCATCCTTACAGTCAGGCTAAGCTCTGTACCCTCTATATCCATCTCCATCCTTGCAGTCAGGCTAAGCTCTGTACCCTCTATATCCATCTCCATCCTTACAGTCAGGCTAAGCTCTGTACCCTCTATATCCATCTCCATCCTTGCAGTCAGGCTAAGCTCTGTACCCTCTATATCCATCTCCATCTTTACAGTCAGGCTAAGCTCTGTACCCTCTATATCCATCTCCATCTTTACAGTCAGGCTAAGCTCTGTACCCCTATATCCATCTCCATTCTGGCAGTCAGGCTAAGCTCTGTACCCCCTATACCCATCTCCATCCTTGCAGTCAGGCTAAGCTCTGTACCCTCTATATCCATCTTCATCCTTACAGTCATGCTAAGCTCTGTACCCTCTATATCCATCTCCATCCTTGCAGTCAGGCTAAGCTCTGTACCCTCTATATCCATCTCCATCCTTACAGTCATGCTAAGCTCTGTACCCTCTATATCCATCTCCATCCTTGCAGTCAGGCTAATCTCTGTACCCTCTATATCCATCTCCATCCTTGCAGTCAGGCTAAGCTCTGTACCCTCTATATCCATCCATACAGTCAGGCTAAGCTCTGTACCCTCTATATCCATCCTTACAGTCAGGCTAAGCTCTGTACCCTCTATATCCATCTCCATCTTTACAGTCAGGCTAAGCTCTGTACCCTCTACATCCATCTCCATCCTTACAGTCAGGCTAAGCTCTGTACCCTCTATATCCATCTCCATCCTTACAGTCAGGCTAAGATCTGTACCCTCTATACCCATCTCCATCTTTACAGTCAGGCTAAGCTCTGTACACTCTATATCTATCTCCATCCTTACAGTCAGGCTAAGCTCTGTACCCTCTATACCCATCTTTATTCTTCAAATTAGTTTCTACAGCTCTTACCAACATGTCATTATAAAGAGATAGACCAGGTGAGATATGTCATCATCATGAATGACATTATTAAGAGTAGACCAGAAGGTGAGATATGTCATTACCATGAATGCCATAGTTAATAGGGGACTAGAAGGTGAGATGTGTCATCAACATGAATATCATAGTTAAGAGTAGACTAGAAGGTGAGATATGTCATCACCATAGATATCACAGTTAAGACTACACTAGAGGGTGAGATATGTCATCACCATAGACATAACAGTTAAGACTACACTAGAGGGTGAGATATGTCAGCACCATAGATATCACAGTTAAGACTACACTAGAGGGTGAGATATGTCAGCACCATAGATATCACAGTTAAGACTACACTAGAGGGTGAGATATGTCATCACCATGGATATCACCGTTAAGACTACACTAGAGGGTGAGATATGTCAGCACCATAGATATCACAGTTAAGACTACACTAGAGGGTGAGATATGTCATCACCATGGATATCACCGTTAAGACTACACTAGAGGGTGAGATATGTCAGCACCATAGATATCACAGTTAAGACTACACTAGAGGGTGAGATATGTCAGCACCATGAATGAATGTCATAGTTAAGAGTTGACTAGAAGGTGAGATATGTCATTACCATGAATGTCACAGTTAAGAGTAGACCAGAAGGTGAGATATCGCATTACTATGAATGTCACAGTTAAGAGTAGACCAGTTGGTGAGATATGTCATTACCATGAATGTCATAGTTAAGAGTAGACTAGAAACTGAGATATGTCATTACCATGAATGTCACAGTTAAGAGTAGACTAGAAACTGAGATGTCATTACCTGAATGTCACAGTTAAGAGTAGACTAGAAACTGAGATATGTTATTACCATGAATGTCACAGTTAAGAGTAGACCAAAAGGTGAGATATTTCATCACCATGAATGTCATAGTTAAGACTAGACTAGAGGGTAAAATATGTCACAACTATGAGTGTTATTGCTAGAAGTAGACTAGAGGGTGAGATATGTCACCACTATGAGTGCTATTGCTAGAAGTAGACTAGAGGGTGAGATATGTCACCACTATGAGTGTTAGACTAGAGGGTGAGATATGTCACCACTATGAGTGTTATTGCTAGAAGTAGACTAGAGAGTGAGATATGTCACCACTATGAGTGTTATTGCTAGAAGTAGACTAGAGGGTGAGATATGTCACCACTATGAGTGTTATTGCTAGAAGTAGACTAGTGGGTGAGATATGTCACCACTATGAGTGTTATTGCTAGAAGGAGACTAGAGGGTGAGATATGTCACCACTATGAATGTTATTACTAGAAGTAGACTAGAGGGTGAGATTAGACTAGAGGGTGAGATATGTCACCACTATGAATGTTATTACTAGAAGTAGACTAGAGGGTGAGATGTCACCACTATGAATGTTATTGCTAGAAGTAGACTAGAGGGTGAGATATGTCACCACTATGAGTGTTATTGCTAGAAGTAGACTAGAGGGTGAGATATGTCACCACTATGAATGTTATTGCTAGAAGTAGACTAGAGGGTGGGATTATGTCTGTTTGTTCTGGAGTTTGGAGACTCACTTGGCCTGTAACTTTAATGCATGGAAAAGTTGATGAACATTTATTACATTAATATGAACAACAAGAAAGAGAGAAAAGTATTACGGGGAGGTATGGCATCATAACTGGAGGGTGGATCTGAAGGCCAGGTCATTGTTGGTACAGCTATTCCAGAATCCTCTCTGTCCAAGTCTCGAGAGTCCAGCACGCTCACTCCTCGTGCTGCCGAAGATGCCCGTCGAATCAGCTCACGGACGCTCATACTGAAACACAAATCACTAGTCAATCTCACAATTTCAGAACATAGTGGCACTAAAGTAGACTACCAGGACATAGTGGCACTAAAGTAGACTACCAGGACATAGTGGCACTAAAGTAGACTACCAGGACATAGTGGCACTAAAGTAGACTACCAGGACATAGTGGCACTAAAGTAGACTACCAGGACATAGTGGCACTAAAGTAGACTACCAGGACATAGTGGCACTAAAGTAGACTACCAGGACATAGTGGCACTAAAGTAGACTACCAGGACATAGTGGCACTAAAGTAGACTACCAGAACATAGTGGCACTAAAGTAGACTACCAGAACATAGTGGCACTAAAGTAGACTACCAGGACATAGTGGCACTAAAGTAGACTACCAGAACATAGTGGCACTAAAGTAGACTACCAGGACATAGTGGCACTAAAGTAGACTACCAGAACATAGTGGCACCAAAGTTAACTATCTACCATATTCTATCAAGAATACTCTCAGATGATTTTTCAACTCTACAAATTTCATGAAATACCAAATCAAGCTCACTCATATCGACATACAAACCGATCTGGCAGAGCATTTCCAGGCTCTGCTTCACTGAGGCTAACTACCATCATTTATCCCCATATTATCTGTAATTCAAATGTTACATCTTCTCAATATTCCTATATGGTGCAGAAATATGGACATTAGACAAGAAAACAGAACAGAGAATTGAAGCCCTTGAAATGTGGATATATAGAAGAATAGGTAAAATTGGATGGAAGGAAAAGAAAACAAAAGATGAAGTCTTAGAACAACTAAAAATGAAAAGAGAAATACTAAGCCCATTCAAACAACACAAATGCGATTTTTGGGCCACGTTTAAAGACACAACAGCCTACTAAAAGTAATCCTGGAGGGGAAAATACAAGGTAAAAGAGGCAGAGGCAGACAATGACTAACATGGACAAGTAACATCAAAAGATGGACAAATCAGCCTGACCATCTGATTGACGATCTGACATATGACAACCTGCACCATCAAAGCAAGAGACAGAGCAGAATGGCGCTCCATGGTAGCTAACCTTCGTTGCGGAGACGGCACTGGATGATGATGATCTGTAATTCAAAATGCACAAACTCCAGAAATAAATTCACATTTTAAGATATGCTAAGTTCCACAAGGTCTGAAATTCTAAAACACAACATTTCATAAAACTTTATTTGAAAAAATAAATAAACATTAACCACTTTTCAATAACATTATCTTTGATATACCTGGCCAACGCTTTTCAATAACATTATCTTTGATATACCTGGCCAACGCTTTTCAATAACATTATCTTTGATATACCTGGCCAACACTTTTCAATAACATTATCTTTGATATACCTGGCCAACACTTTTCAACAACATTATCTTTGATATACCTGGCCAACACTTTTCAATAACATTATCTTTCATATCACCTTGCCAACACTTTTCAATAACATTATCTTTCATATCACCTTGCCAACACTTTTCAACAACATTATCTTTCATATCACCTTGCCAACACTTTTCAATAACATTATCTTTCATATCACCTTGCCAACACTTTTCAATAATATTATCTTTCATATCACCTTGCCAACACTTTTCAATAATATTATCTTTCATATCACCTTGCCAACACTTTTCAATAATATTATCTTTCATATCACCTTGCCAACACTTTTCAATAATATTATCTTTCATATCACCTTGCCAACACTTTTCAATAACATTATCTTTCATATCACCTTGCCAACACTTTTCAATAATATTATCTTTCATATCACCTTGCCAACACTTTTCAATAATATTATCTTTCATATCACCTTGCCAACACTTTTCAATAATATTATCTTTCATATCACCTTGCCAACACTTTTCAATAACATTATCTTTCATATCACCTTGCCAACACTTTTCAATAACATTATCTTTGATATACCTGGTCAACACTTTTCAATAACATTATCTTTCATATCACCTTGCCAACACTTTTCAATAACATTATCTTTCATATCACCTTGCCAACATTTTTCAATAACATTATCTTTCATATCACCGTGCCAACATTTTCAATAACATTATCTTTGATATCACCTTGCAAACACTTTTCAGTAACATTATCTTTGATATACCTTGCCAACACTTTTCAGTAACATTATCTTTGATAAATCTGAAGGATGTTGTACAAAGTTCAGTGTTCTTTCTACACACTGAGTCAAGAGATTATAGTGATACTGGGCAGGTGTACAGGGATGATGGTTCTATATGAAGGAATAATTAAAATGATAAGTCATAAATAAGAGTTTGTTACTACCTTCGACTAGCAGAACTCTCTGATGAACGTGACTGCAAGGAGGCAATAGCATCAACAGCACTTGTGACTGCATCTAATGTGCAACTGAAGGCATGTGTAACAGAAGGGGGATCTGAAATAAGTAACACTTTATACATATTATAATCCTCTCACAAATACATCTAGAAACAATACATGTGGCTGTGTCCCTGAGTTCTATATTTTAGGTCATTTTCGGTCTGAAGGCCACAGGGACCAGTTGTGAATATTGGTCTGCTCAGACTGTCATATCTAATTCACTCTCTTCTGTTTGTTTCTGGAGTCTCTTTACTTATATGAGGTAGGCTGGACTGTTGAACATTCTCACCTACTTCTGTTGAGTTTCACTTACTTCCAGAGATGTCTTAGCGTGCAGGCATGACTAGGTTATTTCACATCAAAATAACTTCCTGAAGCTTTTTTATTGAAATAATTTTTTGTGCTGTCTTTCATCACCTTAAAGGGATCACTTTGTTAACAGTTTAATTAAAATACATTTTTTTGCTGTCTTTCATCACCATAAACATGCCAATTCTGGACATGTTTTTTAGCTGAAATGACCTAAGGCACGATGACACAATTAAGACCCTAAACTGAAGCCCTTTCCCCTGACAATAATTCTGATGTTTCTAACTTAGATTCAGGATTGCCGTTTCTTAAAAAATAGTCTTAACTTATGGATGTAAATCATGGACAACCTCAGACGGAAGATGTACAAAAGAGGTGAGATGCAGAATGGCTCAGGCAAAAGCAGCTTTCCAGAAAATGAGGAAGATACTATGCAATCTATTTTTGACAATAGAAACAAGAAAAAGAGTTCTTAAATGTTATGTAGAGCCAGTCTTAACCTATGGATGTGAATCATGGACAATAGGTCAACAGACAAGAAAATCACTGGAGTCTGTAGAAATGTGATAATACAGAAGAATGTTGAGAATACCATGGACAACTAAGAAGAGTAATGAAAATGTTCTGAAAGAGGTCAGAGCAAAAAGAGAGCTAATTTCCAATATTAGGAAAAAACAATCATCATTTTTTGGCCATGTAATGAGAAAAGAACAACTGGAATATATTGTAACAACTGGAAAAATTGAGGGACGAAGAGATAGAGGGAAGCAAAGAGAGAAAAGATACCAGACAGCTTAAGAGAATGGCTTGGCAGAAGGTCAACAATAGAAATGATAAATAACTATTGAGATCGAAAGTTGTGGAGAGACATGATCACATACACCAGCATGCATGGTACTTGATGATGATGATGATGATAAATAAATATAGGTGTTCACTGTTAATATGAGAAATTAAATGTCGTGAATTAAGTGGATTGTGAAATATTATTAAATCACATGGTCACTTCGAACCTTGCAAATCAAGGATGGTTTCACATGAGTGTCCCACAATATAATTTATGCCATCATATGCCAACGATGTCACATGACGTATATTGGAGAGTCTGGGAGACGCTTAGTGCAAAGGTTTTATGAACACTTTTAACATGTTCAACAGAATACCGGCACTCCAGTGGCATCCCACTTCCACTTCAATTCCTCCGACCACAAAGACAAAAATGACAACCGTATCACTGGTACTGTCCTCTGCCACTCCAGCGACCATAGTCGGTTTTCCTTGGAGAATCACCTTATAATCCAATTGGGTTCGCTGACCCCACGAGGCATTAATGTATCACACTCATACACATAGTTTCCATGTGGCTGTCCCTTTCCTATTAGATACTCTCTGTTGCTCATGTTTGAGCACATTAGTATATGCACTTGCTATGCTATTCACATCTCTCCTCAAATAGACCACACTACAATACTTCATCTGTCCCCTATATTTCTTACCCCACTCTGCGACATCTCAATCTTTCCTCCTCTCTTGTACCCAGGAATTCTTCTGGTGTTCTTTGTGCTTTGTATATGCACACGGACATGTGTGTGGGAATTTCTGGTTATGCGTGCTGTGTGCACACATTTTCTCGTGTGCATCGTCATGTGCACTAACGTTCATTTTCCTTCAGTCTACATTGAAGTTTACAGGAAAGTCATTTTATTCCTATTTTGATCTTTCATTCTAGTTTGAAATTTTTATTTTTATCATTATTTATTATTTTTTTATTTGAAATACATATCTGTGTTTGTGTTGTATGTTTGTTCCTGCTGTCAATACTATTGAGCCGAAACGTTGTTCTAATTTGTGTCGTCCACATAATACAAAAAGCTTTAACTATACTGTTTTTTTCTACATGTAGATTTTTTTTTTTCATTTCTCCATACAATTAGCTTCACTGCAGCTTCACATTTATATGTATATCTTTGCTTTGACCCTACCTGAGCCCCAAATGTGAATTTAGAACATAAATATGTAGTGAAGAGAGAAGTTACCATTGTCACACTCCTTGTTGGACTGAGGGACACAGGCGGCTACACACATGTGCAGAAGATTTCTGTTCCCATCTGAATGTTCCTGCAAGACTTCCTGCAATCTTAGACTCTTGCCTGATTCTTCTAAAAAAAAATTTCAATTTTAAAGATAAAATAGCCACCAATATATTAGATATGGAAACACAAACAATACTAGAGAATTACATACAAAAACACATCAGATGTGGAAATAGAAAAACATTTTAACATCCACTACAGACACTCCAAACTGGAACACAACATGTGGAAACTTATACAACTGAAACACTGAATTTGGAATCTCAACAAAACTTGATTAGATGTGGAAATATTAACAATTTGAGAAGTAACTACAGAAACTCACAAAACTTGAATTTGAAATAAGAAAACTTGAACAAAAAACTAAATATAATTCTAGGTTCAAACAAAGACTTAAACATCCACAGTGAACAATGTCAAACTTACTGGCATCTTCTTCCAGTGACGCTACCACAGACTTGACTTTGGCAATGTCTGATCTCAATATATGAGGAATCAGTATCTGGTGCTGTCAGAGAATTGAGAAATGTTTTACTTATTAGATGAGGGAGGGAGGGAGGGAGGGAGGGAGGGAGGGAGGGAGGAAGGAAGGAAGGAAGGAAGGAAGGAAGGAAGGAAGGAAGGAAGGAAGGAAGGAAGGAAGGAAGGAAGGAAGGTGTGGTTTGTATTTTAAGGATCCACACGGCATTCTTTCTAGCGAGTTTATTTGTTGTTTCTGTATGTAGCTTAGGATTGGCTCAATGCCTACTCTTTCTATTATGACCTCATTTCTTATTTCCCCTTCTGGACACTCCTGGTGGTTTTCTCAGACATCTCATTTCTATGATGACAAGCTGTCTGTTATGTTTAATTGTAAGTGACTGTGTTTGACACTGACAGCACAATATGGGTATAAACATACTCTGTATAAGAGGTTTCTGTAGTGATAGGTAGATGCTTTATGTTGAAGTATAAATCTGTCCATAGTTTCGCCGCACTATGCGCCATGACAATTTCGGCAGCATACATTTCGCCACATAATGCGTCACGCTCAATTTGATTACTGTGAAAGCCATCACACCATATTCTTTTTACATGTCTTGTATCATCTTGATATTGATGAAATCTAATTCCTTGTTCAATTATCTAAAAATTCATATATAATATGTTATATGTTAGATAAATATAAATATGTACATTGATTCTTAAAACTATGAAAAATTTTGTTTCTGAAATCTTTTTCATTGCGTCGATAAAAAGCTTCCGTATGGAATGAGTTAACCATCCAAATATTTGGTTTGCCCTGTTGCATCGGATGACTCGCATTTTCTGCCCAATGCAACAGCAGAACTACTTATGAGGAATGACGACCAGTAGTTAGACGATGGAAATAATGGCAATGATGATGTCTTTTCATTGGCTGGAGACTCCAGCATGTATGTTTGGTGCTGATCTGGGAGAGAAGAGAGATATCATTAACAATCTACGAGAGATGGGTGGCCAAAAGGACTTTGACAGAAGTACAAATACATGGCTATCTAGACTGTGTGAAATGGGAGTGAGAGAGATATCATTAACAATCTACGAGAGATGGGGGGCCAAAAGGACTTTGACAGAAGTACAAATACATGGCTATCTAGACTGTGAAATGGGAGTGAGAGAGATATCATTAACAATCTACGAGAGATGGGGGGCCAAAAGGACTTTGACAGAAGTACAAATACATGGCTATCTAGACTGTGTGAAATGGGAGTGAGAGAGATATCATTAACAATCTACGAGAGATGGGTGGCCAAAAGGACTTTGACAGAAGTACAAATGCATGGCTATCTAGACTGTGTGAAATGGGAGTGAAGAGAGATATCATTAACAATCTACGAGAGATGGGTGGCAAAAGGTCTTTGACAGAAGTACAAATACATGACTATCTAGACTGTGTGAACTGGGAGTGACGAGCAGTATTGCCAGAACAGAGCAATATTCTGGACGAATGAGAGGATTTGTCAACCAACACCGAACTGGCACAATTAGTCACTGTGTGCTGATGAACATGAAGAGGAGATCGGAGCACCTGTGGGTGTGTCTGTAGTGCTGTGATGATGATCATAATACAACATCAGATGTCTATTTCTTGATTGATTTTACCATCTTCAAAGAATGTTTTCTCAGGTCATGTTATTAATTGTGAAACAACTCATAGCTGACTGCTTGCAGCAGTATCAACTTTTTTCAGCTGACCAAGACCCCCCATCCACCTCCCTGATGTACCTCTGGAAACAAAGGAACCAGGAAGTGAAGTCAGAGCAAAACAAGCATCTGCCCTGCTGAAGTCAAGTGCAATGAAAGGTGTGATATCACAGATTGTTGTAAATGAGAGCACAACCCAAAAATACCTATTTAACATCCTTGGCCGACAAAAAAAAAAGAATTAAAAAAATGTTAAAAATTAAAAAAAAAGGGCAATTATGTCGATGTGTACGTCACTAGGGAGCCGTGATAGCTCAGTGGTTAGTGAACTGTACTACAAAGGACAAGAGGTAGGGTTCGATCCCAACCGACGGCTTCCAGGTTCACCCAGCCTTAAATGGGTACTGGATTTTTTTCCTGGGAAAGTAAAGCAGCACGGGCATAATACCGACCACATTACACCAAAAATCATGTGCCGGATGTAAGCAAAAATTATGGTCACTAACACCATATTCCCTATACGCTACTTGGCATGACGGGGCACATTACTTTTATATATATATATATATATATATATATATATATATATAGATGACCTTACATTAGTTGATTGATGTATATGTCACTAATGATATTTCATGACCTTACATTAGTTAATTGATGTATATGTCACTAGTGATATTTGATGACCTTACATTAGTTAACTGATGTATATGTCACTAGTGATATTTGATGACCTTACATTGGTTAACTGATGTATATGTCACTAGTGATATTTGATGACCTTAACAATAGTTAATTGATGTATATGTCACTAGTGATATTTGATGACCTTACATTAGTTAACTGATGTGTATGTCACTAGTGATATTTGATGACCTTACATTAGTTAACTGATGTGTATGTCACTAGTGATATTTGATGACCTTACATTAGTTAACTGATGTATATGTCACTAGTGATATTTGATGACCTTACATTAGTTAACTGATGTGTATGTCACTAGTGATATTTGATGACCTTACATTGGTTAACTGATGTATATGTCACTAGTGATATTTGATGACCTTAACAATAGTTAATTGATGTATATGTCACTAGTGATATTTGATGACCTTACATTGGTTAACTGATGTATATGTCACTAGTGATATTTGATGACCTTAACAATAGTTAACTGATGTATATGTCACTAGTGATATTTGATGACCTTACATTAGTTAATTGATGTATATGTCACTAGTGATATTTGATGACCTTACATTGGTTAACTGATGTATATGTCACTAGTGATATTTGATGACCTTAACAATAGTTAATTGATGTATATGTCACTAGTGATATTTGATGACCTTACATTAGTTAATTGATGTATATGTCACTAGTGATATTTGATGACCTTACATTAGTTAACTGATGTGTATGTCACTAGTGATATTTGATGACCGTACATTGGTTAACTGATGTATATGTCACTAGTGATATTTGATGACCTTAACAATAGTTAATTGATGTATATGTCACTAGTGATATTTGATGACCTTACATTAGTTAACTTATGTGTATGTCACTAGTGATATTTGATGACCTTACATTAGTTAACTGATGTGTATGTCACTAGTGATATTTGATGACCTTACATTAGTTAATTGATGTATATGTCACTAGTGATATTTGATGACCTTACATTAGTTAACTGATGTGTATGTCACTAGTGATATTTGATGACCTTAACAATAGTTAATTGATGTATATGTCACTAGTGATATTTGATGACCTTACATTAGTTAATTGATGTATATGTCACTAGTGATATTTGATGACCTTACATTAGTTAACTGATGTGTATGTCACTAGTGATATTTGATGACCTTACATTAGTTAACTGATGTGTATGTCACTAGTGATATTTGATGACCTTACATTAGTTAATTGATGTATATGTCACTAGTGATATTTGATGACCTTAACAATAGTTAATTGATGTATATGTCACTAGTGATATTTGATGACCTTACATTAGTTAATTGATGTATATGTCACTAGTGATATTTGATGACCTTACATTAGTTAACTGATGTGTATGTCACTAGTGATATTTGATGACCTTACATTAGTTAATTGATGTGTATGTCACTAGTGATATTTGATGACCTTACATTAGTTAATTGATGTATATGTCACTAGTGATATTTGATGAACTTAACAATAGTTAATTGATGTATAAGTCATATATAGTGATATTTGATGAACTTAACAATAGTTAATCGATGTATAAGTCATATATAGTGATATTTGATGAACTTAACAATAGTTAATTGATGTATATGTCACTAGTGATATTTGATGAACTTAACAATAGTTAATTGATGTATATGTCACTAGTGATATTTGATGAACTTAACAATAGTTAATTGATGTATATGTCACTAGTGATATTTGATGAACTTAACAATAGTTAATCGATGTATAAGTCATATATAGTGATATTTGATGAACTTAACAATAGTTAATCGATGTATAAGTCATATATAGTGATATTTGATGAACTTAACAATAGTTAATCGATGTATAAGTCATATATAGTGATATTTGATGAACTTAACAATAGTTAATTGATGTATATGTCACTAGTGATATTTGATGAACTTAACAATAGTTAATCGATGTATAAGTCATATATAGTGATATTTGATGAACTTAACAATAGTTACGACTAACAAGAGACATGAAGCTAACCTTGACTGTGAAGGCAATGATGAGAGCTGCTTCCCTCCCTGATATGGCAAAAGTTGGCAACTTTTGAACTTTCATGGCCACAGAGGTCACAGGTGGCAGATCAAGCCAAATCGGGTCACGGATATTCTCATTACAGTCTTTGGCCAATGGATATATTGCACCATTACCATCCAGAAGGATCATGGATGCATTTGGAGGGGCCTGTGGGAAAAATGAGCATTTCAATCACACAAATATATACATATAACAATGATAACATTTGTTATTTTTGCTCCATATACTCTTTCAGGATCAGAGCATCATCATGTGCCATGCCGGCTGATGAAAATAGTCATGACCTTCCACAATCTTCTGTCCACAGAGTAATTGTGTCAATTCTGTTGTTGACTGTTTTCCATGCCATAACACCAAGCTATCTAGTATCTTCTCTCTTTGTTGTCAGCAATCTCTCTTTCATTTGTGTTTTGTTGACTGTAACCAAGTATTCCAACATTCCTCTTTTCACGGTGCGCCCAAAAAATGTTTGTTTCTTTTTCATGTTTTTAGGAGCTCTTTTTTAGCTGACCTCTATGAGAATTTCCTCATTGGTCTTTTCAGCTGTCCAGGGAACTCTCAACATTCGTCTGAGAAATCCAATCTAGGTGTCCTATAAACGTCTTTTCATTTGCTTGTCTACTGTCCATGATTCGTTTCCATAGGTCAGAATTGGTTCTATATAAACCAATGAACTCTTTTTCCAATTTCTATTGACATAAGACTTGTTGCACAGGGTGTATATCATTTTCTAAGATGCTACTTTGGCTTGGGTTATTCTGCTCTTTCTGTGGTGCATCTTCCGTGATGTTATCATTTATCTTATGTTATTACATCTTTCAGCTTAGGATGTTTTTGTAGCAGTGTAGAGGAAAATCAAAGTTCACAGCTAAATAGGCCAAGGGTTGATGAGAGGCAGACAGTTCACAGCTAAATAGGCCAAGGATTGATAGGAGGCAGACAGTTCACAGCTAAATAGGCCAAGGGTTGATAGGAGGCAGACAGTTCACAGCTAAATAGGCCAAGGGTTGATGAGAGGCAGACAGTTCACAGCTAAATAGGCCAAGGATTGATAGGAGGCTGACAGTTCACAGCTAAATAGGCCAAGGGTTGATAGGAGGCAGACAGTTCACAGCTAAATAGGCCAAGAGTTGATAGGAGGCAGACAGTTCACAGCTAAATAGGCCAAGGGTTGATGAAAGGCAGACAGTTCACAGCTAAATAGGTCAGGGGTTGAAGAGAGGCAGACAGTTCACAGCTAAATTGGCCAAAGGTTGATAGGAGGCAGACAGTTCACAGCTAAATAGGCCAAGGGTTGATAGGAGGCAGACAGTTCACAGCTAAATAGGCCAAGGGTTGATGAAAGGCAAACAGTTCACAGCTAAATAGGTCAGGGGTTGATGAGAGGCAGACAGTTCACAGCCAAATAGGCCAAGGGTTGATGAAAGGCAGACAGTTCACAGCTAAATAGGTCAGGGGTTGATAAGGAGGCAAACAGTTCACAGCTAAATAGGCCAAGGGTTGATGAAAGGCAGACAGTTCACAGCTAAATTGGTTAAGGGTTGATGAGAGGCAGACAGTTCACAGCTAAATAGGTCAGGGGTTGATAGGAGGCAAACAGTTCACAGCTAAATAGGTCAGGGGTTGATGAGAGGCAGACAGTTCACAGCTAAATTGGTTAAGGGTTGATGAGAGGCAGACAGTTCACAGCTAAATAGGCCAAGGGTTGATGAGAGGCAGACAGTTCACAGCTAAATAGGCCAAGGGTTGATGAGAGGCAGACAGTTCACAGCTAAATAGGCCAAGGGTTGATGGGAGGCAGACAGTTCACAGCTAAATAGGCCAAGGGTTGTCTGCAGAGGCAGACAGATCGAGACCAGACAGAGCAGAGGCAGACAGATCGAGACCAGACACAAAGCAGAGGTAGACAGATCGAGACCAGACAGAGCAGAGGCAGACAGATTGAGACCAGACACAGAGCAGAGCAGAGGCAGACAGATCAAGACCAGACACAGAGCAGAGGCAGACAGATTGAGACCAGACAGAGCAAAGGCAGACAGATTGAGACCAGACACAGAGCAGAGGCAGACAGATTGAGACCAGACACAACAGAGGCAGACAGATCAAGACCAGACACAGAGCAGAAGCAGACAGATTGAGACCACACAGAGCAGAGGCAAAAGAGCAATTACAAGACTCCATCAGACAGGTTCGTCAATATACTCCATGACACACCGTCAACAACTACTGTAGATAGATAAGATGTTAGAAGACCAATGTTAGATCAAAGTTCGAGCAGCATATTGAGTTAGTCTACAACAGGACTTGTGTGTGAACATTATTATCAGAGGTAGAATAGACATTAGCAAGATAGCTGTGAAGTGGAATGTGTGCTCCAAGAATGGAAAGGTTCCAAGTGGTGGTGAAGACTGCCAGGTGGTATAATAAAATGAATGAGGATGTGGTAATATGAAATCATGCAATTATATTCATGTGAATTGTGTCCACGATGCTGTAAATCTTAATAAATATGTTATGGTGTTATTGAACCTTAAGTGTTTGTCAATTATCAACTTGAAAGACATAGGTGTTACGCAGAAATGTGTTGAATGTGTGTTATGGAAGGCCCCGGTATCACTGCAAATGAATTAAAATCCATAATTGCTCAACCGCCCATGAAAGTGGAATCATCGGAATTAATATCTCCCATGCCAGTGGAATCATCGGAATTAATATCTCATCTCCTGAACAAAGAAAGGTATCTGCAGTCCTCAGCACACGCCAAAAGACATACGGCGAAACCACACAGAAAATGAACGTAGCCATCTGTTCCCCATCATTCATCATAAGCAATTAGAATATCAAAACGGATGAAACACACAGTTCATGGTGTGCACAGAGCCCTCAGCACAGTAGCTCCTACAGCAAGCAGGACTTTGAATATGAGGAAACTGCAACAAGGAACACATTTCAGACACAGCCTTTAATGGTTCCTGCTGCCTATCCACCATATTGACCAGAAGTTCATGTCTTCCCGAAAATGTTGATCGTCCTATTTTTTTTAAAATGTGTAGCGCTAGATGATGTTAGTACATCATTTTTGTCTCCAAATCCAAACAAATGATACACAGTTATTTGTTGGATTATCCACATCGGACATCGAACCGAGATCTCCCCTGCAATGTGAATCTGTGAAATGATAAACCAGTCCACAAGTCTACCCTCGATCTCACAGCCTTGAATCTAGACAACATCCCTCCTGACCAACATGAAACTCAGTGAGTCACAATGGGGCTGCAAAGTCATGAACAAAACTCTGTCATTTTGCCCTTCATTATAAAAATACGGCCGGTTTAGGGATAAATGATCAGCCATCATGATGATGTACCACACACAACAATGGATGCATCCACAAACAACCGATTAATATAGTGAATGCATGCGTGTTAATGCTAAAGAAAAGGCCTGGAGAGCCATATATCCAGATATAATGAAAGAGTTGAATATGTAAAAGACATATGAAGAAACATAAGGAATATAACAAGTTACAATAATATATAATGGATTCGCAAACCCAGCATCAAATGAGTTGTCAGAATCATTACTGTCAGATCTATTTGAAAATGATAAACTGCTATTGTCCATCTTCCCTTAGTGTTTCTACCTTTAACAGCATGACTACAACAAATAGAATACAAATACTTCAGATGAGATGTTTGTATAATATCTTAGACAACTTACATTTAGACCACATTGTCAAAAGAAGCCCAATATTTCTTCTTTTCTTCCTCATATCTAAAATGTTCTATTATTAAAGATTAACACCATATCCCAGGTCCTGCTCACACTTCATCATCATCAAGTACCAGGCCTGCTGGCGTAGGTGATCATGTCTCTCCACAACTTTCGATCTCGACAGTTATTTATCATTTCTGTTGTTGACCTTCTGCAAACCCATTCTCTTACGCTATCTGGTATTTTTTCTCTTTGCTTTCCTCTATCTCTTCGTTCCTCAATTTTCCCAGTTGTTACAATATATTTCAGCTGTTCTCTTCTCATTACATGGCCAAAAAATGATGATTGTTTCTTCCTAATATTGGAAATTAGCTCTCTTTTTGCTTTGGCCTCTTTCTGAATGTTTTCATTACTCTTCTTAGCTATCCATGGTAGCTCACACCTACAATGTCCTAAAAAACCATATTCCCATGAACAATTCACATCTAAAGTGTTCTATAACAGAAGATCCCATTAACCATTCACATCTAAAGTGTTCTATAACAGAAGATCCCATTAACCATTCACATCTAAAGTGTTCTATAACAGAAGATCTCATTAACCATTCACATCTAAAGTGTTCTATAACAGCAGATCCCATGAACCATTCACATCTAAAGTGTTCTATAACAGCAGATCCCATGAACCATTCACATCTAAAGTGTTCTATAACAGAAGATCCCATGAACCATTCATATTTAAGGTGTTCTATAACAGAAGATCCCATGAACCATTCATATTTAAAGTGTTCTATAACAGAAGATCCCATGAACCATTCATATTTAAAGTGTTCTATAACAGAAGATCCCATGAACCATTCATATTTAAAGTGTTCTATAACAGATCCCACGTCCAACTTACAATACCACAGGTCTGAAGAGCCACATCACGAGACCTGGTGCCCAGGAAAGCATCAGCGCTGGTGGGAAACAAGCAGTTGTGGTCCATTTTGCCAGTGCTGAGGTTGTGAAAGGAGTAGTAAAGCCGAGAGCCACTTCTTGAGATGATGTGAATACCTGCAACAATCAAGTACAATTCAGGTAAATAACAGGCAATAGCCTTGACCCAACATTACGATACCTACCTGGGACTGGCGAGTTTACAATACCGTGTTCAAAATTACTACCACTTAAATGTACCACTAGAAGCTCTAGAAATAGTATTTTCTTTGAACTTTAACACACAGCTGGGTGTTTATGCTAGTAAGAGTCATGGGGAACTCGGATTACCTTGCTCAGGTTGATTTATGACCTGAAATTTGACCACATGGACTGGACGTGTTACATTGTCTATTCATGTGGCTGCTGTAAGTAGTATTTCCCTGGCCACAAGAAAATAGGAGGGAAAAACCGACGAATTTGTTGAAAGTTGCTGAATTTTTTTTCACATTATAAGATTGTATCTCACGAAATAAAAAATCCAACATCTTTTTCCTCTTCTTTTCTTTTTCTCACTGGTACAGAAAAGGTGTCGTGGTTATATCATTTGTCGTTCTTTAACGGCTTGAACTGTCTGAATTAGTGATTTTCCTTTGTCGTTACATGTCTCTATCACTGCATCTATCCATCTTCTGCTAGGTCTTCCTCTTGGTCTTTTTCCATGCATTCTCGAGAAGAACGCCCTTGATGGTGATTGGTGAGGGTTCATTCTGACCAGGTGGCCAAACCATTTAAGTTGCTGTTGTTCTATATATTCTTGGCAGGGTTTTATTCCTACCATTTTTCTTATGGTTTCATTTGGTATTCTATCTCTTCTTGTGTTGTTTGTTACTTTTCTCAAGCATCGCATCTCACATGTATTGATCTTTCTTAAACGTGATTTTGAAAGTCCATGTTTGACTTTCATAGCACAAAGTTGGTATGAAAATGCTATTTATCATTTGTTGTTTAGCTGCTATAGAAGTGTATGGATGTCTTAACAATGGTGAAAGCTGGTATGTGTCAGCATTTGCTTTTTATATTCTCATGTCAATTTCTCTGTCTAGTTTTCCATCTTCTAATCCAACATCAAAGGAAACAAATCCAACACACCAGAAGTAGTAATTAGAAAAGTACATGGAGGGTGGTCATGTCTGACCATGCCAAACTGTCAAATTTGGAAGAACTTGTGTTTGAGGTGGTAATTTTGATGACGGTATCATAACCTAGGGTTAAGTGAAACAATAAGATAAAATTAACCATAGATTACGATTCACATATCTGTGACTCACATTGTCACAATTCCGTAGTAAAAATGACTACCCCATAAACATAATATTTTGAGTTTTAAAAATCAAACTTTCTTTGAACTTTTGCTACACAGAAGGGTATTTACACATGACAAGAAACAGGGATCGGATGCAGTAATCCCATCACAACACATCCAGGCCCATTCAACATGTGAATGCAGGAGATCTATAATCAAAGCATGAGAGTTAAACATTATATAAACGAAGAGATGTCCCCAGTTACAGCCACTTGTGTGCACTATAAGACATTTGTGGCAGGTGCACAGAAACCCAGATACTTTAATTCATTCCTACACAAGTGTGTGAAATTTGAAACGAATCTGTTAGTGGACATTTTGGCTGTTGGAACTAACCTCCATAATGAGCACTGAGATCTCTGGGTGGCCAAAGGCATTTTGCGATGTGCATCACTATGAATGGAGAAGTGTGAACTAGGTAGGCAAGACCGAGCAATTTAGTTTTATTTGGATTTCTTGGTTCATTTCTTCATAAGTTTGTGAAATTTTTAAGAAATCTCTATAGGAAGAGTTTTTTTTCACTATGTACAAATAATAATGCAAACACATGCGGCCATATTGATAGACTCACAAAACATGCTTCGCCGATAGACAACAACACACTTGGCAGGAAGTGGGTGCGCCTACTCAACATGTATCCTGTTAGCAGCCTTGCTTGGATACATTGTCCCGAACATGCTGGAGATCGTGGCAATGAAGATGACTGACATATTGGCGGGGTCTTCAACTATACAGGAAACCTTAAAACCGGACAAGTCTGACATTGCACGGGCTTTAAAACAACACCTCTTACAGGATAGTGACAGGGATGTTGAGGATAACCCATGTGTCAAAAGAATGGTGGAACACCACAAAGGATGAAGCAGGAAAAGCATCCTCAATGGAAAAGAACACAACACATTCAGTCAATGCAGGGCAGGAACAATCAGTAAATGAATGCTTCGATGGCTGCTGGAACGGAGGGTGGAGCAGGTATGGGAATACCCCAACTGAACTTATGCCACTCTGAACTAGAGAGTAAAGTAAATATGTCAATTATCTCAAAAAAACTTGAATGCCATTTTAAAATAATGACTCAGTGATAAAACAATGGGTTACCTTCAGCATCTACAGCAACAGTTTCTATCTGCCCATGTTCTGCTATAGCTACCTTCTTGGGAACTTTCTGGAAACAGTCAGGGTTTCTGGTGCCCCCAGCATTCTTCACAACCTACAAGATTGTGCATACTTTGTGGTGAATATAAACACAACCTACAAGATTGTGCATACTTTGTGGTGAATATAAACACAACCTACAAGATTGTGCATACTTTGTGTGAATATAAACACAACCTACAAGATTGTGCATACTTTGTGGTGTACATATGGTGAATATAAACACAACATACAAAATTGTGTATACTTTGTAGTGTATACATAGTGAATATAACAAACAGTAACTAACATACTATCTCATGTATACTCTGTGAACATAACAAACAGTAACTAACATACTATCTCATGTATACTCTGTGAACATAACAAACAGTAACTAACATACTATCTCATGTATACTCTGTGAACATAACAAACAGTAACTGACATACTATCTCATGTATACTCTGATACATTGCCTGCCCTTAAAATAAAGTGAGGTGGCTAAGGTATCCATTCAGCAACTGACAGAGTGTGATCAGTGACCCACAGTTGACTTCATGTCTCAGAATTGACAATCTTCCTTGGTATGTCTTGGAAACAAACTACCTGGTTTGGCCAAGCAAATAGGGAAGGCAACCCAATATTCAATAAATGGAGTGCTGATGTCAGATGTGTTGGGCCAAAAGGCACAAGTAATGAATGACAAATGTATCTAAGCTCACTCAATGTCCTTTCAAGATGATGAAGAGATTCATTCCTTCAGTGGTCATTGGGTGAATGTCAGAAAGTAAAAAAAAAGAGAAAATCTAAATGGGCATAGGTACAGTTCAATCCTGTTGGGAGGGGGGTTAGCCCAGTGGATAATGAACTGGACTACTAAGGTCAAGAGGTCGATTTCGATCCTGTTGAGGCAGCAATAGCTCAGTGGACTACTAAGGTCAAGAGGTCAATTTCGATCCTGTTGAAGCAGCAATAGCTCAGTGGACTACTAAGGTCAAGAGGTCAATTATGATCCTGTTGAAGCAGCAATAGCTCAGTGGACTACTAAGGTCAAGAGGTCAATTATGATCCTGTTGAAGCAGCAATAGCTCAGTGGACTACTAAGGTCAAGAGGTCAATTATGATCCTGTTGAAGCAGCAATAGCTCAGTGGACTACTAAGGTCAAGAGGTCAATTATGATCCTGTTGAAGCAGCAATAGCTCAGTGGACTACTAAGGTCAAGAGGTCAATTATGATCCTGTTGAGGCAGCAATAGCTCAGTGGACTACTAAGGTCAAGAGGTCAATTTCGATCCTGTTGAGGCAGCAATAGCTCAGTGGACTACTAAGGTCAAGAGGTCAATTATGATCCTGTTGAGGCAGCAATAGCTCAGTGGACTACTAAGGTCAAGAGGTCAATTTCGATCCTGTTGAGGCAGCAATAGCTCAGTGGACTACTAAGGTCAAGAGGTCAATTATGATCCTGTTGAAGCAGCAATAGCTCAGTGGACTACTAAGGTCAAGAGGTCAATTATGATCCTGTTGAGGCAGCAATAGCTCAGTGGACTACTAAGGTCAAGAGGTCAATTTCGATCCTGTTGAGGCAGCAATAGCTCAGTGGACTACTAAGGTCAAGAGGTCAATTATGATCCTGTTGAGGCAGCAATAGCTCAGTGGACTACTAAGGTCAAGAGGTCAATTATGATCCTGTTGAGGCAGCAATAGCTCAGTTGTTAATGAACTGGACTACTAAGGTCAAGAGGTCTGGTTTGATTCTCATCAAATGCTTTCAGATTCACCCAGCCTTAAATAAGGACCTATATGTTTTTTTCTGGGAAGGTAAAGCGGCACGAGTGTAATACTGACCACATCAGCCCAAAAATAAATGTGCCAAAGGTCTACAAAAAAAATATGGGCACTAACACTGTATTCCCTATAAGCCATGTGGCGTGACGGGGCTCTTGACCTTTTTTTCCTGTAAATACTCACTCATAGCAGTCACATCAAACGCACAATACTATTGCTGAAAGTTCTTGCTGGTGATATTCACTACTGTGGCTGGCTGGTCTAGAGGTTGGTCCTCTGAGAAAACTTGATGCCATCAACACTGGCACTATCCTTGAATCCACAGAAAACTTGATGCCATCAACACTGGCACTATCCTTGAATCCACAGAAAAGTGAATGCCATCAACACTGGCACTATCCTTGAATCCACAGAAAAGTGAATGCTATCAACACTGGCACTATCCTTGAATCCACAGAAAAGTGAATGCCATCAACACTGGCACTATCCTTGAATCCACAGAAAAGTGAATGCCATCAACACTGGCACTATCCTTGAATCCACAGAAAAGTGAATGCCATCAACACTGGCACTATCCTTGAATCCACAGAAAAGTGAATGCCATCAACACTGGCACTATCCTTGAATCCACAGAAAAGTGAAAACGGGTAAATATGGACAGGAAAAGCTCCCAAGGACACTGACCTTGCCTGGAAGGAAATAGTCGGCATAGCTGTAGCGTGTTATTGTTAGGTTGCTTAGTTGGCCATGTACCGTAATGCATACTCTCTCAAGGTAAGGTGCTGTGTCAAGGTGTACAAGTTCAATCCTAATTCAGGCTGTCTATTCTTCTTTGTTTTTCTCGCCAGATCCTGTTTCCAGGGACACTGATGATGGCAGGTGGAGTTGGACTTTGATCAGCTGTTGCTGCAAGCAGTTAGTTTTGCCACTGACCCCCTATAGGCCTGGTGCTAGATGTTGCTAATGGTATTTGCGACACAGCGTATTCAAAATACCATCACCAGAACTTAACCACAACATACTACATGCCAGATGCTCAGACATGAAGATATTAGACTAAAGACTTGACAAAACAGATATAAGACTCCAGACCAGCTCACCTGCAGCTCATCTTTCCTGAGGAGACGGCAGTCCTGCAGTAGGGAAACATCATCTTTACTTGAGCCTGCGGCATCCATCTCCCTGTTGAACCTGACAGCAGCACAAGCTCCATCAACCTGTAAATACACAGATATAGCAATCTAGACAAGAACATAGACTAGGATACAGACAAAATACACAGATATGGCAATCTAGACAAGAACATAGACTAGGATACAGACAAAATACACAGATATGGCAATCTAGACAAGAACATAGACTAGGATACAGACAAAATACACAGATATGGGGAGCCGCGATAGCTCAGTGGTTAGTGAACTGGACTACAAAGGACAAGAGGTAGAATTCGATCCCAACCGACGGCTTTCGGTTCACCCAGCTTTTAATGGGTACCGGATTTTTTTTCGGGGAAAGTAAAGCGGCATGGGCATAAAACCGCCCACATTACCCTAAAAATCATGTGCCGAAGGTCTCTAAAATGTATGGTCACTAACACCAGATTCCCTATACGCCACTAGGCATGATGGGGGCACTTTACTTTTTTTACATGTACACAGATATGGCAATCTAGACAAGAGCAATCACTAGGATACAGGCAAAAATAGACAAATGTGGCAATCTAGACAAGAACAATGACTAGAAAACAGACAAAATACACAGATCTGGCAATCTAGACAATAGCAGAGACTAGGATACAGCGGAAATAGACAAATGTGGCAATCTAGACAATGGCATAGACTAGGATATAGCGGAAATAGACAAATGTGGCTATCTTGACAATAGTATAGACTAGGATACAGTGGAAATAGACAAATGTGGCAATCTAGACAATAGCATAGACTAGGAAACAGTGGAAATAGACAAATGTGGCAATCTAAACAATAGCATAGACTAGGAAACAGTGGAAATAGACAAATGTGGCAATCTGGACAATAGCATTGACTAGGAAACAGTGGAATAAAAAAAAATGTGGCAATGACAGAGTAGGTTTGTTTAGATTAATGCTAATTAATTAAGGTTTGGTGATCCGAGGGTAAACAAAAGATATTTGTAACGATTACCTTGAGTACTTTCCCAAGCTGAACAGTTTTGACATCTTCTACAAACACGACAAGTTTCAGTGGCCATCTTTCCTCCTTGTCATCATCCTTGATTGGTGTCACTGGGCCTTTCTTTCTCTCTGTGAACAAATACATTCACAATCATACTGGCTGACAGGCCAATGAACTTATTTGCTGAATCAAACACACACTAAAGGAAGGTAACTAAATTACAAACTTTTATAGATAAAGGGATGTAAACGAAAAATATAATACATGCTCGTCGAGTGCAGTCTCCGCACCGAAGGTTGGCTACCATTGAGCGCCATTCCACTGTCTCTTGCTTTAATGGTGCAGGTTGTTATAGGCTGACTTGTCCATTTTTTTATGTTACTCATCCAAGTTAACCTTGGTCTGCCTCTGCCTCTCTTACCTTGTATTTTTCCCTCTAAGATTTTTTTTTTTAAGTAGGCTGTTGTGTCTTTTAACATGCCCCAAAAAAGTCTCATTTGTTTTGTTTGAATTGTATTTAGTAGTTCTTTTTTCATTTTTAGTTGTTTTAAGACTTCATCATTTGCTTTCTTTTCTTTCCATCCATTCATGGCATTAAAATTACTTTTTGCCATTCCTATCATGCTAAAGGGAGGTAAGTAATTGAAAAATCTAATATAGATTAAAGGGAGAAAAGTAAATGATAAATCAAATAGAGACTAAAGGGAAGTAAGTAAATGAAAATTCAATGCATATTAAAAGGAAGTATGAAAACAAATTTAATACCAAAGACAAATAACTGACAAATCTAAAAGAGATTAAGTTAACTGATTCAATATTGGAAATTAGATACAAATCTAATAAAGACTAAACTATGCTTAGCATTCACCAGTTAAGTGGATGGGGATGTGTTATGTCACAATATCTACATCCATCTACAGCATGGGTAGTGTTGTGCAACTTTTTTTTACGGGGCACCAGCCATATATGGCCTACTATTCTTGACTTTTAATTGTCACGGGTTTTTAATGTACGGGATTGCACATGGGACTTCCTGGTTTTCCCAGTTTTATGAAATCACTAGATATGGGATCTCACTACCCAGAGAGGGCTAGACATGGGATCTCACTATCCAGAGAGGGCTAGACATGGGATCTCACTACCCAGAGAGGGTTAGACATGGGATCTCAATACCCAGAGGGTAAGACATGGGATCTCACTACCCAGAGAGGGTTAGACATGGGATCTCACTACCCAGAGAGGGCTAGACATGGGATCTCACTACCCAGAGAGGGTTAGACATGGGATCTCACTACCCAGAGAGAGCTAGACATGGGATCTTACCACCTAGAGGGATAGACATGGGATCTCACTACCCAGAGAGGGCTAGACATGGGATCTCACTATCCAGAGAGAGCTAGACATGGGATCTCACTACCCAGAGACCATAAGGAAACCATGTGAAAAAGATCCCACTACCCACACTGAGATCTGAACCTGGGACATTCCTGTCAAGAGTCTGACCTCTTGACCACCCAGTCCCAAAAGACTAAACTGATGAAATAAAAAATTGGTGACAAATCTAATACTGACTAAATAAGAAAGATGAACATACACCATCAAGCAACATACTTAAAGAACCAGTGGACACAGACGCACTGCTGTGATCACTACAAACTGAGGATGCAGGCGATGGAGGAGGCATGTCTGTCTTGATTTCACTGCTTTTGGCCGGCTCGGGTTTCAGTGGTTCTGCTTTCAGCTCACTGAGAATATTTAACAAGAAATGTCACTCTTCAATTATTTCTGAAGGTTCAGCTCACTGAGAATATTTAACAAGAAATGTCACTCTTCAATTATTTCTGAAGGTTCAGCTCACTGAGAATATTTAACAAGAAATGTCACTCTTCAATTATTTCTGAAGGTTCAGCTCACTGAGAATATTTAACAAGAAATGTCACTCTTCAATTATTTCTGAAGGTTCAGCTCACTGAGAATATTTAACAAGAAATGTCACTCTTCAATTATTTCTGAAGGTTCAGCTCACTGAGAATATTTAACAAGAAATGTCATAACTCATCAACTATTTCTTACTTTTTAGTGTGGAAGAAATAAACATTCATTTGCAAGTAAATCATGTCTTTGATTAGAAGAAATCATCTTTTCACTAGTAAATTGTGTCTTTGAGTAGATGAAATCATATTTTTACTAGTAAATCATGTCTTTGATTAGAAGAAATCATCTTTTCACTAGTAAATTGTGTCTTTGAGTAGATGAAATCATATTTTTACTAGTAAATCATGTCTTTGAGTAGATGAAATCATATTTTTACTAGTAAATCGTGTCTTTGATTAGAAGAAATCATCTTTTCACTAGTAAATTGTGTCTTTGAGTAGATGAAATCATCTTTTTACTAGTAAATCTTGTCTTTGATTAGAAGAAATCATCTTTTCACTAGTAAATTGTGTCTTTGAGTAGATGAAATCATCTTTTTACTAGTAAATCATGTCTTTGATTAGAAGAAATCATCTTTTCACTAGTAAATTGTGTCTTTGAGTAGATGAAATCATCTTTTCACTAGTAAATTGTGTCTTTGAGTAGATGAAATCATCTTTTTACTAGTAAATCATGTCTTTGATTAGAAGAAATCATCTTTTTTACTAGTAAATCATGTCTTTGATTAGAAGAAATCATCTTTTCACTAGTAAATTGTTTCTTTGAGTAGATGAAATCATCTTTTTACTAGTAAATCATGTCTTTGATTAGAAGAAATCATCTTTTCACTAGTAAATCATGTCTTTGATTAGAAGAAATCATCTTTTTACTAGTAAATCATGTCTTTGATTAGAAGAAATCATCTTTTCACTAGTAAATCATGTCTTTGATTAGAAGAAATCATCTTTTCACTAGTAAATTGTGTCTTTGAGTAGATGAAATCATCTTTTTACTAGTGAATCATGTCTTTGATTAGAAGAAATCATCTTTTCACTAGTAAATTGTGTCTTTGAGTAGATGAAATCATCTTTTTTACTAGTAAATCACGTCTTTGAGTAGAAGAAATCATCTTAGTACTAGTAAATCATGTCTTTGATTAGAAGAAATCATCTTTTCACTTGTAAATCATGTCTTTGAGTAGAAGAAATCATCCTTGTAATAGTAAATTGTGTCTTTGAGTAGAAAAAATCATCTTTGTACTAGTAAATTGTGTCTTTGAGTAGAAAAAGAGTTCATCACTGACTTATCTTTAAAACTACAAACACCTAATAAGGGAGTCTACTAATTACTACTAAAACATCTACCGAGAGAGTCTACTAATCACTATTAAAAACATCTACTGAGAGAGTCTACTAATCACTACTAAAAACACCTACTAAGGGAGTCTACTAATCACTATTAAAAACATCTACTGAGAGAGTCTACTAATCACTACTAAAAATATCTACTAAAGGAATCTACTAATCACTACTAAAAACATCTACTAATGGAGTCTACTAATCACTACTAAAAACATCTACTAATTGCTACTAAAAACATCTACTAAGGAAGTCTACTAATCACTACTAAAAACATCTACTAAAGGAATCTACTAATCACTACTAAAAGCATCTACTAAGGGAGTCTACTAATCACTAGTAAAAACATCTACTAAGGGAATCTACTAATCACTACTAAAAACATCTACTAAGGGAATCTACTAATCACTACTAAAAACATCTACTAAGGGAATCTACTAATCACTACTAAAAACATCTACTAAGGGAATCTACTAATCACTACTAAAAACATCTACTAATGGAGTCTACTAATCACTACTAAAACATCTACTAATGGAAATAAGGAATGGGGGGAGAGAGAGAGAAGAGAGAGAGAGAAGAGAAGAGAAGAGAAGAGAAGAGAAGAGAAGAGAAGAGAAGAGAAGAAAGAGGCGCTCGACTCTCAGGATAAACTGCTGAATATCTCCTTAAATACACATTAAATCATGACAACAACCTCCACTCTATGACATTCCAAGCCAGTTCATTGAACTTATTGTATGTGAACTACATTGATACTCACACTCCAGGCTGGCGGATGCGGAACCTACATGTGTCACTGAGAGCCCAAGCAGATTCCAACAACTGACCTACTTTAGGTACCCCATTGATTTCTGTGAATGCAATAGCACCAGCATTGTACAAAGGGGCACTCCGTAAACAAACAGTTGCCCCAGCAACAATCTCTGATGATAGTAATGTCTCTTTAGCCTTCTTCTTCTTGCTGGATCTCTCCACTAATTTCTTTCTCTGTGCAAATGGCATGACTCCCCTGTGGATTTACAAGAAGACATGTCACAAAATATACACATACCTTCCATATGAAAAGGGAAAGTTGTCAATGTACAATTTTTTTTATTTTTTTTTTTTTAAAAAGTTTGCCGACAATTAAATGGGGAAAGACCATTTGTGTTAAATTCTGCACCTTTTTCTTCTCAACATTAATCCACACATATGATTTTTACAAAAACAAAATGTATACACAATTGCAAAGATGGCTATCCTTCTACATGAGCTAGCCAATGAAATTGTAGCAACCTACATGTGGACAGCTATAAATAGCACCTTAAAAAATACACATACATGTTTGTCTTAATTAGGGTTCTTTCTCTCTAATCTAAACATGTGTTCTCCTTGCTTGACAAACTTCAGTTCTCTCTTACTTCTTTTAGCACATTGATTCTAGTCTTTGAATTGATAGCTAATTGTAGCGTTCTGGTCTTTAAATTTATAGCTAATTGTAGCGTTCTGGTCTTTGAATTTATAGTTCCATTCTGGTGTGTGAATTGATAGCTAATTGTAGCGTTCTGGTGTTTGAATCTATAGTTAATTGTAGCATTTTGGTGTGTGAATTTATAGTTAATTGTTGTATTCTGATGTGTGGATTTATAGTTAATTGTTGTATTCTGGTGTGTGGATTTATAGTTAATTGTTGCTTTCTGGTGTGTGGATTTATAGTTAATTGTTGTATTCTGGTGTGTGGATTTATAGTTAATTGTTGTATTCTGGTGTGTGGATTTATAGTTAATTGTTGTATTCTGGTGTGTGGATTTATAGTTAATTGTTGTATTCTGGTGTGTGGATTTATAGTTAATTGTTGCTTTCTGGTGTGTGGATTTATAGTTAATTGTTGCATTCTGGTGTGTGGATTTATAGTTAATTGTTGTATTCTGGTGTGTGGATTTATAGTTAATTGTTGTATTCTGGTGTGTGGATTTATAGTTAATTGTTGCTTTCTGGTGTGTGGATTTATAGTTAATTGTTGCATTCTGGTGTGGATTTATAGTTAATTGTTGTATTCTGGTGTGTGTATTTATAGTTAATTCTTGTATTCTGGTGTGTGTATTTATAGTTAATTCTTGCTTTCTGGTGTGTGTATTTATAGTTAATTGTTGTATTCTGGTGTGTGTATTTATAGTTAATTCTTGTATTCTGGTGTGTGGATTTATTGTTAATTCTTGTATTCTGGTGTGTGGATTTATAGTTAATTGTTGTATTCTGGTGTGTGGATTTATAGCTAATTGTTGCTTTCTGGTGTGTGGATTTATAGTTAATTCTTGTATTCTGGTGTGTGGATTTATAGTTAATTGTTGTATTCTGGTGTGGATTTTATAGTTAATTGTATTCTGGTGTGGATTTTATAGTTAATTCTTGTATTCTGGTGTGGATTTATAGTTAATTGTTGTATTCTGGTGTGGATTTTATAGTTAATTCTTGTATTCTGGTGTGTGGATCGCTGATTGCTACATTCTAATATTTTAATTTATAAAAATGCTCACTTCTTTCAGATATTTGCATAAACAGCTATTGCAACTTTCTGATGTGTTTATAATCATTCTATCTATTGACCTTTCGAGCCGTAGCCGGCCCATATGGCGTAGACCAAGATACACCTTCTCCTATCTGAATTTTTGTTCTAGCAGTTTTCTTTTAAAGATATTTATTCAAATCTCGCCATCTATCTCTGTAAGCAGCTCTATCTCATTGAGGGAGCCAAATCCTGCTGCTCTTGCCTCTCTCATCAATGTTCTTCTCAGTGTCTCCCTGGGTCTTCCTCTTTTTCTCTTACCTGTTGTTTCCCATATGAGGGCTTGCTTTGCTATTCGGTTATTATCTCTTCTCATCACATGTCCAACATATGATCATCTTCTTTTCTTGATTACTGAAGATATTAGTGGTTGATTGGCAATTTCTCTAATTTCCTCGTTTGTTTTGAATTCGTTCCACGCTATACCAAGTATTTTCCTTAGACATTTATTTTCGAATGCATTCAACTTTGTTTCTATATCTCTTGTTGTTTTCCAGCTTTCACACGCATACATAAGGGTTGATAGTACATTTGATTTGAATAGCCTAAGTTTTGTGTTTGTGCTGATTAGTTTTGATTTCCACAACTTTTCAAGGCTTCTGAAAGACATTGCTGTATATAATCATTGCATCCTAATATTTGAAATTATAAACAACTGATGTATGTTAGTGATGTAGTTTATCACTAAGCATACAATTCTTATGTTTTATTTATAAACATCATTACTTTCTTATTCTTAAATTTACAACAAATTATCATTTTCTAGCATTTAAATTTCAAGTAATTGCTCATAATCTAATGTTTGAATTTGTAACTAATTTTTCATAATCTGATGTTTGAATTCATAACTAATTGGCACGTTATGACATTTAGTTTTATAATTAATTGCCACAAAAGATCAAATGGTTTTACCATATGATAAAGCAGAAAGATCAAAACATGACACAACAAGCCTTTAACAAATGTGAGAACATCAAAACTCAAGGGCTGACCACTAAAATGATGGATTGATGGAATATTAGAAACACTAGGAAATATAACAGCAGAGGCCAACAGAAGAGCAAAAGATGGATTGATGGAATATTAGAAACACTAAGAAATATAACAGCAGAGGCCAACAGAAAAGCAAAAGATGGATTGATGGAATATTAGAAACACTAAGAAATATAACAGCAGAGGCCAACAGAAAAGCAAAAGATGGATTGATGGAATATTAGAAACACTAGGAAATATAACAGCAGAGGCCAACAGAAGAGCAAAAGATGGATTGATGGAATATTAGAAACACTAAGAAATATAACAGCAGAGGCCAACAGAAAAGCAAAAGATGGATTGATGGAATATTAGAAACACTAAGAAATATAACAGCAGAGGCCAACAGAAAAGCAAAAGATGGATTGATGGAATATTAGAAACACTAAGAAATATAACAGCAGAGGCCAACAGAAGAGCAAACGATGGATTGGTGGAATATTAGAAACACTAGGAAACATAGCAGTAGAGGCCAACAGAAGAGCAAACGATGGATTGATAGAATATTAGAAACACTAGGAAACATAGCAGCAGAGGCCAACAAGAGCACAAAAGATGGCAAATTAAATCTCCCTTTGACACTGAAAGGCAAATGAGGAAGGAAAGAAGAAGCAATTGTCAGATTGCCTGTTTGTAGTTAGCACTATCTGATGCTATCTTCTGACGACTGTCATTTATTAATCTGTGAAGTCAGGGTAAGGCGAGCTAATTTCACAAACTGAACCTACAATGAAATGTCCAACTGACATCAGAGCAACTCTACTTCCTCAAAAACCTGATAAATGGAATACCTTATACAGAAAAACAAGTGAACTCAAAAATACTTGAGATATCACTTCCTGGCATTGGGCCGAAGGCATCAGCTCACAGGCATCTGGATCCATAACAACATGTGCAATATAACAAGAACATCTGTATGAAAGCTTACCACCAATAGAGGGCTCCACTTTCCAATCTAGCACAAGAGTACAGGCTGCATGTGTGAAGGGAAACTACTCCGTCTGACTGGAATTCCGAGAAATGTTGGGCAGGGTGCTCCAACTTGGCGGCCACTGAGTTCAAGCTTTCATCCAGCCACGTTGCAATCTGACGAGATCATAATTAATTAAAAGTTGCATCCTGACGATATCATGATTAATTCAAAGTTGAAATCTGATAAGATCATGATTAATTGAAAGTTGCAAACTGGCGAGATCATAATTAATTCAAAATTGCAAACTCACAATATCATAATTAATTCAAAGTTACAATCTAGCGAGATCATAATTAATTCAAAGAAAGTTGCAATCTGATGAGATCATGACTCATTCCCAAGTGCTTGATGGACATTTTAAAATTCAACCATTCTGTGAACACACAAGTTCATTAATGTCAACAAATAATTATTATTGTCATTAATGGCACTAAAACATAATTTGTGAACACATAGTTCATTAATGTAAACAAACAATTACTACTGTCACTAATGGTACTAAAACATCATCTGTGAACTCACAAGTTTATTAATGTTAACAAACAATTACTACTGTCATTAATGGCACTAAAACATAGTCTGTGAACACATAGTTCATTAATGTAAACAAACAATTACTACTGTCACTAATGGTACTAAAACATCATCTGTGAACTCACAAGTTCATTAATGTTAACAAACAATTACTACTGTCATTAATGGCACTAAAACATAGTCTGTGAACACAAGTTTATTAATGTCATCAAGATGATCATGTCTCTCCACAACTTTCGATCTCTACAGTTCTTTATCATTTCTGTTGTTGACTTTCTGCCAAGTCATTCTCTTAATCTGTCTGGTATTTTCTCTCTTTGCTTCCCTCTATCTCTTTGTCCCTCAATTTTTCCAGTTGTTCTCTTCTCATTACATGACCAAAAAATAATGATTGCTTCTTCCTAATATTGGAAATTAGCTCTCTTTTTGCTTTGGCCTCTTTCAGAACATTTTCATTACTCTTCTTAGCTGTCCATGGTATTCTCAACATTCTTCTGTAAAACCACATTTCTACAGACTCCAGTGATTTCTACTGTCATTAATGGCACTAAAACATTGTGAACATACAAGTTCATTAATGTCAACAAACAATTGCTTCTGTCATTAATGGCACTAAAACATAGTCTGTGAACACACAAGCTCAGAAAGAGTGATAAAGTTACTGCCATTGTTATTGTATTCCCTGCCCCCATACCTACTCCGCCACCCATCCCAGCAATCTACAAAGCCTATACAGACTGATTGTTCCTGTAAGGTGTGGATTGTAGCTAATCTGCTTTACCCACTAAGCTCTCTGGATAAACCAGATCCCTTTTCCACCTTTAGACTCATCTGTCTCTCAATCTCGATCCCACCCAGCCTCCTCTTCTTCTTTTAAGGAATGAAGAACAAACTTGGCAATGTCTTCTTTCTCGATGTCGAGAGTAAGGCCACACTCAATGCCAGAGCTGCCAGAGAGCTTATCGGCTATTTCATTGCCATGAACACCAGCATGCCCTGGACAGCACAGCCAGGCTAACACGCTCACTGCAGAGCCATCCAACTGTTAATGACATTAAAACAGCAATAATGTGTGACCATGCTAACTCAGTAACAATGACACACAATTATTGTCTTCATTCACAGTATTCATTTTTCTGTTCAAATTTGGCAAAAGGCCCTACAGACCATATTTGTAAATAAATTCTACAAACACTGCTAAAGTCTACATTGTCGATTGGTAACACACTTGTGAACACCATGAAGCGGCAGGATACACCTATTAGTCCAGCAATTTTGTAGCATGGCCTATTGAAGACAGAATGTGTCCACTCTCCAGATAAAACAGGACACACACAATAAAATGGTCACGCAACAGTCAGGAAAAAAAAGTTACAGAACAAAACAATGAAAATATCAACAAACATTTGTGCACTGAGCTTTAATATATTTTGTAAATATATCAACTTGAAGGTTGCATAGCAATATACTAATAGAGCAAATTGGTAATCAATGAACTTATACTAATAGAGTAAACTGGTAATCAATGAACTAAGAAGTATAGCAGCTTTAAGGTATTTAGTATGGGGTTCTCAAAACTGTGGAAGCAACAGCATCCACTATTTCTTGCTACAATAAGGCACTGAGGCTAAAAGTGAAAGAAAGAGACCTTGTATTTATGTTACTACCTTTCCTGACTCAGTTAAAACTGATGCCCTGACCATGCACGTTGATAGGAGAGTTATCTTTTCTTGTACAAGACCCAACGCTGAAGCTTTTGGGTGATGAATATTAGTGTTCTGGAAAGAAAATGTGAAACATTTGGTCAAACATGTTGTAATAGGGATATGGGATGAGGCATTTGGTCAAACACAGGTTGTAATAGGGATATGGGATGAGACATTTGGTCAAACAAGTTGTAATAGGGATATGGGATGATACATTTGGTCAAACACAGGTTGTAATAGGGATATGGGATGAGACATTTGGTCAAAAAGGTTGTAACAGGGATATGGGATAGTGAGACATTTGGTCAAACAAGTTGTAATAAGGATATGGGATAGTGAGACAATTGGTCAAACAAGTTGTAATAGGGATATGGGATGATACATTTGGTCAAACACAGGTTGTAATAGGGATATGGGATGAGACAATTGGTCAAACAAGTTGTAATAGGGATATGGGATGATACACATTTGGTCAAACACAGGTTGTAATAGGGATATGGGATGAGACATTTGGTCAAATAGGTTGTAACAGGGATATGGGATAGTGAGACATTTGGTCAAACAAGTTATAATAGGAATATGGGATAGTGAGACATTTGGTCAAACAAGTTGTAATAAGGATATGGGATAATGAGACAATTGGTCAAACAAGTTGTAATAAGGATATGGGATAGTGAGACATTTGGTCAAACAAGTTGTAATAGGGATATGGGATAGTGAGACATTTGGTCAAACAAGTTGTAATAAGGATATGGGATAGTGAGACAATTGGTCAAACAAGTTGTAATAAGGATATGGGATAGTGAGACAATTGGTCAAACAAGTTGTAATAAGGATATGGGATAGTGAGACAATTGGTCAAACAAGTTGTAATAGGGATATGGGATAGTGAGACAATTGGTCAAACAAGTTGTAATAAGGATATGGGATAGTGAGACAATTGGTCAAACAAGTTGTAATAAGGATATGGGATAGTGAGACAATTGGTCAAACAAGTTGTAATAGGGATATGGGATAGTGAGACAATTGGTCAAACAAGTTGTAATAAGGATATGGGATAGTGAGACAATTGGTCAAACAAGTTGTAATAGGGATATGGGATGAGACATTTGGTCAAACAAGTTGTAATAGGGATATGGGATGAGACATTTGGTCAAACAAGTTGTAATAAGGATATGGGATGAGACATTTGGTCATTCAAGTTGTAATAAGGATATGGGATAGTGAGACATTTGGTCAAACAGGTTGCAATAAGTATAAGGGATAGTGATAGACAGGCATAAAAAATGGATACAAGAAGATAGTGTGATGTACACATTCACTTCACCCTTTGAAGAAAGGAGACAGTAATCTGTGCATAACAGATCTCTTCAGCTCAACAAGACATGTCCACTGAAATAAGGTTACAGGGAGATAACACTGAAATAAGGATATGAGACAGAATTCAGAGTCAATGAAACAGCATTAACTCTTTCTGTACGTTTCGCCGCACAGTGCGTAACTCTCAGTTTGATTAGTGTGAACCATCATCAGACCATATTCTTATTATATGTCTTGTATCATCTTGGTATTGGTGAAATCTAATACCATGTTTAATTATCTAAAAATTAATATATAAAATGGTATATGTTAGATAAATATAAATATGCAGATTGATTTTTAAAACCATGGAAAATTGTGTCTCTGAAATCTCTTCCGTTGAATCGATAAAAAGCTTCCGTATGGAAAGAGTTAAAACAGGTCAATGATGTCTTATCCTACTGGTGTTTTTACTTACCTCAGGATTTTTATATGGTTCAGATTCTGACCATTTCCAGCTGTGTAGCCGGCCATCCCTACCAACAGCAACAAGGTCAGAGTGCATAGCCTCAATCTGGCTAAATAAAGGTTGGTCTCCATCCTGAGAACAAGATCAAATTGTATAATAAAGAGACTGTACTACAAGCAATGTAAACAGACAGGCACAAATACAGACATAACCTTCAATGGTAAGTAGTAACATTTACATTAAATATATGAACCCCTAGAAGTGTCAAAGAGAGAACCAGAAGTTAGCATCAATCAATAGGGGAAAGCCTCTCAGCACCAAAGTTGAAAGCAACTCACAGTTACTAATTGCATCTTCCTCAATGTTAGTTAAGTTCTATGAGTCACAGCAGACTGAAATGGTAGTGCATCTATGCAGGAACAAATCTGTTGATCACTGACATAATGTGCAACTACCAGCTACTTCAAAGTAAAGCCCTGGCCATCTATCAACAAAATGTACTGTGGGTTTAGTCTATTTTATTCTAGATCATTCTCTCCCTCCATCAGGGGTTAGACAATCAGAGCAAGATCCTTTCTGCCTCATCTAATCTCCAGGTGTGATTTATCTTCATGTGTATTCCCTGTACATTCCAGGTGTGATTTATCTTCATGAGTGTTCCCTGTACATTCCAGGTGTGATTTATCTTCATGTGTGTTCCCTGTACATTCCAGGTGTGATTTATCTTCATGTGTATTCCCTGTACATTCCAGGTATGATTTATCTTCATGTGTGTTCCTTGTACATTCCAGGTATGATCTATCTTCATGTGTTTCCCTGTACATTCCAGGTGTGATTTATCTTCATGTGTATTCCCTGTACATTCCAGGTGTGATTTATCTTCATGAGTGTTCCCTGTACATTCCAGGTGTGATTTATCTTCATGAGTGTTCCCTGTACATTCCAGGTGTGATCTATCTTCATGTGTGTTCTCTGTACATTCCAGGTGTGATCTATCTTCATGTGTGTTCCCTGTACATTCCAGGTGTGATCTATCTTCATGTGTTTCCCTATACATTCCAGGTGTGATCTATCTTCATGTGTTTCCCTATACATTCCAGGTGTGATCTATCTTCATGTGTTTCCCTGTACACTCCAGGTGTGATCTATCTTTATGTGTTCCCCATACATTCCAGGTGTGATCTATCTTCATGTGTGTTCCCCATACATTCCAGGTGTGATCTATCTTCATGTGTGTTCCCCATACATTCCAGGTGTGATTTATCTTATATTTACAGCAAAGCTGCGATATTTCCGTCTTTTAGCCCAACACATCCATCTTCAGCATGGATGACTAGATTTGCTGAACTCTTTCTGTACGTTTCGCCACATAGTGCGCCACGTTCAATTTGATTAATGTGAACGCCATCAAACCATATTCAATTACATGTCTTGTATCATCCTGATATTGGTGAAATCTAATACCTTGTTCAATTATATAAAAATTCACATATAATATGCTAGATAAATATAAATATGTAGATTGATTCTTAAAACGATGAAAAATTTTGTCTCTGAAATCTCTTCTGTTGGGTCAATAAAAAGCTTCCGTAGGGAAAGAGTTAAGAATTTGTATCTGGACAGTGGCAATTTTTGGCCAACTCTTTTCAACGTAAAACTGCCATGGGTTCTTTAACCTGTGCGAGTGCACATGAGAACTGTTTTTCACTATTTTCCTAGAGGGCAGATCTCACTACCCAGACACCAGGGGAGGGTAAATACTCAAAGAAAACACAGGTTAGATTATTTTTGTAATTCCTACTGCCTGTGATGGGGATTGAACTAAGAGCCAATGTCTTACCTCTAGACCACGCAGTCCCCTGGTAGCAATCAATGTGCTCTCATATTACATTGAGATAAACACTCAGCCTATGTTCAACACAAAACATATAGATCACTCAGCCTATGCTCAACACAAAACATATAGATCACTCAGCCTATGCTCAACACAAAACATATAGATCACTCAGCCTATGCTCAACACAAAACATATAGATCACTCAGCCTATGCTCAACACAAAACATATAGATCACTCAGCCTATGTTCAACACAAAACATATAGATCACTCAGCCTATGTTCAACACAAAACATATAGATCACTCAGCCTATGTTCAACACAAAACATATAGAACACTCAGCCTATGCTCAACACAAAACATATAGATCACTCAACCTATGCTCAACACAAAACATATAGATCACTCAGCCTATGTTCAACACAAAACATATAGATCACTCAGCCTATGTTCAACACAAAACATATAGAACACTCAGCCTATGCTCAACACAAAACATATAGATCACTCAGCCTATGCTCAACACAAAACATATAGATCACTCAGCCTATGCTCAACACAAAACATATAGAACACTCAGCCTATGCTCAACACAAAACATATAGATCACTCAGCCTATGCTGAACACAAAACATATAGATTCACCTTATCTGTCCAATACTGCAGCTCTTCACCAATCACCAACGGATTCTGGGCTGGTAAATTGGACTTTTTACCACCATCACACCCAGGAGTTTCTACTTTGTCCCTTTCTAAAGATTTGAGTGTCTCGTCCCTGAAGGAGGTTTCAAGTCGTCTTCGGTGGTCTCTGATTCGGAATATTGAGTCCCTGTCACGGTCTAACTCTCGTTCTCTGTCACCTGGGAAGAATGATACTTTCAATGTAAATCAATCTTTCAATCATCAAATACAAGATGAGCTTGGAATAATTCACACAATAGAATACATAAAGAAACAACAGAGAAAATGGTTTGGCCATGTGATAAAACAAAAGATCAAAACTTAATACACCAAGCTACTTATCTGTGACTGACGTTTACAATACCTTAGTAAAAATTACTACTAATTAAATATAACATTAGGTGCTCTAAATAGTATTTTCTCTGAACTTTTGACACACCCTAGGTAAGACATGGGGACTAGGAGTTCCTGGCTCAGGTTGATTTATGACGTGAGTTTGACCCCATGGAAAGGATGTGCTATAATGTCTATTGGTCCGGTCGCCATAAATTTAGTTACCTCACAGCATTATTGCTACATTTCCTGAGCCATAAATTTAGTTACCTCACAGCATTATTGCTGCATTTCCTGAGCCATAAATTTAGTTACCTCACAGCATTATTGCTACATTTCCTGAGCCATAAATTTAGTTACCTCACAGCATTATTGCTGCATTTCCTGAGCCATAAATTTAGTTACCTCACAGCATTATTGCTGCATTTCCTGAGCCATAAATTTAGTTACCTCACAGCATTATTGCTGCATTTCCTGAGCTGCAAAGGGATGTTTGATGTCAGCTGAAGACTGAGGAAATTTCCCTAGTCATGGCAGCAAAAAATGGGGAAAAATGATAATTTTGTTGAAAATTTGCCCTTTTTTTCACATTATGTGAGAAGGTGTCTCACAAAATTGTGTGTGTGCATGCATGCAAGACCTACATCAATAGAAATAAATCAAACACTCAGGGTCCGAACTGGAAGTAGTAATTAGGATGGTTTACTGTGGTGGCGTGTTAGTCCACGGCTAAATGTCAAATTTTTAAGAATTTGTGATTTTATGTGATGATTTTTATGATGGTGTCGTATTCTAGGGTTAATAAATGTTAAAAATACCCTGACTCAAGGGTTTACCAAGAAAAAGCTGAATTGATGGAATATTAGAAACACTAAGAAACATAGTTGCAGAAGAGCAAAAGACCACAAATTATATCTGCCCTCAACGCTGAAAGATACGGTCAAAATTACGAGGAAAGAAAGAAAATGATTTGCTGCAAATTATATCTGCCCTCAATGCTGAAAGATACGGTCGAAATTACGAGAAATGAAATAGAAAATGATTTGCTGCAAATTATATCTGCCCTCAATACTGAAAGATACGGTCGAAATTACGAGGAAAGAAAGAAAATGATTTCCTGCAAATTATATCTGCCCTCAACGCTGAAAGATACGGTCGAAATTACGAGGAAAGAAAGAAAATGAAATAGAAAATGATTTGCTGCAAATTATAACTGCCCTCAATGCTGAAAGATATGGTCGAAATTACGAGGAAAGAAAGAAAATGAAATAGAAAATTATTTGCTAACAAAATGAAATGCAAGCAGGAGGAAAAAGACAATATCAACTGGACAAGCAGGATAATCAAGAGAGACTAGAAAAGCTCATGATTTGTGTCTGTCTATACATCAAGCAAATGTTCCCTGCTGAAGAAGAAAAAGTCTAACTATCCTGACAGGCAGCCCTTCAAAGAAAATGTTAACAGCAGCAAGATGGATACACTGGGCAGCAGATGCATACCAACATGCAGCAAGATGGATACACTGGGCAGCAGATGCATACCAACATGCAGCAAGATGGATACACTGGGCAGCAGATGCATACCAACATGCAGCAAGATGGATACACTGGGCAGCAGATGCATACCAACATGCAGCAAGATGGATACACTGGGCAGCAGATGCATACCAACATGCAGCAAGATGGATACACTGGGCAGCAGATGCATACCAACATGCAGCAAGATGGATACACTGGGCAGCAGATGCATACCAACATGCAGCAAGATGGATACACTGGGCAGCAGATGCATACCAACATGCAGCAAGATGGATACACTGGGCAGCAGATGCATACCAACATGCAGCAAGATGGATACACTGGGCAGCAGATGCATACCAACATGCAGCAAGATGGATACACTGGGCAGCAGATGCATACCAACATGCAGCAAGATGGATACACTGGGCAGCAGATGCATACCAACATGCAGCAAGATGGATACACTGGGCAGCAGATGCATACCAACATGCAGCAAGATGGATACACTGGGCAGCAGATGCATACCAACATGCAGCACAATTCACCAGGCAACCAAATATGGAGAAGAGGAAACATTCAAAAAAAGGCAATGCAGATGTTTGCTAATTAAAATTTAAAAAAATGTGCTCTGAGAAACACTTGATTATCGCTCCACCGATCATCAAAGCCTCAACATAACATCAGACCATAACATAATATATCATCAGATCTCAACATATCATAACATTAAACCTCAATATATCATCAGACCTCAACATATCATCAGGCCTCAACATAACATATCATCAGACCTCAACATATCATCAGGCCTCAACATAACATATCATCAAACCTCAACATAACATATCATCAAACCTCAACATAACATATCATCAAACCTCAACATAACATATCATCAGACCTCAACATAACATATCATCAAACCTCAACATAACATATCATCAGACCTCAATATAACATATCATCAGACCTCAACATAACATATCATCAGACCTCAACATAACATATCATCAGACCTCAATATAACATATCATCAGACCTCAACATAACATATCATCAGACCTCAACATATCATCAAACCTCAACATAGCATATCATCAGACTTCAACATAACATATCATCAGACCTCAATATAACATATCATCAGACCTCAATATAACATATCATCAGACCTCAACATGGACAACAATGTGAAGAATGATGATTATTAGTGAAACATTGAGTGCAGGCTGACAAACAAGAGACAATACCTAGTCTGGATCTTGTACCAGAGCCCCTGTTCCGCAGAGAAGAGTATCCAAAGACATCTTCATTAAACATGGCATCAGCATCTATTATAACTGACGGATGTTCATGGACTCCAGAGTCCAAAAGTGAAATGAGGTCATCAGGTACATAGGAATCTTGGCTGTCATCATCGTCACCCTCTCCCTCATCGTCACGGCTGAGTAAATTGTTAACTGCCATGTTGACATCTAGATTCTGTATCAGCAAAGACAAAACAAATGAAAAGATTACATTGAATTAGCACAAAGAAAAACAAAATATATGACGACTACAGTGAGGCATTTCTAGGTTCCTGATAACTATTTGCTGTCTGTTATCACAGGCACCTAGAGGTGGTTGAGAAGGGTCTTGTACAATGTAATTCACAGATGCTGACATGAGTAGTAAGTTGTCACTGACCACTTTCTGGCCAGGTGCTATTGGACTGTCAATGTATTCAGATTAACGGTCAGAAGAAGGTTGCCAGATTAGCAAACTATCAACTCAAACAGTAAAACATCAACTCAAACAGTAAACCATCAACTCAAACAGCAAACTATCAACTCAAATAGCAAACTATCAACTCAAACAGCAAACTATCAACTCAAACTATGATGAAGCCAGAACTTCCTAATCACATTTATCTGTGTGTGTGATTTATGACTAACAACATGAACGAACATGAAACAATCTAATGAGAACCCTACCAACAATTACAAAAAAGAATTCCTTACCGTTCTTTGAAGCTCTCTAATAATTAAGTTTCTAGATTTTCCTTGTAATACCACTTGGCACTGGAATTAATTCAAAGGAAAAACTGGGTATCAATTTCATTAACATGACACAAATAACAATATTAATAACAAAATACCATACATAAACCCGGTTAATTATGTTTCTACATACAAATTGTATCTCATCTGTCAATCAAATATCTCCTCATATAAACCTGGTTATGTTTCATATATCTTCCACATCATCATCAAATACCATGCCTGCTGGCGTAGGTGATCATGTCTCTCCACAACTCTCAATCTCAACAATTATTTATCATTTATGTTGTTGACCTTCTGCCAAGTCATTCCCTTAAGCTGTCTGGTATCTTTTCTTTTTGCTTCCCTCTATCTCTTCGTCCCTCAATTTTTCCAGTTGTCACAATATATTCCAGCTGTTCCCTTCTCATGACATGGCCAAAAAATTATGATTGTCCAAAAACAGTAAATTTTAAAAAAGCATGATGTAAAATACAAATTTATTTGGAGACAAGGATGTTCTAAAATAGGGGAGGAGACAATCATATTATGGCCAACCAATGAGAAGCGAGGAGCTGGAGTACATTGTGACAACTGGAAAAAAAACTGATGGAAAAAGAGATGGGAGAGAAATAAACCATTTATAGAAATGGCTTGACAGGATGTCAGCACAGAAAAGATAAACCATCATAATATAACCATCAGAACATATGTAGGACTATCAACACATATGTAGGTGATGTGGCCAGTGCCAAGCCAGACAGACCCAAAGAAACTGGCTCTTGGGTGAACCCTGAATCCATGTTGGAAACAAATGTTCCACCCAGATCAACCTGGCCAGCAGACAAATATTTTCAGATTGACTTTAACAAAAATACTCTCAACACCGATCTGATCTTAGTCACAAAACATCAAGCAACGACAAATAAAAGCAACAATATTTGTTAGAAATAAAGAAAACTCTCATAGAGACCTATTGTGACAGTAAAGTGATAGAAATGTCACATTATCAACTGACCTGGCTGATCAAATCTTCAGGTACTACAGAAGCTGGAACTAGAGGACGACCTCCAACTATGACCCCTGACCTTCGCCCTCCTCTGCTAACGTGCACTGCACGCTGCATTCGACTGAAACCAGCAGGCTGGTTGTTATTTGTACCTCCAGGAGCACTGCTTGTACTTCCTGTAGCAACAGCACTGGCTGCTGATCCCCCTCTGGTGACAGTTGTTGGGTTTGAGGCAACTGTTGACCATCGTCTGTGAAAGAAGAATTGTGATTAACCAAAATAAGCTTTAAAAACTGGACTATATTCTTGTTTAGCTCAAAGAATTGTGATTAACCAAAATTAGCTTTAAAAACTGGACTATAATCTTGTTCAGCTCAAAGAATTGTGATTAACCAAAATATCTTTAAAAATTGGACTATAATCTTGTTCAGCTCAAAGAATTGTGATTAACCAAAATTAGCTTTAAAAACTGGACTATAATCTTGTTCAGCTCAAAGAATTGTGATTAATCAAAATTAGCTTTAAAATCTGGACTATATTCTTGTTTAGCTCAAAGAATTGTGATTAACCAAAATTAGCTTTAAAAACTGGACTATATTCTTGTTTAGTTCAAAGAATTGTGATTAACCAAAATTAGCTTTAAAAACTGGACTATATTCTTGTTTAGTTCAAAGAATTGTGATTAACCAAAATTAGCTTTAAAAACTGGACTATATTCTTGTTTAGTTCAAAGAATTGTGATTAACCAAAATTAGCTTTAAAAACTGGACTATAATCTTGTTTAGCTCAAAGAATTGTGATTAACCAAAATTAGCTTTAAAAACTGGACTATAATCTTGTTTAGCTCAAAGAATTGTGATTAACCAAAGTTAGTATTTTTTAAAAAGTGGACTATTTTCTTGTTCAGCTGGTGATATTTATAAGCTTAGATTACAACTGAATTGTAAAAAATACTGCTTACAAATTCAACAAATTTGTAATCTACGGTTTGTTGTTCCCCACCTTGTTCCTTCGTAAATGTTCAAGCCAGTCACCCATAATGGCCAGATATGTGTTTTAAATAGGGGGTAGTGTGGGTGTGTGTGTCGTATAAAAGTAGTAGTTATTAATATCACTTTCTATTATTGTAATTTTTGTTGACATCAGCTCCCTGGCTTCACTGTTGTCCTGGCTGTTAACCTTCATTGCTTCAACTCTACCAAAGTGTTATCTCTCCAAAGATTTGTAACCAAAAAAATGTCAATAACTTCATCATTGTCCAAGTTACAGGGGTTAATTTTTTTTTAGTAGGAAATTTGATAAGATGATTGTAAAAATGTGATTTAAAATGAAGTTTTGTAATCTAGGGTAACAGCCATCAATGTTTATACATCAGGAAAGAACGATGCAACCAATTTGTTAAAATAAAAATGATTAAAATATTTCGATAAAACATGTCCTTCTTTCACTTTGGTGACATAGTGAGTCACATTATGTTGTGCAACCATTTTTGTTTGGCTGTGCTTTCCTAGCCTTGGCCTGCCTTCACTGTCAAGCTGGGTGAGTGCATTCACAATCACAAGACCCATAATGAAGTGGACTTTAACAGAGAGGGGCAGACCAAGAACAACCTGGTGTGCAAATAGACATGACTAATGTTAGTCACACTTGGGGCACTCCTACAAAGAATAACCAGTTTTGTGCTGCCATTCACAACATTGAGACCTCCGATTGTTGGATTGTAGTCAAGGTAACGAGACATAAGATACAAACATGAAACATTCTCAAATAAGCAAAGCATTCACTTGTATTCAATTCATGTATGTTCAGAGACTCATTGTTGCAATGTTTGCCTTATAACCAGAAGGTATCTGGCATGAACAAGCTTTTCCAGGGGCCCTGATCTCAAAATGATGAGATTAACTACACATTCGTATTTGAATGGCATTAATAGGTTCTATGTTCAAGTTAAGCCCATAAAAGAAACTGGCACTTTAAACCTGTAGGTCGTATGCTGTAGCCTGGGACAAATTTCAAAATGAAAACTAAATTCTCCACCATCTTGTACAGTAATTAACCATCTTTGTGAGATTAACGAGGAGTTAACATATAGTGCTGGGATTTTCTTGTGTATCAGGTAAGAGATCAAAAGTATGGACACTCTTGGTTTGAGTGGTTTACCGATAAGACATCACCCTCTGCACAAGATGGTAATTTTTTCAAAAACCAAATCTGTGGTTTCTTCTAGGCTTTACACTCCCCTGGTCTCTGAGTAGTGAGATGTGATGTCTAACTCTCTCAGCTAACTGCAAAAAAAAAAAACAGGAAGACCAGCGTACATTTTGAGCATATTAAAGGACCCTTGGCCTTGGAAAGTGAAAAGAGCTGGCTAAAATGGCCACTGTCTGGGCAAAAATTTATAGTAAAAAAATATCAACCAAAAACATCAAAACTCACAACAAGAAAATAAGGAGAATACCTCTCATGTTGGAGAGGAGAATATCTGCCGGTACGGTTAGGGACACCTGAGCATATGACTGCTGGCGTGAAAAAAAGTGATCACACAAAATTCAGTTCCTCTGGACTTCGCTTGAAATGGCGCACGCAAACATACATAATGGACAGTGAGTATGGCTAACACAAAGATAAAGCGAGGACACAGATAATTTACCCAGTAGCTGTGGATTGGGCAGCAGCAGAGCCCAGGGCATCAGAAACCAACACAATTGGGCTCTCCATCACAACCGTGCCACTACGAGCTGTTGTTGATGTACGCTCAAGTTTCTCCAATTTGCTGGGTTTTCTGTAGGTATATGAACAAATCAAAGCAAGTCTCCATTAGTCGCACATATCTACGTCAATTGTGATGTTTCAATCAATAGTTTTTTTTATTGTCAGCATGTACTTCTATGCAGACTTTTTAAAGTCAATCTTAATAAGAAATTGGGGAAAGTCAATCTTAACTCTTTTTATTGCAGCAACAGAAGAGATTTCAAAGACAAAATTGTTCAAGGTTTTAACAATCAATCTACATATTTATCTAACACATAATTTATTATATATGAAGTTTTAGTTAATTAATTAGAATTAAATGTCATCAATACCAAGGTATAAGACAGGTAACAACTAATACGGTTTGATGATGATATACACTAATCAGTGCAAAATAAAGACAAGTGGAACAATATTAAAACAGGTAAATTAATTTAAATATTTGGGAACTTTGTTAACCTCAGACGGAAGATGTACAAAAGAGGTGAGATGCAGAATGGCTGAGGCAAAAGCAGCCTTCCAAAAAATGAGGAAGATACTATGCAATCCATTTTTGACAATAGAAACAAGAAAAAGAGTTCTTAAATGTTATGTAGAGCTAGTCTTAACATATTGATGTGAATCATGGGCAATAGGACAACAGGCATGAAAATCACCGGAGTCTGTAGAAATGTGGTTTTACAGAAGAATGTTGAGAATACCATGGACAGGTAAGAAGAGTAATGAAGATGTTCTGAAAGAGGTCAATGCAAAAAGAGAGCTAATTTCCAATATTAGGAAGAAACAATCATCATTTTTTGGCCATGTAATGAGAAGAGAACAACTGAAATATATTGTAACAACTGGAAAAATTGAGGGACGAAGAGATAGAGGGAAGCAAAGAGAAAAAATACCAGACAGAGAATGGCTTGGCAAAAGGTCAACAACAGAAATGATAAATAACTGTTGAGATTGAAAGTTGTGGAGAGACATGATCGCCTATGCCAGCAGGCCTGGTACTTGATGATACACTAATCAAATAGAGAGTGACGCAGTATGCAACTAAACGTACGTGACGACCAAAATTGACATGACGCACAAAAACATACGGAAAAGGTTAATAAGAAACTTTTAAAAGTAAATCTTAATAAGTTTGAAGAAATAGGTACCAAAGTAGCACATTGGGAAGGTGAGGAATGCTGCCTCACATCGTGAGTTTTGATGCTTGAAGCAACACAATCTAGAAGTCTCAGAGCACTTCTGGATAGGTGGCCGGGCACATATAAGTGTAAAAAAGTTAAGTAAGCCCGTCACGCCAAGTGGCGTATAGGGAATATGGTGTTAGTGACCATAAATTTTACAGACCTTTGGCACATGATTTTTGAGGTAATGTGGTTGGTATTACGCCCGCACTGCTTTACTTTCACAGAAAAAAAATCCGGTACTCAAAGGCTGGGTGAACTGGAAGCCGTCGTTGGGATTGAACCCTACCTCTTGTCCTTTGTAGTCCAGTTCACTAACCACTGAGCTATCATGTCTCCCGCCAGGCACATATAATGGTGAAAATTCACGTACTAAGACACTCAAGTCTCGTACTTTATCTTTACAGATAACAAATCACTTCCCAGTGCAAAGCCAACACCTGGTACCACTCCACTTCAATCAATGGTCAGATGATTAAAGCACTACCTCAGTGCACAGATGCCAAAACCATGTTGACTTTGTGGACAGATGAATGCGATCGGACTACCAGTCTCCACAAACAAGTCCAGACCAGAAAGAATCATTTGAAAAGACACTTCAGCATAAATGCCCCTTGTCATGAACCTGATTCGACTAACAGCACAAGGAATTAAAGTGATCAGCAACTCATAACTGACTGTTTCAGGTATAAGTGAAGGCAAAGCGTATCAATATCCTAATCTACCTCACCATATCAGGTCTAGAAATAGAATAACTAATCTGACCCAGAGAGTAGAGATCAAAGAGGGAAGACTAGCCAGTACTCATAAATACTGTGCTGATATTTAAATATGACAGCTTCAAGCTGGTCCTGGGTGGTTTAGAGGTAGGACCTCAGCCTCTAGACAAGAAGGTCCCAGGTATAATCCCCACCACAAGTGGCAAAAAATTTGTTTTAATTGAATCAGTGATTTCTTTGTGGCCTTACCCTTCCCTGGTCTCTGGTTAGTGAAATCTAAAGTCTGGCCCTCTTGGAAAACTGCGAAATAAACATGAGGTTCTCTGTGCGCTCAGGCACATTAAAGAACACTTGGCAGTTTAAAATCTAAAATGGTAGGCTAAAATTGGCTGCTGTCGGGGCAAAAATTGTAAACCAAATTTATTCATCCATGCCAAAGATGGATGTGGCAGGCCTAAAGGTGCAGATATTGTTGCATTGCCATAAACTAGTGACACCATGCCAATGATGGATGTGGCAGGCCTAAAGGTGCAGATATCGTTGCATTGCCATAAACTAGTGACACCATGCCAAAGATGGATGTGGCAGGCCTAAAGGTGCAGATATTGTTGTATTGCCATAAACTAGTGACACAACTCATCCATGCCAATGATGGATGTGGCAGGCCTAAAGGTGCAGATATCGTTGCATTGCCATAAACTAGTGACACAACTCATCCATGCCAATGATGGATGTGGCAGGCCTAAAGGTGCAGATATCGTTGCATTGCCATAAACTAGTGACACAACTCATCCATGCCAATGATGGATGTGGCAGGCCTAAAGGTGCAGATATTGTTGTATTGCCATAAACTAGTGACACAACTCATCCATGCCAATGATGGATGTGGCAGGCCTAAAGGTGCAGATATCGTTGCATTGCCATAAACTAGTGACACAACTCATCCATGCCAATGATGGATGTGGCAGGCCTAAAGGTGCAGATATCGTTGCATTGCCATAAACTAGTGACACCATGCCAATGATGGATGTGGCAGGCCTAAAGGTGCAGATATCGTTGCATTGCCATAAACTAGTGACACAACTCATCCATGCCAATGATGGATGTGGTGGGCCTAAAGGTGCAGATATCGTTGCATTGCCATAAACTAGTGACACAACTCATCCATGCCAATGATGGATGTGGTGGGCCTAAAGGTGCAGATATCGTTGCATTGCCATAAACTAGTGATACAACTCATCCATGCCAAAGATGGATGTGGCAGGCCTAAAGGTGCAGATGTTGCATTGCCATAAACTAGTGACACAACTCATCCATGCCAAAGATGGATGTGGTGGGCCTAAAGGTGCAGATATCGTTGCATTGCCATAAACTAGTGACACAACTCATCCATGCCTATGATGGATGTGGTGGGCCTAAAGGTGCAGATATCGTTGCATTGCCATAAACTAGTGACACCATGCCAAAGATGGATGTGGCAGACCTAAAGGCGCAGATATCGTTGCATTGCCATAAACTAGTGACACCATGCCAAAGATTGATGTGGCAGGCATAAAGGCGCAGATATTGTTGTATTGCCATAAACTAGCAACACAACTCATCCATGCCAAAGATGGAAGTGGTGGACCTAAAGGTGCAGATATCGTTGCATTGCCATAAACTAGCGATACAACTTATCCATGCCAAAGATGGATGTGGTGGGCCTAAAGGTGCAGATATTGTTGTATTGCCATAAACTAGCAGCACAACTCATCCATGCCAAAGACAGATGTGGCAGGCCTAAAGGTGCAGATATTGTTGTATTGCCATAAACTAATGACACAACTCATCCATGCCAAAGATTGATGTGGCAGGCCTAAAGACACAGATATTGTTGCATTGCTGTAAACTAGCGATACAATAAGAAAACTATCAAACAAGGCGTATCCACGTACCAAAGAGCTGATTGACTGGAGTTGGCCAGTCTATAATGTGGAAACGGGTTCTGGGCTGTACAACTGAATGAGTTCATGTGAATCTAGATCATCCACGACATTGACTTTCAGTGACAAAATCAAGAACGGAGGTATCTTCTTGACTTTCCAACCAGATGACAGAATCAAGATCTGGAGGGCATGAGCATACCTGAAGATTAGTGCAGATAAAAAGCATCCATTGCACCATGAGCTAAACACAGGAAAAGGTGCCAGGCTAAAGAGAGGCAAATCATGGGTGGGCCAAGCAGAAGATGTCATCAAACAGGTCTGTGGGCTTACCAATATCAACGATGATGAGGAGTGAATACCAGTGCCCCTATGTTATTCAAAGGGACATTCTCATGCATTGTCACATTGGACAGGAAATGTAGGGAACAGAACTCAGTCGTGGTCAATGTGAAGGTCAATGGTCTCATCTGGGATAACACCGATGAGAATGATACAGACGGATCTGTAATATGACACGAAAGGAGTCGTGGGCATTTACAGCATACTCAGCAGGCAGTATAGTCAAGGAAGACAGTGGTGCATACGTTATGACCACGAGTAGCATGACGATGGAGGTGATGGCAGTGACCAGGGCATTCATCTGGTTAGAGTCACAAGACTACACTCACGCCCTCATACTGAGTGATTAAATGAGCATGATAAAAAAAAGACTACACTCATGCCCTCATACTGAGTGATTCAATGAGCATAATAAAAAAAAGTGGAGGCGGGCTCTGTACGCATGCAATGGGTAGATTTAATGCAGAAGTCAAAAATATGTATGGTCACCTTTGTCTACATCCCAGGACATGAGGCAGTATGAGGAAATAAAAGAGGGAACAGGTTGACAAGCTGCGCTATCATTGATCAGTCAACCAATGGATCAGGCGGACATCATCAATGCCTTCCAAGATGTAAGGAAGGGCACAGGACTTTGACAACCATGAGTCCACATCACTCCTTCGGATGAAAGAGATGGGAGTTACGATGGGCACAACCAGAAACGAGAAACTTAGTGGGTATGTAAGAAGACTTATCAACCAACACAGAACTTGAGTCATCAGTCACAGGACACTGCAAGACTTGCTAAGGAGGGGATCTGAGCACCTATGGACATTTTTGGAGTGCAATGATGATGACCTGCAAATAACTCAATAACAATAGTAACACAACTCATCCTTGCCAAAGATGGATGTGTCAGGCCGAAAGGCGCAGATGTCACTGCATTGCTGTAAACTAGCGATACAACTCATCTTTGCACACTTAATGGCTGAATGCTAGGAAGAGAAGAAGCAGGTCCCAGCACAGCACATCAATACAGAGTTTATGTTTTCTCAAGGGTGGATAATGAATAAGAAATAAGAGAAAAAATATCATGTCCAATGTTAAAAGAATGAATAGCTAGTTTATAATATACTTACGGCTTGGTGTCAGATTTGCTAAGGTCAAGTCTCTCTGTGGCAATGTAATATGGGACTCTGCAGACTCTTCCATCCTGGAACAACAAGAACACATTTAGAGAATGACTGGGACAAAGAACAACAAGAACACCTTTAGTGACAAAGTACATGAACACATTTAGAGAAGGATTGGAACAAAGTACAAGAACACATTTAGAGAATGGCTGGAACAAAGAACAACAAGAACACATTTAGAGAATGACTGGGACAAAGAACAACAAGAACACCTTTAGTGACAAAGTACAAGAACACATTTAGAGAAGGATTGGAACAAAGTACAAGAACAAATTTAGAGAATGACTGGGACAAAGAACAGCAAGAACACATTTAGAGAATGACTGGGACAAAGAACAACAAGAAGACAATTAGAGAATGACTGGGACAAAGAACAACAAGAAGACAATTAGAGAATGACTGGGACAAAGAACAACAAGAAGACAATTAGAGAATGACTGGGACAAACTAGAAGAACACATTTAGAGAATGGCTGGGACAAAGAACAACAAGAAGACAATTAGAGAATGACTGGGACAAAGTACAAGAACACATTTAGAGAATGGCTGGGACAAAGAACAAATTTAGAGAATGGCTGGGACAAAGAACAACAAGAACATTTATTTTGCTCAATGTAAAAAAGTTGGTATTTAATCAATTGTAGGAATGTTAATATGTATATGTTATATATGCTGTACATTCTTCTTCTACTGCTGTGATCATGGCTCATTCAGACTAGGACTCCGGACTCTCTTATGCAGGCAGCTGTCTGTTTCAGTGATTCGGTTGCCCCATATAGTTTCTCTTCCAGGGTGGTGGGTGTGGACCACATTGTCCTCCTCAGGTCTGTATACTGGAACAATCCTGTAGAATGTGTTTTGTTGTCATGATATCCAGGGTACAGTGGCATTGGCTGTTAGTTCCTATTTTGAGTTTGGTGAATATTGTGGTTTCTCATTCTGTTGTGGCCAGTGCATAGGCAAAGTATGATGATTTGATCTTTCCTTGATAGTTGGAGGTGTACATCCCTCTCATTATAGTTAGGGTGTTTCTTTTTTCATGGTACTGGTCTTTGATGATGGATTTGGCTTCATCATAGCTGACCAGATGGTTCTCTTGTGGTAATCTCCCTCCCTCCTTAGCCAATTTGTCTGTGAATTCGTTTCCTTGTATGTTACAGTGTGATGGTATCCACTGGAAGACCACACTGTGGAAGTTATTGCACAGTTGATCGAGGGTTGTTCCTTGGTCATCTAGTTTGCTGTTCCTGGGGGGTTTTAGAGCTGTTAGGACTGACAGTGCATCAGTCAGTATCACCAGTTTCCTGTGCACGTTACTTTATATTTATATATATATATATATGTATATATATAATAAAGAAAAGACGATGGTCATATGTTGGACATGTGATGAGGAGAGATAATAACTGAATAGCAAAGCAGGCCCTCATGTGGGAAACAACAGGTAAGAGGAAGACCCAGAGAGACACTGAGAAGAACATTGATGAGAGAGGCAAGAGCAGCAGGAATCGGCTCCCTCAATGAAATAGAGCTGCTTGCACAGAACAGAGACAAATGGCTAGATTTGACTTAAATATCTTTAAAAGAATTGAAGACTGCTAGAAGAAAAATTCAGATAAGAGAGGGAGTATCTTGGTCTACACCCTATGGGCCGGCTATGGCTCGAAAGGTCAATAGATAAATAGATAGATATGAGATCTTTGATGTCTTGACAGATTGTTGACAGCAAGCAATAATGATAAGTCAGTAGTTTTTTGTAGTAATTTGATATCAGCACACTACCTCAAAAGATGCTGTACCAAATTTTTTTCTCCATGTGCTACGATCTGCAGCCAGATTTTCCCAGTTTCTCTCACTGACAGAGAATTCCCTCAAAGAAGCCCTGCAAACATCCGTGTATCTCAGCATTGGTCTGCCCTTTGGTCTCTTTCCGTTCTTAAGTTCGCAATATAATATTTGTTTGGGAATACAAAAGTTTGCCATTCTTCTTACATAACCCAGCCACCTTAGTCTAATTTTTTATTCTAGCAGTTTTCAATCCTTGTAAAGATATTTTATCAAATCTTGCCATTTGTCTCTGTTCTGTGCAAGCAACTCTATCTCACTGAGGGAGCAGATTCCTGTTGCTTTTGTCTCTCTGATCAATGTTCTCAGTGTCTCTCTGGGTCAGCCTCTTTTCCTCTTACCTGTTATTTCCCACATGATGGCTTGCTTTGCTATTCGGTTATCTCTTCTCATCACATGTCCAACACATGACCATTATCTTTTTTTGATTACTGAAGATAGTGGTTGACTGGCGATTTCTCTAATTTCCTCGTTTGTTTTGAATTTGTTCCACACTATACCAAGTATTTTCCCTAGGCATCTATTTTCAAAAGCATTCAACTTTGAATCTATGTATCTTGTTGTTTTCTAGCTCTCACATGCATACATAAGGGTTGATAGTATGTTTGATTTGAATAGTCTAAGTTTTGTGTTTGTGCTGATGAGTTTTGATTTCCACAACTTTTCAAGCCTTCTGAAAGACATTGCTGCTTTAGCTATTCTGATTCTAATTTCTTTACTTGTATCCCCTTCCCAATCAATGGGGCTACCAAGATAGATAAAGTGATAGATCTCTTCCTCTGGTTTGTTTTCCATGTATATTTTGTCATCTGTTGGAACTAAGCTTTTCATGATTAATCTCAAGCCCAATTTTGCTGGCTATTGATGACAGTTCATTTGTGTTTTCCTGCATCATTTTTATCTGACTGCTGATGAGGACTATGTCATCAGCAAAGTCAAGGTCCTCCAAATGGTCTTCTTGTATCCATTCGATGCCTTTGTTACCAGTGCAGCATTTCTTCATTATGAAGTCCATAACAACTCAAAAAACAAGGGCGGTAAGATACATCCTTGTTTAACCCCAGTTTCTATTGGAAAACTCAGTCCTTCCTCTGTACGAACTGCACATGTGTCGCCATCATAGATATCTTTGATAATATTTATGAATTTTTATGGTAAGCCACACTGCTTCAGAATTTTCCACAAAGAATCTCTGTTGAATGCTTTTTTTGAAGTCAAAGAAGTTAAGTACAAAAGGTTTTTGCTTTTCAATATGTTTCTCCAATATAAGTCATAAAGTAAAAACGTGGTCATGGCAGCTTCTCCCTTTTCTAAACCCAGCCTGTTCTTCACGCATTACTGTATCTATTGTACATATACTGTAGGTAAAACGATAACATGACAGAACAAACAACTGACCTCCCTAAGTAGAGCAATATGACTTGGTCCAACTGCACATTGAGTGATGGCAATATTATTAAGTGAGTTCAGAGCTGGGGGAGCAATGAATCCATAACGGGTGAATCTTTCTGAGACCTCCCGCAATCTGAAAATATAGAATAGGTAGGATGATAGCAGAAACATTATTTGTTCAATAAGGGAAACTGGTTGATCTCGAGGCAAGACGCCGGCCTCAAGACAGAGAGGTCGTGGGTTCAAATCCTGGCTACACCAGTTGGGATTTTTATTACCAATTTCTCTCTGCGGCAACCACCCCTGGTCTCAGCAGCATGAGTACCTCTGAAGTCTTGAGTTGTCTGCCTGTGTGGCGAGGGTCCCCTGTGCACACGGCTGCCAGGGAAAAATGGATTAACACGCAAAATTCAGTTCCTAGTCTCAAGGGAGTTCATCAGAGGTAAAAGCTGGCGAACAAAAAAAATGTGTTCAATAACTGCTGACCACTCATCTAGTCCTATCTTTCAAGCATTTTAACGGGGTATGCTCCCTTTCCCTGATGATGTTACGGAAGTTAGAACAGGCTCATGATGTATGTGTGAGGATATTCGGGTGTAAAAGGGAATGAACTAGCAGACAGACTCATTGGTTCAGCTGTTACAGAGAATGTATAAGTAATGGACTGGGCTGACATTCTCAGTGCTCTTAAGGAGGCAAGATAAATCTGACAAGGAAAGTGAATCTATAATATTAAACAGAGAATAGGGACAGTAGGGATGACTTCAAGACAAGAGCAGGAAGCTGGTCAATCAAGATAGAACTGGGGTTATCAGGTGCTTCATGTTGAAGAATATATTGAGGGGATCTGACTTCTTATGGAGTTGTCCATGTGTCATGATCTATTAACTACTTTGTGAGTTTGTTCTATATAAACTAAACTTGACATTTTTTAACTGCTTTTTGTACCCTATTTTTAATTGTCAATTTTGTATTTTTATAATGGCATTAATGAGCCTCAGTCTTTGAGTTTAAGAACCAACGCAGTTTCTTTCACAATAAAATTGTCAAAATATGCCTCAGTATCACGTCACACTTTCCTCTCATATCACTTGCTTGCGCCTAATTTTTAATTACAAGAATTATATATATATATATAGAAACATATTGTCCTTTTGAGCCGAAGATGGCACATAGGGCGGAAATTCTATACTCTTACGTCTGACAATCTTTCAAATGTCAGACCACGCACTGAGTCTACATTGTGTTTCACCACATGACTCTGTTCTTGGCGAGTTGCTCAATCTCAGCAAGGAAGCTAATGTCTGCTGTTGTTGACTCTCATTGTATGTTCTTTTTCATGTTTCTATAAGTCTGCCTTTTTTTTCTTTTACCCTCTGGTTCCCATTTGAGGGCCTGCTTTGAGATTCGTTTGTTGTCTCTTCTCACATAACCAACATATGACCACCTTCTTCTCATGATTATAGTTGACATTTTTTTATGCTTTGTCATTTCTTTTGTTTCTACACTAGTCTTGAACTCATTCCATGGTATACAAATTATGTTCCTCATACATTAGTCTTCAGATACATCCAATTTATTTTCTATTTCTTTAGTTGTTTTCCAACTCTCTCATACATAAGTAAGGCTGGATAATACATTGGATATGAAAATCCTGAGCTTTGTTTTTGTGCTTAGTCATTTTGATTTCCATATTTTATCACATGGTTTCTGAAAGTCATTGCTGCCTTTTATGAATAAAATAGCAACAGGGAAATATTGTCACAATTATGATGCAGAAATACAAGCAATAAAGTTGGCAATAGAAAAACTGCTGAACAGTAATCTTAGCCCACAGCCTGTAGTGTTACTACCATCCAATTACCACATCTGCAGACCTTAATGACTGAACTCTGCAAGCACCACAGGGTTGCCCTGCAGTGGATGTGGAATACCAGGAAATGAGAAAGCAGATCAGTTGGCAAAGGAAGGTTCAAAAGGCACACAACTAGATACACCAGTTACATGCCATCATAAGAAACAGATAATCAAATCAATCAGAGGACCACAAGCCCCAAATCAGGATGCCTTTCATAATATGAATAGATATGAACAAGTTATCATTATACGCCTCAGAACAGGAAACAATCGACTCCATAGTCACATGTATACAAAATTCAAGATCGGCACCTCAACTACTTGTACATGTGGTCAGGCGCCAGACTGCTGAACAGATACTTCAAGACTGCACTGAATATAGTAGACTGAGGAAAATCCATTGGCCCATAGATACAACACTACAGACAAAACTATATGGGCCACTGCAAGAATTACAAAAGACAGTAACATTTATACAGGAAACAACATTGCAGATATAGACAATACTTCAGGCGAACGAAAGATAGATAGATAGATTGCTGCCTTTGCTATTGATTCTAATCTGCCTCCTTGTGCTCCCTCCTGATCTATGCAGCTTCCAAGATATACAGAGTGATCAACTTCTTGATCTAGGCAGCTTCCAAGATATACAGAGTGATCTTCTTGATCTATGCAGCTTCCAATATATACAAAGTGATCAACTTCTTGATCTATGCAGCTTCCAAGATATACAAAGTGATCTACTTCTTGATCTAGGCAGCTTCCAAGATATACAAAGTGATCTACTTCTTGATCTATGCAACTTCCAAGATATACAAAGTGATCTACTTCTTGATCTATGCAGCTTCTAATATATATAAAGTGATCTACTTCGTGATCTATGCAGCTTCCAATATATACAAAGTGATCTATTTCTTGATCTATGCAGCTTCCAATATATACAAAGTGATCTACTTATTGATCTATGCAGCTTCCAATATATACAAAGTGATCTACTTCTTCCACTGCTTTTCCTTCAAGGTATATTTTTTTCTTTCGGATGAACTTTATTTTTCATGACTTTTGTCTTTTCTTGGTTGATCTCAAGTCCAATTTTCCTAGCCATTGATGACATGGCATTTGTTTTTTCTCGCATCATGTTCACATTGCTAATGATAAAGACTATGTCGTCCACAAAATCAAGGTCCTCCAATTAAGATCCAAGTGTCCATCCAATGCATGTGTCACCTGTACAGTACTTCTGTATAATGAAGTCGTAGACGATTCCAAATAACAAGGGGAGATAAAATACATCCTTGTTTCACTTTGGTATCAATCTGGAACCATTCACTCAGTCCTGCCTCTGTGCCAATAGCACATGAGAAGCCATCGTACAGATTTGTTATGATCTCAACAATTTTTGGTGGTATTCCATATTGTCTGAGTATGTTCCTCAATGATGCTCTATGTATGTCCCACAATGAGTCTATATGTATGTTCCACAATGATGCTCTATGCATGTCCCACAATGAGTCTATATGTATGTCCCACAATGATGCTCTATGTATGTCCCACAATGAGTCTGTATGTATGTCCCACAATGATGCTCTATGTATGTCCCACAATGAGTCTATATGTATGTCCCACAATGAGTCTGTATGTATGTCCCACAATGATGCTCTATGTATGTCCCACAATGAGTCTATATGTATGTCCCATAATGATGCTCTATGTATGTCCCACAATGAGTCTATATGTATGTCCCACAATGATGCTCTATGTATGTCCCACAATGAGTCTGTATGTCTGTTCCACAATGAGTCTGTATGTCTGTTCCACAATGAGTATGTATGTCTGTTCCACAATGAGTCTGTATGTCTGTTCCACAATGAGTCTGTATGTCTGTTCCACAATGAGTCTGTATGTATGTTCCACAATGAGTCTGTATGTATGTTCCACAATGAGTCTATATGTATGTTCCACATTGAGTTTCTATGTATGTGCCACAATGAGTCTCTATATATGTCCCACAATGAGTCTCAATGTATGTTCCACATTGGATCTCTATGTATGTTCCACAATGAATCTCTATGTTTGCTGTCAAAAGCCTTTTTGAAATCAATGAAATTATGAAGAAATGGTCTCTGTTTTTCTCTTTGTTATTCTAGTATCGTTTTTACGGTGAAAATATTATCACGGCAGCTTCTTCCTTTTCTAAATCCTGCTTGATCGTCACATATAACAGTGTCTACAGTATCTTTAATTCTGTTCATGATGATCTTACATAATGCTTTAGAGGCAACTGATAGAAGAGTCATGCTTCTCCAGTTGTTACAATCCTTAAGATTGTCCTTTTTGGGAATTTTGACAATTATATCTCTTTTCCACTGTGTTCTTTTTTCCACATTTCTGCCGGTATTTTAAGTTATGGTTATCCATTGCTTATAGCATCTTGAATGTTATGTCATCTTGACCAGCAGCCTTGTTGTTAGCCATGAGCTTTACAGCCTTCTCTACTTAATTCAATGTGAGGTTATCTAAATGTTTATTTAACTGTGAGGTCGGTGTGTTGGCTGTCAAATCTATTAAATGCCTTGGTATTGGGTGATGAAGGATTTTCTTAAATTCACCTCAGCCCATCGTGACTTTATTTCTTCACTTGATGTTAATAAGGTTCCATATTTGTTCATAACGGGTGCCCCACTAGATGTAAAAGTGTTTGTTAGCCTCTTCTGTAGATTATAAAGAGTTTTACTATCACCCATGATTTCTGCTCTCTCCACCTTTATTGCCCAGTTATCTATATAGGTTCTCTTGTCTCTTCTTGCTCAACTTTTTACTTTGTTGTCTAGTTCTTTATATGTTGCTTTTGTCAGGTCTTGTCCAAGATATGTCTTTACAGCCATCATATATAGCTGTCTTTGCTTCGCTCCTTTCTTGTATGTACTTCCATGTAATATCAGAAATCCATGCCTTTTTTCTATTTTCTTAAACCCAGTACTTGATCCTGTCGATGACATTAGAGCTGTGCTGTGGAGTTCCCACATTCCATCAATAGTCTTCTCATCTAGTTTGATCCTGCCGATGACATTAGAGCTGTGCTGAGGAGTTCCCACATTCCATCAATAGTCTTCTCATCTAGTTTGATCCTGCCGATGACATTAGAGCTGTGCTGTGGAGTTCCCACATTCCATTAATAGTCTTCTCATCTAGTTTGCCAAGCACTGTATATATATAGCTGTTGTTGAGCTCCAGGTTAAAGTTTCCTTTAATGTTCTCATCTTTCAATTTGTGGCAGTCTATTTCTGAGACTTACATTTTTTTTTTTTTTTTTCAGTTTTAATTTTATCTTTCCAAAGCATAAACTATGATCACTGTTAACATCCGCCCCTCTATATGCTCTTACGTCTTTCAAAGATGATCTAAATTGCTTTATAATATACAGATTATCAATCTGGTTGTTGGTCTTATCAGGAGATAACCAAAAGTTGTTTTGAGTATCTCTTTGTGTAAGAATAATGCCCCACCTATAATCAAACCTGTTAAAAATAATTAAATAAATCTTTCTCCATTTTGGCTTGCATTATTAACTCCTTTCTCCATTTTGGTTTGTTGTATTAACTCCATCTTTCCCCATTGCCCTGTCAGCTCTCATGTTGTCTAATGTCTTTTCCTACTCTGGTATTGAAGTCAGCCATTATAATGTCCTGTATTTTACTTACAAATTGTTGAAGATGATGGTAAAACTCATCTTCTGCTCCATTTGTAATGAGGGAAGTAAAGAATAGTGACACTGTGACCTTCCAGGCATGTCGTAAGAGGCGACTAAGAAGATTGATCGATGGCTTGACAAACTGTCATTGTAAAAAGTATATATATAATGCTATATATATATAGCTGTCATTGTAAAAAGTATATATATATATATATATATATATATATATATATATATATATATATATATATATATATATATATTCCTGTGTTTTACCGGGGCCTCATTATGAGGGAAGTAAAGAATAGTGACACTGTGACCTTCCAGGCATGTCGTAAGAGGCGACTAAGGAGGTTGATCGATGTCTTGACAAGCTGTCATTGTAAAAAGTATTGTTATGGAAACAGCGCCATATATTTTAGAGCAGTGATCTCTGAAATATGTGCCACTTTGGCACGCAAGGTTTCTGTTTTTGAGATTGTGGTTCTGACCTGTGTGCTGTCTTCGGCTCGAAAGGACAATAGATAGATAAATATATATATATATATATATATATATATGTATATATATATATATATATGTATATATATATATGTATATATATATATATATATGTGTATATATATATATATATATAAGCATGTGGTTTTTTTTTCAATAATATTTTAGTTGAGTAAAAAGCCTCTCTTCTTCTTCTAGCTTGAAGTTGAAGGGGTAAAAAGAATTTCAATCGGTAAAGTAATTATAATTTTTGTTACACATTTAATGACATGACATTTCTCAAGTGCCAGCTTTTAAATTTACATTAGACATCATATCTTATCTAATTTTCTTAACATTTGATTGAAATTTTAAAAATTCCATCCGCCTAGTTGTACATTTGTATTGATTGTATTAACAAGTCAAGTTGTATTGAGCCGTTAAAACTGTAAGTTTAAGAAACTCAAAGTATTATTATTAATAATAGTCGCTTAACCATGCATTTGCTTCTAAGTTAAATCATCACAGAATCATTACATTTATTTATATATATGTAATTAAAACACCATCATCATCATAATATGCCATACCATGTCCTTCCACAATCATCTATCTACGGTGCATCGTATCAGCTCTGATGTTGACTGTTTTCCATGCCATGACACCAAGTTTAAAAAAAAAAAAAAAAAAAAAGAGTAAAGTATACCCGTCATGTCAAGTGGCGTATAGGGAATATGGTGTTAGTGACCATAAATTTTACAGACCTTCGGCACATGATTTTTGGGGTAATATGGTCGGTATTACGGTAACGTCCGTACCGCTTTACCTTCCCAGAAAAAATCTGGTACCCATTAAAGGCTGGGTGAACCGGAAGCTGTCGATTGGCCGGTTGGGATCGAACCCTACCTCTTGTCCTTTTGTAGTCCAGTTCACAAACCACTGAGCTATCGTGGCTCTCATGACATCCAAGCTATCCAATATTTTCTCTCTTTGTCGTCCGCGATCTCTCTTTCCTTTTGTTGGCCTCTGAGAATTTCTTCATTGGTCTTTTTAGCTGTCCAGGGAACCCATATTAAAACTAAAACAATTAAAACAACCGAAGTAATAAATAATTAAATATGATAATGATTCAGGAACGAATGACTAACAAACCTAAAGTCTATTATGATTATGAGAATCAGTTTACTCTGGTCAGTCAAGTTTACTTACTACACACTCTCAGAGCTCTAACATTTGCAGACTTAGACTTTACCTTTACCTAATTTTTGAAATTGAATTAGTGAATTATATTATTAGTAGGTTTCTAAACTTTCTTACTCGAGTTAATCGTTACACTGTGGACTGTGTAAGTGTTAGTGTAGTCGGTCAGTGTAAATTTGTAAATAGAAAAGAAAAACATCAGCAATTAAATTAATAAAGTATTTAAAAAGTAAGCAACAAGACGACAAAGTAAAGAACAGTAACGAATATTCTAGTAAAGAAAAAAAAAAGCGAAAATACTACAACAAAAAATACTAGCTATCACACACTAGTCACAGAGAGTAGAACCTTCGATAATGAATGAGAACGACTAGAAACCGTCGCTCCAACGGTCGGCACCATCTTTTTTATCGAAAACTACTTTCTTAGCCACAAGAACAATCAAAACGAATTGACGTAAACTACGTACTTATCAATAAGTTGGTCGTCATTCCCTGGCAAAGGCTGAACAACAAAATGTAAAGATGTCATTGTATAGAACTGTCTGTGTGGACAGACACAGCTAGAAGTATCGACAAGTCTACTCAAAGAAGTTCTCTTCACAAACTCAACATTAGACACGGCACATACGCCATATTGGGAGCTGTCATGGCCCGCATCAAATAATCTCTTCTTTCTCATTGGCTAGAAATTAAAATGGATGACTAAAATGAATGAAAATGCGCATTTTTCTAACATTCCATGCTCGAAAGTTCTAATTATTTCCTATTGTTTTCATTGTTAGTTGCTGCATTCAAATTGCCCCCTTAGTGAAAATAAAATATTATTTTTTTGTTTTTGTTTTTTTTTTTACTTAGCGTGTTTTGTTGAATTGCACAGTGTTTTTCACCTTGCGGTCCACTGCATATACAATATAGTCTCAGCTTGCATTCGAAATGTATTTGAGACTGGAGAAGCATATAATTTAATTAGACTAAAGTAGTGGAGGGGGAATGTTGCCATTAATGACCATCTGGCCCCGTATTGTAAAGCAAAAATTTAACATCATGAGAACTTGTAGGTTTAATGTCTTCCGTCATCGTTGCGGAGACGGCAGACGATTATGACGATTATATAAACAGTTTTTTTTTTTTTAAGATCATTTTTGGAGAGAATGTCCACCATCTGGTGTGGGCACTGACGTTGCGCTATTATATGGCTTTGAAACATGGAGAACAAAAATTACAATCATGAAGATAGAGACCTTCTTTAATGGATGTTTGCGCCGAATAAACGGATGGAAATGGCAGGACAAAAGCACTAACATAGAATTATGGAAAAGTACCATGGCGCTAGATATGACACAGGTAGCAGAAGCCAACTAAGAGTATTCCACGGGCCATTTTTTATATCTGGAATCCCCAAGGAAAAGGACAAAGAGGAAGACCAAAAATATTATTTGAGAAGACAGATTGAAGCAGAGGTAAAGATGATGGGGAAGACATGGAATGATCTTTTAAAAATGGCAATAAACAGAACGGCTTGGAAAGTGTTTGTTGAAGACCTATGCTCCACTGGGAGCTAAAAAGGTAGAAGAAAACTGGCTTTCACCCGATGAGTGCTAACTTCGTCCTTACAAGCACGTTCAGTGGGGAGGGGCAGATAAAATTATTATATTGTGATTTATTTGCGCATTTCAGCCCGACACATCCGACTTCAACGTGGTATGTTTGTGTAATGAAAACGAAACTGAAAAAAAAGTAAAAGGTGGTATGGAAACAGCTTTACGTAGGTGAGAAACAAAACAAACGTGGAACGACGTTTTAGCCATAAAGGCCTTCAGCTGGAACAACAATCAATATATGTATCTATTGTCCTTTCGAGCCGAAGACGGCACATAGGGCAGAACTACAATCTCAAAAACAGAAACCTTGCGTGCCAAAGTGGCACATATTGCAGAGATCACTGCTTCTAAAATCTATGGCTGTTTCCATAACAATGCTTTTTACAATGACAGCTTGTCAAGCCATCGATCAACCTCCTTAGTCGCCTCTTACGACATGCCTGGAAGGTCACAGTGTCACTATTCTTTACATCCCACGTAATGAGGCCCCGGTAACACACGGGCGGTATATGTATATATATATATATATATATATATATATATATATACAGAGAGAGAGAGAGAGAGAGAGAGATCTAACTATATGACGATAATATGTTAGACTGAAAAAAGACACAAGTCACTTCCCTGAGATCTTGAGCTTGGTCAGGCATGGACTGGACTGAGATTAATAAGGCCGGTTGGCAGGGCGGACACAGTTGTGAAATACAGTAAAAGGGGAAGGGTTCTAAAAATATGTGGACGTGAGTACAAGAACCCAGACTCTATGGTTGGAAACTTTAATATGAGTGGATACAGTGAATCCACGTGGAGAATAATTTTGACGTACCTAAAAAAAAGTAAAGTACCCCCGTCACGCCAAGTGGCGTATAGGGAATATGATGTTAGTGACCATACATTTTACAGACCCTCGGCACATGACTATTTTTTTTTTTTTTTTGGGGGGGGGGGGGGGGTAATGTTGTCGGTATTACGCCCATGCCGCTTTACTTTCCCAAAAATACGGTACCCGTTAAAGGCTGGGTGAACCGGAAGCCGTCGGTTGGGATCGAACTCTACCTCTTGTCCTTTGTAGCCCATTTCACTAACCACTGAGTTATTGCGACTAACTAACGTACCTAAACGAACATATAAATCTATGTTTGTCTGCAACTAATGGTGTACACTGAAAAGAAGTGCGCAAACGCATGCGTACGTAACCGCACATTCATAAACGCATACGTCTGTATATATTACCATAAAGCACATCAAAGAGCACCTAAAGGTGTCCAAATGTGCAAGTACACATGCAGACAAATATACACGCATCTATAGGTGCGGGTGCGCATAAGGGTCAGAAATATGTAGCTGGTATCCTATGTGTATGAAAGCGATATGTTCATGCCTTGTGGGGATAACAAACCCAACTGGACTGCGAGGCGATTCTAACATATTGTATTTTTGAGTACTTTCTTGCCTTCCCTCTTCAATCCCTACTGGCTTAAACTAGACTATACTGGTTAGTCTATTACTAGAAGCACCGCAAAGAGGTGGAGTAGAGTCTGGATGGTTCTGGTTCACTGATCCTGGAGCAAACTATCATCAATAAGTCGCTGACAGCTCCCAGATCTGTTGCTGTATAAGCCTTGCCTATAAACAATGGTATCAATATAATTAACTTCTGTAAAGCTGTCGTAAAGCTGGTACAGGCAAAAAAATACAAGAATTAGTGAGAATAGCTTTACGGTGATTTCACAATGACGCTGCGGTCAAAAAATTGCCTTCTTCACAAACACCATCATCGTCATCATTATCGTTATCATCATCGTCATCATTATCATCAGCAGATCTCATATCATTGGTAGAACGTTGCATTCACCACAGACCGTCTGAAAGAATATCTGTCTAGCCACATCTCCCACTTCTTCTGTTATTATATTCAAAGTCTCCTTGATGTCTTGAAACCACCTTCTTCTTGCTCTGCCTCTGTTGGGTGGAACCATGCCTTCCATTATTGTTGTTCCCAGCACACTGCGATTTTTTAGACAGCCATAGTATTTTAATTTCCTCTGTAGAATTGTGTTTGCGAGCCAATTCTTTTTCATATATAAACCTTTTAGCATGTTTTCATTTATCTTTTTCATTAATCACGGTATCTTAAGGATTTTTCTGTACCATTTTGCTTGAAATTGTCTTCCTTGATGTTTGCAAGATTGTCCATGATTCATAACCGCATGTTGCTATGTAGAAGATACATGCCTTCAGTAATTTTAAATTTACTGCCTTGGTATTGTGTTACATGTTCTTCATAGCGTTTAATTTGTGTGTTGTTATTGCCAATCATCTTTTGATCTCTTTCTGATAGTCTCCATTGTTAGTTCCTACAGATCCCAGATATTCATAATTTGCTACAATTTCAAGTTCGTCACTGTTGATGATGATTTTGGGTTGGCTTGTTTTGTCAATGGACATTATCTTAGGTTTCTGTTTGTTTAGATAAAAGTTTTGCTCTTTACTGTGTCTTTTAACACTCTCAGTTGTCTCTTTTAATCCGCACTGTTTGAGAGGAGGACTGTGTCCTCAGCGTATCCGAGTTCTGGAATTATATTGACATTTATTGTGAAAGGGTTGAACTTCACAAATCTGTCATTGTTTCTGACATTTCTCATGATGATCTCAGTACAGATGTTGAACATGTATGGAAAGAGAATGTATCCCTGCCCCACCCCTTTTTTGTAATTCAAACCAATTTGATGTCTCGCCCGCTATTCTGATCGCTGCTTTCTGTTCGTGATATCATCATCATTGTTGAGTGCCGTCTCCGACTTGAGACGAAGGTTGGCTACCATGGAGAGCTATTCCGCTTGTCTCTTGCTTTGATGGTGCAGATTGTCATAGGCTGACTTGTCAATCTTTTGATGCTACACGTCCAAGTTAGTTTGGTCTGCTTCTTTTACCTTGCATTTTCCCTTCTAATATTACTTTTATTAGGCTGTTGTGTCTTTTAACATGCCCCAAAAATTTCATTTGTCTTGTTCTAATCGTGTTTTGTGGATCTCTTTTAATTTTTAGTTGTTTTAAGACTTCATCATTTGTCATTTTTTTCTTTACATCCAATTCTACCTATTCTTCTATAAATCCACATTTCAAAGGCTTCAATTTTCTGTTCTGTTTTCTTGTCCAAAGTCCATGTTTTTGCATCTTACAGGAATGTTGAGAAGATCTAACATTTTACTATTCTTAGTTTTAGCCCCGGTGTTATTTGTTTTGATGTTAGTATACTTTACATGACATTAAAATTACTTTTTTTGCCATTCCTATTCTTCTGATATGAAAATAAAAGGAAAGAGAGATCGCGGGTGACAAAGAGAAAATACCGGATAGCTTGGTGTCATGGCATGGAAAACAGTCAACAACAGAACTGATACGATGCACTGTAGATAGAAGATTGTGGAGGGACATGATCACCTACCCCAACCGGTATGGCACATGATGATGATTCTTCTGATCAGGTCAAAATAGCATTTCAGAAAATGAAAAATATCGTATGCAACAAATCTATGTCAATAGAAGTGAGAAAGAGAGTTCATCGGTGCTGTATAGAACCAATTCTGACCTATGGAAGCGAATCATGGACAGAGGGCAAACAAATTAAAAGACGATTAGAGGCCACAGAAATGAGATTTCTCAGAAGAATGTTGAAAGTTCTCTGGACAGCTAAAAAGACCAATGAAGAAATTCTCAAAGAGGCCAACACAAAAAGGGGACTCCTAAAAACATCAGAAAGAAGCAATCAACATTTTTTGGGCACATCATGAGAAGAGGAAAGTTGGAATACTTGGTTACGACTGGCAAAAAAAAAGGAAAGAGAGATTGTGGACGACAAAGAGAGAAAATACTGGATAGCTTGGTTTCATGGCATGGAAAACAGTCAACAACAGAACTGATACGATGCACTGTAGATAGAAGACTGTGGAGGGACATGATCACCTACGCCAGCCGGTATGGCACATGATGATAATTCTTTTGATTATTTCAGTTTTACATTTTCCATCACTGGTTATAGTATGTCCACGGTATTTGTAACTCTGAACTGTCTCCAGGTCTTTTCATCAAACTTTGATATCCACTTGTAGGTTTTGAGCATTATCTTTATTATGATCGTGATATATTGATTCGATAATTTGTAGTCGGTGTTTTGGAAAGCCCACATTTTTCATGAAGTCCCACAGTTCTGATGTTGCACGTAGTCAAAGGCCTTGCTGTATTCTACGAAGCATGTTTACAGTTCTATGTTGTATTCCCTACACTTCTCAATGATGTTTCTCATATTCAAGATGTGGTCTGGGTCTAGTACTATGTCTGAAACCTCTTCTTCTTTTACTACATTTTTAGCTCCCAGTTGAGCATAGGTCTTCAACAAACACTTTCCAAGTCGTTCTGTTTCTTGCCATTCTTTTAAGATCATTCCATGTCTTCCCCATCATCTTTATCTCTGCTTCTATCTGTCTTCTCCAAGAATTCTTTGGTTTTCCTCTTTGTCTTTTCCCCTAGGGATTCCAAAAAAGAGCCTGTCGTGAAATACTCTCAGTTGGCTTCCGCAGTGTGTGTCCTATCCAGCGCCATCATCTTCACTGTATCTCTTTATCCACTAGTATTTGATATGATACATTTCCATAATTCTATGTTATACCTGAAACCTGCTTGAACTATATGAAGTTCTTGCCTTTCTTGCTATTCTGTTCATGTTGATCAGCAGACGTATTTTGCTGGCATATTTTATTATGGCAATAGTTCTGTAGTTGGAACTCAGCTTCCGATTTCCTTTCTTTGGAATGTAGATGTACACTGATCTTTTCCAGGCTTCTGACCAGTCTACATATTTTCAGATCTTCATACACAGTGCGTGGTAAATACGAGCACTAACCTCCCCTCCAGCTTGGATGAATTCAGCTGGAATATCATCACTTCCTAGTGACTTCCCTCTCTTCAGATTTTTTATTTATTTGTGAAACGAACTTTATCTAGAATATGCTCTGGTTCTTTTCTTTTTTTTTTTCAATTTCAATTAATATAGTTGACTTGTAAAAAAATATCTTCGTACAATGCTGTACAATCACTCCACCTTTATATTATATATTATTTTGTTCCGTTAGTGTGCTGTCACTGTGGTAATTAATTACTTACATTATTTACTATACGATTTATGATATTTTATTCAATCGGCACTTCTATCTTTTCTCTTGTTTTATTTTCTAAAGGTTTGATCTATTTTCTTTTCTTTCCATGAGATATAGGGAATACTTATGCTGACATTTCCGTGTTATCAAAAGTCAATTCAAATGGAAAGGAAAGGTCTTGTTTCGTAACATACAAAAAAAATCCAGTGAATATTTTTAGCGTTATATGTGTAGGTTAAAATTTGGAATGACTGGCGAAACAAAGTCACGTGATTGAAAGAGGCGTGTCCCAGTTGTCAACAAACGAGCACAGACTCATTAGACAACATGCCCCGTGCGACCATAGCTTCTAGGTAAAGTCCACATACTTTTGTTTCCTATTAATTTTATCAGTTTTACAATCATAAGTATGTTTTTTAAAAAAAGAAAACAATAGTAATTAAAATATAAATAGGTGTCGCTAGACAGAAATGCTTTAACTTCCTTCTCACAACTGTACTACAGTAACTACACCACTACACCCGAACTGGAACTCTCAAACTCTGGACTGTGGGCAATGGTGACAATTACAATCTACTTGACAAAGAAGGCGAATTGATGATTTTTGAAACACATTGGTGTAGAATAAATTGAACATAGATCTCACAATGCATCCTTGGCTGTAAGATCAGAGGGCCAAAGTTAATTGAGATCTCATTTGGTTATTTGGTTATGGAAGGCCCCGGTATCACTGCAAACGAATTAAAATTTTTAAAATCCATAATTGCTCAACCGCCCGTGCCAGCGTAATTATCCGAATTAATATCTCATCTCCCAAACAAAGAAAGGTAACTGTAGTTCCCATCGTAGCAGTCTCAGCACACGCCAAAAGACATAAGGCAAAACCGCGCAGAGGTGAACACAGCCAACTGTTCCCTGTCATACGGTATCATCACTCATCATAAACAATTGGAATATCAAAACACGATCAAAACGGATGAGACACACAGCTGCACAGAGCACTTAACTCAGTAGCTCCTGCAACAAGCCGGACATGGAATATGAGGAAAATGCAATAAGGAACACTTTTCATGCATAGCCTTCGATTGTTCCCGCCGCCTATCCACCATATACCATGGAAGTTCATGTCCTCTTGAAAATGATGATCGTCATAATTGTAAAAAATGTATAGCGCTTGATGATGTTAGGCCATCGTTATTGACTCCAATTCCGAACATATAAACATACAATTTATCGTCAGATTATCCCCGTCGCACATCAAATAACAGACCTTAAGATTAGCATACGGCCGATTATCAGATGTGATCTTGTCAACTGTAAGTGTCTTCAAACTGTGTTGTTGGTTTTATTCCTCAATGAGATCATAGCAACATGGACAAATACAAATTAACTTAAGAAAAGTTGCACAACATGGACCTTTTGACTTTGCTTTTATGATTGAGATCTCATTTCATCTTCAAGTGGGGCTCCCCCCAGTTCAGCCTGAATCCTTCTTCTTAACATTCACCCATTAAGCTGTTGATGCGTTGTGTTGCTGGCGAAGTCGTGATATATGCATCTTTAGGCCCGATGCATCTGTCTTCAGGATAGGTAGATATGATTAACAATTCTTTGCAATGTCTTCGGTGTCACATCTAGGCCACCTACACTCTGCAATGTTATCGGTATCACATCTAGGTCACCTATACTCTGCAATGTTATCGGTATCACATCTAGGCCACCTACACTCTGCAATGTTATCGGTATCACATCTAGGTCACCTACACTCTGCAATGTTATCGGTATCACATCTAGGCCATCTACACTCTGCAATGTTATCGGTATCACATCTAGGCCACCTACACCCTGCAATGTCATCGGTATCACATCTAGGCCACCTACACTCTGCAATGTTATCGGTATCACATCTAGGTCACCTATACTCTGCAATGTTATCGGTATCACATCTAGGCCACCTACACTCTGCAATGTTATCGGTATCACATCTAGGTCACCTACACTCTGCAATGTCTTCGGTGTCACATCTAGGCCACCTACACTCTGCAATGTCATCGGTATCACATCTAGGCCACCTACACTCTGTGATGTCATCGGTATCACATCTAGGCCACATACACTCTGTGATGTCATCGGTATCACATCTAGGCCACCTACACTCTATGATGTCATCAGTATCACATCTAGGCCACCTACACTCCGTGATGTCATCGGTATCACATCTAGGCTACCTACACTCCGTGATGTCATCGGTATCACATCTAGGCCACCTACACTCCGTGATGTCATCGGTATCACATCTAGGCCACCTACACTCCGTGATGTCATCAGTATCACATCTAGGCCACCTACACTCCGTGATGTCATCGGTATCACATCTAGGCCACCTACACTCCGTGATGTCATCAGTATCACATCTAGGCCACCTACACTCCTTGATGTCATCGGTATCACATCTAGGCCACCTACACTTTGCAATGTCATCGGTATCACATCTAGGTCACCTACACTCTGAAATGTTATCGGTATCACATCTAGGCCACCTACACTCTGCAGTGTCATCAGTAGCACATCTAGGCCACCTACACTCTGCGATGACATCGGTATCACATCTAGGTCACCTACACTCTGAAATGTTATCGGTATCACATCTAGGCCACCTACACTTTGCAGTGTCATCGGTAGCACATCTAGGCCACCTACACTCTGCGATGACATCGGTATCATATCTAGGTCACTTACACTCTGAAATGTTATCGGTATCACATCTAGGTCACCTACACTCTGAAATGTTATCGGTATCACATCTAGGCCACCTACACTCTGCAGTGTCATCGGTATCACATCTAGGCCACCTACACTCTGCAGTGTCATCGGAATCACATCTAGGCTACCTACACTCTGCAATGTTATCAGTATCACATCTAGGCCACCTGCACTCTGCAATGTTATCAGTATCACATCTAGGCCACCTACACTCTGCAATGTTATCAGTATCACATCTAGGCCACCTGCACTCTGCAATGTTATCAGTATCACATCTAGGCCACCTACACTCTGCAATGTTATCAGTATCACATCTAGGCTACCTACACTCTGCAATGTTATCAGTATCACATCTAGGCCACCTACACTCTGCAATGTTATCAGTATCACATCTAGGCCACCTACACTCTGCAATGTTATCAGTATCACATCTAGGCCACCTACACTCTGCAGTGTCATCGGAATCACATCTAGGCCACCTACACTCTGCAATGTTATCAGTATCACATCTAGGCCACCTACACTCTGCAATGTTATCAGTATCACATCTAGGCCACCTACACTCTGCAATGTCATCAGTATCACATCTAGGTCACCTACACTCTGCAATGTTATCAGTATCACATCTAGGCCACCTACACTCTGCAATGTCATCAGTATCACATCTAGGTCACCTACACTCTGCGATGTCATCGGTATCACATCTAGGCCACCTACGCTCTGCAATGTTAACGGTATCACATCTAGGCCACCTACACTCTGCAATGTCATCGGTATCACATCTAGGTCAGCTACGCTCCATGATGTCTTCGGTATCACATCTAGGCCACCTACATGATGTCATCGGTATCACATCTAGGCCACCTATACTCTGCAATGTCATCGGTATCACATCTAGGCCACCTACACTCTGCAATGTTAACGGTATCACATCTAGGCCACCTACACTCTGCAATGTTAGCGGTATCACATCTAGGCCACCTACATTCTGCAATGTTAACGGTATCACATCTAGGCCACCTACACTCTGCAATGTTAACGGTATCACATCTAGGCCACCTACACTCTGCAATGTTAACGGTATCACATCTAGGCCACCTACACTCTGCAATGTTAACGGTATCACATCTAGGCCACCTACACTCTGCAATGTTAGCGGTATCACATATAAGTCACCTACACTCCTAGAAAAAAACAACTTTGTGGTTTCTATTTCCAGAGACTGAGTAAATCCCTAAGTCATGTTCCTGAAGTCATGTTGGTCACATCTAAGAATTTTTCTTTTTTTTTTTTCTTTTTTTTTTTTGCGTTCACCAGCTTTCACCTCTGACTTAGTCCCTAGAGACTAGGAACTGAATTTTCCGTGTTAATTCATTTTTCCCTGGCAGCCGCGCACACAGGGGTCCATTGCCATTGCCACACAGGCAGATAACTCCATCTTTGGAAGTGTCATATTTTTTTCAGTTGATGAGTAATTGACGTTTCAAGCCGAGTCTCGCTGCTGAGACCAGGGGTGGTTGCTGCTGAGAGAAATCACAAATACAAATTGGTACAGCTGGGATTTGAACTCACAACCTCTCTGTCTCGAGACCAGCTCTTGCCTCATGTTCAACCAGTCCCCCACATCTTGGAATTGAACTTGGACCCTTCTGGTCAGTAGGAAATACACTTACCACTCAGCCAGCACTGTTCCTCTGTTGATATAGAAGATCTAGTATTGAACTACACGCTGGTAGTTGTTGTTTCTACAAGATGCAAAAAACATGGACACAAGCTAACTTGTCAGTCTATGATTATGGAAAAGAAGACAAAGAGGAAATTAACTTTTGGCCTTGAAGTTAGTATCTGAATGATATTTTGTCTATTTGTCTGTCTGTTGTCCTTTTGAGCTGAAGATGACACACAGAACAGACATTCTAGACTGTCTGTGTCAGACATTCTAGACAGACAATCTTTGTTATCAAGTGTCAGACCATGCTCAGGGCCCACATTGCATCTCACCACACATCCCTGTTCTGGACAGGTTGCTCAATCTCTGTGAGGGAGCTGATGCCTTCTGTTGTTGCCTCTTTACTCAGTGTTATTTTAGTGTTTCTCTAAGTTGGCCTCTTTATTTTTACCCTCTAGTTCCTATTTGAGGGCTTACTTTAACATTCTCATATTGTCTCTTCTCATCACTTGGCCAACATTTGACCACCTTCTTCTCTTGATTACAGTTGATATTTTTGGATGCTCTGTCATTTCTCTTATATCTGCATGTCTTAAATTCATGCCATGGGTACGAAACATTTTCCAGAGGCATTTGTTTTAAATTTATTTTCTATTTCTTTAGGTGTTTTCCATCTCTCACATGCATAAGTAGGGGTGGATAACACATTTGATTTCAAAATCCCGAACTTTGTTTTTGTGCTTAGTAACTTTGATTTCCATATTTAATGGCAAGGTTTCTGAAAGTCATTGCTGCCTTTGCTATTCTGATTCTAATTTCTTTCTTTGTGTCTCCTTCTTGATCTATGCAGCTTCTGAGATATACAAAGTGATCTCATCATCAACATCATTGAGTGTCGTCTCCGCACCAAAGGTTGGTTACCATGCAGCGCCATTCCACTCTGTCTCTTGCTTTGATGGTGCAGGTTGTCATAGGCTGATTTGTCCATCTTTTGATGTTACTTGTCCATAATAGTCTTGGTTTGCCTCTGCCTCTATTACTTTGTATTTTCCCTTCCAATATTACTTTTAGTAGGCTGTTGTGTCTTTTCACATGCCCCAAAAATCTAAAAATCTCATTTGTCTTGTTCTAATTGTGTTTACTAGTTCTATTTTAATTTTTAGTTGTTTTAAAACTTCATCGTTTGTTTTCTTTTCTTTCCATCCAATTCTATCTATTCTTCTATAAATACACATTTTAAAGGCTTTAATTTTCTGTTCTGTTTACTTGTCCAGTGTCAATGTTTCTGCACCATACAGGAGTATTGAGAAGATATAACAGTTTGCTATTCTTAGTTTTAGCCCTGGTGTTATTTGTTTTGATGATACATGTAGTATACTTTTCATGGCATTAAAATTACTTTGTTGCCATTCCTATACTTTTGTTTATTTCAGTTTTACATTTTCCATCACTGGTTATAGTATGTCCCAGGTAGTTGTAGCTCTGAACTGTCTCCAGATGTATTCCTTCAATTTTGATATTTATTTGTAGGTCTTGAGAATTTTCTTTGTTTATAATCATAGTTTTAGTCTTTTTGATATTCATATCTAATCCATATTTTATGCTTGTCATGTTTATTTCATTAAGTAATTGTTGTAGATATTTAGGATTTTCTGCTAGTAGTACAGTATCTTCAGCATTTTTTAGGTTATTGATTATCTTTCCATTAATGTTTAGGCCTGGCATCTCTGTGATGTTTTTCAAGATTTGCTCAGTGTATAGATTGAACAAGCTTGGTGACAGGACGCATCCTTGTCTTACTCCTCTTTTTATATCAATGTAGAGTTCTCTTTGTTATATTTTATTATTGCTGTTTTCTCCCAGTATAAATTACATATTAGTCATATGTCTGTGTCATCTAGATGTATCTCTTTTAGGCATTCTATAAGTTGATTATGGTGTATTTTTTCAAAAGCTTTGGTGTAGTCTATGAAGCTAGCATATATTTGTTTGTTTACTTCTGTGTACTTTTCAATCAATGACCTCATGCTGAATATGGCTTCTTTTGTCCAACTGTTTTTCCTGAATCCAAATTGCTGCTCATCTAATTCAGTATTGATTTTATTCTGAATCCTTCCTTGTATAACTCTCAGCAAGATTTTTTTAACATGTCTTATTAGGCTTATTGTTCTAAAGTCATTGCATTCAACTGCACCATTCTTTTTAGGCAATGCAATGAAAGTTGGTGGTTTTAGTTCATTTGGTATGTATCCTGTATTATAGGTCGTTGCATATGTCTGTAATCACTTCAATGCCAAAATCTTCTAGTGCCTGTATCATCTATATCTGTATATTGTTAGGTCCTGCTGCTTTTCTCTTTTTCATTGTTTTTATAGCTTTTTCCACTTCAGATTTTAAGATTTTATGGCTTGATGTACATTTTATATATTTTTATTGGTACCTTTCGTCATGAAATAATTCTGTTGTATATTCCTGCCATCTATCAATTATATCTTTGTTGTCTGTTAGCATTCTTCCTTCTTTGATTGCGATACATCCGCTTCCTGTAGCCTTTTTAAAAAATTAGTCTTCTCTTTATTTCTGTGTGCATCCCTCTTACATTTTGTTTACTTTCCATAGTTTCAACTTCTTGATCTATGCAGCTTCTAAGATATACAAAGTGATCTACTTCCTGATCTATGCAGATTTCAAGATATACAAAATGATCTACTTCCTGATCTTTGCAGCTTCCAAGATATACAAAGTGATCTACTTCTTGATCTATGCTGCTTCCAAGATATACAAAGTGATCTACTTCTTGATCTATGCTGCTTCCAAGATATACAAAATGATCTACTTCTTGATCTATGCTGCTTCCAAGATATACAAAGTGATCTACTTCTTGATCTATGCAGCTTCCAAGATATACAAAGTGATCTACTTCTTGATCTATGCAGCTTCCAAGATATACAAAGTGATCTACTTCTTGATCTATGCTGCTTCCAAGATATACAAAATGATCTACTTCTTGATCTATGCTGCTTCCAAGATATACAAAGTGATCTACTTCTTGATCAGAGCAGCTTCCAAGATATACAAAGTTATCTACTTCTTGATCTATGCTGCTTCCAAGATATACAAAATGATCTACTTCTTGATCTAAGCAGCTTCCAAGATATACAAAGTGATCTACTTCTTGATCTATGCAGCTTCCAAGATATACAAAGTGATCTACTTCTTGATCTATGCAGCTTCCAAGATATACAAAGTGATCTACTTCTTGATCTATGCAGCTTCCAAGATATACAAAGTGATCTACTTCTTGATCTATGCAGCTTCCAAGATATACAAAGTGATCTACTTCTTGATCTATGCAGCTTCCAAGATATACAAAGTGATCTACTTCTTGATCTATGCAGCTTCCAAGATATACAAAGTGATCTACTTCTTGATCTATGCAGCTTCCAAGATATACAAAATGATCTATTTCTTGATCTATGCTGCTTCCCAGATATACAAAGTGATCTACTTCTTGATCTATGCTGCTTCCAAGATATACAAAATGATCTACTTCTTGATCTATGCAGCTTCCCAGATATACAAAGTGATCTACTTCTTGATCTATGCTGCTTCCAAGATATACAAAATGATCTACTTCTTCCACTGCTTTTCCTTCCGGATATGAATGACAATATGGCCCCTAGAAAAAGCTTAACTGTCTCTTGTCCATCAACTTGGCCACTGAATTTAATTATTTGTATTTTATTGTTTAATTTGAACATCATTATCTTCAAATACCATGCTTGCTGATATAGGTGATCATGTCTCTCCACAACTTCTGATTGCGACAGCTATTTATTTTAACAACCATTCTGGATTAAACCATTCTTTTTATCACATTTTATTTTTCAGGCAATTAAAGAACAAGGACACTGGTATTGATCTCTTTGTCCTCTCATTCAATGAAGTCAAGGGGCTAATGTCATCTACAGTTTATTACCAGGTTGTTCTTGTGTCCAACTTAACATGTTTCAAAACACCCAGTCACAAGGAATCAGATGTTGTTCAATACAGTGTAAGTATTCTGTTGGTCTCATCCGATCAGTTAGATTGTTATTTACTACAGTGTAAGTAATTTGTTGGTATCATCCAGTTAGTTAGTTTGTTTACTATAGTGTAAGTAATTTGTTGGTATCATCCAGTTAGTTAGTTTGTTTACTAGAGTGTAAGTAATTTGTTGGTATCATCCAGTTAGTTAGTTTGTTTACTAGAGTGTAAGTAATTTGTTGGTATCATCCAGTTAGTTAGTTTGTTTACTAGAGTGTAAGTAATTTGTTGGTATCATCCAGTTAGTTAGTTTGTTTACTAGAGTGTAAGTAATTTGTTGGTATCATCCAGTTAGTTTGTTTGTTTACCAGAGTGTAAGTAATTTGTTGGTATCATCCAGTTAGTTTGTTTGTTTACTATAGTGTAAGTAATTTGTTGGTATCATCCAGTTAATTTGTTTGTTTACTAGAGTGTAAGCAATTTGTTGGTATCATCCAGTTAGTTTGTTTGTTTACTAGAGTGTAAGTAATTTGTTGGTATCATCCAGTTAATTTGTTTGTTTACTAGAGTGTAAGTAATTTGTTGGTATCATCCAGTTAATTTGTTTGTTTACTAGAGTGTAAGTAATTTGTTGTTATCATCCAGTTAATTTGTTTGTTTACTAGAGTGTAAGTAATTTGTTGTTATCATCCAGTTAATTTGTTTGTTTACTATAGTGTAAGCAATTTGTTGTTATCATCCAGTTAATTTGTTTGTTTACTAGAGTGTAAGTAATTTGTTGGTATCATCCAGTTAATTTGTTTGTTTACTAGAGTGTAAGTAATTTGTTGTTATCATCCAGTTAATTTGTTTGTTTACTAGAGTGTAAGTAATTTGTTGGTATCATCCAGTTAATTTGTTTGTTTACTAGTGTGTAAGTAATTTGTTAGTATCGTGAATGTGTTGTGCAAGATTCTTTTGATAGATCTATTAGAATCTATGTTGATAGTTGCATCAAAGACAGTTAGTGACATAGAATGTGATGATATATTAGAATCTATGTTGATAGTTGCATCAAAGACAGTTAGTGACATAGAATGTGATGATATATTAGAATCTATGTTGGTAGTTGCATCAAAGATAGCTAGTGACATAGAATGTGATGATATATTAGAATCTATGTTGGTAGTTGCATCAAAGATAGCTAGTGACATAGAATGTGATGATATATTAGAATCTATGTTGGTAGTTGCATCAAAGATAGCTAGTGACATAGAATGTGATGATATATTAGAATCTATGTTGGTAGTTGCATCAAAGATAGCTAGTGACATAGAATGTGATGATATATTAGAATCTATGTTGGTAGTTGCATCAAAGATAGCTAGTGACATAGAATGTGATGATATATTAGAATCTATGTTGATAGTTGCATCAAAGATAGCTAGTGACATAGAATGTGATGTTCTATTAGAATCTATGTTGATAGTTGCATCAAAGATAGTTAGTGACATAGAATGTGATGATATATTAGAATCTATGTTGATAGTTGCATCAAAGATAGCTAGTGACATAGAATGTGATGATATATTAGAATCTATGTTGATAGTTGCATCAAAGATAGTTAGTGACATAGAATGTGATGTTCTATTAGAATCTATGTTGATAGTTGCATCAAAGATAGCTAGTGACATAGAATGTAATGATCTATTAGAATCTATGTTGATAGTTGCACCAAAGATAGTTAGTGACATAGAATGTGATGATATATTAGAATCTATGTTGATAATTGCATCAAAGATAGCTAGTGACATAGAATGTGATGATCTATTAGAATCTATGTTGATAGTTGCATCAAAGATAGCTAGTGACATAGAATGTGATGATCTATTAGAATCTAGGTTGATAACTGCATCAAAGATAGTTAGTGACATAGAATGTGATGATATATTAGAATCTATGTTGATAGTTGCATCAAAGATAGCTAGTGACATAGAATGTGATGATCTATTAGAATCTATGTTGATAGTTGTATCAAAGATAGCTAGTGACATAGAATGTGATGGTCTGTTAGTATCTTTGTTGATAGTTGTACCAAAGATAATGACATGGAATGTGATAATCGCTGTAAAGTAAGATTTGTCATTCACTTTACGGTCAAGTAACCAGAAGAATCTGTATTAATATTCCAGATAGACAAGCAGTGGAGTGAGTTTGAAGAGCTGAGGACGAAAGTTGCGGAACTCTTTTCTGGAACAGTGTTACCAGTTCTTAATAAGAAGTCCATCATTGTGAATGACAATGTTCTGCGAGAGAGACGGAACAGCCTTGACCTGTTTCTGAAGTTCCTGGCTTCTGTGCCCAAAATTGCTGTGTGTGTTCCAGTGCTTGAATTTCTGGGTTAGTATTTTCATGTTACCTAATGTACAACTTTGGGAGCAGGGGTTGGTAGTCTGGCTTTTCTTCTACCTTTTAGCTCCATTGGTAGTTTGGTTAGCTGAGGACAAACAGTTGGGGTCAGTCCCATTGGTGGACTGGTCAGCTGAGGACAAACAGTTGGGGTCAGTCCCATTGGTGGACTGGTCAGCTGAGGACAAAGAGTTGGGTTCAGTCCCATTGGTGGACTGGTTAGCTGAGGACAAAGAGTTGGGTTCAGTCCCATTGGTGGACTGGTCAGCTGAGGACAAAGAGTTGGGTTCAGTCCCATTGGTGGACTGGTTAGCTGAGGACAAACAATTGGGTTCAGTCCCATTGGTGGACTGGTTAGCTGAGGACAAACAATTGGGTTCAGTCCCATTGGTGGACTGGTTAGCTGAGGACAAACAGTTGGGTTCAGTCCCATTGGTGGACTGGTTAGCTGAGGACAAACAGTTGGGTTCAGTCCCATTGGTGGACTGGTTAGCTGAGGACAAACAGTTGGGTTCAGTCCCATTGGTGGACTGGTTAGCTGAGGACAAACAGTTGGGTTCAGTCCCATTGGTGGACTGGTCAGCTGAGGACAAACAGTTGGGTTCAGTCCCATTGGTGGACTGGTTAGCTGAGGACAAACAGTTGGGTTCAGTCCCATTGGTGGACTGGTCAGCTGAGGACAAACAGTTGGGTTCAGTCCCATTGGTGGACTGGTTAGCTGAGGACAAACAGTTGGGTTCAGTCCTGTTGGTGGACTGGTCAGCTGAGGACAAACAGTTGGGTTCAGTCCTGTTGGTGGACTGGTCAGCTGAGGACAAACAGTTGGGTTCAGTCTATTTTGGTGGACTGGTCAGCTGAGAACAAACAGTTGGGTTCAGTCCTGTTGGTGGACTGGTCAGCTGAGGACAAACAGTTGGGTTCAGTCCTGTTGGTGGACTGGTCAGCTGAGGACAAACAGTTGGGTTCAGTCCTGTTGGTGGACTGGTCAGCTGAGGACAAACAGTTGGGTTCAGTCCCATTGGTGGACTGGTCAGCTGAGGACAAACAGTTGGGTTCAGTCCCATTGGTGGACTGGTTAGCTGAGGACAAACAGTTGGGTTCAGTCCCATTGGTGGACTGGTCAGCTGAGGACAAACAGTTGGGTTCAGTCCCATTGGTGGACTGGTCAGCTGAGGACAAACAGTTGGGTTCAGTCCCATTGGTGGACTGGTCAGCTGAGGACAAACAGTTGGGTTCAGTCCTGTTGGTGGACTGGTCAGCTGAGGACAAACAGTTGGGTTCAGTCCTGTTGGTGGACTGGTCAGCTGAGGACAAACAGTTGGGTTCAGTCCTGTTGGTGGACTGGTCAGCTGAGGACAAACAGTTGGGTTCATTCTATTTTGGTGGACTGGTCAGCTGAGAACAAACAGTTGGGTTCAGTCCTGTTGGTGGACTGGTCAGCTGAGGACAAACAGTTGGGTTCAGTCCTGTTGGTGGACTGGTCAGCTGAGGACAAACAGTTGGGTTCAGTCCTGTTGGTGGACTGGTCAGCTGAGGACAAACAGTTGGGTTCAGTCCTGTTGGTGGACTGGTCAGCTGAGGACAAACAGTTGGGTTCAGTCCCATTGGTGGACTGGTCAGCTGAGAACAAACAGTTGGGTTCAGTCCTGTTGGTGGACTGGTTAGCTGAGAACAAACAGTTGGGTTCAGTCCTGTTGGTGGACTGGTCAGCTGAGAACAAACAGTTGGGTTCAGTCTATTTTGGTGGACTTGTTAGCTGAGGACAAACAGTTGGGTTCAGTCTATTTTGGTGGACTTGTTAGCTGAGGACAAACAGTTGGGTTCAGTCTATTTTGGTGGACTGGTCAGCTGAGAACAAACAGTTGGGTTCAGTCTATTTTGGTGGACTGGTCAGCTGAGAACAAACAGTTGGGTTCAGTCCTGTTGGTGGACTGGTTAGCTGAGGACAAACAATTGGGTTCAGTCCTGTTGGTGGACTGGTCAGCTGAGGACAAACAGTTGGGTTCAGTCCTGTTGGTGGACTGGTCAGCTGAGGACAAACAGTTGGGTTCAGTCCTGTTGGTGGACTGGTCAGCTGAGGACAAACAGTTGGGTTCAGTCCCATTGGTGGACTGGTCAGCTGAGAAAAACAGTTGGGTTCAGTCCCATTGGTGGACTGGTCAGCTGAGAACAAACAGTTGGGTTCAGTCCTGTTGGTGGACTGGTTAGCTGAGAACAAAGAGTTGGGTTCAGTCCCATTGGTGGACTGGTTAGCTGAGGACAAAGAGTTGGGTTCAGTCCCATTGGTGGACTGGTTAGCTGAGGACAAACAGTTGGGTTCAGTCCCATTGGTGGACTGGTTAGCTGAGGACGAAGAGTTGGGTTCAGTCCCATTGGTGGACTGGTTAGCTGAGGACAAACAGTTGGGTTCAGTCCCATTGGTGGACTGGTCAGCTGAGGACAAACAGTTGGGTTCAGTCCTGTTGGTGGACTGGTCAGCTGAGGACAAACAATTGGGGTCAGTCCCATTGGTGGACTGGTCAGCTGAGGACAAACAGTTGGGGTCAGTCCCATTGGTGGACTGGTCAGCTGAGGACAAACAATTGGGGTCAGTCCCATTGGTGGACTGGTCAGCTGAGGACAAACAATTGGGGTCAGTCCCATTTATTGTGGACAAATAATTATAAAATTGTAAGAGCAGTTTTGCTGGCAAGATGGCAGACACATATTTCAGTGACAGGCCTTCATCATTGTGTTGAGACAACAAAGCATGCACAATTACAAAGATAAGTTTTTACTTAGCTGCTGTCAGAGGGTGACATCATCACATCAACCATAGTGGAATAATCAAAGATTTCTAGATATAATCAAACTGTTGGAATAATCTAAGGTTTCTAGATATAACCAAACTGGTGCAAGAATCAAAGGTTTCTAGATATAACCAAACTGGTGGAAGAATCAAAGGTTTCACCCACATTTATATCGTTTAACTAAATTTTTTTCTTGGAAATAGAAATAGTACTGGCATAGTGCTGCCCACATTATATGCTGCTGGTAAGGAAAATATTGCCACTAAACCATGTTCCTTAAATGACAATCAAGACATGAGATAAAATCCAAGATGACTGACTTAAGAAAGTTAATAAGAAACTCTTTATGTAGAACTTTACAGGAGGTACCAATCTGATCATCAGAAGGGGGCTCCTGTTGAGCAAGTGTTTCAGTTTCATGACACTGTGGGGTGGGGGTGTGCACCTATGTCATGACTCCCAGGTGTTGACTTCTTGGACATCCTTATATACACTCACATATACACTGCTTCTTGTCATAGCATAACTAGGCATGGTGGGGGTGGGGCAGGTCAGTAGCCGGTAAATGGTGATAACAATACATCGGGCTGCAACTCCACTCCTTTGAACTGTCGGTACTGCAAATGTGGAGTGTGGCTCATACTCGATTGATGTTGTAACTTTTTATCACCTTATTGTCTGAGCCTCAGATATTCAAGGATTATGCTGTCAATGTACTGTTGACTTAAGTGGGAGTAAGAAGCATGTTTAAACGCAGAATCGTCTGAACCTTGGATTATTCTGGGATTATTGATATGTCTCTGCATCACCAGAGCCTGCATTGTGCTCTTTTGGTTGACTCAGCAATAACCTTCATTGCTTTTGTTTGCATTCCCCCATTAATTCCTAGCCTCTGTAATAGGTCATAGAGGGATGAGGTCATGAGACCTCTGGCACCAACTTCCACAGCATAAATTCTGACCTGGAATCCCCACTGTCAGCAGCAAGATCCTTGTATTTTGTGTTTAAATATATATGGTTCCTCTATCCTGGATTTGAATAGCACTGGGAACTCTATTAAGATGACATGGGCAATATCTGGTTTGTAAAGTGCAATGTCTGATTGCTTCTTAGATCTCTTGAAGCACGCAGTCATTCGCTATGTCCAGGTTCATTGAGTCATTCCAGTTGTTTTGCTTGGAGAGTGTGACCTGTCCAGCTCTCAAGAAATAGGTGTTCGTTGTGACTGTTGGCCTTCATTCTATAAATGTTATAAATATTTATATACATTATAATCTGTCACTTTACAGTAGTTTGACAAGAACATTATGAAATTTGTACTTTATATATGCTGGAGTTACAAAGGACAAGGGGTAGGGTTCGATACCAACCGACAGCTTTCCGGGTTCACCCAGCCTTAAATGGGTATAGGATTTTTCTGGGAAAGTAAAGCGGCACGGGTGTAATACCGACCACATTACCCCGAAAATCATGTGCCGAAGGTCTGTAAAATTTATGGTCACTAACACCATATTCCCTATACGCCACTTGGCGTGACGGGGGTACTTTACTTTTTTTTATATGCTGGAGTGGTGACAAGATCTGAAGAAATGTGCCATCATCTAGAGTAAAAACTTTGTTTGCTGCTATTTTTGTCCAATGATCTGTATCTAATCCCCCCCCCCCCTTTCTGTCCCACCACCACCACCACTCTCCTGGCGGCCAGAATCACAGCATAAGTAGAAGTTCATGAACATGGATTTAATGATTTAGCTTCCATTTTACAAACTGGCATATTACTTTACTTTAGGTGTAGATTCAGTAAGGGCTAAAGGATTCAGCCAAGGCGAGGCATTGGAGACTGCACCCAGACATTCCATTGAAGAGGAGGCAACTACTACAGCACACGAGTAAGTAACAATGTGTAACACTTATCAATAATAATATACTGGCACACTTTTTATTGTAATCCATAGAGATTAGCACACTTGTCTACACATCACAAAGTTCTGGTTCAAATTCTCAAATATTGCAATTTTGTTTGTTAGGAAGATGCTTCATCCAGTGAGGTCTAACAAATCTTAACATAACATAAATATAAATTAACATAACATAAGATAATAAAATTAACATAACATAACGGGACCGTGTCTATAAGCACACAATTTCCAGATGCCACTAGATAGCGTTGAGATGAAGAGCAGGGGCATATAGACTGCTGGTGCAGATAGACTGCGAGAAAACATAGATTGCTGGAACACATAGACTGCTGCAAAACATAAATTGCTGAAAAACAGACTGCTGGAAAACATAGACTGCTGGAAAGCAGACTCCTGGAAAACAGACTACTGGAAAACAGACTGCTGGAACACATAAACTGTAGGAGCACATAGACTGCTGGAACACATAGACTGTAGGAGCACATAGACTGCTGGAGCACATAGATTGCTGGAGCACATCGACTGCTAGAGCACACAGACTGTAGGAACACATAGACTGCTGAAGCACACAGACTGTAGGAGCACATAGACTGTAGGAACACATAGACTATAGGAGTACATAGACTGCTAAAGCACATAGACTGTAGGAGCACATAGACTGTAGGAGCACATATACTGTAGGAGCACATAGACTGTAGGAGCACATATACTGTAGGAGCACATAGACTGCTGAAGCACATAGACTGTAGGAGCACACAGACTATAGGAGTACATAGACTGCTGAAGCACACAGACTGCTGAAGCACATACACTGTAGGAGCACACAGACTATAGGAGTACATAGACTGCTGAAGCACACAGACTATAGGAGTAAATAGACTGTAGGAGCACGTAGACCGTAGGAGCACATAGTCTGCTGAAGCACATAGACTGTAGGATTACACAGACTGTAGGAGCACATAGACTGTAGGAGCACATAGACTGTAGGAGCACATAGTCTGCTGAAGCACACAGACTGTAGGAACACAAAGTTTGCTGAAGCACACAGACTGTAGGAGCACATAGTCTGCTGAAGCACACAGACTGTAGGAGCACACAGACTGTAGGAGCACATCAACTGTAGGAGCACATAGTTTGCTGAAGCACACAGACTGTAGGAGCACATAGACTGCTGAAGCACACATACTGTAGGAGTACATAGACTGCTGAAGCACACAGACTGTAGGAGTACATAGACTGCTGAAGCACACAGACTGTAGGAGCACATAGTTTGCTGAAGCACACAGACTGTAGGAGCACATAGTTTGCTAAAGCACACAAACTGTAGGAGTACATAGACTGCTGAAACACACAGACTGTAGGAGCACAGACTGCTGAAGCACACAAACTGTAGGAGCACAGACTGCTGAAGCACACAAACTGTAGGAGCACAGACTGCTGAAGCACACAAACTGTAGAAACACACAGACTGTAGGAGCACAGACTGCTGAAGCACACAAACTGTAGAAACACACAGACTGCTGAAGCACACAGACTGCTGAAGCACACAGCCTGTAGAAACACACAGACTGTAGGAGCACAGACTGCTGAAGCACATAGACTGTAGGAGCACACAAACTGTAGGAGCACATAGACTGCTGAAGCACACAGACTGTAGGGGCACACAGACTGTAGGAGCACACAGACTGCTGAAGCACACAGACTGTAGGAGCACACAGACTGTAGAAGCACACAGACTGTAGGAGCACAGACTGCTGAAGCACACAAACTGTAGAAACACACAGACTGTAGGAGCACAGACTGCTGAAGCACACAAACTGTAGAAACACACAGACTGTAGGAGCACAGACTGCTGAAGAACACAAACTGTAGAAACACACAGACTGTAGGAGCACAGACTGCTGAAGCACACAAACTGTAGAAACACACAGACTGCTGAAGCACACAGCCTGTAGGAGCACAGACTGCTGAAGCTCACAAACTGTAGAAACACACAGACTGTAGGAGCACATAGACTGCTGAAGCACACAGACTGTAGGAGCACACAGACTGTAGGAGCACATAGACTGCTGAAGCACACAGACTGTAGGAGCACACAGACTGTAGGAGCACATAGACTGCTGAAGCACACAGACTGTAGTAGCACACAGACTGTAGGAGCACATAGACTGCTGAAGCACACAGACTGTAGGAGCACACAGACTGTAGGAGCACATAGACTGTAGGAGCACATAGACTGCTGAAGCACACAGACTGTAGGAGCACACAGACTGTAGGAGCACATAGACTGCTGAAGCACACAGACTGTAGGAGCACACAGACTGTAGGAGCACATAGACTGTAGGAGCACACAGACTGTAGGAGCACACAAACTGTAGGAGCACATAGACTGCTGAAGCACACAGACTGTAGGAGCACACAGACTGTAGGAGCACATAGACTGCTGAAGCACACAGACTGTAGGGGCACACAGACTGTAGGAGCACACAGACTGCTGAAGCACACAGACTGTAGGAGCACACAGACTGCTGAAGCACACAGACTGTGGGAGCACAGACTGCTGAAGCACACAAACTGTAGAAACACACAGACTGTAGGAGCACAGACTGCTGAAGCACACAAACTGTAGAAACACACAGACTGTAGGAGCACAGACTGCTGAAGCACACAAACTGTAGAAACACACAGACTGTAGGAGCACAGACTGCTGAAGCACACAAACTGTAGAAACACACAGACTGCTGAAGCACACAGACTGCTGAAGCACACAGCCTGTAGGAGCACAGACTGCTGAAGCTCACAAACTGTAGAAACACACAGACTGTAGGAGCACATAGACTGCTGAAGCACACAGACTGTAGGAGCACACAGACTGTAGGAGCACATAGACTGCTGAAGCACACAGACTGTAGGAGCACACAGACTGTAGGAGCACATAGACTGCTGAAGCACACAGACTGTAGTAGCACACAGACTGTAGGAGCACATAGACTGCTGAAGCACACAGACTGTAGGAGCACATAGACTGTAGGAGCACACAGACTGTAGGAGCACACAGACTGTAGGAGCACACAGACTGTAGGAGCACATAGACTGCTGAAGCACACAGACTGTAGGAGCACACAGACTGTAGGAGCACATAGACTGCTGAAGCACACAGACTGTAGGAGCACATAGACTGCTGAAGCACACAGACTGTAGGAGCACACAGACTGTAGGAGCACATAGACTGCTGAAGCACACAGACTGTAGGGGCACACAGACTGTAGGAGCACACAGACTGTAGGAGCATATAGACTGCTGAAGCACATAGGCTGCTAGAGCATTAACAGAACAATCAACAGACCAGTGACTTTGTTATGTAAGCAGTTCTAACATTCTTGAAACATGAAAGCAATGCCAGTTTTTGAGATCAGTTTTAGTGAGGCTGCTAGATCCTATGAGCTTTTTGTTTTATTGCATATTTATTTAAACACAAACACACTGAAATGCTGTTTTGCCCCTCCCCTTTTTTTTTTTATTCAATCTGATTACTATAGACAGATCAACATTAACTCTCTGTGAACAGACCATGGACACTCAGTCACTTTTGTTTGTCTTTCTTTCTGTGTTTTTTTTTTTTTTTTTGCTACTATATTTTATGTGTTAATTTTTCAGACCACAGAATGATGTTTTTGAGGATAACTCTTACAGTGAAGCTAACAATGACCTCTTTGGTTATGGAGATAGTAATGTTGCTGAAGATGAGGCTCTGTTTGGGGTTGAGAGCGATCAAGGTATGTTAATATTTAACATCTTTCACAGTCATCAAGGTATGTTAATATTTAACATCTTTCACAGTCATCAAGGTATGTTAATATTTAACATCTTTCACAGTCATCAAGATATGTTAATATTTAACATCTTTCACAGTCATCAAGGTATGTTAATATTTAACATCTTTCACAGTCATCAAGGTATGTTAATATTTAACATCTTTCACAGTCATCAAGGTATGTTAATATTTAACATCTTTCACAGTCATCAAGGTATGTTAATATTTAACATCTTTCACAGTCATCAAGATATGTTAATATTTAACATCTTTCACAGTCATCAAGATATGTTAATATTTAACAACTTTCACAGTCATCACACTCTCAAACAGAAAGTTTTGCATAACAAGGCAGCTGGGTGGTCTTGCGGCAAAACCTTGACTATTGGACAAGAAAGTCCTGGGTTAGGATCACCTGTGATGGGATTTTTTCACTTCTGATCTGTGGTTTCTTTGTGACTTTACCGTCCCTGGTCTCTGGGTAGTGAGGACTGATGTCTAGCCCTCCTGGAGAAACAAAAAAAACAGGAGCTTCTTTGTGCATTCTGTGCATGTTAAATAACCTTTGGCAGTTGAAACTTTTAAAAAGTAGGCCAGAAATGGCTGCCTGCCTTATCAAAAGTGACAGAAAAAAATCAGGTTGGCAGTGCTGGTAGGTAACAGGGTTGACAGTTGTTGGCAGGTTAGACAGGGTTGGCAGTGCTGGCAGGTAACAGGCTTGACAGCTGTTGGCAGGTTAAACAGGGTTGGCAGTGCTGGCAGGTAACAGGGTTGACAGTTGTTGGCAGGTTAGACAGGGTTGGCAGTGCTGGCAGGTAACAGGCCTGACAGTTGTTGGCAGGTTAGACAGAGTTGGCAGTGCCAGGTTATGTTGTGTCATTTTATGTTATGTTGTGTTATGTTATGTTTTGTTAGTTTCCCCACCAAGCCAACAATAGTTCACTATACAGAAGCAATAGTTCTCTTATCTTGGATGCTGAATTGTTCATCCCTGTAGTCCTTGCATATTTGTAAAATCCACAATGAAGCATTTTGGTAAAGTTTTATTCATTATCTAAAAAACCAGTGTGTGTGTGTGTGCGTGCGTGCGTGTGTGTTGCCTTAAAGTTGCCAGGTAAATCATTCCAATATTGACAGAATAAGAAAAGATGCTCTGTGCAGACAAATGCTACACAAGGTTGACCTATTTCCAACCATTTTATCAACATTAAGTGTAACTACTACAAAAATGGAAAAAGTGGAGGAATATTTTGTTGGTCATTTTGACTAAAACAGAAGAAATCCACACTTAGATGATTTAGGATTTGAGGATAAAGTGATGGACCGGACCTAGAACCTTTCACCAAGCACTTTGTAGACTAAGAAAATAGAGGTAATTTGTTGTTTCTCTAGAAGATCTCCCAGAATGCCTTGCTCAGTGATTACCTTATTGTTTGGTGATCTTGAAAAATAAACACAAGAATTGCTTCATAAAACAAGATTATTACAATTGGCAAAATAATTGATTAATTTCACCTTTTTTTGTTAAATGTTATGTAGAGCCAGTCTTAACATATGGATGTTAATCATGGACAATAGGACAACAGACAAGAAAATCACCAGAGTCTGTAGAAATGTGGTTTTACAGAAGAATGTTGATACAATTGAGGGACGAAGAGATAGAGGGAAGCAAAGAGAAAAAAATACCAGACAGCTTAAGAGAATGGCTTGGCAGAAGATCAACAACAGAAATAATAAATAACTGTCGAGATCGAAAGTTGTGGAGAGACATGATCACCTACGCCAGCAGGCCCGGTACTTGATGGTGATGATGGTGGTTTGTCATTCATAAAAAAGTTATCCTGTTTTTTCTGTGTCCGGCAGGAGTTCAAGTGGCCATGTTTGAGCAGCAGGACATGGCTAGAGAACTGACAGAGGAAGATGAGAAGAACTTTGGGTTCGTACCTGATGCCATTATCACAAAAAGGGAGATAATTAGAGCTGTTGTTGATGAGCTTGAGGATAACTCTGACTTACTCATGTATGTGTTTTATTATCATTTGATGGTTACAATAATTACATTCTGCCCATCTCAGTGTGCATATTTGCATGTTTGTCTTTCAGTGTCCTTCGTTTAGTTTTGTTTTTGTGTCGATTTTCCAAGAAGATTGCTAGTAGCTTGTTTAAAACACAATTTCTGCCTCTTTGTGGATTGCTGTTATACCTGAAATAAAATTAACCATTTTGTAGTTACTGGTCACAGACATGTGATTGTTGCACTTCTGGCAGCCTCATTGGTACCAGCAAGCTGGCTAATAAAGCAACCTATTCTTGCAGAATATTTGCTGGGATGTGTGTTGTGGAGACACGGTTTTATTTTTTATGTTTCTCTTGAGCTGATGTGGCCTGTACATCAGGGAGTGCTTCACAATATTGGGTCAGTTTCTTGAGAATAAGACGCATTGGCAGAGCAGCGATTGGTGAACTGGTCTAGCAGGACAAGAGGTTGGGTTTGTCTCCTTTTAAATGACTGGCTTTTAGGATCTTCCAGCTGCTTTAAAAGGATATTTTTTTCCTTGGGAAGAGAGATGGTGCTAATTTAGACATACCATTGCATACATTACCATGCTCAAAGTGTGTTGGGATTTTAATTTCTTGCTTGAAAGGTATTGACATTGACAGAGGAAGGACTTCTCAAACAAAGACTTTTATTTGTGCTCTCAAAGACTGTCTCATTTGTGTTCTCAAAGACTGTCTTATTTGTGTTCTCAAAGACTGTCTTATTTGTGTTCTCAAAGACTGTCTTATTTGTGTTCTCAAAGACTGTCTTATTTGTGTTCTCAAAGACTGTCTTATTTGTGTTCTCAAAGACTGTCTTATTTGTGTTCCTAAAGACAGTCTTATTTGTGTTCTAATACATCACCAAGGGGACACCCCCGATATGCTTCTCAGCAGTGACACAAGGATAGACCTACCCCAGCTGTGTCTCGCAGCAGTGACATAAGAATATACCTACCCCAGCTGTGTCTCACAGCAGTGACATAAGGATATACCTACCCCAGCTGTGTCTCACAGCAGTGACACAAGGATAGACCTACCCCAGCTGTGTCTCATAGCAGTGACACAAGGATAGACCTACCCCAGCTGTGTCTCACAGCAGTGACATAAGGATATACCTACCCCAGCTGTGTCTCACAGCAGTGACACAAGGATAGACGATAGGCCTACCCCAGCTGTGTCTCATAGCAGTAACACGAGGATAGACCTACCCCAGCTGTGATATCAGGACAATATACTATATTATAGGATAGTATTATACTAACACCATCTTTCTATCTCAGGACAATATGTTTAGTATTATACTAACACCATCTTTCTATCTCAGGACAATATGTTTAGTATTATACTAACACCATCTCTCTATCTCAGGACAATATGTTTAGTATTATACTAACACCATCTCTCTATCTCAGGACAATATGTTCAGTATTATACTAACACCATCTCTCTATCTCAGGACAATATGTTTAGTATTATACTAACACCATCTCTCTATCTCAGGACAATATGTTTAGTATTATACTAACACCATCTTTCTATCTCAGAGAGGCCTGGTACCTTTTGAGTTTTTTGTGGGTCATCATCATTGCACTCCGAACATGTCCATAGGTGCTCAGTTCTCCTCCTCAGCAAGTCCCGCAGTGTCCAGCAACTGACGACTCCAGTTCTATTGGTCTAGTACCCATGTAGGACTGGATGATAAAGCCCAAACTCTTGTCTTCAGTAGACCAGTTCACTAACCTCACGGTCATGCAGGAAAATACTTCTTTTCTTTCTCTCTCTGGCAGTCACCCAATGGCTACTAAAGGACTAGACAGTCCCCATCATCGTCCACCCTTAAAGGGACATTAAGTTGGTGTAGTTGTGTTGTGGTTTGCTGCTAGGTTATGATATTTATGCCTTTTGACCCAACACCTCAGACTTCAGCACAGCATTTTTGAGAACTGGGTTGCCTTCCCTCTTTGACCTTTACTTGCATGGTCAGCCTGGATAGCCTGTTTCCAGAAGTACCACTGGGAGGTGGAGCAGGGTCTTAATTAACTCTGTTATTCCCTAGTTCTGATGCAGTCAGGAGTTGGGTCACTGATGGCATTCAGCTCAGTTGCTGGTTGGGTTTCTAGACTCCCAGATGGTATTTCTATAAATATCTCTCTTATTTAGTAATTTGTGTTTTTGATTACTTTTTTTTTCATTTAGAATCGAGGATGACCTACATAAATTGATGACTGTCGATGTTGGGAGAAAGGACAAACAAATCCAGGAAAAGGAAGATCAATTACCTGCTTCGCCATCACAAACAGACAAGCCCAGAGCACCAACAAAACCATCACCTGCTCTCAAACCAAAACCTCCAACAAAACCTAAAGTTGTTAGTTCCACTTCTCATGAGGAATCAGAACTTCCAACCAAACCTGCTCCATCTAGTAGGCCAAAACCAGCTCCAAAGCCACGTCACAGTCAACAGACTACCGGTCAAGATGATGGTGCTGATAATAAATCTTTTTCATCAGATGTAGCTTTGCCCAAAAATGTTGCAGAATCTGACACTTTGGGTCAGGATGACATTATGAACTACTTGCGTGAAAATTCAACAACAACTGACGATGTGGATTTGTTTTCATGAACATGTTGTTTTTACAAGTAAAATGGCTTCCAAGATAAATTAATGATTTAGTTACAAAATGTTAAAAATGCTGCATTTTCAATTGAATTTGATTTAAAATAATAATTGGTATTATGTTGGCAAAGTTTGTGCTCATTACGTTTTACAACACATTGAGAATGTTGACTGTTACCTCCAAGAGAATGTTGACTGTTACTTCCAAGAGAATGTTGACTGTTACCTCCAAGAGAATGTTGACTGTTACATTCAAGAGAATGTTGACTACTTCCAAGAGAACGTTGACTGTTACTTCCAAGAGAATGTTGACTGTTACCTTCAAGAGAATGTTGACTGTTACTTCCAAGAGAATGTTGACTGTTACTTCCGAGAGAATGTTGACTGTTACCTTCAAGAGAATGTTGACTGTTACCTTCAAGAGAATGTTGACTGTTACCTTCAAGAGAATGTTGACTGTTACCTTCAAGAGAATGTTGACTGTTACTTCCAAGAGAATGTTGACTGTTACCTCCAAGAGAATGTTGACTGTTACCTTCAAGAGAATGTTGACTGTTACCTTCAAGAGAATGTTGACTGTTACCTTCAAGAGAATGTTGACTGTTACTTCCAAGAGAATGTTGACTGTTACCTTCAAGAGAATGTTGACTGTTACTTCCAAGAGAATGTTGACTGTTACTTCCAAGAGAATGTTGACTGTTACTTCCAAGAGAATGTTGACTGTTACTTCCAAGAGAATGTTGACTGTTACTTGCAAGAGAATGTTGACTGTTACCTTCAAGAGAATGTTGACTGTTACCTTCAAGAGAATGTTGATGTTACCTTCAAGAGAATGTTGACTGTTACTTCCAAGAGAATGTTGACTGTTACTTCCAAGATAATGTTCATTTTTATTCACAGATTACAGAACCTACATCATTTTTTTGTTACATGAAATAGTCTTCCAATATCAAACAAATGTCAATGTAGTTTTATTGTCAATGATTGTTGGAGCTTATCATGAAACATGATGGACTATGTTTATACAAGGTCTATGTTTCTTTCATCTCACCACACACAGACATGTGTGACAAACACTGACATGTGTGACAGACACTGACATGTGCAACAAACACTGACACATGTAACAAACACCCGTGATGAAAAGAATGAAGTAAAGCAAACAAACTGTGAACAAAAATCTTAACTACATGAATGTGGTGTAACCATCAAGCTACTGAAATCTTATTTGTTTGTTTTTCTTCAACATTTTTTTTTACCTCAGTGAAAGTCTTCTTTTTCCTTCTGCGGTCACAGACTTACGAAGTGGTTTTCATCATCTTTTACTTCCATGTTCTAAATACTGGTAGTTACTGCCATAATCTCCATGGTCTAACTACTGGCAGTTACTGCCACAATATCCATGGTCTAATTACTGATAGTTACTGCCACAATCTCCATGGTCTAACTACTGATAGTTACTGCCATAATCTCCATGGTCTAACTACTGATAGTTACTGCCACAATCTCCATGGTCTAAACTACTGATAGTTACTGCCACAATCTCCATGGTCTAAATACTGATAGTTACTGCCATAATCTCCATGGTCTAACTACTGGTAGTTACTGCCACAATCTTAATGGTCTAACTACTGGTAGTTACTGCCATAATCTTCATGGTCTAACTACTGGTAGTTACTGCCATAATCTTCATGGTCTAACTACTGGTAGTTACTGCCATAATCTTCATGGTCTAACTACTGGTAGTTACTGCCATAATCTCCATGGTCTAACTACTGGCAGTTACTGCCACAATCTCCATGTTCTAACTACTGATAGTTACTGCCATAATCTTAATGTTGTAACAATTGGCAGTTACTGCCACAATCTCCATGGTCTAACTACTGGCAGTTACTGCCACAATCTCCATGGTCTAACTACTGGCAGTTACTGCCACAATCTCCATGGTCTAACTACTGGCAGTTACTGCCACAATCTCTATGTTATAACTACTGGCAGTTACTGCCACAATCTCTATGTTATAACTACTGGCAGTTACTGCCACAATCTCCATGGTCTAACTACTGGTAGTTACTGCCACAATCTCCATGGTCTAACTACTGGCAGTTACTGCCACAATCTCTATGTTATAACTACTGGCAGTTACTGCCACAATCTCCATGGTCTAACTACTGGCAGTTACTGCCACAATCTCCATGGTCTAACTACTGGCAGTTACTGCCACAATCTCTATGTTATAACTACTGGCAGTTACTGCCACAATCTCCATGGTCTAACTACTGGCAGTTACTGCCACAATCTCCATGGTCTAACTACTGGCAGTTACTGCCACAATCTCCATGGTCTAACTACTGGCAGTTACTGCCACAATCTCCATGGTCTAACTACTGGCAGTTACTGCCACAATCTCTATGTTATAACTACTGGCAGTTACTGCCACAATCTCCATGGTCTAACTACTGGCAGTTACTGCCACAATCTCCATGGTCTAACTACTGGCAGTTACTGCCACAATCTCCATGGTCTAACTACTGGTAGTTACTGCCACAATCTCCATGGTCTAACTACTGGCAGTTACTGCCACAATCTCCATGGTCTAACTACTGGCAGTTACTGCCACAATCTCCATGGTCTAACTACTGGTAGTTACTGCCACAATCTCTATGTTCTAACTACTGGCAGTTACTGCCACAATCTCCATGGTCTAACTACTGGCAGTTACTGCCACAATCTCTATGTTCTAACTACTGGTAGTTACTGCCACAATCTCTATGTTCTAACTACTGGCAGTTACTGCCACAATCTCCATGGTCTAACTACTGGCAGTTACTGCCACAATCTCTATGTTCTAACTACTGGCAGTTACTGCCACAATCTCTATGTTCTAACTACTGGCAGTTACTGCCACAATCTCCATGGTCTAACTACTGGCAGTTACTGCCACAATCTCCATGGTCTAACTACTGGCAGTTACTGCAATAATCTCCATGGTCTAACTACTGGCAGTTACTGCCACAATCTCTATGTTATAACTACTGGCAGTTACTGCCACAATCTCCATGGTCTAACTAATGGCAGTTACTGCCACAATCTCTATGTTATAACTACTGGTAGTTACTGCCACAATCTCTATATTCTAACTACTGGCAGTTACTGCCACAATCTCTATGTTATAACTACTGGTAGTTACTGCCACAATCTCTATATTCTAACTACTGGCAGTTACTGCTACAATCTCCATGGTCTAACTACTGGCAGTTACTGCTGCAATCTCCATGGTCTAACTACTGGTATTTACTGCCACAATCTCCATGTTCTAACTACTGGTAGTTACTGCCATAATTTTCATGATCTAACCACTGGTAGTGACTGCCACGATTTCCATGGTCTAACTACTGGTAGTTGCTGTGAAAGCACCACAATCTCCATGGTCTAACTACTGGTAGTTGCTGTGAAAGCACCACAATCTCCATGGTCTAACTACTGGTAGTTGCTGTGAAAGCACCACAATCCTCCTTTACTTTTGTTCTTTTTACCTGAGCCATGAAGGCCCATGAGCTCAAACTGCAGAGTAACAGACCAATCAGTGTAGATGACAACTTTGCACTCAAGTAAATTCACAAAGATCTAGGCCTGAACCTCCGCCTTCACACCACAGATATTTGTTGTCTGTATTCTCTGTTCAAAGTGATGCAAACCAAAATGGATGTCAAGCATTCTGCTGGTGACAATATCCATTCTCCTCTTGTGCCAATATCCACTCTTCTCTGGTGCCAATATCCACTCTTCTCTAGTAACAATATCCACTCTTCTCTAGTGATAATATCCACTCTTCTCTAGTAACAATATCCACTCTTCTCTAGTGACAATATCCACTCTTCTCTGGTGCCAGTATGCACTCTTCTCTAGTAACAATATCCACTCTTCTCTAGTGACAATATCCACTCTTCTCTGGTGACAATATCCACTCTTCTCTGGTGACAATATCCACTCTTCTCTGATGCCAATATCCACTCTTCTCTGGTGACAATATCCACTCTTCTCTGATGCCAATATCCACTCTTCTCTAGTGACAATATCCACTCTTCTCTGGTGCCAGTATGCACTCTTCTCTAGTAACAATATCCACTCTTCTCTGATGCCAATATCCACTCTTCTCTGGTGACAATATCCACTCTTCTCTGATGCCAATATCCACTCTTCTCTGGTGCCAATATCCACTCTTCTCTGGTGACAATATCCACTCTTCTTTGGTGCCAGTATGCACTCTTCTCTAGTAACAATATCCACTCTTCTCTAGTAACAATATCCACTCTTCTCTGATGCCAATATCCACTCTTCTCTAGTGACAATATCCACTCTTCTCTAGTGACAATATCCACTCTTCTCTAGTGACAATATCCACTCTTCTCTGGTGCCAGTATGCACTCTTCTCTAGTAACAATATCCACTCTTCTCTGATGCCAATATCCACTCTTCTCTAATGCCAATATCCACTCTTCTCTGGTGACAATATCCACTCTTCTCTGATGCCAATATCCACTCTTCTCTGATGCCAATATCCACTCTTCTCTGGTGACAATATCCACTCTTCTCTGATGCCAATATCCACTCTTCTCTGGTGACAATATCCACTTTTCCTAGGTCTCAATGTCTCCCATGGAGAAACTTCTTGAATAATGTGCCCAAGTCATGTCATCAATGATTTTACTTTTGTGAACCTGTTGCCTGTTTTCTCCCAATCTCACTTTATAGTGCATGTTGTGTATTATCTCACTGTGTAGTGGATGTTGTGTATTATCTCACTTTGTAGTGCATGTTGTATATTATCTCACTTTGTAGTGCATGTTGTATATTATCTCACTTTGTAGTGCATGTTGTATATTATCTCACTGTGTAGGGGATGTTGTATATTATCTCACTATGTATTGGATGTTGTACATTATCTCACCATGTAGTGGATGTTGCACTTGATCTCACTGTGTAGTGAATGTTGTACATTATCTTACTGTGTAGTGGATATTATACATTATCTCACTGTGTAGTGGATGTTGTACATTATCTTACTGTGTAGTGGATATTATACATTATCTCACTGTGTAGTGAATGTTGTACATTATCTTACTGTGTAGTGGATATTATACATTATCTCACTGTGTAGTGGATGTTGTACATTATCTCACTTTGTAGTGGATGTTGTACATGATTTCTCTGTGTAGTGGATGTTGTACATGATTTCACTGTGTAATGAATGTTGTACATTATCTCACTGTGTAGTGGATGTTATGCATTATCTCACTATGTAGTGGATGTTATACATTATCTCACTGTTTAGTTGATGTTATACATTATCTCACTATGTAGTGGATGTTATACATTATCTCACTGTTTAGTGAATGTTATACATTATCTCACTGTGTAGTGGATGTCATACATTATCTCACTGTGTAGTGGATGTTATACATTATCTCACTGTGTAGTGGATGTTTTACATTATCTCACTGTGTAGTGGATGGTGTACATTATCTCACTGTGTAGTGGATGTTATACATTATCTCACTGTGTAGGGAGTGTTGTACATTATCTCACTGTGTAGTGGATGTTATACATTATCTCACTGTGTAGTGGATGTTGTACATTATCTCACTGTGTAGTGGATGGTGTACATTATCTCACTGTGTAGTGGATGTTATACATTATCTCACTATGTAGGGAGTGTTGTACATTATCTCACTGTGTAGTGGATGTTATGCATTATCTCACTGTGTAGTGGATGTTGTACATTATCTCACTGTGTAGTGGATGTTATACATTATCTCACTGTTTAGTGGATGTTATACATTATCTCACTGTGTAGTGGATGTTGTACATTATCTCACTGTGTAGTGGATGTTGTACATTATCTCACTGTGTAGTGGATGTTATACATTATCTCACTGTGTAGTGGATGTTATACATTATCTCACTGTTTAGTGGATGTTATACATTATCTCACTGTGTACTGGATGTTGTACACCAGAACTCACAGACCGACACATGACTTGTGTGACCAATTCTAGTGTAAAATTGTAATCCTTTAGAAAAAAAATTATTTTCTTTTTCCAAGGCAGTGTTCTTGACTGTTCTCGTCTGTGTAAAATCTTGGAGACAATGATAGCATACTTGACAAAACTTCTAACATTGTTGTTATTTGTGTGGCATTTGACTAATCCATCATTTAGGTTGTCTTCCACTTCCATTTGTGTGGATGCATCTGGTTAATAATGCCTTTCTTTAGTTGCAATAATTTTTAGCTATGTCCTACTCTTTCAGAACATTATTTTATGATTTTTGGTAAATGATGATTTTATGTTTACACAAACAAGGACACAGTTTGAATTGAGAGGTTTCTTAGACAAGTTAGAGCTGTATCATCCACTTGCAATGTTCTCTCATACTTTAGTTATTCTTTTAAAACTAAAATAGTGCTTATTTGTCCACAGTATAATCTTAGTTCAATCTGGATAAAAATGAACATATCTAGTCACACAAATTAATAGGTACTCAACTGATGTTCTGCTCAACTGATGTTCAACTCAACTGATGTTCTGCTCAACAGAAACATACTAGATTGATCAAAATTTCTGCTGCTGGCAATTTTTGCTTAATCTGGGGTGTTGTACTTTGTTTGCAGAATGGGCATGAGCGAGTTTAGTTGTGTGTATGTTTGTTTAGAAAGTTGAACGCATTTGAAAATAAATGTCTAAGGAAAATACTTGGTATAGCATGGAACGAATTCAAAACAAACGAGGAAATTAGAGAAGTCGCCAATCAACCACTAATATCTTCAGTAATAAAGAAAAGATAATGGTCATATGTTGGACATGTGATGAGAAGAGATAATAACTGAATAGCAAAGCAAGCCCTCATGTGGGAAACAACAGGTAAGAGGAAAAGAGGAAGATCTAGAGAGACACTGAGAAGAACATTGATGAGAGAGGCAAGAGCAGCAGGAATCGGCTCCCTCAATGAGATAGAGCTGCTTGCACAGAACAGAGACAAATGGTGAGATTTGATAAAATATCTTTAAAAGAATTGAAAACTGCTAGAACAAAATTCAGATAAGAGAGGGAGAATCTTGGTCTACGCCCTATGGGCCGGCTACGGCTCAAAAGGTTAACAGATAGATAGATAGATGTTTGTTTATATGTGTGTGTATCTACCTACATAAAGCTCTTTACCTAAAGCATTGCTTTTTTTTGACAATAGTTATTTTATAGATTTGGTATTATTGTTATTAATATTTCAGTATATTAGTCTCTTAAGTTGTTGAGTACTTTTATTTATTTTTTCATCATTTTTACTCCAGTCCACCTTTAATGTGCCTTATTATTTAATTATCTGAGTGGTGACATCAAAATGAGATTATTGAAATCATAAATGATGTTACAATAAAAGCAATTACATGACATTAGAATAATAGCTGTATGATGTTACAATAAAGTCAATTTCATGACTTTAAAATGAGGACTATATGTATTATATTGAAATCGAAATAATTGCATGCCATTTTAGGAAGAGACATGTATGATTTTATAATCAAAACATTTATTTTGCATCAGAATAAGAAAAATATGATTTACAATAAAGACAATTACATGACATTAGTAGGAAAAATGTATGATATTAAAGTAAAAACAATTACATGATACTAGAATAATATAATTTTTCAGTATGATCAATGACATGACATTCAAGTGTATAATATTAATATAAACAAAATTACATGACATTCAAGTGTATAATATTAATATAAATAAAATTACATGACATTTGAATGTATAATATTAATATAAATAAAATTACATGACATTCAAGTGTATAATATTAATATAAACAAAATTACATGACATTTGAGTGTATAATATTAATATAAATAAAATTACATGACATTGCATGTATAATATTAATATAAACAAAATTACATGACATTAGAAAAAGAAATGTATGATACTAAAATATAAACAATTACTGGACATTGCAATGATAGAATAAACATGATATTCTTCGAATAAAACATTAGATACCAACTGTATATTAGATACAGTCATGATCTTTTATCCAGCCATCCTTGAAGGAGTAAGAAGACTGAAAAGAAAACTGCATACTGGACAGACTCATTGGTATATGTATCTCCATAGATGCTGCAAATTGTGCATGCAATATGATTCCTGCAACTTGCTGGTTACACACATTCCTAATCTGTAGAGGAGGAAGATGGAGAGGCAGACAGAGAAAAAGATGGGAAGATAACATAAAAGAGTGGACAGACCTTGACTTCACGGTGTCCAAAGGAGTACCCATATAACACTAAGGATATGAATAAAATAGCAACAGGGAAATATTGTCACAATTACGATGCAGAAATCCAAGCATTAAAGTTGGCAATAGAAAAACTGCTAAACAGTAATCTTAGCCCACAGCCCGTAGTATTTTTGACAGGTACAGGATCAGTACTCCAGGCACTACAATCCAGAAAATTACCACAGTTGCAGACCTTTTTGACTGAACTCTGCAAGCACCACAGGGTTGCCCTGCAGTGGATCCCATCTCACTGTGGAATACCAGGAAATGAGAAAGCAGATCAGTTGGCAAAGAAAGGTTCAACAGGCACACAACTAGATACACCAGTTACATACCATCATAAGAAACAGATAATCAAATCAATCAGAGGACCACAAGCCCCAAATCAGGATGCCTTTCGTAATATGAATAGATATGAACAAGTTATCATTATACGCCTCAGAACAGGACACAATCGACTCCACAGTCACATGTATACAAAATTCAAGATCGGCACCTCAACTACATATACATGTGGACAGGTGCCCCAGACTGCTGAACACATACTCCAAGACTGTACTGAATATAGTAGACTAAGGAAATCCATCGACCCATAGGTAAAACACTACAGACAAAACTATATGGGCCACTGCAAGAATTACAAAAGACAGTAAAATTTATACAGGAAACAACATTGCAGATATAGACAATACTTCAGGTGAACAAAAGATAGATATAACTGTTAATTAGATATTTTCCTGTAGCATACATTATATAACTGTTATTTAAATTGTAGCATACGTTCTTCTTCTTCTACCTTTCAGCTCCCTGTGAAGCATAGGTCCTCAACAAACACTTTCCAAGCCGTTCTGTTTCTTGCCATTCTTTTAAGATCATTCCATGTCTTCCCCATCATTTTCATATCTGCTTCTATCTGTCTTCTCCAAGAATTCCTTGGTCTTCCTCTTTGTCTTTTTCCCTGGGGATTCCAAAAAAGGGTCTGTTGTGTAATACTCTCAGTTGGCTTCTGCATTGTGTGTCCTATCCAGCACCATTATCTTTGCTATATCTCTTTATCCACTGGTATTTGACTGGTACATTTCCATAATTCTATGTTAGTGATTTTGTCCTGCCATTTCCATCCTTTTATTCTGTGTAAGCATCCATTAATGACAGTCTGTATACTCATGATTGTCATTTTAGTTGTTCTCCATGTTTCACAGCCATATAATAGGACTGACTTAACATTGGAGTTGAACATTTTTATTGTAGTATTTAACTTAATTTTTTTTTATTTCCATATGTTTCCCAGTGCAATGAAAGCTCCTCTTGCTTTTGATATCCTTATTTTGGTATCATTTTCTGTTCCTCCCTCTTTATCTATATTACTGCCCAGATATATGTAAGATTGTACGTCTAGTAGAGGTATTTCTCCTATTTTCTGTTTGGTTATTGCCAACTGCATTAATTCACATAATTTTGGTCTTATCTATATTTATTTTCAGTCCTATCTGTTGTGATCTGTCATCAAGTATGCCCATTTTATCTTGCATCTGTTGATGGTTGTGTGAAAGGAGAGCTATGTTATTAGCAAATTCTAAGTCATCAAGTTGCTTTGTTAGTGACCACTGGATTCCATTTCTGTTGTTTTGAGTTATTTTCATAATCCAATCTATGGCTAGTAGAAAGAGAAATGGAGATAGAAGGCATCCCTGCCTTACTCCTGTTCATATTTCAAATGCTTCTGTAATCTGCCCTTCATGCACCACACTACATTTCATTCCTTCATACATTGTTCTTATCAGTTTAATAAACTTTGTGGGAATTCCGTAATGACTCAGTAACTTTCAAAGCTTTCTTCTGTCTAAACCATCAAATGCCTTTTCATAATTTATGAATCCAATATAAAGTGGGTACTGTAGTTCTAAACTTTGTTCAACTTTTATACATAGGGTAGTTATTTGATCAGCACATGATCTGTTCTTCCTAAAACCTGCTTGTTCATCTCTCAAATGTTTCTCAATGGCCTCTTTTAGTCTCTCCAGAATGATTCTGCTTAATATTTTTCCTGGCACTGATAGTAGCATAATTCCCCTATAATGTGTGCACTCCTGTAAACTTCATTTCATTGGTAGTTTGACCATATAACCTTCTTTCCAGTCTTTATGTATTTCTTCCCTCTCCCAAATTTTATCTAATAGATTATGTAACATCTTGGTAGAGGTGTTAATATCTGCTTTGATGGCTTCTGAAAGAATTTCATCTGGTCCTGTAGCTTTACCATTTTTTAAAAGCTTGATGCCTTTCATTATTTGTAGCATACATTATGTAACTGTTATTTAGATATTTTCTTGTAGCATGTATTATGTAACTGTTATGTAGATAATTTCTTGTAGCATGTATTATTGTAACTGCTGTTTACAGCCATATGGAAGGTGGGACATTTGTCAATTCAATTTCTTTGTGGCTTTACCTTTTGCTGGTCTCTAGGTAGTGAGATCCATTGTCTAGCCCTCTCTAGGTAGTGGAATCCATTGTCTAGTCCTCTCTAGGTAGTGGGATCCATTGTCTAGCCCTCTCTAGGTAGTGGGATCCATTGTCTAACCCTCTCTAGGTAGTGGGATCCATTGTCTAGTCCTCTCTATGTAGTGAGAACCATTGTCTAGTCCTCTCTAGGTAGTGGGACCCATTGTCTAGCCCTCTCTAGATAGTGGAATCCATTTTCTAGCCCTCTCTAGGGCATGGGATCCATTGTCTAGCCCTCTCTAAGTTGTGGGACCCATTGTCTAGTCCTCTCTAGGTAGTGGGATCCATTGTCTAGCCCTCTCTAGGTAGTGGGATCCATTGTCTAGTCCTCTCTAGGTAGTGAGATCCATTGTCTAGTCCTCTCTAGGTAGTGGGATCCATTGTCTAGCCCTCTCTAGGTAGTGAGATCCATTGTCTAGTCCTCTCTAGGTAATGAGATCCATTGTCTAGTCCTCTCTAGGTAGTGAGATCCATTGTCTAGTCCTCTCTAGGTAGTGGGATCCTTGGTCTAGCCCTCTCTAGGTAGTGGGATCCATTGTCTAGCCCTCTCTAGGTAGTGGGATCCATTGTCTAGTCCTCTCTAGGTAATGAGATCCATTGTCTAGTCCTCTCTAGGTAGTGGGATCCATTGTCTAGCCCTCTCTAGGTAGTGGGATCCATTGTCTAACCCTCTCTAGGTAGTGAGATCCATTGTCTAGTCCTCTCTAGTAAGTGAGATCCATTGTCTAACCCTCTCTAGGTAGCGGGATCCATTGTCTAACCCTCTCTAGGTAGTGGGATCCATTGTCTAGTCCTCTCTATGTAGTGGGATCCATTGTCTAGTCCTCTCTAGGTAGTGGGATCCATTGTCTATCCCTCTCTAGGTAGTGGGATCCATTGTCTAGTCCTCTCTAGGTAGTGAGATCCATTGTCTAGCCCTCTCTAGGTAGTCAGATCAATTGTCTAGCCCTCTCTAGGTAGTGGGATCCTTGGTCTAGCCCTCTCTAGGTAGTGGGATCCTTGGTCTAGCCCTCTCTAGGTTTGGGATCCATTGTCTAGCCCTCTCTAGGTAGTGGGTTCCATTGTCTAGCCCTTTCTAGGTATTGGGATCCATTGTCTAGCCCTCTTTAGGTAATGGGTTCCATTGTCTAGCCCTCTCTAGGTAGTGGGATCTATTGTCTAGTCCTCTCTGATAATAGCAAAAAACAGGAGGTCATGTGTGCACTGTGCTCACATCCAAGAACCGTTGGCAGTTACAAATAAAAAAAGGGTAGACAAAAGTAACTGTGGCCCACACAAAAATTGTGAAGTAATCTACCTGTGCTGAATACAGATGTAATGAGAAGTAATCTACCTGTGCTGAATACAGATGTAATGAGAAGTAATCTACCTGTGCTGAATACAGATGTTTTGGTCTTATGCAGATATGGAGACTTCATGTAAACTAGCAACAACATGACTCATCCATGTCCACTTTATGGGCATGTGCTGAAATAATGGCAATGGTCTACAAGATCAAAGAACTAATGAACACTGGCTAAGTATATAAAGCCATTACCATGTACATGGACAGTGTCCATTAGTTCTTTGATCTTGTAGACCATTGTCATTATACATGAACAGTGTCCATTAGTTCTTTGATCTTGTAGATCATTGCCATTATACATGGACAGTGTCCATTAGTTCTTTGATCTTGTAGACCATTGCCATTATAAATGGACAGTGTCCATTAGTTCTTTGATCTTGTAGACCATTGCCATTATAAATGGACAGTGTCCATTAGTTCTTTGATCTTGTAGACCATTGCCTTTATACATGGACGGTGTCCATTAGTTCTTTGATCTTGTAGACCATTGCCATTATACATGGACAGTGTCCATTAGTTCTTTGATCTTGTAGACCATTGCCATTATACATGGACGGTGTCCATTAGTTCTTTGATCTTGTAGACCATTGCCTTTATACATGGACAGTGTCCATTAGTTCTTTGATCTTGTAGACCATTGCCTTTATACATGGACGGTGTCCATTTGTTCTTTGATCTTTTAGACCATTGCCATTATACATGGACAGTGTCCATTAGTTCTCTGATTTTCTTTCTCCTCACTGAAATGTCCCAGCACAGAGCATGAACTTCAATGTGCCAGTGAGGGTCTCTAGGGTACTTTTGTGTCATGATGAGAAAGTGTCATGATGAGAAAGTATCATGATGAGAAAGTGTCATAATGAGAAAGTGTCATGATGGTAATGGTTTTTATTTCGTTCAACATTCAACTAACAATAAAAAACTTGTGAACAGAAAAAATAATTAAAAAAAAAAACCTTTTCGCATCTGTTTGTTCATTTGCTTTTTTTTTAAAGAAAAGAATCAGGACCAAGACATTGGACACTACCTAGGATGCTAATGGACAGCAAATCATAGCTGATCAAGATCCTGCTCCACCTCCCCATAGTGACTCTGACAACAGACTAATCAAATGAGAGGGGATTGAGAAGAAAGGCAAACTGTACCCACAAATGTTGCACCAAAGTTCGATATGTTGGGCTGAAAGACCAGCTTGCTGTAAACCATAAACCTTTGCCTACTGAACCTCCATTTGAGGGAAGGGGACTAGTCATCAAACACAGATGACGAGGAACAGAAAAAACAAGGAGAAACAAATACAGTGAGTAACTTAGAAAGAGGTATGATTTTCAAACAATTTATGTTGACTTCTATTTTCCCAAAGACAAGAAAATATAAATAAACAACATTAAAGTTGAAAACAGAGCTACACACTGATGTGCCTCCAAATGTTTGTTGTAGAGGAACTTATGTGTTTTCTCAAACTAAAGAGCTGTACTGATAGTAGCAAATCTCTCTAGAAAGAAATACCAAAATGGACAGTCCAGAGGACAAGGCAAATAGGAAATATTGGGTCAGTGCCCTTATTTTTCACTGTCACCAGGACATATTATGGCACACCAGATGGTATCATGTCAGACTCAACCAGAAACTTCTCTGGTACCCATTTACACTTCTCGCTAACCACTCAGCCATCTAAGCTTCCAAGGAGCCAGTGGTGGGGTGTGGTATACACTCCAAGGTATGGTTACAGCTTTACAAACCTATTATAACTTATTGTTTGACTGGTCATGTTCTGTCATTTCCCAGACTTGACACGTTCTGTTATCTCCTAGACTAGGCATGTTCTGTTATTTCCTAGACTTACCATGTTCTGTTATTTCCTAGACTTACCATGTTCTTTTCTTTCCCAGACTTGCCATGTTCTGTTATCTCCTAGACTAGGCATGTTCTGTTATTTCCTAGAATTACCATGTTCTGTTATTTCCTAGACTTAGCATGTTCTGTTATTTCCTAGACTTAGCATGTTCTGTTATTTCCTAGACTTACCATGTTCTGTTATTTCCTAGACTTACCATGTTCTGTTATTTCCTAGACTTACCATGTTTTGTTATTTCCTAGAATTACCATGTTCTGTTATTTCCCAGACTTACCATGTTCTGTTATTTCCTAGACTTAGCATGTTCTTTTATTTCCTAGACTTAGCATGTTCTGTTATTTCCCAGACTTACCATGTTCTGTTATTTCCCAGACTTACCATGTTCTGTTACATGTATTTCCTAGACTTACCATGTTCTGTTATTTCCTAGACTTAGCATGTTCTGTTATTTCCCAGACTTACCATGTTCTATTATTTCCTAGATTTAGCATGTTCTGTTATTTCTCAGAATTACCATGTTCTGTTATTTCCTAGATTTACCATGTTCTGTTATTTCCTAGACTTAGCATGTTCTGTTATTTCCAAGACTAGGCATGTACTGTTATTTCCTAGACTTACCATGTTCTTTTCTTTCACAGACTTGCCATGTTCTGTTATTTCCTAGACTTACCATGTTCTGTTATTTCCTAGACTTACCATGTTCTGTTATTTCCCAGACTTACCATGTTTTTTTCTTTCCCAGACTTGCCATGTTCTGTTATTTCCTAGACTTACCATGTTCTGTTATTTCCTAGACTAGGCATGTTCTGTTATTTCCTAGACTTACCATGTTCTGTTATTTCCCAGACTTGCCATGTTCTGTTATTTCCTAGACTTACCATGTTCTTTTCTTTCCCAGACTCGCCACGTTCTGTTATTTCCTAGACTTAGCATGTTTTGTTATTTCCTAGACTTAGCAAGCTATGTTATTTCCCAGACTTACCATGTTCTGTTATTTCCTAGACTTACCATGTTCTTTTCTTTCCCAGACTTACCATGTTCTGTTATTTCCTAGACTTAGCATGTTTTGTTATTTCCTAGACTTAGCATGCTATGTTATTTCCCAGACTTACCATGTTCTGTTATTTCCTAGACTTACCATGTTCTGTTATTTCCTAGACTTACCATGTTCTGTTATTTCCTAGACTTACCATGTTCTTTTCTTTCCCAGACTTGCCATATTCTGTTATTTCCTAGATTTAGCATGTTCTGTTATTTCCCAGACTTACCATGTTCTGTTATTTCCTAGACTTACCATGTTCTTTTCTTTCCCAGACTTACCATATTCTGTTATTTCCTAGATTTCGCATGTTCTGTTATTTCCCAGACTTTCTATGTTCTGTTATTTCCTAGATTGACCATGTTCTGTTATTTCCTAGATTTAGCATGTTCTGTTATTTCCCAGAATTACCATGTTCTGTTATTTCCTAGATTTACCATGTTCTGTTATTTCCTAGACTTAGCATGTTCTGTTATTTCCTAGACTTAGCATGTTCTGTTATTTCCTAGACTTACCATGTTCTGTTATTTCCCAGACTTACCATGTTCTGTTATTTCCTAGACTTACCATATTCTGTTATTTCCTAGACTTACCATGTTCTTTTCTTTCCCAGACTTGCCATGTTCTGTTATTTCCTAGACTTACCATGTTCTGTTATTTCCTAGACTTACCATGTTCTGTTACTTCCCAGACTCACCATGTTCTGTTATTTCCCAGACTCACCATGTTCTGTTATTTCCCAGACTCACCATGTTCTGTTATTTCTCAGACTCACCATGTTCTGTTACTTCCCAGACTCACCATGTTCTGTTATTTCTCAGACTTACCATGTTCTGTTATTTCCCAGACTCACCATGTTCTGTTATTTCCCAGACTTACCATGTTCTGTTATTTCCCAGACTCACCATGTTCTGTTATTTCCCAGACTCACCATGTTCTGTTATTTCCCAGACTCACCATGTTCTGTTACTTCCCAGACTCACCATGTTTTGTTACTTCCCAGACTTAGCATGTTCTGTTATTTCCCAGACTTGCTATGTTCTGTTATTTCCTAGAATTACCGTGTTCTTTTCTTTCCAAGACTTGCCATGTTCTGTTATTTCCTAGACTCACCATGTTCTGTTACTTCCCAGACTTACCATGTTCTCTTATTTCCTAGACATTTTCTCAGATATGTCCATTTCTGACCTGATGTTCAGAAGAACACTTTTAAATGCAGACAACAAATATGAGTAATTATAAGGCAAACACAAAAGAAACAAAAGATTTTGGCCAAAATGAGCATATTTCTGTACAATTCTTGCCCCTGTTGATGTCAGAACAAAGTTCATTGTGTTTCGTTCATCTTCAGAAGATTTTATTAAATGATTTGCCATTTTGAAGATAAATAAATAATGCACTTTTACAAAAACATGACCACAAATCTGGCAATAGATGCTTTTCTTGGTGGCAAATGAGTTAAGATGATGAGATCAATGTAAAGAAGAAATTAAAATTCAAAACAAACAAAAGTGTTGTAAAGCAGTTAGTAATGCTGAATAAATATGGCAAAATAAAGCAGCTCCCATTGTGGATCCTGACCAGAAGGGTCCAGGTTCAATCCCTAGCAGTGGTGGATTTTTTCAGACTGACAAGGCTCCGGGGTTCACCCAGCCTCTAAAATTGGGTACCAGAGATTTTTCTGGGAAGTATAGGTGGCCTGGCGTGATACCGACCACATCACCCAAAAATGTGCCGTGGTTGTAGAAAAATATGGTCACTAACACCATATTCCCCATACGCCTAGCAAGGCGTGAAGGGAACCTTTACTTACATCATGGACTATTTACAACATAAGTTAAAACTGTTCAGATCTTCTAGAGTTAAATTGTGTGTATGTACAAAGTAAAGTGAGAGAGTTCTATATAGAGCCAAGTCTAACCTATATGCCACTAAGGCAAATGAGAAAAGAAAGAAATTAGAATAATGTGTAATTTTACGTTTAAAATCAAAATGGAAAAGGGAAATGTAATTTATAATTTCATTAATTTATTTTCCAAGTTTTCATGATTTTGTTTAAAAATGAGATAACAATTAAAAGGAAAAAAACTAACATCTGCAAACAAATGATTAATTATTGCACAATTTAAGAATCACTAGATATGATAATGTTACATGTTTAACAATAAAGTGGCAGGCAACACAACTCCCATAATACACTACTACAGGAAAACAAAATGGTTGACAGAATTAAGCTGAAGAGTTCAGAAGTGAGGAGAGGTCATTCACAGGATCAAGTGGCTGGTAGCCTACTCTCCTCCTATCCTGCAGAATTACAGGGAAGTGGACAATAAGAGAGAGTAAGGTAGAAACAAAGAGATACATGTACATAAGAGACAAACAATAGAGGTTACACAACATTGGTTGACTATGTACATATACATAAGAGACAAACAATAGAGGTTACTCAACATGGTTGACTATGTACATGTACATAAGAGACAAACAATAGAGGTTACACAACATTGGCTGACTATGTACATGTACATAAGAGACAAACAATAGAGGTTACACAACATTGGCTGACTATGTACATGTACATAAGAGACAAACAATAGAGGTTACACAACATTGGCTGACTATGTACATATACATAAGAGACAAACAATAGAGGTTACTCAACATGGTTGACTATGTACATGTACAAAGGAGACAAACAATGGAGGTTACTCAACATTGGCTGACGATGTACATGTACATAGGAGGCAAACAATGGAGGTTACTCAACATTGGTTGACTATGTACATGTATATAGGAGACAAACAATGGAGGTTACTCAACATTGGCTGACTATGTACATGTATATAGGAGACAAACAATGGAGGTTACTCAACATTGGCTGGCTATGTACATGTACATAAGAGACAAACAATGGAGGTTACTCAACATTGGTTGACTATGTATATAGGAGACAAACAATGGAGGTTACTCAACATTGGCTGACTATGTACATGTACATAGGAGACAAACAATGGAGGTTACTCAACATTGGCTGGCTATGTACATGTACATAAGAGAAAAAACAATGGAGGTTACTCAACATTGGTTGACTATGTACATAGAAGACAAACAATGGAGGTTACTCAACATTGGCTGACTATGTACATAGGAGACAAACAATGGAGGTTACACAACATTGGCTGACTATGTACGTAGGAGACAAACAATGGAGGTTACACAACATTGGTTGACTATGTACGTAGGAGACAAACAATGGAGGTTACTCAACATTGGTTGACTCTGTGCTGTTATTTCCTAGACTTACCATGTTCTGTTATTTCCTAGACTTACCATGTTCTTTTCTTTCCCAGACTTGCCATATTCTGTTATTTCCTAGATTTAGCATGTTCTGTTATTTCCCAGACTTACCATGTTCTGTTATTTCCTAGACTTACCATGTTCTTTTCTTTCCCAGACTTACCATATTCTGTTATTTCCTAGATTTCGCATGTTCTGTTATTTCCCAGACTTTCTATGTTCTGTTATTTCCTAGATTGACCATGTTCTGTTATTTCCTAGATTTAGCATGTTCTGTTATTTCCCAGAATTACCATGTTCTGTTATTTCCTAGATTTACCATGTTCTGTTATTTCCTAGACTTAGCATGTTCTGTTATTTCCTAGACTTAGCATGTTCTGTTATTTCCTAGACTTACCATGTTCTGTTATTTCCCAGACTTACCATGTTCTGTTATTTCCTAGACTTACCATGTTCTGTTATTTCCTAGACTTACCATGTTCTTTTCTTTCCCAGACTTGCCATGTTCTGTTATTTCCTAGACTTACCATGTTCTGTTATTTCCTAGACTTACCATGTTCTGTTACTTCCCAGACTCACCATGTTCTGTTATTTCCCAGACTCACCATGTTCTGTTATTTCCCAGACTCACCATGTTCTGTTATTTCTCAGACTCACCATGTTCTGTTACTTCCCAGACTCACCATGTTCTGTTATTTCTCAGACTTACCATGTTCTGTTATTTCCCAGACTCACCATGTTCTGTTATTTCCCAGACTTACCATGTTCTGTTATTTCCCAGACTCACCATGTTCTGTTATTTCCCAGACTCACCATGTTCTGTTATTTCCCAGACTCACCATGTTCTGTTACTTCCCAGACTCACCATGTTTTGTTACTTCCCAGACTTAGCATGTTCTGTTATTTCCCAGACTTGCTATGTTCTGTTATTTCCTAGAATTACCGTGTTCTTTTCTTTCCAAGACTTGCCATGTTCTGTTATTTCCTAGACTCACCATGTTCTGTTACTTCCCAGACTTACCATGTTCTCTTATTTCCTAGACATTTTCTCAGATATGTCCATTTCTGACCTGATGTTCAGAAGAACACTTTTAAATGCAGACAACAAATATGAGTAATTATAAGGCAAACACAAAAGAAACAAAAGATTTTGGCCAAAATGAGCATATTTCTGTACAATTCTTGCCCCTGTTGATGTCAGAACAAAGTTCATTGTGTTTCGTTCATCTTCAGAAGATTTTATTAAATGATTTGCCATTTTGAAGATAAATAAATAATGCACTTTTACAAAAACATGACCACAAATCTGGCAATAGATGCTTTTCTTGGTGGCAAATGAGTTAAGATGATGAGATCAATGTAAAGAAGAAATTAAAATTCAAAACAAACAAAAGTGTTGTAAAGCAGTTAGTAATGCTGAATAAATATGGCAAAATAAAGCAGCTCCCATTGTGGATCCTGACCAGAAGGGTCCAGGTTCAATCCCTAGCAGTGGTGTATTTTTTCAGACTGACAAGGCTCCGGGGTTCACCCAGCCTCTAAAATTGGGTACCAGAGATTTTTCTGGGAAGTATAGGTGGCCTGGCGTGATACCGACCACATCACCCAAAAATGTGCCGTGGTTGTAGAAAAATATGGTCACTAACACCATATTCCCCATACGCCTAGCAAGGCGTGAAGGGAACCTTTACTTACATCATGGACTATTTACAACATAAGTTAAAACTGTTCAGATCTTCTAGAGTTAAATTGTGTGTATGTACAAAGTAAAGTGAGAGAGTTCTATATAGAGCCAAGTCTAACCTATATGCCACTAAGGCAAATGAGAAAAGAAAGAAATTAGAATAATGTGTAATTTTACGTTTAAAATCAAAATGGAAAAGGGAAATGTAATTTATAATTTCATTAATTTATTTTCCAAGTTTTCATGATTTTGTTTAAAAATGAGATAACAATTAAAAGGAAAAAAACTAACATCTGCAAACAAATGATTAATTATTGCACAATTTAAGAATCACTAGATATGATAATGTTACATGTTTAACAATAAAGTGGCAGGCAACACAACTCCCATAATACACTACTACAGGAAAACAAAATGGTTGACAGAATTAAGCTGAAGAGTTCAGAAGTGAGGAGAGGTCATTCACAGGATCAAGTGGCTGGTAGCCTACTCTCCTCCTATCCTGCAGAATTACAGGGAAGTGGACAATAAGAGAGAGTAAGGTAGAAACAAAGAGATACATGTACATAAGAGACAAACAATAGAGGTTACACAACATTGGTTGACTATGTACATATACATAAGAGACAAACAATAGAGGTTACTCAACATGGTTGACTATGTACATGTACATAAGAGACAAACAATAGAGGTTACACAACATTGGCTGACTATGTACATGTACATAAGAGACAAACAATAGAGGTTACACAACATTGGCTGACTATGTACATGTACATAAGAGACAAACAATAGAGGTTACACAACATTGGCTGACTATGTACATATACATAAGAGACAAACAATAGAGGTTACTCAACATGGTTGACTATGTACATGTACAAAGGAGACAAACAATGGAGGTTACTCAACATTGGCTGACGATGTACATGTACATAGGAGGCAAACAATGGAGGTTACTCAACATTGGTTGACTATGTACATGTATATAGGAGACAAACAATGGAGGTTACTCAACATTGGCTGACTATGTACATGTATATAGGAGACAAACAATGGAGGTTACTCAACATTGGCTGGCTATGTACATGTACATAAGAGACAAACAATGGAGGTTACTCAACATTGGTTGACTATGTATATAGGAGACAAACAATGGAGGTTACTCAACATTGGCTGACTATGTACATGTACATAGGAGACAAACAATGGAGGTTACTCAACATTGGCTGGCTATGTACATGTACATAAGAGAAAAAACAATGGAGGTTACTCAACATTGGTTGACTATGTACATAGAAGACAAACAATGGAGGTTACTCAACATTGGCTGACTATGTACATAGGAGACAAACAATGGAGGTTACACAACATTGGCTGACTATGTACGTAGGAGACAAACAATGGAGGTTACACAACATTGGTTGACTATGTACGTAGGAGACAAACAATGGAGGTTACTCAACATTGGTTGACTATGTACATAGGAGACAAACAATGGAGGTTACTCAACATTGGCTGACTATGTACATAGGAGACAAACAATGGAGGTTACTCAACATTGGTTGACTATGTACATAGGAGACAAACAATGGAGGTTACTCAACATTGGTTGACTATGTACATAGGAGACAAACAATGGAGGTTACTCAACATTGGCTGACTATGTACGTAGGAGACAAACAATGGAGCTCTACTCGCAGCCCAACAAAAAGAATAAAAAATGGTGTATATTTGATATTTGTGCTTATCTCAACTTTTCTTGACCTCTGGTGCCTTTTAGTGGAAATGTGTAGATCATTGCTCAACATGAGGCAATCTGATCATCAAAAGAGCCCTCTCCCCCCTCCCAAGTTGAGCATTTCAACCCTATTAGTAATATGAAAATTTGTAGAAAAAATAAAAATTGCTTTAAATGAGGCAATCTAATCATCAGAAGTGTCCCCTCCCAAAGCAAGCATTTCAATCATTTAGCTACTTGACACTTGGTGGTGCCAACTTGTGTCAGAATTCCTGCTGTATTTGATCCTGAAAGCTCACATGTGAAACATAATAAATGAGACTGATTTGCAAATACTCAGTCACACCTAGAACATTGAGTGCTGTCCTCTTTTGTGGTGATGGGAGTCTTTAATGGTTTGTTATTTCTGTATGTTGCTTTTAAATATTCTTGACCACATAGCTGCTTATCTATCCATTGTCCTTTTGAGCCGGATGCCCCCGGCATTGCCCACATAGGGCAGAACCACAATCTCAAAAACAGAAACCTTGCGTGCCAAAATGGCACATATTGCAGAGATCACTAATTGTACTTTAACGAAAATTAATCTATTTATCATGATGTAACTTGACACAGTGAGATTGGGTGCTGATATCAGTTGATAGTGTTTATCTGGACACTTCATTTCCTTTGAATTGTTGGCATCCAGCAAATGTTTAGAATCTGATCCAGGGTGTTGAATGTTGTCATCAATGGTACTCTATTTGCCTTGTTGCCAGTCTCCCCAATTATTCAGGGACTATTACTCTAACATCCCCGACTTTCTGAATTAATCCTTTCTCTTCAACAATTGCTTCTGAGTGTAGCAGTGTCTGTTAGAATGAGTTTCCAACAATCCTTTGAAAAATTTAAAAATTAGAAATTGTTTGAAAATTGAACAAAAAATTCAAAATCAACTGAAAAATTCAACATCATCTGCTTTGAAAAACAAGAGATACAAATAATTCTTTAAAATATTTAGTACATACTTGTGTATCAAACAAGAAAACAACAATTAATAAGCAGCTCAGATATCAGGTGGGATGTTCAGGACTCTAGATATATTGTTATCTAGAAGATTTATCAAACAGAGTAAAATTAGGCAGAAGCACTGCTTGTTTATATTTCTCACATTTAGTTCCACACCCCGGGTAATAACCTCAATAGACTGGCTAAATGATGTCATCATGGCTTTAGTTCCAAGCAGAGATCACTGATAATAACCTCAATAGACTAGTTAAATGATGTCATCATGGCTTTAGTTCCAAGCAGAGATCACTGATAATAACCTCAATAGACTAGCTAAATGATGTCATCATGGCTTTAGTTCCAAGCAGAGATCACTGATAATAACCTCAATAGACTGGCTAAATGATGTCATCATGGCTTTAGTTCCAAGCAGAGATCACTGATAATAACCTCAATTGACTAGCTAAATGATGTCATCATGGCTTTAGTTCCAAGCAGAGATCACTGATAATAACCTCAAAAGACTGGCTAAATGATGTCATCATGGCTTTAGTTCCAAGCAGAGATCACTGATAATAACCTCAATTGACTAGCTAAATGATGTCATCATGGTTTTAGTTCCAAGCAGAGATCACTGATAATAACCTCAATAGATTGGCTAAATGATGTCATCATGGCTTTAGTTCCAAGCAGAGATCACTGATAATAACCTCAATAGACTAGCTAAATGATGTCATCATGGCTTTAGTTCCAAGCAGAGATCACTGATAATAACCTCAATAGACTAGCTAAATGATGTCATCATGGCTTTAGTTCCAAGCAGAGATGACTGATAATAACCTCAATAGACTAGCTAAATGATGTCATCATGGCTTTAGTTCCAAGCAGAGATCACTGATAATAACCTCAATTGACTAGCTAAATGATGTCATCATGGCTTTAGTTCCAAGCAGAGATCACTGATAATAACCTCAATTGACTAGCTAAATGATGTCATGGCTTTAGTTCCAAGCAGAGATCACTGGAGGATATCAGCTGTAGCCAGCCATGATGATTGGATACTGCCATTGGAGGATATCAGCTGTAGCCAGCCTGGATGATTGGATACTATCATTGGAAGATATCAGCTGTAGCCAGCCTGGATGATTGGATACCACCATATGAGGATATCAGCTGTAGCCAGCCATGATGATTGGATACTGCCATTGGAGGATATCAGCTGTAGCCAGCCTGGATGATTGGATACTATCATTGGATGATATCAGCTGTAGCCAGCCATGATGATTGGATATTATCATTGGAGGATATCAGCTGTAGCCAGCCTGGATGATTGGATACTGCCATTGGAGGATATCAGCTGTAGCCAGCCTGGATGATTGGATACCACCATTTGAGGATATCAGCTGTAGTCAGCCTGGATGATTGGATACTATCATTGAAAGATATCAGCTGTAGCCAGCCTGGATGATTGGATACTGCCATTGGAGGATATCAACTGTAATCAGCCTGGATGATTGGATACCACCATATAAGGATATCAGCTGTAGCCAGCCTGGATGATTGGATACTGCCATTGGAGGATATCAGCTGTAGTCAGTCTGGATGATTGGATACTGCCATTGGAGGATATCAGCTGTAGCCAGCCTGGATGATTGGATACTATCATTGGAGGATATCAGCTGTAGCCAGCCTGGATGATTGGATACTATCATTGGAGGATATCAGCTGTAGCCAGCCTGGATGATTAGATACTACCATTGGAGGATATCAGCTGTAGCCAGCCTGGATGATTGGATACTGCCATTGGAGGATATCAGCTGTAGCCAGCCTGGATGATTGGATACTATCATTGGAGGATATCAGCTGTAGCCAGCCATGATGATTGGATACTACCATTGGAGGATATCAGCTGTAGCCAGCCTGGATGATTGGATACTATCATTGGAGGATATCAGCTGTAGCCAGCCTGGATGATTAGATACTATCATTGGAGGATATCAGCTGTAGCCAGCCTGGATGATTGGATACTACCAGGCACATTGTTCAAGAAACATGACAAGATAAATTTACAATGAGGGAAGACCATCAAACCAATTCAAGTGTTGATGTTTTAATAAGGAACCAGGTAGTCAGGATATGTCATCATACAATACAGAGCAATGGCAAATTAAAATAGACATCCATCTGGTGGCACAGCATAGTTTCTTGCTCAAATATGTGTTGTGCCTGCTTGCCATTCTTGTGTATAGGACTATCATGATATTGTATTCTGTAAGTTTCCATTAACTTTTTCCGCATGTTTTGCCGCACTGTGCGCCAATACGATTTCGGCAATGTACGTTTCGCCGCATAGTGCACCACGCTCAATTTGATTAGTGTGAACGTCATCAAACCATATTCTTTTTACATGTCTTGTATCATTTTGATATTGGTGAAATCTTATACCTTGTTCAATTATCTAAACATTCATATATAACATGTTATGTGTTAGATAAATATAAATATGTAGATTGATTCTTAAAACCATGAACAATTTTGTCTCTGAAATCTCTTCCGTTGCGCCGCTAAAAAGTTTTTGTACGGAAAGAGTTAATGAGCTCAAACTTCTTTCCTCACTAGAAGATCCCACACAGTGCACAAACTCTGTCTCATCCGATGAGCACAACAAAGTTAGTTAATATCATGCCTGATTTATGGCTGGAAGGAATTTTTGTCTCTGAAATTTTGCTACAGCATCATCATCATCATCGAGTGCCGTCTTCGCATCAAAGGTTGGCTACCATGGATTGCCATTCCATTCTGTCTCTTGCTTTGAAAACACAGGTTGCCATAGTCTGACTTGTCCATCTTTTGATGTTGCTCGTCCATGTTAGTCTTGGTCTGCCTCTGCCTCTTTTACCTTGTATTTTCCCTTCCAATATTAATTTTATTAGGCTGTTGTGTCTTTTAACATGCCCACAAAATTTCATTTGTCTTGTTCTAATTGTGTTTAGTAGTTCTCTTTTTAATTTTTAGTTGTTTTAAAACTTTATAATTTGCTTTCTTTTCTTTCCATCCAATTTTACCTGTTCTTCTATAAATCCACATTTTAAAGGCTCAAATGTTCTATTCTGTTTTCTTGTCTAATGTCCATGTTTCTGCACCATACAGGAGTGTTGCTGTAGCCCCACAGTGATAGGGTATGTTGATATCAAATATTTGATGTTGCTGTTACCCCATAGTGGTGGGGTCTGTTGGTATCTAAGACTAGATGTTGCTGTTACCCCAAAGTGGTGAATTCTGTTGATATAATAAAACTTGATATTGTAGTCCTACAGTGGTGGGATCTGTTGATATCATGGACTTGATGTTGTCATCAGTTTCTCCAACAGAACTCAGGAAATCAAAAAAACGATTGCAGCCCAACCATCAACTTTCTGGGTCTAGGAGGTAATTGCTCACATCAACCCAGTAGCATTACATCAACATCTTGAAACAAGCATCCTTACATCAACCCAGTAGCATTACATCAACATCTTGAAACAAGCATCCTTACATCAACCCAGTAGCATTACATCAACATCTTGAAACAAGCATCCTTACATCAACCCATTAGCATTACATCAACATCTTGAAACAAGCATCCTTACATCAACCCAGTAGCATTACATCAACATCTTGAAACAAGCATCCTTAAATCAACCCAGTAGCATTACATCAACATCTTGAAACAAGCATCCTTACATCAACCCAGTAGCATTACATCAACACCTTGAATCATGCATTCTCACATCAACCCAGTAGCATTACATCAACATCTTGAAACAAGTACCTAACCACAATGCTACAGTGACTTCACCTCTCACAGGTCACCTATTACTTTCTGTTATTTGATTGACATGCATCATTCTTGAGTGCTCAAATTACTTGCAACTTCATTGAATTATTGGCTACTGAGTGTAGAAATACTTGTCATTTCTTTTATTAATCATGTTTCATTAATTCAAAGGAACCTCAGCATGCCTCAAGGCATATGGTGTCACTGTCTATATTTTTCAATGTCCAACATCATATTTGATGGGTCATGTGGTCAGTACCATGTCAGACCATCTTACCTTCCCAGAAATAAAATGATGGTATCTACTTATAAAAGCGGGGTCAATTCTGAAGTTGATTGGTCTTAAAAATTGATGTAAGCTGGGGGAAAACTCCCATGTCAAACTAAGATCCAGCCAGCCAAAGATGGAGTGTGTCAGCCACAGTGCAGATTTAGGGGAAAAATATAAGGACACACACATGCACCTAAAAGTACCAACCATGTGACCAGCTTATCTTGTGTCATGATGTTGTTCCTACCCCTCCAAATACAAGTATGGACCATGTGACCAGCACGACCAAAAGACTTGAAAAAGAACATATGCTGAGTGAGATCTGAATAAAATTTGCCACATCCGAAACTGACCTCAAACTTTCTAGTTAGTAGCAAGTGCACTAACTACTGAGTCACAAAATTGTTTGGAAAGCTTCAAATGTTTCAGCTACATGTGATTTGTGTGAGTCTGCATTTCTTCATCCTCAAAATGTCATTAATTGCAAACCGAAGTCAGAAGAATACTGCTGTACCATAAATGCCATTAAACCATTCCAAACTGACATAATGTGATGCAAGCTAATACTCATAGTAACTAGAATAAGAACTCTTGGACTTTCCTCCTGCACGCTTGCTGTGTTTACTACTTAAGCTCTCAGAGTCAGAAAAATCAAGAGATTTGGCTCGTTTTTCCCCAAAGGATCTGGCTTTATCACTTTTCCTTTTTGACTGCTGTTTACTACTATACTCAGACTCAGAGATATCATCTGAATAACTTCTCTTGTGTTTTTTTGTAGAAGACACGGTACTTGATGTTGAGCGCCCATGCTTATCTTTTTTAACAAATTCTTCAGACGATCGATGGTGACTTTTTTTAGAAGATTCTTTATCCTTTTTATGTTTCTGTCTTGATCTACTAACAACAGATGCAGAATCAGAATCACTATAGCTGTCTGAGTACACAGAATTTAAATCTCTAGAATGACTTCGGTGACGAGAACTGCTTCTCTCCCTGGAACGACTACTTTTTCGCTTTGAACTCGGAGAAGTATTTAATTTAGAGCGTGAATGACTCCGAGAACGTTCATCATCTGAAGTGTCATTTTTCTTTTTTCTAGTCTTAGTCTCTGAGTGCTTCTTTTTACTTTTTTCCTTCTTTGAGATTGACAAATTCTTGGCATTCTTTCTGCCTTTACTGCTTGATTTTGTCTTCTTTGATCGAGAGCGATTGTCATCATCATCATCTTCTTTAAGTTTATCATCACTGTCATATGAATCATCAACGGAGCTGTCCAAGTCTTTCTTTGATGATTTCTTTTTTGGAATGTATTCTGGCAAAACAGGATGTTTGATTTTCTTTGATTCCTCATAATCTGTGCTCTCTATAAAAGCATTTGATGAAGAACTGTAAGACTGTACACTTGGAGCTATGTTCACAGATTGAGTATGAGCGGAATCGACAATGTCCCCATAATTATCATTGTCAAATATTCTTTTTTCTTGTCGTCTTTCTTGTTGTGGAATATATCCATTTATTCTGCCTCTCTGTCTTGTTTCATCAACATCATGAGATTGATTTGCATAAAACTCTCCATCATTTCTGTCTGGAGATTTCATGATAGCTACAGACTGTGATCCCTGAAATCTGTTAGAGAAAGGTGGATGACTAATTTGAGAAGTCTGATGTGGATATTTCTTCATGTCTGTTGCTGGTAGTGCAACTGTGAAAGGTTCATCTTGCTCCTCTCTGTATTTTCTCTTCAGCCACTTGCGGTACGACTCCATTAACGTGGCCAGGAAGGCTAAAATGGCCAAAAAAGCTGCCAAGACACCCATACCAAAAGACCAGGACAGATAATTTTGATCAGGTTTCTGTAGCCATTGTCTTTCATTATCTGCCCTTGAGCCAAACATAATGACAGCAATGACCAGAAAGATTCCTGAAAAGAAAAGAAAATATGTACAACTAATAACCAACATAATTATAATTTATGGGCATATATATATATATATATAAATTATAATTATGTTGGCATATATATATATATATATATGAAAAGTTTAATTCCAACAAGTGACAAAATATACATGGAAAACAAACCAGTAGAAGAGATCGATCACTTTATCTATCTTGGAAGTCACATTGATCGAGAAGGGGATACGAGCAAAGAAATTAGAATCAGACTGGCTAAAGCAGCAATGTCTTTCAGAAGCCTTGAAAAGTTGTGGAAATCAAAACTCATTAGCACAAACACAAAACTTAGGCTATTCAAATCAAATGTACTATCAACCCTTACGTATGCGTGTGAAAGCTGGAAAACAACAAGAGATATAGAAACAAAGTTGAACGCATTCGAAAATAAATGTCTAAGGAAAATACTTGGTATAGAATGGAACGAATTCAAAACAAACGAGGAAATTAGAGAAATCGCCAATCAACCACTAATATCTTCAGTAATAAAGAAAAGACGATGGTCATACGTTGGACATGTGATGAGAAGAGATAATAATCGAATAGCAAAGCAAGCCCTCATATGGGAAACAACAGGTAAAAGAAAAAGAGGAAGACCCAGGGAGACACTGAGAAGAACATTGATGAGAGAGGCAAGAGCAGCAGGAATCGGCTCCCTCAATGAGATAGAACTGCTTGCACAGAACAGAGACAGATGGCGAGATTTAATAAAATATCTTTAAAAGAAAACTGCTAGAACAAAAATTCATATAGGAGAAGGTGTATCTTGGTCTACGCCCTATGGGCCGGTTACGGCTCGAAAGGTCAATAGATAGATAGATAGATAGATATATATATATATATATATATATATATATATATATATATATATATATATTTATATATATATATGTATGTACAACACATAAAAAGTAAAGTGCCCCAGTCACGCCAAGTGGCGTATAAGGAATATGGTGTTAGTGACCATAAATTTTACAGACCTTCGGTACATGATTTTTGGGGTATTGTGGTTAGTATTATGACCATGCCGCTTTACTTTCCCAGAAAAAAATCTGGTACCCATTAAAGGCTGGGTGAACCTGGAAGCCGTCGGTTGGGATCGAACCCTACCTCTTGTCCTTTGTAGTCCAGTTCGCTAACCACTGAGCTATCGATGTACAACACATGTATGTGTGTATATGTTTTGTCTCACTCCCTACAGAACCCAGTTTTTCCTGAGTAATTATATTCCTGTTTGGATGCAAATGGTGGTCATTTGCAGCATATGTTATGTATGATGTCCTCACATTTCTCACAAAATGAAGTCAGTGTGCTTCAAATTCCTTTTGTGATATTCTTATTTGTGGTGAAATCAATAAAGATATGCAGTGCAAGGCCTGTTGCTTGAAAACAATGACCATCGGACACAGAGTCTAGAATTTCTGCCCTATGTGCCGTGATAGATACACACACATACATATATATATATATATATATATACATGCATAGGAGTGTGTGTGTTTGTGTTTCTACCTATTTACACACTCCCATCCATCCATCCATCTATCCATCCATCCATCCATCTTTTCTATCTATCTATTGACATTTCAAACCTTAGACAGCCCATAGGGCGTAGACCAAGATACTCCCTCTCTTATCTGAATTTTGTTCTAGCAGTTTTCAATTCTTTTAAAGATATTTTATCAAATCTTGCCATTTGTCTCTGTTCTGTGCAAGCAGCTCTATCTCATAGAGGGAGCCGATTCCTGCTGCTCTTGCCTCTCTCATCAGTGTTCTTCTTAATGTCTCTCTGGGTCTTCCTCTTTTCCTCTTACCTGTTGTTTCCCACACGAGGGCTTGCTTTGCTATTTGGTTCTACGTTTCATTAACATAATTGTTTTTACGATAGCGGCTTGTTAAAACCTCTGATCAACGGTTCTATACCAAGCCGGAGAAAAATAATTCATCCATTTTGGATACAACTGGAAAGAACTCCTATGTATATAAGTATATAAATTATGATGTATGTTTATACATTTACAGCATATCTCATTCTCTCTCTCTCACGCACACATGCATGCACGCACGCATACACACACAATGCTTTTATTTTCTGAAAAAAAGTTTTAAAAATTGACTGCAACAATGGAATTATTATCCATTTCAAGAAATATGTTTGATACTTTTATAACAATCTGTGGGTAATATGGTCAGCACTATGCCAGGTCATCATACTTTCCTTGAAAAATTCACCAGAGAACATATAAGGCTGAAAGTAACTGGTGTATCATGGATTGAACCGTACATCTTGTACCCAGGTGATCAGTGGACCAGTTACAGCTCCACTGTTATGTCATAGAAATGCTATAGCATGCAGAACTTCATAGACATGCTATAGCATGCAGAACTTCATAGACATGCTATAACATACAGAACTTCATAGACATGCTATAACATACAGAACTTCATAGACATGCTATAACATACAGAACTTCATAGACATGCTATAACATACAGAACTTCATAGACATGCTATAACATACAGAACTTCATAGACATGCTATAACATACAGAACTTCATAGACATGCTATAACATACAGAACTTCATAGACATGCAATAACATACAGAACTTCATAGACATGCTATAACATACAGAACTTCATAGACATAGTCTCATATACAGAACTTCATCGTCATCATTATCAAGTACCATGCCTGCTGGTGTAGGTGATCATATCTCTCCACAACTTTCGATCTCGACAGTTATTTATCATTTCTGTTGTCCTTCTTTTGCTGACCTTCTGCCAAGCCATTCTCTTAAGTTGTCTGGTATCTTTTCTCTTTGCTTCCCTCTATCTCTTTGTCTCTCAATTTTTCCAGTTGTTACAATATATTCCAGCTGTTCCCTTCTCATCACATGGCCAAAAAATGATGATTGTTTCATCCTAATATTGGAAATTAGCTTTCATTTTGCTTTGGCCTCTCTCAGAACATCTTCATTTCTCTTCTTAGCTGTCCATGGTATTCTCAACATTCTTCTGCAGAACCACATTTCTACAACCTCCAGTGATTTTCTTGTCTATTGTCCTATGCCCATGATTCACATCCATATGTTAAGACTGGCTCTACATAACATTTAAAAGCTCTGTTTCCCGTTTCTATTGTCAAAAATGGATTACACAGTTACTTCCTCATTTTTTTTAAAGCTGCTTTTGCCTTAGCCATTCTGTATCTCACCTCTGTTGTACATCTACCATCTAAGGTTAACAAAGTTCCCAAATATTTAAATTCATTTACCTGTTTTAATCTTGTTCCACTTGTCTTTATTATGCATTGCAGTGAAGTCCTTTTCTTTGTTGTTACCATTACTTCTGTCTTATTGCTATTAAGGCTGAGTCCTTTATTTTTGCTTTCCTTCACTATAATGTCCAACATTTCTTCTCATTTTCACTATTAATGATTAAGACTGTATCATCAGCATACATTAGATTATTTACATTATGACCACCAATTGTTATTCTAGGCATGTCCCTTATGGATCTTAAAATAATCTCACTATAGAAAAAAAAAAATAAAACTATCTTTACGACACATAGTACCAGTGCTGGTGTATGTCGGGGGGCAACGATAGAACCAGAGGGATAAAGGCCGCTTGGTCAAAGCAGTCGCCACGTGTGTGACTCAGGATTTTTATTATCTCACTATACATATTAAATAAATATGGTGACAGTACACAACCATGCCTAACACCCTGTTTTATTTGTTCAGAACTTCATAGGCATAGTCTCACATACAGAACTACATAGACATACTTAAACATACAGAACATGCAAAACTTCACACGTAATCTCACATATAGAGCTTTTATAGATATAATTTGACATAGAACTTATGTATATATATATAATCTCACATACAGGTTAAGGATGATAAGTTAAACAATGGTAAATGATTAAGTAATGGTAAGTTAAACAATGATAGATTAAACAATGATAGGTTAAACAAAGGTAAGTTAAACAATGGTAAGTTAAACAATGGTAAGTTAAACAATGGTAAGTTAAACAATAGTAAGTTAAACAATGGTAAGTTAAACAATGATAGATTAAACAATGATAGGTTAAACAAAGGTAAGTTAAACAATGGTAAGTTAAACAATGGTAGATTAAATAATGATAGGTTAAACAATGGTAAGTTAAACAATGACAAGTTAAACAATGGTAAGTTAAATAATGATAGATTAAATAATGATAGGTTAAACAATGGCAAGTTAAACAATGATAGATTAAAGAATGGTAAGTTAAACAATGATAGATTAAATAATGATAGGTTAAACAATGATAAGTTAAACAAGGATAGATTAAACAATGATAGGTTAAACAATGGCAAGTTAAAGAATGGTAAGTTAAACAATGATAGATTAAATAATGATAGGTTAAACAATGATAAGTTAAACAAGGATAGATTAAACAATGGCAAGTTAAACAATGGTAAGTTAAACAATGGTAAGTTAAACAATGATAGATTAAACAATGATAGGTTAAACAAAGGTAAGTTAAACAATGGTAAGTTAAACAATGGTAAGTTAAACAATGGTAGATTAAATAATGATAAATTAAACAATGGCAAGTTAAACAATGTTAAGTTAAACAATGATAAGTTAAGTAATGATAAATCAAATGATAGACAAAGATACCTGTAAGACCATGAAGCACGTTCACGGTTGAAGACAGACCCAGCGAGATCTCATTTTTAAATCTGCTGTGAGGGAAGCAGTTGATGACGTTGATGATCATGATGATGATGGCAAAAAGTTGAAAGACAAGGCTCAAGGTCACAAGTACTTGTGTACTCACAAACCACGCTGCCGAAGCACACACAAAAATCTTTTTAAAAAAGGACTTGCAAAAAAAAAATACCAATCAATTTTAAAAAACAATCATCATCATCATCAAGTACTGGGTCTGCTGGTGTAGGTGATCATGTCTCTCCACAACTTTCGATCTCTACAGTTATTTATCATTTTTGTTGTTGACCTTCTGCCAAGCCATTTTCTTAAGCTGTCTGGTATTTTTCTCTTTGCTTCCCTTTATCTCTTTGTCCCTCAATTTTTCCAGTTGTTACAATATATTCCAGCTGTTCTCTTCTCATTACATCATTACATGGCCAAAAAATGATGATTGTTTCTTCCCAATATTGGAAATTAGCTCTCATTTTGCTTTGTTTTCTTTCAGAACATTTTCATTACTCTTCTTAGTTGTCCATGGTATTCTCAACATTCTTCTATAAAACCATATTTCTACAGACTCCAGTGATTTTCTTGTCTGTTATCCTATTGTCCATGATTCACATCCATACGTTAAGACCTTGTCTAAAAAACAATACTAGAAGAAAAAATTACATGAAAAATGACCAAAACAAACCAAACAAAATCAAATGAATAAATTTCTTACATAAAACAGTTCTAGGATGATGGTAAAGAATATCCAATAAGATAAAATGCTGTAGGAGAGTGAAGGATTCAATTCAAAAAGTGAAGCAGTAGACTTTTTAATACAAATGTAAATGCAATCCTCTTATATGACTGAGAGACATGGAAGTTGAATAATACAACTAAACAAGCGTAGCTGTGATAGCTCAGTGGTTAGTGAACTGGACTACAAAGGACAATAGTGATCAATGGATTCTAGGTTCACCCAGCCTTAAACGAGTACCAGATTTTTTTCTGAGAAAGTAAAATGGCACGGGCGTAATATCGACCACATTACCCCAAAAATCATGTGTCGAAGGTCTATAAAAAGTATGGTCACTAACACCATATTCTCTATACGTCACTTGGCGTGACGGGGATCTTTACTTTTAGAAACTGCAAAATTTCAGTGGTTAGTGAACTTGACTACAAAGGACAAGAGGTTGGGTTCGATCCTGATTGACAGCTTCCGGGTTCACCCAGCCTTAAATGGGTACTGCATTTTTTTCTGTGAAAGTAAGGTAAAGGTAAAGGTAAAATATGTGACTTGAACCGGCGTCATAGCACGCGAGTTTCCACCCATATGTCCTCGGCCGTTTATCCAGAAATGTTTGGAGATTCCTGGATAGTGTCGCCTCAAGCATCAAAACTCACGATGCAAGGCAACATTCCTCACCTTCCCAGGGTAATATCCTGATACCCATTTCTGCCAACGGCTAGGTCAGCCGTGGGGGTATTTTTTTTCCAACCACGAGTACAACTCACACTGCTCCCAGCGGGAATTGAACATGGGTTGTCCGAACGTCAGTAGTCCAGTCGGGTAGCCTTATGCTATAATCATGAGAACACCTGTGCGAAAGACATTGCCTACAAAGCTAATTTTTTAGTTAGCTGAGTGGCAGTGTTCCCTTAGCTTTTGGCTTTTCATGGCAAGGTGCTGTGCCACTGAGTATGGGTTCGATCCTGCTTTGGTCCATATTTTTTTCTGTTGTTGATTATTTGTCAATTTTTACGAGTGCTGTAAACATACCTCATCCTCTGAACTGATTCACTGATTATCGCCTCGGAAGTTTCCCTCTATAATAATATTCATTTATTATTACTTGTCTCTAGTTTTCCCAACTAGGCTACCGAGGCCCCCAGGTAAAGTAATGATATACACATTTGATGCAGATGGTGATGTTGATGATCTTTGATAAGGATTTATTATCTTTGCTTTCATGATCCTTCATAGTGGCTTTGATGATTTACTTCATGTTGTGTTTCTGGTACTGTGTTGTGTTTCTGGTACTGTTAATATTATTATTATTAGACACTCTTGCCTTCCTGACACTCTTGCCTTACAAAAGATACAACTTTTACTTTTCTTCCTTGTTTCATAAGTCTTCTTCGTCTATCTTGTATATCTCAACCAACACTTCCGACCTTCTATCGACCTTCTGTTGACCGTTAATCTTTGTATTCTATACCTTTCGCACTATTTCACTAACAAACGAAACTAGCGTTCAATTGATGAACGTATGACAGCTGATAACAACGTCACAAAACAACTTCATGATTTTATTTCATTGGCAGCCTTTTATTACACTAGTAAACTAATACATGTCGGTCTATCAATTCAGTTCATCGTTCTATTTACACTCCATTCATTCTCTGCTACATCTATCCTCTTCTATCTTATTATTTTCTATTCTGACTCAGCTTCAACCTACGTGAGACCATTCCCCATTGAACGGCCTCTCCTTACTCTAACTATTCCTTGAAACTAATTCATGTGAGACCATTCCCCATCGAACGGCCTCTCCTTACTCTAACTATTTGTATTGCCGGCTCTATTGTCACTATTCTTCCATTTCATAAATGCCTATTACTGAATTCATCTGTTCATCTCCACTACCAAACCATCCTGTCCTCTGGTTCCTCCTCTACTTGGTTATGCTTGGTGTTCCATCTCGGCTGCTCTCTTCTCTTAGGTTCTCCGAATGCCCATCCGCTTTCTATCTTCGTTCACTTTTTAAAAAAAAAAAAAAGAAAAAAAAAATACATCCCTGTGTGACCCCTGTTTCAATTTGAAACCAATCACTCATTCCATCCTCTGTGTGAACTGTACAAGTATCATCATCATCATGTGCCATACCGGTTGGCGTAGCGATCACGTCCTTCCACAATCTTCTATCTACAGTGCATCGTATCAGTTATGTTGTTGACCGTTTTCCCTGCCATGACACCAAGCTATCCAGTATTTTTTCTCTTTGTCGTCTGCATCTCTCTTTCCTTTTATTTTGCCAGTTGTAACCAAGTATCCTAACTTTCCTCTTCTTATGATATGCCCGAAAAATGTTGATTGTTTCTTTCTCATGTTTTTTAGGAGCTGCCTTTTCGTGTTGGCCTCTCTGAGAACTTCCTCATTGGTCTTTTTAGCTGTCCAGGGAACTTTCAACATTCTTCTGAGAAATCCCATCTCTGTGCAAGTAAAGACATCATATATCTCTTTTACAATGTTGGTAACTTTTGGTGATATTCCGTGGCGTTTCAAGATTTTTCACAAGGACAGTTTATCTATGCTGTCAAACACTTTTTTAAAATCAGTGAAATTACAGATTAATGGTGGTTGTTTTTCTGTATGTTCTTCTAGTATTATCCTTAGAGTGAATATTTGGTCAAGACAGCTTCTCCCCTTTCTGAATCCTGCTTGTTCTTCTTCTTCTCTTTTCTCTTTTCACTGATACCTAAAAGGCGCTGTGGTTATAACATTTGTCGTTCTTGAGCTGCTCAAACTGTCTGAATTAGTGATTTTCCTTTGTTGTTACATGTCTCTATCATTGCATCTATTCATCTTCTTCTGGGTCTTCCTCTTGGTCTTTTTCCATGCATTCTCGAGAAGAACGCCCTTGATGGTGATTGGTAAGGATTCATTCTGACCAGGTCGCCAAACCTTTTAAGTTGTTGTTGTTCTATATATTCTTGGCAGGGTTTAATATCCTGCTTGTTACTCATGCATAATATTATCTACAGCATCTTTTATTCCATTCAGCAGGACATACAATGATGGACATACAATGATGGACATACAATTTATGATACAACTACATACCCATATCTATGAAACAAGCAGAGAACAAATTATTTGTTTCATTAAATTATGTCAGGCAATCAATTTATCTTTTTATTGAACACTGACCTAACATAAGGTGAGATTAAGTGTCTAATCATATAGGAGACTGATAATAAAGGACCATGACATGTGGATGTTATAGCATTATTTTGGTCCCAAATCCCACTGGCTACTCAGCGTTCTGGATCAATACAACATAATTATTCATGTCATTTTAGTTTTTTTATTTTGAAGTCTTTGTCTACCTTGATTAACAATATTTATTATGTTTTTCATTTTTCTTTTAATTTCTCAAAACCGCATTCATTCTGTGATATGCTTATAAGATAGAATAATCAAAACATGATTTGTCATTTTCTCTCAAAAATCTCTTTACTTTGTTTAGTTTCATTGTTTTCTCATTTTCTTTTTTTAGTGTTATCGTAGTATAGTTTCATTTTTTTCTCATTTTCTCTTAGTAGTGTTATCGTAGCATAGTTTCATTGTTTTCTTAGTAGTGTTATCGCAGTATAGTTTCATTGTTTTCTTATATTCTTTTTTTAGTGTTATCGTAGTTTAGTTTATTGTTTTCTCATTTTCTCTCAGTTGTGTTATCATAGCATAGTTTCATTGTTTTCTAGTTTCTCATATTAGTATTATTGTAGTATAGTTTCATTGTTTTCTTAGTTTCTCATATTAGTATTATTGTAGTATAGTTTCATTGTTTTCTAGTTTCTCATATTAGTATTATTGTAGTATAGTTTCATTGTTTTCTTAGTTTCTCATATTAGTATTATCGTAGTATAGTTTCATTGTTTTCTAGTTTCTCATATTAGTATTATTGTAGTATAGTTTAATTGTTTTCTTAGTTTCTCATATTAGTATTATCGTAGTATAGTTTCATTGTTTTCTAGTTTCTCATATTAGTATTATTGTAGTATAGTTTCATTGTTTTCTTAGTTTCTCATATTAGTATTATTGTAGTATAGTTTCATTGTTTTCTAGTTTCTCATATTAGTATTATTGTAGTATAGTTTCATTGTTTTCTTAGTTTCTCATATTAGTATTATTGTAGTATAGTTTCATTGTTTTCTAGTTTCTCATATTAGTATTATTGTAGTATAGTTTCATTGTTTTCTTAGTTTCTCATATTAGTATTATCGTAGTATAGTTTCATTGTTTTCTCATTTTCTCTTAGTAGTGTTATCGTAGTATAGTTTCATTGTTTTCTCATTTTCTCTTAGTAGTGTTATTGTAATATAGTTTCATTGTTTTCTCATTTTCTCTTAGTAGTGTTATCGTAGTATAGTTTCATTGTTTTCTCAGTTTCTCTTAGTAGTGTTATCGTAATATAGTTTCATTGTTTTCTCATTTTCTCTTAGTAGTGTTATTGTAGTATAGTTTCATTGTTTTCTTAGTTTCTCATATTAGTATTATTGTAGTATAGTTTCATTGTTTTCTTAGTTTCTCATATTAGTATTATTGTAGTATAGAGTAGAGAAATCGCCAATCAACGACTAATATCTTCAGTAATAAAGAAAAAACTATGGTCATATGTTGGACATGTGATGAGAAGAGATAATAACCGAATAGCAAAGCAAGCCCTCATATGGGAAACAACAGGTAAGAGAAAAAGAGGAAGACCCAGGGAGACACTGAGAAGAACATTGATGAGAGAGGCAAGAGCAGCAGGATTTGGCTCCCTCAATGAGATAGAGCTGCTTGCACAGAACAGAGACAGATGGCGAGATTTGATAAAATATCTTTAAAAGAAAACTGCTAGAACAAAAATTCAGATAGGAGAAGGTGCATATGGGTCTACGTCCTATGGGCCAGCTACGGCTCGAAAGGTCAATAGATAGATAGTTTCATTGTTTACTTATTTTATTTGATAGTTATGTTAGTATAGTTTCATTGTTTACTTATTTTATTTGATAGTTATGTTAGTATAGTTTCATTGTTTACTTATTTTATTTGATAGTTATGTTAGTATAGTTTCATTGTTTTCTAATTTTCTCTTATTAGTGTTATTGTAGTATAGTTTCATTGTTTCTAATTTTCTCTTATTAGTGTTATCAGTAACTGTTATCGTAGTATAGTATAGTTTCATTGTTTTCTAATTTTCTCTTATTAGTGTTATTGTAGTTGAGGTTATTAAAATGTCCACACATTTTTCTCCATCAACTGAATTGAAGTTTAATTGTTTCAACTTTGAAAAATAACCTGATTTTTAACGCCTTGTATTTTTCCCTCTTGTTTAGGTTCAACTTTAACTCACTTTAGATTGTTTCTTCCGACTTCCTGGTTTGTGTGTAAAGAAGTGGTCTCGAAGACACGCAGCCTCAAGCGAGTATCATTTGTTGGCATCAAACAAAATAGAAAACAATTCTTTCTGTCTCCCAGATAGTCAACACCACAAAGAGCAGACACAACTTACGTGGAACCAGATAGAAGCGAAGTTCGTCCACTTCTCTGTCAAAAAGCCACCAGCAACCATCGTAATATTTGTCAACAAGCACCCAGGCCGGGGGACGATACTTGGTAAAACAGGCCGACCAGAGACCCAAGTTTCTGAAACCCACAGTCTCTGTGGACACGACCCATTGGTCCGAGGCAAAGGCCACGATGAGGACAACAAGGCAACTAATTGCAAAACCAAAACTGAGACGACAGAATGTTTTGTTGGTTGCCATTTTGAAGAGATTGACAGTTGTAAAAGTTGACGACACCTTGCTATTGGTCGCTGACTCCTGCTTCCTGTCGTCCTCAGGACTCAGGTGTGTCAAGGTAAAGCAGGTCACTATCACCTAGTGCCATGCTAAATAAGTCAGATTGTATTTTTCGGTCATTAATTCTTCTTTTGATGTGTCGAGGACAGTACCTACATGCAATTCATTTGCTCTTGAATTGCTCTGTTTTGCTGCTACATTTCAGGTGTTTCTATATCCTAGACTATATAGTATTCTGTGTTTCTATAAAAAAGAAAGTAAAGTACCACCGTCACGCTAAGTAGCGGATAGGGAATATGGTGTTAGTGACCATAAATTGTACAGACCTTCGGCACATGATTTTTGGGGTAATGTGGTCGGTATTACGCCCGTGCCACTTAACTTTCCCAGAAAAAAATCAGGTACCCATTTAAGGCTGGGTGAACCCGGAAGCCGTCGGTTGGGATGGAACCCTACCCCTTGTCCTTTGTAGTCCAGTTCACTAACCACTGAGCTATCGCGGCTCTGTGTTTCTATACCCTAGACTATATAGTATTGTGTTTTTCTATACCCCAGACTATATAGTATTATGTGCTTCTATACCCCGGATTGTATAGTATTGTGTGTTTCTATACCCCAGACTATATAGTATTATTTGTTTCTATACCCTAGACTGTATAGTATTGTGTGTTTCTAGACCCCAGACTGTATAGTATTGTGTGTTTCTATGCCCCAGACTGTATAGTATTGTGTGTTTCTATACCCCAGACTATATAATATTCAGTCTCGGTCGTTTTCGAAGATGTCCTTGTTGGTGACTTGCTGTCGTAGCGTTTGTTGATAGGGAGAGCTGTATGTGAGTTCTATTTAGTTGTTTCTGTCTATCATAAATCTCACAAAAGACCGACAAGATCCAATAGACTTGACACCGCAAGCAACGACAAACAAGGCATAAGTAATGAACATCGCAAAATAAAAATACAACTAATGAATATATACATGATTGATTATATAGGGAAACAAAGCAAGAGAGTAGGAAGTTACAATACAGCACACAATGGGCACGACAGTTCTCCCAATATGGGAGAGAGAACACCCCAGTCTCCAAGTCTGGATGAGATTCCTTTCATTTCACTTCAAAGATATTTATGTTGATATATTCCATCACAAAAAATGGAGGAGCAGGTGTAGTCATAAATGCTTTATTGAAGATGCGTGCTCCCCCATTTTCTATTGTATTGGTTGCTGATCCATCTGTGTAGGCATGTGTCCAGGAGCAGCTTGGCTAGTGTTTCTGTATATATCTTAGCGTTATTCTTCTCTGTTCTCCAGTTTGGTTATCTTTATACAATATATCGGGAATGTTCTGTTGTAGAAACGACTCTCTGTTGTAACAGGACAAATGTTCAAGTAACTTGAAGGCAGAGGTAGAAGCTCTGAAAACTGCCGATGAAACTCTCTTGAAAGAGAAGATTAAAGAAGACAACATTGTATTCCTCAGAGAAACTCTCAGTAGTTACAGCACTGAGGAGTCATAGAAATGAAGACATGAATGATCTAAGAGAAATACTCTACAAGCTCTGTCAGTAGTTACAGCACTGAGGAGTCATAGAAATGAAGACATGAATGATCTAAGAGAAATACTCTACAAGCTCTGTCAGTAGTTACAGCATTGAGGAGTCATAGAAATGAAGACATGAATGATCTAAGAGAAATACTCTACAAGCTCTGTCAGTAGTTACAGCATTGAGGAGTCATAGAAATGAAGACATGAATGATCTAAGAGAAATACTCTACAAGCTCTGTCAGTAGTTACAGCACTGAGGAGTCATAGAAATGAAGACATGAATGATCTAAGAGAAATACTCTACAAGCTCTGTCAGTAGTTACAGCATTGAGGAGTCATAGAAATGAAGACATGAATGATCTAAGAGAAATACTTTACAAGCTCTGTCAGTAGTTACAGCACTGAGGAGTCATAGAAACGAAGACATGAATGATCTAAGAGAAATACTCTACAAGCTCTGTCAGAGACAGAACCATGATTTAGTGGACTCCATCTCACTGCGATATTCCAGGACACGACGAGGCAGGCACAGAAAGGTGACGACCTACAGGGAACATTTATCGGGAACAAATGAAGTACAGAACAGAACACCATGGCTACCAGAAACAAGATGCCTACCAGCAGCTGAACAGAAAAGAAGAAGTAACAATCTTGAGACTCCGAACAGTCTACAGCATATTGGAGTACAACCATTCCAAGACCCTTAGGATAGGAACCTCTGATGATATTCCACAAATCCATCTTTTTCATGGTCGCCCTTGAGTCTGGTGTTCTTGCAACGGTTATTAAAGGCTCGTTATGTTGTGTTTTGATCTTTCTGCTTTATCACGCAGTGCAAACCATTTTATCTGTTGTTTCTTTATGCATTCTATGGCGGTAATTATTCCTATATGTTTGTATATCGTCCTATGTGTTTACATTAGTACTTCAATTTGTAGACCATTATCGTTCACATTGTTTTTGCATATTATCGTCATGTAGTTAGATTTGTTTACATATCCTTATATATATATATATATATATATATATATATCATGTGTTAATCATGTCTCATATCTTTATGTGCGTCTGAGTTTAGTAATATCTCATAACTTAGTGTGTATCTGTGTTAGTCATGTGGCATATCTTTGTGTGTGCATGTCTGGGTTAGGGATATCTCATATCTTTGTGTGCATGTTTATGTTAGTCATATCTCATATCTTTGTTCGTTCGTTCGCTTTCGTCAGCTTTGACCTCTGACGAAGTCCCACCCGCTCAATTTTGTGGGACTGAATTTTGCGTGTAAAGTCTGTTTTATCCCATTACAGGATGCCCCTCGCCATGCAGGCAGATTTACTCCGACTTCAGAGGTACTAATTTTTAGGGAATTAGTAAAACCCAGGTGTCCTCGCCAGGGTACGAACCCCGGCTGTTGCCGTGGTAAGCCAACCGCCTATCGATTGCGCTAACCGGACACCCTCATATATTTGTGTGTGCATGTCTGTGTTTGTCACATCTCATATTATTGTGTGTGCATGGTTATGTAAGTCACATCTCATATCTTTGTGTGTGCATGCCTATGTTAGTCATATCTTATATCTTTGTGTGTATATCTATGTTAGGTATGTGTCATATCTTTGTGTGTGCATGTCTAAGTCAGTCATATCTCATATCTTTATGTGCATGTCTATGTTAGTCATGTGTCATATATCTTGATGTGTGTCAGTGTTAGTCATGTTTGTGTTAGTCACATCTCATATCTTTCTGTGTGCATGTCTGTGTTAGTCACCTCTAGTGACTCGGGCAGATGGTGCTCGTAAACCTGGGAGGGCCGACCATCTAAGGGCAGAATCCCCCTACAGAAAGACAATCTGCTGCCTTGCAGAAAGATTGGGGACAATCAAAGGCTAAGGAAAGCAAACCTGAAAAAATGCTGGCTGAAATCGGATGCACTGGGCCACTGGCGCAGAACACAGTGCAACGTATTAACGGGTGTTCAGTCAGAGTGGATCTGGCGGACTCTAAATGTGACGTTCTGTCTGTGGGGGCGATCAACACACTTAACCTGACAGCTGACTTCATGTGAGAGTCTGGAATCCTACTCTGACTGAGTCCTGATCGCAGAGAGAGAGAGAGAGAGAGAGAGAGAGAGAGAGAGAGAGAGAGAGAGAGAGACTATTAGAGATATATATATATATATATATATATATATATATATATATATATATATATTTGTGTGATGTTGCTCCAGCAGAAGGCCTACTTAGTCTACTTTTGTTTTGTCCATTACCACGTAAAGCTATCACCGTACCACTTTTTTCTTCTTTTGTTGTGGTTTCTTTTAATTGCCATTATCATCAGCTTTACAGTAGCTTCGCATCTGTACGCATCTTGATGCTTTTACTTCTTTTATTATTCCTAGCTTCTTTTTTTTCTCTACTCATCGTGTGATCTTATCTCTCAGGCTGTTTCATGCCATGCGTCTAACACATTTCAGTTCACTAGTGGTTATTTTTCTTGTTCTTGAACGCGGGTTCGAATCCAGGTAGGGTTAAAAGTTTTTCTTTTGCGGGTGAAACAGAGACTATATTCAGCCCTACCCTATCCGGGAGATACTTGTCCGAGCTGTGATCGCTGCCTTATGCTATAGTCGGAAGTTTCCCTCAATAATAATATTCATTTATTATTATTTGTCTCCAGTCTAAACCACTGGAAACTACTATTCGTGCTGTTTCGTCCTAAATGTTTGTCTGCAACGCAAGTATTCAGCCCTACCCTATCCGGGAGATACTTGTCTTAACAGGAAAAATATTTCCGAGCTGTGATCGCAGCCTTATGCTATAGTCATGAGAACGCCTTCGCGAAAAGACATTGTCCACGATAGCTAATTTTACTTTTTTTGAGTGGCAGTGTTCCCTAGCGTTTGGCTTTTCGTGGCAAGGCGCTGTGCCACTGAGTACGGGTTCGATCCTGCCTTGGTCCATATTTTTTTCTGTTGTTATTTGTCATTTTATCCGAGTGCTGCAAACATACTTCTTCCTCTGAACTGATTCGCTGAAACAGAGACCTCGTGCTGGACAAGGGAGATCAATTCTCCGGTCCTGTACGTCTCCCAGTACACACAACCTCCCCGACAGACCTCAGAAATGGGATAATGCAGTAAAGGGCGTTAAGTGGGCTTAGTTACGATGGTTGTTGGTTACAGATGATTGCGATGTCTGCACATTTTAGCTAAACACACCAGACTTCAGAATTACAGAGTTTAAGTGCTGGCTTACCTGCCCTTGAGATCCGTCTCGCGTGACAGGACATGGTAATCTCTTACCAGAGTCACTAAGTAGGTCTGTGCTAGTTCACTGATTCTGATGCAAGCTGTCAGCTATATGTCACTAAGTAGGTCTGTGCTAGTTCACTGATTCTGACGCAAGCTGTCAGCTATATGTCACTAAGTAGGTCTGTACTAGTTCACTGATTCTGACGCAAGCTGTCAGCTATATGTCACTAAGTAGGTCTGTGCTAGTTCACTGATTCTGACGCAAGCTGTCAGCTATATGTCACTAAGTAGGTCTGTGCTAGTTCACTGATTCTGACGCCAGCTGTCAGCTATGAGTCACTAAGTAGGTCTGTACTAGTTCACTGATTCTGACGCAAGCTGTCAGCTATGAGTCACTAAGTAGGTCTGTGCTAGTTCACTTATTTCTGACACAAGCTGTCAGTTATGAGTCACTGAGGAGATATGTGCTAGTTAACTTTTTAATATTTTTTTTTTTGGTTGCGTTCGTCAGCTTTCACCTCTGATGAAGTCCCTAGAGACTAGGAACTGAATTGTGCATGTTGATTAATCCGTTTTTCCATAGCAGCTGTGTGCACAGGGGTCCCTCGCCGCACAGGCAGATAACTTAGACTTCGAAGATGCTTATGTTGTTTCCATCGATGAGTAATTGACGTTTCAAGCCGGGCCTTGCTGCTGAGACCAGGGGTAGTTGTTGCAGAGAGAAATTGGAAATAAAAATCCCAACTGATGCAACCGAGATTTGAACTCACAACCCCTCTGTCTGGAGGCTGGCGTCTTGCCTCGAGACCAACCAGTCCCCCAGATATCTTTTTGTTCTGTTGGGTCTGCTGGATAACACTTCCCTGGTGTTCGGAGAGCTTCTACAAGTAGTAGAGGAGAGAGGTGCGAGTTGTATGAGAGAGAGAGAGAAGAGAGAGAGACAGGGAGAGATATATACATGTTTCTATAAATGGACGGGTTTTCTGTAACCAAAACAAGCTTAAGACTTGGAAAATGTTGCACTTTGATTGTCAGGCATTCTGAAGAAAGAATCCCATCACTTCTCAGGATGCACACGGTGCTAGCACATGACATACACGGTGAATGATGCTCATGGTGCTAGCACATGTGCACAGTGAATGATGCAGATGGTGCTAACCCATGACATACACGGTGAATGTTGCACATGGTGCTAGCACATGTGCACAGTGAATGATGCAGATGGTGCTAACCCATGACATACACGGTGAATGTTGCACATGGTGCTAACCCATGACGTACACAGTGAATGTTGCACATGGTGCTAACCCATGACGTACATGGTGAATGTTGCACATTGTGCTAGAGTTCATATTTTTCCTGACCTCCCGCACATTTATTAGTGTGGTCAGCACTGCGCCAAGCAAGAAACAAATCCCTGGTACTCATTATGGCTGGTTGAACCATGGAGCAAGTGACCATGATCAATCCCAACCTCTCGCCCTGGTACCCTAACCCCTGTGACCACCAAACAAGTGATAGTGGTTTAGTATTGACCTAAGCTCGGGCAAGACTCAGTAAGTTCTGTGTTACCAAACCAACCAGTGAAAAGCTCCGGTCATGGAGTTATTGACCTAAGCTCGGGCAAGACTCAGTAAGTTCTGTGTTACCAAACCAACCAGTAAAAAGCTCCGGTCATGGAGTTATTGACCTAAGCTCGGGCAAGACTCAGTAAGTTCTGTGTTACCAAACCAACCAGTAAAAAGCTCCGGTCATGGAGTTATTGACCTAAGCTCGGGCAAGACTCAGTAAGTTCTGTGTTACCAAACCAACCAGTAAAAAGCTCCGGTCATGGAGTTATTGACCTAAGCTCGGGCAAGACTCAGTAAGTTCTGTGTTACCAAACCAACCAGTGAAAAGCTCCGGCCATGGAGTTATTGACCTAAGCGTGGTCAAGACTCGGTAAGTTCTGTGTTACCAAACCAACCAGTGAAAAGCTCCAGCCATGGAGTTATTGACCTAAGCTCAGGCAAGACTCAGTAAGTTCTGTGCTACCAAACCAACCAGTGAAAAGCTCCGGCCATAGAGTTGCCAGCAACTCATATGTCCAGATATCTATCCAGATCCTACTCCACACCTTCGCAGTGCCTCTAGTAGCTCTCTAACCAGTTTGTTCTGGCCAAACAAGTGGGGATCTAGAGGGAAAGGCAACCCAGTATTCAGAAATGCTGAAGACTGATATACTGGCCTGCTGTTAACACATCCACATGATTACAAGGGTTTACTGGCTGTCAGATGGAAGCAAAAGAAAACATCAAATCTTGAACTCATCTCAATGTTTGTTTGTTGGCCTCTGCCAGCTTTTCTCTAGCAAAGTCCCATGGGACTGGATTCTGCAAGAATTTCACAGTTTCCTATTTTTCATAATGGCAGCCATGTGCTCAGATATCCCTCACCATACAGGCAGGTATTCTTCAACTTCAGAGGTGCTCTTATTTTTATCATTGAAAGTTTTAACGTCTGGGTGGACTTTTTCCTATCAATTTTACCGTGGCATGGACCATTTCGGGCCTACTTTTTAGATTTCCAACAGTCAAGAGTTCTTGAATGTCCACACCTGTTTTCTCACGCCGAGAAGGTTGATCAGATTTTGCAAAAATTCCCAATTCCTGTGGTGGGAAACGAACCCAGGACCTTCTTGTCCTGAGGCCAACATCTTACCTCCAGACCACCCAGTCCTCTCTTGTCTCAATAAATGTGTACATTTTCTCTTTCACCATAAATTGAAAGAAAAAAAAAGTTACGTCACACATTACTTCCATTTGCTTTCTTGATGTGCTTGCAAGTTCTTCATTAAAGCATCATCTTCTCTCATCAATGCTGCCACCTCTGGTATTTGATCATTTTCATTGTGATCTTGTGTCTCTCATACACTTGAGTGTCTATGGGAGGGGGGGAGAGGAATGGTTGATCATCTTCTTCTAACTTTTTAGCTCCCAGTGGAGCATAGGTCTTCAACAAACACTTTCCGAGTCGATCTGTTTTTTGCCATTCTTTTAAGATCATTCATGTTTTACCATCTTCATCTCTGCTTCTATCTGTCTTCTCCAAGAATTCCTTGGTCTTCCTCTTTGTCTTTTCCCCTTGGGATTCCAAAAAAGAGCCTGTTGTGTAATACTCTCAGTTGGCTTCCTCAGTGTGAGTCCTATCCAGCACCATCGTCTTTGCTGTATCTCTTTATCCACTGGTGTTTGACTGGTACATTTCCATAATTCTATGTTGGTGATTTTGTCCTGCCATTTCCATCCTTTTATTCTGCGTAAGCATCCATTAATGAAAGCCTGTATCTTCATGATTGTCAATTTTGTTATTCTCCATGTTTCACAGCCATATAATAGGACTGACTTAGTATTGGAGTTGAAAATTTTTATTTTTGTACTTAACCTAATTTCTTTAGACTTCCATATGTTTAGGGACGGCTGATCAGGAGAGACAAAAGAGCCACTGTCCCCTGCCAAGCATGTCATAAGAGATAAGGATATTGAGGTCAAGCAAAGTTTTTACTGGTGTATAGTCCATGTGATGGGAAGAGATAATAACCTAATAACAAAGCAAGCCCTCATGTGAGAAACAACAGGTAAGAGGAAAAGAGGAAGACCCAGAGAGACACTGAGAAGAACATTGATGAGAGAAGCAAGAGCAGCAGGAATCAGCACCCTCAATAAAACAGAACTGCTTGCACAGAACTGAGACAAATGGCGAGATTTGATAAAATATCTTTAAAAGAATTGAAAACAGCTAGAATAAAAATTTAGATAAGAGAAGGAGTATCTTGGCCTATATCCTATGGGCCGGCTACAGCTCAAAAGCTCATTAGATAGATAGATAGAGTTTGTGCATCTGTGTAGAAGCCATCTTCAGTGCTTTTGCTATTGTGCTAAGGAGGGGATCTGAGCACTATGGGGTTGTCCTTTGTGCAACGAAGATGATGTGTCAACTAATCTATACAACCAATCATTCACACACTCAATCACTGATTGACACACCTAACCACTCACTCACACATAAATGATAGAGCAGCTTGAAAGTACAAACTGTTTATTGGAGATGGTCACAGACCGTGTTGAAGTGAGTGGAGAAACCAGCACATGATAATGATAATTCCAGTGATTTCTGATGACAACTGAATCTTTGAGAAAACATAAACACATGACAACACATGACAATGAAGTAGTTCCAATAATGAGTAATTCCTTATGACAACTGCACTAATGTCAAAGCATGAACAACACATGATGATGATGATAAATGAAGGTTCTCAGAACAATTGTGATAATGATAAAAAGCAACAGATAATGGTGATGAAATGATGCCAGTAATGAATAATGACAGTTGTACCAATACATGACAGTGCTGGTAAATTTGTGTCAGTAATTTCTTATGTCAACTGTACCAAAGATAGCACATGATAGTGGTGATGAATATGTCCCAATAATTCCTTATGACTTTTGTACCAATGGCAAAATATAAACACACAATAATGAAAATGAAGTGGTGTCAGTAATTAGTAATTTATGACAACTGTAGCGACGACAAAACACAAACAACACATGATAGTGGTGGTAATAGATTCAGGCCAGTCATCTTGTGATAAATAATAAAGAACATATGAAAACTTGACCACATTACAGTGAATGAGCTTACATTCATAAACTGGATGCAGGTATCACATACTCTATCACACATTTGTTCTATCATTAAAGCCATTTAGACCCCTTATTTGGAGTCTATGCCACAGACAAGGTGTCTCTCCATCCATCACTATTCTTGGACATATTCTCTACCTTTCTCCAGTCTAGACCACAGACAAGATCTCTCCATCCATCACTATTTTTGGACATATTCTCTACCTTTCTCCAGTCTAGACCACAGACAAGATCTCTCCATCCATCACTATTCTTGGACATATTCTCTACCTTTCTCCAGTCTAGACCACAGACAAGATCTCTCCATCCATCTCTATTCTTGGACATATTCTCTACCTTTCTCCAGTCTAGATCTCTCCATCCATCCCTATTCTTGGACATATTCTCTACCTTTCTCCAGTCTAGATCTCTCCATCCATCCCTATTCTTGGACATATTCTCTACCTTTCTCCAGTCTAGACCACAGACAAGATCTCTCCATCCATCCCTATTCTTGGACATATTCTCTACCTACCTTTCTCCAGTCTAGACCACAGACAAGATCTCTCCATCCATCACTATTCTTGGACATATTCTCTACCTTTCTCCAGTCTAGACCACAGACAAGATCTCTCCATCCATCTATATTCTTGGACATTTTCTCTACTTTTCTACAGTCTAGACCACAGACAAGATCTCTCCATCCATCACTATTCTTGGACATTTTCTCTACTTTTCTACAGTCTATGCCACAGACAAGATCTCTCCATCCATTCATATTCTTGGACATATTCTCTACCTTTCTCCAGTCTAGACCACAGACAAGGTCTCTCCATCCATCACTATTCTTGGACATTTTCTCTACCTTTCTCCAGTCTAGACCACAGACAAGGTCTCTCCATCCATCACTATTCTTGGACATTTTCTCTACCTTTCTCCAGTCTAGACCTCTCCATCCATCTCTATTCTTGGACATATTCTCTACCTTTCTACAGTCTAGATCTCTCCATCCATCCCTATTCTTGGACATATTCTCTACCTTTCTCCAGTCTAGACCACAGACAAGATCTCTCCATCCATCTCTATTCTTGGACATATTCTCTACCTTTCTCCAGTCTAGACCACAGACAAGATCTCTCCATTCATCCCTATTCTTGGACATATTCTCTACCTTTCTCCAGTCTAGACCACAGACAAGATCTCTCCATCCATCACTATTCTTGGACATATTCTCTACCTTTCTCCAGTCTAGACCACAGACAAGATCTCTCCATCCATCTATATTCTTGGACATTTTCTCTACTTTTCAACAGTCTAGACCACAGACAAGATCTCTCCATCCATCACTATTCTTGGACATTTTCTCTACCTTTCTCCAGTCTATGCCACAGACAAGATCTCTCCATCCATCACTATTCTTGGACATTTTCTCTACCTTTCTCCAGTCTATGCCACAGACAAGATCTCTCCATCCATCACTATTCTTGGACATATTCTCTACCTTTCTCCAGTCTAGACCACAGACAAGATCTCTCCATCCATCTCTATTCTTGGACATTTTCTCTACTTTTCTACAGTCTAGACCACAGACAAGATCTCTCCATCCATCACTATTCTTGGACATTTTCTCTACCTTTCTCCAGTCTATGCCACAGACAAGATCTCTCCATCCATCACTATTCTTGGACATTTTCTCTACCTTTCTCCAGTCTATGCCACAGACAAGATCTCTCCATCCATCACTATTCTTGGACATATTCTCTACCTTTCTCCAGTCTAGACCACAGACAAGATCTCTCCATCCATCTCTATTCTTGGACATTTTCTCTACTTTTCTACAGTCTAGACCACAGACAAGATCTCTCCATCCATCACTATTCTTGGACATTTTCTCTACTTTTCTACAGTCTATGCCACAGACAAGATCTCTCCATCCATTCATATTCTTGGACATATTCTCTACCTTTCTCCAGTCTAGACCACAGACAAGATCTCTCCATCCATCACTATTCTTGGACATTTTCTCTACTTCTCTATAGTCTAGACCAATGTTCTTGAGAGTTTCCTCTATTTCTCTTCCCCTGTGTGTGTCCCATGACAGTCTCTGTCTTGCTATGATGCCATCCATTTAATCCACACTTTACACTTTCTTAAACTTGTCAATCTCTCAATCACACTCAGAAACAGATGCACACTGAGGAGGCAGAGAACATGAAGAGCAAGGAATAGACAGATAGATGGATAGACAGGCAATTAGTACAGATTAGAACATGTGATACATACAGGCATAGAGAGAGAACAAGCAGATTATAACATGTGATACATACAGGCATAGAGAGAGAACAAGCAGATTAGAACATGTGATACATACAGGCAAAGAGAGAGAACAAGCAGATTATAACATGTGATACATACAGGCATAGAGAGAGAACAAGCAGATTAGAACATGTGATACATACAGGCAAAGAGAGAGAGAGACAGAACAAGCAGATTAGAACATGTGATACATACAGGCAAAGAGAGAGAGAGACAGAACAAGCAGATTAGAACATGTGATACATACAGGCAAAGAGAGAGAGAGACAGAACAAGCAGATTAGAACATGTGATACATGCAGGCAAAGAGAGAGAGAGACAGAACAAGCAGATTAGAACATGTGATACATACAGGCAAAGAGAGAGAGAGACAGAACAAGCAGATTAGAACATGTGATACATACAGGCAAAGAGAGAGAGAGACAGAACAAGCAGATTAGAACATGTGATACATGCAGGCAAAGAGAGAGAGAGACAGAACAAGCAGATTAGAACATGTGATACATACAGGCAAAGAGAGAGAGAGACAGAACAAGCAGATTAGAACATGTGATACATACAGGCAAAGAGAGAGAGAGACAGAACAAGCAGATTAGAACATGTGATACATGCAGGCAAAGAGAGAGAGAGACAGAACAAGCAGATTAGAACATGTGATACATACAGGCAAAGAGAGAGAACAAGCAGATTAGAACATGTGATACATGCAGGCAAAGAGAGAGAGAGAGACAGAACAAGCAGATTAGAACATGTGATACATACAGGCAAAGAGAGAGAGAGACAGAACAAGCAGATTAGAACATGTGATACATACAGGCAAAGAGAGAGAGAGAGACAGAACAAGCAGATTAGAACATGTGATACATACAGGCAAAGAGAGAGAGACAGAACAAGCAGATTAGAACATGTGATACATACAGGCAAAGAGAGAGAGAGAGACAGAACAAGCAGATTAGAACATGTGATACATACAGGCAAAGAGAGAGAGAGACAGAACAAGCAGATTAGAACATGTGATACATACAGGCAAAGAGAGAGAGAGACAGAACAAGCAGATTAGAACATGTGATACATACAGGCAAAGAGAGAGAGACAGAACAAGCAGATTAGAACATGTGATACATGCAGGCAAAGAGAGAGAGAGACAGAACAAGCAGATTAGAACATGTGATACATACAGGCAAAGAGAGAGAGAGAGACAGAACAAGCAGATTAGAACATGTGATACATGCAGGCAAAGAGAGAGAGAGACAGAACAAGCAGATTAGAACATGTGATACATACAGGCAAAGAGAGAGAGAGAACAAGCAGATTAGAACATGTGATACATGCAGGCAAAGAGAGAGAGAGAACAAGCAGATTATAACATGTGATACATACAGGCAGACAGAGAGAGAGAGAGAGAGAGAGAACAAAAGCATAATAAAACATGTGACACATACAGGCAGAGAGAGAGAGAGAACAAGCAGATTAGAACATGTGATACATACAGGCAGACAGAGAGAGAGAGAGAGAGAGAACAAGCAGATTAGAACATGTGATACATACAGGCAGACAGAGAGAGAGAGAGAGAGAACAAGCAGATTAGAACATGTGATACATACAGGCAAAGAGAGAGAGAGACAGAACAAGCAGATTAGAACATGGGATACATACAGGCAAAGAGAGAGAGAGAACAAGCAGATTAGAACATGTGATACATGCAGGCAAAGAGAGAGAGAGAACAAGCAGATTAGAACATGTGATACATACAGGCAGACAGAGAGAGAGAGAGAGAGAGAGAACAAAAGCATAATAAAACATGTGACACATACAGGCAGAGAGAGAGAGAGAGAACAAGCAGATTAGAACATGTGATACATACAGGCAGACAGAGAGAGAGAGAGAGAGAGAGAACAAGCAGATTAGAACATGTGATACATACAGGCAGACAGAGAGAGAGAGAGAGAACAAGCAGATTAGAACATGTGATACATACAGGCAGACAGAGAGAGAGAGAGAGAGGACAAGCAGATTAGAACATATGACATATACAGGCAGAGAGAGAGAGAGAACAAGCAGATTAGAACATGTGACACATACAGGCAGAGAGAGAGAGAGAGAGAACAAGCAGATTTGAACATGTGACACATACAGGCAGAGAGAGAGAGAGAACAAGCAGATTAGAACATGTGACACATACAGGCAGAGAGAGAGAGAGAGAGAGAGAGAGAGAGAGAGAACAAGCAGATTTGAACATGTGACACATACGGGCAGAGAGAGAGTGAGAGCAAAAGCATAATAAAACATGTGACACATACAGGCAGAGAGAGAGAGAGAGCAAAAGCATAATAAAACATGTGACACATACAGGCAGAGAGAGAGAGAGAGCAAAAGCATAATAAAACATGTGACACATACAGGCAGAGAGAGAGAGAGAACAAGCAGATTTGAACATGTGACACATACAGGCAGAGAGAGAGAGAGAACAAGCAGATTTGAACATGTGACACATACGGGCAGAGAGAGAGTGAGAGCAAAAGCATAATAAAACATGTGACACATACAGGCAGAGAGAGAGAGAGAGAGAGAGCAAAAGCATAATAAAACATGTGACACATACAGGCAGAGAGAGAGAGAGAACAAGCAGATTTGAACATGTGACACATACGGGCAGAGAGAGTGAGAGAGAGAATAAGCAGATTTGAACATGTGACACATACGGGCAGAGAGAGAGTGAGAGAAAAAAAAAACAAACACAAATCTACATGCTTCCCAGATGACTGGTTAGCTTGGCCTTAAGGACGCCTCATAACTCATTTTGGTTCTTTCATAACTCACTTTGGTTCTTTCATTACTCACTTTGGTTCTTTCATAACCCACTTTGGTTCTTTCATAACTTATTTTGGTTCTTTCATAATTCACTTTGGTTCTTTCATAACTCACTTTGGTTCTTTCATAACTCATTTTGGTTCTTTCATAACTCATTTTGGTTCTTTCATAACTCACTTTGGTTCTTTCATAACCCATTTTGGTTCTTTCATAACTCACTTTGGTTCTTTCATAACTCACTTTGGTTCTTTCATAACTTATTTTGGTTCTTTCATAACCCACTTTGGTTCTTTCATAACTCATTTTGGTTCTTTCATAACTTATTTTGGTTCTTTCATAACCCACTTTGGTTCTTTCATAACTTATTTTGGTTCTTTCATAACCCACTTTGGTTCTTTCATAACTCATTTTGGTTCTTTCATAACCCACTTTGGTTCTTTCATAGCTCACTTTGGTTCTTTCATAACTTATTTTGGTTCTTTCATAATTCACTTTGGTTCTTTCATAATTCACTTTGGTTCTTTCATAACTCATTTTGGTTCTTTCATAACTCACTTTGGTTCTTTCATAACCCATTTTGGTTCTTTCATAACTCACTTTGGTTCTTTCATAACCCACTTTGGTTCTTTCATAGCTCACTTTGGTTCTTTCATAACATATTTTGGTTCTTTCATAATTCACTTTGGTTCTTTCATAACTCATTTTGGTTCTTTCATAACTCATCTTGTTCTTTCATAACTCACTTTGGTTCTTTCATAACCCATTTTGGTTCTTTCATAACCCATTTTGGTTCTTTCATAACTCACTTTGGTTCTTTCATAACCCATTTTGGTTCTTTCATAACTCACTTTGGTTCTTTCATAACTCACTTTGGTTCTTTCATAACCCACTTTGGTTCTTTCATAGCTCACTTTGGTTCTTTCATAACTTATTTTGGTTCTTTCATAACTCATTTTGGTTCTTTCAGAACTCACTTTGGTTCTTTCATAATTAACTTTGGTTCTTTCATAACTTATTTTGGTTCTTTCATAATTCACTTTGGTTCTTTCATAACTCACTTTGGTTCTTTCATAACCCATTTTGGTTCTTTCATAACCCACTTTGGTTCTTTCATAACCCACTTTGGTTCTTTCATAACCCACTTTGGTTCTTTCATAACTTATTTTGGTTCTTTCATAACTCACTTTGGTTCTTTCATAATTCACTTTGGTTCTTTCATAACTTATTTTGGTTCTTTCATAACTTATTTTGGTTCTTTCATAGCCCATTTTGGTTCTTTCATAACCCATTTTGGTTCTTTCATAACCTATTTTGGTTCTTTCATAACTCGCTTTGGTTCTTTCATAACTCACTTTGGTTCTTTCATAGCTCACTTTGGTTCTTTCATAGCTCACTTTGGTTCTTTCATAGCTCACTTTGGTTCTTTCATAGCCCATTTTGGTTCTTTCATAACTTATTTTGGTTCTTTCATAACTCACTTTGGTTCTTTCATAACCCATTTTGGTTCTTTCATAACCCATTTTGGTTCTTTCATAACCCACTTTGGTTCTTTCATAACTCACTTTGGTTCTTTCATAACCCAATTTGGTTCTTTCATAGCTCACTTTGGTTCTTTCATAACTTATTTTGGTTCTTTCATAACTCACTTTGGTTCTTTCATAATTCACTTTGGTTCTTTCATAACTTATTTTGGTTCTTTCATAATTCACTTTGGTTCTTTCATAACTCACTTTGGTTCTTTCATAACCCATTTTGGTTCTTTCATAACCCATTTTGGTTCTTTCATAACCCATTTTGGTTCTTTCATAACTCACTTTGGTTCTTTCATAACTCACTTTGGTTCTTTCATAACTCACTTTGATTCTTTCATAACTTATTTTGGTTCTTTGAACCAGGATTTGAAGGAAGGAGGATTAGTTCTCCTCTAGTGACACTTTCCAGTCCCTTCTCTATAATTGAGTAGCCACACTTCCAGTGATATAGGCTACCTTAAGGCATCTCATCTCCTGTGTATAGCCAGTCCCACACCAGAGTTCTCCTCTAGTGACACTTTCCAGTCCCTTCTCTATAATTGAGTAGCCACACTTCCAGTGATATAGGCAACCTTAAGGCATCTCATCTCCTGTGTATAGCCAGTCCCACACCAGCAATGCAAACTTATTGCTATTATAGAGAATTTTGAGATATGTGTTTGTTGGTCACAGTTGAAACATTAAATTGTTTAGTTTTGTCCCTTGTTGGTCACAGCAGAAACATTAAATTGTTTAGTTTTGTCTTATGTTTGTCACTTGTTGGTCACAGCTGAAACATTAAATTGTTTAGTTTTGTCTTATGTTTGTCCCTTGTTGGTCACAGCTGAAACATTAAATTGTTTAGTTTTGTCTTATGTTTGTCACTTGCTGGTCACAGCTTAAACATTAAATTGTTTAGTTTTGTCTTATGTTTGTCACTTGCTGGTCACAGCTTAAACATTAAATTGTTTAGTTTTGTCTGTTGTTAGTCACAGTTGAAACATTAAATTGTTTAGTTTTGTCTTATGTTTGTATGTTGTTTATCACAGTTGAAACATTAAATTGTTTAGTTTTGTCTTATGTTGTATGTTGTTTATCACAGTTGAAACATTAAACTGTTTAGTTTTGTCTTATGTTTGTCACTCGTTCATTACAGTTGAAACATTAAATTGTTTAGTTTTGTCTTATGTTTGTCCCTCGTTCATCACAGTTGAAACTAGAATATTTAGTCCTGTCTTATCCAGCAAACGTGAAACAAACCATTTTTCATTACTTTGTTGTATAAAGACAGACAAAATAAAGAGAGAGAACCAACATTTGTTACAATGAAAGAAATCAACTAAGAAATAAAAGTTCTTTGCCCAAAAAGAAAGCTGCTTCAAAGAAGCTCAAAAATGCAGGAACTGACAAAAATGAACAATAACATGAATGTCTATTTTGATAACCTTTAGTTGAGAGCAGCTTTCCCAGATCTCTTGTACTTTTGAAAGACAAAATATTTAATCACAACACAAGCTATTGATATCTCTACAAAGATGACTTGGTTGCCGTGGCAACTTTGGAACCAGACCTTCGGCCAATAGCTGTAGAGATGTAGTGACCCGCATCAATCAATTTGTGAATGTCGACACCCTGTGGAAAATTACAATTTGATTTGTCCTCACATTCACATACAAACATTGGAATGAAAACTATCTATGGACATAATTACTGAGGTGTCAGTGAGTGAATTAGTAGTGGGTTATTGTAGTGGGCAGATGTGTTAGTGAGTGGTATGTTAGTGAGTGAGTGGCATGTCAGTGAGTGGGTGGGTGTGTTAGTGAGTGGTATGTTAGTGAGTGGGTGTGTTAGTGAGTGGCATGTTAGTGAGTGGGTGTGTTAGTGAGTGGGTGTGTTAGTGAGTGGCATGTTAGTGAGTGAGTGTGTTAGTCAGTGGCATGTTAGTGAGTGGGTGTTTATAGTGTGTGGGTGTGCTAGTGAGTGGGTGTGTTAGTGAGTGGGTGTGTTACTGAGTGAATGAGTGGGCGAGTTAGCAAATCAGTGATTTAGTAGGTGAATGAATGAGTTAGTGAGTGGTCGAGTGAGCAAGTGAGTGGGTTAGTTTGTGAGTGATAGTGTGGTGGGGTAAGAGTAATTAAGTAAGGGGCAGCAAGTAATTGAGGCAAACATCAACTACATCTAAGACCTAATGTCTCACATCAACTACATCTAAGACCTAATGGCTCACATCAACTACATCTAAGACCTAATAGCTCACATCAACTACATCTAAGACCTAATGGCTGACATCAACTACATCTAAGACCTAATAGCTCACATCAACAACATCTAAGACCTAATGTCTCACATCAACTACATCTAAGATCTAATGGCTCACATCAACTACATCTAAGACCTAATAGCTCACATCAACTACATCTAAGACCTAATGGCTGACATCAACTACATCTAAGACCTAATAGCTCACATCAACTACATCTAAGACCTAATAGCTCACATCAACTACATCTAAGACCTAATAGCTCACATCAACTACATCTAAGACCTAATGGCTTACATCAACTACATCTAAGACCTAATGGCTCACATCAACTACATCTAAGACCTAATAGCTCACATCAACTACATCTAAGACCTAATAGCTCACATCAACTACATCTAAGACCTAATAGCTCACATCAACTACATCTAAGACCTAATAGCTCACATCAACTACATCTAAGACCTAATAGCTCACATCAACTACATCTAAGACCTAATAGCTCACATCAACTACATCTAAGACCTAATGGCTTACATCAACTACATCTAAGATCTAATGGCTCACATCAACTACATCTAAGACCTAATGGCTTACATCAACTACATCTAAGACCTAATGGCTCACATCAACTACATCTAAGACCTAATGGCTCACATCAACTACATCTAAGACCTAATGGCTTACATCAACTACATCTAAGACCTAATGGCTCACATCAACTACATCTAAGACCTAATAGCTCACATCAACTACATCTAAGACCTAATGGCTGACATCAACTACATCTAAGACCTAATAGCTCACATCAACAACATCTAAGACCTAATGTCTCACATCAACTACATCTAAGACCTAATGGCTCACATCAACTACATCTAAGACCTAATAGCTCACATCAACTACATCTAAGACCTAATGGCTGACATCAACTACATCTAAGACCTAATAGCTCACATCAACTACATCTAAGACCTAATAGCTCACATCAACTACATCTAAGACCTAATAGCTCACATCAACAACATCTAAGACCTAATGGCTCACATCAACAACATCTAAGACCTAATGGCTCACATCAACTACATCTAAGACCTAATAGCTCACATCAACTACATCTAAGACCTAATAGCTCACATCAACTACATCTAAGACCTAATAGCTCACATCAACTACATCTAAGACCTAATGGCTCACATCAACTACATCTAAGACCTAATGGCTTACATCAACTACATCTAAGATCTAATGGCTCACATCAACTACATCTAAGACCTAATGTCTCACATCAACTACATCTAAGACCTAATAGCTCACATCAACTACATCTAAGACCTAATAGCTCACATCAACTACATCTAAGACCTAATGGCTGACATCAACTACATCTAAGACCTAATAGCTCACATCAACTACATCTAAGACCTAATAGCTCACATCAACTACATCTAAGACCTAATGTCTCACATCAACTACATCTAAGACCTAATGGCTCACATCAACTACATCTAAGACCTAATGGCTCACATCAACTACATCTAAGACCTAATAGCTCACATCAACTACATCTAAGACCTAATAGCTCACATCAACTACATCTAAGACCTAATGTCTCACATCAACTACATCTAAGACCTAATAGCTCACATCAACTACATCTAAGACCTAATAGCTCACATCAACTACATCTAAGACCTAATGGCTGACATCAACTACATCTAAGACCTAATGGCTTACATCAACTACATCTAAGATCTAATGGCTCACATCAACTACATCTAAGACCTAATGGCTTACATCAACTACATCTAAGACCTAATGGCTCACATCAACTACATCTAAGACCTAATGGCTCACATCAACTACATCTAAGACCTAATGGCTTACATCAACTACATCTAAGACCTAATGGCTCACATCAACTACATCTAAGACCTAATGGCTTACATCAACTACATCTAAGATCTAATGGCTTACATCAACTACATCTAAGACCTAATAGCTCACATCAACTACATCTAAGATCTAATGGCTTACATCAACCACATCTAAGATCTAATGGCTTACATCAACTACATCTAAGACCTAATGGCTCACATCAACTACATCTAAGACCTAATGGCTTACATCAACTACATCTAAGACCTAATGGCTTACATCAACTACATCTAAGACCTAATGGCTCACATCAACTACATCTAAGACCTAATGGCTCACATCAACTACATCTAAGACATAATGGCTCACATCAACTACATCTAAGACCTAATGGCTCACATCAACTATATCTAAGACCTAATGGCTGATATCAACTACATCTAAGACCTAATAGTTCACACCAACTACATCTAAGATCTAATGGCTCACATCAACTACATCTAAGACCTAATGGCTTACATCAACTACATCTAAGACCTAATGGCTCACATCAACTACATCTAAGACCTAATGGCTGACATCAACTACATCTAAGACCTTATAGCTCACATCAACTACATCTAAGATCTAATGGCTCACATCAACTACATCTAAGACCTAATGGCTGACATCAACTACATCTAAGACCTAATGGCTGACATCAACTACATCTAAGACCTAATGGCTGACAACTACATCTAAGACCTAATGGCTGACATCAACTACATCTAAGACCTAATAGCTCACATCAACTACATCTAAGACCTAATGGCTCACATTGTAGCTGGGGAAGTAGGAATGTAGGGGAATAATTGGAGTAGGGACGGTGTGAGGAGAACTGAGAGAAACACCATTAAGTGCAGGGAAGGTGACATTCATGGGATGTTGGGTGAACTGTTGTTTGAGTGATGAGAGTCTCATGATATTGGGGCTGGTGAGAGGCAGGGGAAGGTTTAAGGTGAGATGAAGGTTATGATGTCAAGAGAAGTCATTGGCTAGGAAATTAAAGAAGTAGTTGTTGATTGGTTAAGGTACGAGGCACTTAAGGCCATGTAGAGGGTTTTAGAGCTGAGAAATCACATGTAAGCTAGAGACTTAGGGGACTGGCGCACGCCACTAGGGCGTGAGGCCTTAGTAGCCATAGTAGAGCGCATGCTCTGTGTTAGATAGGAGTGAATATGATTAGGTTTCGATAGTGTAGACAAACTCTCATATGGTGGAAAAGAGAGATCACATGTAGGATAGGGAAAGATGCCTTTGTAGCAGTAAAAGCAAAACCAGTTAAGCTAAGTTAGTAGAACAGAGCCAACACTCTTTTAAGGGAGAAGTGATCTGACGTATGAGTAGAGTGACTCAAAGTGAGTATGAGAGTCAGAGGTACCTAGCTTACTTTGATACCCGAGCGGAGATGTCAGTCCACTGGGCTTTTATGATTGTAAATTGATATTGTTGGACTATGGAATTAAAATCTTAATATCTTTTGACACGAGAGACTTACGTGTGTAATTGATTCATTGAAACATGTGTATTATAGGCCAATCCAACGCCTGAGTCAAACACAATGGGAAGTACAGAAATTGAACAGTGAAAGTAAATCCCACAAAAAAAAAACAATTAACCTCTATCCTATCGACAAGTAGATGCTGTAGAGATCAACGTGAAGGTATTACCTGTGTTACTTTATGATACCTTGTGACCTTTTAAATTTGGTTACAACATCAACTACATCTAAGACCTAATGGCTCCCATCAACATTAAACTCAACCAGTTCTCTGTTTAGAATGACATATACTGAAACATCCATTTCCTACCGTCTTTATGGCCAGACCATTCATCATGTAGACAACATCTTCTGTAGATACGTTCCCACTGGCTCCTTTAGCATAAGGACACCCACCCAGGCCAGCTGCTGAGCTGTCAAATACCTTAACTCCCATCTGTAATAGAAATCCAGACTCAAGGTTTACAAATTTGATCATTTTTTCTAATGACAACTACCACAAAGATAAAACAAACACATAAAAGTAATGACAAACTGGTGTCAGAAATAGTTATTTCTTTAGACAACTACCACAGAAACAAAACAAAGACATGAAAGTAATGACAAACTGATGTCAGAAATAGTTATTTCTTTAGACAACTACCACAAAGATAAAACAAAGACATGAAAGTAATGACAAACTGATGTCAGAAATAGTTATTTCTTTAGACAACTACCACAAAGATAAAACAAAGACATGAAAGTAATGACAAACTGATGTCAGAAATAGTTATTTCTTTAGACAACTACCACAAAAACAAAACAAAGACATGAAAGTAATCAAAAAGCTGCTACATACAAGTCTATATTTATTTGGTTATTTAGAGATGCCATCAATAGGAACCTACCTGCAGGGCTGCCAGGATGTTGGCCAAAGCTTGACCATAGGTGTCATGGCAGTGTACAGCAATTTGATCTATTGGCACCACCTTGGACACAACTGAGATGAGATTCCTCATGACCCCTGGTGTTCCAACACCGATTGTATCTCCAAGCGAGATCTCATAACAGCCAATGTCTAGAAACATTTTAGCTACCTGAAATAGGTCACGTCACATTCATGAGCTTCTTTCAACTTCATTATTGTAAACACTATATTATGTGATGTGATTTGTTAGATTTGCCTCTTGACTGATGCCCCAACTGCATTACTGTAAACACTATATTATGTGATGTGTATTGTTAGATTTGCCTCTTGATTGATGCCCCAACTGCATTACTGTAAACACTATATTATGTGATGTATGTTCTTAGATTTGCCTCTTGACTTGTGACTTCCTGCTGGCTGTAAAATATTTCAGCACTACTGGATGTTCTATATGATCCCCAAGAGGATACATGCACTAATGACACTACCAGAGTAACAAAAAATCAAAGGTCTCCTCCAGGCCTTAATAGGCATATGGAGGATATAGTGTTAGTAACCATATTTTTATATGTCATAATAAAAAAATCAAACACAACAATGAACTAAGGTAAAGGTAAAGTACGAGACTTGAACCGGTGTCTTAGCACGCAAGTTTCCACCCATATGTGCTCGGCCGCCTATCCAGAAATGTTCGGAGATTTCTGGATAGTGTCGCTTCAAGCATCAAAACTCAGATACGAGGCGACATTCCTCACCTTCCCAGGGTAATACCCTGGTACCCATTTCTGGCAACGGCTGGGTCGACCATGGGGGTATTTTTTTTTTCCAACCATGAGTACAACTCACACTGCTCCCAATGGGAATCGAACACAGGTGGTCCAAACGTCGGTAATCAAGTCGGGTGGTTTTCCCAACTAGGCTACCAAGGTCCCCTGAACTATTATGTATTACACAATAAAGAACTATAATCTATAACACATTATCATCATGTGCCATACTGGCTGGCGTGGGAAATCATGTCCTTCCACAATCATCTATCTACAGTGCATTGTATCAGTTCTGTTGTTGACTGATTTCCATGCAATGACACCTATACCAGGGGGCATTTTTTTTTCCGTATAAGCCGTTTCCGGTTGTTTCCAAAATGGAGGAATTATTTTTCTCCGGCTTGGTATAGAACCGTTGATCAGAGGTTTAACAAGCCGCTATCGTAAAAACGATGTTGTTAATGAAACGTAGTACTTGGTATAGAATGGAACGAATTCAAAACAAACGAGGAAATTAGAGAAATCGCCAATCAACCACTAATATCTTCAGTAATAAAGAAAAGACGATGGTCATACGTTGGACATGTGATGAGAAGAGATAATAATCGAATAGCAAAGCAAGCCCTCATATGGGAAACAACAGGTAAAAGAAAAAGAGGAAGACCCAGGGAGACACTGAGAAGAACATTGATGAGAGAGGCAAGAGCAGCAGGAATCGGCTGGGTCGACCATGGGGGTATTTTTTTTTTCCAACCATGAGTACAACTCACACTGCTCCCAATGGGAATCGAACACAGGTGGTCCAAACGTCGGTAATCAAGTCGGGTGGTTTTCCCAACTAGGCTACCAAGGTCCCCTGAACTATTATGTATTACACAATAAAGAACTATAATCTATAACACATTATCATCATGTGCCATACTGGCTGGCGTGGGAAATCATGTCCTTCCACAATCATCTATCTACAGTGCATTGTATCAGTTCTGTTGTTGACTGATTTCCATGCCATGACACCTATACCAGGGGGCATTTTTTTTTCCGTATAATGCCGTTTCCGGTTGTTTCCAAAATGGAGGAATTATTTTTCTCCGGCTTGGTATAGAACCGTTGATCAGAGGTTTAACAAGCCGCTATCGTAAAAACGATGTTGTTAATGAAACGTAGTACTTGGTATAGAATGGAACGAATTCAAAACAAACGAGGAAATTAGAGAAATCGCCAATCAACCACTAATATCTTCAGTAATAAAGAAAAGACGATGGTCATACGTTGGACATGTGATGAGAAGAGATAATAATCGAATAGCAAAGCAAGCCCTCATATGGGAAACAACAGGTAAAAGAAAAAGAGGAAGACCCAGGGAGACACTGAGAAGAACATTGATGAGAGAGGCAAGAGCAGCAGGAATCGGCTCCCTCAATGAGATAGAACTGCTTGCACAGAACAGAGACAGATGGCGAGATTTGATAAAATATCTTTAAAAGAAAACTGCTAGAACAAAAATTCATATAGGAGAAGGTGTATCTTGGTCTACGCCCTATGGGCCGGTTACGGCTCGAAAGGTCAATAGATAGATAGATAGATAGATAAGCAAGATGATGATTCTTTCTCTTATAAATGCTTTCTATAATGTCTTTCCGTTGACCTTAAATTCACCTGTGTAGCCTAATCATTCCCGATTAGTCCTTCACTACCACTTAAATTTCCTTACACCTTCTACCATTCGTCACTCTTCCTCTCTTTCCTCCATCTTAATGTTCTATTTAATTACCCCTTATTTCTTATTACTTTCCTTGTCTGCTACCCCCGCTGCTACTACTCCCTTAGGTTTTCTTTTCTTCCTATACTTTATGTTTTATTCCCTCAGACCCTTACTCTACTAACTTTTTAGACCTTCTTTCTATCTTCACAATCGTCTGTTTCTTGGAATATTACTTCCGTTTCCTAATCCCTGATGCCTAACTCTCATCCCTGATGCCTAACTCTCATCCCTTGCCTATTAACCACTTCTCTACATTATATTAATATTTCTATCTCCCCCTATTTATCTTCTCTGCCTCCGTATGTACTCCCCTGTTGTCTTCCTTTCGTTTCACCACTATTTTTACATCATAATTTCTCATAAATGTTTACTTATTCATGCATCTCATAGTTCATTTCATAATAATTATATCAATCATGATTCCTCATAATGTTTAAACTTATTCATGTATCTAATAGTTCATTTCATAATAAACATATCAATCATGATTCCTCATAATGTTTAAACTTATTCATGCATCTAATAGTTCATTTCATAATAAACATATCAATCATGATTCCTCATAATGTTTAAACTTATTCATGCATCTAATAGTTCATTTCATAATAAACATATCAATCTTATATTTTCATTCATGTATATTAATATTTCATTCTCTTGTTGATACTGTATTTCATCCATCCAATCACTCTATTTCTGTTTCATTCTTTCTACATCATCCTGTTCGTTACCTTTTCAGTATAACAGCCATGTGTGTCCTTTATTGGTCAATTCTATATCCTACTACTATTCTACCCCCTTCCTTTATTCATTCAATCTATTCTAATTTTTAAAAAACTACACGACACACACGACTGTGATACTTCTCTTGCTATTTCTTTTTTCTTCCTGTATCTTAACCACCTCACATATACACTCCTTTTCACACCACTTGTTCAACTATTATCTATTTAACTAATTAATTTACACCACTTGTTCAACTATTATCTATTTAACTAATTAATTTACACCATTTGTTCAACAATTATCTATTTAACTAATTAATTCACACCACTTGTTCAACTATTATCTATTTAACTAATTAATTTACACCATTTGTTCAACTATTATCTATTTAACTAATTAATTTACACCATTTGTTCAACAATTATCTATTTAACTAATTAATTTACACCATTTGTTCAACAATTATCTATTTAACTAATTAATTTACACCACTTGTTCAACTATTATCTATTTAACTAATTAATTTACACCACTTGTTCAACAATTATCTATTTAACTAATTAATTTACACCACTTGTTCAACAATTATCTATTTAACTAATTAATTTACACCACTTGTTCAACAATTATCTATTTAACTAATTAATTTACACCACTTGTTCAACAATTATCTATTTAACTAATTAATTTACACCACTTGTTCAACAATTATCTATTTAACTAATTAACTCACACATCCTCGATGTTCTTTTGAATGATGTTTATTTCTGTTGATGTTGCTCTCGTTTGTAGTCTCTGCAGCGCCGATCACAAGCCCAAATATACCAGGGGGCATTTTTTTTTTTTTAATGACGATGATGATGACATTTCTTTCTCTTATTAATACTTTCTATAATGTCTTTCCTATCTATCTATCTATTGACCTTTCGAGCCGTAACCGGCCCATAGGGCGTAGACCAAGATACACCTTCTCCTATATGAATTTTTGTTCTAGCAGTTTTCTTTTAAAGATATTTTATCAAATCTCGCCATCTGTCTCTGTTCTGTGCAAGCAGTTCTATCTCATTGAGGGAGCCGATTCCTGCTGCTCTTGCCTCTCTCATCAATGTTCTTCTCAGTGTCTCCCTGGGTCTTCCTCTTTTTCTTTTACCTGTTGTTTCCCATATGAGGGCTTGCTCTGCTATTCGATTATTATCTCTTCTCATCACATGTCCAACGTATGACCATCGTCTTTTCTTTATTACTGAAGATATTAGTGGTTGATTGGCGATTTCTCTAATTTCCTCGTTTGTTTTGAATTCGTTCCATTCTATACCAAGTATTTTCCTTAGACATTTATTTTCGAATGCGTTCAACTTTGTTTCTATATCTCTTGTTGTTTTCCAGCTTTCACACGCATACGTAAGGGTTGATAGTACATTTGATTTGAATGTCTTTCCGTTGACCTTAAATTCACCAGCAGGTACCAGCTTTTCCCACTAGTTACCACGAGCCATCATTACCAAGAGTGCTTTCGCACGATGAGCAATGACTCGCGATATGATTGGCACCGGCTGTGTACTGCTTGTTAGTGCGACCATGCCCACCAGTGGCGTCGCTCACCTTGATTGTATCAATGCTGAGACAATGGCCAATGAATCGTATAGTGGAGTCTCCGCATTCGTGTTTGACAACTTTCCCAGCGTTCGCTACGCCCGGTACAGACGAGTACAGATATTGCTATAGAACATCAAAGAACAATTCAGAAACACAGTCCTGAGTATTTATTCATCTTCGAAATTCAGTTCACAGTCCTAATTACAAATGGGCTGACAATTCCGCCCCTTTCATACACACTCTGCAGCCTTGCTGCTACGCACAATGGGTTGGCGATCAGGGTTCCCTCCCTTCGCCACTATGGTAACATAACAATATGTAGACGAACAGGGCACACTCCCCCTCGTCTATATGGCAATGTATTAATCGTTGGACACTTAGGGTACACTCCCGTTAGCCAACATGATACTTAATTGGAGAATCATACTCCTGCTCGCTCCGTCCTAGTTCCAGGACCCGTGCGAGCTCTTGTTGCTAGTTATGGTGTGCTATGACACCCATTGAAAGGAATCTGCCCTTGAAGTTGACAGGGAATTGCTCCCTCCTCGAATATAGACTGTTCGTCGCACCTGGGTGCAACTACATTTCATGTGGACTTCCTCTGAAGTCACATTCAGTGCGTAATCACTTCTGGATCACACTATGCGTGTTCTACGACACGTTGCACGAGCCCTTCCTCTCTGAAAAGACTCATCCTTAAATACTAATGGTTAGTGTGCTATGACACGTTATAGTAGCCCTTCCTCTCTGAAAAGACTCATCCTTAAATACTAATGGTTAGTATGCTATGACACGTTATAGTAGCCTTTCCTCTCTGAAAAGACTCATCCTTAAATACTAATGGTTAGTGTGCTATGACACGTTATAGTAGCCTTTCCTCTCTGAAAAGACTCATCCTTAAATACTAATGGTTAGTGTGCTATGACACGTTATAGTAGCCTTTCCTCTCTGAAAAGACTTATCTCTGAATTCTTAGTGTTCATGGACTACGCCACTTTATAGTAATGAGACACCAATAATGTCCCCACTCTGTCTCTACGAGCGAACTCATAATCGTTCACTCTTTTTCTTGTAACTAACCTACTAGCTAGTCACTCATTAGTAAAACTGTCCCTCTTACTGTAACTCACTTGTGTGTATTCCATCCGTTATTGAAACACTGAATTTCACCACTTCTATTTTATTCTATCACTGACCCTAACTCATAACTTGAGCCTATCGTTCCTACTCTATCCTTTTACTGAAAAAACAAACTCTAACATGATCAACAGTACCAGCTGTAACAAAGCTAACACACAGCTGTCTGCATCAGATCTCAGCAAGGTCTAACGCTCAACTGAACTAACTTATTCCTTTTCTGACTTAAAACCCCTCAATCTCGCTTTCGCCTTTCTCTCCATTCACGTTTTGCATGACCCGCTCACTGTTATAATTTTCACGTGGGCCTACTGAGCTCTTACCTGTTTATCTCCCCTGACTTTCATCTTTCGACCTTTCTCTCATTCCCTACTCTGCTTCACACCAAGCTATCCGGTATTTTCTCTCTCTGTCGTCCACAATCTCTCTTTCCTTTTATTTTGCAAGTTGTAACCAAGTATTCCAACTTTCCTCTTCTCATGATGTGCCCAAAAAATGTTGATCGTTTCTTTCTAATGTTTTTTAGGAGTTTGCATTCTGAGTTGGCCTCTTTCAGAATCTCTTCATTGGTCTTTTTAGCTGTCCAGGGAACTTTCAACATTCTTCTGAGAAATCCCATCTCTGTGGCCTCTAATCATCTTTTCATTTGTTTGTCTACTGTCCATGATTCGCTTCCATAGGTCAGAATTGGTTCTATATAGCACCAATGAACTCTCTCTCTTTCTCACTGCTATTGACATAGATTTGTTGCATAAGATATTTTTCATTTTCTGAAATGCTATTTTGGCCTGAGCTATTCTGCTTTTTATTTCTGTGGTGCATCTTCCATCTGATGTTATTATTGTGCCCAAGTATTTCAGATGTTGCACTTGTTTCAAATTTGTCCAGTTTATTTTTATGCTGCATGCTGGTAATGATTGTTTCTTTGATATGACCATTACTTCTGTTTTCTTACTGTTCAGACAGACCTTTCTTGTTGTTTTCTTTTACTATTATGTCTATAATTTCTTGTAGTTGATTCTCTGTCTCTGCTATTAAGACTGTGTCATCCACATTATCACAAATTATTTATGTTGTGACCATTGACTTCAATTCCCTTTTTGCCTGCTATTGATCTCATAATATGCTCGCTGTAAAGTGAAAACAAATCCAGCTACAGAACACAGCTTTGTCTGACTCCTTGTTTTATATATTGGAAGTGTCTATAACACAATAATGACATAATGTATAAGCAATAATGAACCATAAAGCCTAACATAATAATGACATATAATGTATAGCACAATAGAGAACTATAAACCCTAACACAATAATGAACTATAATATATAACACAATAGAGAACTACAGAGTAAAACTCACTAATGACCATAATGTATACATTACACATTATGTTTCTTTCCTATAATTGTATATAACATGTACAGTGGCACAATGTTGTATATAAAAAATATCAGGCATTCTGTTTATTAATCATTCATTCCGTTTATCAATCATACATTATTTATGCAATCACACATTATGTGAATAAGAATATGTACACTACATACCTCAGCCACCTTCTCTGCACTGACATCACCCTCATAAGGACACCCTAACACACATGACACATACCTGCACATACAAAGGGAGTTACTTCAATATCTGTTACATTTTGTTTTTAACATAATTCTGGAGCAATAGTGTTTCCACATAAAGTGATAGTTGTATGATGATATGGACACCAATGTTTCCACATAAAGTGGTAGCTGTATGATGATATGGACACCAATGTTTCCACATAAAGTGGTTGCTGTATGATGTTATGGACACCAATGTTTCCACATAAAGTGGTTGCTGTATGATACACCAATGTTTCCACATAAAGTGGTTGCTGTATGATACACCAATGTTTCCACATAAAGTGGTTGCTGTATGATGATATGGACACCAATGTTTCCACATAAAGTGGTTGCTGTATGATACACCAATGTCTTCACATAAAGTGGTTGCTGTATGATACACCAATGTCTTCACAAAAAGTGGTTGCTGTATGATACACCAATGTTTCCACATAAAGTGGCTGCTGTATGATGATATGGACACCAATGTTTTCACATAAAGTGGTTGCTGTATGATACACCAATGTTTCCACATAAAGTGGTTGCTGTATGATACACCAATGTCTTCACATAAAGTGGTTGCCATATAAGGATAAGTTGTATATGCCCATCAGTCCAACTGACTTCAGTAAGACATTTTTTTGTTTTCCTTTTTGATCCAAATTTAATTAGCCAGATTGGTGAGCATGCACAGAGGGTGTTTCATCAAGTGATATAGAAAGAAAGAAGACAGAGGGTGTTTCATCAAGTTATATAGAAAGAAAGAAGACAGAGGGTGTTTCATCAAGTGATATAGAAAGAAAGAAGACAGGGGGTGTTTCATCAAGTGATATAGAAAGAAAGAAGACAGAGGGTGTTTCATCAAGTGATATAGAAAGAAAGAGGACAGAGGGTGTTCCATCAAGTGATATAGAAAGAAATAAGACAGAGGGTGTTTCGTCAAGTGATATAGAAAGAAATAAGACAGAGAGTGTTTCGTCAAGTGATATAGAAAGAAAGAAGACAGAGGGTGTTTCATCAAGTGATATAGAAAGAAAGAAGACAGAGGGTGTTTCATCAAGTGATATAGAAAGAAAGAAGACAGAGGGTGTTTCATCAAGTGATATAGAAAGAAAGAGGACAGAGGGTGTTCCATCAAGTGATATAGAAAGAAAGAGGACAGAGGGTGTTCCATCAGGTGATATAGAAAGAAAGAGGACAGAGGGTGTTCCATCAAGTGATATAGAAAGAAAGAGGACAGAGGGTGTTTCATCAAGTGATATAGAAAGAAAGAAGACAGAGGGTGTTTCATCAAGTGATATAGAAAGAAAGAGGACAGAGGGTGTTTCATCAAGTGATATAGAAAGAAAGAAGACAGAGGGTGTTTCATCAAGTGATATAGAAAGAAAGAAGACAGAGGGTGTTTCATCAAGTGATATAGAAAGAAAGAAGACAGAGGGTGTTTCGTCAAGTGATATAGAAAGAAAGAAGACAGAGGGTGTTCCATCAAGTGATATAGAAAGAAAGAAGACAGAGGGTGTTTCGTCAAGTGATATAGAAAGAAAGAAGACAGAGGGTGTTTCATCAAGTGATATAGAAAGAAAGAAGACAGAGGGTGTTTCATCAAGTGATATAGAAAGAAAGAGGACAGAGGGTGTTCCATCAAGTGATATAGAAAGAAAGAAGACAGAGGGTGTTCCATCAAGTGATATAGAAAGAAAGAAGACAGAGGGTGTTTCGTCAAGTGATATAGAAAGAAAGAAGACAGAGGGTGTTTCATCAAGTGATATAGAAAGAAAGAGGACAGAGGGTGTTCCATCAAGTGATATAGAAAGAAAGAAGACAGAGGGTGTTTCATCAAGTGATATAGAAAGAAAGAAGACAGAGGGTGTTTCATCAAGTGATATAGAAAGAAAGAAGACAGAGCGTGTTTCATCAAGTGATATAGAAAGAAAGAAGACAGAGGGTGTTTCATCAAGTGATATAGAAAGAAAGAAGACAGAGGGTGTTTCATCAAGTGATATAGAAAGAAAGAAGACAGAGGGTGTTTCATCAAGTGATATAGAAAGAAAGAAGACAGAGGGTGTTTCATCAAGTGATATAGAAAGAAAGAAGACAGAGGGTGTTTCATCAAGTGATATAGAAAGAAAGAGGACAGAGGGTGTTCCATCAAGTGATATAGAAAGAAAGAAGACAGAGGGTGTTTCATCAAGTGATATAGAAAGAAAGAAGACAGAGGGTGTTTCATCAAGTGATATAGAAAGAAAGAAGACAGAGGGTGTTTCATCAAGTGATATAGAAAGAAAGAAGACAGAGGGTGTTTCATCAAGTGATATAGAAAGAAAGAAGACAGAGGGTGTTTCATCAAGTGATATAGAAAGAAAGAAGACAGAGCGTGTTTCATCAAGTGATATAGAAAGAAAGAAGACAGAGGGTGTTTCATCAAGTGATATAGAAAGAAAGAAGACAGAGGGTGTTTCATCAAGTGATATAGAAAGAAAGAAGACAGAGGGTGTTTCATCAAGTGATATAGAAAGAAAGAAGACAGAGGGTGTTTCATCAAGTGATATAGAAAGAAAGAAGACAGAGGGCATTTCATCAAGTGATATAGAAAGAAAGAAGACAGAGGGTGTTTCATCAAGTGATATAGAAAGAAAGAGGACAGAGGGTGTTCAATGAAGTAATATAGAAAGAAAGAAGACAGAGGGTGTTTCATCAAGTGATAGAAAAAGAAAGAAGACAGAGGGTGTTTCATCAAGTGATAGAAAAAGAAAGAAGACAGAGGGTGTTTCATCAAGTGATAGAAAAAGAAAGAAGACAGAGGGTGTTTCATCAAGTGATAGAAAAAGAAAGAAGACAGAGGGTGTTTCATCAAGTGATAGAAAAAGAAAGAAGACAGAGAGAAGGAATGTTCTTCATGAGGATTGATGATTAAGCACAGCACCCACAAACGAAAGTCCACTTCTTCATCTTGTAGTTTTTATTTTTTAACGAAAAGTCTAAAGTTTAATCTACAATGTCAAACTGTGCATGACAGGAGCAGCTGGGTCAATGACATTAAAAAAGTTTGCATGACATGAGCAGCTGGGTCGATGACATTAAAAAAGTTTGCATGACAGGAGCAGCTGGGTCAATGACATTAAAAAAGTTTGCATGACAGGAGCAGCTGGGTCGATGACATTAAAAAAGTTTGCATGACAGGAGCAGCTGGGTCGATGACATTAAAAAAGTTTGCACGACAGGAGCAGCTGGGTCGATGACATTAAAAAAGTTTGCATGACAGGAGCAGCTGGGTCGATGACATTAAAAAAGTTTGCATGACAGGAGCAGCTGGGTCGATGACATTAAAAAAGTTTGCATGACATGAGCAGCTGGGTCGATGACATTAAAAAAGTTTGCATGACAGGAGCAGCTGGGTCGATGACATTAAAAAAGTTTGCATGACAGGAGCAGCTGGGTCGATGACATTAAAAAAGTTTGCATGACAGGAGCAGCTGGGTCGATGACATTAAAAAAGTTTGCATGACAGGAGCAGCTGGGTCGATGACATTAAAAAAGTTTGCATGACAGGAGCAGCTGGGTCGATGACATTAAAAAAGTTTGCATGACAGGAGCAGCTGGGATAAGGACATTTTAAAAATCTGCATGACAATGGAGCAGCTGGAATAATGACATTAAAAAAGTCTTGCTTTTTCTTGTACGTACCCTCGTACTGGAATGTTGGCCTTTCTTGCAGCCTCAGTCACTTCCTTGAATCTAACCACAGACTCCTGGATTGAGCAATTGATGTTTTTTCTGACAAGAAACAAAGAAAAGAAAGAAAGATATTAGTTTGATTGATTGACTGGCTGTATCTTCCAGCAACTCAATATAAGTCTCTATTCTGGTGAGTTTCCTAGTTTCAGAAGGGAGTTAATGACCTTTGCTATCTTTGACTCTTTTGTCCATGTTGTTCTCGTCTCTTGAGGTTGCCCTTCTTGTTCCTGCTGTTTCCCATTGAGTAATTGTTTTGCAATTCGCTGATTATTTCTTCTCACCATATGGCTTACACATTACCTCTCCTTTCCCCTGATTATTTCTTCTCACCATATGGCTTACACATTACCTCTCCTTTCCCCTGGTTATTTCTTCTCACCATATGGCTTACACATTACCTCTCCTTTCCCCTGGTTATTTCTTCTCACCATATGGCTTACACATTACCTCTCCTTTCCCCTGGTTATTTCTTCTCACCATATGGCTTACACATTACCTCTCCTTTCCCCTGGTTATTTCTTCTCACCATATAGTTTACACATTACCTCTCCTTTCCCCTGGTTATTTCTTCTCACCATATGGCTTACACATTACCTCTCCTTTCCCCTGGTTATTTCTTCTCATAAATAAGGCTGACATTACCCCCCCTTTCCCCTGATTATTTCTTCTCACCATATGGCTTACACATTACCTCTCCTTTCCCCTGATTATTTCTTCTTATCATATGGCTTACACATTACCTCTCCTTTCCCCTGGTTATTTCTTCTCACCATATGGCTTACACATTACCCCCCCTTTCCCTGATTATTTCTTCTTATCATATGGCTTACACATTACCTCTCCTTTCCCCTGGTTATTTCTTCTCACCATATGGCTTACACATTACCCCCCCTTTCCCCTGATTATTTCTTCTCACCATATGGCTTACACATTACATCTCCTTTCCCCTGGTTATTTCTTCTCACCATATAGTTGACACATTACCTCCCCTTTCCCCTGATTATTTCTTCAAAATGCATTGTAACAACAACACAACAGATGTACATTAAAAGTCCTCATAAGTGCAGATGATCAATAGAGTTAATCATCAAAGTGTGAATATAGCAGAAGAAAAAGGGAACTATAAAAGCATAAACTCATATAGAGTGCATAACACAAAAACATAAACTCATATAGAGAGCCTAACATAAAAACTCATATAGAGAGCACAACATAAACTCATATAGAGAGCACAACATAAACTCATATAGAGAGCACAACATAAAAACAAACTCATATAGAGAGCACAACACAAAAACAAACTCATATAGAGAGCACAACACAAAAACAAACTCATATAGAGAGCACAACACAAAAACAAACTCATATAGAGAGCACAACATAAACTCATATAGAGAGCACAACACAAAAATATAAACTCATATAGAGAGCACAACACAAAAACAAACTCATATAGAGAGCACAACACAAAAACAAACTCATATAGAGAGCACAACACAAAAACAAACTCATATAGAGAGCACAACACAAAAACAAACTCATATAGAGAGCACAACATAAACTCATATAGAGAGCACAACACAAAAATATAAACTCATATAGAGAGCACAACACAAAAACAAACTCATATAGAGAGCACAACACAAAAACAAACTCATATAGAGAGCACAACACACAAACATAAACTCATATAGAGAGCACAACACACAAACATAAACTCATATAGAGAGCACAACATAAACTCATATAGAGAGCACAACATAAACTCATATAGAGAGCACAACACAAAAATATAAACTCATATAGAGAGCACAACACAAAAACAAACTCATATAGAGAGCACAACACAAAAACAAACTCATATAGAGAGCACAACACAAAAATATAAACTCATATAGAGAGCACAACACACAAACATAAACTCATATAGAGAGCACAACACACAAACATAAACTCATATAGAGAGCACAACACACAAACATAAACTCATATAGAGAGCACAACACACAAACATAAACTCATATAGAGAGCACAACATAAACTCATATAGAGAGCACAACATAAACTCATATAGAGAGCACAACACAAAAATATAAACTCATATAGAGAGCACAACACAAAAACAAACTCATATAGAGAGCACAACACAAAAACAAACTCATATAGAGAGCACAACACAAAAATATAAACTCATATAGAGAGCACAACACAAAAACAAACTCATATAGAGAGCACAACACAAACACAAACTCATACAGAGAGCACAACACAAAAACAAACTCATATAGAGAGCACAACATAAACTCATATAGAGAGCATAACACAAAAACAAACTCATATAGAGAGCACAACACAAAAACAAACTCATATAGAGAGCACAACACAAACACAAACTCATATAGAGAGCACAACACAAAAACAAACTCATATAGAGAGCACAACACAAAAACAAACTCATATAGAGAGCACAACACAAAAACAAACTCATATAGAGAGCACAACACAAACTCATATAGAGAGCACAACATAAACTCATATAGAGAGCACAACACAAAAACAAACTCATATAGAGAGCACAACACAAAAACAAACTCATATAGAGAGCACAACACAAAAACAAACTCATATAGAGAGCACAACACAAAAACAAACTCATATAGAGAGCACAACACAAAAACAAACTCATATAGAGAGCACAACACAAAAACAAACTCATATAGAGAGCACAACACAAAAACAAACTCATATAGAGAGCACAACACAAAAACAAACTCATATAGAGAGCACAACACAAAAACAAACTCATATAGAGAGCACAACACAAAAACAAACTCATATAGAGAGCACAACACAAAAACAAACTCATATAGAGAGCACAACATAAACTCATATAGAGAGCACAACACAAAAACAAACTCATATAGAGAGCACAACACAAAAACAAACTCATATAGAGAGCACAACATAAACTCATATAGAGAGCACAACACAAAAACAAACTCATATAGAGAGCACAACACAAACTCATATAGAGAGCACAACACAAACTCATATAGAGAGCACAACACAAACTCATATAGAGAGCACAACACAAAAACAAACTCATATAGAGAGCACAACACAAAAACAAACTCATATAGAGAGCACAACACAAAAACAAACTCATATAGAGAGCACAACACAAAAACAAACTCATATAGAGAGCACAACACAAACTCATATAGAGAGCACAACACAAAAACAAACTCATATAGAGAGCACAACACAAAAACAAACTCATATAGAGAGCACAACACAAAAACAAACTCATATAGAGAGCACAACACAAAAACAAACTCATATAGAGAGCACAACACAAAAACAAACTCATATAGAGAGCACAACACAAAAACAAACTCATATAGAGAGCACAACACAAAAACAAACTCATATAGAAAGCACAACAACTGACTTGCTGAATGTCTCCGATGCAGCACCAAATATTGCAACTTCTTGTGCACCGGCTGCTATCTGTAAAATCATCAAGCAGAAATGATTACAAATTATTGTTATTGCTAAGATTATCATCATCACCCGGGACACCACCTGAACCCACAAGTGCTTTTTCCTCACTTTGAAAAATCACCAGCACTTCTGGTGGGCTTTGAACCTGAATCCTTCCTGTCCTGAGGCACACGTTGCACCTCTAGACCAGCCAGCCCCCAGCAACACATGATATATTTTATGTGTATACAACATGCAATTATCATATTTATATAGCACAAATCTGGTAAGATTTGACCTCAGCTACATTGCCATAAACACTTGATCAACAATCAGTGGAGACTCAGGGAGTGGATGTGGAATGTGCTGATCAACAATCAGTGAAGACTCAGGGAATGTATGTGGAACGTGCTGATCAATAATCAGTGGAGATTCAGGGAACGTATCAGTACATGGTTTGAATAATGAGATCTACATAGAATATATGGTAATTTAGTACTCATACTGTGGTCAGGTAATTTTACCTGCTATTGTATGCAGAAGACAGTACAACCTGTGGCTTTTACACCATAAGGTCTTTAGTAGAAAGAGCCATAGAGGTGAAAACAGATCTTTACCTATGTTTCATAGATTACATCAAAGCATTGACAAAGTAAAGCACCAAGACATAATCAAAATTTTAGAAAGCATAAATGCAGACTGCAAAGATCTAAGAATAATAAAGAACATGTACTGGCAACAAACAGTGGCCGTAAGAACTGGAAATCAATTGGGGATATTTCAACAAATAAAACAGGGTGTTAGGCAAGGTTGTGTGCTGTCACCAGATTTATTTAATATATATAGTTAGATTATTTTAAGATCCATAAGGGGCATGCCTGGAATTGACCAGATAAAACTGAAGCACTGTCTTCAGAAAAAAATTGAAGAACTGTCACCAGATAAAACTGAAGAACTGCCACCAGATAATAACTGTCACCAGATAAAAACTGTCACCAGATAAGAACTGTCACCAGATAAAACTGAAGAACTGCCACCAGATAAAACTGAAGAACTGCCACCAGATAAGAACTGTCACCAGATAAAACTGAAGAACTGCCACCAGATAAAACTGAAGAACTGCCACCAGATAAGAACTGCCACCAGATAAAACTGAAGAACTGCCACCAGATAAAACTGAAGAACTGCCACCAGATAAGAACTGTCACCAGATAAAAACTGTCACCAGATAAAAACTGCCACCAGATAAGAACTGCCACCAGATAATAACTGTCACCAGATAAAAACTGAAGAACTGCCACCAGATAAAACTGAAGAACTGCCACCAGATAAAACTGAAGAACTGCCACCAGATAAAAACTGTCACCAGATAAAAACTGTCACCAGATAAAAACTGTCACCAGATAAAAACTGTCACCAGATAAAAACTGTCACCAGATAAAAACTGTCACCAGATAAAAACTGTCACCAGATAAAAACTGTCACCAGATAAAAACTGTCACCAGATAAAAACTGTCACCAGATAAAAACTGCCACCAGATAAGAACTGCCACCAGATAATAACTGTCACCAGATAAAAACTGTCACCAGATAAAAACTGTCACCAGATAAAAACTGTCACCAGATAAAAACTGTCACCAGATAAAAACTGTCACCAGATAAAAACTGTCACCAGATAAAAACTGCCACCAGATAAGAACTGCCACCAGATAATAACTGTCACCAGATAAAAACTGAAGAACTGCCACCAGATAAGAACTGTCACCAGATAAAAACTGAAGAACTGCCACCAGATAATAACTGTCACCAGATAAAAACTGTCACCAGATAAAAACTGTCACCAGATAAAAACTGAAGAACTGTCACCAGATAAAAACTGAAGAACTGTCACCAGATAATAACTGTCACCAGATAAAAACTGAAGAACTGTCACCAGATAATAACTGTCACCAGATAAAAACTGAAGAACTGTCACCAGATAATAACTGTCACCAGATAAAAACTGAAGAACTGTCACCAGATAATAACTGTCACCAGATAAAAACTGAAGAACTGTCACCAGATAATAACTGTCACCAGATAAAACTGAAGAACTGTCACCAGATAAAAACTGAAGAACTGTCACCAGATAAAACTGAAGAACTGTCACCAGATAAAACTGAAGAACTGTCACCAGATAAAAACTGAAGAACTGTCACCAGATAAAAACTGAAGAACTGTCACCAGATAAAACTGAAGAACTGTCACCAGATAAAACTGAAGAACTGTCACCAGAAAAAAACTGTCACCAGATAAAAACTGTCACCAGATAATAACTGTCACCAGATAAAACTGAAGCACTGTCTTCAGAAAAAAATTGAAGAACTGTCACCAGATAAAACTGAAGAACTGTCACCAGAAAAAAACTGTCACCAGATAAAAACTGTCACCAGATAATAACTGTCACCAGATAAAAACTGTCACCAGATAAAACTGAAGAACTGTCACCAGATAAAACTGAAGAACTGTCACCAGATAAAACTGAAGAACTGTCACCAGATAAAAACTGTCACCAGATAAAACTGAAGAACTGTCACCAGAAAAAAACTGTCACCAGATAATAACTGTCACCAGATAATAACTGTCACCAGATAAAAACTGTCACCAGATAAAAACTGTCACCAGATAAGAACTGTCACCAGATAAAAACTGAAGAACTGTCACCAGATAAAAGCTGAAGAACTGTCACCAGATAAAAACTGAAGAACAGTCACCAGATAAAAACTGTCACCAGATAAAAGCTGAAGAACTGTCACCAGATAAAAACTGTCACCAGATAAAAACTGTCACCAGATAAAAGCTGAAGAACTGTCACCAGATAAAAAACTGTCACCAGATAAAAGCTGAAGAACTGTCACCAGATAAAAGCTGAAGAACTGTCACCAGATAAAAACTGTCACCAGATAAAAGCTGAAGAACTGTCACCAGATAAAAACTGAAGAACTGTCACCAGATAAAAACTGAAGAACTGTCACCAGATAAAAACTGAAGAACTGTCACCAGATAAAAACTGTCACCAGATAAAAACTGAAGAACTGTCACCAGATAAAAACTGAAGAACTGTCACCAGATAAAAACTGAAGAACTGTCACCAGATAAAAACTGAAGAACTGTCACCAGATAAAAACTGTCACCAGATAAAAACTGTCACCAGATAAAAACTGTCACCAGATAAAAACTGAAGAACAGTCACCAGATAAAAACTGAAGAACTGTCACCAGATAAAAACTGTCACCAGATAAAAACTGAAGAACTGTCACCAGATAAAAACTGTCACCAGATAAAAACTGAAGAACTGTCACCAGATAAAAACTGAAGAACTGTCACCAGATAAAAACTGTCACCAGATAAAAACTGTCACCAGATAAAAACTGTCACCAGATAAAAACTGTCACCAGATAAAAACTGTCACCAGATAAAAACTGTCACCAGATAAAAACTGAAGAACTGTCACCAGATAAAAACTGTCACCAGATAAAAACTGTCACCAGATAAAAACTGTCACCAGATAAAAACTGAAGAACTGTCACCAGATAAAAACTGAAGAACTGTCACCAGATAAAAACTGTCACCAGATAAAAACTGTCACCAGATAAAAACTGTCACCAGATAAAAACTGTCACCAGATAAAAACTGAAGAACTGTCACCAGATAAAAACTGTCACCAGATAAAAACTGAAGAACTGTCACCAGATAAAAACTGAAGAACTGTCACCAGATAAAAACTGTCACCAGATAAAAACTGTCACCAGATAAAAACTGTCACCAGATAAAAACTGTCACCAGATAAAAACTGTCACCAGATAAAAACTGTCACCAGATAAAAACTGAAGAACTGTCACCAGATAAAAACTGAAGAACTGTCACCAGATAAAAACTGTCACCAGATAAAAACTGTCACCAGATAAAAACTGTCACCAGATAAAAACTGAAGAACTGTCACCAGATAAAAACTGAAGAACTGTCACCAGATAAAAACTGAAGAACTGTCACCAGATAAGAACTGCCACCAGATAATAACTGTCACCAGATAAGAACTGTCACCAGATAAAAGCTGAAGAACTGTCACCAGATAAAAACTGAAGAACTGTCACCAGATAAAAACTGTCACCAGATAAAAACTGTCACCAGATAAAAACTGAAGAACTGTCACCAGATAAAAACTGAAGAACTGTCACCAGATAAAAACTGAAGAACTGTCACCAGATAAAAACTGTCACCAGATAAAAACTGTCACCAGATAAAAACTGTCACCAGATAAGAACTGTCACCAGATAAGAACTGCCACCAGATAATAACTGTCACCAGATAAGAACTGTCACCAGATAATAACTGTCACCAGATAAGAACTGTCACCAGATAAAAACTGAAGAACTGTCACCAGATAAAAACTGTCACCAGATAAAAACTGTCACCAGATAAAAACTGTCACCAGATAAAAACTGAAGAACTGTCACCAGATAAAAACCGAAGAACTGTCACCAGATAAAAACTGAAGAACTGTCACCAGATAAGAACTGCCACCAGATAATAACTGTCACCAGATAATAACTGTCACCAGATAAAAACTGTCACCAGATAAAAACTGTCACCAGATAAAAACTGTCACCAGATAAAAACTGTCACCAGATAAAAGCTGAAGAACTGTCACCAGATAAAAACTGTCACCAGATAAAAACTGTCACCAGATAAAAACTGTCACCAGATAAGAACTGCCACCAGATAATAACTGTCACCAGATAAGAACTGCCACCAGATAATAACTGTCACCAGATAATAACTGTCACCAGATAATAACTGTCACCAGATAAAAACTGTCACCAGATAAAAACTGTCACCAGATAAAAACTGTCACCAGATAAAAACTGTCACCAGATAAAAGCTGAAGAACTGTCACCAGATAAAAACTGTCACCAGATAAAAACTGTCACCAGATAAAAACTGTCACCAGATAAAAACTGTCACCAGATAAAAGCTGAAGAACTGTCACCAGATAAAAACTGAAGAACTGTCACCAGATAAAAACTGTCACCAGATAAAAACTGTCACCAGATAAAAGCTGAAGAACTGTCACCAGATAAAAACTGAAGAACTGTCACCAGATAAAAACTGTCACCAGATAAAAACTGTCACCAGATAAAAACTGAAGAACTGTCACCAGATAAAAACTGAAGAACTGTCACCAGATAAAAACTGAAGAACTGTCACCAGATAAAAACTGTCACCAGATAAAAACTGAAGAACTGTCACCAGATAAAAACTGAAGAACTGTCACCAGATAAAAACTGAAGAACTGTCACCAGATAAGAACTGTCACCAGATAATAACTGTCACCAGATAATAACTGTCACCAGATAAGAACTGTCACCAGATAAAAACTGAAGAACTGTCACCAGATAAGAACTGTCACCAGATAATAACTGTCACCAGATAAAAACTGAAGAACTGTCACCAGATAAGAACTGTCACCAGATAATAACTGTCACCAGATAATAACTGTCACCAGATAAGAACTGTCACCAGATAAAAACTGAAGAACTGTCACCAGATAAGAACTGTCACCAGATAAAAACTGAAGAACTGTTGTATTTTAAAACAGTGAAGGCATTTTGTGCAACCTAAACTGAGCTGTTGAACTTACAGCTGCTTCAAATCCTTTCAGATTTGGTGTCAGTGCCGAGAAGATGGTTCCAGGTCGTTTAGTAATACTTCTCATGACTTCATTGTGGTCAGACATCTGATGGGATAGACATACAAATATGATGCTGTTGTAAAGTGATAACATTTATAACATAAAGTATGATAATAGCAGACATAAAACTGTGATGCTGTTGTAAAGGAAAAAATTATAAAGCTAAGGGTGATAAAAATAGGCCTAAATGTGATGCTGTTGTAAAGTGATAAGAATAGACAGAAAACTGTGATGTTGTAAAGTGATAAAAATAGGCATAAAAATGTGATGTTGCAAAGTGATAAAAATAGATATAAAAATGTGATGCTGTTGTAAAGTGATAAAAAAGTCCTAAAAATGCGATGTTGTAGTGATAAAAATAGACAGAAAAATGTGATGCTATTGTAAAGTGATAAAAATAGACACAAAAATGTGATGCTGTTATAAAGTGATAAAAATAGGCATAAGAATGTGATACTATTGTAAAGTGATAAAAATAGGCATAAGAATGTGATGCTATTGTAAAGTGATAAAAATAGGCATAAAAACGTGAAAAATAGGGAAAAAATGGTATGGTTAAAGCACTATCATTTATGCCATCATATGCCAACGCTGTCACATAGTCACTGGCGAGTTTGGGAGACGTTTAGCGAAAAAATTTGGTGAACACCTTCAGGATGTTCAACAGAATACTGGCACTTCAGTGGTGTCTCATTTCAATTCCTCAGCCACAAGGGCTCAAACATCAGTATCACTGCTATTGCCTTTTGCAAAAAAAAAAAAAAAAAAACAACATCAGTATCACTGCTATTGTCTTTTGCAAAAAAAAAAAAAAAAAAAAAAAAAAAAAAAAAAAAAAAAAAAACAACATCAGTATCACTGCTACTGTCTTTTGCAAAAAAAAAAAAAAAAAAAACAACATCAGTATCACTGCTATTGCCTTTTGCAAAAAAAAAAAAAAAAACAACATCAGTATCACTGCTATTGCCTTTGGCAAAAAAAAAAAAAAAAAAAAAAAAACAACATCAGTATCACTGCTATTGTCTTTTGTCAATCGAGTGATCGCAGCCGGTTCGCCTTGGAGAATTGCCTTATAATCCAGTTGGGTTCGCTGACCCCATGAGGCATGAATGTATCACACTCATACAAATAGTTTCTCTGTAGTTGCTCCTTCCATATTGCCTATTTTATTCTTCTACCCATGTATGAGCACATTAGTATATACACATGGTATGCTATTTACAGCTCTACTCTAATAGACCACACTGTGACACTTCGATGGTTCCCTATATTTCTTGTGTCTGTGCTGCTCACTTTTGTGCAAGGCGATACACTTTCCACCTGCACTACATTGTACCTTACCTTTTACATGTTGTTAGTGAACCCCACCCTGAGACATCTCACTCTTTCCTCCTTTTGGGTACCAAGTATTCTTCTGGACTATTCATTGTGCTTTGCGTATGCACACTGACCTAGGTGTGGACACTTCTGGGTATGTATACACACTTTTTCATATGCCTGTGTTCGCATATTGTGTGTGTACAGGTCTGTGTATTCTCACGTGGTTGTATATATGTAGATACTTTATAGACATTGCTGGTGGCGTTATAGTTGAGGTGACCTATACAATATCCATCCCACATGTTTAGAACCCTTCCACCTGTGTTTTGACCCTCCAATTAGCTGGTCCACTACACTGCATATCCTAGCCCTCGTTCGTTTTTCATCTGGAAAGTCAGCACAATACACAGAGAAGACATTTTCATTTTAGATACTTCATTATTAGTTAGCTATGTAGGGCTAATTTTATTTACTTATATATCTGTGTGTGTGTTGTTTGCTGTCCCTGCTGAAGTCCTACTGAGCTGAAACGTCATTCAAACTTGTGCTGTCCATTAGTACCGTAAAGCTTTAACCAAACCATTTTGTTCATTTCTCCTCCATAAAAATGTGAAGCTGTTGTAAAGTGAGAAAAATAGGCACAACATTGTAGATGGTTGCTACTTTGAGTTGCTGATAGACAACACAAAACCAAATCAGTGCTGCAAACAAAAAATGTCTTCTGTGCCAACAATCTGTTTGAAGACAGTCCTTTATGATTATTGTCCCTGTTCACCAGTTAGATGCACCCCTTCCAGTGTTTTTCTTTTGACTCAAGACCCACATGGAAAAACATTGCTGGTAGATTCATTGTTCATAAGCTCTGGCTAATACACTTTTATTACATGCTCTGGCTAATACACTTTTATTACAAGCTCTGGCTAATACACTTTTATTACAAGCTCTGGCTAATATACTTTTATTACATGCTCTGGCTAATACACTTTTATTACATGCTCTGGCTAATATACTTTTATTACATGCTCTGGCTAATACACTTTTATTACATGCTCTGGCTAATATACTTTTATTACATGCTCTGGCTAATACACTTTTATTACATGCTCTGGCTAATACACTTTTATTACATGCTCTGGCTAATACACTTTTATTACATGCTCTGGCCAATACACTTTTATTACATGCTCTGGCCAATACACTTTTATTACATGCTCTGGCTAATACACTTTTATTACTATTTTGTAAGTTATCACTCTAGTTTTTGTTTTGTTCACTGTAAGGCCTTGTACACAGTTGTTTGTCACAGATACTTTAGTTCATTTGCTTTTTTGTATCTATCCAATGAGATCAAATACACTTCTACTAGATTCAAGTTAGAAGAAGCTTTATCTTGAAATTAAAAAACTTTTGTGGTTAAAAATGGAATATTGCATCCCCTGGAGACTCTAGTGTCATTCAAACATAAATGTTAACTCAGCTAAAAAATGTCATCTTTTGTGTGTAAGTAAAAAACAAAAGTAAAGATTCCCGTCACGTCAAGTGGTGTATAGGAAATATGGTGTTAGTGACCATAATTTGTATAGATCTTCAGCACATGATTTTTAGGGTAATGTGGTCAGTATAACGCCTGTTCCACCTTACTTTCCTAGAAAAATTCTGGTACCCATTTAAGGCTGGGTGAATCCGACCTCTCGCCCTTTGTAGTCAAGTTCATTAACTACTGAGCTATCGCAGCTCATCTTTTGTGTGTGGTCTCACAAAATAAAACCACTCCCATCATATATCAGTTTCAAGAATGAGGGTAATGTGGTCAGCATTACGCCCCTTCCGCCTTACTTTCCCAGAAAAATTCTGGTACCCATTTAAGGCTGGGTGAATCCGAACTCTCGCCCTTTGTAGTCAAGTTCACTAACTACTGAGCTATCGCAGCTCATCTTTTGTGTGTGGTCTCACAAAATAAAACCACTCCCATCATATATCAGTTTCAAGAATGAGGGGGATGTGTTAGACTCAGGACATCTTCATCCATTAATGATGCTAAAAGTCCAAGACTAGAACTAAAATACTACTCTGAGATGAAGATAAACAACTGTGTGACATTATTGTTTTTGTTTAGTGTTGTCTATCATTACTATTATGAACCATTGCTATGTCTATTTGTATCACTTTACATAACAAATAATCAGATCACTTGATTGATCAAGCAACAGTTAAATATTAGTGGAAGAGACAAGAATGAAAACAAAAAGAAAGAATGAAACAGTAAAATAATGAGAAAAAATAACTTGAAAACATAAAGGCTACACACACAAAAAAACAGAGAGAAAGAGAAAGGATAAGAAAGAATTAACATTAACCCTAGATTACAATGCCTATCTGTGACTAATGCGTTCACTACACAGCAGTAAAAATTACTACAACTGAAAAGTAATACTAGAAGCTCTAAAAATAGCACTTTCTTTGAACTTTTGACACACAGCTGTGCAACTAGGCGAGACACTGGGACTCAGATTTCCTGGCTCAGGTTGATTTATGATCTGAATTTGACCGCATGGACCGGACATGTTACAATGTCTATCGGTACAGTAGTTTAAGTTCTTCAGTACGTCCGCCTATCTCATAGCGTCATCCGTTGTGTTGCCCGAGTCACAAAGGGTTGTTTGATGTCCGACGACCAAGGAAATTTATCTGGTCACAGCAAAAACAGACTCAAAAGAAAGAGCGTGGGGGAGGGAACTCATTTCTTGAAAATTGACAATTTGTTTGGCAATAAATGATCATATCACATTAAATAAAAATCCAACATCAATAGAAACAACAACACTCATCAGGGGTCACCGGAAGTAGCAATTAGGAAGGTATGTGGAGTTTTGTGTGTAATGTATGACCACGACAAAATGTCAATTTGTGAAGAATTTGTGTTTTGATGCAGTAATTTTTAGGATGGCAGTGTTATCAAGAGTTAAAAAGGTGGTAAGCAGGTGTTGCTGATGTGAGTGTTTGTGTTGGGACATGATGGCACTCATGGATACCTGTGGGACCCACTTGGGAGAGACAAAACTGGTGGCTTCTATCACAGGCAGGCCAGCATCAGCTAGCTTGTTAATGAATTCAACCTTGACATCTGTGGGAACCACACCCTAAAACAAACAACAGAAATTTCTGTATTAGTTAACATCAGCAGTGTATGTGGACATTGTCAATCTCTGTATTAGTTAACATCAGCAGTATATGTGGACATTGTCAATCTCTGTATTAGTTAACATCAGCAGTGTATGTGGACATTGTCAATCTCTGTATTAGTTAACATCAGCAGTGTATGTGGACATTGTCAATCTCTGTATTAGTTAACATCAGCAGTGTATGTGGACATTGTCAATCTCTGTGTTAGTTAACATCAGCAGTATATGTGGACATTGTCAATCTGTTTTTTTTTTTACCATAAGAAAGCTCTCAGAACACACACACACAAAGTCTGTTTTCTGAGACAATTTCAACAAGTTGGTTTAAATTTCAATGATAGACACAGGATTAATTTTTTTTTTTGGGGGGGGGAAGGATGAATGGTCTGGAGATAAGACACTGACCACTGGACAAAAAGGTCTCTGGTTTCACCCCCACCACAGATAGTGTGAATTTTTCAAAATTCAAATTCGTAGTTTCTTTGTGGATTGACCATCCCATGATCTCTGGGAATTGGAATCCAAAGTCTAGCCCTCTTGGATAACAGCAGTTAAAGAAACCCTGACAATTCAAAGTCAAAAAGGGTAGGCCAAAACTGGCTGCTATCAGGGAAAAAATTGCTAAGTAAATCTACTCAGGCTGAGCTGAAGATGGATGTGTCAGGGCTAAAAGTAAATCTATCTAGGCTGAGCTGAAGATGGATGCGTGAGGGCGAAAAGTAAATCTATCTAGGCTGAGCTGAAGATGGACGTGTGAGAGCTAAAAGTAAATCTATCTAGGTTGAGCTGAAGATGGATGTGTGAGGGCAAAAGTAAATCTATCTAGGCTGAGCTCATGATGGATGTGTGAGGGCTAAAAGTAAATCTATCTAGGCTGAGCTGAAGATGGATGTGTGAGGGCAAAAAGTAAATCTATCTAGACTGAGCTGAAGATGGACGTGTGAGAGCTAAAAGTAAATCTATCTAGGTTGAGCTGAAGATGGATGTGTGAGAGCTAAAAGTAAATCTATCTAGGTTGAGCTGAAGATGGATGTGTGAGGGCAAAAAGTAAATCTATCTAGACTGAGCTCATGATGGATGTGTGAGAGCTAACAGTAAATCTATCTAGGCTGAGCTGAAGATGGATGTGTGAGGGCAAAAAGTAAATCTATCTAGACTGAGCTCATGATGGATGTGTGAGGGCTAAAAGTAAATCTATCTAGGCTGAGCTGAAGATGGAAATGTCAGCTTTAAAAGTAAATCTATCCAGGCTGAAGATGGGTGTGTCAGACCTAAAGACATAGAAATCATTGCCTTTTGTAAATTAATGACACAACACATCCACACACTCTTGATTGGCGAAGGCTAAGAAGAGGTGACATCACTGTTTTCTACATCAGTCTCACTGGTGTCATCTCCATCGAATCTGTTCTCTTTTTTGTTAATTTGTACAATTTTATGAACAATTATTCAGTTCAACATTTGAACTGTAGAAAAAATGACATTTCTGCACGTGGAAGCATGGTGTCTCAGCAACATTAGCTAGAATCTACCCACCAACTCTTAGTTGATAGCTTGTGCCATGATCAGTGAACTAGAACCATTCCGACCCTACACAACCTCTTCGCAGTGCCTCTAGTAACAGACTAACCAGAGATTAGGGACTGAAGATGGATGGCAATCCAGTACTCAAAAATGCTGTGCTGAATTCGGTGATGTTGAGCTGAAAGGCACAAACAAATCACATCTAAGCCCACCTCATATCCTTATAGAATGAAGAAGACTCTCCACTCCTGTAGTAGTCATCAGGTGAACGCCAGCAGGAACTGTATCTACAACATGTTTTTGAGGTTCGATGATGAAGTACTTCCATATTCGTTTTGGAAGAAAACACCCACACATCTACAACCATACACATCCCACACATATCCCACACACACATATCCCACACACACATACATACACACACTCATAACCAAACACACACACCCACCTGAAATAGGGGAGGTAACAAGGCTAGAGAAGAGAGGGGAATTTAATAGAGGTCAAGGGGAGATAAAGTTGAGGAGTCCTTAAGAGAGGGATCGAGAGAGGCATGTTGCACGGGCAGGTTGAAGGGTGAACTTATTCGGGAATCACGAGTTTTGGAAATAAGGGGTGAGAAGTAAGTGAGAAAAAGGACAGTTGAGTTGGGAGATGATTCGATTCAAAGCGTTGGTTCAGTGCGGGCGGCTTTGTGTATATACAGCCGATTACCGTGAACAGGGGAGACGAGAGGAAGTCAGACAGTTGTCCAGAACAGGTCAGTGTATGATGTGGTAGTGAGCTAGGTAACAGTAAATTCGTGGAGAAGGATTAGAATAGACGTAGTCATGAAGAGACTTTACTACGAAGCTGGTAGCTTCTAACAGTGCAGAGACAAGTGTAGTATTATTTGTGAGTGTTCTCATCGTATAAGAATAGAAATAGTCATGAAGAGACTTTACTACGAAGCTGGTAGCTTCTAACAGTGCAGAGACATGTGTATTATTAATGTGAGTGTTCTCATCGTATAAGAATAGAAATAGTCATGAAGAGACTTTACTACGAAGCTGGTAGCTTCTAACAGTGCAGAGACATGTGTATTATTAATGTGAGTGTTCTCATCGTATAAGAATAGAAATAGTCATGGAGAGACTTTATTACGAAGCTGGTAGCTTCTAACAGTGCAAAGACATGTGTACTATTATTTGTGAGTGTTCTCATCGTATTAGAATGGAAATAGTCATGAAGAGACTTTACTACGAAGCTGGTAGCTTCTAACAGTGCAGAGACGTGTATTATTAATGTGAGTGTTCTCATCGTATAAGAATAGAAATAGTCATGAAGAGACTTTACTACGAAGCTGGTAGCTTCTAACAGTGCAGAAATAATTGAGTTATTATGAGTGTTCATATTAGCACAAGAACAGAGACTTTTGAATTATTGTGAGTGTTCTCACTATCATAAGAACAGACTTTTGAATTATTGTGAGTGTTCTCACTATCATTAGAACAGAAACTTTTGAATTATTGTGAGTGTTCTCACTATCATAAGAACAGAGACTTTTGAATTATTGTGAGTGTTCTCACTATCATAAGAACAAAGACTTTTGAATTATTGTGAGTGTTCTCACTATCATTAGAACAGAGACTTTTGAATTATTTGTGAGTGTTCTCACTATCATAAGAACAGAGACTTTTGAATTATTGTGAGTGTTCTCACTATCATTAGAACAGAAACTTTTGAATTATTGTGAGTGTTCTCACTATCATTAGAACAGAAACTTTTGAATTATTGTGAGTATTATCATTAGCAAAAGAACAGAGACTTTTGAATTATTTGTGTGTGCTCTCACTGGCACAAGTGCAGAGACTTGTGTATTATGGTGAGGGTCTCACTCATGTTGAGGAGGCGAATGATATCATGCATTGAATGTAGTGTCAGTGTGAGAATCAAGCCGGAACGAGAGGCCACCTTGAGAGTGGCTATGGACATTGTAAATTGCAGGGGAGGGGATTATTGTAATAAACGTTAACTTGTTGACTCCCACGGTGTTGAGACATGCTTTGTCAATGCTCGCTGTGTTTATTGTCTCGTCCTAATGAAGAATGGGTCCGGGGTTGTCCTAAACCACAGACTTAACAGCGCGAAGTACTTCTAACGATCAACAGGCAGTTCAAGTAGTCCTGGCCAGTACAAACGGCTGAGGTCCAAGGGGCTGGTAGAGTCTAGCAAGGGACTCAGATCTCCATGAGCTTCTGTCGACACATCCGCAGAGGAAAGTCGAGGGAGAGTCAGACCGCCTTTAGCGGTGCGACGTGTTCTAAAGGTCAAGCAGGGGGATGGCTCAGAGTTCAGCGAGCTGTCTATGTGCATCTTCTGTGTAAGGTGTGTACAGGCAAGTCAGGTGTCCAGCAGTGAAGCGGAGAACCAGTCAAGACAACACAGGCTTAAAGGAAGGAGTCTGTACAATTGCGACATTATCGGGCCATTAAGCGGGCATTAAGCCTGCGACATTATTTGTGCTACAAATTGCTACATTTTTGCTGTCACACATTTGTCTGCTACACACCTATACACATAATAAAACATTCTAACCTGTTCATTTTGTAGGCCATCTCTGGGGCCAACCTCAACCAGCTTTACAAAACTTGGCAAACCAGCCATCTGAAGCAAACAATTAACAACATTACAAATATGTATCTTAAAGCTGCCTCTCCTGACAGGAACAAATATTAACAACATTACAAATATGTATCTTAAAGCTGTCTCTCCTGACAGGAACAAATAATAACAACAATACAAATATGTATCTTAAAGTTGTCTCTCCTGACAGGAACAAATATTAACAACATTACAAATATGTATCTTAAAGCTGTCTCTCCTGACAGGAACAAATAATAACAACATTACAAATATGTATCTTAAAGCTGTCTCTCCTGACAGGAACAAATAATAACAACATTACAAATATGTACCTTAAAGCTGTCTCTCCTGACAGGAACAAATAATAACAACATTACAAATATGTATCTTAAAGCTGTCTCTCCTGACAGGAACAAATATTAACATTACAAATATGTATCTTAAAGCTGTCTCTCCTGACAGGAACAAATAATAACAACATTACAAATATGTATCTTAAAGCTGCCTCTCCTGACAGGAACAAATATTAACAACATTACAAATATGTATCTTAAAGCTCTCTCTCCTGACAGGAACAAATATTAACAACATTACAAATATGTATCTTAAAGCTGCCTCTCCTGACAGGAACAAATAATAACAACATTACAAATATGTATCTTAAAGCTGCCTCTCCTGACAGGAACAAATATTAACAACATTACAAATATGTATCTTAAAGCTGTCTCTCCTGACAGGAACAAATATTAACAACATTACAAATATGTATCTTAAAGCTGTCTCTCCTGACAGGAACAAATATTAACAACATTACAAATATGTATCTTAAAGCTGTCTCTCCTGACAGGAACAAATATTAACAACATTACAAATATGTATCTTAAAGCTGCCTCTCCTGACAGGAACAAATATTAACAACATTACAAATATGTATCTTAAAGCTGTCTCTCCTGACAGGAACAAATAATAACAACATTACAAATATGTATCTTAAAGCTGTCTCTCCTGACAGGAACAAATATTAACATTACAAATATGTATCTTAAAGCTGTCTCTCCTGACAGGAACAAATATTAACAACATTACAAATATGTATCTTAAAGCTGCCTCTCCTGACAGGAACAAATATTAACAACATTACAAATATGTATCTTAAAGCTGCCTCTCCTGACAGGAACAAATATTAACAACAATACAAATATGTATCTTAAAGCTGTCTCTCCTGACAGGAACAAATATTAACAACATTACAAATATGTATCTTAAAGCTGTCTCTCCTGACAGGAACAAATATTAACAACATTACAAATATGTATCTTAAAGCTGTCTCTCCAGACAGGAACAAATATTAACAACATTACAAATATGTATCTTAAAGCTAACTCTCCTGACAGGAACAAATATTAACAACATTACAAATATGTATCTTAAAGCTGTCTCTCCTGACAGGAACAAATATTAACAACATTACAAATATGTATCTGAAAGCTGTCTCTCCTGACAGGAACAAATATTAACAACATTACAAATATGTATCTTAAAGCTGTCTCTCCTGACAGGAACAAATAATAGCAACATTACAAATATGTATCTTAAAGAAATTTGGCAGAGACCAAATGTGTGGTATGTCACCTAAATCAGCATCTGTGCCTGATAGTTGCCAACAGGAGAATATGAGCAAAGAAGAAAAGTTACAGTAAAAGTTTTATATTTTTAATGTTCCAGCAACGCTGATTATACAACCTCCCTTTTCATTGTCTTCAATATGCTCAATCTATGTCCATACTTTGGAGTCATAGCAGAGAAGTAGTTAGTGAACTGGTCCCCTCTGGACAATCCACATTGGTGACTACATGCTTCCCAGTCTTAAATGGGAACTGAAGTTTTGGAGAGAAATGCCTGGTGTAGTGCTGACCACAACAGAGGACAACAATCAGACATGTCCATGAAGATAACAATCACAGATGTCCATGAGGACAACAATCAGACATGTCCATGAGGACAACAATTAGATATGTCCAGGAGGACAACAATCAGACATGCCAATGAGTACAACAATCAGACATGTCCATGAGTACAACAATCAGACATGTCCATGTGGACAACAATCAGACATGTCCATGTGGACAACAATCAGACATTTCCATGAGGACAACAATTAGAGATGTCCAAGAGAACAACAATGAGAGATGTCCATGAGGACAACAATGAGAGATGTCCTGAGGACAACAATGAGAGATGTCCATGAGGACAACAATGAGAGATGTCCTGAGGACAACAATGAGAGATGTCCTGAGGACAACAATGAGAGATGTCCATGAGGACAATAATCAGATATGTCCAAAAATACAACAATTAGACATGTCCATGAGAACAACAATTAGACATGTCCATGAGAACAACAATCAGACATGTCCATGAGGACAATAATGAGAGATGTCCATGAGGACAACAATGAGAGATGTCCATGAGGATAACAATGAGAGATGTCCTTGAGGACAATAATTAGACATGTCCATGAGGACAACAATCAGACATGTTCAAAAGGAGAACAATGAGAGATGTCCATGAGGACAACAATGAGAACATTTCAATCATAAAAAGTAAATATCCTTTCACTTTCAAAGCTGGCCAAAACCAGGAACTACTGGGCTCTCTATAACTCGGTGATATCAAAGCCAGAACCTACTGGGCTCTCTATAACTCAATTATACCAAAGTCAGGCACTACTGGGCTCTCTATAACTCAGTGATATCAAAGTCAGGCTATACTGGGCTCTCTATAACTCAATTATACCAAAGTCAGGCACTACTGGGCTCTCTATAACTCAGCGATATCAAAGTCAGGCACTACTGGGCTCTCTATAACTCAATGATATCAAAGTCAGGCCATACTGGGCTCTCTATAACTCAGTGATATCAAAGCCAGGACCTACTGGGCTCTCTATAACTCAATGATATCAAAGCCAGGACCTACTGGGCTCTCTATAACTCAATGATATCAAAGCCAGGACCTACTGGGCTCTCTATGACTCAATGATATCAAAGTCAGGCACTACTGGGCTCTCTATAACTCAATGATAACAAAGTCAATCCCTACTAGGCTCTCTATAACTCAATTATATCAAAGTCAGGCCCTACTGGGCTGCCTATAACTCAATTATATCAAAGTCAGGTCCTACTGGGCTCTCTATAACTCAATGATAACAAAGTCAGTCCCTACTAGGCTCTCTATAACTCAATTATATCAAAGTCGGGCCCTACTGGGCTCTCTATAGCTCAATGATAACAAAGTCAGTCCCTACTAGGCTCTCTATAACTCAATTATATCAAAGTCGGGCCCTACTGGGCTCTCTATAACTCAATGATATCAAAGTCAGGTCCTACTGGGCTGTCTATAACTCAATGATAACAAAGTCGGGCCCTACTGGGCTCTCTAAAACTGAATGATAAAGTTATGCCCTACTGGGCTCTCTATAACTCAATGATATCAAAGTCAGGCCCTACTGGGCTCTCTATAACTCAATGATATCAAAGTCAGGTCCTACTGGGCTGTCTATAACTCAATGATAACAAAGTCAGTCCTTACTAGGCTCTCTATAACTCAATGATATCAAAGTCAGGCCCTACTGGGCTCTCTGTAACTCAACAATATCAAAGTCAGGCCCTACTGGGCTCTCTATAACTCAATGATATCAAAGGCAGGCAATACTGGGCTCTCTATAACTCAATGATATCAAAGTCAGGTCCTACTGGGCTGTCTATAACTCAATGATAACAAAGTCAGTCCCTACTAGGCTCTCTATAACTCAATGATATCAAAGTCAGGCCCTACTGGGCTCTCTATAACTCAACAATATCAAAGTCAGGCCCTACTGGGCTCTCTATAACTCAATGATATCAAAGGCAGGCAATACTGGGCTCTCTATAACTCAATGATATCAAAGTCAGGCCCTACTGGGCTCTCTATAACTGAATGATAAAGTTATGCCCTACTGGGCTCTCTATAACTCAATGATATCAAAGGCAGGCAATACTGGGCTCTCTATAACTCAATGATATCAAAGTCAGGCCCTACTTGGTGATTCAGTTCAAGGCACAAGCATATGCAACACTATGTATCATGTCACACAACACTAGTTCTACATACATCCTATATAGTACATTAGTTCTACATACATCATATATAGTACATTCGTTCTACATACATCATATATATAGTATATTAGTTCTACATACATGAGATATAGTACATTAGCTCTACATACATCACATATAGTATATTAGTTCTACATAATTCATATATAGTAAATTAGTACTACATACATCATATATATAGTATATTAGTTCGGGTGTCCGGTTAGCGCAATCAATAGGCGGTTGGCTTACCACGGCAACAGCCGGGGTTCGTACCCTGGCGAGGACACCTGGGTTCCACTAATTCCCTAAAAATTAGTACCTCTAAAGTCGGAGTAAATCTGCCTGCATGGCGAGGGGAATCCTGTAATGGGATAAAACAGACTTTACACGCAAAATTCAGTCCCACAAAATTGAGTGGGTGGGACTTCATCAGAGGTCAAAAGCTGACGAAAGCGAACGAGCGAACGAGTATATTAGTTCTACATACATGAGATATAGTACATTAGCTCTACATACATCACATATAGTATATTAGTTCTACATACATGGGATATAGTACATTAGCTCTACATACATCACATATAGTACATTAGTTCTACATACATGAGATATAGTACATTAGCTCTACATACATCACATATAGTACATTAGTTCTACATACATGAGATATAGTACATTAGCTCTACATACATCACATTAGTTCTACATACATCATATATATATATATTACATTAGTTCTACATAGGGCATATATAATACATTAGTTCTACATACATCACCTACTTGGCTCTCCATAACTCAATGATACCCTTCCTTAAAGTGACCACTAAACATAAATGACGAAAGTCCATTTATCCTGACAACATAACCTTTGACCTGAACACAAAATGAATGGTAAAAAGTTCTTTCTTTATCAAACCCCTCTCCTCCCTACCAATTACCCCCAGAGAACAAGTTATCAGGTCATGCTTCTACAGAGAAGAACTCAACTCAGAGAATGTTAAAACCATTTTTGTGTCCATGTTGTAGTTTATAAAGAATAACAACTTCGGTCTTACTTCACACCAACAGCCATTGATTGATGTTGATGTTCTGTTTTTCTCCCGTGCATGCGATCATTGATATCATCTCACGTCACAAAAATAGCCCTCTACTTGTGCTACTAGCAGACTGTCCTAGATCATATAAATAATTATTCGTTCAGTTAACGGATCAACAAAAAATTAGATTTCTAGAAAATACAACAAATGTGACTAGTTACATTTTAAAATACAAACAAAAAATCGTGACAAACATTCAATATTCATTCTTTGTTATCAAAGTCTTAGTTGTTTATTTCTAAGTCAGTAAGTCTTGTTTCTATTTCAGTGTTTTGACTGCACTGCATTTCTCAGAGTTCTAAATTAATTCTATCTATTAAATGTATAGAATTATAGATTCAAATATGTACTACTGTAACTATTGGTGGCAAAGTGCAGTTGTTGCCACCAGCCACTGTGAGCCATCGACTGAGCTGCCTCGGGCTGACGACCAGTCAGACTAGGTTTCTCACTGTTGATTTACTATACGATGTCTCAAAATAGTTTACTGGGAAACCGAAATGTTAGCAACAATCATAAACTAGAAAATTCAGCACCTAAAGTTGTTTACAAATAAGTAACTCACAGCGAGCCGAGAAGAACTGGTGGAGAACCATTTCTCCAGCCGTCGAGCGATGAATGCCCGGCCAAACGCTATGGAGGCCATTTTGGGTCGGGGTCAGAGGTCAGAATTATTGATTTTAAATGCTTAATTTCATAATTTCACCGAAACCAAAGATTCGAAACAAATAAGAGAATGCCCTCATGATTTGTCACGATAACAAAGAGATGAGGGAGAGAGAGTTCTTTCTTAACACTGGTCAAAAAGGTGACAAGTGAGAAATGGGCAGAGTTTTGTGAAAGACTGCGAAACAACAAATCTTTAAAAATTGTTCTGGGCGGTGCTGTGTAATAGTACAAGAGTATTCCTAATATCCAGACGATTTGACATGGTATAGGAGCGATGAGAATATGGAGTGGGTTCCTAACGAACACTGTCGGACGCAGTGATGAGATGGACTTGGTAGATGAGAATAGGTAGTGTTCCTAACGAACACTATCGGACGCAGTGATGGGATGGGCTTGATAGATGGGAAAAGGGAGAATTCAAAAACTATATAGAAAAAAAATGTATTGTATAAGCTTTACGTGATTGATAGACGACACACATTTGAACGACGTTTCGGCTCAATAGGCCGTCAGCAGGAACAAACAAACAACACACACACAAACAGATATGTAATAAATAAAACTAATCCTACCTAGCTAACTAGTAATGAAACATCCAACACAAAATAATTGAAACTGGTTTAAGAAAAGAACAGTTTCTTCCTTGTGTCGTGGACCGTGGCCGAGACGAGAAAGAGAGAGAATCCGAGCGGTTGTATGCTGTAAATACCCTGCTGGTCGAAGGGCCAAATCGTGTAAGAATTCTAAAAATATGTAAATGGGAGGAACTATGTCTAGGTTACTAGACTACAAAGACACTGACAATGTCTATAAGTAGCCAAGAGGCCACACGTACATGTATACACTCACACAAAAGAGCGCATAGATACATATACAAACATAACTGTACACACACAAATGGGGATATTTGGATGATGAACTGTGTGGGGATACATGGATAATGAACTGTGTGGGGATACATGGATGATGAACTGTGTGGAGATACATGGATGATGAACTGTGTGGAGATACATGGATGATGAACTGTGTGAAGATATCCCCACACAACTGCGTGGAGATACATGGATGATGAACTGTGTGGAGATACATGGATGATGAACTGTGTGAAGATACATGGATGATGAACTGTGTGGAGATACATGGATGCTGAACTGTGTGAAGATATCCCCACACAACTGCGTGGAGATACATGGATGATGAACTGTGTGGAGATACATGGATGATGAACTGTGTGAAGATACATGGATGATGAACTGTGTGAAGATACATGGATGATGAACTGTGTGAAGATACATGGATGATGAACTGTGTGAAGATACATGGATGATAACTGTGTGAAGATACATGGATGATGAACTGTGTGGAGATACATGGATGATTAACTGTGTGGGGATACATGGATGATGAACTGTGTGGAGATACATGGATGATGAACTGTGTGGAGATACATGGATGATGAACTGTGTGAAGATACATGGATGATAACTGTGTGAAGATACATGGGTGATGAACTGTGTGGAGATACATGGATGATGAACTGTGTGGGGATACATGGATGATGAACTGTGTGGAGATACATGGATCATGAACTGTGTGGAGATACATGGATGATGAACTGTGTGGAGATACATGGATGATTAACTGTGTGGGGATACATGGATGATGAACTGTGTGGAGATACATGGATGATGAACTGTGTGAAGGTACATGGATGATGAACTGTGTGGAGATACATGGATGATGAACTGTGTGGAGATACATGGATGATGGACTGTGTGGAGATACATGGATGATGAACTGTGTGGAGATACATGGATGATGAACTGTGTGGAGATACATGGATGATGAACTGTGTGGAGATACATTGATGATGAACTGTGTGAAGATACATGGATGATGAACTGTGTGAAGATACATGGATGATGAACTGTGTGAAGATACATGGATGATGAACTGTGTGGAGATACATGGATGATGAGCTGTGTGAAGATACATGGATGATGAACTGTGTGGAGATACATGGATGATGAACTGTGTGGGGATACATGGATGATGAACTGTGTGGAGATACATGGATGATGAACTGTGTGGAGATACATGGATGATGAACTGTGTGGAGATACATGGATGATGAACTGTGTGGAGATACATGGATGATGAACTGTGTGGAGATACATGGATGATGAACTGTGTGGAGATACATGGATGATGAACTGTGTGAAGATACATGGATCATGAACTGTGTGAAGATACATGGATGATGAACTGTGTGAAGATACATGGATGATGAACTGTGTGAAGATACATGGATAATGAACTGTGTGGAGATACATGGATGATGAACTGTGTGGAGATACATGGATGATGAACTGTGTGGAGATACATGGATGATGAACTGTGTGGAGATACATGGATAATGAACTGTGTGGAGATACATGGATGATGAACTGTGTGGAGATACATGGATGATGAACTGTGTGGAGATACATGGATGATGAACTGTGTGGAGATACAAGGATGATTAACTGTGTGGAGATACATGGATGATGAACTGTGTGGAGATACATGGATGATGAACTGTGTGGAGATACATGGATGATTAACTGTGTGAAGATACATGGATGATGAACTGTGTGGAGATACATGGATGATGAACTGTGTGAAGATACATGGGTGATGAACTGTGTGGAGATACATGGATGATGAACTGTGTGGAGATACATGGATGATGAGCTGTGTGAAGATACATGGATGATGAACTGTGTGGAGATACATGGATGATGAACTGTGTGGAGATACATGGATAATGAACTGTGTGAAGATACATGGATGATGAACTGTGTGGAGATACATGGATGATGAACTGTGTGGAGATACATGGATGATGAGCTGTGTGAAGATACATGGATGGTGAACTGTGTGAAGATACATGGATGATGAGCTGTGTGAAGATACATGGATGATGAACTGTGTGGAGATACATGGATGATGAACTGTGTGAAGATACATGGATGATGAGCTGTGTGAAGATACATGGGTGATGAACTGTGTGGAGATACATGGATGATGAACTGTGTGAAGATACATGGATGATGAACTATGTGAAGATACATGGATGATGAACTGTGTGGGGATACATGGATGATGAACTGTGTGGAGATACATGGATGATGAGCTGTGTGAAGATACATGGATGATGAACTGTGTGGAGATACATGGATGATGAACTGTGTGGAGATACATGGATGATGAGCTGTGTGAAGACACATGGATGATGCGCTGTGTGAAGATACATGGATGATGAACTGTGTGTGTGAGGGTAGATAGCATCAGGACACATTTACATGGCGTTAACAGCAGTGCACCAAGTCGAGGCGGTCCCCGGTGTCATGACATCATCATAGATTTGTCTAACAAGGAGCTGGAGAGACTGACAGGCATCTACAAAAGCAGCATCAAGAGTTAACTATTCAGTAAGAATTGCAGCATTGATAGCCCTGCACAAATCTAGGAAAGACCGTACGCAAGTTCCGGGTTATCAAAGCATGACCATGAGAAACACGATGAAGAGAGAGGCGACTATCAGAAAGACATCCTGCCATCTTGATAATTGACGACTTATTCCTATTCACGCTTAGAGGTTACCGTTTCGGTAGAGAGGCCTTAGGTATTGCTGATGTTCTCTCTTCCCTCCCCCCCCCCCCAATTATGGCACTCGGGCTTCGGGAGCCGCTGCCATCGATCTTGAGGAAGTGTACAACAGTGCACCCTTTCATTTCAGCTTAGCTCAACTGCAGGCGCTCGGCATCAGTCCAGTCATCCTTAACTGGATGGCAGCGGCTCTGTTACAACAGGTCGTTTTCAAGTGTGGTATGTGGACTTCCGAACCAACAACCACACACCCCGACCAACCATAGGGCTCTATCTCCAGTACGCTCTAACGTATCAGGATATCGTAGGAATCGCAGGGGAACCAACCACGGGTCTAAGAAGGACACATTCTTACGTTGACGATGTTTGATCTATGTTCTATATCTCATGACGAGAACATTATCACAAGCTATGTTCTATATCTCATGACGAGAACATTATCACAAGCTATGTTCTATATCTCATGACGAGAACATTATCACAAGCTATGTTCTACATCTTATGACGAGAACATTATCACAAGCTATGTTCTACATCTCATGACGAGAACATTATCACAATCTATATCTATATATCATGGCGAGAGCATTATCACAAGCTATGTTCTACATCTCATAACAAGAATATTATCGCAAGCTGTGTTCTATATATCATGACGAGAACATTATCACAAGCTATGTTCTATATCTCATGACGAGAACATTATCACAAGCTATGTGCTATATCTCATGACGAGAACATTATCACAAGCTATGTTCTATATCTCATGACGAGAACATTATCACAAGCTATGTTCTATATATCATGACGAGAACATTATCACAAGCTATGTGCTATATCTCATGACGAGAACATTATCACAAGCTATGTTCTATATCTCATGACGAGAACATTATCACAAGCTATGTTCTATATATCATGACGAGAACATTATCACAAGGTATGTTCTACATCTCATGACGAGAACAAGTAATTTCCATGCCCTCTCATGTCCGTCCTCACCCCCCCCCCCCCCACCAATTTCCCAGAGAATAATCTCCCCCTAGTCCTATTACCTTTACTCCACATCACAGAAACGGTCCTACACTTTCTTAGCGAGTCAAGTTGGCGGTTGTCTCTAAGAGTGAAGACTCATAAAGGGTCAAAACAAGTCAGTTGCCACGGCATCACACTGTCATATTCATGAACTCCAGACTGAATTTACCTGTTTTCACCACGGAGGAGGCTGTAATTTGATTATCTCTGAACAACCGCACTATCACAGCACCTGCACCAACGGTGAGGTCACAGGCTGCTGTGAGGGCCCACACATTGTGAGGTGCCAGGGAACACAGTTGGATCGAAGTTTTGTTTTTACCGAGCACATAAATCAGGTGTTAATGATGGACACACCAGGGACTTGTGGGTTCTGTTATTGAACATGCACTGACGATTCTCTCATCCGTACTCAGATGGGAAGACTGAAGCTAACGATGAGGTCACGCGTATCACATTTGTATGAAAGCCATACCCCGAACACAGTGAGAAAAAGCAGTCACAAATGTTATAGACCTCTCTGTCTCTATATTTCTCTCTCTCTATATATATATATATATCTTTCTCTCTCTACTGTGACGAAGAGCAACAAGTATCAAACATATTTGTCTCAAGCTTCTCATGAAATACTTGCCGGCTTCAGTTACATTTGAAGTATCTCTCAATTACCTCTCGCTACTGACTCATGACCCAGACACCTACACAGAACTAACGCTAACCCTAACACACACAGAACTAACGCTAACCCTAACACACACAGAACTAAAGCTAAAGCTAACCCAAGCTTCTCACGAAATACTTGCCGGCTTCAGTTACATTTGAAGTATCTCTCAATTACCTCTCGCTACTGACTCATGACCCAGACACCTACACAGAACTAACGCTAACCCTAACCCACACAGAACTAACGCTAACCTTAACACACACAGAACTAAAGCTAACCCTAACACACACAGAACTAAAGCTAACCCTAACACACACAGAACTAACACTAACCTTAACACACACAGAACTAAAGATAACCTTAACACACACAGAACTAACACTAACCTTAACACACACAGAACTAACGCTAACCTTAACACACACAGAACTAACACTAACCTTAACACACACAGAACTAACACTAACCTTAACACACACAGAACTAACACTAACCTTAACACACACAGAACTAACACTAACCTTAACACACACAGAACTAACACTAACCTTAACACACACAGAACTAACGCTAACCTTAACACACACAGAACTAACACTAACCTTAACACACACAGAACTAAAGCTAACCTTAACACACACAGAACTAAAGCTAACCTTAACACACACAGAACTAACACTAACCTTAACACACACAGAACTAACGCTAACCTTAACACATACAGAACTAAAGCTAACCTTAAAACACACAGAACTAACGCTAACCTTAACACACACAGAACTAACGCTAACCTTAACACACACAGAACTAACACTAACCTTAACACACACAGAACTAACACTAACCTTAACACACACAGAACTAACACTAACCTTAACACACACAGAACTAACACTAACCTTAACACACACAGAACTAACACTAACCTTAACACACACAGAACTAACGCTAACCTTAACACACACAGAACTAACACTAACCTTAACACACACAGAACTAAAGCTAACCTTAACACACACAGAACTAAAGCTAACCTTAACACACACAGAACTAACACTAACCTTAACACACACAGAACTAACGCTAACCTTAACACACACAGAACTAAAGCTAACCTTAAAACACACAGAACTAACGCTAACCTTAATACACACAGAACTAACGCTAACCTTAACACACACAGAACTAACGCTAACCTTAACACACACAGAACTAACGCTAACCTTAACACACACAGAACTAACGCTAACCTTAACACACACAGAACTAAAGCTAACACTAACACACACAGAACTAACGCTAACACACACTGAACTAACCTTAACCCACACAGAACTAACGCTGACAAGTATTGATGCGGTTTTGTGGATGAGCTAATTATGAAATGATATAGAACTCTCACCCCCCCCCAACCCAAGAGAAAATATTCGCTTGAATGTTGTTCATTCTAAATCACGTGACGTAGTAGAAGGAAATGATATACTCACAGCCATTTATAGTAGTAAGGCAGCGTGCAGCGACGGGAACAGCGACTAATTGTGCCGGTTCTATGTTGGTCGACAAATGCTCTCACTCGTCCGAATATCGCTCTGTTCTGTCAACGCCGGTCTTCACTCCCAGTTCACACAGTCTAGATAGCCATGTATTTGTACTTCTGTCAAAGTCCTTTATTCGACCCATCTCTCTTCACTCCCAGTTCACACAGTCTAGATAGCCATGTATTTGTACTTCTGTCAAAGTCCTTTATTCGACCCATCTCTCGTAGATTGTTAATGATACCTGCCTGATCCGTTGCCTGTCCAGCAGCTAATATTGCCGAATTGGCAAGTCTGTCTGTTCTGTCGTTGCCCTCAACACCAGCATATTCCTGGACATACATGAAGGTGATACAACAAATCTAGGATCTATGTATTGATGATCTATCTATTATCTATCTATGATGATCTATCTATTATCGCGGAATTAAGCTTGCTGTAGATTACAACACTGTTTAAGTTCTTTTTAACCCTTTATATGGTGGGCGAGTAGAGAAACAGTCAGTGTGAATGCCAACAGACATGTCTATATGCCATCTGTTACAGGCCAGACAGGTCTATATGCTATCTGTTACAGGCCAGACAGGTCTATATGCCATCTGTTACATGCCAGACAGGTCTATATGCTATCTGTTACAGGCCAGACAGGTCTATATGGCATCTGTTACATACCAGACAGGTCTATATGCCATCTGTTACATGCCAGACAGGTCTATATGCCATCGGTTACAGGCCAGACAGGTCTATATGCCATCGGTTACAGGCCAGACAGGTCTATATGCCATCTGTTACAGGCCAGACAGGTCTATATTTGCATCTGTTACAGGCCCGACAGGTCTATATGCCATCTGTTACAGGCCAGACAGGTCTATATGCCATCTGTTACAGGCCAGACAGGTCTATATGCCATCTGTTACAGGCCAGACAGGTCTATATGGCATATGTTACATACCAGACAGGTCTATATGCCATCTGTTACATGCCAGACAGGTCTATATGACATCTGTTACAGGCCAGAGAGGTCTATATGCCATCTGTTACATACCAGACAGGTCTATATGCCATCTGTTACAGGCCAGACAGGTCTATATGCCATCTGTTACATGCCAGACAGGTCTATATGCCATCTTTTACAGGCCAGACAGGTCTATATGGCATCTGTTACAGGCCAGACAGGTCTATATGGCATCTGTTACATGCCAGACAGGTCTATATGCCATTTGTTACAGGCCAGACAGGTCTATATGCCATCTGTTACAGGCCAGACAGGTCTATATGGCATCTGTTACAGGCCCGACAGGTCTATATGCCATCTGTTACAGGCCAGACAGGTCTATATGCCATCTGTTACAGGCCAGACAGGTCTATATGCCATCTGTTACAGGCTAGACAGGTCTATATGGCATATGTTACATACCAGACAGGTCTATATGCCATCTGTTACAGGCCAGACAGGTCTATATGCCATCTGTTACATGCCAGACAGGTCTATATGACATCTGTTACAGGCCAGAGAGGTCTATATGCCATCTGTTACAGGCCAGACAGGTCCATATGCCATCTGTTACAGGCCAGACAGGTCTATATGACATCTGTTACAGGTCAGACAGGTCTATATGCCATCTGTTACAGGCCAGACAGGTCCATATGCCATCTGTTACAGGCCAGACAGGTCTATATGGCATCTGTTACAGGCCAGACAGGTCTATATGCCATTTGTTACAGGCCAGACAGGTCCATATGCCATCTGTTACAGGCCAGACAGGTCCATATGGCATCTGTTACAGGCCAGACAGGTCTATATGGCATCTGTTACAGGCCAGATAGGTCTATATGGCATCTGTTACAGGCCAGACAGGTCTATATGCCATCTGTTACAGACCAGACAGGTCTATATGGCATCTGTTACAGGCCAGGCAGGTCTACATGCCATCGGTTACAGGCCAGATAGGTCTATATGTTACAGGCCAGACATATCTATATGGCATCTGTTACAGGCCAGACAGGTCTATATGGCATCTGTTACAGGCCATACAGGTCTATATACCATCTGTTACAGGCCAGACAGGTCTATATGCCATCTTTTACAGGCCAGACAGGTCTATATGTTACAGGCCAGACAGGTCTATATGCCATTTGTTACAGGCCAGACAGGTCTATATGGCATCTGTTACATGCCAGACAGGTCTATATACCATCTGTTACAGACCAGACAGGTCTATATACCATCTGTTACAGACCAGACAGGTCTATATGGCATCTGTTACAGGCCAGACAGGTCTATATGGCATCTGTTACATGCCAAAGTTCTGCTTGTACTATCGTGTATAAGCTGGGATATGTTCACACAAGGCCGCGAACTCTGTACTCTTGTCGTTTTTTTCTTCACTGACGGCGCTAAAGCACACTTTTGTTCCGGGTAAGTTTTGATATACCAGACCCTCTGCATGACAGCAGTTGTTAGTACTCAGTTGTATCTCACAGGAAAGATGTATTAGAAGATCGACAAGTTATTGTAAATCATGCTCGTACAATTGAAATAATTCTGGTTAGATTATCTCTTGATGTCATGTTTCCATCAAAAGCATTGTACTTCTCTTATCTTGCTCCTACATATTGACATGCTACTATTGGTCCATCCATCGATAACATTCTCCCATCTATATTGCTTGTTTCCTGCTGGGGGACTGGCCGGCCTCGAGACAGAGAGGTTGTGGGTTCAAATCCCGGCCGCACCAGTTGGGATTTTTATTTATGATTTCTCTCTGCGGCAACCACCCCTGGTCTCAACCACGAGGCCTGGCTTGAAACGTCAATTACTCATCAACGGAAAAAAATATGAGTGCCTCCGAAGACGGAGTTATCTGCATGTGCGGCAAGGGACCCCTGTGTACGAGGCTGCCAGGGAAAAACGGATTAACACGCAAAATTCAGTTCCTAGTCTCTAGGGACTTCATCAGAGGTAAAAGCTGGCGAACGTAAAATAAAACTGTATATACTATTCTCCCATCTATATTGCTTCTAAACCTGTTAGCTGTCTGCCTTTGATCTTGTAATGGTTTCAACTGCTGTCTCTCTCGAAGGTTCCAAAATACTTATCTTGTTGCATCCTCAATTATATGGGATAACTCTCCTCTATTTCTGTTATTATTTTGTTTGTTTGTATGCCCACTAGATGGGACTTATTTGTTTGTTTGTCTGCCCACTGGATGGGACTTATTTGTTTGTCTGTCTGTCTGCCCACTAGATGGGACTTATTTGTTTGTCTGTCTGCCCACTAGATGGGACTTATTTGTTTGTTTGTCTGCCCACTAGATGGGACTTATTTGTTTGTTTGTCTGCCCACTAGATGGGACTTATTTGTTTGTTTGTCTGCCCACTAGATGGGACTTATTTGTTTGTTTGTCTGCCCAATAGATGGGACTTATTTGTTTGTTTGTCTGCCCACTAGATGGGACTTATTTGTTTGTTTGTCTGCCCACTAGATGGGACTTATTTGTTTGTCTGTCTGCCCACTAGATGGGACTTATTTGTTTGTTTGTCTGCCCACTAGATGGGACTTATTTGTTTGTTTGTCTGCCCACTAGATGGGACTTATTTGTTTGTTTGTCTGCCCACTAGATGGGACTTATTTGTTTGTTTGTCTGCCCACTAGATGGGACTTATTTGTTTGTTTGTCTGCCCACTAGATGGGACTTATTTGTTTGTTTGTCTGCCCACTAGATGGGACTTATTTGTTTGTCTGTCTGCCCACTAGATGGGACTTATTTGTTTGTTTGTCTGCCCACTAGATGGGACTTATTTGTTTGTTTGTCTGCCCACTAGATGGGACTTATTTGTTTGTCTGTCTGCCCACTAGATGGGACATTTGTTTGTCTGTCTGTCTGCCCACCAGATGGGACTTATTTGCTTGTCTGTTCACTGGGACTTATTTGTTTGTTTACCTGTCTACTGGGACTTGTTTGCTTGTCTGTCTACTAGATGTGACTTATTTGTTAGTTTGTCTGTCCACTGTTTAACTGCATATAAGACATAGATGTTAACTATATGTCCAGCACTGTTGTAACTGTATATAAGACACACATGTTAACTATATGTGTAGGGTTGCTGTAACTGTCAGTGGGACACAGACTGCATGTCTAAGATGTAACAAGTCATGTCATACGTATAAGTGACCAGGACTTTTGCTCAGCCAGAATGCTCTCTCTTGTTGTAACTGTATATAAGATATAGATGTTAACTATATGTCCAGCACTGTTGTAACTGTATGTAAGACACGGGTGTTAACTATATGTCCAGCACTGTTGTAACTGTATGTAAGATACAGATATTAACTATATGTCCAGCACTATTATAACTGTATATAAGACACAAATGTTAACTATATGTCCAGCACTGTTGTAACTGTATATAAGACATAGATATTAACTATATGTCCAGCACTGTTGTAACTGTATATAAGACATATATATTAACTATATGTCCAGCACTGTTGTAACTGTATGTAAGATACAGATGTTAACTATATGTCCAGCACTGTTGTAACTGTATATAAGATACAGATGTTAACTATATGTCCAGCACTGTTGTAACTGTATATAAGACATAGATGATAACTTTTTGTGTATAGGGTTGTTGTAACTGTATATGTTACAGATGTTAACTATATGTCCAGCACTGTTGTAACTGTATATAACACATAGATATTAACTATATGTCCAGCACTGTTGTAACTGTATATAAGACAGATGTTAACTATGTGTCCAGCACTGTTGTAACTGTATGTAAGACAGATGTTAACTATATGCCCAGCACTGTTGTAACTGTATGTAAGACAGATATTAACTATATGTCCAGCACTGTTGTAACTGTATATAAGACATATATATTAACTATATGTCCAGCACTGTTGTAACTGTATATAAGACAGATGTTAACTATATGTCCAGCACTGTTGTAACTGTATATAAGACAGATGTTAACTATATGTCCAGCACTGTTGTAACTGTATATAAGACAGATATTAACTATATGTCCAGCACTGTTGTAACTGTATATAAGACAGATGTTAACTATATGTCCAGCACTGTTGTAACTGTATATAAGACAGATGTTAACTATATGTCCAGCACTGTTGTAACTGTATGTAAGACAGATATTAACTATATGTCCAGCACTGTTGTAACTGTATATAAGACAGATGTTAACTATATGTCCAGCACTGTTGTAACTGTATATAAGACAGATGTTAACTATATGTCCAGCACTGTTGTAACTGTATATAAGACAGATATTAACTATATGTCCAGCACTGTTGTAACTGTATATAAGACAGATATAAACTTTATGTCCAGCACTGTTGTAACTGTATATAAGACAGATGTTAACTATATGTCCAGCACTGTTGTAACTGTATATAAGACAGATGTTAACTATATGTCCAGCACTGTTGTAACTGTATATAAGACATATATATTAACTATATGCCCAGCACTGTTGTAACTGTATATAAGACATATATATTAACTATATGTCCAGCACTGTTGTAACTGTATATAAGACATAGATGATAACTTTTTGTGTATAGAGTTGCTGTAACTGTATATGTTACAGATGTTAACTATATGTCCAGCACTGTTGTAACTGTATATAAGATACTGATGTTAACTATATGTCCAGCACTGTTGTAACTGTATGTAAGATACAGATGTTAACTATATGTCCAGCACTGTTATAACTGTATATAAGATACAGATGTTAACTATATGTCCAGCACTGTTGTAACTGTATATAAGATACAGATGTTAACTGTATGTCCAGCACTGTTGTAACTGTATATAAGATACAGATGTTAACTATATGTCCAGCACTGTTGTAACTGTATGTAAGATGCAGATAGTAGCTATATGTCCAGCACTGTTGTAACTGTGTATAAGATACAGATGTTAACTATATGTCCAGCACTGTTGTAACTGTATATAAGATACAGATGTTAACTATATGTCCAGCACTGTTGTAACTGTATGTAAGATGCAGATAGTAGCTATATGTCCAGCACTGTTGTAACTGTATATAAGATACAGATGTTAACTATATGTCCAGCACTGTTGTAACTGTATATAAGACACAAATGTTAACTATATGTGTAGGGTTGCTGTAACTGTCAGTGGGACACAGACTGCATGTCTAAAATGCAACTAGTCATGTCATACGTATAAGTGACCAGGACTTTCGCTCAGCCAGAATGCTCTCGTCAACTTTTGAAAATCCTAAGATAAATATTCTATGAATGGAGACTCATTTAGCTATAACTAGCAGCTTGCCAAAGTTGTGATAGAGGTTACTGTACAATCAACATACCCTGCATGTGGGGGGGGGGGAGACTCTTTGTAACAGAAATATTTACCAGGAAATAGAGTAGAAACGAAGACAACATTCTGACAGTTGGGGTATTATATTGCAACCAATAGAAGCATGTGCCAGACTGGTGAAGATTGTATTTAATATTTACTCAAAAGTACAAGAATATAGAGTGAACATTATAAGTGGATGGGAGCCGCGATAGCTCAGTGGTTAGTGAACTGGACTACAAAGGACAAGAGGTAGGGTGCGATCTCGACTGACGTCTACCGGGTTCACGCAGCCTTAAATGGGTACCGGATTTTTTTCTGAGAAAGTAAAGCTGCACGGGCGTAATACCGACCACATTACCCTAAAAACCATGTGCCGAAGGTCTGTAAAATCTATGGTCACTAACATCATATTCCCTATACGCCACTTGACGTGACGGGGGTACTTTAATACTTTACTATGATAAGTGGATAATTAAATAAATTAGCATATAATGAAGGAATGTTGTGAACCTTTGGTTCAGTGACCAGTTGTTGTATTAGTGAGTGAGGCAAAGAAGAGTCACAAAACAATTGGTGGCCATGACTTTTAGAATTGTTGAAAAAGGGGAGGTAACAAGGCTAGGGAAGAGAGGGGAATTTAATGGAGGTCAAGGGGAGATAAAGTTGAGGAGTCCTTAAGAGAGGGATCGAGAGAGGCATGTTGCACGGGCAGATTGAGGGGTGAACTTATTCGGGAATCACGAGTTTTGAAATAAGGGGTGAGAAAAAGGACAGTTGAGTTGGGAGATTGATTCGATTCACAGCGTTGGTTCAGTGCGGGCGGCTTTGTGTAGATACAGCCGATTACCGTGAACAGGGGGGGGGGGGGGACTCCATTCAGAGGAAGAGGTATGTTTACAGCACTCGGAAAAAATGACAAATAATCAACAACAGAAAAAAATGTGGACCAAGGCAGGATCGAACCCGTACTCAGTGGCACAGCAAAAATTCGCTTCGTAGGCAATGTCTTTTCGCGAAGGCTTTCCCATGACTATAGCATAAGGCTGCGATCACAGCTCGGAAATATTTTTCCTGTTAAGACAAGTATCTCCCGGATAGGGTAGGGCTGAATACTTGCATTGCAGACAAACACAGAGTTCAGCGAGCTGTCTATGTGCATCTTCCGTGTAAGGTGTGTATGGGGCAGGGCTTAAGCAAGTCTTTCTAGCAGTGAAGTGGAGAACCAGTCGAGGCGACACAGGCTTAAGGAAGGAGTCTGTACAATTGCGACATTATAAGGGCATTAAGCCTGCGACATTATTGATGTATAAAACTGTACAATTTTTGCTGTCACACATAAGCCTGCTACATTTTTGGGCAGTGGCCAACGTTGGGTCACAGACAGGCAAATGAGACACAGTGGCAGCAAAGCGAGGAGAAAAATTCAAAGGATCTTCAAAAGTGTGTTACTAGTTAATTAAGTAGTATATTAATTAGGGAGTGAAAGGAGGGTGGAAGAATTATTGAGTAAGAGACATTAAAGAGAAGTGTATAGAGCAGAAAGTGTTTGGCCACACGTTTGAAAAAGGAGAGAAATTTATAAGGAAAGCTATCACAGTCGTGTGTGTCAACCATATTTTTTTAGATAGAATAGGGACATAGTAATTAAGGGAAGAGGGAGTAAAATAAGGAACAAATAGTATTACAACAAATGACACACATGGCTGGGATACGAGAAGAGTGAGATAGTTGTGTTTTTTTTGGTGAAGGTGATGAACAAATTGATGTAAAGATTTATATTGTGATACATTGTGTGATTTTTTGTTGTCCATTATTGTATTATGAACAAAAATGAATGGAAATATAAACAGGTGATGAACAAAGATATCAGATAGGGTCACAAGAGATAAATAATTGAATATTGGTGTAGGAAATCAGCACAAGTGGGGGGACGTTGAGACAATTCCCTTTGAGTTAAAGGGTTCACCAGCAACATACACGAACTTGATGAACCAGGTGTTAAAGGATTAGGGACATTTGCGCAAGCTTATGTAGATGACATCATAATTTTTACAAAAGGAACAAAAGAACAACACCTAAAACACGTTAAAATGGTATTTGACAGACTACGTCAACATGAGATAAAACTAAAACTCAATAAGTGTCAATTTCTACGAAAGGAAGTGAAATATTTAGGGTTTGTGGTAAATAGAGAGGGAATATTAGCAGATAAAGATAAAGTACAAGTGATTAAAGAAATGAAACCACCAACTAAGGTAAGGGAAGTATGAAGTTTTCTAGGGATGTGCGGCTATTATAGGAGATTCATACCAAGGTTTGCAAAAGTGGCAGAACCACTAACAACATTGACGAAAAAATGTGTGAGATTTCAATGGTCAACAGGATGTCAAAGAGCTTTTGAGATGCTAAAAGAAGGGTTGGCAAAGGTACCATTGTTGGCGCACCTGAACAAGGAAGGAAGGATGATTCTATATACAGATGCGTCAGATGTGGCAATAGGTGCGTGTCTGGTATGTGAGAAAGTAGAGGTGGACAAAGTAACAGGAAGTAATAGGGTACAAGAATGGCCAATATACTTTCTATCTCACAAGTTAAGCAGGACTCAAATAAGGTGGCCCACTATAGAAAAAGAAGCCTTTGCGATCCATTATCTATCTATCTATCTATTGACCTTTCGAGCCGTAACCGGCCCATAGGGCGTAGACCAAGATACACCTTCTCCTATATGAATTTTTGTTCTAGCAGTTTTCTTTTAAAGATATTTTATCAAATCTCGCCATCTGTCTCTGTTCTGTGCAAGCAGTTCTATCTCATTGATGGAGCCGATTCCTGCTGCTCTTGCCTCTCTCATCAATGTTCTTCTCAGTGTCTCCCTGGGTCTTCCTCTTTTTCTTTTACCTGTTGTTTCCCATATGAGGGCTTGCTTTGCTATTCGATTATTATCTCTTCTCATCACATGTCCAACGTATGACCATCGTCTTTTCTTTATTACTGAAGATATTAGTGGTTGATTGGCGATTTCTCTAATTTCCTCGTTTGTTTTGAATTCGTTCCATTCTATACCAAGTATTTTCCTTAGACATTTATTTTCGAATGCGTTCAACTTATCAGGTCTACGTTTCATTAACAGCATCGTTTTTACGATAGCGGCTTGTTAAACCTCTGATCAACGGTTCTATACCAAGCCGGAGAAAAATAATTCCTCCATTTTGGAAACAACCGGAAACTCCAAAGCGCGATCCATTATGCAATTCAAAAACTCCATTTTTAGATATACGGACAGCAAGTAGTGATAAGGACAGACCATAAGCCACTCAAAGCAATACTTGAAGCGCCGATTAAGAACAGGAAAATATATATGTGGTCGTTAACACTGCAAAATAGTGGAGCCAATGTGGAGTATATGGAGGGAGCTAGAAATATTTGTGCAGATTGGTTATCGAGAATGCCAATGAAGGAAGGGGAAGAAATAGAACAGAACGAATCAAATACGGATGTGGATGATAGAACATTCCAGATAAATATAATAGATACCAATAGGGTAAGCCAAAGGGGAAATAATACAGAAGGGGAAGAGGAACGTGAGAATACTGCAGAGGAGGAAGGGGTAGACATAACAAGGGAAGCACAAAGTAAAGATGAAGAGTTAGGGGAGATAATAAGGGACATAAAGAGTGGAAAGGCGAAGAAATGGAGGAAATTTAGTATCGATGAGAATGGGGGAATATTATTATATATAGGCGATGAAGACAAAGTACAACCAAGGGTGTGCATCCCACGAGTATATAGGAAGCAGTTGCTATAAATGTATCATGATGAAAATGGGCACATGGGGAGAGATAAGATGCTAGATGCATTAAGAATAAAATACTACTGGCCGGGATTGTATAGATCGGTAGACGAGCACGCTAAAAGATGCAGAGTATGCAAGACAAGAAATTTACTACAGAAAGCGGGACCGATCATGTCAATGGAGAAGCAATATTTCGCGATGCAAAAAATAAGCATGGATATAACAGGCCCATATCCCACGACAATATCGGGGAATAAATATATAACCCATGTAACAGATTGTTATAGTAGATGGTCAGAGAGTGTGCCAATACCGAACAAGAACACGGACACTATAATAGATATACTACTGAATGAAATTATTCTGAGATATAGTTGCCCGCAGTGCATATTAACAGATAATGGAGGGAAGTTTACGAGTAGCAAATCTCGACAAACATTAAATAAATTAAGCATCCAACATATAAGAACGTCAGTATATAACCCGCAGGCGAACGGGATCAACGAAAGGCAGCATAGAACGCTAAATGACATAATATCGAAATTGACAAGAGGGTCCAGAGGGAGAGAAATGGAATGGGATGTAAAATTGAACCATGCATTGGCAGCAATTAGGATGAATAAGAGCGAGAGTACGCAATTTTCACAATTTTTTGTTGTTGTACGGTAGACACCCGATGTTGCCACTTGATAATGTGTTGCAACCAAGAAGAAGGTATATGGAGGAAGAGATACACAAAGTAATCCTACAACAAGTGCACGACACACAAAGAATGGTGTGGAGAAATTTAAAACGGGCAGAAAAGAAGAACCAACAGAAGGGTAACGATAAAGAAGGGATAGAATACAGAGTAGGGGACAAGGTATATTATAAGAATCAGACAGCCACGTCAAAAATTAGTCCAAAATGGAAGGATGGATATAATAATAAAGAAAACAGGCGAGGCGAAGCAAATTATATTATAAAGCACATGTATGGCAGGAGGGGGATACGAACACATAGAAGAAACATAAGGAAAGATGACTCGTTATGGTCAGAGAACGAACAAGAGCAGAGGGATAGGCCAAGGAGGAAATGTACGATGTATGGAGATAAAGAGTCGACAGAATACACCGGAAGTGAAGGGGAACAGGAAGTTAATATGAATACGAGAGAACAGGAAAGGGTGCAAAGAGAGAACAAACAGGGAAGCAGTAATGAAAGTGAAGAAGAACAAGGGGAAAGTAGTGAAGAGGGGGGAAACAGCACGGAAGAGGAGCCACTGTATAGGAACACGAGGAGTCAGTGTAGCAGAAGACAAGAACGAAGGGTACAAAGAGAGAGGCAAACGTCGTCAGAAGAGGAAGACATGCCAATACCAGAAATTCGAGTAAGGTTAGACCAAAGGCAACAAGAAGTGGAAAGACAAGAGGTAAAGAAGGCGGATAGGTAAGAGAATAGGTTAGAAGATAGCAGTAATAGTGGGAAGAGAAGATTCTAGAAGATAGTGGTAATAGGCCGAGAATAGTCTTGAAGATAGCAGGGGTAGGTTGTGAGTACATGAATGGAGTGTGATGAAAAGAACTCACAAGCCCACGTGGATAGGCATATATGAGCAGGTTGGGAAATACAAGGGGCCCAAGTAGACTGAGAATAAGTAGAATCACGGGTTTTTCGAGTATGGGCTGGGAGTTGAGAAGAAAGTCGGGATTAGTTAGTCAGTTGAATTTGCGGTGAGCTCCAGTGCAGACAGTGGTGTTAGTTTGTGTTAGTGTTACCACCGATACTGTGGAACGGTATTGAGTTTTCTGAGGAAAGATAGAATAGGGACAATAGTTAAGGATATTTTGTTCAGAGGAATGATAGAATAAGAACTGTGACTATATCTTGTTTCATAACTCATGCCCAACTTTTAAAATCGATAGCTTTTTAACCGCTTGTTGTAAGTTATTCAAAATTTGCATGTAAAGTTATAATGATTAGAACCCAACAGGGAATTAATTTCATTAAAAAAAACATTTGGTTATTATTGTTGCTTATTTGATTTATATAAATTTATAACGACCCATTGATGTAGTCAAAACTTAATGTTTACAGTATTTTAAGTTAAAAATAGCGAGTAAAAATCCATACACGGTACAATTGACGTGTTTGCACGCTTTTACCGTGGTTTTTTTGACACAATTAGACACTTGTAAAAAACACGACATTGTGTGTTCTATTTCCGTTCATTCATAGGTGGAGACGTGGAACGATAACATTTATCATGAGTCTTAAAATGAAATTCTGCAGTTTACAAAACATCGCAATAAAAATGTATGACTATTTTTGCAAAGAGGCTAAACGAGGAAGATTATTTCATTCTTTAGAAAACCCTGAGAATAGGACAAGACACATTTTGGATTTATCTAAACGGTCATTTAATCGCTGGATTCAAGCACGTGACCGTCAATGTTCAAAGTATACAAAATCACAAGGAAGAGCAAAAATGTTGGATAATTTCGACAGTGAACTTATTAGAAGTGAAATTCGCAAAATGTTGGGTATGAATGAAACTGTTACAATAAGAAAATTAAAAGTATCGCTGAAAAAGAACAACAGTATTGAAATATCAAAGTCTACATTATGGAGGAATGTGAGAGCTGCAGGCTTTACATTCAAAAAGTATTCCAATGGACGAAACATCATCTGTGAGAAGCCACATATAGTAGTCATGAGAAGCGAAGCAAGTACTTACGTGAAGTAAAAGAGGTGCACAAGCAAGGTTATGATATTGTGTACTTGGATGAAACATGGATCAATGCTCACCACACTAACCAAAGGGAATGGCAGTCATCAGATGGAAAGATTAAGAGATTAATACCTAGCAGCAAAGGACAGCGCTTGATAATTGCTCATGCAGGTAGTCGACAACATGGACTAATACAGAATGCAGAGTTCATTTTTCTTTCAAAATCCATAGACAATCGGGATTATCACTCTGAGATGAATGGTCACATATTTAGACATTGGATTGAAAATTCTGTTCTCCCATCACTAGATCGACCATCTTGCCTAATAATGGACAATGCAGCGTACCACAACATTGTTGCACTTGAAGATAAAGTCCCGACGTCATCCAGTACAAAAGATGCTATTATGATATGGCTCACAAAGGAGCACATACAATTTAATAACATGTACTTAAAACCTGAATTACTATCTCTAGTAAAGCAAAAACAAAGGACAAAGATTTTTCAAATAGATAAGATTATCCAAGAGCACGGTCATATAAGTTTGAGGCTGCCACCTTACCATGCTCATTTAAATCCAATAGAACTAATCTGGGCAAAATTAAAAGGACAAGTGGCAGATGAAAATACAACATTCAAAATATGCGATGTAAAGACTCTTGCTAATCTCGCTTTATTAAATATAGACAAAGATTATTGGGCTAAATGTGAAGACCACGTCTTAAAACAGGAAGAGGAATATTGGAAAAATGATGGTTTGTGGAATGATCAACCCCAAACAGTTATTAATCTTTTAGACTCGTCTGATTCAGAATGAAAGTATATAGCCCCCACAATGTTGGCCCCTATATTACCTTAAATTAGTTCAACAAACGGTCCTTATCAGGACCATACAACTATGAAAATTGGACATACAGATATACCTTGATATTATCGTCCGTCCTCGAACTGAGAAGACAATAATTCTCCTGGTGTTTTGTCTTATTAGGTTATTTCCCCATTACGGCCACGCCTTTACCTAGTGAAAATTAATCATAGACCAGCAACTACAGTAATTTCTATTATTTAGGGGTTCACAATTTACAATTTTGACAAACATCAAAGAAATTCGCCGCTTTAAGAAAACTGCAGCTGCAAGATATTTGTTAAATATACATTTAAAGGGTCTTTTGCATTCTAATAACATTTGGAAAATTTCAACAGTTTTTAACAAACGGTTACTGAGTAATAGCGTTTTGAAGTTGGGCACATGATTTGAAACGAGCTATAACTGTTTTGTCAAGAGAATGGATAGAAATAGGGACAATAGTTAAGTATAATTTGTTCACACAATAGATTAGAATAAGGACTGTGGCTAAGTATGTGTTGTTAAGATAACGGATAGAATAGGTGATGTCGCTACGTTATGTGTTGCTGTAGAGACAAAGTATACACAAGTGATCAACCTCAGCTTGGACTGAGGAAGATAAAGTGTCGTAGTACACAAGCAATTACCATTTAGTGTCAAGAGTTTTTCAGAGTAGGAAGGCTTTTGAACGGTGTCGTAGCACACCAAGGTCAAGTCACCACATTGGCGAAGAGAATGAGTCCTGGTCGATTTAGTATCAAGCTTAAGTGTTGGGAGAGGCAAATCTCTCCTTAATATGTTGTCTCAGAACACGAACAATAACATTGAAGGTCAGGAGTCTTCAGAATAGAAGGCTCAGGCATGGTGCTCTAGCACACTGTTAGATTACCGAAGTAGCAACGGGATGTGAGCCCCGGTCGCTAGTCACTGTCAAATATCGTCGATGCAAGGAGATCAAGTCCGCCTTGTTTAAACATTGTGCATATCAGCGCAGCTGAGTGGTGTAAGGTAGTTTAGTTAGCAGAATATTGGAAGTAGTGCCAGTGAAGCATGTATTAATTATACTAGTAATAAAATGAGGAATGTGTTTTATTCAAAGTGTTCCTTGATGTTCATATAAGCTCTACATGTAGTCGTCTGTTCCTAGCGAATCGAGCTTTGAGGGTTGTCGCACAAGCAGAAGTATTCCACTATCACGATCTGGTTGGCCGATAAGCAACAAGGCGCTGCCACTGGTGGGCATTGCTATCATTAGCACAGAAGTGCTGTCCCTTACATCCAACTGTTGTAATAATAAAAAAGGCGACGCCACTGGGGTGCGTTGCTGAAATTAATGGGAATGTTCTTTGCAGTCTTCAAGGGATTCAATCAAGCAGTTCAATCAATAATTCTTTCAACAAAGAAGTAAGAGATTCAGTTTTTCAATCGTTCTTTCAACAAAGAACGTACCCCCCTGGTATAGATGAAGCAAGAGAAAAACAAGTGGGAGGAAGTATGGAGAGGGAGACACAGGGGAATAGGAGCGTCGTTAGGAAGAGGCAGTGGAGGTGGTCTTCAGGAGAACCACCAGAGAAGAGAAATAGAGAGCAGGAGAGTTACCAAACAACAGAAGAGAGAAGCCAAGAAATGGTAGGGGAGGTAGAGTAGAAGACATAAGAAGAAAAAAAAATATAGTAGAGAGAGAGGTGCAACCTCCAGTAGTTCTGTAGGGGCCCTATCAGAAATTGTGGAGGCTCCAAAGAAAGTAGAGTATATGGGTGATAAGTAGGAGGATGGAAAAGGGAGTTATTAAGTGTAGGTCAATAACTAACAGGAGTAAGGAGATAGTGAAAAAGGGAGGTAACAAGGCTAGGGAAGAGAGGGGAATTTATTGAAGGTCAAGGGGAGATAAAGTTGAGGAGTCCTTAAGAGAGGGATCGAGAGAGGCGTGTTGCATGGGCAGGTTGAGGGGTGAACTTATTCGGGAATCACGAGTTTTGAAATAAGGGGTGAGAAAAAGGACAGTTGAGTTGGGAGATTGATTCGATTCAGAGCGTTGGTTCAGTGCGGGTGGCTTTGTGTAGATACAGCCGATTACCATGAACAGGGGAGGGGGGACGAGAGGAATTCAGACAGTTGTCCAGAACAGGTCAGTGTATGATGTGGTAGCTTCTAACAGTGCAGAGACATGTGTCTTAGTATTTGTGAGTGTTCTCACCGTCTTAGAATAGAAATAGTCATGGACAGACTTTACCACGAAGCTGGTAGCTTCTAACAGTGCAGAGACATGTGTAATATTGTGAGTGTTCTCACTATCATAAGAACAGAGACTTGTGAATTAATTGTGAGTGTTCTCACATTGTGAGTGTTCTCACATTGTGAGTGTTCTCACTAGCATAAGAACACTTTTGAATTATTGTGAGTGTTCTTATTAGCACAAGAACAGAGACTTTTGAATTATTGTGAGTGTTCTCATTAGCACAAGAACAGTAACTTTTGAATTATTGTGAGTGTTCTCACTAGCATAAGAACAGAGACTTTTGAATTATTGTGAGTGTTCTCATTAGCACAAGAACAGAGACTTTTGAATTATTTGTGAGTGCTCTCACTAGCACAAGTGCAGAGACTTGTGTATTATTGTGAGGGTCTCACTCATGTTGAGGAGGAAATGATATCATGCATTGAATGTAGTGTCAGTGTGAGAATCAAGCCGGAACGAGAGGCCACCTTGAGAGTGGCTATGGACATTGTAAATTGCAGGGGAGGGGATTATTGTAATAAACGTTAACTTGTTGACTCCCACGGTGTTGAGACATGCTTTGTTAATGCTCGCTGTGTTTATTGTCTCGTCCTGATGAAGAACGGGTCCGGGGTTGTCCTGAACCACAGACTTAACAGCGTGAAGTACTTCTAACGATCAACAGGCAGTTCAAGTCGTCCTGGCCAGTGCAAACAGCTGATGTCCAAGGGGCTGGTAGAGTCTATAGTAAGGGACTGAGATCGCCACGAGCTTCTGTCGACACATCCGCAGAGGAAAGTCGAGGGAGAGTCAGACCGCCATCAGCGGTGTGACGTGTTCTAAAGGTCAAGCAAGGGATGGCTCAGAGTTCAGCGAGCTGTCTATGCGCATCTTCTGTGGAAGGGGTGTACGGGGCAGGGCTTAAGCAAGTCTTTCCAGCAGTGAAGCGGAGAACCAATCGAGGCGACACAGGCTTAAGGAAGGAGTCTGTACAATTGCAACATTATAGGGGCATTAAGCCTGCGACATTATTGATATATAAAACTGTACATTTTTTGTTGTCACACATAAGCCTGCTACATTGTAGGGTGGAACAAATCTCGTAACAATTTTGGTTTCTTTCAATGCAAGATAATTCTTGGTCCTGTCATCCCCCTTCTTCCCATGTGAGATAACTCTCCTATATCACTACTCGTTTATAAGGAACTATGTCTAGAACTATTTTAGGATATACATCAGGAACTATATTTATGATAGACACAGAGGAGGTAGTAGATATGGCTATGGAACAGAGTAAGGCATCAACAGAGAAGCATTGAGATATATATTTAACAATTATAAACAGCCATGTGTTTGATATCAAAGTAGGAAAACAAAATAAATAACAAATGTAACAAGTTTATAAGTCACAGTTTATGACAACAAAGAAAAATGTCGCATTCTGTTTTCTTGTGAACTCAATTTCTACAGCAATCTGTCATGGAATGTTTGTGAGGATAAACAGATAATGTCTGACAAATAATTAGAAATATATAACACACACACGCACACACACACGCATGTCTGTTAGGCAACAAGAGATATCTCTCAACAGTTCTAATACAAGTTTTCTCATCAAAATGGAAGCCAGTGTTCTTACACTGTTAGGCAACAAGAGATATCTCTCAACAGTTCTAATACAAGTTTTCTCATCAAAATGTAAGCCAGTGTTCTCACACTGTTAGGCAACAAGAGATATCTCTCAACAGTTCTAATACAAGTTTTCTCATCAAAATGGAAGCCAGTGTTCTCACACTGTTAGGCAACAAGAGATATCTCTCAACAGTTCTAATACAAGTTTTCTCATCAAAATGGAAGCCAGTGTTCTCACACTTACGGCTGGCATATAAATGGAAGAATTTCATTGTGGTTCTGAAAATTTTTGCCATTTTCATTCCGATCAGTGGATTAAAAAATTAATTAAGCACATGACATTTTCAATTTTTGCAATGAAAATATGCCCAACTTCTTTGTAGTTCTCTGTTGGAAATTGCAGACACTGATGTCAACATAAACTTCACTGGTGCTCTCAGCTCCTTCAGAGAACTTGTCTCGAGAATCATCTCAATTGGTTAGAGAAGAGAATTGTATCAATTGGTCAGAGAAGAGAATTGTCTCAATTGGTCAGAGAAGAGAATCGTCTCAATTGGTCAGAGAAGAGAATCGTCTCAATTGGTCAGAGAAGAGAATCATCTCAATTGGTCAGAGAAGAGAATTGTCTCAATTGGTCAGAGAAGAGAATCATCACAATTGGTCAGAGAAGAGAATCATCTCCAACATATACCACACTTAAGCTTATTTCCAGCAAGTTATCACTAAGTTATTAAGCCATTCTTTATGTCCAACATATACCACACTTAAGCTTATTTCCAGCAAGTTATCACTAAGTTATTAAGCCATTCTTTATGTCCAACATATACCACACTTAAGCTTATTTCCAGCAAGTTATCACTAAGTTATTAAGCCATTCTTTATGTCCAACATATACCACACTTAAGCTTATTTCCAGCAAGTTATCACTAAGTTATTAAGCCATTCTTTATGTCCAACATATACCACACTTAAGCTTATTTCCAGCAAGTTATCACTAAGTTATTAAGCCATTCTTTATGTCCAACATATACCACACTTAAGCTTATTTCCAGCAAGCAATCACTAAGTTATTCAATCATTCTTTATGTCCAACATATACCACACTTAAGCTTATTTCCAGCAAGTTATCACTAAGTTATTATGCCATTCTTTATGTCCAACATGTACCACACTTAAGCTTATTTCCAGCAAGTTATCACTAAGTTATCACTAAGTTATTAAGCCATTCTTTATGTCCAACATATACCACACTTAAGCTTATTTCCAGCAAGTTATCACTAAGTTATTAAGCCATTCTTTATGTCCAACATGTACCACACTTAAGCTTATTTACAGCAAGTTATCACTAAGTTATCACTAAGTTATTAAGCCATTCTTTATGTTCAACATATACCACACTTAAGCTTATTTCCAGCAAGTTATCACTAAGTTATTAAGCCATTCTTTATGTCCAACATATACCACACTTAAGCTTATTTCCAGCAAGTTATCACTAAGTTATTAAGCCATTCTTTATGTCCAACATATACCACACTTAAGCTTATTTCCAGCAAGTTATCACTAAGTTATTAAGCCATTCTTTATGTCCAACATATACCACACTTAAGCTTATTTCCAGCAAGCAATCACTAAGTTATTAAACCATTCTTATGTCCAACATATACCACACTTAAGCTTATTTCCAGCAAGTTATCACTAAGTTATTAAGCCATTCTTTATGTCCAACATATACCACACTTAAGCTTATTTCCAGCAAGTTATCACTAAGTTATTAAGCCATTCTTTATGTCCAACATATACCACACTTAAGCTTATTTACAGAAAGTTATCACTAAGTTATTAAGCCATTCTTTATGTCCAACATATACCACACTTAAGCTTATTTCCAGCAAGTTATCACTAAGTTATTATGCCATTCTTTATGTCCAAGATGTACCACACTTAAGCTTATTTACAGCAAGTTATCACTAAGTTATCACTAAGTTATTAAGCCATTCTTTATGTCCAACATATACCACACTTAAGCTTATTTCCAGCAAGTTATCACTAAGTTATTAAGCCATTCTTTATGTCCAACATATACCACACTTAAGCTTATTTCCAGCAAGTTATCACTAAGTTATTAAGCCATTCTTTATGTCCAACATATACCACACTTAAGCTTATTTCCAGCAAGTTATCACTAAGTTATTAAGCCATTCTTTATGTTCAACATATACCACACTTAAGCTTATTTACAGCAAGTTATCACTAAGTTATCACTAAGTTATTAAGCCATTCTTTATGTCCAACATATACCACACTTAAGCTTATTTCCAGCAAGTTATCACTAAGTTATTAAGCCATTCTTTATGTCCAACATATACCACACTTAAGCTTATTTCCAGCAAGTTATCACTAAGTTATTAAGCCATTCTTTATGTCCAACATATACCACACTTAAGCTTATTTCCAGCAAGTTATCACTAAGTTATTAAGCCATTCTTTATGTTCAACATATACCACACTTAAGCTTATTTCCAGCAAGTTATCACTAAGTTATTAAGCCATTCTTTATATCCAACATATACCCCACTTAAGCTTATTTCCAGCAAGTTATCACTAAGTTATTAAACCATTCTTTATGTCCAACATATACCACACTTAAGCTTATTTCCAGCAAGTTATCACTAAGTTATTAAGCCATTCTTTATGTCCAACATATACCACACTTAAGCTTATTTCCAGCAAGTTATCACAAAGTTATTAAACCATTCTTTATGTTCAACATATACCACACTTAAGCTTATTTCCAGCAAGTTATCACTAAGTTATTAAGCCATTCTTTATGTCCAACATATACCACACTTAAGCTTATTTCCAGCAAGTTATCACAAAGTTATTAAACCATTCTTTATGTCCAACATATACCACACTTAAGCTTATTTCCAGCAAGTTATCACAAAGTTATTAAACCATTCTTTATGTCCAACATATACCACACTTAAGCTTATTTCCAGCAAGTTATCACTAAGTTATTAAGCCATTCTTTATGTCCAACATATACCACACTTAAGCTTATTTCCAGCAAGTTATCACTAAGTTATTCAACCATTCTTTATGTCCAACATATACCACACTTAAGCTTATTTCCAGCAAGTTATCACTAAGTTATTCAACCATTCTTTATGTCCAACATATACCACACTTAAGCTTATTTCCAGCAAGTTATCACTAAGTTATTCAACCATTCTTTATGTCCAACATATACCACACTTAAGCTTCTTTCCAGCAAGTTATCACAAAGTTATTCAACCATTCTTTATGTCCAACATATACCACACTTAAGCTTATTTCCAGCAAGTTATCACAAAGTTATTCAACCATTCTTTATGTCCAACATATACCACACTTAAGCTTATTTCCAGCAAGTTATCACAAAGTTATTAAGCCATTCTTTATGTCCAACATATACCACACTTAAGCTTCTTTCCAGCAAGTTATCACTAAGTTATTCAACCATTCTTTATGTCCAACATATACCACACTTAAGCTTATTTCCAGCAAGTTATCACAAAGTTATTAAGCCATTCTTTATGTCCAACATATACCACACTTAAGCTTCTTTCCAGCAAGTTATCACTAAGTTATTAAGCCATTCTTTATGTCCAACTGGTGGCAACTCAAGCTTGATCTTCTGTTGATGGAAGAGCTCTCTGTGTGGCGTCCTCTTTCTCCATGAATGATTCTAGATACTTGACAGTCTCCTCATGCTTGAATCTCCTGGCATCATCAATAGGTCTGAATCCCCACCTGGTAATAAAATCAATATTTCACTGACTAATGACATTCAATGATTTCTAAAGAAAAATAACTGCATTATAGCCCCTTCCCCTTCTTCAATTTAAACTTTACTGCTGCCCTTAAACTCCTGTGGAGCATAGAACTTTAACAAACACATTCAGCTACCCATGGAGCATAGACCTTCAACAAACACATTCAGCTACCTATGGAGCATAGACCACCAACAAACACATTCAGCTACCTATGGAGCATAGACCATCAACAAACACATTCAGCTCTCTATGGAGCATAGACCATCAATAAACACATTCAGCTCCCTATGGAGCATAGACCTTCAACAAACACATTCAGCTCCCTATGGAGCATAGACCATCAACAAACACATTCAGCTCCCTATGGACCATAGACCATCAATAAACACATTCAGCTCCCTATGGAGCATAGACCATCAACAAACACATTCAGCTCCCTATGGAGCATAGACCATCAACAAACACATTTAGCTCCCTATGGAGCATAGACCATCAACAAACACATTCAGCTCCCTATGGAGCATAGACCATCAACAAACACATTCAGCTCCCTATGGAGCATAGACCATTAACAAACACATTCAGCTCCCTATGGAGCATAGACCATCAATAAACACATTCAGCTCCCTATGGAGCATAGACCACCAACAAACACATTCAGCTCCCTATGGAGCATAGACCATCAACAAACGCATTCAGCTTCCTATGGAGCATAGACCATCAACAAACACATTCAGCTCCTTATGGAGCATAGACCATCAACAAACACATTCAGCTCCCTATGGAGCATAGACCATCAACAAACACATTCAGCTTACTATAGAGCATAGACCATCAACAAACACATTCAGCTTCCTTTGGACCATAGAACTTGTCTGCTCACATCAGCAGCCACAAAAAAAATAGTAGACCTTGACCTTGTCTACTCACAACAACAGCATCAAAGAATGGTAGACCTTGACCTTGTCTGCTTACAACAACAGCATCAAAGAATGGTAGACCTTGACCTTGTCTGCTTACAACAACAGCATCAAAGAATTGTAGACCTTGACCTTGTCTGCTTACAACAACAGCATCAAAGAATGGTAGACCTTGACCTTGTCTGCTTACAACAACAGCATCAAAGAATGGTAGACCTTGACCTTGTCTGCTTACAACAGCATCAAAGAATGGTAGACCTTGACCTTGTCTGCTTACAACAACAGCATCAAAGAATTGTAGACCTTGACCTTGTCTGCTTACAACAACAGCATCAAAGAATGGTAGACCTTGACCTTGTCTACTCACAACAACAGCATCAAAGAATGGTAGACCTTGACCTTGTCTACTTACAACAACAGCATCAAAGAATGGTAGACCTTGACCTTGTCTACTCACAACAACAGCAGCAAAGAATGGTAGACCTTGACCTTATCTGCTTACAACAACAGCATCAAAGAATGGTAGACCTTGACCTTGTCTACTCACAACAACAGCATCAAAGAATGGTAGACCTTGACTACTCACAACAACAGCATCAAAGAATGGTAGACCTTGACTACTCACAACAACAGCATCAAAGAATGGTAGACCTTGACCTTGTCTGCTTACAACAACTGCATCAAAGAATGGTAGACCTTGACCTTGTCTACTTACAACAACAGCATCAAAGAATGGTAGACCTTGACCTTGTCTGCTTACAACAACAGCATCAAAGAATGGTAGACCTTGACCTTGTCTGCTTACAACAACAGCATCAAAGAATGGTAGACCTTGACTACTCACAACAGCATCAAAGAATGGTAGACCTTGACCTTGTCTGCTTACAACAACAGCATCAAAGAATGGTAGACCATGACTACTCACAACAACAGCATCAAAGAATGGTAGACCTTGACCTTGTCTGCTTACAACAACAGCATCAAAGAATGGTAGACCTTGACCTTGTCTACTTACAACAACAGCATCAAAGAATGGTAGACCTTGACCTTGTCTGCTTACAACAACAGCATCAAAGAATGGTAGACCTTGACCTTGTCTGCTTACAACAACAGCATCAAAGAATGGTAGACCTTGACTACTCACAACAGCATCAAAGAATGGTAGACCTTGACCTTGTCTGCTTACAACAACAGCATCAAAGAATGGTAGACCTTGACCTTGTCTACTCACAACAACAGCATCAAAGAATTGTAGACCTTGACCTTGTCTGCTTACAACAATAGCATCAAAGAATGGTAGACCTTGACCTTGTCTACTTACAACAACAGCATCAAAGAATTGTAGACCTTGACCTTGTCTGCTTACAACAACAGCATCAAAGAATTATAGACCTTAACCTTGTCTGCTTACAACAACAGCATCAAAGAATGGTAGACCTTGACCTTGTCTACTCACAACAACAGCATCAAAGAATTGTAGACCTTGACCTTGTCTACTCACAACAACAGCATCAAAGAATGGTATACCTTGACCTTGTCTGCTTACAACAACAGCATCAAAGAATGGTAGACCTTGACTACTCACAACAACAGCATCAAAGAATGGTAGACCTTGACTACTCACAACAACAGCATCAAAGAATGGTAGACCTTGACTACTCACAACAACAGCATCAAAGAATGGTAGACCTTGACCTTGTCTGCTTACAACAACAGCATCAAAGAATGGTAGACCTTGACCTTGTCTGCTTACAACAACAGCATCAAAGAATGGTAGACCTTGACCTTGTCTACTCACAACAACAGCATCAAAGAATTGTAGACCTTGACCTTGTCTACTCACAACAACAGCATCAAAGAATGGTATACCTTGACCTTGTCTGCTTACAACAACAGCATCAAAGAATGGTAGACCTTGACTACTCACAACAACAGCATCAAAGAATTGTAGACCTTGACTACTCACAACAACAGCATCAAAGAATGGTAGACCTTGACTACTCACAACAACAGCATCAAAGAATGGTAGACCTTGACCTTGTCTGCTTACAACAACAGCATCAAAGAATGGTAGACCTTGACCTTGTCTGCTTACAACAACAGCATCAAAGAATGGTAGACCTTGACCTTGTCTACTCACAACAACAGCATCAAAGAATTGTAGACCTTGACCTTGTCTACTCACAACAACAGCATCAAAGAATGGTATACCTTGACCTTGTCTGCTTACAACAACAGCATCAAAGAATGGTAGACCTTGTCTGCTTACAACAACAGCATCAAAGAATGGTAGACCTTGACCTTGTCTGCTTACAACAACAGCATCAAAGAATGGTAGACCTTGACCTTGTCTGCTTACAACAACAGCATCAAAGAATGGTAGACCTTGACTACTCACAACAGCATCAAAGAATGGTAGACCTTGACCTTGTCTGCTTACAACAACAGCATCAAAGAATGGTAGACCTTGACTACTCACAACAACAGCATCAAAGAATGGTAGACCTTGAACTTGTCTGCTTACAACAACAGCATCAAAGAATGGTAGACCTTGACCTTGTCTACTTACAACAACAGCATCAAAGAATGGTAGACCTTGACCTTGTCTGCTTACAACAAAAGCATCAAAAAATGGTTGACTTTGACCTTGTCTGCTTACAACAACAGCATCAAAGAATGGTAGACCTTGACTACTCACAACAGCATCAAAGAATGGTAGACCTTGACCTTGTCTGCTTACAACAACAGCATCAAAGAATGGTAGACCTTGACCTTGTCTACTCACAACAACAGCATCAAAGAATTGTAGACATTGACCTTGTCTACTTACAACAATAGTATCAAAGAATGGTAGACCTTTACCTTGTCTACTTACAACAACAGCATCAAAGAATTGTAGACCTTGACCTTGTCTGCTTACAACAACAGCATCAAAGAATGGTAGACCTTGTCTTTGTCTGCTTACAACAACAGCATCAAAGAATGGTAGACCTAGACCTTGTCTACTCACAACAACAGCATCAAAGAATTGTAGACCTTGACCTTGTCTACTCACAACAACAGCATCAAAGAATTGTAGACCTTTTCTACTCACAACAACAGCATCAAAGAATGGTAGACCTTGACCTTGTCTATGCACAACAACAGCATCAAAGAATGGTAGACCTTGACCACTCACAACAACAGTATTAAAGAATGGTAGACCTTGACTACTCACAACAACAGCATCAAAGAATGGTAGACCTTGACCTTATCTGCTTATAACAACAGCATCTAAGAATGGTAGACCTTGACTACTCACAACAACAGCATCAAAGAATGGTAGACCTTGACCTTGTCTACTTACAACAACAGCATCAAAGAATGGTAGACCTTGACCTTGTCTGCTTACAACAACAGCATCAAAGAATGGTGACCTTGACCTTGTCTGCTTACAACAACAGCATCAAAGAATGGTAGACCTTGACCTTGTCTGCTTACAACAACAGCATCAAAGAATGGTAGACCTTGACTACTCACAACAACAGCATCAAAGAATGGTAGACCTTGACTACTCACAACAACAGCATCAAAGAATGGTAGACCTTGACCTTGTCTGCTTACAACAACAGCATCAAAGAATGGTAGACCTTGACCTTGTCTGCTTACAACAACAGCATCAAAGAATGGTAGACCTTGACTACTCACAACAACAGCATCAAAGAATGGTAGACCTTGACTACTCACAACAACAGCATCACAGAATGGTAGACCTTGACCTTGTCTGCTTACAACAACAGCATCAAAGAATGGTAGACCTTGACCTTGTCTGCTTACAACAACAGCATCAAAGAATGGTAGACCTTGACCTTGTCTACTCACAACAACAGCATCAAAGAATTGTAGACCTTGACCTTGTCTACTCACAACAACAGCATCAAAGAATGGTAGACCTTGACCTTGTCTGCTTACAACAACAGCATCAAAGAATGGTAGACCTTGACCACTCACAACAACAGCATTAAAGAATGGTAGACCTTGACTACTCACAACAACAGCATCAAAGAATGGTAGAACTTGACCTTATCTGCTTATAACAACAGCATCAAAGAATGGTAGACTTTGACTACTCACAACAACAGCATCAAAGAATGGTAGACCTTGACCTTGTCTACTTACAACAACAGCATCAAAGAATGGTAGACCTTGACCTTGTCTGCTTACAACAACAGCATCAAAGAATGGTAGACCTTGACCTTGTCTGCTTACAACAACAGCATCAAAGAATGGTAGACCTTGACCTTGTCTGCTTACAACAACAGCATCAAAGAATGGTACACCTTGACTACTCACAACAACAGCATCAAAGAATGGTAGACCTTGACTACTCACAACAACAGCATCAAAGAATGGTAGACCTTGACCTTGTCTGCTTACAACAACAGCATCAAAGAATGGTAGACCTTGACCTTGTCTGCTTACAACAACAGCATCAAAGAATGGTAGACCTTGACCTTGTCTACTCACAACAGCATCAAAGAATGGTAGACCTTGACCTTGTCTGCTTACAACAACAGCATCAAAGAATGGTAGACCTTGACCTTGTCTGCTTACAACAACAGCATCATAGAATGGTAGACCTTGACCTTGTCTACTCACAACAACAGCATCAAAGAATTGTAGACCTTGACCTTGTCTACTCACAACACCAGCATCAAAGAATTGTAGACCTTGACCTTGTCTACTCACAACAACAGCATCAAAGAATTGTAGACCTTTTCTACTCACAACAGCATCAAAGAATTGTAGACATTTTCTACTCACAACAACAGCATTAAAGAATGGTAGACCTTTTCTACTCACAACAACAGCATCAAAGAATGGTAGACCTTGACCTTGTCTATGCACAACAACAGCATCAAAGAATGGTAGACCTTGACCACTCACAACAACAGTATTAAAGAATGGTAGACCTTGACTACTCACAACAACAGCATCAAAGAATGGTAGACCTTGACCTTATCTGCTTATAACAACAGCATCTAAGAATGGTAGACCTTGACTACTCACAACAACAGCATCGAAGAATGGTAGACCTTGACCTTGTCTACTTACAACAACAGCATCAAAGAATGGTAGACCTTGACCTTGTCTGCTTACAACAACAGCATCAAAGAATGGTGACCTTGACCTTGTCTGCTTACAACAACAGCATCAAAGAATGGTAGACCTTGACCTTGTCTGCTTACAACAACAGCATCAAAGAATGGTAGACCTTGACTACTCACAACAACAGCATCAAAGAATGGTAGACCTTGACTACTCACAACAACAGCATCAAAGAATGGTAGACCTTGACCTTGTCTGCTTACAACAACAGCATCAAAGAATGGTAGACCTTGACCTTGTCTGCTTACAACAACAGCATCAAAGAATGGTAGACCTTTTCTACTCACAACAACAGCATCAAAGAATGGTAGACCTTGACTACTCACAACAACAGCATCAAAGAATGGTAGACCTTGACCTTGTCTGCTTACAACAACAGCATCAAAGAATGGTAGACCTTGACCTTGTCTGCTTACAACAACAGCATCAAAGAATGGTAGACCTTGACCTTGTCTACTCACAACAACAGCATCAAAGAATTGTAGACCTTGACCTTGTCTACTCACAACAACAGCATCAAAGAATGGTAGACCTTGACCTTGTCTGCTTACAACAACAGCATCAAAGAATGGTAGACCTTGACCACTCACAACAACAGCATTAAAGAATGGTAGACCTTGACTACTCACAACAACAGCATCAAAGAATGGTAGACCTTGACCTTATCTGCTTATAACAACAGCATCAAAGAATGGTAGACTTTGACTACTCACAACAACAGCATCAAAGAATGGTAGACCTTGACCTTGTCTACTTACAACAACAGCATCAAAGAATGGTAGACCTTGACCTTGTCTGCTTACAACAACAGCATCAAAGAATGGTAGACCTTGACCTTGTCTGCTTACAACAACAGCATCAAAGAATGGTAGACCTTGACCTTGTCTGCTTACAACAACAGCATCAAAGAATGGTAGACCTTGACCTTGTCTGCTTACAACAACAGCATCAAAGAATGGTAGACCTTGACCTTGTCTACTCACAACAACAGCATCAAAGAATTGTAGACCTTGACCTTGTCTACTCACAACACCAGCATCAAAGAATTGTAGACCTTGACCTTGTCTACTCACAACAACAGCATCAAAGAATTGTAGACCTTTTCTACTCACAACAGCATCAAAGAATTGTAGACATTTTCTACTCACAACAACAGCATTAAAGAATTGTAGACCTTGTCTACTCACAACAACAGCATCAAAGAATTGTAGACCTTTTCTACTCACAACAACAGCATCAAAGAATTGTAGACCTTTTTACTCACAACAACAGCATCAAAGAATTGTAGACCTTGTCTACTCACAACAACAGCATCAAAGAATTGTAGACCTTTTCTACTCACAACAACAGCATCAAAGAATTGTAGACCTTTTCTACTCACAACAACAGCATCAAAGAATGGTAGACCTTGACCTTGTCTACTTACAACAACAGCATCAAAGAATGGTAGACCTTGACCTTGTCTGCTTACAACAACAGCATCAAAGAATGGTAGACCTTGACCTTGTCTGCTTACAACAACAGCATCAAAGAATGGTAGACCTTGACTACTCACAACAGCATCAAAGAATGGTAGACCTTGACCTTGTCTGCTTACAACAACAGCATCAAAGAATGGTAGACCATGACTACTCACAACAACAGCATCAAAGAATGGTAGACCTTGACCTTGTCTGCTTACAACAACAGCATCAAAGAATGGTAGACCTTGACCTTGTCTACTTACAACAACAGCATCAAAGAATGGTAGACCTTGACCTTGTCTGCTTACAACAACAGCATCAAAGAATGGTAGACCTTGACCTTGTCTGCTTACAACAACAGCATCAAAGAATGGTAGACCTTGACTACTCACAACAGCATCAAAGAATGGTAGACCTTGACCTTGTCTGCTTACAACAACAGCATCAAAGAATGGTAGACCTTGACCTTGTCTACTCACAACAACAGCATCAAAGAATTGTAGACCTTGACCTTGTCTGCTTACAACAATAGCATCAAAGAATGGTAGACCTTGACCTTGTCTACTTACAACAACAGCATCAAAGAATTGTAGACCTTGACCTTGTCTGCTTACAACAACAGCATCAAAGAATTATAGACCTTAACCTTGTCTGCTTACAACAACAGCATCAAAGAATGGTAGACCTTGACCTTGTCTACTCACAACAACAGCATCAAAGAATGTAGACCTTGACCTTGTCTACTCACAACAACAGCATCAAAGAATGGTAGACCTTGACCTTGTCTGCTTACAACAACAGCATCAAAGAATGGTAGACCTTGACTACTCACAACAACAGCATCAAAGAATGGTAGACCTTGACTACTCACAAAAACAGCATCAAAGAATGGTAGACCTTGACTACTCACAACAACAGCATCAAAGAATGGTAGACCTTGACCTTGTCTGCTTACAACAACAGCATCAAAGAATGGTAGACCTTGACCTTGTCTGCTTACAACAACAGCATCAAAGAATGGTAGACCTTGACCTTGTCTACTCACAACAACAGCATCAAAGAATTGTAGACCTTGACCTTGTCTACTCACAACAACAGCATCAAAGAATGGTATACCTTGACCTTGTCTGCTTACAACAACAGCATCAAAGAATGGTAGACCTTGACTACTCACAACAACAGCATCAAAGTGTGGTAGACCTTGACCTTGTCTACTTACAACAACAGCATCAAAGATAGGTAGACCTTGACCTTGTCTACTTACAACAACAGCATCAAAGAATGGTAGACCTTGACCTTGTCTGCTTACAACAACAGCATCAAAGAATGGTAGACCTTGACTACTCACAACAGCATCAAAGAATGGTAGACCTTGACCTTGTCTGCTTACAACAACAGCATCAAAGAATGGTAGACCTTGACCTTGTCTACTCACAACAACAGCATCAAAGAATTGTAGACCTTGACCTTGTCTGCTTACAACAATAGCATCAAAGAATGGTAGACCTTGACCTTGTCTACTTACAACAACAGCATCAAAGAATTGTAGACCTTGACCTTGTCTGCTTACAACAACAGCATCAAAGAATTATAGACCTTAACCTTGTCTGCTTACAACAACAGCATCAAAGAATGGTAGACCTTGACCTTGTCTACTCACAACAACAGCATCAAAGAATTGTAGACCTTGACCTTGTCTACTCACAACAACAGCATCAAAGAATGGTAGACCTTGACCTTGTCTGCTTACAACAACAGCATCAAAGAATGGTAGACCTTGACTACTCACAACAACAGCATCAAAGAATGGTAGACCTTGACTACTCACAACAACAGCATCAAAGAATGGTAGACCTTGACTACTCACAACAACAGCATCAAAGAATGGTAGACCTTGACCTTGTCTGCTTACAACAACAGCATCAAAGAATGGTAGACCTTGACCTTGTCTGCTTACAACAACAGCATCAAAGAATGGTAGACCTTGACCTTGTCTACTCACAACAACAGCATCAAAGAATTGTAGACCTTGACCTTGTCTACTCACAACAACAGCATCAAAGAATGGTATACCTTGACCTTGTCTGCTTACAACAACAGCATCAAAGAATGGTAGACCTTGACTACTCACAACAACAGCATCAAAGTGTGGTAGACCTTGACCTTGTCTGCTTACAACAACAGCATCAAAGATAGGTAGACCTTGACCTTGTCTACTTACAACAACAGCATCAAAGAATGGTAGACCTTGACCTTGTCTGCTTACAACAACAGCATCAAAGAATGGTAGACCTTGACCTTGTCTGCTTACAACAACAGCATCAAAGAATGGTAGACCTTGACTACTCACAACAGCATCAAAGAATGGTAGACCTTGACCTTGTCTGCTTACAACAACAGCATCAAAGAATGGTAGACCTTGACTACTCACAACAACAGCATCAAAGAATGGTAGACCTTGAACTTGTCTGCTTACAACAACAGCATCAAAGAATGGTAGACCTTGACCTTGTCTACTTACAACAACAGCATCAAAGAATGGTAGACCTTGACCTTGTCTGCTTACAACAACAGCATCAAAAATGGTAGACTTTGACCTTGTCTGCTTACAACAACAGCATCAAAGAATGGTAGACCTTGACTACTCACAACAGCATCAAAGAATGGTAGACCTTGACCTTGTCTGCTTACAACAACAGCATCAAAGAATGGTAGACCTTGACCTTGTCTACTCACAACAACAGCATCAAAGAATTGTAGACATTGACCTTGTCTACTTACAACAATAGTATCAAAGAATGGTAGACCTTTACCTTGTCTACTTACAACAACAGCATCAAAGAATTGTAGACCTTGACCTTGTCTGCTTACAACAACAGCATCAAAGAATGGTAGACCTTGTCTTTGTCTGCTTACAACAACAGCATCAAAGAATGGTAGACCTTGACCTTGTCTACTCACAACAACAGCATCAAAGAATTGTAGACCTTGACCTTGTCTACTCACAACAACAGCATCAAAGAATTGTAGACCTTTTCTACTCACAACAACAGCATCAAAGAATGGTAGACCTTGACCTTGTCTATGCACAACAACAGCATCAAAGAATGGTAGACCTTGACCACTCACAACAACAGCATTAAAGAATGGTAGACCTTGACTACTCACAACAACAGCATCAAAGAATGGTAGACCTTGACCTTATCTGCTTATAACAACAGCATCTAAGAATGGTAGACCTTGACTACTCACAACAACAGCATCAAAGAATGGTAGACCTTGACCTTGTCTACTTACAACAACAGCATCAAAGAATGGTAGACCTTGACCTTGTCTGCTTACAACAACAGCATCAAAGAATGGTGACCTTGACCTTGTCTGCTTACAACAACAGCATCAAAGAATGGTAGACCTTGACCTTGTCTGCTTACAACAACAGCATCAAAGAATGGTAGACCTTGACTACTCACAACAACAGCATCAAAGAATGGTAGACCTTGACTACTCACAACAACAGCATCAAAGAATGGTAGACCTTGACCTTGTCTGCTTACAACAACAGCATCAAAGAATGGTAGACCTTGACCTTGTCTGCTTACAACAACAGCATCAAAGAATGGTAGACCTTGACTACTCACAACAACAGCATCAAAGAATGGTAGACCTTGACTACTCACAACAACAGCATCAAAGAATGGTAGACCTTGACCTTGTCTGCTTACAACAACAGCATCAAAGAATGGTAGACCTTGACCTTGTCTGCTTACAACAACAGCATCAAAGAATGGTAGACCTTGACCTTGTCTACTCACAACAACAGCATCAAAGAATTGTAGACCTTGACCTTGTCTACTCACAACAACAGCATCAAAGAATTGTAGACCTTTTCTACTCACAACAACAGCATCAAAGAATGGTAGACCTTGACCTTGTCTGCTTACAACAACAGCATCAAAGAATGGTAGACCTTGACCACTCACAACAACAGCATTAAAGAATGGTAGACCTTGACTACTCACAACAACAGCATCAAAGAATGGTAGACCTTGACCTTATCTGCTTATAACAACAGCATCAAAGAATGGTAGACTTTGACTACTCACAACAACAGCATCAAAGAATGGTAGACCTTGACCTTGTCTACTTACAACAACAGCATCAAAGAATGGTAGACCTTGACCTTGTCTGCTTACAACAACAGCATCAAAGAATGGTAGACCTTGACCTTGTCTGCTTACAACAACAGCATCAAAGAATGGTAGACCTTGACCTTGTCTGCTTACAACAACAGCATCAAAGAATGGTACACCTTGACTACTCACAACAACAGCATCAAAGAATGGTAGACCTTGACTACTCACAACAACAGCATCAAAGAATGGTAGACCTTGACCTTGTCTGCTTACAACAACAGCATCAAAGAATGGTAGACCTTGACCTTGTCTGCTTACAACAACAGCATCAAAGAATGGTAGACCTTGACCTTGTCTACTCACAACAGCATCAAAGAATGGTAGACCTTGACCTTGTCTGCTTACAACAACAGCATCAAAGAATGGTAGACCTTGACCTTGTCTGCTTACAACAACAGCATCATAGAATGGTAGACCTTGACCTTGTCTACTCACAACAACAGCATCAAAGAATTGTAGACCTTGACCTTGTCTACTCACAACACCAGCATCAAAGAATTGTAGACCTTGACCTTGTCTACTCACAACAACAGCATCAAAGAATTGTAGACCTTTTCTACTCACAACAGCATCAAAGAATTGTAGACATTTTCTACTCACAACAACAGCATCAAAGAATTGTAGACCTTTTCTACTCACAACAACAGCATCAAAGAATTGTAGACCTTGTCTACTCACAACAACAGCATCAAAGAATTGTAGACCTTTTCTACTCACAACAACAGCATCAAAGAATTGTAGACCTTTTCTACTCACAACAACAGCATCAAAGAATTGTAGACCTTGTCTACTCACAACAACAGCATCAAAGAATTGTAGACCTTTTCTACTCACAACAACAGCATCAAAGAATTGTAGACCTTTTCTACTCACAACAACAGCATCAAAGAATGGTAGACCTTGACCTTGTCTACTTACAACAACAGCATCAAAGAATGGTAGACCTTGACCTTGTCTGCTTACAACAACAGCATCAAAGAATGGTAGACCTTGACCTTGTCTGCTTACAACAACAGCATCAAAGAATGGTAGACCTTGACTACTCACAACAGCATCAAAGAATGGTAGACCTTGACCTTGTCTGCTTACAACAACAGCATCAAAGAATGGTAGACCATGACTACTCACAACAACAGCATCAAAGAATGGTAGACCTTGACCTTGTCTGCTTACAACAACAGCATCAAAGAATGGTAGACCTTGACCTTGTCTACTTACAACAACAGCATCAAAGAATGGTAGACCTTGACCTTGTCTGCTTACAACAACAGCATCAAAGAATGGTAGACCTTGACCTTGTCTGCTTACAACAACAGCATCAAAGAATGGTAGACCTTGACTACTCACAACAGCATCAAAGAATGGTAGACCTTGACCTTGTCTGCTTACAACAACAGCATCAAAGAATGGTAGACCTTGACCTTGTCTACTCACAACAAAGAATGGTAGACCTTGACCTTGTCTGCTTACAACAACAGCATCAAAGAATGGTAGACCTTGACCTTGTCTACTCACAACAACAGCATCAAAGAATTGTAGACCTTGACCTTGTCTGCTTACAACAATAGCATCAAAGAATGGTAGACCTTGACCTTGTCTACTTACAACAACAGCATCAAAGAATTGTAGACCTTGACCTTGTCTGCTTACAACAACAGCATCAAAGAATTATAGACCTTAACCTTGTCTGCTTACAACAACAGCATCAAAGAATGGTAGACCTTGACCTTGTCTACTCACAACAACAGCATCAAAGAATTGTAGACCTTGACCTTGTCTACTCACAACAACAGCATCAAAGAATGGTAGACCTTGACCTTGTCTGCTTACAACAACAGCATCAAAGAATGGTAGACCTTGACTACTCACAACAACAGCATCAAAGAATGGTAGACCTTGACTACTCACAACAACAGCATCAAAGAATGGTAGACCTTGACTACTCACAACAACAGCATCAAAGAATGGTAGACCTTGACCTTGTCTGCTTACAACAACAGCATCAAAGAATGGTAGACCTTGACCTTGTCTGCTTACAACAACAGCATCAAAGAATGGTAGACCTTGACCTTGTCTACTCACAACAACAGCATCAAAGAATTGTAGACCTTGACCTTGTCTACTCACAACAACAGCATCAAAGAATGGTATACCTTGACCTTGTCTGCTTACAACAACAGCATCAAAGAATGGTAGACCTTGACTACTCACAACAACAGCATCAAAGAATGGTAGACCTTGACCTTGTCTGCTTACAACAACAGCATCAAAGATAGGTAGACCTTGACCTTGTCTACTTACAACAACAGCATCAAAGAATGGTAGACCTTGACCTTGTCTGCTTACAACAACAGCATCAAAGAATGGTAGACCTTGACTACTCACAACAACAGCATCAAAGAATGGTAGACCTTGACTACTCACAACAACAGCATCAAAGAATGGTAGACCTTGACCTTGTCTGCTTACAACAACAGCATCAAAGAATGGTAGACCTTGACCTTGTCTGCTTACAACAACAGCATCAAAGAATGGTAGACCTTGACCTTGTCTACTCACAACAACAGCATCAAAGAATTGTAGACCTTGACCTTGTCTACTCACAACAACAGCATCAAAGAATGGTATACCTTGACCTTGTCTGCTTACAACAACAGCATCAAAGAATGGTAGACCTTGACTACTCACAACAACAGCATCAAAGTGTGGTAGACCTTGACCTTGTCTGCTTACAACAACAGCATCAAAGATAGGTAGACCTTGACCTTGTCTACTTACAACAACAGCATCAAAGAATGATAGACCTTGACCTTGTCTGCTTACAACAACAGCATCAAAGAATGGAAGACCTTGACCTTGTCTGCTTACAACAACAGCATCAAAGAATGGTAGACCTTGACTACTCACAACAGCATCAAAGAATGGTAGACCTTGACCTTGTCTGCTTACAACAACAGCATCAAAGAATGGTAGACCTTGACTACTCACAACAACAGCATCAAAGAATGGTAGACCTTGAACTTGTCTGCTTACAACAACAGCATCAAAGAATGGTAGACCTTGACCTTGTCTACTTACAACAACAGCATCAAAGAATGGTAGACCTTGACCTTGTCTGCTTACAACAACAGCATCAAAGAATGGTAGACCTTGACCTTGTCTACTCACAACAACAGCATCAAAGAATTGTAGACCTTGACCTTGTCTACTCACAACAACAGCATCAAAGAATGTAGACCTTTTCTACTCACAACAGCATCAAAGAATTGTAGACCTTTTCTACTCACAACAACAGCATCAAAGAATTGTAGACCTTTTCTACTCACAACAACAGCATCAAAGAATTGTAGACCTTGTCTACTCACAACAACAGCATCAAAGAATTGTAGACCTTTTCTACTCACAACAACAGCATCAAAGAATTGTAGACCTTTTCTACTCACAACAACAGCATCAAAGAATTGTAGACCTTGTCTACTCACAACAACAGCATCAAAGAATTGTAGACCTTTTCTACTCACAACAACAGCATCAAAGAATTGTAGACCTTTTCTACTCACAACAACAGCATCAAAGAATGGTAGACCTTGACCTTGTCTACTTACAACAACAGCATCAAAGAATGGTAGACCTTGACCTTGTCTGCTTACAACAACAGCATCAAAGAATGGTAGACCTTGACCTTGTCTGCTTACAACAACAGCATCAAAGAATGGTAGACCTTGACTACTCACAACAGCATCAAAGAATGGTAGACCTTGACCTTGTCTGCTTACAACAACAGCATCAAAGAATGGTAGACCATGACTACTCACAACAACAGCATCAAAGAATGGTAGACCTTGACCTTGTCTGCTTACAACAACAGCATCAAAGAATGGTAGACCTTGACCTTGTCTACTTACAACAACAGCATCAAAGAATGGTAGACCTTGACCTTGTCTGCTTACAACAACAGCATCAAAGAATGGTAGACCTTGACCTTGTCTGCTTACAACAACAGCATCAAAGAATGGTAGACCTTGACTACTCACAACAGCATCAAAGAATGGTAGACCTTGACCTTGTCTGCTTACAACAACAGCATCAAAGAATGGTAGACCTTGACCTTGTCTACTCACAACAACAGCATCAAAGAATTGTAGACCTTGACCTTGTCTGCTTACAACAATAGCATCAAAGAATGGTAGACCTTGACCTTGTCTACTTACAACAACAGCATCAAAGAATTGTAGACCTTGACCTTGTCTGCTTACAACAACAGCATCAAAGAATTATAGACCTTAACCTTGTCTGCTTACAACAACAGCATCAAAGAATGGTAGACCTTGACCTTGTCTACTCACAACAACAGCATCAAAGAATTGTAGACCTTGACCTTGTCTACTCACAACAACAGCATCAAAGAATGGTAGACCTTGACCTTGTCTGCTTACAACAACAGCATCAAAGAATGGTAGACCTTGACTACTCACAACAACAGCATCAAAGAATGGTAGACCTTGACTACTCACAACAACAGCATCAAAGAATGGTAGACCTTGACTACTCACAACAACAGCATCAAAGAATGGTAGACCTTGACCTTGTCTGCTTACAACAACAGCATCAAAGAATGGTAGACCTTGACCTTGTCTGCTTACAACAACAGCATCAAAGAATGGTAGACCTTGACCTTGTCTACTCACAACAACAGCATCAAAGAATTGTAGACCTTGACCTTGTCTACTCACAACAACAGCATCAAAGAATGGTATACCTTGACCTTGTCTGCTTACAACAACAGCATCAAAGAATGGTAGACCTTGACTACTCACAACAACAGCATCAAAGTGTGGTAGACCTTGACCTTGTCTGCTTACAACAACAGCATCAAAGATAGGTAGACCTTGACCTTGTCTACTTACAACAACAGCATCAAAGAATGGTAGACCTTGACCTTGTCTGCTTACAACAACAGCATCAAAGAATGGTAGACCTTGACTACTCACAACAACAGCATCAAAGAATGGTAGACCTTGACTACTCACAACAACAGCATCAAAGAATGGTAGACCTTGACCTTGTCTGCTTACAACAACAGCATCAAAGAATGGTAGACCTTGACCTTGTCTGCTTACAACAACAGCATCAAAGAATGGTAGACCTTGACCTTGTCTACTCACAACAACAGCATCAAAGAATTGTAGACCTTGACCTTGTCTACTCACAACAACAGCATCAAAGAATGGTAGACCTTGACCTTGTCTGCTTACAACAACAGCATCAAAGAATGGTAGACCTTGACTACTCACAACAACAGCATCAAAGTGTGGTAGACCTTGACCTTGTCTACTCACAACAACAGCATCAAAGAATTGTAGACCTTGACCTTGTCTGCTTACAACAACAGCATCAAAGAATGGTAGACCTTGACCTTGTCTACTTACAACAACAGCATCAAAGAATGGTAGACCTTGACCTTGTCTGCTTACAACAACAGCATCAAAGAATGGTAGACCTTGACCTTGTCTGCTTACAACAACAGCATCAAAGAATGGTAGACCTTGACTACTCACAACAGCATCAAAGAATGGTAGACCTTGACCTTGTCTGCTTACAACAACAGCATCAAAGAATGGTAGACCTTGACCTTGTCTACTCACAACAACAGCATCAAAGAATTGTAGACCTTGACCTTGTCTGCTTACAACAACAGCATCAAAGAATGGTAGACCTTGACCTTGTCTACTTACAACAACAGCATCAAAGAATTGTAGACCTTGACCTTGTCTGCTTACAACAACAGCATCAAAGAATTATAGACCTTAACCTTGTCTGCTTACAACAACAGCATCAAAGAATGGTAGACCTTGACCTTGTCTACTCACAACAACAGCATCAAAGAATTGTAGACCTTGACCTTGTCTACTCACAACAACAGCATCAAAGAATGGTAGACCTTGACCTTGTCTGCTTACAACAACAGCATCAAAGAATGGTAGACCTTGACTACTCACAACAACAGCATCAAAGAATGGTAGACCTTGACTACTCACAACAACAGCATCAAAGAATGGTAGACCTTGACTACTCACAACAACAGCATCAAAGAATGGTAGACCTTGACCTTGTCTGCTTACAACAACAGCATCAAAGAATGGTAGACCTTGACCTTGTCTGCTTACAACAACAGCATCAAAGAATGGTAGACCTTGACCTTGTCTACTCACAACAACAGCATCAAAGAATTGTAGACCTTGACCTTGTCTACTCACAACAACAGCATCAAAGAATGGTATACCTTGACCTTGTCTGCTTACAACAACAGCATCAAAGAATGGTAGACCTTGACTACTCACAACAACAGCATCAAAGTGTGGTAGACCTTGACCTTGTCTGCTTACAACAACAGCATCAAAGATAGGTAGACCTTGACCTTGTCTACTTACAACAACAGCATCAAAGAATGGTAGACCTTGACCTTGTCTGCTTACAACAACAGCATCAAAGAATGGTAGACCTTGACTACTCACAACAACAGCATCAAAGAATGGTAGACCTTGACTACTCACAACAACAGCATCAAAGAATGGTAGACCTTGACCTTGTCTGCTTACAACAACAGCATCAAAGAATGGTAGACCTTGACCTTGTCTGCTTACAACAACAGCATCAAAGAATGGTAGACCTTGACCTTGTCTACTCACAACAACAGCATCAAAGAATTGTAGACCTTGACCTTGTCTACTCACAACAACAGCATCAAAGAATGGTAGACCTTGACCTTGTCTGCTTACAACAACAGCATCAAAGAATGGTAGACCTTGACTACTCACAACAACAGCATCAAAGTGTGGTAGACCTTGACCTTGTCTGCTTACAACAACAGCATCAAAGATAGTAGACCTTGACCTTGTCTACTTACAACAACAGCATCAAAGAATGATAGACCTTGACCTTGTCTGCTTACAACAACAGCATCAAAGAATGGTAGACCTTGACCTTGTCTGCTTACAACAACAGCATCAAAGAATGGTAGACCTTGACTACTCACAACAGCATCAAAGAATGGTAGACCTTGACCTTGTCTGCTTACAACAACAGCATCAAAGAATGGTAGACCTTGACTACTCACAACAACAGCATCAAAGAATGGTAGACCTTGAACTTGTCTGCTTACAACAACAGCATCAAAGAATGGTAGACCTTGACCTTGTCTACTTACAACAACAGCATCAAAGAATGGTAGACCTTGACCTTGTCTGCTTACAACAACAGCATCAAAGAATGGTAGACCTTGACCTTGTCTGCTTACAACAACAGCATCAAAGAATGGTAGACCTTGACTACTCACAACAGCATCAAAGAATGGTAGACCTTGACCTTGTCTGCTTACAACAACAGCATCAAAGAATGGTAGACCTTGACCTTGTCTACTCACAACAACAGCATCAAAGAATGTAGACCTTGACCTTGTCTGCTTACAACAACAGCATCAAAGAATGGTAGACCTTACCTTGTCTACTTACAACAACAGCATCAAAGAATTGTAGACCTTGACCTTGTCTGCTTACAACAACAGCATCAAAGAATGGTAGACCTTGACCTTGTCTGCTTACAACAACAGCATCAAAGAATGGTAGACCTTGACCTTGTCTACTCACAACAACAGCATCAAAGAATTGTAGACCTTGACCTTGTCTACTCACAACAACAGCATCAAAGAATGGTAGACCTTGACCTTGTCTACTCACAACAACAGCATCAAAGAATTGTAGACCTTGACCTTGTCTACTCACAACAACAGCATCAAAGAATTGTAGACCTTGACCTTGTCTACTCACAACAACAGCATCAAAGAATTGTAGACCTTTTCTACTCACAACAGCATCAAAGAATTGTAGACCTTTTCTACTCACAACAACAGCATCAAAGAATTGTAGACCTTTTCTACTCACAACAACAGCATCAAAGAATGGTAGACCTTGACCTTGTCTGCTTACAACAACAGCATCAAAGATGGTAGACCTTGACCTTGTCTACTTACAACAACAGCATCAAAGAATGGTAGACCTTGACCTTGTCTACTTACAACAACAGCATCAAAGAATGGTAGACCTTGACCTTGTCTGCTTACAACAACAGCATCAAAGAATGGTAGACCTTGACCTTGTCTGCTTACAACAACAGCATCAAAGAATGGTAGACCTTGACTACTCACAACAGCATCAAAGAATGGTAGACCTTGACCTTGTCTGCTTACAACAACAGCATCAAAGAATGGTAGACCTTGACCTTGTCTACTCACAACAGCATCAAAGAATGGTAGACCTTGACCTTGTCTGCTTACAACAACAGCATCAAAGAATGGTAGACCTTGACCTTGTCTGCTTACAACAACAGCATCAAAGAATGGTAGACCTTGACCTTGTCTACTCACAACAACAGCATCAAAGAATTGTAGACCTTGACCTTGTCTACTCACAACACAGCATCAAAGAATTGTAGACCTTGACCTTGTCTACTCACAACAACAGCATCAAAGAATTGTAGACCTTTTCTACTCACAACAACAGCATCAAAGAATTGTAGACCTTTTCTACTCACAACAACAGCATCAAAGAATTGTAGACCTTGTCTACTCACAACAACAGCATCAAAGAATTGTAGACCTTTTCTACTCACAACAACAGCATCAAAGAATGGTAGACCTTTTCTACTCACAACAACAGCATCAAAGAATGGTAGACCTTGACCTTGTCTACTTACAACAACAGCATCAAAGAATGGTAGACCTTGACCTTGTCTGCTTACAACAACAGCATCAAAGAATGGTAGACCTTGACCTTGTCTGCTTACAACAACAGCATCAAAGAATGGTAGACCTTGACTACTCACAACAGCATCAAAGAATGGTAGACCTTGACCTTGTCTGCTTACAACAACAGCATCAAAGAATGGTAGACCTTGACTACTCACAACAACAGCATCAAAGAATGGTAGACCTTGACCTTGTCTGCTTACAACAACAGCATCAAAGAATGGTAGACCTTGACCTTGTCTACTTACAACAACAGCATCAAAGAATGGTAGACCTTGACCTTGTCTGCTTACAACAACAGCATCAAAGAATGGTAGACCTTGACCTTGTCTGCTTACAACAACAGCATCAAAGAATGGTAGACCTTGACTACTCACAACAGCATCAAAGAATGGTAGACCTTGACCTTGTCTGCTTACAACAACAGCATCAAAGAATGGTAGACCTTGACTACTCACAACAGCATCAAAGAATGGTAGACCTTGACCTTGTCTGCTTACAACAACAGCATCAAAGAATGGTAGACCTTGACCTTGTCTACTCACAACAACAGCATCAAAGAATTGTAGACCTTGACCTTGTCTGCTTACAACAACAGCATCAAAGAATGGTAGACCTTGACCTTGTCTACTTACAACAACAGCATCAAAGAATTGTAGACCTTGACCTTGTCTGCTTACAACAACAGCATCAAAGAATTATAGACCTTAACCTTGTCTGCTTACAACAACAGCATCAAAGAATGGTAGACCTTGACCTTGTCTACTCACAACAACAGCATCAAAGAATTGTAGACCTTGACCTTGTCTACTCACAACAACAGCATCAAAGAATGGTAGACCTTGACCTTGTCTGCTTACAACAACAGCATCAAAGAATGGTAGACCTTGACTACTCACAACAACAGCATCAAAGAATGGTAGACCTTGACTACTCACAACAACAGCATCAAAGAATGGTAGACCTTGACTACTCACAACAACAGCATCAAAGAATGGTAGACCTTGACCTTGTCTGCTTACAACAACAGCATCAAAGAATGGTAGACCTTGACCTTGTCTGCTTACAACAACAGCATCAAAGAATGGTAGACCTTGACCTTGTCTACTCACAACAACAGCATCAAAGAATTGTAGACCTTGACCTTGTCTACTCACAACAACAGCATCAAAGAATGGTAGACCTTGACCTTGTCTGCTTACAACAACAGCATCAAAGAATGGTAGACCTTGACTACTCACAAAAACAGCATCAAAGTGTGGTAGACCTTGACCTTGTCTGCTTACAACAACAGCATCAAAGATAGGTAGACCTTGACCTTGTCTACTTACAACAACAGCATCAAAGAATGGTAGACCTTGACCTTGTCTGCTTACAACAACAGCATCAAAGAATGGTAGACCTTGACCTTGTCTGCTTACAACAACAGCATCAAAGAATGGTAGACCTTGACTACTCACAACAGCATCAAAGAATGGTAGACCTTGACCTTGTCTGCTTACAACAACAGCATCAAAGAATGGTAGACCTTGACTACTCACAACAACAGCATCAAAGAATGGTAGACCTTGAACTTGTCTGCTTACAACAACAGCATCAAAGAATGGTAGACCTTGACCTTGTCTACTTACAACAACAGCATCAAAGAATGGTAGACCTTGACCTTGTCTGCTTACAACAACAGCATCAAAAAATGGTAGACTTTGACCTTGTCTGCTTACAACAACAGCATCAAAGAATGGTAGACCTTGACTACTCACAACAGCATCAAAGAATGGTAGACCTTGACCTTGTCTGCTTACAACAACAGCATCAAAGAATGGTAGACCTTGACCTTGTCTACTCACAACAACAGCATCAAAGAATTGTAGACATTGACCTTGTCTACTTACAACAATAGTATCAAAGAATGGTAGACCTTGACCTTGTCTACTTACAACAACAGCATCAAAGAATTGTAGACCTTGACCTTGTCTGCTTACAACAACAGCATCAAAGAATGGTAGACCTTGACTTTGTCTGCTTACAACAACAGCATCAAAGAATGGTAGACCTAGACCTTGTCTACTCACAACAACAGCATCAAAGAATGTAGACCTTGACCTTGTCTACTCACAACAACAGCATCAAAGAATTGTAGACCTTTTCTACTCACAACAACAGCATCAAAGAATGGTAGACCTTGACCTTGTCTATGCACAACAACAGCATCAAAGAATGGTAGACCTTGACCACTCACAACAACAGCATAAAGAATGGTAGACCTTGACTACTCACAACAACAGCATCAAAGAATGGTAGACCTTGACCTTATCTGCTTATAACAACAGCATCAAAGAATGGTAGACCTTGACTACTCACAACAACAGCATCAAAGAATGGTAGACCTTGACCTTGTCTACTTACAACAACAGCATCAAAGAATGGTAGACCTTGACCTTGTCTGCTTACAACAACAGCATCAAAGAATGGTGACCTTGACCTTGTCTGCTTACAACAACAGCATCAAAGAATGGTAGACCTTGACCTTGTCTGCTTACAACAACAGCATCAAAGAATGGTAGACCTTGACTACTCACAACAACAGCATCAAAGAATGGTAGACCTTGACTACTCACAACAACAGCATCAAAGAATGGTAGACCTTGACCTTGTCTGCTTACAACAACAGCATCAAAGAATGGTAGACCTTGACCTTGTCTGCTTACAACAACAGCATCAAAGAATGGTAGACCTTGACTACTCACAACAACAGCATCAAAGAATGGTAGACCTTGACTACTCACAACAACAGCATCAAAGAATGGTAGACCTTGACCTTGTCTGCTTACAACAACAGCATCAAAGAATGGTAGACCTTGACCTTGTCTGCTTACAACAACAGCATCAAAGAATGGTAGACCTTGACCTTGTCTACTCACAACAACAGCATCAAAGAATTGTAGACCTTGACCTTGTCTACTCACAACAACAGCATCAAAGAATTGTAGACCTTTTCTACTCACAACAACAGCATCAAAGAATGGTAGACCTTGACCTTGTCTGCTTACAACAACAGCATCAAAGAATGGTAGACCTTGACCACTCACAACAACAGCATTAAAGAATGGTAGACCTTGACTACTCACAACAACAGCATCAAAGAATGGTAGACCTTGACCTTATCTGCTTATAACAACAGCATCAAAGAATGGTAGACTTTGACTACTCACAACAACAGCATCAAAGAATGGTAGACCTTGACCTTGTCTACTTACAACAACAGCATCAAAGAATGGTAGACCTTGACCTTGTCTGCTTACAACAACAGCATCAAAGAATGGTAGACCTTGACCTTGTCTGCTTACAACAACAGCATCAAAGAATGGTAGACCTTGACCTTGTCTGCTTACAACAACAGCATCAAAGAATGGTACACCTTGACTACTCACAACAACAGCATCAAAGAATGGTAGACCTTGACTACTCACAACAACAGCATCAAAGAATGGTAGACCTTGACCTTGTCTGCTTACAACAACAGCATCAAAGAATGGTAGACCTTGACCTTGTCTGCTTACAACAACAGCATCAAAGAATGGTAGACCTTGACCTTGTCTACTCACAACAGCATCAAAGAATGGTAGACCTTGACCTTGTCTGCTTACAACAACAGCATCAAAGAATGGTAGACCTTGACCTTGTCTGCTTACAACAACAGCATCATAGAATGGTAGACCTTGACCTTGTCTACTCACAACAACAGCATCAAAGAATTGTAGACCTTGACCTTGTCTACTCACAACACCAGCATCAAAGAATTGTAGACCTTGACCTTGTCTACTCACAACAACAGCATCAAAGAATTGTAGACCTTTTCTACTCACAACAGCATCAAAGAATTGTAGACATTTTCTACTCACAACAACAGCATCAAAGAATTGTAGACCTTTTCTACTCACAACAACAGCATCAAAGAATTGTAGACCTTGTCTACTCACAACAACAGCATCAAAGAATTGTAGACCTTTTCTACTCACAACAACAGCATCAAAGAATTGTAGACCTTTTCTACTCACAACAACAGCATCAAAGAATTGTAGACCTTGTCTACTCACAACAACAGCATCAAAGAATTGTAGACCTTTTCTACTCACAACAACAGCATCAAAGAATTGTAGACCTTTTCTACTCACAACAACAGCATCAAAGAATGGTAGACCTTGACCTTGTCTACTTACAACAACAGCATCAAAGAATGGTAGACCTTGACCTTGTCTGCTTACAACAACAGCATCAAAGAATGGTAGACCTTGACCTTGTCTGCTTACAACAACAGCATCAAAGAATGGTAGACCTTGACTACTCACAACAGCATCAAAGAATGGTAGACCTTGACCTTGTCTGCTTACAACAACAGCATCAAAGAATGGTAGACCATGACTACTCACAACAACAGCATCAAAGAATGGTAGACCTTGACCTTGTCTGCTTACAACAACAGCATCAAAGAATGGTAGACCTTGACCTTGTCTACTTACAACAACAGCATCAAAGAATGGTAGACCTTGACCTTGTCTGCTTACAACAACAGCATCAAAGAATGGTAGACCTTGACCTTGTCTGCTTACAACAACAGCATCAAAGAATGGTAGACCTTGACTACTCACAACAGCATCAAAGAATGGTAGACCTTGACCTTGTCTGCTTACAACAACAGCATCAAAGAATGGTAGACCTTGACCTTGTCTACTCACAACAACAGCATCAAAGAATTGTAGACCTTGACCTTGTCTGCTTACAACAATAGCATCAAAGAATGGTAGACCTTGACCTTGTCTACTTACAACAACAGCATCAAAGAATTGTAGACCTTGACCTTGTCTGCTTACAACAACAGCATCAAAGAATTATAGACCTTAACCTTGTCTGCTTACAACAACAGCATCAAAGAATGGTAGACCTTGACCTTGTCTACTCACAACAACAGCATCAAAGAATTGTAGACCTTGACCTTGTCTACTCACAACAACAGCATCAAAGAATGGTAGACCTTGACCTTGTCTGCTTACAACAACAGCATCAAAGAATGGTAGACCTTGACTACTCACAACAACAGCATCAAAGAATGGTAGACCTTGACTACTCACAACAACAGCATCAAAGAATGGTAGACCTTGACTACTCACAACAACAGCATCAAAGAATGGTAGACCTTGACCTTGTCTGCTTACAACAACAGCATCAAAGAATGGTAGACCTTGACCTTGTCTGCTTACAACAACAGCATCAAAGAATGGTAGACCTTGACCTTGTCTACTCACAACAACAGCATCAAAGAATTGTAGACCTTGACCTTGTCTACTCACAACAACAGCATCAAAGAATGGTATACCTTGACCTTGTCTGCTTACAACAACAGCATCAAAGAATGGTAGACCTTGACTACTCACAACAACAGCATCAAAGTGTGGTAGACCTTGACCTTGTCTGCTTACAACAACAGCATCAAAGATAGGTAGACCTTGACCTTGTCTACTTACAACAACAGCATCAAAGAATGGTAGACCTTGACCTTGTCTGCTTACAACAACAGCATCAAAGAATGGTAGACCTTGACTACTCACAACAACAGCATCAAAGAATGGTAGACCTTGACTACTCACAACAACAGCATCAAAGAATGGTAGACCTTGACCTTGTCTGCTTACAACAACAGCATCAAAGAATGGTAGACCTTGACCTTGTCTGCTTACAACAACAGCATCAAAGAATGGTAGACCTTGACCTTGTCTACTCACAACAACAGCATCAAAGAATTGTAGACCTTGACCTTGTCTACTCACAACAACAGCATCAAAGAATGGTATACCTTGACCTTGTCTGCTTACAACAACAGCATCAAAGAATGGTAGACCTTGACTACTCACAACAACAGCATCAAAGTGTGGTAGACCTTGACCTTGTCTGCTTACAACAACAGCATCAAAGATAGGTAGACCTTGACCTTGTCTACTTACAACAACAGCATCAAAGAATGATAGACCTTGACCTTGTCTGCTTACAACAACAGCATCAAAGAATGGAAGACCTTGACCTTGTCTGCTTACAACAACAGCATCAAAGAATGGTAGACCTTGACTACTCACAACAGCATCAAAGAATGGTAGACCTTGACCTTGTCTGCTTACAACAACAGCATCAAAGAATGGTAGACCTTGACTACTCACAACAACAGCATCAAAGAATGGTAGACCTTGAACTTGTCTGCTTACAACAACAGCATCAAAGAATGGTAGACCTTGACCTTGTCTACTTACAACAACAGCATCAAAGAATGGTAGACCTTGACCTTGTCTGCTTACAACAACAGCATCAAAGAATGGTAGACCTTGACCTTGTCTACTCACAACAACAGCATCAAAGAATTGTAGACATTGACCTTGTCTGCTTACAACAACAGCATCAAAGAATGGTAGACCTTTACCTTGTCTACTTACAACAACAGCATCAAAGAATTGTAGACCTTGACCTTGTCTGCTTACAACAACAGCATCAAAGAATGGTAGACCTTGACCTTGTCTGCTTACAACAACAGCATCAAAGAATGGTAGACCTTGACCTTGTCTACTCACAACAACAGCATCAAAGAATTGTAGACCTTGACCTTGTCTACTCACAACAACAGCATCAAAGAATGGTAGACCTTGACCTTGTCTATGCACAACAACAGCATCAAAGAATGGTAGACCTTGACCACTCACAACAACAGCATCAAAGAATTGTAGACCTTGTCTACTCACAACAACAGCATCAAAGAATTGTAGACCTTTTCTACTCACAACAACAGCATCAAAGAATTGTAGACCTTTTCTACTCACAACAACAGCATCAAAGAATGGTAGACCTTGACCTTGTCTACTTACAACAACAGCATCAAAGAATGGTAGACCTTGACCTTGTCTGCTTACAACAACAGCATCAAAGAATGGTAGACCTTGACCTTGTCTGCTTACAACAACAGCATCAAAGAATGGTAGACCTTGACTACTCACAACAGCATCAAAGAATGGTAGACCTTGACCTTGTCTGCTTACAACAACAGCATCAAAGAATGGTAGACCATGACTACTCACAACAACAGCATCAAAGAATGGTAGACCTTGACCTTGTCTGCTTACAACAACAGCATCAAAGAATGGTAGACCTTGACCTTGTCTACTTACAACAACAGCATCAAAGAATGGTAGACCTTGACCTTGTCTGCTTACAACAACAGCATCAAAGAATGGTAGACCTTGACCTTGTCTGCTTACAACAACAGCATCAAAGAATGGTAGACCTTGACTACTCACAACAGCATCAAAGAATGGTAGACCTTGACCTTGTCTGCTTACAACAACAGCATCAAAGAATGGTAGACCTTGACCTTGTCTACTCACAACAACAGCATCAAAGAATTGTAGACCTTGACCTTGTCTGCTTACAACAATAGCATCAAAGAATGGTAGACCTTGACCTTGTCTACTTACAACAACAGCATCAAAGAATTGTAGACCTTGACCTTGTCTGCTTACAACAACAGCATCAAAGAATTATAGACCTTAACCTTGTCTGCTTACAACAACAGCATCAAAGAATGGTAGACCTTGACCTTGTCTACTCACAACAACAGCATCAAAGAATTGTAGACCTTGACCTTGTCTACTCACAACAACAGCATCAAAGAATGGTAGACCTTGACCTTGTCTGCTTACAACAACAGCATCAAAGAATGGTAGACCTTGACTACTCACAACAACAGCATCAAAGAATGGTAGACCTTGACTACTCACAACAACAGCATCAAAGAATGGTAGACCTTGACTACTCACAACAACAGCATCAAAGAATGGTAGACCTTGACCTTGTCTGCTTACAACAACAGCATCAAAGAATGGTAGACCTTGACCTTGTCTGCTTACAACAACAGCATCAAAGAATGGTAGACCTTGACCTTGTCTACTCACAACAACAGCATCAAAGAATTGTAGACCTTGACCTTGTCTACTCACAACAACAGCATCAAAGAATGTATACCTTGACCTTGTCTGCTTACAACAACAGCATCAAAGAATGGTAGACCTTGACTACTCACAACAACAGCATCAAAGTGTGGTAGACCTTGACCTTGTCTGCTTACAACAACAGCATCAAAGATAGGTAGACCTTGACCTTGTCTACTTACAACAACAGCATCAAAGAATGGTAGACCTTGACCTTGTCTGCTTACAACAACAGCATCAAAGAATGGTAGACCTTGACTACTCACAACAACAGCATCAAAGAATGGTAGACCTTGACTACTCACAACAACAGCATCAAAGAATGGTAGACCTTGACCTTGTCTGCTTACAACAACAGCATCAAAGAATGGTAGACCTTGACCTTGTCTGCTTACAACAACAGCATCAAAGAATGGTAGACCTTGACCTTGTCTACTCACAACAACAGCATCAAAGAATTGTAGACCTTGACCTTGTCTACTCACAACAACAGCATCAAAGAATGGTAGACCTTGACCTTGTCTGCTTACAACAACAGCATCAAAGAATGGTAGACCTTGACTACTCACAACAACAGCATCAAAGTGTGGTAGACCTTGACCTTGTCTGCTTACAACAACAGCATCAAAGATAGGTAGACCTTGACCTTGTCTACTTACAACAACAGCATCAAAGAATGATAGACCTTGACCTTGTCTGCTTACAACAACAGCATCAAAGAATGGTAGACCTTGACCTTGTCTGCTTACAACAACAGCATCAAAGAATGGTAGACCTTGACTACTCACAACAGCATCAAAGAATGGTAGACCTTGACCTTGTCTGCTTACAACAACAGCATCAAAGAATGGTAGACCTTGACTACTCACAACAACAGCATCAAAGAATGGTAGACCTTGACCTTGTCTGCTTACAACAACAGCATCAAAGAATGGTAGACCTTGACCTTGTCTACTTACAACAACAGCATCAAAGAATGGTAGACCTTGACCTTGTCTGCTTACAACAACAGCATCAAAGAATGGTAGACCTTGACCTTGTCTGCTTACAACAACAGCATCAAAGAATGGTAGACCTTGACTACTCACAACAACAGCATCAAAGAATGGTAGACCTTGACTACTCACAACAACAGCATCAAAGAATGGTAGACCTTGACTACTCACAACAACAGCATCAAAGAATGGTAGACCTTGACCTTGTCTGCTTACAACAACAGCATCAAAGAATGGTAGACCTTGACCTTGTCTGCTTACAACAACAGCATCAAAGAATGGTAGACCTTGACCTTGTCTACTCACAACAACAGCATCAAAGAATTGTAGACCTTGACCTTGTCTACTCACAACAACAGCATCAAAGAATGTATACCTTGACCTTGTCTGCTTACAACAACAGCATCAAAGAATGGTAGACCTTGACTACTCACAACAACAGCATCAAAGAATGGTAGACCTTGACCTTGTCTGCTTACAACAACAGCATCAAAGATATGGTAGACCTTGACCTTGTCTACTTACAACAACAGCATCAAAGAATGGTAGACCTTGACCTTGTCTGCTTACAACAACAGCATCAAAGAATGGTAGACCTTGACTACTCACAACAACAGCATCAAAGAATGGTAGACCTTGACTACTCACAACAACAGCATCAAAGAATGGTAGACCTTGACCTTGTCTGCTTACAACAACAGCATCAAAGAATGGTAGACCTTGACCTTGTCTGCTTACAACAACAGCATCAAAGAATGGTAGACCTTGACCTTGTCTACTCACAACAACAGCATCAAAGAATTGTAGACCTTGACCTTGTCTACTCACAACAACAGCATCAAAGAATGGTATACCTTGACCTTGTCTGCTTACAACAACAGCATCAAAGAATGGTAGACCTTGACTACTCACAACAACAGCATCAAAGTGTGGTAGACCTTGACCTTGTCTGCTTACAACAACAGCATCAAAGATAGGTAGACCTTGACCTTGTCTACTTACAACAACAGCATCAAAGAATGGTAGACCTTGACCTTGTCTGCTTACAACAACAGCATCAAAGAATGGTAGACCTTGACCTTGTCTGCTTACAACAACAGCATCAAAGAATGGTAGACCTTGACTACTCACAACAGCATCAAAGAATGGTAGACCTTGACCTTGTCTGCTTACAACAACAGCATCAAAGAATGGTAGACCTTGACTACTCACAACAACAGCATCAAAGAATGGTAGACCTTGAACTTGTCTGCTTACAACAACAGCATCAAAGAATGGTAGACCTTGACCTTGTCTACTTACAACAACAGCATCAAAGAATGGTAGACCTTGACCTTGTCTGCTTACAACAACAGCATCAAAGAATGGTAGACCTTGACCTTGTCTACTCACAACAACAGCATCAAAGAATTGTAGACATTGACCTTGTCTGCTTACAACAATAGTATCAAAGAATGGTAGACCTTTACCTTGTCTACTTACAACAACAGCATCAAAGAATTGTAGACCTTGACCTTGTCTGCTTACAACAACAGCATCAAAGAATGGTAGACCTTGACCTTGTCTGCTTACAACAACAGCATCAAAGAATGGTAGACCTTGACCTTGTCTACTCACAACAACAGCATCAAAGAATTGTAGACCTTGACCTTGTCTACTCACAACAACAGCATCAAAGAATGGTAGACCTTGACCTTGTCTATGCACAACAACAGCATCAAAGAATGGTAGACCTTGACCACTCACAACAACAGCATTAAAGAATGGTAGACCTTGACTACTCACAACAACAGCATCAAAGAATGGTAGACCTTGACCTTATCTGCTTATAACAACAGCATCAAAGAATGGTAGACCTTGACTACTCACAACAACAGCATCAAAGAATGGTAGACCTTGACCTTGTCTACTTACAACAACAGCATCAAAGAATGGTAGACCTTGACCTTGTCTGCTTACAACAACAGCATCAAAGAATGGTGACCTTGACCTTGTCTGCTTACAACAACAGCATCAAAGAATGGTAGACCTTGACCTTGTCTGCTTACAACAACAGCATCAAAGAATGGTAGACCTTGACTACTCACAACAACAGCATCAAAGAATGGTAGACCTTGACTACTCACAACAACAGCATCAAAGAATGGTAGACCTTGACCTTGTCTGCTTACAACAACAGCATCAAAGAATGGTAGACCTTGACCTTGTCTGCTTACAACAACAGCATCAAAGAATGGTAGACCTTGACTACTCACAACAACAGCATCAAAGAATGGTAGACCTTGACTACTCACAACAACAGCATCAAAGAATGGTAGACCTTGACCTTGTCTGCTTACAACAACAGCATCAAAGAATGGTAGACCTTGACCTTGTCTGCTTACAACAACAGCATCAAAGAATGGTAGACCTTGACCTTGTCTACTCACAACAACAGCATCAAAGAATTGTAGACCTTGACCTTGTCTACTCACAACAACAGCATCAAAGAATTGTAGACCTTTTCTACTCACAACAACAGCATCAAAGAATGGTAGACCTTGACCATGCACAACAACAGCATCAAAGAATGGTAGACCTTGACCACTCACAACAACAGCATTAAAGAATGGTAGACCTTGACTACTCACAACAACAGCATCAAAGAATGGTAGACCTTGACCTATCTGCTTATAACAACAGCATCAAAGAATGGTAGACTTTGACTACTCACAACAACAGCATCAAAGAATGGTAGACCTTGACCTTGTCTATTTACAACAACAGCATCAAAGAATGGTAGACCTTGACCTTGTCTGCTTACAACAACAGCATCAAAGAATGGTAGACCTTGACCTTGTCTGCTTACAACAACAGCATCAAAGAATGGTAGACCTTGACCTTGTCTGCTTACAACAACAGCATCAAAGAATGGTACACCTTGACTACTCACAACAACAGCATCAAAGAATGGTAGACCTTGACTACTCACAACAACAGCATCAAAGAATGGTAGACCTTGACCTTGTCTGCTTACAACAACAGCATCAAAGAATGGTAGACCTTGACCTTGTCTGCTTACAACAACAGCATCAAAGAATGGTAGACCTTGACCTTGTCTACTCACAACAGCATCAAAGAATGGTAGACCTTGACCTTGTCTGCTTACAACAACAGCATCAAAGAATGGTAGACCTTGACCTTGTCTACTCACAACAGCATCAAAGAATGGTAGACCTTGACCTTGTCTGCTTACAACAACAGCATCAAAGAATGGTAGACCTTGACCTTGTCTACTCACAACAACAGCATCAAAGAATTGTAGACCTTGACCTTGTCTACTCACAACAACAGCATCAAAGAATTGTAGACCTTGACCTTGTCTACTCACAACAACAGCATCAAAGAATTGTAGACCTTTTCTACTCACAACAGCATCAAAGAATTGTAGACCTTTTCTACTCACAACAACAGCATCAAAGAATTGTAGACCTTTTCTACTCACAACAACAGCATCAAAGAATTGTAGACCTTTTCTACTCACAACAACAGCATCAAAGAATTGTAGACCTTTTCTACTCACAACAACAGCATCAAAGAATTGTAGACCTTGTCTACTCACAACAACAGCATCAAAGAATTGTAGACCTTTTCTACTCACAACAACAGCATCAAAGAATTGTAGACCTTTTCTACTCACAACAACAGCATCAAAGAATGGTAGACCTTGACCTTGTCTACTTACAACAACAGCATCAAAGAATGGTAGACCTTGACCTTGTCTGCTTACAACAACAGCATCAAAGAATGGTAGACCTTGACCTTGTCTGCTTACAACAACAGCATCAAAAAATGGTAGACCTTGACTACTCACAACAGCATCAAAGAATGGTAGACCTTGACCTTGTCTGCTTACAACAACAGCATCAAAGAATGGTAGACCATGACTACTCACAACAACAGCATCAAAGAATGGTAGACCTTGACCTTGTCTGCTTACAACAACAGCATCAAAGAATGGTAGACCTTGACCTTGTCTACTTACAACAACAGCATCAAAGAATGGTAGACCTTGACCTTGTCTGCTTACAACAACAGCATCAAAGAATGGTAGACCTTGACCTTGTCTGCTTACAACAACAGCATCAAAGAATGGTAGACCTTGACTACTCACAACAGCATCAAAGAATGGTAGACCTTGACCTTGTCTGCTTACAACAACAGCATCAAAGAATGGTAGACCTTGACCTTGTCTACTCACAACAACAGCATCAAAGAATTGTAGACCTTGACCTTGTCTGCTTACAACAATAGCATCAAAAAATGGTAGACCTTGACCTTGTCTACTTACAACAACAGCATCAAAGAATTGTAGACCTTGACCTTGTCTGCTTACAACAACAGCATCAAAGAATTATAGACCTTAACCTTGTCTGCTTACAACAACAGCATCAAAGAATGGTAGACTTTGACCTTGTCTACTCACAACAACAGCATCAAAGAATTGTAGACCTTGACCTTGTCTACTCACAACAACAGCATCAAAGAATGGTAGACCTTGACCTTGTCTGCTTACAACAACAGCATCAAAGAATGGTAGACCTTGACTACTCACAACAACAGCATCAAAGAATGGTAGACCTTGACTACTCACAACAACAGCATCAAAGAATGGTAGACCTTGACTACTCACAACAACAGCATCAAAGAATGGTAGACCTTGACCTTGTCTGCTTACAACAACAGCATCAAAGAATGGTAGACCTTGACCTTGTCTGCTTACAAAAACAGCATCAAAGAATGGTAGACCTTGACCTTGTCTACTCACAACAACAGCATCAAAGAATTGTAGACCTTGACCTTGTCTACTCACAACAACAGCATCAAAGAATGGTATACCTTGACCTTGTCTGCTTACAACAACAGCATCAAAGAATGGTAGACCTTGACTACTCACAACAACAGCATCAAAGTGTGGTAGACCTTGACCTTGTCTGCTTACAACAACAGCATCAAAGATAGGTAGACCTTGACCTTGTCTACTTACAACAACAGCATCAAAGAATGGTAGACCTTGACCTTGTCTGCTTACAACAACAGCATCAAAGAATGGTAGACCTTGACTACTCACAACAACAGCATCAAAGAATGGTAGACCTTGACTACTCACAACAACAGCATCAAAGAATGGTAGACCTTGACCTTGTCTGCTTACAACAACAGCATCAAAGAATGGTAGACCTTGACCTTGTCTGCTTACAACAACAGCATCAAAGAATGGTAGACCTTGACCTTGTCTACTCACAACAACAGCATCAAAGAATGGTATACCTTGACCTTGTCTGCTTACAACAACAGCATCAAAGAATGGTAGACCTTGACTACTCACAACAACAGCATCAAAGTGTGGTAGACCTTGACCTTGTCTGCTTACAACAACAGCATCAAAGATAGGTAGACCTTGACCTTGTCTACTTACAACAACAGCATCAAAGAATGATAGACCTTGACCTTGTCTGCTTACAACAACAGCATCAAAGAATGGAAGACCTTGACCTTGTCTGCTTACAACAACAGCATCAAAGAATGGTAGACCTTGACTACTCACAACAGCATCAAAGAATGGTAGACCTTGACCTTGTCTGCTTACAACAACAGCATCAAAGAATGGTAGACCTTGACTACTCACAACAACAGCATCAAAGAATGGTAGACCTTGAACTTGTCTGCTTACAACAACAGCATCAAAGAATGGTAGACCTTGACCTTGTCTACTTACAACAACAGCATCAAAGAATGGTAGACCTTGACCTTGTCTGCTTACAACAACAGCATCAAAGAATGGTAGACTTTGACCTTGTCTGCTTACAACAACAGCATCAAAGAATGGTAGACCTTGACTACTCACAACAGCATCAAAGAATGGTAGACCTTGACCTTGTCTGCTTACAACAACAGCATCAAAGAATGGTAGACCTTGACCTTGTCTACTCACAACAACAGCATCAAAGAATTGTAGACCTTGACCTTGTCTGCTTACAACAACAGCATCAAAGAATGGTAGACCTTTACCTTGTCTACTTACAACAACAGCATCAAAGAATTGTAGACCTTGACCTTGTCTGTTTACAACAACAGCATCAAAGAATGGTAGACCTTGACCTTGTCTGCTTACAACAACAGCATCAAAGAATGGTAGACCTTGACCTTGTCTACTCACAACAACAGCATCAAAGAATTGTAGACCTTGACCTTGTCTACTCACAACAACAGCATCAAAGAATGGTAGACCTTGACCTTGTCTACTCACAACAACAGCATCAAAGAATTGTAGACCTTGACCTTGTCTACTCACAACAACAGCATCAAAGAATTGTAGACCTTGACCTTGTCTACTCACAACAACAGCATCAAAGAATTGTAGACCTTTTCTACTCACAACAGCATCAAAGAATTGTAGACCTTTTCTACTCACAACAACAGCATCAAAGAATTGTAGACCTTTTCTACTCACAACAACAGCATCAAAGAATTGTAGACCTTGTCTACTCACAACAACAGCATCAAAGAATGGTAGACCTTGACCTTGTCTGCTTACAACAACAGCATCAAAGATGGTAGACCTTGACCTTGTCTACTTACAACAACAGCATCAAAGAATGGTAGACCTTGACCTTGTCTACTTACAACAACAGCATCAAAGAATGGTAGACCTTGACCTTGTCTGCTTACAACAACAGCATCAAAGAATGGTAGACCTTGACCTTGTCTGCTTACAACAACAGCATCAAAGAATGGTAGACCTTGACTACTCACAACAGCATCAAAGAATGGTAGACCTTGACCTTGTCTGCTTACAACAACAGCATCAAAGAATGGTAGACCTTGACCTTGTCTACTCACAACAACAGCATCAAAGAATTGTAGACCTTGACCTTGTCTACTCACAACAACAGCATCAAAGAATGGTAGACCTTGACCTTGTCTACTCACAACAACAGCATCAAAGAATTGTAGACCTTGACCTTGTCTACTCACAACACCAGCATCAAAGAATTGTAGACCTTGACCTTGTCTACTCACAACAACAGCATCAAAGAATTGTAGACCTTTTCTACTCACAACAGCATCAAAGAATTGTAGACCTTTTCTACTCACAACAACAGCATCAAAGAATTGTAGACCTTTTCTACTCACAACAACAGCATCAAAGAATTGTAGACCTTGTCTACTCACAACAACAGCATCAAAGAATGGTAGACCTTGACCTTGTCTGCTTACAACAACAGCATCAAAGATGGTAGACCTTGACCTTGTCTACTTACAACAACAGCATCAAAGAATGGTAGACCTTGACCTTGTCTGCTTACAACAACAGCATCAAAGAATGGTAGACCTTGACAACTCAATCAACAGCATCAAAGAATGGTAGACCTTGACTACTCACAACAACAGCATCAAAGAATGGTAGACCTTGACCTTATCTGCTTACAACAACAGCATCAAAGAATGGTAGACTTTGACTACTCACAACAACAGCATCAAAGAATGGTAGACCTTGACCTTGTCTACTTACAACAACAGCATCAAAGAATGGTAGACCTTGACCTTGTCTGCTTACAACAACAGCATCAAAGAATGGTAGACCTTGACCTTGTCTGCTTACAACAACAGCATCAAAGAATGGTAGACCTTGACCTTGTCTGCTTACAACAACAGCATCAAAGAATGGTACACCTTGACTACTCACAACAACAGCATCAAAGAATGGTAGACCTTGACTACTCACAACAACAGCATCAAAGAATGGTAGACCTTGACCTTGTCTGCTTACAACAACAGCATCAAAGAATGGTAGACCTTGACCTTGTCTGCTTACAACAACAGCATCAAAGAATGGTAGACCTTGACCTTGTCTACTCACAACAGCATCAAAGAATGGTAGACCTTGACCTTGTCTGCTTACAACAACAGCATCAAAGAATGGTAGACCTTGACCTTGTCTGCTTACAACAACAGCATCAAAGAATGGTAGACCTTGACCTTGTCTACTCACAACAACAGCATCAAAGATAGGTAGACCTTGACCTTGTCTACTCACAACAACAGCATCAAAGAATTGTAGACCTTGACCTTGTCTACTCACAACAACAGCATCAAAGAATTGTAGACCTTTTCTACTCACAACAGCATCAAAGAATTGTAGACCTTTTCTACTCACAACAACAGCATCAAAGAATTGTAGACCTTTTCTACTCACAACAACAGCATCAAAGAATTGTAGACCTTGTCTACTCACAACAACAGCATCAAAGAATTGTAGACCTTTTCTACTCACAACAACAGCATCAAAGAATTGTAGACCTTTTCTACTCACAACAACAGCATCAAAGAATTGTAGACCTTGTCTACTCACAACAACAGCATCAAAGAATTGTAGACCTTTTCTACTCACAACAACAGCATCAAAGAATTGTAGACCTTTTCTACTCACAACAACAGCATCAAAGAATGGTAGACCTTGACCTTGTCTACTTACAACAACAGCATCAAAGAATGGTAGACCTTGACCTTGTCTGCTTACAACAACAGCATCAAAGAATGGTAGACCTTGACCTTGTCTGCTTACAACAACAGCATCAAAGAATGGTAGACCTTGACTACTCACAACAGCATCAAAGAATGGTAGACCTTGACCTTGTCTGCTTACAACAACAGCATCAAAGAATGGTAGACCTTGACTACTCACAACAACAGCATCAAAGAATGGTAGACCTTGACCTTGTCTGCTTACAACAACAGCATCAAAGAATGGTAGACCTTGACCTTGTCTACTTACAACAACAGCATCAAAGAATGGTAGACCTTGACCTTGTCTGCTTACAACAACAGCATCAAAGAATGGTAGACCTTGACCTTGTCTGCTTACAACAACAGCATCAAAGAATGGTAGACCTTGACTACTCACAACAGCATCAAAGAATGGTAGACCTTGACCTTGTCTGCTTACAACAACAGCATCAAAGAATGGTACACCTTGACTACTCACAACAACAGCATCAAAGAATGGTAGACCTTGACTACTCACAACAACAGCATCAAAGAATGGTAGACCTTGACCTTGTCTGCTTACAACAACAGCATCAAAGAATGGTAGACCTTGACCTTGTCTGCTTACAACAACAGCATCAAAGAATGGTAGACCTTGACCTTGTCTACTCACAACAGCATCAAAGAATGGTAGACCTTGACCTTGTCTGCTTACAACAACAGCATCAAAGAATGGTAGACCTTGACCTTGTCTGCTTACAACAACAGCATCATAGAATGGTAGACCTTGACCTTGTCTACTCACAACAACAGCATCAAAGAATTGTAGACCTTGACCTTGTCTACTCACAACACCAGCATCAAAGAATTGTAGACCTTGACCTTGTCTACTCACAACAACAGCATCAAAGAATTGTAGACCTTTTCTACTCACAACAGCATCAAAGAATTGTAGACATTTTCTACTCACAACAACAGCATCAAAGAATTGTAGACCTTTTCTACTCACAACAACAGCATCAAAGAATTGTAGACCTTGTCTACTCACAACAACAGCATCAAAGAATTGTAGACCTTTTCTACTCACAACAACAGCATCAAAGAATTGTAGACCTTTTCTACTCACAACAACAGCATCAAAGAATTGTAGACCTTGTCTACTCACAACAACAGCATCAAAGAATTGTAGACCTTTTCTACTCACAACAACAGCATCAAAGAATTGTAGACCTTTTCTACTCACAACAACAGCATCAAAGAATGGTAGACCTTGACCTTGTCTACTTACAACAACAGCATCAAAGAATGGTAGACCTTGACCTTGTCTGCTTACAACAACAGCATCAAAGAATGGTAGACCTTGACCTTGTCTGCTTACAACAACAGCATCAAAGAATGGTAGACCTTGACTACTCACAACAGCATCAAAGAATGGTAGACCTTGACCTTGTCTGCTTACAACAACAGCATCAAAGAATGGTAGACCATGACTACTCACAACAACAGCATCAAAGAATGGTAGACCTTGACCTTGTCTGCTTACAACAACAGCATCAAAGAATGGTAGACCTTGACCTTGTCTACTTACAACAACAGCATCAAAGAATGGTAGACCTTGACCTTGTCTGCTTACAACAACAGCATCAAAGAATGGTAGACCTTGACCTTGTCTGCTTACAACAACAGCATCAAAGAATGGTAGACCTTGACTACTCACAACAGCATCAAAGAATGGTAGACCTTGACCTTGTCTGCTTACAACAACAGCATCAAAGAATGGTAGACCTTGACCTTGTCTACTCACAACAACAGCATCAAAGAATTGTAGACCTTGACCTTGTCTGCTTACAACAATAGCATCAAAGAATGGTAGACCTTGACCTTGTCTACTTACAACAACAGCATCAAAGAATTGTAGACCTTGACCTTGTCTGCTTACAACAACAGCATCAAAGAATGGTAGACCTTGACCTTGTCTGCTTACAACAACAGCATCAAAGAATGGTAGACCTTGACTACTCACAACAACAGCATCAAAGAATGGTAGACCTTGACTACTCACAACAACAGCATCAAAGAATGGTAGACCTTGACCTTGTCTGCTTACAACAACAGCATCAAAGAATGGTAGACCTTGACTACTCACAACAACAGCATCAAAGAATGGTAGACCTTGACTACTCACAACAACAGCATCAAAGAATGGTAGACCTTGACTACTCACAACAACAGCATCAAAGAATGGTAGACCTTGACCTTGTCTGCTTACAACAACAGCATCAAAGAATGGTAGACCTTGACCTTGTCTGCTTACAACAACAGCATCAAAGAATGGTAGACCTTGACCTTGTCTACTCACAACAACAGCATCAAAGAATTGTAGACCTTGACCTTGTCTACTCACAACAACAGCATCAAAGAATGGTATACCTTGACCTTGTCTGCTTACAACAACAGCATCAAAGAATGGTAGACCTTGACTACTCACAACAACAGCATCAAAGTGTGGTAGACCTTGACCTTGTCTACTCACAACAACAGCATCAAAGAATTGTAGACCTTGACCTTGTCTACTCACAACAACAGCATCAAAGAATGGTATACCTTGACCTTGTCTGCTTACAACAACAGCATCAAAGAATGGTAGACCTTGACTACTCACAACAACAGCATCAAAGTGTGGTAGACCTTGACCTTGTCTGCTTACAACAACAGCATCAAAGATAGGTAGACCTTGACCTTGTCTACTTACAACAACAGCATCAAAGAATGGTAGACCTTGACCTTGTCTGCTTACAACAACAGCATCAAAGAATGGTAGACCTTGACTACTCACAACAACAGCATCAAAGAATGGTAGACCTTGACTACTCACAACAACAGCATCAAAGAATGGTAGACCTTGACCTTGTCTGCTTACAACAACAGCATCAAAGAATGGTAGACCTTGACCTTGTCTGCTTACAACAACAGCATCAAAGAATGGTAGACCTTGACCTTGTCTACTCACAACAACAGCATCAAAGAATTGTAGACCTTGACCTTGTCTACTCACAACAACAGCATCAAAGAATGGTATACCTTGACCTTGTCTGCTTACAACAACAGCATCAAAGAATGGTAGACCTTGACTACTCACAACAACAGCATCAAAGAATGGTAGACCTTGACCTTGTCTGCTTACAACAACAGCATCAAAGATAGGTAGACCTTGACCTTGTCTACTTACAACAACAGCATCAAAGAATGATAGACCTTGACCTTGTCTGCTTACAACAACAGCATCAAAGAATGGAAGACCTTGACCTTGTCTGCTTACAACAACAGCATCAAAGAATGGTAGACCTTGACTACTCACAACAGCATCAAAGAATGGTAGACCTTGACCTTGTCTGCTTACAACAACAGCATCAAAGAATGGTAGACCTTGACTACTCACAACAACAGCATCAAAGAATGGTAGACCTTGAACTTGTCTGCTTACAACAACAGCATCAAAGAATGGTAGACCTTGACCTTGTCTACTTACAACAACAGCATCAAAGAATGGTAGACCTTGACCTTGTCTGCTTACAACAACAGCATCAAAGAATGGTAGACTTTGACCTTGTCTGCTTACAACAACAGCATCAAAGAATGGTAGACCTTGACTACTCACAACAGCATCAAAGAATTGTAGACCTTTTCTACTCACAACAACAGCATCAAAGAATTGTAGACCTTGTCTACTCACAACAACAGCATCAAAGAATTGTAGACCTTTTCTACTCACAACAACAGCATCAAAGAATTGTAGACCTTTTCTACTCACAACAACAGCATCAAAGAATTGTAGACCTTGTCTACTTCACAACAACAGCATCAAAGAATTGTAGACCTTTTCTACTCACAACAACAGCATCAAAGAATTGTAGACCTTTTCTACTCACAACAACAGCATCAAAGAATGGTAGACCTTGACCTTGTCTACTTACAACAACAGCATCAAAGAATGGTAGACCTTGACCTTGTCTGCTTACAACAACAGCATCAAAGAATGGTAGACCTTGACCTTGTCTGCTTACAACAACAGCATCAAAGAATGGTAGACCTTGACTACTCACAACAGCATCAAAGAATGGTAGACCTTGACCTTGTCTGCTTACAACAACAGCATCAAAGAATGGTAGACCATGACTACTCACAACAACAGCATCAAAGAATGGTAGACCTTGACCTTGTCTGCTTACAACAACAGCATCAAAGAATGGTAGACCTTGACCTTGTCTACTTACAACAACAGCATCAAAGAATGGTAGACCTTGACCTTGTCTGCTTACAACAACAGCATCAAAGAATGGTAGACCTTGACCTTGTCTGCTTACAACAACAGCATCAAAGAATGGTAGACCTTGACTACTCACAACAGCATCAAAGAATGGTAGACCTTGACCTTGTCTGCTTACAACAACAGCATCAAAGAATGGTACACCTTGACTACTCACAACAACAGCATCAAAGAATGGTAGACCTTGACTACTCACAACAACAGCATCAAAGAATGGTAGACCTTGACCTTGTCTGCTTACAACAACAGCATCAAAGAATGGTAGACCTTGACCTTGTCTGCTTACAACAACAGCATCAAAGAATGGTAGACCTTGACCTTGTCTACTCACAACAGCATCAAAGAATGGTAGACCTTGACCTTGTCTGCTTACAACAACAGCATCAAAGAATGGTAGACCTTGACCTTGTCTGCTTACAACAACAGCATCATAGAATGGTAGACCTTGACCTTGTCTACTCACAACAACAGCATCAAAGAATTGTAGACCTTGACCTTGTCTACTCACAACACCAGCATCAAAGAATTGTAGACCTTGACCTTGTCTACTCACAACAACAGCATCAAAGAATTGTAGACCTTTTCTACTCACAACAGCATCAAAGAATTGTAGACATTTTCTACTCACAACAACAGCATCAAAGAATTGTAGACCTTTTCTACTCACAACAACAGCATCAAAGAATTGTAGACCTTGTCTACTCACAACAACAGCATCAAAGAATTGTAGACCTTTTCTACTCACAACAACAGCATCAAAGAATTGTAGACCTTTTCTACTCACAACAACAGCATCAAAGAATTGTAGACCTTGTCTACTCACAACAACAGCATCAAAGAATTGTAGACCTTTTCTACTCACAACAACAGCATCAAAGAATTGTAGACCTTTTCTACTCACAACAACAGCATCAAAGAATGGTAGACCTTGACCTTGTCTACTTACAACAACAGCATCAAAGAATGGTAGACCTTGACCTTGTCTGCTTACAACAACAGCATCAAAGAATGGTAGACCTTGACCTTGTCTGCTTACAACAACAGCATCAAAGAATGGTAGACCTTGACTACTCACAACAGCATCAAAGAATGGTAGACCTTGACCTTGTCTGCTTACAACAACAGCATCAAAGAATGGTAGACCATGACTACTCACAACAACAGCATCAAAGAATGGTAGACCTTGACCTTGTCTGCTTACAACAACAGCATCAAAGAATGGTAGACCTTGACCTTGTCTACTTACAACAACAGCATCAAAGAATGGTAGACCTTGACCTTGTCTGCTTACAACAACAGCATCAAAGAATGGTAGACCTTGACCTTGTCTGCTTACAACAACAGCATCAAAGAATGGTAGACCTTGACTACTCACAACAGCATCAAAGAATGGTAGACCTTGACCTTGTCTGCTTACAACAACAGCATCAAAGAATGGTAGACCTTGACCTTGTCTACTCACAACAACAGCATCAAAGAATTGTAGACCTTGACCTTGTCTGCTTACAACAATAGCATCAAAGAATGGTAGACCTTGACCTTGTCTACTTACAACAACAGCATCAAAGAATTGTAGACCTTGACCTTGTCTGCTTACAAAAACAGCATCAAAGAATGGTAGACCTTGACCTTGTCTGCTTACAACAACAGCATCAAAGAATGGTAGACCTTGACTACTCACAACAACAGCATCAAAGAATGGTAGACCTTGACTACTCACAACAACAGCATCAAAGAATGGTAGACCTTGACCTTGTCTGCTTACAACAACAGCATCAAAGAATGGTAGACCTTGACTACTCACAACAACAGCATCAAAGAATGGTAGACCTTGACTACTCACAACAACAGCATCAAAGAATGGTAGACCTTGACTACTCACAACAACAGCATCAAAGAATGGTAGACCTTGACCTTGTCTGCTTACAACAACAGCATCAAAGAATGGTAGACCTTGACCTTGTCTGCTTACAACAACAGCATCAAAGAATGGTAGACCTTGACCTTGTCTACTCACAACAACAGCATCAAAGAATTGTAGACCTTGACCTTGTCTACTCACAACAACAGCATCAAAGAATGGTATACCTTGACCTTGTCTGCTTACAACAACAGCATCAAAGAATGGTAGACCTTGACTACTCACAACAACAGCATCAAAGTGTGGTAGACCTTGACCTTGTCTGCTTACAACAACAGCATCAAAGAATGGTAGACCTTGACCTTGTCTGCTTACAACAACAGCATCAAAGAATGGTAGACCTTGACTACTCACAACAACAGCATCAAAGAATGGTAGACCTTGACTACTCACAACAACAGCATCAAAGAATGGTAGACCTTGACCTTGTCTGCTTACAACAACAGCATCAAAGAATGGTAGACCTTGACCTTGTCTGCTTACAACAACAGCATCAAAGAATGGTAGACCTTGACCTTGTCTACTCACAACAACAGCATCAAAGAATTGTAGACCTTGACCTTGTCTACTCACAACAACAGCATCAAAGAATGGTATACCTTGACCTTGTCTGCTTACAACAACAGCATCAAAGAATGGTAGACCTTGACTACTCACAACAACAGCATCAAAGTGTGGTAGACCTTGACCTTGTCTGCTTACAACAACAGCATCAAAGATAGGTAGACCTTGACCTTGTCTACTTACAACAACAGCATCAAAGAATGATAGACCTTGACCTTGTCTGCTTACAACAACAGCATCAAAGAATGGAAGACCTTGACCTTGTCTGCTTACAACAACAGCATCAAAGAATGGTAGACCTTGACTACTCACAACAGCATCAAAGAATGGTAGACCTTGACCTTGTCTGCTTACAACAACAGCATCAAAGAATGGTAGACCTTGACTACTCACAACAACAGCATCAAAGAATGGTAGACCTTGAACTTGTCTGCTTACAACAACAGCATCAAAGAATGGTAGACCTTGACCTTGTCTACTTACAACAACAGCATCAAAGAATGGTAGACCTTGACCTTGTCTGCTTACAACAACAGCATCAAAGAATGGTAGACTTTGACCTTGTCTGCTTACAACAACAGCATCAAAGAATGGTAGACCTTGACTACTCACAACAGCATCAAAGAATGGTAGACCTTGACCTTGTCTGCTTACAACAACAGCATCAAAGAATGGTAGACCTTGACCTTGTCTACTCACAACAACAGCATCAAAGAATTGTAGACATTGACCTTGTCTGCTTACAACAATAGTATCAAAGAATGGTAGACCTTTACCTTGTCTACTTACAACAACAGCATCAAAGAATTGTAGACCTTGACCTTGTCTGCTTACAACAACAGCATCAAAGAATGGTAGACCTTGACCTTGTCTGCTTACAACAACAGCATCAAAGAATGGTAGACCTTGACCTTGTCTACTCACAACAACAGCATCAAAGAATTGTAGACCTTGACCTTGTCTACTCACAACAACAGCATCAAAGAATGGTAGACCTTGACCTTGTCTATGCACAACAACAGCATCAAAGAATGGTAGACCTTGACCACTCACAACAACAGCATTAAAGAATGGTAGACCTTGACTACTCACAACAACAGCATCAAAGAATGGTAGACCTTGACCTTATCTGCTTATAACAACAGCATCAAAGAATGGTAGACCTTGACTACTCACAACAACAGCATCAAAGAATGGTAGACCTTGACCTTGTCTACTTACAACAACAGCATCAAAGAATGGTAGACCTTGACCTTGTCTACTTACAACAACAGCATCAAAGAATGGTAGACCTTGACCTTGTCTGCTTACAACAACAGCATCAAAGAATGGTAGACCTTGACCTTGTCTGCTTACAACAACAGCATCAAAGAATGGTAGACCTTGACTACTCACAACAACAGCATCAAAGAATGGTAGACCTTGACTACTCACAACAACAGCATCAAAGAATGGTAGACCTTGACCTTGTCTGCTTACAACAACAGCATCAAAGAATGGTAGACCTTGACCTTGTCTGCTTACAACAACAGCATCAAAGAATGGTAGACCTTGACTACTCACAACAACAGCATCAAAGAATGGTAGACCTTGACTACTCACAACAACAGCATCAAAGAATGGTAGACCTTGACCTTGTCTGCTTACAACAACAGCATCAAAGAATGGTAGACCTTGACCTTGTCTGCTTACAACAACAGCATCAAAGAATGGTAGACCTTGACCTTGTCTACTCACAACAACAGCATCAAAGAATTGTAGACCTTGACCTTGTCTACTCACAACAACAGCATCAAAGAATTGTAGACCTTTTCTACTCACAACAACAGCATCAAAGAATGGTAGACCTTGACCATGCACAACAACAGCATCAAAGAATGGTAGACCTTGACCACTCACAACAACAGCATTAAAGAATGGTAGACCTTGACTACTCACAACAACAGCATCAAAGAATGGTAGACCTTGACCCTATCTGCTTATAACAACAGCATCAAAGAATGGTAGACTTTGACTACTCACAACAACAGCATCAAAGAATGGTAGACCTTGACCTTGTCTACTTACAACAACAGCATCAAAGAATGGTAGACCTTGACCTTGTCTGCTTACAACAACAGCATCAAAGAATGGTAGACCTTGACCTTGTCTGCTTACAACAACAGCATCAAAGAATGGTAGACCTTGACCTTGTCTGCTTACAACAACAGCATCAAAGAATGGTACACCTTGACTACTCACAACAACAGCATCAAAGAATGGTAGACCTTGACTACTCACAACAACAGCATCAAAGAATGGTAGACCTTGACCTTGTCTGCTTACAACAACAGCATCAAAGAATGGTAGACCTTGACCTTGTCTGCTTACAACAACAGCATCAAAGAATGGTAGACCTTGACCTTGTCTACTCACAACAGCATCAAAGAATGGTAGACCTTGACCTTGTCTGCTTACAACAACAGCATCAAAGAATGGTAGACCTTGACCTTGTCTGCTTACAACAACAGCATCATAGAATGGTAGACCTTGACCTTTTCTACTCACAACAACAGCATCAAAGAATTGTAGACCTTGACCTTGTCTACTCACAACACCAGCATCAAAGAATTGTAGACCTTGACCTTGTCTACTCACAACAACAGCATCAAAGAATTGTAGACCTTTTCTACTCACAACAGCATCAAAGAATTGTAGACCTTTTCTACTCACAACAACAGCATCAAAGAATTGTAGACCTTTTCTACTCACAACAACAGCATCAAAGAATTGTAGACCTTGTCTACTCACAACAACAGCATCAAAGAATTGTAGACCTTGTCTACTCACAACAACAGCATCAAAGAATTGTAGACCTTTTCTACTCACAACAACAGCATCAAAGAATTGTAGACCTTTTCTACTCACAACAACAGCATCAAAGAATTGTAGACCTTTTCTACTCACAACAACAGCATCAAAGAATGGTAGACCTTGACCTTGTCTATGCACAACAACAGCATCAAAGAATGGTAGACCTTGACCTTGTCTATGCACAATAACAGCATCAAAGAATGGTAGACCTTGACCTTGTGTGCTTACAATGACATCATCAAAGAATGGTAGACCTTGACCTTCTCTGCTTACATCAGCAGCACAAAAGAATGGTAGACCTTGACATTGTCTGCTCACACTGACAGCATCAAAGAATGGTAGACCTTGACCTTGTCTACTCACAACAACAGCTACAAGAAAGAATGGGGTTTATTACAGCCATCAATCTTGCTTCAACAACCCACTGAGTGATGGGGTAGAGGGAAAAATTAAAATAACAGAGCCCCATCATGGCACGTGTGTTTAGGAATATGGTGTTAGTGTCCATGTCTTTATTTATAGATCTTTGGCATAAGGGGTACTGTAGTCGGCATAACATCAGCACCATGTTTCTATCTCAGAAAAAAACTGGTACCCATTTAATGCTGGTTGAAACTATCAATCAGGATTGAACCCAACCTCTTGTCCCTAGTAGTTCAGTTGATTAACTACTGAGCTATCATGGCTCGCCACAGGAAGGAATGCAAGTCAAAGGAATAGATGTGATCACAAAGGAGAATGAGCAACTGACCTGTCTCTATGAAATGGAGAACATTGACACTTGTCCAGCAAAAACTTGACCACAGATATGTGACCCTCGGCTGCAGCAACATGTAGAGCTGTCCTCCCATCGTAGTCTGCCTGGTTCATATCCATGTCCATAAAGACACACCTGTTGTGGGCATATAGAAAACCTCTATTGTAACATCCACATCTCTAATCACATCAACTATTTCTGTTCTCATTCTGACAGTTTAAAGAAACACACACAAACATTAGACATAAGTATTAGAGAAAGAATACATTATTTGCTCTTGTATGGTCACAGGACCTATGTGTCATCACTGGTCTTTGAACACAAAAAAATTGCACTAAATATAAGGCACAGTTCACTCATCAGCACAAACACAAAACTTAGACTATTCAAATCAAACATACTGTCTACCCTAACGTATGCGTGTGAAAGCTGGAAAATAACAAGAGATATAGAAACAAAGTTGAATGCATTCGAAAATAAATGTCTAAGGAAAATACTTGGTATAGCATGGAACGAATTCAAAACAAATGAGGAAATTAGAGAAATCGCCAATCAAGCACTAATATCTTCAGTAATCAAGAAAAGACGGTCATATGTTGGACATGTGATGAGAAGAGATAATAACCGAATAACGAAGCAAGCTTCCCCACATGTGGGAAACAACAGGTAAGAGAAAGAAAAAGGCTGACCCAGAGAGACACTGAGAAGAACACTGATCAAAGTGGCAAGAGCAGCATGAATCGGCACCCTCAATGAGATAGAGTTGTTTGCACAAAATAGAGACAAATAGCGAGATTTGATAAAAGAACTTTATAAGGATTGAAAACTGCTGCAATACAAATTTAGATAAGAGAAAGAGTACCTGGGTTTATGCCTATGGGCCAGCTACAACTGGAAAGGTCGACAGATTGGATAGGATAGATTAGATATCTAATAGATTAATAATATCTCTAAGGGTGAGGGTTATAGATAGATAGATAAGATATAAGATAGGAAGCATCCACCAATAGTGATGGAAAATTAGACACAGCAACAAAAGGAATACCTCTAAAGGATCAACAATTAGTCACAGCAACAAAATGAACACCTCTAAAGGATCAACAATTAGTCAAAGCAAGAAAATGAACACTCTAAAGGATCAACAATTAGACACAGCAACAAAAGGAACACATCTAAAGGATCAACAATTAGTCACAGCAACAAAAGGAACACATCTAAAGGATCAACAATTAGTCACAGCAACAAAATGAAAACCTCTAAAGGATCAACAATTAGTCACAGCAACAAAAGGAACACATCTAAAGGAGCAACAATTAGTCACAGCAACAAAATGAAAACCTCTGAAGGATCAACAATTAGTCGCAGCAAAAAAAAAAGAATACCTCTAAAGTATCAACAATTAGTCACAGCAACAAAGGAACACATCTAAAGGAGCAACAATTAGTCACAGCAACAAAAGGAATACCTCTAAAGGATGGACAATTAGACACAGCAACAAAATGAAAACCTCTAAAGGATGGACAATTAGACACAGCAATAAAAGGAACACATCTAAAGGATGGACAATTAGTCACCGCAACAAAAGGAACACATCTAAAGGATGGACAATTAGACACAGCAATAAAAGGAACACATCTAAAGGATGGACAATTAGATACAGCAAGAAAAGGAACACATCTAAAGGATAGACAATTAGATACAGCAATAAAAGGAACACATCTAAAGGATGGACAAATAGACACAGCAATAAAAAGAACACATCTAAAGGATAGACAATTAGATACAGCAATAAAAGGAACACATCTAAAGGATAGACAATTAGATACAGCAATAAAAGGAACACATCTAAAGGATGAACAATTAGACACAGCAATAAAAGGAACACATGTAAAGGATGAACAATTAGACACAGCAATAAAAGGAACACATCTAAAGGATGAATAATTAGACATAGCAATAAAAGGAACACATCTAAAGGATGAAAAATTAGATACAGCAATAAAAGGAACACATCTAAAGGATGAACAATTAGACACAGCAACAAAAGGAACACATCTAAAGGATGGACAATTAGATACAGCAACATAATGAAAACCTCTAAAGGATCAACAATTAGTCACAGCAACAAAATGAAAACCTCTAAAGGATCAACAATTAGTCACAGCAACAAAAGGAATACATCTAAAGGATCAACAATTAGTCACAGCAACAAAAGGAATACCTCTAAAGGATGGACAATTAGACACAGCAACAAAATGAAAACCTCTAAAGGATGGACAATTAGACACAGCAATAAAAGGAACACATCTAAAGGATCAACAATTAGTCACAGCAACAAAAGGAATACCTCTAAAGGATGGACAATTAGACACAGCAACAAAATGAAAACCTCTAAAGGATGGACAATTAGACACAGCAATAAAAGGAACACATCTAAAGGATGGACAATTAGATACAGCAATAAAAGGAACACATCTAAAGGATGGACAATTCGACACAGCAATAAAAGGAACACATCTAAAGGATGGACAATTAGATACAGCAACAAAGGAACACATCTAAAGGATAGACAATTAGACACAGCAATAAAAGGAACACATCTAAAGGATGAACAATTAGATACAGCATAAAAGGAACACATCTAAAGGATGAACAATTAGACACAGCAACAAAAGGAACACATCTAAAGGATGGACAATTAGATACAGCAACATAATGAAAACCTCTAAAGGATCAACAATTAGTCACAGCAACAAAATGAAAACCTCTAAAGGATCAACAATTAGTCACAGCAACAAAAGGAACACATCTAAAGGATCAACAATTAGTCACAGCAACAAAAGGAATACCTCTAAAGGATGGACAATTAGACACAGCAACAAAATGAAAACCTCTAAAGGATGGACAATTAGACACAGCAATAAAAGGAACACATCTAAAGGATGGACAATTAGATACAGCAATAAAAGGAACACATCTAAAGGATGGACAATTAGATACAGCAATAAAAGGAACACATCTAAAGGATGGACAATTAGACACAGCAATAAAAGGAAACACATCTAAAGGATGGACAATTAGACACAGCAATAAAAGGAACACATCTAAAGGATGGACAATTAGATACAGCAACAAAAGGAACACATCTAAAGGATGGACAATTAGATACAGCAACAAAAGGAACACATCTAAAGGATAGACAATTAGATACAGCAATAAAAGGAACACATCTAAAGGATAGACAATTAGATACAGCAATAAAAGGAACACATCTAAAGGATGAACAATTAGACACAGCAATAAAAGGAACACATCTAAAGGATGAACAATTAGACACAGCAATAAAAGGAACACATCTAAAGGATGAACAATTAGATACAGCAATAAAAGGAACACATATAAAGGATGGACAATTAGATACAGCAATAAAAGGAACACATCTAAAGGATAGACAATTAGATACAGCAACAAAAGGAACACATCTAAAGGATAGACAATTAGATACAGCAATAAAAGGAACACATCTAAAGGATAGACAATTAGACACAGCAATAAAAGGAACACATCTAAAGGATAGACAATTAGATACAGCAATAAAAGGAACACATCTAAAGGATAGACAATTAGATACAGCAATAAAAGGAACACATCTAAAGGATAGACAATTAGATACAGCAATCAAAGGAACACATCTAAAGGATAGACAATTAGATACAGCAACAAAAGGAACACATCTAAAGGATGAACAATTAGACACAGCAATAAAAGGAACACATCTAAAGGATGAACAATTAGACACAGCAATAAAAGGAACACATCTAAAGGATGAACAATTAGATACAGCAATAAAAGGAACACATCTAAAGGATGGACAATTAGATACAGCAATAAAGGAAACACATCTAAAGGATAGACAATTAGATACAGCAACAAAAGGAACACATCTAAAGGATAGACAATTAGATACAGCAATAAAAGGAACACATCTAAAGGATAGACAATTAGACACAGCAATAAAAGGAACACATCTAAAGGATAGACAATTAGATACAGCAATAAAAGGAACACATCTAAAGGATAGACAATTAGATACAGCAATAAAAGGAACACATCTAAAGGATAGACAATTAGATACAGCAATAAAAGGAACACATCTAAAGGATAGACAATTAGATACAGCAATAAAAGGAACACATCTAAAGGATGAACAATTAGACACAGCAATAAAAGGAACACATCTAAAGGATGAACAATTAGATACAGCAATAAAAGGAACACATCTAAAGGAAGAACAATTAGACACATCAATAAAAGGAACACATATAAGGATAGACAATTAGATACAGCAATAAAAGGAAACACATCTAAAAGATGGACAATTAGATACAGCAATAAAAGGAACACATCTAAAGGATAGACAATTAGATACAGCATAAAAGGAACACATCTAAAGGATGGAAATTAGATACAGCAATAAAAGGAACACATCTAAAGGATGGACAATTAGATACAGCAATAAAAGGAACACATCTAAAGGATGAACAATTAGATACAGCAACAAAAGGAACACATCTAAAGGATGAACAATTAGATACAGCAATAAAAGGAACACATATAAGGATAGACAATTAGTTACAGCAATAAAAGGAACACATCTAAAGGATGACAATTAGACACAGCAATAAAAGGAACACATCTAAAGGATGAACAATTAGATACAGCAATAAAAGGAACACATCTAAAGGAAGAACAATTAGACACATCAATAAAAGGAACACATATAAGGATAGACAATTAGATACAGCAATAAAAGGAACACATCTAAAAGATGGACAATTAGATACAGCAATAAAAGGAACACATCTAAAGGATAGACAATTAGATACAGCAATAAAAGGAACACATCTAAAGGATGGACAATTAGATACAGCAATAAAAGGAACACATCTAAAGGATGGACAATTAGATACAGCAATAAAAGGAACACATCTAAAGGATGAACAATTAGATACAGCAACAAAAGGAACACATCTAAAGGATGAACAATTAGATACAGCAATAAAAGGAACACATATAAGGATAGACAATTAGATACAGCAATAAAAGGAACACATCTAAAGGATGAACAATTAGATACAGCAATAAAAGGAACACATATAAAGGATGGACAATTAGATACAGCAATAAAAGGAACACATCTAAAGGATGAACAATTAGATACAGCAATAAAAGGAACACATATAAGCATAGACAATTAGATACAGCAATAAAAGGAACACATCTAAAGGATGAACAATTAGATACAGCAATCAAAGGAAACATATAAAGGATGGACAATTAGATACAGCAATAAAAGGAACACATCTAAAGGATAGACAATTAGATACAGCAATAAAAGGAACACATCTAAAGGATAGACAATTAGATACAGCAATAAAAGGAACACATCTAAAGGATAGACAATTAGACACAGCAATAAAAGGAAACATCTAAAGTATAGACAATTAGATACAGCAATAAAAGGAACACATCTAAAGGATAGACAATTAGATACAGCAATAAAAGGAACACATCTAAAGGATGAACAATTAGGCACAGCAATAAAAGGAACACATCTAAAGGATGAACAATTAGATACAGCAATAAAAGGAACACATCTAAAGGAAGAACAATTAGACACATCAATAAAAGGAACACATATAAGGATAGACAATTAGATACAGCAATAAAAGGAACACATCTAAAAGATGGACAATTAGATACAGCAATAAAAGGAACACATCTAAAGGATAGACAATTAGATACAGCAATAAAAGGAACACATCTAAAGGATGGACAATTAGATACAGCAATAAAAGGAACACATCTAAAGGATGGACAATTAGATACAGCAATAAAAGGAACACATCTAAAGGATGAACAATTAGATACAGCAATAAAGGAACACATCTAAAGGATGAACAATTAGATACAGCAATAAAAGGAACACATATAAGGATAGACAATTAGATATAGCAATAAAAGGAACACATCTAAAGGATGAACAATTAGATACAGCAATAAAAGGAACACATATAAAGGATGGACAATTAGATACAGCAATAAAAGGAACACATCTAAAGGATAGACAATTAGTCACAGCAACAAAATGAAAACCTCTAAAGGATCAACAATTAGTCACAGCAACAAAAGGAACACATCTAAAGGATCAACAATTAGTCACAGCAACAAAAGGAATACCTCTAAAGGATGGACAATTAGACACAACAATAAAAGGAACACATCTAAAGGATGGACAATTAGATACAGCAATAAAAGGAACACATCTAAAGGATGGACAATTAGACACAGCAATAAAAGGAACACATCTAAAGGATGGACAATTAGATACAGCAACAAAAGGAACACATCTAAAGGATGGACAATTAGATACAGCAACAAAAGGAACACATCTAAAGGATAGACAATTAGATACAGCAATAAAAGGAACACATCTAAAGGATAGACAATTAGATACAGCAATAAAAGGAACACATCTAAAGGATGAACAATTAGACACAACAATAAAAGGAACACATCTAAAGGATGAACAATTAGTCAAGGTCTACCAATCTTTGCTGTTGTTGTGAGTAGTCAAGGTATACCATTCTTTGATGCTGTTGTTGTGAGTAGTCAAGGTTTACCATTCTTTGATGCTGTTGTTGTGGGTAGTCAAGGTCTACCATTCTTTGATGCTGTTGTTGTGAGTAGTCAAGGTCTACCATTCTTTGATGCTGTTGTTGTGAGTAGTCAAGGTCTACCATTCTTTGATGCTGTTGTTGTGAGTAGTCAAGGTCTACCATTCTTTGATGCTGTTGTTGTGAGTAGTCAAGGTCAAGGTCTACCATTCTTTGATGCTGTTGTTGTGAGTAGACAAGGTCTACCATTCTTTGATGCTGTTGTTGTGAGTAGACAAGGTCAAGGTCTACCATTCTTTGATGCTGTTGTTGTAAGCAGATAAGGTCAAGGTCTACCATTCTTTGATGCTGTTGTTGTAAGTAGACAAGGTCTACCATTCTTTGATGCTGTTGTTGTGAGTAGTCAAGGTCTCCCATTCTTTGATGCTGTTGTTGTGAGTAGTCAAGGTCTACCATTCTTTGATGCTGTTGTTGTAAGCAGATAAGGTCAAGGTCAACCATTCTTTGATGCTGTTGTTGTGAGTAGTCAAAGTCTACCATTCTTTAATGCTGTTGTTGTGAGTAGTCAAGGTCTACCATTCTTTGATGCTGTTGTTGTAAGCAGACAAGGTCAAGGTCAACCATTCTTTGATGCTGTTGTTGTGAGTAGTCAAAGTCTACCATTCTTTGATATTGTTGTGTGAGTGGTCAAGGTCTACCATTCTTGATGCTGTTGTTGTGAGTAGTCAAGGTCTACCATTCTTTGATGCTGTTGTTGTGAGTAGTCAAGGTCTACCATTCTTTGATGCTGTTGTTGTGAGTAGTCAAGGTCTACCATTCTTTGATGCTGTTGTTGTGAGTAGTCAAGGTCTACCATTCTTTGATGCTGTTGTTGTGAGTAGTCAAGGTCTACCATTCTTTGATGCTGTTGTTGTAAGCAGATAAGGTCAAGGTCAACCATTCTTTGATGCTGTTGTTGTGAGTAGTCAAAGTCTACCATTCTTTAATGCTGTTGTTGTGAGTAGTCAAGGTCTACCATTCTTTGATGCTGTTGTTGTAAGCAGACAAGGTCAAGGTCAACCATTCTTTGATGCTGTTGTTGTGAGTAGTCAAAGTCTACCATTCTTTAATGCTGTTGTTGTGAGTAGTCAAGGTCTACCATTCTTTGATGCTGTTGTTGTGAGTAGTCAAGGTCTACCATTCTTTGATGCTGTTGTTGTGAGTAGTCAATGTCAAGGTCTACCATTCTTTGATGCTGTTGTTGTGAGTAGGCAAGGTCTACCATTCTTTGATGCTGTTGTTGTGAGTAGTCAAGGTCTACCATTCTTTGATGCTGTTGTTGTGAGTAGTCAATGTCAAGGTCTACCATTCTTTGATGCTGTTGTTGTAAGTAGACAAGGTCAAGGTCTACCATTCTTTGATGCTGTTGTTGTAAGCAGATAAGGTCAAGGTCTACCATTCTTTGATGCTGTTGTTGTAAGCAGACAAGGTCAAGGTCTACCATTCTTTGATGCTGTTGTTGTAAGTAGACAAGGTCAAGGTCTACCATTCTTTGATGCTGTTGTTGTGAGTAGACAAGGTCAAGGTCTACTATTCTTTTTGTGGCTGCTGATGTGAGCAGACAAGGTCTATGCTCCAAAGGAAGCTGAATGTGTTTGTTGATGGTCTATGCTCTATAGTAAGCTGAATGTGTTTGTTGATGGTCTATGCTCCATAGGGAGCTGAATGTGTTTGTTGATGGTCTATGCTCCATAAGGAGCTGAATGCGTTTGTTGATGGTCTATGCTCCATAGGAAGCTGAATGCGTTTGTTGATGGTCTATGCTCCATAGGAAGCTGAATGTGTTTATTGATGGTCTATGCTCCATAGGGAGCTGAATGTGTTTGTGATGGTCTATGCTCCATAGGGAGCTGAATGTGTTTGTTGATGGTCTATGCTCCATAGGGAGCTGAATGTGTTTGTTGATGGTCTATGCTCCATAGGGAGCTGAATGTGTTTGTTGATGGTCTATGCTCCATAGGGAGCTGAATGTGTTTGTTGATGGTCTATGCTCCATAGGGAGCTGAATGTGTTTGTTGATGGTCTATGCTCCATAGGGAGCTGAATGTGTTATTGATGGTCTATGCTCCATAGGGAGCTGAATGTGTTTGTTGATGGTCTATGCTCCATAGGGAGCTGAATGTGTTAGTTGAAGTTCTATGCTCCATAGGGAGCTGAAATGTGTTTGTTGATGGTCTATGCTCCATAGGGAGCTGAATGTGTTTGTTGATGGTCTATGCTCCATAGGGAGCTGAATGTGTTTGTTGATGGTCTATGCTCCATAGGGAGCTGAATGTGTTTGTTGATGGTCTATGCTCCATAGGGAGCTGATGTGTTTGTTGGTGGTCTATGCTCCATAGGAAGCTGAATGTGTTTGTTGATGATCTATGCTCCATAGAGAGCTGAATGTGTTTGTTGATGGTCTATGCTCCATAGGTATCCTTTAAATGTGTTCCTTTTATTGCTGTGTCTAATTGTCTATCCTTAGATGTGTTCCTTTTATTGCTGTATCTAATTGTCTATCCTTTAGATGTGTTCCTTTTGTTGCTGTATCTAATTGTCTATCCTTTAGATGTGTTCCTTTTATTGCTGTATCTAATTGTCCATCCTTTATATGTGTTCCTTTTATTGCTGTATCTAATTGTTCATCCTTTAGATGTGTTCCTTTCATTGCTGTGTCTAATTGTTCATCCTTTAGATGTGTTCCTTTTATTGCTGTATCTAATTGTCTATCCTATATGTGTTCCTTTTATTGCTGTATCTAATTGCTCATCCTTTAGATGTGTTCCTTTTATTGTTGTATCTAATTGTTCATCCTTTAGATGTGTTCCATTTATTGCCGTGTCTAATTGTTCATCCTTTAGATGTGTTCCTTTTGTTGCTGTATCTAATTGTTCATCCTTTAGATGTGTTCCTTTTATTGCTGTATCTATAAAAGGAACACATCTAAAGGATAAACAATTAGATACAGCAATAAAAGGAACACATCTAAAGGATAGACAATTAGATACAGCAATAAAAGGAACACATCTAAAGGATAGACAATTAGACACAGCAATAAAAGGAACACATCTAAAGGATAGACAATTAGATACAGCAATAAAGGAACACATCTAAAGGATAGACAATTAGATACAGCAATAAAAGGAACACATCTAAAGGATGAACAATTAGGCACAGCAATAAAAGGAACACATCTAAAGGATGAACAATTAGATACAGCAATAAAAGGAACACATCTAAAGGAAGAACAATTAGACACATCAATAAAAGGAACACATATAAGGATAGACAATTAGATACAGCAATAAAAGGAACACATCTAAAAGATGGACAATTAGATACAGCAATAAAAGGAAACACATCTAAAGGATAGACAATTAGATACAGCAATAAAAGGAACACATCTAAAGGATGGACAATTAGATACAGCAATAAAAGGAACACATCTAAAGGATGGACAATTAGATACAGCAATAAAAGGAACACATCTAAAGGATGAACAATTAGATACAGCAACAAAAGGAACACATCTAAAGGATGAACAATTAGATACAGCAATAAAAGGAACACATATAAGGATAGACAATTAGATATAGCAATAAAAGGAACACATCTAAAGGATGAACAATTAGATACAGCAATAAAAGGAACACATATAAAGGATGGACAATTAGATACAGCAATAAAAGGAACACATCTAAAGGATAGACAATTAGTCACAGCAACAAAATGAAAACCTCTAAAGGATCAACATTAGTCACAGCAACAAAGGAACACATCTAAAGGATCAACAATTAGTCACATCAACAAAAGGAATACCTCTAAAGGATGGACAATTAGACACAACAATAAAAGGAACACATCTAAAGGATGGACAATTAGATACAGCAATAAAAGGAACACATCTAAAGATGGACAATTAGACACAGCAATAAAAGGAACACATCTAAAGGATGGACAATTAGATACAGCAACAAAAGGAACACATCTAAAGGATGGACAATTAGATACAGCAACAAAAGGAAACACATCTAAAGGATAGACAATTAGATACAGCAATAAAAGGAACACATCTAAAGGATAGACAATTAGATACAGCAATAAAAAGGAACACATCTAAAGGATGAACAATTAGACACAACAATAAAAGGAACACATCTAAAGGATGAACAATTAGTCAAGGTCTACCAATCTTTGATGCTGTTGTTGTGAGTAGTCAAGGTCTACCATTCTTTGATGCTGTTGTTGTGAGTAGTCAAGGTCTACCATTCTTTGATGCTGTTGTTGTGGGTAGTCAAGGTCTACCATTCTTTGATGCTGTTGTTGTGAGTAGTCAAGGTCTACCATTCTTTGATGCTAATGTTGTGAGTAGTCAAGGTCTACCATTCTTTGATGCTGTTGTTGTGAGTAGTCAAGGTCTACCATTCTTTGATGCTGTTGTTGTGAGTAGTCAAGGTCAAGGTCTACCATTCTTTGATGCTGTTGTTGTGAGTAGACAAGGTCTACCATTCTTTGATGCTGTTGTTGTGAGTAGACAAGGTCAAGGTCTACCATTCTTTGATGCTGTTGTTGTAAGCAGATAAGGTCAAGGTCTACCATTCTTTGATGCTGTTGTTGTAAGTAGACAAGGTCTACCATTCTTTGATGCTGTTGTTGTGAGTAGTCAAGGTCTCCCATTCTTTGATGCTGTTGTTGTGAGTAGTCAAGGTCTACCATTCTTTGATGCTGTTGTTGTAAGCAGATAAGGTCAAGGTCAACCATTCTTTGATGCTGTTGTTGTGAGTAGTCAAAGTCTACCATTCTTTAATGCTGTTGTTGTGAGTAGTCAAGGTCTACCATTCTTTGATGCTGTTGTTGTGAGTAGTCAAGGTCTACCATTCTTTGATATTGTTGTTGTGAGTGGTCAAGGTCTACCATTCTTTGATGCTGTTGTTGTGAGTAGTCAAGGTCTACCATTCTTTGATGCTGTTGTTGTGAGTAGTCAAGGTCTACCATTCTTTAATGCTGTTGTTGTGAGTAGTCAAGGTCTACCATTCTTTAATGCTGTTGTTGTGAGTAGTCAAGGTCTACCATTCTTTAATGCTGTTGTTGTGAGTAGTCAAGGTCTACCATTCTTTGATGCTGTTGTTGTGAGTAGTCAAGGTCTACCATTCTTTGATGCTGTTGTTGTGAGTAGTCAAGGTCTACCATTCTTTGATGCTGTTGTTGTGAGTAGTCAATGTCAAGGTCTACCATTCTTTGATGCTGTTGTTGTGAGTAGGCAAGTCTACCATTCTTTGATGCTGTTGTTGTAAGCAGATAAGGTCAAGGTCTACCATTCTTTGATGCTGTTGTTGTAAGTAGATAAGGTCAAGGTCTACCATTCTTTGATGCTGTTGTTGTGAGTAGTCAATGTCAAGGTCTACCATTCTTTGATGCTGTTGTTGTAAGTAGACAAGGTCTACCATTCTTTGATGCTGTTGTTGTAAGCAGATAAGGTCAAGGTCTACCATTCTTTGATGCTGTTGTTGTAAGCAGACAAGGTCAAGGTCTACCATTCTTTGATGCTGTTGTTGTAAGTAGACAAGGTCAAGGTCTACCATTCTTTGATGCTGTTGTTGTGAGTAGACAAGGTCAAGGTCTACTATTCTTTTTGTGGCTGCTGATGTGAGCAGACAAGGTCTATGCTCCAAAGGAAGCTGAATGTGTTTGTTGATGGTCTATGCTCTATAGTAAGCTGAATGTGTTTGTTGATGGTCTATGCTCCATAGGGAGCTGAATGTGTTTGTTGATGGTCTATGCTCCATAAGGAGCTGAATGCGTTTGTTGATGGTCTATGCTCCATAGGAAGCTGAATGCGTTTGTTGATGGTCTATGCTCCATAGGAAGCTGAATGTGTTTGTTGATGGTCTATGCTCCATAGGGAGCTGAATGTGTTTATTGATGGTCTATGCTCCATAGGGAGCTGAATGTGTTTGTTGATGGTCTATGCTCCATAGGGAGCTGAATGTGTTTGTTGATGGTCTATGCTCCATAGGGAGCTGAATGTGTTTGTTGATGGTCTATGCTCCATAGGGAGCTGAATGTGTTTGTTGATGGTCTATGCTCCATAGGGAGCTGAATGTGTTTGTTGATGGTCTATGCTCCATAGGGAGCTGAATGTGTTTATTGATGGTCTATGCTCCATAGGGAGCTGAATGTGTTTGTTGATGGTCTATGCTCCATAGGGAGCTGAATGTGTTAGTTGAAGTTCTATGCTCCATAGGGAGCTGAAATGTGTTTGTTGATGGTCTATGCTCCATAGGGAGCTGAATGTGTTTGTTGATGGTCTATGCTCCATAGGGAGCTGAATGTGTTTGTTGATGGTCTATGCTCCATAGGGAGCTGAATGTGTTTGTTGATGGTCTATGCTCCATAGGGAGCTGAATGTGTTTGTTGGTGGTCTATGCTCCATAGGAAGCTGAATGTGTTTGTTGATGATCTATGCTCCATAGAGAGCTGAATGTGTTTGTTGATGGTCTATGCTCCATAGGTATCCTTTAAATGTGTTCCTTTTATTGCTGTGTCTAATTGTCTATCCTTAGATGTGTTCCTTTATTGCTGTATCTAATTGTCTATCCTTTAGATGTGTTCCTTTTGTTGCTGTATCTAATTGTCTATCCTTTAGATGTGTTCCTTTTATTGCTGTATCTAATTGTCCATCCTTTATATGTGTTCCTTTTATTGCTGTATCTAATTGTTCATCCTTTAGATGTGTTCCTTTCATTGCTGTGTCTAATTGTTCATCCTTTAGATGTGTTCCTTTTATTGCTGTATCTAATTGTCTATCCTTATATGTGTTCCTTTTATTGCTGTATCTAATTGCTCATCCTTTAGATGTGTTCCTTTTATTGTTGTATCTAATTGTTCATCCTTTAGATGTCTTCCATTTATTGCCGTGTCTAATTGTTCATCCTTTAGATGTGTTCCTTTTGTTGCTGTATCTAATTGTTCATCCTTTAGATGTGTTCCTTTTATTGCTGTATCTATAAAAGGAACACATCTAAAGGATAAACAATTAGATACAGCAATAAAAGGAACACATCTAAAGGATAGACAATTAGATACAGCAATAAAAGGAACACATCTAAAGGATAGACAATTAGACACAGCAATAAAAGGAACACATCTAAAGGATAGACAATTAGATACAGCAATAAAAGGAACACATCTAAAGGATAGACAATTAGATACAGCAATAAAAGGAACACATCTAAAGGATGAACAATTAGGCACAGCAATAAAAGGAACACATCTAAAGGATGAACAATTAGATACAGCAATAAAAGGAACACATCTAAAGGAAGAACAATTAGACACATCAATAAAAGGAACACATATAAGGATAGACAATTAGATACAGCAATAAAAGGAACACATCTAAAAGATGGACAATTAGATACAGCAATAAAAGGAACACATCTAAAGGATAGACAATTAGATACAGCAATAAAAGGAACACATCTAAAGGATGGACAATTAGATACAGCAATAAAAGGAACACATCTAAAGGATGGACAATTAGATACAGCAATAAAAGGAACACATCTAAAGGATGAACAATTAGATACAGCAACAAAAGGAACACATCTAAAGGATGAACAATTAGATACAGCAATAAAAGGAACACATATAAGGATAGACAATTAGATATAGCAATAAAAGGAACACATCTAAAGGATGAACAATTAGATACAGCAATAAAAGGAACACATATAAAGGATGGACAATTAGATACAGCAATAAAAGGAACACATCTAAAGGATAGACAATTAGTCACAGCAACAAAATGAAAACCTCTAAAGGATCAACAATTAGTCACAGCAACAAAAGGAACACATCTAAAGGATCAACAATTAGTCACATCAACAAAAGGAATACCTCTAAAGGATGGACAATTAGACACAACATTAAAAGGAACACATCTAAAGGATGGACAATTAGATACAGCAATAAAAGGAACACATCTAAAGGATGGACAATTAGACACAGCAATAAAAGGAACACATCTAAAGGATGGACAATTAGATACAGCAACAAAAGGAACACATCTAAAGGATGGACAATTAGATACAGCAACAAAAGGAACACATCTAAAGGATAGACAATTAGATACAGCAATAAAAGGAACACATCTAAAGGATAGACAATTAGATACAGCAATAAAAGGAACACATCTAAAGGATGAACAATTAGACACAACAATAAAAGGAACACATCTAAAGGATGAACAATTAGTCAAGGTCTACCAATCTTTGATGCTGTTGTTGTGAGTAGTCAAGGTCTACCATTCTTTGATGCTGTTGTTGTGAGTAGTCAAGGTCTACCATTCTTTGATGCTGTTGTTGTGGGTAGTCAAGGTCTACCATTCTTTGATGCTGTTGTTGTGAGTAGTCAAGGTCTACCATTCTTTGATGCTGTTGTTGTGAGTAGTCAAGGTCTACCATTCTTTGATGCTGTTGTTGTGAGTAGTCAAGGTCTACCATTCTTTGATGCTGTTGTTGTGAGTAGTCAAGGTCAAGGTCTACCATTCTTTGATGCTGTTGTTGTGAGTAGACAAGGTCTACCATTCTTTGATGCTGTTGTTGTGAGTAGACAAGGTCAAGGTCTACCATTCTTTGATGCTGTTGTTGTAAGCAGATAAGGTCAAGGTCTACCATTCTTTGATGCTGTTGTTGTAAGTAGACAAGGTCTACCATTCTTTGATGCTGTTGTTGTGAGTAGTCAAGGTCTCCCATTCTTTGATGCTGTTGTTGTGAGTAGTCAAGGTCTACCATTCTTTGATGCTGTTGTTGTAAGCAGATAAGGTCAAGGTCAACCATTCTTTGATGCTGTTGTTGTGAGTAGTCAAAGTCTACCATTCTTTAATGCTGTTGTTGTGAGTAGTCAAGGTCTACCATTCTTTGATGCTGTTGTTGTGAGTAGTCAAGGTCTACCATTCTTTGATATTGTTGTTGTGAGTGGTCAAGGTCTACCATTCTTTGATGCTGTTGTTGTGAGTAGTCAAGGTCTACCATTCTTTGATGCTGTTGTTGTGAGTAGTCAAGGTCTACCATTCTTTAATGCTGTTGTTGTGAGTAGTCAAGGTCTACCATTCTTTAATGCTGTTGTTGTGAGTAGTCAAGGTCTACCATTCTTTAATGCTGTTGTTGTGAGTAGTCAAGGTCTACCATTCTTTGATGCTGTTGTTGTGAGTAGTCAAGGTCTACCATTCTTTGATGCTGTTGTTGTGAGTAGTCAAGGTCTACCATTCTTTGATGCTGTTGTTGTGAGTAGTCAATGTCAAGGTCTACCATTCTTTGATGCTGTTGTTGTGAGTAGGCAAGGTCTACCATTCTTTGATGCTGTTGTTGTAAGCAGATAAGGTCAAGGTCTACCATTCTTTGATGCTGTTGTTGTAAGTAGATAAGGTCAAGGTCTACCATTCTTTGATGCTGTTGTTGTGAGTAGTCAATGTCAAGGTCTACCATTCTTTGATGCTGTTGTTGTAAGTAGACAAGGTCTACCATTCTTTGATGCTGTTGTTGTAAGCAGATAAGGTCAAGGTCTACCATTCTTTGATGCTGTTGTTGTAAGCAGACAAGGTCAAGGTCTACCATTCTTTGATGCTGTTGTTGTAAGTAGACAAGGTCAAGGTCTACCATTCTTTGATGCTGTTGTTGTGAGTAGACAAGGTCAAGGTCTACTATTCTTTTTGTGGCTGCTGATGTGAGCAGACAAGGTCTATGCTCCAAAGGAAGCTGAATGTGTTTGTTGATGGTCTATGCTCTATAGTAAGCTGAATGTGTTTGTTGATGGTCTATGCTCCATAGGGAGCTGAATGTGTTTGTTGATGGTCTATGCTCCATAAGGAGCTGAATGCGTTTGTTGATGGTCTATGCTCCATAGGAAGCTGAATGCGTTTGTTGATGGTCTATGCTCCATAGGAAGCTGAATGTGTTTGTTGATGGTCTATGCTCCATAGGGAGCTGAATGTGTTTATTGATGGTCTATGCTCCATAGGGAGCTGAATGTGTTTGTTGATGGTCTATGCTCCATAGGGAGCTGAATGTGTTTGTTGATGGTCTATGCTCCATAGGGAGCTGAATGTGTTTGTTGATGGTCTATGCTCCATAGGGAGCTGAATGTGTTTGTTGATGGTCTATGCTCCATAGGGAGCTGAATGTGTTTGTTGATGGTCTATGCTCCATAGGGAGCTGAATGTGTTAGTTGAAGTTCTATGCTCCATAGGGAGCTGAAATGTGTTTGTTGATGGTCTATGCTCCATAGGGAGCTGAATGTGTTTGTTGATGGTCTATGCTCCATAGGGAGCTGAATGTGTTTGTTGATGGTCTATGCTCCATAGGGAGCTGAATGTGTTTGTTGATGGTCTATGCTCCATAGGGAGCTGAATGTGTTTGTTGGTGGTCTATGCTCCATAGGAAGCTGAATGTGTTTGTTGATGATCTATGCTCCATAGAGAGCTGAATGTGTTTGTTGATGGTCTATGCTCCATAGGTATCCTTTAGATGTGTTCCTTTTATTGCTGTGTCTAATTGTCTATCCTTTAGATGTGTTCCTTTTATTGCTGTATCTAATTGTCTATCCTTTAGATGTGTTCCTTTTGTTGCTGTATCTAATTGTCTATCCTTTAGATGTGTTCCTTTTATTGCTGTATCTAATTGTCCATCCTTTATATGTGTTCCTTTTATTGCTGTATCTAATTGTTCATCCTTTAGATGTGTTCCTTTCATTGCTCTGTCTAATTGTTCATCCTTTAGATGTGTTCCTTTTATTGCTGTATCTAATTGTCTATCCTTATATGTGTTCCTTTTATTGCTGTATCTAATTGCTCATCCTTTAGATGTGTTCCTTTTATTGTTGTATCTAATTGTTCATCCTTTAGATGTGTTCCATTTATTGCCGTGTCTAATTGTTCATCCTTTAGATGTGTTCCTTTTGTTGCTGTATCTAATTGTTCATCCTTTAGATGTGTTCCTTTTATTGCCGTATCTATAAAAGGAACACATCTAAAGGATAAACAATTAGATACAGCAATAAAAGGAACACATCTAAAGGATAGACAATTAGATACAGCAATAAAAGGAACACATCTAAAGGATAGACAATTAGACACAGCAATAAAAGGAACACATCTAAAGGATAGACAATTAGATACAGCAATAAAAGGAACACATCTAAAGGATGAACAATTAGATACAGCAATAAAAGGAACACATAAAAGGATAGACAATTAGATACAGCAATAAAAGGAACACATCTAAAGGATGAACAATTAGACACATCAATAAAAGAAACACATATAAGGATGGACAATTAGATACAGCAATAAAAGGAACACATCTAAAAGATGGACAATTAGATACAGCAATAAAAGGAACACATCTAAAGGATGGACAATTAGATACAGCAATAAAAGGAACACATCTAAAGGATGGACAATTAGATACAGCAATAAAAGGAACACATCTAAAGGATGAACAATTAGATACAGCAACAAAAGGAACACATCTAAAGGATGAACAATTAAACACGGCAATAAAAGGAACACATCTAAAGGATGAACAATTAGATACAACAATAAAAGGAACACATCTAAAGGATGAACAATTAGATACAGCGATAAAAGGAACACATATAAGGATAGACAATTAGATACAGCAATAAAAGGAACACATCTAAAGGACGAACAATTAGATACAGCAATAAAAGAAACACATATAAAGGATGGACAATTAGATACAGCAATAAAAGGAACACATCTAAAGGATAGACAATTAGATACAGCAACAAAAGGAACACATCTAAAGGATAGACAATTAGATACAGCAATAAAAGGAACACATCTAAAGGATGGACAATTAGTTACAGCAATAAAAGGAACACATCTAAAGGATAGACAATTAGATACAGCAATAAAAGGAACACATCTAAAGGATGAACAATTAGACACAGCAATAAAAGGAACACATCTAAAGGATAGACAATTAGATACAGCAATAAAAGGAACACATCTAAAGGATGAACAAATAGACACATCAATAAAAGGAACACATATAAGGATAGACAATTAGATACAGCAATAAAAGGAACACATCTAAAGATGGACAATTAGATACAGCAATAAAAGGAACACATCTAAAGGATAGACAATTAGATACAGCAATAAAAGGAACACATCTAAAGGATGGACAATTAGATACAGCAACAAAAGGAACACATCTAAAGGATGGACAATTAGATACAGCAATAAAAGGAACACATCTAAAGGATGAACAATTAGAAACAGCAACAAAAGGAACACATCTAAAGGGTGAACAATTAGACACAGCAATAAAGTAACACATCTAAAGGATGAACAATTAGATACAGCAATAAAAGGAACACATCTAAAGGATGAACAATTAGACACAGCAACAAAAGGAACACATCTAAAGGATGGACAATTAGATACAGCAACAAAAGGAACACATCTAAAGGATGAACAATTAGACACAGCAACAAAAGGAACACATCTAAAGGATAGACAATTAGATACAGCAATAAAAGGAACACATCTAAAGGATGGACAATTAGATACAGCAATAAAAGGAACACATCTAAAGGATGAACAATTAGACACAGCAATAAAAGGAACACATCTAAAGGATGGACAATTAGATACAGCAACAAAAGAAATACCTCTAAATGATGGACAATTAGATACAGCAATAAAAGGAATACCTCTAAATGATGGACAATTAGATACAGCAACAAAGGAATACATCTAATGATGGACAATTAGATACAGCAACAAATGGAAAACATCTAAAGGATGGACAATTAGACGCAGCAATAAAAGGAACACATCTAAAGGATGAACAATTAGACACAGCAACAAAAGGAACACATCTAAAGGAGCAACAATTAGTCACAGCAACAAAATGAAAACCTCTAAAGGATCAACAATTAGTCACAGCAACAAAAGGATTATAAACTAAAGGAGCAACAATTAGTCACAGCAATAAAAGGAACACATCTAATGGATCAACAATTAGTCACAGCAACAATATGAAAACCTCTAAAGGATCAACAATTAGTCACAGCAACAAAATGAAAACCTCTAAAGGATCAATAATTAGTCACAGCAACAAAATGAAAACCTCTAAAGTATCATCAATTAGTCACAGCAACAAAAGGAACACATCTAAAGGATCAACAATTAGTCACAGCAACAAAAGGAATACCTCTAAAGGATGGACAATTAGACACAGCAACAAAATGAAAACCTCTAAAGGATGGACAATTAGACACAGCAATAAAAGGAACACATCTAAAGGATGGACAATTAGTCACAGCAACAAAAGGAACACATCTAAAGGATGGACAATTAGACACAGCAATAAAAGGAACACATCTAAAGGATAGACAATTAGATACAGCAATAAAAGGAACACATCTAAAGGATGAACAATTAGATACAGCAATAAAAGGAACACATATAAAGGATGGACAATTAGATACAGCAATAAAAGGAACACATCTAAAGGATGGACAATTAGACACAGCAATAAAAGGAACACATCTAAAGGATAGACAATTAGATACAGCAATAAAAGGAACACATCTAAAGGATAGACAATTAGATACAGCAATAAAAGGAACACATCTAAAGGATAGACAATTAGATACAGCAATAAAAGGAACGTTCAACATCATTTGGAAAACAGAGAAGACGCCTCATAAATGGAAAAAAGGAATCATTGTTAAGATCCCAAAAAAGGGCAATCTTAGAGATTGTAACAATTGGAGAGGCGTGACACTTTTGTCAGTTGCCTCAAAATTATTCTGTAAAATCATCCTAAATAGAATAAAGGATTCAATAGATACAGTAATGCGTGAAGAACAGGCTGGGTTTAGAAAAGGGAGAAGCTGTCTTGACCACATTTTCACTCTACGACTTATATTGGAGGAACACATTGAAAAGCAAAAACCTTTTGTACTTAACTTCATCGACTTCAAAAAAGCATTTGATAGTATTCATAGAGATTCTTTGTGGAAAATTCTGAAGCAATATGGCTTACCATCAAAAATCATAAATATTATCAAAGACATGTATGATGGTTACACATGTGCAGTTCGAACAGAGGAAGGACTGAGCGAATGTTTCCCAATAGAAACTGGGGTTAAACAAGGATGTATTTTATCGCCCTTGTTATTTGGAATTGTTATGGACTTCATAATGAAGAAATGCTGCACTGGTAATAAAGGCATCGAATGGATACAAGGAGACCATTTGGAGGACCTGGACTTTGCTGATGACATAGTTCTCATCAGCAATCAGATAAAAACGATGCAGGAAAACACAAATGAACTATCATCAATAGCCAGCAAAATTGGGCTTGAGGTCAATCATGAAAAGACTAAAGTCATGAAAAGTTTAATTCTAACAAGTGACAAAATATACATGGAAAACAAACCAGTAGAAGAGATCGATCACTTCATCTATCTTGGAAGTCACATTGATCGAGAAGGGGATACGAGCAAAGAAATTAGAATCAGACTGGCTAAAGCAGCAATGTCTTTCAGAAGCCTTGAAAAGTTGTGGAAATCAAAACTCATTAGCACAAACACAAAACTTAGGCTATTCAAATCAAATGTACTATCAACCCTTACGTATGCGTGTGAAAGCTGGAAAACAACAAGAGATATAGAAACAAAGTTGAACGCATTCGAAAATAAATGTCTAAGGAAAATACTTGGTATAGAATGGAACGAATTCAAAACAAACGAGGAAATTAGAGAAATCGCCAATCAACCACTAATATCTTCAGTAATAAAGAAAAGACGATGGTCATACGTTGGACATGTGATGAGAAGAGATAATAATCGAATAGCAAAGCAAGCCCTCATATGGGAAACAACAGGTAAAAGAAAAAGAGGAAGACCCAGGGAGACACTGAGAAGAACATTGATGAGAGAGGCAAGAGCAGCAGGAATCGGCTCCCTCAATGAGATAGAACTGCTTGCACAGAACAGAGACAGATGGCGAGATTTGATAAAATATCTTTAAAAGAAAACTGCTAGAACAAAAATTCATATAGGAGAAGGTGTATCTTGGTCTACGCCCTATGGGCCGGTTACGGCTCAAAAGGTCAATAGATAGATAGAATAAAAGGAACACATCTAAAGGATGAACAATTAGACACAGCAATAAAAGGAACACATCTAAAGGATGAACAATTAGACACAACAATAAAAGGAACACATCTAAAGGATGAACAATTAGATACATCAATAAAAGGAACACATATAAGGATAGACAATTAGATACAGCAACAAAAGGAATACCTCTAAAGGATGAACAATTAGACACAGCAACAAAAGGGACACATCTAAAGGATGAACAATTAGACACAGCAACAAAAGGGACACATCTACAGGATGAACAATTAGATACAGCAACAAAAGGAATACATCTAAAGGATGAACAATTAGACACAGCAACAAAAGGAACACATCTAAAGGATGAATAATTAGACACAGCAACAAAAGGGACACATCTACAGGATGAACAATTAGATACAGCAACAAAAGGAATACATCTAAAGGATGAACAATTAGACACAGCAACAAAAGGAACACATCTAAAGGATGAACAATTAGACACAGTAACAAAAGGAATATATCTAAAGGATGGACAATTAGATACAGCAACAAAAGGAACACATCTAAAGGATGGACAATTAGATACAGCAACAAAAGGGATGCATCTAAAGGATGGACAATTGGACACAGCAACAAAAGGGACACATCTAAAGGATGGACAATTAGATACAGCAACAAAAGGAACACATCTAAAGGATGAACAATTAGATACAGCAACAAAAGGAACACATCTAAAGGATGGACAATTAGACACAGCAACAAAAGGAATACATCTAAAGGATGAACAATTAGACACAGCAACAAAAGGAACACATCCAAAGTATGGATTCATGAAATATCATGCCAGGGCTGAAAGCATTTGTTATGTACAGAGCACTGTACCCCCTCCCCAAGCGAGCAAAGTAGTCGCTGATGTCACACAAATATTGATGTATGCGGAGGCAGAACTTTGTCATGAATGCTTCATTTCCTTCACTGCTGTAAAACTGAAGAGAAGATGAGAAAGACAGGACAGCCTGTTCCCTCCTGGCACTCTCTCCCACTTACCATAAACCAACTGGCCAGGAAAGTGAACAATGATTACCTTCTGATGGCAGTAATGTCTCCATTGTAGGCTGCAAATAAGAGGTTCACAACCAGGCTGGCTTGTGTATCCACCATCTGGACACGAGGGTCTGTCTTCTTGACAGTGTGTCTGAGGTTGTCAAAATTGTGAAAGTTGAAGGTCTCCACTAGATCCTGGATGGTAGGAGATGAAGAAAAGATGTAAGATACACCAACCAGTTGTGTGAAAGATGGTTGTGGGTGTATGAATAGAGGAACACAGGTATTTTAATAGCACTATGAAAAATGAGTAAACAGAAATAATAGACAAAGTGAATGAAGTTCAGACTCTGTAAACAATGTGCCTTGCCTCAATGTTTCAGACAACCAGACAAGTATTTGATTAGAGTCAGCAGGGAAAGTGGAGAACAAGGGTGAAATGTTCTAAAGGAGACAATAGAGTCTGAAGTCTCAAAGTTGAAGATGAAATTAGTGAGGGAGACAGTTGAAGGTGAAATTAGTGAGGGAGACAGTTGAAGGTGAAATTAGTGAGGGAGACAGTTGAAGGTGAAATTAGTGAGGGAGACAGTTGAAGGTGAAATTAGTGAGGGTGACAGTTGAAGATGAAATTAGTGAGGGAGACAGTTGAAGATGAAATTAGTGAGGGAGACAGTTGAAGATGAAATTAGTGAAGGAGACAGTCGAAGATGAAATTAGTGAGGGAGACAGTTGAAGATGAAATTAGTGAGGGAGACAGTTGAAGATGAAATTAGTGAGGGAGACAGTTGAAGATGAAATTAGTGAGGGAGAGAGTTGAAGATGAAATTAGTGAGGGAGAGAGTTTAAGGCCATCAGACACTGAAGGAGTACAAGATGATGACAAGTCTGTTTAAATAAATAAAAGAAGAAATAAATTGTAAAGATAAGTTTGTCAACTCATGCACCAGAACAAATTGTAAAGATAAGTTTGTTAACCCATTTACCAGAACAAATTGTAACGATAAGTTTATTAACTCACGTACCAGAGTAAATGATAAAGTATAAAGATAAGTTTGTTAACCCATTTACCAGAACAAATTGTAACGATAAGTTTGTTAACTCATGTACCAGAGTAAATTATACAGGTAAGTTTGTTAACCCATGTACCAGAGTAAATTATACAGGTAAGTTTGTTAACCCATGTACCAGTACAATAATAACAGAGGAAACTAACCTGGCAGAACTGAATGCCCCGACAACTGTTGCCATAGTGGTCCAAGGGAGGCGACCACATGAAGATTCCCATCACATTGGGAACTACAAGCATGATGGCCCCTGACACGCCAGATTTACCTGGTAAACCAACCTGTTGAAAATATTGGAGTTATCTTAAATGAACCATGTTTAAAGATGGTAAATTGTGTAAATCTATTTTTCTTCCTCTCAATGGGCACCAACCTTCCATATATTTTTAGATGAACCTGTACATCATCATCATCATGTGCCATACCGGTTTGCGTAGGTGATCATGTCCCTCCACAATCTTCTATCTACAGTGCATCGTATCAGTTATGTTGTTGACTGTTTTCCAAGCCATGACACCAAGCTATCCAGTATTTTCTCTCTTTGTCGTCCGCGCTCTCTTTTTCCTTTTATTTTGCCAGTTGTAACCAAGTATTCCAACTGTCCTCTTCTCATGATGTGCCCAAAAAATGTTGATTGCTTCTTTCTGATGTTTTTTAAGAGCTCCCTTTTTCTGTTGGCCTCTTTGGGAACTTTCTCATTGGTCTTTTTAGTTGTCCAGGGAACCGCAATACCAATTCTTCTAAATTAACAGACTCCACTACTGCAATACCAGATCTTCTAAATTAACAGACTCCACTACTACAATACCAGGTCTTCTAAATTAACAGACTCCACTACTACAATACCAGGTCTTCTAAATTAACAGACTCCACTACAACAGTAGCAGGTCTTCTATATTAATGGACTCCACTACTACAATACCAATTCTTCTATATTAACAGACTCCACTACTACAATACCAGGTCTTCTAAATGAACAGACTCCACTACTACAATACCAGGTCTTCTAAATGAACAGACTCCACTACTACAATACCAGGTCTTCTAAATTAACAGACTCCACTACAACAGTAGCAGGTCTTCTATATTAATGGACTCCACTACTACAATACCAATTCTTCTATATTAACAGACTCCACTACTACAATACCAGGTCTTCTAAATGAACAGACTCCACTACTACAATACCAGGTCTTCTAAATGAACAGACTCCACTACTACAATACCAGGTCTTCTAAATGAACAGACTCCACTACTACAATACCAGGTCTTCTAAATGAACAGACTCCACTACTACAATACCAGGTCTTCTAAATGAACAGACTCCACTACTACAATACCAGGTCTTCTAAATGAACAGACTCCACTACTACAATACCAGGTCTTCTAAATGAACAGACTCCACTACTACAATACCAGGTCTTCTATATTAACAGACTCCACTACTACAATACCAGGTCTTCTATATTAATGGACTCCACTACTACAATACCAGGTCTTCTATATTAATGGACTCCACTACTACAATACCAGGTCTTCTATATTAACAGACTCCACTACTACAATACCAGGTCTTCTATATTAACGGACTCCACTACTACAATACCAGGTCTTCTATATTAATGGACTCCACTACTACAATACCAGGTCTTCTATATTAATGGACTCCACTACTACAATACCAGTTCTTCTATATTAATGGACTCCACTACTACAATACCAGTTCTTCTATATTAATGGACTCCACTACTACAATACCAGTTCTTCTATATTAATGGACTCCACTACTACAATACCAGTTCTTCTATATTAATGGACTCCACTACTACAATACCAGGTCTTCTATATTAATGGACTCCACTACTGCAATACCAGGTCTTCTATATTAATGGACTCCACTACTGCAATACCAGGTCTTCTATATTAATGGACTCCACTACTACAATACCAGGTCTTCTATATTAATGGACTCCACTACTACAATACCAGTTCTTCTATATTAACAGACTCCACTACTGCAATACCAGTTCTTCTATATTAACAGACTCCACTACAACAATACCAGGTATTCTAAATTAACAGACTCCACTACTACAATACCACGTCTTCTAAATTAACAGACTCCACTACTACAATACCACGTCTTCTAAATTAACAGACTCCACTACTACAATACCATGTCTTCTAAATTAACAGACTCCACTACTGCAATACCAGGTGTTCTAAATGAACAGACTACAATACTAGGTCTTCTAAATTAACAGACTCCACTACTACAATACCATGTCTTTTAAATTAACAGACTCCACTACTGCAATACCACGTCTCCTAAATTAACAGACTCCACTACTGCAAGAAAAGGTCTTCTAAATTAACAGACCCCACTACTACAATAACAGGTCTTCTAAATTAACAGACCCCACTACTACAATAACAGGTCTTCTAAATTAACAGACCCCACTACTGCAAGAAAAGGTCTTCTAAATTAACAGACCCCACTACTGCAATACCAGGTCTTCTAAATTAACAGATCCCACTACTGCAATAACAGGTCTTCTAAATTAACAGACCCCACTACTACAATAACAGGTCTTCTAAATTAACAGACCCCACTACTACAATAACAGGTCTTCTAAATTAACAGACCCCACTACTACAATAACAGGTCTTCTAAATTAACAGACCCCACTACTGCAAGAAAAGGTCTTCTAAATTAACAGACTCCACTACTGCAATACCAGGTCTATTATTTAACAGACTCCACTACTGCAATACCAGGTCTATTATTTAACATACTCCACTACTGCAATACCAGGTCTTCTAAATTAACAGACTCCACTACAACAATACCAGGTATTCTAAATTAACAGACTCCACTACTACAATACCAGGTCTTCTAAATTAACAGACTCCTACTACAATACCAGGTATTCTAAATTAACAGGCTCCTACTACAATACCAGGTCTTCTAAATTAACAGACTCCACTACTACAATACCAGGTCTTCCAAATTAACAGGCTCCTACTACAATACCAGGTCTTCTAAATTAACAGGCTCCTACTACAATACCAGGTCTTCTAAATTAACAGGCTCCTACAACAATGCCAGGTCTTCTAAATTAACAGGCTCCTACAACAATGCTAGGTCTTCTAAATTAACAGGCTCCTACAACAATGCCAGGTCTTCTAAATTAACAGGCTCCTACAACAATGCCAGGTCTTCTAAATTAACAGGCTCCTACAACAATGCCAGGTCTTCTAAATTAACAGGCTCCTACTGCAATACCAGGTCTTCTAAATTAACAGACTTCACTACTGCAATACTAGGTCTTCTAAATTAACAGACTTCACTACTACAATAACAGGTCTTCTAAATTAACAGACCCCACTACTGCAAGAAAAGGTCTTCTAAATTAACAGACTCCACTACTGCAAGAAAAGGTCTTCTAAATTAACAGACCCCACTACTACAATAACAGGTCTTCTAAATTAACAGACCCCACTACTGCAAGAAAAGGTCTTCTAAATTAACAGACCCCACTACTGCAAGAAAAGGTCTTCTAAATTAACAGACTTCACTACTGCAATACCAGGTCTATTATTTAACAGACTCCACTACTGCAATACCAGGTCTATTATTTAACAGACTCCACTACTGCAATACCAGGTCTTCTAAATTAACAGACTCCACTACAACAATACCAGGTATTCTAAATTAACAGACTCCACTACTACAATACCAGGTCTTCTAAATTAACAGACTCCACTACTGCAATACCAGGTCTTCTAAATTAACAGACTCCACTACAACAGTAGCAGGTCTTCTAAATTAACAGGCTCCTACAACAATGCCAGGTCTTCTAAATTAACAGGCTCCTACTACAATACCAGGTCTTCTAAATTAACAGGCTCCTACTACAATACCAGGTCTTCTAAATTAACAGACTCCACTACTGCAATACCAGGTCTTCTAAATTAACAGACTCCACTACAACAGTAGCAGGTCTTCTAAATTAACAGGCTCCTACAACAATGCCAGGTCTTCTAAATTAACAGGCTCCTACTACAATACCAGGTCTTCTAAATTAACAGGCTCCTACTACAATACCAGGTCTTCTAAATTAACAGACTCCACTGCTGCAATACCAGGTCTTCTAAATTAACAGGCTCCTAACTACAATACCAGGTCTTCTAAATTAACAGGCTCCTAACTACAATACCAGGTCTTCTAAATTAACAGGCTCCTACTACAATACCAGGTCTTCTAAATTAACAGGCTCCTAACTACAATACCAGGTCTTCTAAATTAACAGGCTCCTACTACAATACCAGGTCTTCTAAATTAACAGGCTCCTACTACAATACCAGGTCTTCTAAATTAACAGGCTCCTACTACAATACCAGGTCTTCTAAATTAACAGGCTCCTACTACAATACCAGGTATTCTAAATGAACAGACTCCACTGCTGCAATACCAGGTCTTCTAAATTAACAGGCTCCTACTACAATACCAGGTATTCTAAATTAACAGGCTCCTACTACAATACCAGGTCTTCTAAATTAACAGGCTCCACTACTACAATACCAGGTCTTCTAAATTAACAGGCTCCACTACTGCAATACCAGGTCTTCTAAATTAACAGGCTCCACTACTGCAATACCAGGTCTTCTAAATTAACAGGCTCCTACTACAATACCAGGTCTTCTAAATTAACAGGCTCCTACTACAATACCAGGTCTTCTAAATTAACAGGCTCCTACTACAATACCAGGTCTTCTAAATTAACAGGCTCCACTACTGCAATACCAGGTCTTCTAAATTAACAGGCTCCACTACTGCAATACCAGGTCTTCTAAATTAACAGGCTCCTACTACAATACCAGGTCTTCTAAATTAACAGGCTCCTACTACAATACCAGGTATTCTAAATGAACAGACTCCACTGCTACAATACCAGGTCTTCTAAATTAACAGGCTCCTACTACAATACCAGGTCTTCTAAATTAACAGGCTCCTACTACAATACCAGGTCTTCTAAATGAACAGACTCCACTGCTACAATACCAGGTCTTCTAAATTAACAGGCTCCTACTACAATACCAGGTCTTCTAAATTAACAGGCTCCTACTACAATACCAGGTCTTCTAAATGAACAGACTCCACTGCTACAATACCAGGTCTTCTAAATTAACAGGCTCCTACTACAATACCAGGTCTTCTAAATTAACAGGCTCCTACTACAATACCAGGTCTTCTAAATTAACAGGCTCCTACTACAATACCAGGTCTTCTAAATTAACAGGCTCCTACTACAATACCAGGTATTCTAAATGAACAGACTCCACTGCTGCAATACCAGGTCTTCTAAACTGACCTTGCCTAGGTGACCATGAGGCATCTACCCAAAACATAAATAGAAAGTTAATCAACTCCTCTTTCTCTCACGGCACAGGCATAATATCGATCACATTACCCCAAAAATCAAGTGCCGATGGTCTGTAAATTTATGGTCACTAACACCATTTTCCCTATACGCCACTTGGCGTGACGGGGCGGTTTACTTTTTTTACTTTTGGTACAGTGTTGAAGGTTGTAATAAAGGAGAAGAGCTTTATGTGCAGCTTGGTACAGTCTTGAAGGCTGTGCTATAGCACAGCTTTATGTGAGACTTAGTACAGTGTTGAAGGCTGTGCTATAGGAGGACAGCTTTATGCGCGGCTTGGTAAGGTATTGAAGGCTGTGCTATAGGAGGACAGCTTTATGTGAGACTTGGTACAGTGTTGAAAGCTGTGCTATAGGACAACGTTATGCGAGACTTGGTACAGTGTTCAAGGCTGTGCTATAGGACAACTTTATGTGAGATTTGGTACAGTGTTGAAGACACTGTGCTAAAGGGTAGATGTGAAGACAAGTGAGTGAGAGAAAGAAAAGAGTAGCATCAAGAAATGGACAAAATGTATCATCAAAAGCACACAAAAAATTAAAAAGTGTTATGAATGTAAAAGGAATATTAAGAGACAGATATTGATGAAATGTGGATATTTTGTTTAGTGTGGTCCCAGAATTTGCTAGTATGTACCACCAAGGCCAATGGATGAAAGCACTAATGATGTGAAAGAAAACTTGGGAGATGGACATAAGTTTAATATTTCGTGCCTTCTATCATATGATTAAATAATGTTTCTGCTTGAGAAACTAGGTCAAACTACTTGGAAAGACACACACAAAATATGTCCATCACAATAAATGAATAACCTTGAATGCAAACTGTCCAGAGTAGTCATACATCCCACACGACAACATGAGACTAAGGGTGTCCCGAACAGAACATGGTTCCAGCACCTTGATGCCCGTGATTGGGCATATGCCACCATTGGCTAAGGTGGCAGCAATGACAGCACCAGAGTCACATGTGACCTCTACTGAACACAGCTGGGGATGTCAACAATTCTAATGTAAGCAGGAGACAAATGATTTGATGCATGGGGGAATAACATTGATGATGGTGTGCCCTAAACAAAGAAAATGTAAATCCTATAACATGTGCAGTTACTAGAAGTTATACAAAGTTGATGCTAGCTAACTGCTACAATTGTAAAGAGGTCTGAATAGCACCATTGTATTTTGAATGTTGCTTATTATACTACTATTTGATACTATTTTATATATATATATATATATATATATATATATATATATATATATATATATTGTATATTTAATACTTTCTCTTGTCTTTCAGAAGCCTTGAAAAGTTGTGGAAATCAAAACTCATTAGCACAAACACAAAACTAAGGCTATTCAAATCAAATGTACTATCAACCCTTACGTATGCGTGTGAAAGCTGGAAAACAACAAGAGATATAGAAACAAAGTTGAACGCATTCGAAAATAAATGTCTAAGGAAAATACTTGGTATAGAATGGAACGAATTCAAAACAAACGAGGAAATTAGAGAAATCGCCAATCAACCACTAATATCTTCAGTAATAAAGAAAAGACGATGGTCATACGTTGGACATGTGATGAGAAGAGATAATAATCGAATAGCAAAGCAAGCCCTCATATGGGAAACAACAGGTAAAAGAAAAAGAGGAAGACCCAGGGAGACACTGAGAAGAACATTGATGAGAGAGGCAAGAGCAGCAGGAATCGGCTCCCTCAATGAGATAGAACTGCTTGCACAGAACAGAGACAGATGGCGAGATTTGATAAAATATCTTTAAAAGAAAACTGCTAGAACAAAAATTCATATAGGAGAAGGTGTATCTTGGTCTACGCCCTATGGGCCGGTTACGGCTCGAAAGGTCAATAGATAGATAGATATTTAATATATTGTTCTAATATAATTGTTATGTCCCTTTCTTTATTTCTTGTACTTCATAGGCTGTCTCATTCACATAGATAACCCATTCAAGTATAACCTATTCCTTTCATTCTTGACAAGCGACAAATGCCTGACGTGTTCAATAAAACCATAACATATTTATTAATGTTCTATTTTACAATATCGTGGGCACATCTGACAAAAATACAATTTTGTAATTATAGGATTGTCATACCACTTGAAGTCAGTACTACCTGGTGATCTGGATGACCGCTTGAATCATTCACTCCAGGAAATGTGATATCTCCTAGTTATCTTGCTAATGTCTACTCTAGCTCTGACAAAAATGGTCACACACAAGTCCTGTTGTAGATTCTCACTCAATATGCAGCTCTAACTTTGATCTAACATTTGTCTTCTTCTAACTTATCTATATACTACACTAGCTGTTGACATCTGTTTCCCTGTGTACTGCAGCCTTTCTGTGGGAGTATTCTAATCACACTCTGTCTTTTGGTCTGTGTGTCTTGGGTCTCAGTCTGTCTTTTATAAAATGGCAACTCCTAGCCACCCACCTGCTGTCATCATATCTGAACATTTCTTTTCTCTATGCCCACACTCTCATGTGCACACTCCTTGTTAACCTCGTCAATGTGTCTTTCCGGCACACACTGTCTGGCCTTCCACGCTTGGCCTACTTTGCTGTAAACTTTAATTAAGAGCTATTCTACTCTTGGCCTATTTTGCTGTCAACTTTAATTAAGTGCAATTCTACTCTTGGTCTACTTTGCTTTAAACTTTAATTAAGTGCAATTCTACTCTTGGTCTACTTTGATGTAAACTTTAATTAAGAGCAATTCTACTCTTGGTCTACTTTGATGTAAACTTTAATTAAGAGCAATTCTACTCTTGGTCTACTTTGCTTTAAACTTTAATTAAGTGCAATTCTACTCTAGGCCTACTTTGCTGTAAACTTTAATTAAGAGCAATTCTACTCTTGGTCTACTTTGATGTAAACTTTAATTAAGAGCAATTCTACTCTTGGTCTACTTTGATGTAAACTTTAATTAAGAGCAATTCTACTCTTGGTCTACTTTGCTGTAAACGTTAATTAAGAGCAATTCTACTCTTGGTCTACTTTGATGTAAACTTTAATTAAGAGCAATTCTACTCTTGGTCTACTTCGATGTAAACTTTAATTAAGAGCAATTCTACTCTTGGTCTACTTTGTTGTAAACTTTAATTAAGAGCAATTCTACTCTTTGGTCTACTTTGCTGTAAACTTTAATTAAGCACAACTTGAACTGTCTCCTGCACTGCTACACAATTACACAAAGTGTACACTCCATTAGAAGCGTTGACAACACATGGAAATAGGTGAAGGACAACAGAGATAATGAAGAGAGAAAATGGAGTGGTGGAAACAAGAAGTAAGAAATGAATAAATATATTGGCATAATTATTAGGTCATTGTTTGCCCTTTACAGAACGTTGCATTCACAACAGCCAGTCTGAAAAAATCTCTGTCTCTAGCCAGATCTCCCACTTCTTTAGTTGTCATGCTCAAGATTCTCTTGATGTCTTGAAACTACCTTCCTATTGGTCTGCTCCTGACGTGCCACCCAGGAACCGTGCCTTCCATTATTGTTCTTTCCAGCCCGCTGTATCTTTTGACGTGGCTATAGTATTTTAATTTCCCTTGTAGAATGGTGTTTATAAGCTAGTTCTTTTTTAATGTTTAAATCTTGTAATATGTCCTCATTGCTCTTTTTCATTAACCAAAGATTTCTGAAGGATTTTTCTGTGGCATTTGTTGGCATAAAGAAGGCAAACATGAACAGAGCTGAGGTTATCATACATACAAGTGTTGAGGTCAATGAGCTCAGTATTTTGGAGTGTACAACAAAAATACAATTGTGTGATGCCAGAGTAGAGAAAATATGTTTTGTGTGATGAAAGAGTAGAGAAAATATGTTTTGTGTGATGAGAGAGTAGAAAAAATATGTTTTGTGTGATGAGAGAGTAGAAAAAATATGTTTTGTGTGATGAGAGTCTCGAGAAAATATGTTTTGTGTGATGAGAGAGTAGAGAAAATATGTTTTGTGTGATGAGAGAGTAGAGAAAATATGTTTTGTGTGATGTGAGAGTAGAGAAAATATGTTTTGTGTGATGAGAGAGTAGAGAAAATATGTTTTGTGTGATGAGAGAGTAGAGAAAATATGGTTTGTGTGATGAGAGAGTAGAGAAAATATGTTTTGTGTGATGAGAGAGTAGAGAAAATATGGTTTGTGTGATGAGAGAGTAGAGAAAATATGTTTTGTGTGATGAGAGAGTAGAGAAAATATGTTTTGTGTGATGAGAGAGTAGAGAAAATATGGTTTGTGTGATGAGAGAGTAGAGAAAATATGGTTTGTGTGATGAGAGAGAGTAGAGAAAATATGTTTTGTGTGATGAGAGAGTAGAGAAAATATGTTTTGTGTGATGAGAGAGTAGAGAAAATATGGTTTGTGTGATGAGAGAGTAGAGAAAATATGTTTTGTGTGATGAGAGAGTAGAGAAAATATGTTTTGTGTGATGAGAGAGTAGAGAAAATATGTTTTGTGTGATGAGAGAGTAGAGAAAATATGTTTTGTGTGATGAGAGAGTAGAGAAAATATGTTTTGTGTGATGAGAGAGTAGAGAAAATATGGTTTGTGTGATGAGAGAGTAGAGAAAATATGTTTTGTGTGATGAGAGAGTAGAGAAAATATGTTTTGTGTGATGAGAGAGAGTAGAGAAAATATGGTTTGTGTGATGAGAGAGTAGAGAAATATGTTTTGTGTGATGAGAGAGTAGAGAAAATATGTTTTGTGTGATGAGAGAGTAGAAAAAATATGTTTTGTGTGATGAGAGTCTCGAGAAAATATGTTTTGTGTGATGAGAGAGTAGAGAAAATATGTTTTGTGTGATGAGAGAGTAGAGAAAATATGTTTTGTGTGATGAGAGAGTAGAGAAAATATGGTTTGTGTGATGAGAGAGTAGAGAAAATATGTTTTGTGTGATGAGAGAGTAGAGAAAATATGGTTTGTGTGATGAGAGAGTAGAGAAAATATGTTTTGTGTGATGAGAGAGTAGAGAAAATATGGTTTGTGTGATGAGAGAGTAGAGAAAATATGTTTTGTGTGATGAGAGAGTAGAGAAAATATGTTTTGTGTGATGAGAGAGTAGAGAAAATATGGTTTGTGTGATGAGAGAGTAGAGAAAATATGGTTTGTGTGATGAGAGAGTAGAGAAAATATGTTTTGTGTGATGAGAGAGAGTAGAGAAAATATGTTTTGTGTGATGAGAGAGTAGAGAAAATATGTTTTGTGTGATGAGAGAGTAGAGAAAATATGGTTTGTGTGATGAGAGAGTAGAGAAAATATGTTTTGTGTGATGAGAGAGTAGAGAAAATATGTTTTGTGTGATGAGAGAGTAGAGAAAATATGTTTTGTGTGATGAGAGAGTAGAGAAAATATGTTTTGTGTGATGAGAGAGTAGAGAAAATATGTTTTGTGTGATGAGAGAGTAGAGAAAATATGGTTTGTGTGATGAGAGAGTAGAGAAAATATGTTTTGTGTGATGAGAGAGTAGAGAAAATATGTTTTGTGTGATGAGAGAGAGTAGAGAAAATATGGTTTGTGTGATGAGAGAGTAGAGAAAATATGTTTTGTGTGATGAGAGAGTAGAGAAAATATGGTTTGTGTGATGAGAGAGTAGAGAAAATATGTTTTGTGTGATGAGAGAGTAGAGAAAATATGGTTTGTGTGATGAGAGAGTAGAGAAAATATGTTTTGTGTGATGAGAGAGAGTAGAGAAAATATGTTTTGTGTGATGAGAGAGAGTAGAGAAAATATGGTTTGTGTGATGAGAGAGTAGAGAAAATATGTTTTGTGTGATGAGAGAGTAGAGAAAATATGTTTTGTGTGATGAGAGAGTAGAGAAAATATGGTTTGTGTGATGAGAGAGTAGAGAAAATATGTTTTGTGTGATGAGAGAGTAGAGAAAATATGGTTTGTGTGATGAGAGAGTAGAGAAAATATGTTTTGTGTGATGAGAGAGTAGAGAAAATATGTTTTGTGTGATGAGAGAGTAGAGAAAATATGGTTTGTGTGATGAGAGAGTAGAGAAAATATGGTTTGTGTGATGAGAGAGTAGAGAAAATATGGTTTGTGTGATGAGAGAGTAGAGAAAATATGTTTTGTGTGATGAGAGAGAGTAGAGAAAATATGTTTTGTGTGATGAGAGAGTAGAGAAAATATGTTTTGTGTGATGAGAGAGTAGAGAAAATATGGTTTGTGTGATGAGAGAGTAGAGAAAATATGTTTTGTGTGATGAGAGAGTAGAGAAAATATGTTTTGTGTGATGAGAGAGTAGAGAAAATATGTTTTGTGTGATGAGAGAGTAGAGAAAATATGTTTTGTGTGATGAGAGAGTAGAGAAAATATGTTTTGTGTGATGAGAGAGTAGAGAAAATATGGTTTGTGTGATGAGAGAGTAGAGAAAATATGTTTTGTGTGATGAGAGAGTAGAGAAAATATGTTTTGTGTGATGAGAGAGAGTAGAGAAAATATGGTTTGTGTGATGAGAGAGTAGAGAAAATATGTTTTGTGTGATGAGAGAGTAGAGAAAATATGTTTTGTGTGATGAGAGAGTAGAAAAAATATGTTTTGTGTGATGAGAGTCTCGAGAAAATATGTTTTGTGTGATGAGAGAGTAGAGAAAATATGTTTTGTGTGATGAGAGAGTAGAGAAAATATGTTTTGTGTGATGAGAGAGTAGAGAAAATATGGTTTGTGTGATGAGAGAGTAGAGAAAATATGTTTTGTGTGATGAGAGAGTAGAGAAAATATGGTTTGTGTGATGAGAGAGTAGAGAAAATATGTTTTGTGTGATGAGAGAGTAGAGAAAATATGGTTTGTGTGATGAGAGAGTAGAGAAAATATGTTTTGTGTGATGAGAGAGTAGAGAAAATATGTTTTGTGTGATGAGAGAGTAGAGAAAATATGGTTTGTGTGATGAGAGAGTAGAGAAAATATGGTTTGTGTGATGAGAGAGTAGAGAAAATATGTTTTGTGTGATGAGAGAGAGTAGAGAAAATATGTTTTGTGTGATGAGAGAGTAGAGAAAATATGTTTTGTGTGATGAGAGAGTAGAGAAAATATGGTTTGTGTGATGAGAGAGTAGAGAAAATATGTTTTGTGTGATGAGAGAGTAGAGAAAATATGTTTTGTGTGATGAGAGAGTAGAGAAAATATGTTTTGTGTGATGAGAGAGTAGAGAAAATATGTTTTGTGTGATGAGAGAGTAGAGAAAATATGTTTTGTGTGATGAGAGAGTAGAGAAAATATGGTTTGTGTGATGAGAGAGTAGAGAAAATATGTTTTGTGTGATGAGAGAGTAGAGAAAATATGTTTTGTGTGATGAGAGAGAGTAGAGAAAATATGGTTTGTGTGATGAGAGAGTAGAGAAAATATGTTTTGTGTGATGAGAGAGTAGAGAAAATATGGTTTGTGTGATGAGAGAGTAGAGAAAATATGTTTTGTGTGATGAGAGAGTAGAGAAAATATGGTTTGTGTGATGAGAGAGTAGAGAAAATATGTTTTGTGTGATGAGAGAGAGTAGAGAAAATATGTTTTGTGTGATGAGAGAGAGTAGAGAAAATATGGTTTGTGTGATGAGAGAGTAGAGAAAATATGTTTTGTGTGATGAGAGAGTAGAGAAAATATGGTTTGTGTGATGAGAGAGTAGAGAAAATATGTTTTGTGTGATGAGAGAGTAGAGAAAATATGGTTTGTGTGATGAGAGAGTAGAGAAAATATGTTTTGTGTGATGAGAGAGTAGAGAAAATATGGTTTGTGTGATGAGAGAGTAGAGAAAATATGTTTTGTGTGATGAGAGAGTAGAGAAAATATGGTTTGTGTGATGAGAGAGTAGAGAAAATATGTTTTGTGTGATGAGAGAGAGTAGAGAAAATATGTTTTGTGTGATGAGAGAGTAGAGAAAATATGGTTTGTGTGATGAGAGAGTAGAGAAAATATGTTTTGTGTGATGAGAGAGAGTAGAGAAAATATGTTTTGTGTGATGAGAGAGTAGAGAAAATATGTTTTGTGTGATGAGAGAGAGTAGAGAAAATATGGTTTGTGTGATGAGAGAGTAGAGAAAATATGTTTTGTGTGATGAGAGAGAGTAGAGAAAATATGTTTTGTGTGATGAGAGAGAGTAGAGAAAATATGGTTTGTGTGATGAGAGAGAGTAGAGAAAATATGGTTTGTGTGATGAGAGAGTAGAGAAAATATGTTTTGTGTGATGAGAGAGAGTAGAGAAAATATGGTTTGTGTGATGAGAGAGTAGAGAAAATATGTTTTGTGTGATGAGAGAGAGTAGAGAAAATATGGTTTGTGTGATGAGAGAGTAGAGAAAATATGTTTTGTGTGATGAGAGAGAGTAGAGAAAATATGGTTTGTGTGATGAGAGAGTAGAGAAAATATGGTTTGTGTGATGAGAGAGAGTAGAAAAAATATGGTTTGTGTGATGAGAGAGAGTAGAGAAAATATGGTTTGTGTGATGAGAGAGAGTAGAGAAAATACCTGAAAATAAAAGTCCAAAACTTCCTGCAAGTTGGTGCCCTTAGGGAAACACTGAAAGAAACGGTGTTAATTTGTTTGATGATAACATGATAGTAATAATAATGTTGTTGATAACATGATAGTAATAATAATGTTGTTGATAACATGATAGTAATAATAATGTTGTTGATAACATGATAGTAATAATAATGTTGTTGATAACATGATAGTAATAATAATGTTGTTGATAACATGATAGTAATAATAATGTTGTTGATAACATGATAGTAATAATAATGTTGTTGATAACATGATAGTAATAATAATGTTGTTGATAACATGATAGTAATAATAATGTTGTTGATAACATGATAGTAATAATAATGTTGTTGATAACATGATATGATAGTAATAATAATGTTGTTGATAACATGATAGTAATAATAATGTTGTTGATAACATGATATGATAGTAATAATAATGTTGTTGATAACATGATAGTAATAATAATGTTGTTGATAACATGATAGTAATAATAATGTTGTTGATAACATGATAGTAATAATAATGTTGTTGATAACATGATAGTAATAATAATGTTGTTGATAACATGATATGATAGTAATAATAATAATGTTGTTGATAACATGATAGTAATAATAATGTTGTTGATAACATGATAGTAATAATAATGTTGTTGATAACATGATAGTAATAATAATGTTGTTGATAACATGATATGATAGTAATAATAATAATGTTGTTGATAACATGATATGATATTAATAATAATGTTGTTGATAACATGATATGATATTAATAATAATAATGTTGTTGATAACATGACAGTAATAATAATGTTGTTGATAACATGATAGTAATAATAATGTTGTTGATAACATGATATGAAAGTAATAATAATGTTCTTGATAACATGATATGATATTAATAATAATGTTGTTGATAACATGATACGAAAGTAATAATAATGTTGTTGATAACATGATATGAAAGTAATAATAATGTTGTTGATAACACATGATATGATAGCAACAATAATGTTGTTGATAACATTATATGATAGTAATAATAATAATGTTGTTGATAACATGATACGAAAGTAATAATAATGTTGTTGATAACATGATATGATAGTAATAATAATATTGTTGTTGATAACATGATATGATAGTAATAATAATGTTGTTGATAACACGATATGATAGTAATAATAATAATGTTGTTGATAACACGATATGATAGTAATAATAATAATGTTGTTGATAACATGATATGATAGTAATAATAATGTTGTTGATAACATGATATGATAGTAATAATAATGTTGTTGATAACACGATATGATAGTAATAATAATGTTGTTGATAACACAATATGATAGTAATAATAATGTTGTTGATAACATGATATGATATTAATAATAATGGTGTTGATAACATGATATGATAGTAATAATAATATTGTTGATAACACGATATGATAGTAATAATAATGTTGTTGATAACATGATATGATAGTAATAATAATAATGTAAAATATTTTGTTGATAACACTAATTAAAGAGAGTAGAGTTCAGGAAAGAGAAAGAAAAGGAGGAAGAAAGGTATTTTCTGTTCTGTTTTCTTGTCTAATGTCCATGTTTCTGCATCATACAGGAATATTGAGAAGATTGTAACATTTTGCTATTCTTAGCTTCAGCCCTACTGTTATTTGTTTTGTTGTTAGTATAATTTTCATAGCATTAAAATTACTTTTTGCCATACCTATTCTTTTGTTTATTTCAGTTTTACATTTTCCATCACTGGTTATAGTATGTCCCAGATAGTTGTAGCTCTGGACTGTCTCCAGATGTATTACTTCAACTTTGATATTTATTTGAAGGTCTTAATAATTTTCTTTGTTTATGATCATAGTTTAAGTCTTTTTGATATTCATATCTAGTCCATATTTGTTGCTTGTCATGTTTATTACATTAAGTAATTGTTGTAGATCTTTAGGATTTTGTACTAGTAGTACAGTATCGTCAGCATATCTTAGGTTATTGATTATCTTTCTATTAATGTTTAGGCCTGGCATCTCTGAGATGTTTTTACAGTTTTCTGTGCTATATAGAGCCAATTCTGACCAATGGAAGCGAACCATAAACAAACAAATGAAAAGATGATTAGAGGCCACAGAAATGGAATTTCTCAGAAGAATGTTGAAAGTTCCCTGGACAGCTAAAGAGGGTAACACAAAAAGGGAGCTGCTTAGAAACATCAGAAAGCAAAAAGCAACATTTTTGGGCACATCATGAGAAGAGGAAAGTTGGAATACTTGGTTACAACTGGCAAAATACAGGTAAAGAGAGATTACGGATGACAAAGAGAGAAAATACTAGATAGCTCGGTGTCATGGCATGGAAAACAGTCAACAACAGAATTGATACGAAGCACAATGGATAGAAGGCTAGAGGGACATGATCGCCTATACCAACCGGTATGGCACATGATGATATGTTTGTCGCTTGCCAACTTCAGCTGTTTGCTTTAATCTCAAAGTGCCATTTTAGTTCTAGTCTTATAAATTTGGCTGAATGTACAAGTAAAGATGTCCTGAGCATAGTACAATCCACTCATTCTTAAAGTAGATATCATTTGGAAGTGGTTTTAGTTTGTGACACCAGATACAGAAGATAAGAGTTGTTAGTTCAAGTCAATATTGATGTGTGAATGATACTTGAGTAGTTGATGCTCATCACAAGAAGATCACAGATTGGCACCACAACTATTGTTACATTCTAAGATACAGCTTCTTCTAATCACTTTGTATCATAGAAAATATATGTGTTTTGTTATTCTTGGAAATGGGGACTGGTTGGTCTCGAAGCAAGACGCCGGCCTCAAGACAGAGAGGTTGTGGGTTCAAATCCCTGCTACACTGGTTGGGATTTTTATTTATTATTTCTCTCTGAGGCAACCATCCCTGGTCTCAGCAGTGAGGCCCAGCTTGAAACGTCAATTACTCATCGACAGAAAAAAAATATGAGTACATCCGAAGTCGGAGTTATCTGCCTGTGCGGCAAGGGACCCCTGTGCACACGGCTGCCAGGGAAAAATGAATTAACATGCAAAATTCAGTTCCCAGTCTCTAGGGACTTCGTCAGAGGTCAAATCTGGCGAATGAAAAAAAAATTATTGGAAATAAATGATCAAATAAACTAAAGTATTAGTGATAAGCAACTGTGTTATCTGCATATCTGATAGTTTAAGATAAAGCTTCTTCAAATCACTTTGTATCATAGAAAATGTATGTGTTTTGTTATTCTTGGAAATAAATGATCAAATGAACTAAAGTATTGGTGACAAGCAACTGTGTGAGCTGAGAATGAGATGACAGCAGATTTGCTGCTCCAATCTTATATATCTACCTTCTTCTCCTTCATGTAGTAGCCTAGAGCATAGTTTCTGTCTGCAGTCTGGCGCTCTGACAGGAACCTGATGATGAGCAACCACAGGAAGCTAGTGTCAGTGACAAGACTCAGGCAATCTGCAGCTTAAGCCATCTAGTACTCTATACCGAATTCATATTTTAAAAAAATCTAGTCAGGGCCACAGGTATAAAGAATTGAAACCAGTTAATAACCTATAGTAGACTGTAACCAAGAAATTGACATAATTATTATTTCAACTGAAACCAGTTAATAACCTATATTAGACTGTAACCAAGAAACTTACATAATTATTATTTCAACTGAAACCAGTTAATAACCTATATTAGACTGTAACCAAGAAACTTACATAATTATTATTTCAACTGAAACCAGTTAATAACCTATATTAGACTGTAACCAAGAAACTTACATAATTATTATTTCAACTGAAACCAGTTAATAACCTATAGTAGACTGTAACCAAGAAATTGACACAATTTTTATTTCAACTGAAACCAGTTAATAACCTATAGTAGACTGTAACCAAGAAATTGACATAATTATTATTTCAACTGAAACCAGTTAATAACCTATATTAGACTGTAACCAAGAAATTGACATAATTATTGTTTCAACTGAAACCAGTTAATAACGTATAATAGATTGTAATCGACACAATCATTGTTTCAATTATGTCTGATATTTTTATTTGGGATTGAAAAAGGATGTGTCTATTGACATATTTTAATGTGAACTAATCAACTTCCCTATACTAGGTCATAGCATTTAGGGTGCCAGTGCATTTCGTCATTGCTATTTACTTTCCCCAATTCATTAATGTACTTTCAACCCCTACGTATGCATGTGAAAGCTGGAAAACAACAAGAGACATAGAAACAAAGTTGAACGCATTCGAAAATAATTGTCTAAGGAAAATACTTGGTATAAATTGGAACGAATTCAAAACAAACGAGGAAATTAGAGAAATCGCCAATCAACCACTAATATCTTCAGTAATCAAGAAAAGACGATGGTCATATGTTGGACATGTGATGAGAAGAGATAATAACCGAAAAGTAAAACAAGCCCTCATGTGGGAAACAACAGGTAAGAGGAAAAGAGGAAGAGCCAGAGAGACACTGAGAAGAACATTGATGAGAGAGGCAAGAGCAGCAGGAATTGGCTCCCTCAATGAGATAGAGCTGCTTGCACAGAACAGACACAAATGACGAGATTTGATAAAATATCTTTAAAAGAATTGAAAACTGCAAGAACAAAAATTCAGATAAGAGAAGGAGTATCTTGGTCTACGCCCTATGGGCCGACTACGGCTCGAAAGGTCAATAGATAGATAGAATTCATTAACATTCCAGTGTATTGCTGAAGCCTTATTATGGAGGAAGCAAAGAATAGTGATACAGCGACCTTCCAGACATGTCGTAAGAGGCAACTAAGAAGGTTGATTGATAGCTTGAAAAGCTGTCATTGTAAAAAGTATTGTTATGGAAACATAATATCCCAGTAACTCACTATATCTGAACATCAAATGTTCACCAGCTTCTAACCTAATATCCCAGTAACTCACTATATCTGAACGTCAAATATTCACCAGCTTCAAACCTAATGTCCCAGTAACTCACTATATCTGAACATCAAATATTCACCAGTTTCTAACCTAATGTCCCAGTAACTCACTACATCTGAACATCAAATATTCACCAGTTTCTAACCTAATGTCCCAGTAACTCACTACATCTGAACATCAAATATTCACCAGTTTCTAACCTAATGTCCCAGTAACTCACTATATCTGAACATCAAATATTCACCAGCTTCAAACCTAATGTCCCAGTAACTCACTATATCTGAACGTCAAATATTCACCAGCTTCTAACCTAATGTCCCAGTAACTCACTATATCTGAACGTCAAATATTCACCAGCTTCAAACCTAATGTCCCAGTAACTCACTACATATGAACATCAAATGTTCACCAGCTTCTAACCTAATGTCCCAGTAACTCACTATATCTGAACGTCAAATATTCACCAGTTTCTAACCTAATGTCCCAGTAACTCACTACATATGAACATCAAATGTTCACCAGCTTCTAACCTAATGTCCCAGTAACTCACTATATCTGAACGTCAAATATTCACCAGTTTCTAACCTAATGTCCCAGTAACTCACTATATCTGAACATCAAATATTCACCAGCTTCAAACCTAATGTCCCAGTAACTCACTATATCTGAACGTCAAATATTCACCAGCTTCTAACCTAATGTCCCAGTAACTCACTATATCTGAACGTCAAATATTCACCAGCTTCAAACCTAATGTCCCAGTAACTCACTACATATGAACATCAAATGTTCACCAGCTTCTAACCTAATGTCCCAGTAACTCACTATATCTGAACGTCAAATATTCACCAGTTTCTAACCTAATGTCCCAGTAACTCACTACATATGAACATCAAATATTCACCAGTTTCTAACCTAATGTCCCAGTAACTCACTATATCTGAACATCAAATATTCACCAGCTTCAAACCTAATGTCCCAGTAACTCACTACATATGAACATCAAATGTTCACCAGCTTCTAACCTAATATCCCAGTAACTCACTACATATGAACTTCAAATATTCACGAGCTTCTAACCTAATATCCCAGTAACTCTGAACATCAAATCTCTAATGAAATAGTTGCATTCACCAGCTTTTAACCTCTGATGAAGCTCTTGTAAGCCTGTTGGCTTATCCCAAAAATAAGATATTTGTATGAAATGTCTGTTTTGTTCCCAGTACACACTGACATCCTCAGTAATCAGCTGTTCTCAATATGATCAGGGGTACCTTGCCAAACAGGCAGATATCCTCCAACTTCAGAGAAAATCATATTTTTTTTTCATTGAGGATCTGGCATTTTCTTTGGTAGAATTTTTTGTAACAATTTTGCCACAGCAGTGGCTGCTTTGCCTACTCTTGTTTTTTTTTTGTAACTGCCAAGGGCTTTTTAACTTGCAGAGAGTCCATTTCTTGTTTTTTTTTGCCTTTATCAGAGAAGGTGTCATATCTCACAGATTGGGAGAAGGTTAATGCCATGAGGAAACCATGGATTCTAAGAGAAAACTTCCCACCACCTGCAACAGGATTAAAACCTTCAAGTGATGAAGCCAACATCACATTCAAACATGTGGCTAGGTCACCAAATCTAAGTCTTTCATGTACCAAGGTAGACAAGAATTTGATCCTGGCAATAAAACATACAACTAAACACCCCACTAACAAGCAATAGAAGTATTATTGAAATAATAAATAGCCACTATTCAGGTACAAGTAACTACAGCCACAGTTATGGTACTAGTAACTATAGGCACTATTATGATATAAGTAACTACAGCCACTGTTATGGTACTAGTAACTATAGCCACTATTATGCTATAAGTAACTACAGCCACTGTTATGGTACTAGTAACTATAGTCACTATTATGCTATAAGTAACTACAGCCACAGTTATGGTACTAGTAACTATAGTCACTATTATGCTATAAGTAACTACAGCCACAGTTATGGTACTAGTAACTATAGTCACTATTATGCTATAAGTAACTACAGCCACAGTTATGGTACTAGTAACTATAGCCACTATTATGCTATAAGTAACTACAGCCACAGTTATGGTACTAGTAACTATAGCCACTATTATGCTATAAGTAACTACAGCCACTGTTATGGTACTAGTAACTATAGCCACTATTATGCTATAAGTAACTACAGCCACAGTTATGGTACTAGTAACTATAGTCACTATTATGCTATAAGTAACTACAGCCACTGTTATGCTATAAGTAACTACAGCCACTGTTATGGTACTAGTAACTATAGTCACTATTATGCTATAAGTAACTACAGCCACTGTTATGGTACTAGTAACTATAGTCACTATTATGCTATAAGTAACTACAGCCACTGTTATGGTACTAGTAACTATAGTCACTATTATGCTATAAGTTACTACAGCCACTGTTATGGTACTAGTAACTATAGTCACCATTATGCTATAAGTAACTACAGCCACTGTTAAGGTACTAGTAACTATAGTCACCATTATGCTATAAGTAACTACAGCCACTGTTATGGTACTAGTAACTATAGTCACCATTATGCTATAAGTAACTACAGCCACAGTTATGGTACTAGTAACTATAGTCACCATTATGCTATAAGTAACTACAGCCACAGTTATGGTACTAGTAACTATAGTCACTATTATGCTATAAGTAACTACAGCCACTGTTATGGTACTAGTAACTATAGTCACTATTATGCTATAAGTAACTACAGCCACTGTTATGGTACTAGTAACTATAGTCACTATTATGCTATAAGTAACTACAGCCACTGTTATGGTACTAGTAACTATAGTCACTATTATGCTATAAGTAACTACAGCCACTGTTATGGTACTAGTAACTATAGTCACTATTATGCTATAAGTAACTACAGCCACAGTTATGGTACTAGTAACTATAGTCACTATTATGCTATAAGTAACTACAGCCACAGTTATGGTACTAGTAACTATAGTCACTATTATGCTATAAGTAACTACAGCCACAGTTATGGTACTAGTAACTATAGTCACTATTATGCTATAAGTAACTACAGCCACAGTTATGGTACTAGTAACTATAGTCACTATTATGCTATAAGTAACTACAGCCACAGTTATGGTACTAGTAACTATAGCCACTATTATGCTATAAGTAACTATAGTCACTATTATGCTATAAGTAACTACAGCCACTGTTATGGTACTAGTAACTATAGTCACTATTATGCTATAAGTAACTACAGCCACTGTTATGGTACTAGTAACTATAGTCACTATTATGCTATAAGTAACTACAGCCACTGTTATGGTACTAGTAACTATAGTCACTATTATGCTATAAGTAACTACAGCCACAGTTATGGTACTAGTAACTATAGTCACTATTATGCTATAAGTAACTACAGCCACAGTTATGGTACTAGTAACTATAGTCACTATTATGCTATAAGTAACTACAGCCACAGTTATGGTACTAGTAACTATAGTCACTATTATGCTATAAGTAACTACAGCCACAGTTATGGTACTAGTAACTATAGTCACTATTATGCTATAAGTAACTACAGCCACAGTTATGGTACTAGTAACTATAGTCACTATTATGCTATAAGTAACTACAGCCACTGTTATGGTACTAGTAACTATAGTCACTATTATGCTATAAGTAACTACAGCCACTGTTATGGTACTAGTAACTATAGTCACTATTATGCTATAAGTAACTACAGCCACAGTTATGGTACTAGTAACTATAGTCATTATTATGCTATAAGTAACTACAGCCACTGTTATGGTACTAGTAACTATAGTCACTATTATGCTATAAGTAACTACAGCCACAGTTATGGTACTAGTAACTATAGCCACTATTATGCTATAAGTAACTATAGCCACTATTATGCTATAAGTAACTACAGCCACTGTTATGGTACTAGTAACTATAGTCACTATTATGCTATAAGTAACTACAGCCACTGTTATGGTACTAGTAACTATAGTCACTATTATGCTATAAGTAACTACAGCCACTGTTATGGTAGAAGTAACTATAGTTACTATTATGCTATAAGTAACTACAGCCACTGTTATGGTACTAGTAACTATAGTCACTATTATGGTACTAGTAACTATAGTCACTATTATGCTATAAGTAACTACAGCCACAGTTATGGTACTAGTAACTATAGTCACTATTATGCTATAAGTAACTACAGCCACAGTTATGGTACTAGTAACTATAGTCACTATTATGCTATAAGTAACTACAGCCACAGTTATGGTACTAGTAACTATAGTCACTATTATGCTATAAGTAACTACAGCCACTGTTATGGTAGAAGTAACTATAGTCACTATTATGCTATAAGTAACTACAGCCACTGTTATGGTAGAAGTAACTATAGTCACTATTATGCTATAAGTAACTACAGCCACAGTTATGGTACTAGTAACTATAGTCACTATTATGCTATAAGTAACTACAGCCACAGTTATGGTACTAGTAACTATAGTATGACGATGGTCATACGTTGGACATGTGATGAGAAGAGATAATAATCGAATAGCAAAGCAAGCCCTCATATGGGAAACAACAGGTAAAAGAAAAAGAGGAAGACCCAGGGAGACACTGAGAAGAACATTGATGAGAGAGGCAAGAGCAGCAGGAATCGGCTCCCTCAATGAGATAGAACTGCTTGCACAGAACAGAGACAGATGGCGAGATTTGATAAAATATCTTTAAAAGAAAACTGCTAGAACAAAAATTCATATAGGAGAAGGTGTATCTTGGTCTACGCCCTATGGGCCGGTTACGGCTCGAAAGGTCAATAGATAGATAGATAGAACTATAGTCACTATTATGCTATAAGTAACTACAGCCACAGTTATGGTACTAGTAACTATAGTCACTATTATGCTATAAGTAACTACAGCCACAGTTATGGTACTAGTAACTATAGCCACTATTATGCTATAAGTAACTATAGTCACTATTATGCTATAAGTAACTACAGCCACAGTTATGGTACTAGTAACTATAGTCATTATTATGCTATAAGTAACTACAGCCACTGTTATGGTACTAGTAACTATAGTCACTATTATGCTATAAGTAACTACAGCCACAGTTATGGTACTAGTAACTATAGCCACTATTATGCTATAAGTAACTATAGCCACTATTATGCTATAAGTAACTACAGCCACTGTTATGGTACTAGTAACTATAGTCACTATTATGCTATAAGTAATTACAGCCACTGTTATGGTACTAGTAACTATAGTCACTATTATGCTATAAGTAACTACAGCCACTGTTATGGTAGAAGTAACTATAGTTACTATTATGCTATAAGTAACTACAGCCACTGTTATGGTACTAGTAACTATAGTCACTATTATGGTACTAGTAACTATAGTCACTATTATGCTAAAAGTAACTACAGCCACAGTTATGGTACTAGTAACTATAGTCACTATTATGCTATAAGTAACTACAGCCACAGTTATGGTACTAGTAACTATAGTCACTATTATGCTATAAGTAACTACAGCCACAGTTATGGTACTAGTAACTATAGTCACTATTATGCTATAAGTAACTACAGCCACTGTTATGGTAGAAGTAACTATAGTCACTATTATGCTATAAGTAACTACAGCCACTGTTATGGTAGAAGTAACTATAGTCACTATTATGCTATAAGTAACTACAGCCACAGTTATGGTACTAGTAACTATAGTCACTATTATGCTATAAGTAACTACAGCCACAGTTATGGTACTAGTAACTATAGTATGACGATGGTCATACGTTGGACATGTGATGAGAAGAGATAATAATCGAATAGCAAAGCAAGCCCTCATATGGGAAACAACAGGTAAAAGAAAAAGAGGAAGACCCAGGGAGACACTGAGAAGAACATTGATGAGAGAGGCAAGAGCAGCAGGAATCGGCTCCCTCAATGAGATAGAACTGCTTGCACAGAACAGAGACAGATGGCGAGATTTGATAAAATATCTTTAAAAGAAAACTGCTAGAACAAAAATTCATATAGGAGAAGGTGTATCTTGGTCTACGCCCTATGGGCCGGTTACGGCTCGAAAGGTCAATAGATAGATAGATAGAACTATAGTCACTATTATGCTATAAGTAACTACAGCCACAGTTATGGTACTAGTAACTATAGTCACTATTATGCTATAAGTAACTACAGCCACAGTTATGGTACTAGTAACTATAGCCACTATTATGCTATAAGTAACTATAGTCACTATTATGCTATAAGTAACTACAGCCACAGTTATGGTACTAGTAACTATAGTCACTATTATGCTATAAGTAACTACAGCCACTGTTATGGTACTAGTAACTATAGTCACTATTATGCTATAAGTAACTACAGCCACTGTTATGGTAGAAGTAACTATAGTCACTATTATGCTATAAGTAACTACAGCCACTGTTATGGTACTAGTAACTATAGTCACTATTATGGTACTAGTAACTATAGTCACTATTATGCTATAAGTAACTACAGCCACTGTTATGGTACTAGTAACTATAGTCACTATTATGCTATAAGTAACTACAGCCACTGTTATGGTACTAGTAACTATAGTCACTATTATGCTATAAGTAACTACAGCCACTGTTATGGTACTAGTAACTATAGCCACTATTATGCTATAAGTAACTACAGCCACTGTTATGGTACTAGTAACTATAGTCACTATTATGCTATAAGTAACTACAGCCACTGTTATGATATTGGTAACTATAGTCACTATTATGCTATAAGTAACTACAGCCACTGTTATGGTACTAGTAACTACAGCCACTGTTATGGTACTAGTAACTACAGCCACTATTATGGTACTAGTAACTATAGTCACTATTATGCTATAAGTAACTACAGCCACAGTTATGGTACTAGTAACTATAGTCACTATTATGCTATAAGTAACTACAGCCACAGTTATGGTACTAGTAACTATAGTCACTATTATGCTATAAGTAACTACAGCCAGTTATGGTACTAGAAACTATAGTCACTATTATGCTATAAGTAACTACAGCCACTATTATGGTACTAGTAACTATAGTCACTATTATGCTATAAGTAACTACAGCCACTGTTATGGTACTAGTAACTATAGTCACTATTATGCTATAAGTAACTACAGCCACTGTTATGGTACTAGTAACTATAGTCACTATTATGCTATAAGTAACTACAGCCACAGTTATGGTACAAGTAATGACAGCCACTGCTATGGTACAAGTAACGACAGCCACTGCTATGGTACAAGTAACGACAGCCACTGCTATGGTACAAGTAACGACAGCCACTGCTATGGTACAAGTAACGACAGCCACTATAATGGTACAAGTAACGATAGCCATTATTCTGATACAAAGAAAGATAGTAACAAAATGCAAACAGAATGAAGGACCTACACTGAGTTATTGAAAGACACATATTCACTCCCTGACAGTTGTCTGAGCTTTTGTTGATTCTGTAACAAACACAAACATAAATTCATTATTTGATAATTGGAGATCAATGGCTATAGTTTTGTGAAACAAACACAAACATAAATTCATTATTTGATAATTGGAGATCAATGGCAATAGTTTTGTGAAACAAACACAAACATAAATTCATTATTTGATAATTGGAGATCAATGGCTATAGTTTTGTGAAACAAACACAAACATAAATTCATTATTTGATAATTGGAGATCAATGGCTATAGTTTTGTGAAACAAACACAAACATAAATTCATTATTTGATAATTAGAGATTAATGGCTATAGTTTTGTGAAACAAACACAAACATAAATTCATTATTTGATAATTGGAGATCAATGGCTATAGTTTTGTGAAACAAACACAAACATAAATTCATTATTTGATAATTGGAGATCAATGGCTATAGTTTTGTGAAACAAACACAAACATAAATTCATTATTTGATAATTGGAGATCAATGGCTATAGTTTTGTGACATTTTCCTGTTCCCTTTAAAAGATTATAAAATATTGACAACATTCTGGCATGAAGTCTCCAGGGTTGCCACCTCTGTTCTACACAGATAAACATAATGTGTTGTGTTCCTGAGCTGATTTGTTGTCCTCCTGAAAGTATCATCTACAACTTGCTCCCAACAACAATAAAAGTCAAAGAAATGATCCCAGCATGGCACTTATGTATAGATGATATCAAGTTAATGTGTCCACATTATTCTCATGACCATTGGTACATTTAAACTTTGTTCAACAAGTGTCCCAGTCTTCTTTTGTTGAGTCTCTGCTGGCTGAAGAGAACATTCTTTCTGGTGTCCACCCAATAGCTATTAGAGGAATGAATAGTTCCCCAGCTTTCACAGGGGCATAGATGTCTTGTGCTTGCAACTTTAGACCCAACACTTGAGCTCAGCATTTTTTAATAGCAAGCTGCCTCCCTCTTTGGTCCCTACTCACTTGGCCAAACTGAATAATCTGGGAGGTGATGCAGGGTCTTGGTCAGCTTTGTTTTTGGCTGATCCTGGCGCATTCACTCAGCTGTAGCTCACTGACCTAACTCAACTCAATTGCTGGATGGATGTCTTGGCCTACAGATACAAAATGAGAACAAGTGCAGGAATTAGGAAAAAGAGTAGAGGTATCACTAGCCCTATCCAGAGTAGAGAAGTGAAATGGTTGAGACAATTGCTGGTAAACAACATTGTACAATAACAACCTGTGACATCAATAAAAGAGCTCCCAGAAGATGGAGTCACACAAAGTATCTTGGGCAAGGAAAACCAAGAACATTCCACTTCCTGTTGATGCTGCAAGGCAAGAGAGGATGGTGAGAAAGGTCAAGTACAAGACTTGAATCAATGTCTTAGCATGCAAGTTTTTATCCATATGTGCTCAGCTGCCTATCCAGAAGTGTTCAGAGACTTATGGATAGTGTTGCTTCAAGTATAAAAAAATCACAATGTGAGGCAGCATTCCACACCTTTCCAGAGTACTACCCTGGTACCCATTTCTGCCAGTGGCTGGGTGACCACGGGGGTATTTTTTTTTCCAGCCACAAGTATAATTCATACTGCTTCCAGCAGGAATCAAACACGGGTTGTCCAAACATCAGTAGCCCAGTAGGGTGATTTTCCTAACAAGGTTACTGAGGCCCCCTAGGATGGTGAACAAAAGTAGTCCCAAAGCTGTGCCTCTCACAACAACATACGGGATGGAAGCTGAACCTCCACCCAATCAACTGTTGAATACACTATTTACTGTGACTTCTCGTATCATCTTAAAGTCTTTCTCCGACACTTTACTCTTGGTGCTTTCACTACTAAATATATGATTTGTGCACGTGCCATCTGATATTCACTGTTGTCTCTTATTTAACATAAATAATTAGGCTAATTTTGTTGTCTCAGAAGTCATGTTGTCTTGACAACAATATATGAAGATGTTTAAGTGTTTTTATCACACATTATTTGACAACAATATATGAAGATGTTTAAGTGTTTTCATCACACATTATTTGACAACAATATATAAAGATGTTTAAGTGTTTTTATCACACATTATTTGACAACAATATATAAAGATGTTTAAGTGTTTTCATCAAACATTATTTGACAACAATATATGAAGATGTTTAAGTGTTTTCATCACACATTATTTGGCAACAATATATAAAGATGTTTAAGTGTTTTCATCAACATTATTTGACAACAATATATAAAGATGTTTAAGTGTTTTCATCACACATTATTTGACAACAATATATGAACATGTTTAAGTGTTTTCATCACACATTATTTGACAACAACATATAAAGATGTTTAAGTGTTTTCATCACACATTATTTGACAACAATATATAAAGATGTTTAAGTGTTTTCATCACACATTATTTGACAACAATATATAAAGATGTTTAAGTGTTTTCATCACACATTATTTGACAACAATATATAAAGATGTTTAAGTGTTTTCATCACACATTATTTGACAACAATATATAAAGATGTTTAAGTGTTTTCATCACACATTATTTGACAACAATATATAAAGATGTTTAAGTGTTTTCATCACACATTATTTGACAACAACATATAAAGATGTTTAAGTGTTTTCATCACACATTATTTGACAACAATATATAAAGATGTTTAAGTGTTTTCATCACACATTATTTGACAACAATATATAAAGATGTTTAAGTGTTTTCATCACACATTATTTGACAACAATATATAAAGATGTTTAAGTGTTTTTATCACACATTATTTGACAACACTATATAAAGACGTTTAAGTGTTTTCATCACATTATTTGACAACAATATATAAAGATGTCTAAGTCAATGCCTCTCCTTGACATTATTCATTTCTTGAACTCTGGATAACAGTACCAAATTTAACTGCTGGTTCGGCAGGTGTATCTTTACCAGACAGTGAGTTGGCATACAACCAGCTAGCTATACACATAACCACGTACAGATTCAAACTTGTCTGCTATGTTCATGCCTTGTTTAAAAAGAGCACAAGTGACCACAGCTCCAGCATTCACCATAGGGTTGTGAGGCCGATCTGTAGATCAATACAAAGAACTAGATATTGGAAAGTGATTAATGTTATCACAAATCAAGCATTATTTGCTGTGTTGCTGACCTGTGTTCCCTTGCCTTACATCTCACATCTAACATTCCTCTATACCACACAACACTTCAGCATACCTCACCATGAGTCTCTAGTCTTGGTGAACTTCTCAACCACAGAAAAGAAATCTATGCTTGCTATCTTTGCCTCTCTTGTCAGTGATCTTCTCAGTGCCACATAATGATGACCTCTTTTCTCTTTCTCCTATTGTTTCCCTACTGAGAGCTTGCTTGATGGCTCTCTGATGGTTTCTTCTCATCACATGGCCAATATATGATGGCCTTCATTTCTTGCTATCACAACAGACCACACCACTTTCACATGGCCAACATATGATGGCCTTCATTTCCTGCAATTACAACAGACCACTTCACTATCACATGGCCAACATATGATGGCCTTCATTTCCTGCAATTACAACAGACCACTTCACTATCACATGGCCAACATATGATGGTCTTCATTTCCTGCAATTACAACAGACCACTTCACTATCACATGGCCAACATATGATGGTCTTCACTTCCTGCAATTACAACAGACCACTTCACTATCACATGGCCAACATATGATGGTCTTCATTTCCTGCAATTACAACAGACCACTTCACTATCACGCGGTTGGCTTACCACGGCAACAGCCGGGGTTCGTAATCCTGGCGAGGACACCTGGGTTTTACTAATTCCCTAAAAATTAGTAGGAGCCGCGATAGCTCAGTGGTTAGTGAACTGGACTACTACGGACAAGGGGTAGGGTTCGATCCCAACCGACGGCTCCGGGTTCACCCAGCCTTTAAATGGGTACCGGATTTTTTCTGGGAAAGTAAAAGCAGCACGGGCGTAATACCGACCACATTGCCCCAAAAAATCATGTGCTGAAGGTCTGTAAAATATAGGGTCACTAACACCATATTTCCCTATACGCCACTTGGCGTGACGGGGGGTACTTTACTTTTTTTTACTTTTACTTCACTATCACATGGCCAACATATGATGGTCTTCACTTCCTGCAATTACAACAGACCACTTCACTATCACATGGCCAACATATGATGGCCTTCATTTCTTGCTATCACAACAGACCACTTCACTATCACATGGCCAACATATGATGGTCTTCACTTCCTGCAATTACAACAGACCACTTCGCTATCACATGGCCAATATATGATGGCCTTCATTTCTTGCTATCACAACAGACCACACCACTATCACATGGCCAACATATGATGGCCTTCACTTCCTGCTATTACAACAGACCACTCCACTTTCATATAAACAAATCTCTGGCATCCATTTTGAGTGGTTAATGCTCCTTGATATACAAAAGTACTCACCAGTTTACTGAACACAATCATATTCCATTACAAATACACAAAGAATAATTCATTAACAATCATTGTCATCAGAGTAATCATATTGATTCTTGTGCTGATAAAGATGTCTTGTACAGCGTATAGCTCTAGTCAGAATCATCATCACAGTTACATGACATAGTGTAAGGCAGAGATCTCATGGCTTTTGCTATTCTCTGCTGCTCCAGCTTTCTGTTTGAGATCCATTTTGTTCTTCTTGTTAATTCTGACATTGACATACATTGCTCAAATCCTGACAGTATGTGCCCAGCAATTTCATGTCAGGCCATATCTAATCATAATGCTGCTGTTTCTCATTGATACAAGTCTGTGCTGGTGGATCTGAGGTTCAGTAAAGGTAAAGGTAAAGTACGAGACTTGAACTGGCGTCTTAGCACGCGAGTATATACCCATATGTGCTCGGCCGCCTATCCAGAAATGTTCGGATATTTCTGTATAGTGTAGCCTCAAGCATCGAAACTCAGATGCGAAGTGACATTCCTCACCTTCCCAGGATAATATACCCTGGTACCCATTTCTGCCAACGGCTGGGTCGACCGTGGGGGTATTTTTTTTTTTTTTTTTTATTCCAACCACGAGTACAATTCACACTGCTCCCAGCGGGAATTGAACACGGGTTGTCCGAATGTCGGTAGTCTAGTCGGGTGGTTTTCCCAACTAGGCTACCGAGGCCCCCAACCCCCCTTTGAGGTTCAGTTTTCATTATCACATTTCCTACTGCATCACTAACATAAGCAAGTCAGCCTTGAATGTACTCTGCTATGAAATGTCTGTAATTCCTTCACCTTGTGTAGTTGTAACGGCTTGAAGGTGAGTCTTCATAAAAGTCAGGACAGAATCATTGCAGTGCCAGCATGGAGCATAATTTAGTGCAAACTCTTATACAAAAATGAAGACTCAACTAGTTGCTGCTACCCACTAGCAAGTTTCAGAGACACAGTTAACTGAGGTAGTAATCATGATGGACTCCAAGTCAATATCTTCTCAAGTTTCAGAACCAATGTCTCCAGCATAAATGAACAACATAGAAGCCTCAAACTGTAAAAACTTACATGAATAAACTATTGAGGTGTCATGGCAATGTCATAGGCTAACCTTGGATGTGACATTAATGGGGATGATTAACATGCCCACATCAGCAATTGCCAATACAATGTTCAACTAGTAAGAACAGCAATCTGAAGAAACCATTTTTTATTATTGCTTTCCCATTTACCAGCTTCATTTATGCTGCTCTACATAACTCCATGGGGAGCTGCGATAGCTCAGTGGTTAGTGAACTGGACTACAAAGGACAAGAGGTAGGGTTCAATCCCAACCGACGGCTTCCGGTTCCCCCAGCCTTTAATGGGTACCAGATTCTTTTCTGGGAAAGTAAAGCGGCACGGGCATAATACCGACCACATTACCCCAAAAATCATGTGCCGAATGTCTGTAAAATTTATGGTCACTAACACCATATTCCCTATATGCCACTTGGCGTGACTGGGGTAGTTTACTTATTTTTAAATAACTCCATGTCCATACCTAAGTTCATCATACACTCTATAACCATGATCAACATCCAAGTCATTGATACTATCAACATTCCAGTTATCAACATACCAGTCATCAACATGATAAACATTCTAGTCATCAACACTTCAATCATCAACAAGGTCAACATCCCTGTCATCAACATGATCAATATCCAAATAATCAAAATCCCAGTCATCAACATCCCAGACATCAGAATCCCATGCACCAAGATCAACATTTCAGTCATCAACAAAATCAATGTCACAGTCAGCAACATTATCTCTTGCATCCCAGTCATCTACAAGATCAACGCCCTAGTCATCAACATCCCATTCACCAACATCCCATTCACCAACATCCCGGCCATCAACATCTCGGTCAACACCCCAGTCATCAACACCCCAGTCATCAACATCTCAGTCATCAATATCTCAGTCATCAATAACCCAGTCATCAATACCCCAGTCATCAACAAGATCAACACCCCAGTAATCAACACCTCAGCTATGAACAAGATCAACATTCCAGTCATCAACAAGATCAACACCCCAGTTATCAACATCCCAGTTATCAACAACAGTCATCAACAAGATCAACACCCCAGTTATCAACATCCCAGTTATCAACAAGATCAACATCCCAGTCATCAACATCCCAGTCATCAACACCTCAGCTATCAACAAGATCAACATCCCAGTCATCAACACCTCAGCTATCAACAAGATCAACATCCTAGTCATCAACACCTCAGCTATCAACAAGATCAACATCCCAGTCATCAATACCTCAGCTATCAACAAGATCAACATCCCAGTTATCAACACCTCAGCTATCAACAAGATCAACACCCCAGTTATCAACACCACAGCTATCAACAAGATCAACATCTCAGTCTATAGCAGAGAAAGTACGGCTAGGAGTATATAATAGCGGGGAATGGTGTGAAGGAAAGTACACACCACGAGATAGAGAATAGGGAAATATAAATTAAGCACTTACTTATACAGAAGAGAAAATGACGTAAAGAAAGGGGCATGACGTGGCGGGGGTTACGGTTGCAAGGAAACTAGAGAAGACTAGTCACTTGGAGCCAGACCATCGAAGAGGGAAGACGTGCTGGAGGTGTGAACAACATCATGGAGACGAACCGTTATATGAAGTAGATAGGATTAGAGAGGATAGAAGAAGGTAATGTAACAGGCCGATAGTTAGGGATAGATAGATAGGTTAGGGTGATGCGTTCGATGGGGAACGTACCAAAGTAGGGAAACGGCCGATAACGTAGATAGATGGTTTAGATAAAGAACGACGGACGAGGATCTAAGATAGTCTAGGTTAGGGAGAATGAGAGGATTGTAATTTTAATCAGATTTAGTAGATAGCTTCATTGGTGTCATGAAATTATAAGTAAACTGAAGAATAAAGAAATAAACGAAGGGCTCCAAGTAATAAAAGAGTTTCGTGTTGTGATTATTGATTACTGAGTCACCTCCTTGAAGGGTAGAGGGAGATGTCACCTCTTTGACACGTTGATACAAAGTAGAGTGAAAGGGTACTATACAAAATGAAGAAACAGATGTTACAATAATAATAAAGAGATGGTACCACTTTGAAGGACAGTGGTCCCACATACAACATATCGGAGATAAAGAAGTGTAACATGAAGGTATAAAAAGGATATATATATATATATATATATATAAAATAGCTTCCTACAAATGTAAAGAAAGGAGAGAAGAAACATAAAAAGGATAATGTGGTCCTACAAATGAAGAATAATAACGTCTTACAAATAAGAAACATCAAATAATAACGTCTTACAAGTCATCAACATCCCAATTATCAATAAGATCAATATCCTAGTCATTAACATCCCAGTCATCAACACCCTAGTTATAAACAAGATCAACATCCCAGTCATCAACACCCCAGTCATCAACACCCCAGTGATCAACATCACAGTCATCAACACCCCAGCCATTAATACCCCAGTGATCAACACCCCAGTCATCAACACCCCAGCCATTAATACCCCAGTGATCAACATCCCAGTCACCAACACGATCAACACCCTAGTCATCAACAAGATCAACATCCCAGTCATCAACACCCCAGCCATTAATACCCCAGTGATCAACACCCCAGTTAACAAGACCAACATCCCAGTCATTAACATCTCAGTCAGGCACTTACTCATGTGGTCCAAGCTAATGTTGTTGAATGCCTGTCCACTGGGTTCCTGCCCCACATATTGATGCACCACTTCAGGCCCCAGCTCATCCAGAACCATGGCATATGTCAGAGGTTTGATCACAGACTGCATGCAGAATGGGACATGCTCATCTCCTAGAGCATACCTACAACAGTTACATCTACAATAATACAGGTGGTTCATGTTTACCTAACAAAGATCTGTACTTAAGTCATGTAGGTTCTCATGTACATAACAGAGAATGTTTGAGATCAACTTTCCTGTACGCTAAAAGAAGTCTCTACTGCACTGAACATGCTCAACTCTTGTATAAAGCTGCTAACTTTCTACATTCAGGAAATGTTTTCTTACCGTTTGTTTTTTATATTTATGTGGACAACTTTCCTGCTATTGACACATTGTTAGAGTGATTTCTGATTTATTTTCTAAAATTGAACTCCAGTATGTAATTTTATGTATAATTTGACAACACACATGTGTGTATGTGTGTATATATATATATCCCACTGCCATCAAAGGACTGACGTAAACAGTGCACCACCCCATAAGTTCCTGTTCTGGGTGAGCTTCTCCAATGCTTGCTGTCCTTGATTTTCTTATCAATGTAGTGCCTCTTGATGTCAAACGTTTTTCTGTTTTCCCTTCATTTTGAAGCCCTACCATTTGACTCTCCAGTTAGTTCTCGTGAACACACTCACCTTCTAACGTATATTTCAGGTAGCAAAAGTTCTCAGCAGCATCGATTCTCTCACCTTTCTCTGAGCAATAGAATAAGTCAGGATTTTACTTGCATATTCAACAGATCAACTTTATTCCCTTGGACACATTTTCTACATTTGAGTGGAGAGAAAGAGTTATTGCAAAGATGCACAGCTTTAATTTCTAAGTGTTTCTGCCTTGTGAAAGTGACAGGATCGATAATTCTTCTATCTGTTATTTTTTATCTTCAACTGACAACCCACATACCCACCAAACCTAATCTGTTACACTGCCATAGTTGAAAGATCACTTGTGTGTGCTATAGAACCTGGAAGAATGGGATGACCTAAAAGACAATAGTCCCAGATATCAAAGTCTTCTTACAGACTGAACTGAGGCAGGCAGAGCTGCTAGACCAATCAGATTGGCAGTCACAGGAGCAACATCCTTGACAAGCTACCAGATGATAAAGAAACCTGACAGTACCATAACAGTATTATTCTATTCTATTCTATTTTAAGTTCTACATTTATTTCTTCACTAACTCTTCTATCAACCCTTACGTATGCGCGCAAAAGCTGGAAAACAACAAGAGACATAGAAACAAAGTTGAACGCATTCAAAAATAAATGTCTAAGGAAAATACTTGGTATAAATTGGAACGAATTCAAAACAAATGTGGAAATTAGAGAAATCGCCAATCAACCACTAATATCTTCAGTAGTAAAGAAAAGACGATGGTCATAAGCTGGACATATGATAAGAAGAGATAATAACCGAAAGCAAAGCATGCCCCCATGTGGGAAACAACAGGTAAGAGGAAAAGAGGAAGACCCAGAGAGACACTGAGAAGAACATTGATGAGAGAGGCAAGAGCAGCAGGAATCGGCTCCCTCAATGGGATAGAGTTGCTTGCACAGAACAGAGACAAATGGCGAGATTTGATAAAATTTCTTTAAAAGAATTGAAAACTGCTAGAACAGAAATTCAAATAGGAGGAGGAGTATCTTGGTCTACGCCCTATGGGCCGGCTACGGCTCAAAAGGCGTAATGAATGAATTAATGAACTCTTCTAGTCATAAAAGAATTGATTGTTTTTTAAATGGGATAAAAAATAATGTCACGTAATTGTCTACAAACAGCCAACAGATGGGCAATGATTACCTTTGTCCATCAACTGTACAGACAGCTAGTCCCCAGCTCTCTGGGCTGAATCTTGCCAGCTGAGGGATGTAGCTTGCTAGCTAGGACAGAAACAAATAAGAACATTCTTGGGTTCTCTGATCTCAGTTTCAATCTATTTCAAGTTCAACAATAGATGATCACTGCTGAGCATGAAAACCAGTTACAAGAAAATTAGGTCAATCTTTAAAGATTGTAGACATCATCATCATGTGCCATGCCAGCTGGTATAGGCGATAATGTTCTTCTACAATTTTCTGCCCACAGTGCATCATATCAATTCTGTTGTTGACTGTTTTCCATGCCATGACACCAAGCTATCCAGTATATTCTCTCTTTGTCGTCCTCAATCTCTCTTTCCCTGTATTTTGCCAGTTGTAACCAGGTATTCCAACTTTCCCTCTTCTCATGATGTGCCTGAGAAATGTTGATTGTTTTTTTCCTGATGTCTTTTAGAAATTCTCCTTTTGTGTTGGCCTCTTTGAGAATGTCCTTGTTGGTCTTTTTAGCTGTTCAGGGAGCTCTCAACATTCTTCTGAGAAATCCTATCTCTGTGGGCTCTAATAAGCTAGTCATTTGTTTGTTTACTGTCCATAATTCACTTCCATAGGTAAGAATTGGCTCTATATACAGCACTGTTAAACTCTCTTTCTCACTGTATGTATGTGTCATATATATATGTAGGTATATATATATATGTATATATATATATATATATGTATTCTTTGGACTTCCGGTGTCATGGTGACTACGTGTTGTCGTTTTTATGATTCAGCTCTTGCTGAGATATTTAAATGATTTACGCGACAGTCTAGTTGTGAAATTATGTGTTGCTATTCCCCGTTTGGTGTAATGTTTTACTTCTGACGGATGGATGGACTGTGAACTTTATCGATATTTAAGTGGAATATGATTTATTCTTCCTTTGTGTCATGTGTTCGCGGTTCGATAGGCAAGCACATGGTTCGACAACAATGTCGTTGGTAGTCGGGTGTGTTCAACCCGTATGTGAAAAGTCAATGGTGGATGGGGCGGAAGAATTTGAAATAATCAATGGCCCAGAAAGCGAAAACAGCAAAGTGTATGGTACACATGAGACATATTCAGAACACGAAAGGCGAATATGGCAGACCACCGTGAAAGAGATTGGAGCCTCATCACGTAACAATCCAAAGAAAGCCATGGAGAGAAATTCTAACTACTGTTTTAGGAACGAAATAAAAATAGCTACATAGAATGTTAGGACCTTATACCAACAAGGAAAACTAGAAAATCTTATGGTAGAAGCAGAACGATTAAACATAGATATCTTAGGCATATCAGAAACAAGATGGAAGGAAAGTGGATACATACAAGATGATAAATATACATTTATATATTCAGGTAACACAAAAGAACATCAAAGAGGAGTAGGCATTCTAATAAAACGAGAGCTACAAAAATATATAAATACTCAATTGACATATAATGATAGGAATATACTAATAAAAATGAAGGCAAAACCATTTGACATAGCAATAATACAGACATACTCAAGACTATACAGACGAACAAATAGAGGCATACTATGAAGATCTAAACACAGTTATGAAGCAAATGAAATCATCAGACACCTTGATTATAATGGGTGATATGAACGCTAAAGTAGGAAAAGGTAAATATAAGATCATAATAGGAAATCATGGTCTAGGAAAAAGGAATAACAGAGGAGAAAGATTAATACAATTTTGTGAAGAAAACAGACTGATAATATGCAACACCTTCTTTGAGCAAGAGAAAAGGAAATTATACACATGGAAAAGCCCTGGAGACAAGAAGAGAAATCAAATAGATTACATAATGATAAAAGACAGATTCAGGAACAGCGTCAAGAAAGCCAAAACCTACCCAGGAGCAGACATTAATTCAGACCACAATCCTGTAATGATAAAAATGAAAATCAAATTAAAGAGAAACAAACAAAAAACTAATTCAGCAACACCAATAGATATAACAGCATTAAACCAGAAAGATGTACAAGAAACTTATACTGTACAAGTAAAGAACACATATCAGAAGCTACTAGAAGAGGGGATTGAGCAGTACAGAAGAGAAAATCATGAGGAAAAAGTCACAACAAAATGGCAATGCATAAAAAACAGCATGCAAGAATCCTACAACACCTTGCCCAAAAAGGAAAGTAACAAAAAACAAAAATGGATAACTGACAAAATCTTAGAAAAAATAGAAGAAAGAAGACAAGCGAAAAACACTGCCAGATACAAGGATATAGACAATGAAATACGGAGAATGTGCAAAAAGGCAAAAGAAGACTGGCTCAACCAAAGATATCTAGAAGTCGAAACTATGGAAAGTAAACAAAACTTAAGAGGGATGCACACAGAAATAAAGAGAATGACGAATAAAGATAAAAAAGCTGCAGGAAACGGATGTATTGCAAACAAAGAGGGAAGAATGCTAACAGACAACAAAGATATAATCGATAGATGGCAAGAATATATAACAGAATTATTTCATGATGAAAGGGACAAAAAGCCAGACATAAAATGTACATACAACTATAAAATCCTGAAATCTGAAGTAGAAAAATCTATAAAAACAATGAAAAAGGGAAAAGCAGCAGGGCCTGACAATATACAGCTAGAGATGATATAGGCTCTAGAAGAGTTTGGCGTCGAAGTGATCACAGACATATGCAATGACATATACCATACAGGATACATACCAAACGATCTAAAAACATCAACTTTCATTGCATTGCCTAAAAAGAATGGTGCAGTTGAATGCAATGACTTCAGAACAATAAGCCTAATGAGCCAGGTAACAAAAATTTTACTAAAAGTTATACAGGGAAGGATTCAGAATAAAATCAATACTGAATTAGATGAGCAACAATTTGGATTCAGGAAAAACAGTGGGACAAAAGAAGCCATATTCAGCATGAGAACATTGATTGAAAAGTACACAGAAGTAAACAAACCAATATATGCCTGCTTTATAGACTACACCAAAGCTTTCGATAGAATACACCATAACCATCTTATAGACTGCATAAAGGGTATAAATCTAGACGACGCAGACATACGACTAATATGTAATTTGTACTGGGAGCAAACAGCAATAAAAAGATATAACAAGGAGAACTTTACACCCATGGACATAAAAAGAGGAGTAAGACAAGGATGCATCCTATCACCAAACTTGTTCAATCTCTACACTGAGCAAATCTTTAAAAACATCTCAGAGATACCAGGCCTAAACATTAATGGAAAGATAATCAATAACCTGAGATATGCTGATGATACTGTTCTACTAGCAGAAAATCCTAAAGACCTACAACAATTGCTTAATGTGATAAACATAACAAGCAGAAAATATGGACTAGATATGAATATCAAAAAGACTAAAACTATGATCATAAACAAAGAAAACTCTCAAGACCTACAATTAAATATCACAGTTGAGGGAATACATCTGGAGACAGTCCAGAGTTACAACTACTTGGGACATACTATAACCAATGATGGAAAATGCAAAACTGAAATAAACAAAAGAATAGGTATGGCAAAAAGTAATTTTAATGCCATGAAAAATAAACTAACAACAAAACAAATATCAGCAGGGCTGAAACTAAGAATGGCAAAATGTTACATCTTCTCAATATTCCTGTATGGTGCAGAAACATGGACATTAGACAAGAAAACAGAACAGAAAATTTGAGCCTTTGAAATGTGGATTTATAGAAGAATAGGTAGAATTGGATGGAAACAAATAATAACAAACGATAAAGTTTTAAAACAACTGAAAATAAAAAGAGAACTACTAAACACAATTAAGACAAGACAAATGAAATTTTTGGGGCATGTTAAAAGATACAACAGCCTTCTAAAAGTAATATTGGAAGGAAAAATACAAGGTAAAAGAGGCAGAGGCAGACCAAGACTAACATGGACGAGTAACATCAAAAGATGGACAAGTCAATCTATGACAGCCTGCACCATCAAAGCAAGAAACAGAGTAGAATGGCGATCCATGGTAGCCAACCTTCGTTGCGGAGAAGGCACACGATGATGATGATGATATATATATATATATATATCATGCACATAATTTCCCTGTGGCTGTCCCTTCCCTATTGCATTTTCTCTTTTGCTCATGTAGGAGTACATTAGTAAATGCACATGCTATGCTAATCACAGCTCTCCCCTACTAGACCACACTGCAATACGTCAGCAGTCCCCTATATCTCTTGTGTCTAGGCTGCTCACTTTTGTGCAGGGCGATACCCTTTCCACATGTACTACATAGTACCTCACCTATTACATGTTCTTAGTTCCCCATTCTGAGACATCTCACTCTTTCTTCCTTTTGGCTACCCTGTATTCTTCTGGTCTATTCTTTATGTATTGTGCCTAGATGTTCCCTTCTAACTAAAGACTAGTTGTCCTCATATAGTCCTGATGTTGCCTTCTTATGACAAGACCAATTGTCCTCATATAGTCCTGATGTTGTTTTCTTATGACAAGACCAATTGTCCTCATATAGTCCAGATGTTCATTTTTTATGACATGACCAGTTGTCCTCATATAGTCCAGATGTTCACTTGTTATGACATGACCAGTTGTCTTCATATAGTCCAGATGTTCACTTCTTATGATAACATCAGTTGTCCTCAAAAAGTCTAGATGTTCCTTTCTAACTAAAGACTAGTTATCCACATATAATCCAGATGTTCCCTTCTGATGACAAGATTAGTTGTCCTCAGATACTCCAGATGTTCCCTTATTATGACAAGACTAGTTGTCCTCATATAGTCCTGATGTTGACTTCTTATGACATGACCAATTGTCCTCATATAGTCCAGATGTTCACTTCTTATGACATGACCAATTGTCCTCATATAGTCCAGATGTTCACTTCTTATGACATGACCAATTGTCCTCATATAGTCCAGATGTTCACTTCTTATGACATGACCAATTGTCCTCATATAGTCTAAATGTTCCCTTCTGATGACAAGACTAGTTGTCCTCATATAATCCAGATGTTCCCTTATTATGACAAGACCTGTTGTCCTCAGATAGTCCAGATGTTGCCTTCTTATGACAAGACTAGTTGTCCTCAATGAGATAGAGTTGCTTGCACAGAACAGAGACAAATGGTGAGATTTGATAAAATATCTTTAAAAGAATTGAAAACTGCTAGAACAAAAATTAAGATAAGAGAAAGAGTATCTTGGTCTAAGCCCTATGGGCCGGCTATGGCTCAAAAGGTCGATAGATAAGATAGATAAGATAGATAAGATAGATAAGATAGATAAGATAGATAAGATAGATAAGATAGATAAGATAGATAAGATAAGATAGATAAGATAGATAAGATAGATAAGATAGATAAGATAGATAAGATAGATAAGATAGATAAGATAGATAAGATAGATAAGATAAGATAGATAGATAGATAGATAGATAGATAGATAGATAGATAGATAGATAGATAGATAGATAGATAGATAGATAGATAGATAGATAGATAGATAGATAGATAGATAGATAGATAGATAGATAGATAGATAGATAGATAGATAGATAGATAGATAGATAGATAGATAGATAGATAGATAGATAGATAGATAGATAGATAGATAGATAGATAGATAGATAGATAGATAGATAGATAGATAGATAGATAGATAGATAGATAGATAGATAGATAGATAGATAGATAGATAGATAGATAGATAGATAGATAGATAGATAGATAGATAGATAGATAGATAGATAGATAGATAGATAGATAGATAGATAGATAGATAGATAGATAGATAGATAGATAGATAGATAGATAGATAGATAGATAGATAGATAGATAGATAGATAGATAGATAGATAGATAGATAGATAGATAGATAGATAGATAGATAGATAGATAGATAGATAGATAGATAGATAGATAGATAGATAGATAGATAGATAGATAGATAGATAGATAGATAGATAGATAGATAGATAGATAGATAGATAGATAGATAGATAGATAGATAGATAGATAGATAGATAGATAGATAGATAGATAGATAGATAGATAGATAGATAGATAGATAGATAGATAGATAGATAGATAGATAGATAGATAGATAGATAGATAGATAGATAGATAGATAGATAGATAGATAGATAGATAGATAGATAGATAGATAGATAGATAGATAGATAGATAGATAGATAGATAGATAGATAGATAGATAGATAGATAGATAGATAGATAGATAGATAGATAGATAGATAGATAGATAGATAGATAGATAGATAGATAGATAGATAGATAGATAGATAGATAGATAGATAGATAGATAGATAGATAGATAGATAGATAGATAGATAGATAGATAGATAGATAGATAGATAGATAGATAGATAGATAGATAGATAGATAGATAGATAGATAGATAGATAGATAGATAGATAGATAGATAGATAGATAGATAGATAGATAGATAGATAGATAGATAGATAGATAGATAGATAGATAGATAGATAGATAGATAGATAGATAGATAGATAGATAGATAGATAGATAGATAGATAGATAGATAGATAGATAGATAGATAGATAGATAGATAGATAGATAGATAGATAGATAGATAGATAGATAGATAGATAGATAGATAGATAGATAGATAGATAGATAGATAGATAGATAGATAGATAGATAGATAGATAGATAGATAGATAGATAGATAGATAGATAGATAGATAGATAGATAGATAGATAGATAGATAGATAGATAGATAGATAGATAGATAGATAGATAGATAGATAGATAGATAGATAGATAGATAGATAGATAGATAGATAGATAGATAGATAGATAGATAGATAGATAGATAGATAGATAGATAGATAGATAGATAGATAGATAGATAGATAGATAGATAGATAGATAGATAGATAGATAGATAGATAGATAGATAGATAGATAGATAGATAGATAGATAGATAGATAGATAGATAGATAGATAGATAGATAGATAGATAGATAGATAGATAGATAGATAGATAGATAGATAGATAGATAGATAGATAGATAGATAGATAGATAGATAGATAGATAGATAGATAGATAGATAGATAGATAGATAGATAGATAGATAGATAGATAGATAGATAGATAGATAGATAGATAGATAGATAGATAGATAGATAGATAGATAGATAGATAGATAGATAGATAGATAGATAGATAGATAGATAGATAGATAGATAGATAGATAGATAGATAGATAGATAGATAGATAGATAGATAGATAGATAGATAGATAGATAGATAGATAGATAGATAGATAGATAGATAGATAGATAGATAGATAGATAGATAGATAGATAGATAGATAGATAGATAGATAGATAGATAGATAGATAGATAGATAGATAGATAGATAGATAGATAGATAGATAGATAGATAGATAGATAGATAGATAGATAGATAGATAGATAGATAGATAGATAGATAGATAGATAGATAGATAGATAGATAGATAGATAGATAGATAGATAGATAGATAGATAGATAGATAGATAGATAGATAGATAGATAGATAGATAGATAGATAGATAGATAGATAGATAGATAGATAGATAGATAGATAGATAGATAGATAGATAGATAGATAGATAGATAGATAGATAGATAGATAGATAGATAGATAGATAGATAGATAGATAGATAGATAGATAGATAGATAGATAGATAGATAGATAGATAGATAGATAGATAGATAGATAGATAGATAGATAGATAGATAGATAGATAGATAGATAGATAGATAGATAGATAGATAGATAGATAGATAGATAGATAGATAGATAGATAGATAGATAGATAGATAGATAGATAGATAGATAGATAGATAGATAGATAGATAGATAGATAGATAGATAGATAGATAGATAGATAGATAGATAGATAGATAGATAGATAGATAGATAGATAGATAGATAGATAGATAGATAGATAGATAGATAGATAGATAGATAGATAGATAGATAGATAGATAGATAGATAGATAGATAGATAGATAGATAGATAGATAGATAGATAGATAGATAGATAGATAGATAGATAGATAGATAGATAGATAGATAGATAGATAGATAGATAGATAGATAGATAGATAGATAGATAGATAGATAGATAGATAGATAGATAGATAGATAGATAGATAGATAGATAGATAGATAGATAGATAGATAGATAGATAGATAGATAGATAGATAGATAGATAGATAGATAGATAGATAGATAGATAGATAGATAGATAGATAGATAGATAGATAGATAGATAGATAGATAGATAGATAGATAGATAGATAGATAGATAGATAGATAGATAGATAGATAGATAGATAGATAGATAGATAGATAGATAGATAGATAGATAGATAGATAGATAGATAGATAGATAGATAGATAGATAGATAGATAGATAGATAGATAGATAGATAGATAGATAGATAGATAGATAGATAGATAGATAGATAGATAGATAGATAGATAGATAGATAGATAGATAGATAGATAGATAGATAGATAGATAGATAGATAGATAGATAGATAGATAGATAGATAGATAGATAGATAGATAGATAGATAGATAGATAGATAGATAGATAGATAGATAGATAGATAGATAGATAGATAGATAGATAGATAGATAGATAGATAGATAGATAGATAGATAGATAGATAGATAGATAGATAGATAGATAGATAGATAGATAGATAGATAGATAGATAGATAGATAGATAGATAGATAGATAGATAGATAGATAGATAGATAGATAGATAGATAGATAGATAGATAGATAGATAGATAGATAGATAGATAGATAGATAGATAGATAGATAGATAGATAGATAGATAGATAGATAGATAGATAGATAGATAGATAGATAGATAGATAGATAGATAGATAGATAGATAGATAGATAGATAGATAGATAGATAGATAGATAGATAGATAGATAGATAGATAGATAGATAGATAGATAGATAGATAGATAGATAGATAGATAGATAGATAGATAGATAGATAGATAGATAGATAGATAGATAGATAGATAGATAGATAGATAGATAGATAGATAGATAGATAGATAGATAGATAGATAGATAGATAGATAGATAGATAGATAGATAGATAGATAGATAGATAGATAGATAGATAGATAGATAGATAGATAGATAGATAGATAGATAGATAGATAGATAGATAGATAGATAGATAGATAGATAGATAGATAGATAGATAGATAGATAGATAGATAGATAGATAGATAGATAGATAGATAGATAGATAGATAGATAGATAGATAGATAGATAGATAGATAGATAGATAGATAGATAGATAGATAGATAGATAGATAGATAGATAGATAGATAGATAGATAGATAGATAGATAGATAGATAGATAGATAGATAGATAGATAGATAGATAGATAGATAGATAGATAGATAGATAGATAGATAGATAGATAGATAGATAGATAGATAGATAGATAGATAGATAGATAGATAGATAGATAGATAGATAGATAGATAGATAGATAGATAGATAGATAGATAGATAGATAGATAGATAGATAGATAGATAGATAGATAGATAGTTGTCCTCATATAGTTAAGATGTTCATGACAGGGCCAGTTGTCTTCATATAGTCCAGATATTCATGACACGACCAGTTGTCCTCATATAGTCCAGATATTCATAACATGATCAGTTGTCCTCAAATAGTCCAGATGTTCATGACACGATCAGTTGTCCTCATATAGTCCAGATGTTCATGACAGGACCAGTTGTCCTCATATAGTCCAGATATTCATAACATGATCAGTTGTCCTCAAATAGTCCAGATGTTCATGACACGATCAGTTGTCCTCATATAGTCCAGATGTTCATGACAGGACCAGTTGTCCTCATATAGTCCAGATGTTCATGACAGGACCAGTTGTCCTCATATAGTCCAGATGTTCATGACAGGACCAGTTGTCCTCATATAGTCCAGATGTTCATGACAGGACCAGTTGTCCTCATATAGTCCAGATATTCATGATAGGACCAGTTGTCCTCATATAGTCTAGATGTTCATGACAGGACCAGTTGTCCTCATATAGTCCAGATATTCATATCACGATCAGTTGTCCTCATATAGTCCAGATGTTCATGACAGGACCAGTTGTCCTCATATAGTCCAGATGTTCATGACAGGACCAGTTGCACTACAAGCCTAGCCTAAGAGTACAGAGATTTCTTTAATGATCTCAAATGGACTTACTTCTCCCTGTGTGTTAGCCCTGGCCCTCCAGAATAGCTCATCTATCTTCTGTGTGAACTGGGCAAACTCTGGAATAATGAACTGCTTCTTGAAAGCTTTAGCTATGAGTATGATGTTTTCTGCTATACATCTGGGGAAGATAATGTTTGCAATAAACTGGTGATCTGTTATTTTTTATTATGGGTATATGAAGGAGGCATTCAAGCTGGAAAAATAAAAGAATGGATATGAAGTTTATAATGAGCAAGCTACAAAAGTTAACACAATGTTTACTGTACATCATTTGTTTGGTAGCACCTTTGTACATGTTCTGGGTGAAATAAGGTTAGTTCTTTGAATGGACAACAACTAACAACTCACTCTGCTTTAGTTGTAAGAGTACACCTCCTCTCTCCCACTATCCCATGTGTCAAAAAGTATACCAGCATTCTGAAACTATACAAACTAATGCTCTCACATAGAAACAATGTCCACACATGTAGAGTATACATTTTCTCTGATAATAAGTAGACCCACTCTCTTACAATGTAGCCACCAAGTAAAAGTATGTCCATTCTCTTACAATGTAGCACCAGGTAAAAGTATGCCCATTCTCTTACAATGTAGCCACCAAGTAAAAGTATGTCCATTCTCTTACAATGTAACCACCAAGTAAAAGTATGCCTATACTCTCACAATGTAGCCACCAAGTAAAAGTATGTCCATTCTCTTACAATGTAACCACCAAGTAAAAGTATGCCTATACTCTCACAATGTAGCCACCAAGTAAAAGTATGTCCATTCTCTTACAATGTAGCACCAGGTAAAAGTATGCCCATTCTCTTACAATGTAACCACCAAGTAAAAGTATGCCTATACTCTCACAATGTAGCCACCAAGTAAAAGTATGCCTATACTCTCACAATGTAGCCACCAAGTAAAAGTATGTCCATTCTCTTACGATGTAGCCACCAAGTAAAAGTATGCCTATACTCTCACAATGCAGCCACGAAGTAAAAGTATGTCCATACTCTTACAATGTAGCCACCAAGTAAAAGTATGTCCATTCTCTTACAATGTAGCCCACCAAGTAAAAGTATGCCTATACTCTCACAATGTAGCCACCAAGTAAAAGTATGCCTATACTCTCATAATGTAGCCACCAAGTAAAAGTATGTCCATTCTCTTACAATGTAGCCACCAAGTAAAAGTAATTATGTCCATTCTCTTACAATGTAGCCACCAAGTAAAAGTATGCCCATTCTCTTACAATGTAGCCACCAAGTAAAAGTATGTCCATTCACTTACATTGTAGCCAAAAAGTAAAAGTATGCTCATTCTCTTACAATGTAGCCACCAAGAAAAAGTATGTCCATTCTCTTACAATGTAGCACCAGGTAAAAGTATGGCCAGTCTCTTACAATGTAGCCACCAAGTAAAAGTATGCCCATTCTCTTACAATGTAGCCCACCAAGTAAAAGTATGTCCATTCACTTACATTGTAGCCAAAAAGTAAAAGTATGCTCATTCTCTTACAATGTAGCCACCAAGAAAAAGTATGTCCATTCTCTTACAATGTAGCACCAGGTAAAAGTATGGCCAGTCTCTTACAATGTAGCCACCAAGTAAAAGTATGCCCATTCTCTTACAATGTAGCCCACCAAGTAAAAGTATGCCCATTCTCTTACAATGTAGCCACCAAGTAAAAGTATGCTCCTTCTCTTACAATGTAGCCACCAAGTAAAAGTATGTCCATTCTCTTACAATATAACCACCAAGTAAAAGTATGTCTATTTTCTTACACTGTAGCCACGAAAAGTATGCCTATTCTCTTACAATGTAGCCACCAAGTAAAAGTATGCCTATTCTCTTACAATGTAGCCACCAAGTAAAAGTATGCTCATTCTCTTACAATGTAGCCACTAAGTAAAAGTTATCCCATTCTCTTACAATGTAGCCACCAAGTATAAGTTATCCCATTCTCTTACAATGTAGCCACCAAGTAAAAGTTATCCCATTCTCCTACAATGTAGCCACCAAGTAAAAATTATCCCATTCTCTTACAATGTAGCCACCAAGTAAAAATTATCCCATTCTCTTACAATGTAGCCACCAAGTAAAAATTATCCCATTCTCTTACAATGTAGCCACCAAGTAAAAGAATGTCCAGAAACCAAACTCACTCTCTGAATGTGTCTCTATCAAGGTAGACTTTCTGAGCAGAATCCAGATCTGCCTGTACTCTGCTAAGGTTTGCCATTGACTCCTTCAACCGAGGATCAGTTTCTCTCAGCCCAGTAGCTCGAAGGGTCTAAAGAATATATTTGACATCATCAGTTGCTTATTATAAAAATAAACCAAGTAAATACATTTACTCACCCTCAGATAATATAAACCAAATAAATACCTTGACTGACCCTCACATAATGTAAAAAAAAAAAGTAAAGTACCCCCGTCACGCCAAGTGGCGTATAGTGAAATATGGTGTTAGTGACCCTATATTTTACAGACCTTCAGCACATGATTTTTGGGGTAATGTAGTCGGTATTACGCCCGTGCTGCTTTACTTTCCCAGAAAAAAATCCGGTACCCATTTAAGGCTGGGTGAACCCGGAAGCCGTCGGTTGGGATCGAACCCTACCCCTGTCCTTTGTAGTCCAGTTCACTAACCACTGAGCTATCGCGGCTCCCCTCACATAATATAAACCAAATAAATACACTTACCTGAGTTATTGAGTTATTTGCGGGTCATCATCATTGTACTCCAAACATGTCCATAGGTGCTCAGATCCCCTCCTCAGCAAGTCCCGCAGTGTCTAGCAGTGACTGACGACTCCAGTTCTATGTTGGTTGATAAGTCTTCTTACACGCCCACTAAGTTTCTCATTTCTGGCTGTGCCCATCTTAACTGCCATCTCCATCATCCGAAGACTTGATGTGGATCTATGTTTGTCGAAGTCCTGTGCTCTTCCCAATCTTGGTAGGCATTGATGATATCCCGCCAGATCCATTCTCATTTCTGGCTGTGCCCATCTTAACTCCCATCTCCATCATCCGAAGAAGTGACGTAGATCTGTGTTTGTCGAAGTCCTGTGCTCTTCCCACATCTCGGAGGACATTGATGATGTCCACATACACTTAACTACCCTCACATAATATAAACCACTCATTTATTCATTAAGTCTGGTGTCCACAAAAGGTTTATTAAAGGCACATTGAGCTGTGTTTTGTCCTACTGTCTTACTTGGCCACATGATAAGGCAGAACCAAAACACAACACAGAGAGCCTTTAATAAATCTTATGAGAACACAAGACTCAAAAGGCCGACCACGAAAATGATGGATTGATGGAATATTAGAAACATTTGGAAACATAACAGCAGCAGAAGTCAACAGAAGAGCAAAAGACTGCAAATTATATCTCCCATTGATGCTGAAAGGTAAAGGAGAAAGGATAAAAGAAGAATGATTTAATTCACAGATAAAGTGATGAAACATCATACACCTAACACATTATCTTCACATGGAGTGTGTTGCCTGCAGGTAGAAGGAAATGAAGCAGAGGCAGACAAGTTCACATTAATTGTCATGTCTGTTGATAACTGAGCAACTGGTTCTTGTATATACAGAAGCCTAAACTATAAGAATGGAGGTGGTGACTGCAGCTCTGAGAAAGTTATCTCACACTCCAGTAAGCTGCCCTTGAATCAATATGAGAACCTCAGGTTCATGACTGCACAGCAAATTATGGACAACCAGAGATAACCTCAAGCACATTGTCCTCTTTATAATTCTTGCTGGTCTGGATGTCCACGGTCATTTTCCCAACATAAAAGTGTGGCTGTAACTCTCATCATTCTATTCCATCAAATAGAAAATCATAATATACCAGGCCTCTAAAGCTCTAGTGTAGTGACATTTCTTCAATAGATGTCACTTTTATCAAATCATATTGTTTTGTTCATCCCAAAGAAAAATAAAAACAGGGAGTAAGTCAGACATGGCTCAGAGGCAATGATGTTGAACAGTACAAGTCAGTCATAGCTCAGAGGCATGGATGTTGAATAATACAAGTCAGTCATAGCTCAGAGACATGGATGTTGAATAGTACAAGTAAGTCATAGCTCAGAGACATGGATGTTGAATAGTAGAAAGTCAGTCATAGCTCAGAGACATGGATGTTGAACAGTACAAGTCAGTCATAGCTCAGAGACATGGATGTTGAATAGTACAAGTCAGTCATAGCTCAGAGACATGGATGTTGAATAGTAGAAAGTCAGTCATAGCTCAGAGACATGGATGTTGAATAGTAGAAAGTCAGTCATAGCTCAGAGACATGGATGTTGAATAGTAGAAAGTCAGTCATAGCTCAGAGACATGGATGTTGAATAGTACAAGTCAGTCATAGCTCAGAGACATGGATGTTGAATAGTAGAAAGTCAGTCATAGCTCAGAGACATGGATGTTGAACAGTACAAGTCAGCCATAGCTCAGAGACATGGATGTAAAACAGTACAAGTCAGCCATGGCTCAGAGACATGGATGTAAAACAGTACAAGTCGGCCATGGCTCAGAGACAAGGATGTTGAGCAGTACAAGTTTGTCATAGCTCAGAGACATGGATGTTGGACAGTACAAGTCAACCATAGCTCAGAGACATGGATGTTGGACAGTACAAGTCAACCATAGCTCAGAGACATGGATGTAAAACAGTACAAGTCAGCCATGGCTCAGAGACATGGATGTAAAACAGTACAAGTCAGCTATGGCTCAGAGACAAGGATGTTGAGCAGTACAAGTCAGCTATGGCTCAGAGACAAGGATGTTGAGCAGTACAAGTTTGTCATAGCTCAGAGACATGGATGTTGGACAGTACAAGTCAGTCATAGCTCAGAGACATGGATGTTGGACAGTACAAGTCAGTCATAGCTCAGAGACATGGATGTTGGACAGTAAAAGTCAGTCATAGCTCAGAGACGTGGATGTTGGACAGTACAAGTCAGTCATAGCTCAGAGACGTGGATGTTGGACAGTACAAGTCAGTCATAGCTCAGAGACATGGATGTTGGACAGTAAAATTCAGCCATAGCTCAGAGACATGGATGTTGGACAGTAAAATTCAGTTATAGCTCAGAGACATGGATGTTGGACAGTACAAGTCAGTCATAGCTCAGAGACATGGATGTTGGACAGTACAAGTCAGTCATAGCTCAGAGACATGGATGTTGGACAGTACAAGTCAGTCATAGCTCAGAGACATGGATGTTGGACAGTACAAGTCAGTCATAGCTCAGAGACATGGATGTTGGACAGTACAAGTCAGTCATAGCTCAGAGACATGGATGTTGGACAGTACAAGTCAGTCATAGCTCAGAGACACAGATGTTGGACAGTACAAGTCAGACATAGCTCAGAGACATGGATGTTGGACAGTAAAAGTCAGTCATAGCTCAGAGACATGGATGTTGGACAGTACAAGTCAGTCATAGCTCAGAGACATGGATGTTGGACAGTACAAGTCAGTCATAGCTCAGAGACATGGATGTTGGACAGTACAAGTCAGTCATAGCTCAGAGACATGGATGTTGGACAGTACACGTCAGTCATAGCTCAGAGACATAGATGTTGGACAGTACAAGTCAGACATAGCTCAGATACATGGATGTTGGACAGTACAAGTCAGTCATAGCTCAGAGACATGGATGTTGGACAGTACAAGTCAGTCATAGCTCAGAGACATGGATGTTGGACAGTACAAGTCAGTCATAGCTCAGAGACATGGATGTTGGACAGTACAAGTCAGTCATAGCTCAGAGACATGGATGTTGGACAGTACACGTCAGTCATAGCTCAGAGACATAGATGTTGGACAGTACAAGTCAGCCATAGCTCAGAGACATGGATGTTGGACAGTACAAGTCAGTCATAGCTCAGAGACATAGATGTTGGACAGTACAAGTCAGTCATAGCTCAGAAACATGGATGTTGGACAGTACAAGTCAGTCATAGCTCAGAGACATGGATGTTGGACAGTACAAGTCAGTCATAGCTCAGAGACATGGATGTTGGACAGTACAAGTCAGTCATAGCTCAGAGACACAGATGTTGGACAGTACAAGTCAGACATAGCTCAGAGACATGGATGTTGGACAGTAAAAGTCAGTCATAGCTCAGAGACATGGATGTTGGACAGTACAACTAAACAATCATGACTAACATTTGTAAACAACTAAACTCTGTACATCAGATGGTACGACTAGGTCAGACACGAAGATATCTGGGGAAAAAAACGAAACGAGGGCCAATTAAGCAACAGATTATAAATAGATAATGGAGATGGACTGTACACACAAACACTAAGAAAACCTGGGGGCCTCGGTAGCCTAGTTGGGAAAAACCACCCGACTAGACTAGCGACGTTCGGACAACCCGTGTTCGATTCCCGCTGGGAGCAGTGTGAATTGTACTCGTGGTTGTAAAAATAAAAAAATACCCCCACGGTCGACCCAGCCGTTGGCAGAAATGGGTACCAGGGTATTATCCTGGGAAGGTGAGGAATGTCGCTTCGCATCTGAGTTTCGATGCTTGAGGCGACACTATACAGAAATATCCGAACATTTCTGGATAGGCGGCCGAGCACATATGGGTGTAAACTCGCGTGCTAAGACGCCGGTTCAAGTCTCGTACTTTACCTTTACCTTACCTTTACTAAGAAAACCAATTGCCAGCATAACAAAACAGCCACTTTCATGGAACCCACAGGATAAAAGCGGGCAGAGAGGCCCAGGAATACATGGAGAAGACAAGTCTTAGAAACCGTCAAGGACACTGGCCTAGATTGGAGAGAAGTAGAAACAAATGTCCAAGAATAGGAATAGATGAAGAGACTTTGTGGCCTGTACTCCAAAAAGGGGTCAAAAGAGCTTGGTTGATTGAAGAAAGTTAAGGAGTTTAGTGACATTGCCCACAAAAATAACCCTGAAATTAAACCATTGACTTTATCAGAGTTTGTAAATTGGGCTCATCACATTGGTCATCTTCTCAAGCTTGCTCCTTGCACTTTGTCTATTATAGTACTCTCTATACTGTCTTTACATAGCATCACTTAGAATAGGAGGACTGGCTTCTTTGAAAACGAAAAACTGAAACAACACAGTGCAATCTGAAAATGAGATCAAAAGGGTGTTGTAACATTGTTTTTGCAGTCAAAATCCAGGGAGCGTTGACCCCTGCACTTTTTTTTAATATATTTTTTTTATTTATTTATTTATTTTTTACAAATTTGGCGCCAATATCTAATGATAATTATAATTACAATAGTTGCCGTGGCTTTATAAACCAGTTTGGCATTCCTAGTTTCCAAATACTTTTGGAGGCGCTGCGCCTGAGGCAACATAGCTAGAAGTTGTCAGCGACTCATAGCTAATGGCTTGCATCAGGATCGGTGAATAGGAACCATCCAGACCCTACGCCACCTCTTCGTGGCGCGTTTAGAAACAAACTAACCAGCCTGGACTGGCGAGTGGGGATAGAGAAGGAAGGCAACCCGATACTCAATAATGCTGTGCTCAAGTTGGATGTGTGAGGGGACGAAAGGTCCAATTAAAAAAACAACACAACGCATCTATGCCCACTTAACGTCCTTTCCTTTTAGAGACAGAGGATGAAGAATCAATTCCTTTATTAGTCTCAGCATTACTTGTCAAATATATATCTCACTACTGCATTACTTATCAAATATATATCTTACTACTGCATTACTTATAAAATATATATCTCACTACTGCATTAAGGTGTCCGGTTAGCAATCGATAGGCGGTTGGCTTACCACGGCAACAGCCGGGGTTCGTACCCTGGCGAGGACACCTGGGTTTTACTAATTCCCTAAAAATTAGTACCTCTGAAGTCGGAGTAAATCTGCCTGCATGGCGAGGGGCATCCTGTAATGGGATAAAACAGACTTTACACGCAAAATTCAGTCCCACAAAATTGAGTGGGTGGGACTTCGTCAGAGGTCAAAAGCTGACGAAAGCGAACGAACTACTGCATTACTTATCAAATATATATCTCACTACTGCATTACTTATCAAATATATATCTCAATACTGCATTACTTATCAAATATATATATATATATATATATATATATATATATATATATATATATATATATATCACTACTGCATTACTTATCAAATATATATATCTCACTACTGCATTACTTATCAAATATATATATATCTCACTACTGCATTACTTATCAAATATATATCTCACTCTCTATGTCACTACTATCTCACTACCGATTACTCATAAAATATGTATCTCACTACCGGATTACTCATAAAATATGTTATCTCACTACCGGATTACTTATAAAATATGTTATCTCACTACCGGATTACTTATAAAATGTTATCTCACTACCGGATTACGTATAAAATATGTTATCTCATTACCAAATTACTTATAAAATATGTTATCTCATTACCAAATTACTTATAAAATATGTTTTCTCACTACCGGAATACTTATAAAATATGTTTTCTCACTACCAGATTACTTATAAAGTAAATATCTCACTACCGGATTACTTATAAAATGTTACCTCACTACCGGAATACTTATAAAATATGTTATCTCGCTACCGGAATACTTATAAAATATGTTATCTCGCTACCGGATATATTATAAAATGTTACCTCATTACCGGATTACTTATAAAATGTGTTATCTCGCTACCGGATTACTAATAAAATAAGTGTCTCAGTACCGGTAAAGTCCTTTTAAAAAAACATGTATATTATTTCCACATGATATTCCAAGCCAATAAAAGACAGCTCCATTTCAAAGAAATGTTACCGTTTTTGGTGGAAGTTATTCCACACAAAAGTGTCAAATGAGTTTTAAAAAAACAACATATTTCTTCTCTCAGGCATTGAGCACTAAAACATGATCATGGAAAACAGTTTAACTAGAAAATAAGCAACTTTTGTGTGGTGCTTGCTCAACGATGGAACAATGTACACGCGGTATCAGGGAAGGAATGTCAACTACTCATGGTATTATCATCATCCATTACTGCCGCACAAATGTATAGATAAAACTGCAGCTTCGCATTGTTATGCATTCATTTGCATTTCTTTGTCTTGACCCCTCATAGATCAAACTACTCAATGACGTATAAAACACTGGACACATACCTGAAGATCTACTAAAATCTATCTTTGTATACATATCGAAGAATTCAGGCGCCACTGATTGTGAAGACCATCGCACTATTAGTCTCATGAGCCATATGACTAAAATATTACTAAGAATAATCATGAGACGTGTAAGGAACAAAATAAAACCAGGAATAAGTGAGGAACAATGTGGATTTGTGGAAGGAAAGGGCACCAATAATGCAATATACATCTTTAGAACATTGATAGAAAGATCTATAGAGGTAAAGAAAGATCTATGTATGTGCTTTATAGACTACACAAAAGCATTTGACAAAGTAAAGCATGTGGAAATAATCAATATGCTGGTGAAATTAAACATTGATGGCAAGGATCTGCGAATCATAAAAAAACATGTGCTGGCAACAAACAGCAGCTATACGAATTAACAACCAAACAGGACAATTTCAATTTATAAAACAAGGAGTCAGACAAGGCTGTGTTCTGTCGCCGTATTTGTTTTCACTTTACAGCGAATATATTATGAGATCAATAGTAGACAAAAAAGGAATTGAAGTCAACGGTCACAACATAAACAATTTACGATATGCGGATGACACAGTCTTAATAGCAGAGACAGATGTCTTAAAAACAGAGAATGAGCTACAAGAAATTATAGATATAATAGTAAAAGAAAGCAACAAGAAAGGTCTCAGTCTGAATAGTAAGAAAACAGAAGTAATGATTATATCGAAGAAACAATCATCACCATCATGCAGCATAAAAATAAACGAGACAAATCTAAAACAAGTGCAACGTTTGAAATACTAGGGCACAGTGATAACATCAGATGGAAGATGCACCACAGAAATAACAAGAAGAATAGCTCAGGCCAAAATAGCATTTCAGAAAATGAAAAATATCTTATGCAACAAATCTACGTCAATAGAAATGAGAAAGAGAGTTCATCGATGCTATATAGAACCAATTCTGACCTATGGAAGCGAATCATGGACAATAGACAAACAAATGAAAAGACGATTAGAGGCCACAGAGATAGGATTTCTCAGAAGAATGTTGAAAGTTCCCTGGACAGCTAAAAAGACCAATGAGAAAGTTCTCAAAGAGGCCAACACAAAAAGAGAGCTCTTAAAAAACATCAGAAAGAAGCAATCAACATTTTTTGGCCACATCATGAGAAGAGGAAAGTTGGAATACTTGGTTACAACTGGCAAAATAAAAGGAAAGAGAGATCGCGGACGACAAAGAGAGAAAATACTGGATAGCTTGGTGTCATGGCATAGAAAACAGTCAACAACAGAACTCATACGATGCACTGTGGATAGAAGATTGTGGAAGGACATGATCGCCAACCGGTACGGCGCATGATGATAGATCAAACGACGCTTTGATTTTAAAACAAGAAGTTGCGACCTAAGGTTTCCCTGAACATGAAGAGTAGATTAAATAGAGGCTGTGGAAGGGGCGGTCGTTTGCCAAGTTCTAATAAGAAGAGCATGACTGCCCATGACCTTGTTGCTACAATGACCGGTTATCATGATATTTTTTGCCCTGGTTACGGCTGACCTGGTTTCAGACTATGTTTGTTGCTTGTTAAACGAGACGAGGCACGCTGGACAATGCCACTACCTAGTTCGCATGCCAATAGCTGGCTACACGGGTTCAAGATGTGTATCGAACGGTGGTAACCTTGAAGCAACCATGAAGAGGTTGGGGAGGTAATGGAGGGATATCGTGCCAGAAATCAAGAAAAGATCGAGCGAGGGGGAAATCAACAGACCTTCCAAATACTTGAGTTCAGCTCTAACTGCCATCTTGAACGCTGAAGATCCTTACCAATAACAATCAACATCATGTGCCGCCGCGTCTATTGACAGTCTAATATTTGATTATGTTCGTTTCTACTCCACCCATTGTGTCTTGCTATCACAAATCTAAACTTCACAATTTTCTGCTACTACCACACACTGTGTGCGTCGAATGATTGTCTCCCCCTCCTCCTCCTCTAAGACATATCTCAGGCATGATCTATTAGAAATACATGACTTCTAAATGTTATGTATTTCTAATAGATCCTGCCTGAGATATGCAATATGCCCATATTTGTTTAAACCATCGGCACATATATATTGTTAAGAAGAAGACCATGCCGTCTTTCTTATCTCTGTTGTATTCTGACGTCTGTTCGAGTCGAATTGGGGCAGAGATTGGGCACTCTGTGTCTGGCAATCTGTGTTACCAAGTATCAGACCTTGCACAGGACCCGCACTGTATCTCGCCATACATCTCTGTTCTAGGTGAGTCTCTCAATCTCGACAAGGGAACTGATGCCTGATGTTGTTACCTCTCGCCTCAATGTTTGTTTTAGTGTTTCTCTGTATCAGCTACTTTTTAATTTTACCCTCTGGTTCCCATTCGAAGGCCTGCTTTGATATTCTCTTGTTTTCTCTTATGATCATATGTCCAGTATATTACCACCTTCTTTTGTTATCTATTCTCATCATATGGTGAACATATGACCACCTTCTCCTCTTGTTGTCTCTTCTCATCATATGTGATATATTGTAACAGTGATAACTTGTAACAGTGATATCCTGTAACAGAGATATCTTATAACAGTGATATATTGTAACAGAGATATCTTATAACTTGTAACAGTGATAACTTGTAACAATGATATATTATAACAGAGATATCTTATAACAGTGATATTTTGTAACAGTGATATCTTATAACTTGTAACAGTGATATCTTATAACTATCTATCTCTATCTATCTATTGACCTTTCGAGCCGTAACCGGCCCATAGGGCGTAGACCAAGATACACCTTCTCCTATATGAATTTTTGTTCTAGCAGTTTTCTTTTAAAGATATTTTATCAAATCTCGCCATTTGTCTCTGTTCTGTGCAAGCAGTTCTATCTCATTGAGGGAGCCGATTCCTGCTGCTCTTGCCTCTCTCATCAATGTTCTTCTCAGTGTCTCCCTGGGTCTTCCTCTTTTTCTTTTACCTGTTGTTTCCCATATGAGGGCTTGCTTTGCTATTCGATTATTATCTCTTCTCATCACATGTCCAACGTATGACCATCGTCTTTTCTTTATTACTGAAGATATTAGTGGTTGATTGGCGATTTCTCTAATTTCCTCGTTTGTTTTGAATTCGTTCCATTCTATACCAAGTATTTTCCTTAGACATTTATTTCGAATGCGTTCAACTTTGTTTCTATATCTCTTGTTGTTTTCCAGCTTTCACACGCATAGGTAAGGGTTGATAGTACATTTGATTTGAATAGCCTAAGTTTTGTGTTTGTGCTAATGAGTTTTGATTTCCACAACTTTTCAATCTTCAATCTTATAACTAGTAACAGTGATATCTTGTAACAGTAATATCCTTATAACAGCGGTATCTTATAACTAGTAACAGTGATAACCTGTAACAGTGATATTTTATAACTTATAACAGTGATATCTAGTAACAGTGATAACTTGTAACAGTGGTATCTTGTAACAGTGATAACTTGTAGCAATAATATCTAGTAACAGTGATATCTCGTAACAGTGATATATTATAACTAGTAACAGTGGTAACTTGTAACAGTGATATCTTGTAAAATTGATATCTTATAACTTGTAATAGTGATATCTTGTAACAGTGATATCTTATAACTAGTAACAGTGATAATCTGTAACAGTGATATCTTATAACTTATAACAGTGATATCTTGTAACAGTGATAACTTGTAACAGTGATATCTAATAACAGTGATATCTAGTAATAGTGATATCTAGTAATAGTGATATCTTGTAACAGTGATATATTATAACTAGTAACAGTGGTAACTTGTAACAGTGATATCGTGTAAAAGTGATATCTTATAAAAGTGATATCTTATAAAAGTGATATCTTATAAAAGTGATATCTTATAACTAGTAACAGTGATAATCTGTAACAGTGATATCTTATAACTTAAAACAGTGATATCTAATAACAGTGATATCTAGTAATAGTGATATCTTGTAACAGTGATATCTTATAACTAGTAACAGTGATAACTTGTAACAGTGATATCTTATAACTTGTAACATTGATATCTTGTTACAGTTATATCTTGTAAGAGTGATATCTTGTAACAGTGGTGTCTTATAACTTGTAACAGTGATATCTTGTAACAGTGATATCTTGTAACAGTAATATCTTGTAACATTGATATCTTGTTACAGTGATATCTTGTAGCAGTGATATATTGTAACAGTGGGTCGGGGAGGGACCTCAGTTGACCAATCCCTGCTCTACTGCGGCGTTAGTTTGTAAACTGAGCTTGATGTTATCATGGGCCAGATCTAGACAAACGGACATGCTACACCAGCAAAACGGACACATTACACCAGCAAAATTGACATGCTATATCAGTAAAACGGACACGCTACACCAGCAAAACGAACACGCTACAACAGCAAAGTTGACACGCCACAACAGCAAAACAGAAACTCTACAGCAGCAAAGTGGAAACGTTACAGATGTTAAACGGACACGCTACAGCAGCAAAGTTAAACGCTACAGCAGCAAAACAGAAACTCCACAGCAGCAACACAGATACGCTATAGCAGCAAAACGGACACGCTACAGCTGTTAAACGGACACGCTACAGCAGCAATGGATGATTTGTATCAGTGTTCTCGTTATCTCGCCTTCTGACTTGACTTGTCTACGATTCCTTATTGCTACCTTAGATGTGTGTCTCTGTCAGTGAGCTATCACATGAGAAGATTGCTCTAACAATACATTAGCACATTCCGCTGACAACTCACAATGTTTGGATCAACACCAGGCTTTATTCTGATGTCTTCAAGTCTGGGTATAACAATTCACACAACAATTGAATCATGTCTCTGCTATATACTACATTAGAATTGAGTAAGTCTGCGTAGTCAATCGACGGTGTATATGTGGTCACGCAGTGGACGTGTCACATCTACTTCTCTGAATGTTCTATCATATCTAGTGAATAAAATAACAGAGATGTGGTAAAGAGAAACAAGAGTAAGTAGATGAGAGAAACGAGTCCATGCCGAGAAGTGATTGAAGATACAGTAAGAGAGAGAGGGAGATAAAAGTAAGGCAAACAGAGAGAGGGAGAAAATGTGATGGGGAGATAGCACTAGAGAAAAAGTAAGCGAGAAGGAGAAAACTTGGTGAGCATGACGTGACTGAATGTCCCCTAGCCTGCACTAATGATCAGCTCTAAAGAGAAACGAGTTCTTCCGTTTCTAAAGAAGTTCTTATCGAATTGTTAGATCGCTTGTAGGCTGATGTCGGGACCCAGCTCTCCGTGTGTGTTTCTAGACACTTAAGCAGAGCTACAGAAGAAAATACAAGCTATGGAGATGAAATGTTATCGTTAGATTTTGACCATCTCTTACTCAGATCGTATCGCAGATGAAGAGGTTTTGTACAAAGATACAAGTAATCGGAGTACGTGAAGATCTATTGTAAAGAAATACAAAATGAAATGGATTGGTCACTTATCTTGATCTTCTGGCCTAGCAAAGGCCATTCTGTAAGGAAATGTGAAAGGAGTGAGAATGAGAGGCAGAGAAACACAGGTAGAGAAACAGGCAGACAGAGAAAGAGAGGCAAACAGAGAAAGTTGCAGACGAGAAAGAGAGGCAGGCAGAGAAAGAGAGGCAGACAGCGAAAGAGAAGCAGACAATGAAACCGGCAGACAGAGAAAGATATTGAAAGATAACCTTAAAGAATGGACGGGCATCGGCTTTGCATAGTCACCAAAAATGGCTGAAGATGGATATCAGCCAGAGGCGTCCAACGACCGCCATGGTTATGGGATGATCATATGAGGGGAGGCGTTATGGTTAACAGTTCAATTGACACCAAAAATACACATACACACACACCCACACAAAAAAAATTGAAAGAAGTTCAATTGTCATCAAACACACACACACACACACACACACACACGCACGCACGCACACACACGCACGCACACACACCAAAAATTGAAAGAATGGAAGCCAAAAACGCCCCTACAACACCAGGGCTGTCTGTGGCCTGCAACTCATAGCTGACTTACGATCAACGGCAACAAGAACTAATCAAGACCCTACTCCAATTCCATGATGTGCTCCTGTAAAAAGACTAACCAGCTTGGCCAAACCGGCAGGGAGAGAAAGGGGAAAGCTCCGCTACTACAAAATGCCGTGCTACAGTCCGATGTGTTGGGCCGAAAAGTGTAAATAACAAAGGGGTCAATGCAAATGAATGCATACAAATTCGAAGGTGCAGTAAAGCTAAATGTGAAAGAGAATTGGACAAAAAATAGAATGGTAAAAGATTTACGTAATACGACACACATTTGAACGACGTTTCGGCTCTATAGGCCTTCTTCTTCTTCTTTTCTTCCTCAACTGCCTTTCAGCGTCGAGGGAGATATAATTTGCGGTCTTTTGCTCTTCTGTTCGCCTCTGCTGCTGTCATGTTTCCTAGTGCTTCTAATATTCCATCGACCCATCTTTTACGTGGTCGACCCTTGAGTCTGGTGTTCTCACAACGTTTGTTGAAGGCTCGTTGTGTTGTGTTTTGTTCTTTCTGCCTTGTCACGTGGCCAAGCCATTTTATCTGTTGTTTCCTTATATATTCTATGGGGGTGGGGCGGCTATTCCTAGCTTTTTTCTAAGTTCTTCATTTCTGATCTTATCTCTCAGACTGTTTCCTGTCATTCGTCTAACACATTTCATCTCTGTAGTGGTTATTTTTCTTATTGTTCTTGCATCTTGGGTCCAGGTCTGGCATTGGTAGCATAACGTTGGGATGAAGATTGTATTGTATAGTGCCCGTTTTGCCTCCAGAGTTATTTCCTTGTAGGACAATAGTGGTGATAACTGTCCGATGATTTGACAAGCTTTGTTGCATCTTTATTCTATCTCTGCTGTTTGAGAATTATCGTTTGTCATTAAACTTCCTAGGTATTTGAATTCCTCTACTTGTTCTAGTTGTCTGCCTTCTATAGTTATGTTGATGTTCTGTTTATTTTTGGCGATATTCATGACTTCTGTTTTGTTGATGTTGATTTTCATGTTGTATGTTGTGCCTGAGATGTTGGCCTTCAGCAGGAACAAACAAACAACACAGTTTTATTCACTTACATATCTATGTGTGTGTTGTTTGTTTGTCCTGCTGAAGCTCTATTGAGCCGAAACGTCGTTCAAATTTGTGTCGTCTATCAATTACGTAAAGCTTTCACCATTTCTTTTTTCTTTTTTTTTTCATTCTCCCTGTATATAACATAAATTGCTGTAAACCACAACAAGTCGCATCTTACGTCCAATTTACATCATTGTAAGGCCTGACGATAAAAAGGAGCAAGAACAGGAGATAAAAAAAGAACAAAATGGGAAAAGAAAAGAAGAAGAAACAGAAAGAAAAAAGAAAGAAAGAAGAAAAAGAACAGAAAGAACAAAGAAAGAAAGAAAGAAAGAGAAGAGAAAGGAAGAAAGAACAGAAAGAAAGAAATGAAAAAGACAAAGAAACTAAAGAAAGAACGAAAAGAAAAGAAAGAAAGAAAATAAAAAGGAGACAGAAATAAATAGAAAAAACGAAAGAAATTAAAAAAAAAAACATTAAACAAGAACATAAAAAAGAGACAGAAAGAAATAAGAAAAAACGAGAGAAAAGAACGAAAAGAAAAGAAAGGAAAGAAAGAAAGAAAAGAAAGAAAGGAAGGAAGAAACATAAAAAGAGACAGATAGAAATACGAAAAAACGAAAGAAAAGAAAGAAAGGAAAAAAAGAAAATAACAGAAGAAAGCAAAATGGCAGAAAAGAACAGAAAGAAAAAAAGTAATAAATAAAGAAAAGAAAAAACCGAGCAGAAGAAAAAAGAAAGAAAAGAACAGAAAGACAGAAAAGAACAGAAAGGAAAAAAAAAGAAAATAAGAGAAAAAAAGAAAGAAAAAAGAAAGAAATAAAGAGAGAGAGAGAGAAAAAGAGAGGCAGAAAGAAAGAAAAGAACAGAAAGAAAGAAAGCTACGAAACGTATGTACCTATCACATATAATCTGAGCTATTCATAGATAATTGGTGGTGGTATAAATCCCAGATACTAACAATCAGAGGTCACACATTCCTGCTATACGACACAGACTGCTGCTATCTAGGGTGCAAATCGCAGGGTTCCGTTAAGAAAATTGAATGTTCACCTCGACGCTGTAAGGCACAAGGAGATACGGGAGGGAGAAAGAGAATGAGTACAAATATAAGTTTGTGTATGTGCATATTCTAGACCATATATTTACTGATGCCATTTCAGGACAAGATAATACTTGTGTCCAATTTATTCGGAGATATCGGTCCAGAGAAGGGTGAGTTGTTTGATCGCATATACCCTCTCTAACTAGACTCTGACTAACTAGACCCTGACTATGTCTAACTAGACTCTGACTAACTAGACCCTGACTATGTCTAACTAGACCCTAACTAACTAGACCCTGACTAACTAGACCCTGACTATGTCTAACTAGACTCTGACTAACTAGACCCTGACTATGTCTAACTAGACTCTGACTAACTAGACCCTGACTTTGTCTAACTAGACCCTAACTAACTAGACCCTGACTAACTAGACCCTGACTATGTCTAACTAGACTCTGACTAACTAGACCCTGACTATGTCTAACTAGACCCTAACTAACTAGACCCTGACTAACTAGACCCTGACTATGTCTAACTAGACTCTGACTAACTAGACCCTGACTATGTCTAACTAGACTCTGACTAATTAGACCCTGACTTTGTCTAACTAGACCCTAACTAACTAGACCCTGACTAACTAGACCCTGACTAACTAGACCCTGAATAACTAGACCCTAACTATTTAGATCTTGACTAACTAGACCCTAACTAATTAGATCCTGACTAACTAGACCCTAACTGGGCCTAACTAGACCCTGACTAACTAGACCCTTACTAACTATAGTCCGTTCAGAATCGTTTGCCGAGATGCTATGATTTATAATTCAAAAAGTTCTTGATGATTTCACATGATTTTGGCATACGGTGTTAAAATGTCCATGTCACGAGAACATATGTGTTACTCGATGTCTAGCTATAACGGTTTTCTTAAAGCGGCGAATTCCTTTGATCTTTGCCCATGTAACTATTATTTTGACCCTAATCAAAATGTTTTACAGTAATCTAGTGCAACGATGACCCATAGGCGTGTCCATAAAATTTTACTGGGTGGCAAGTATACAAATTTTAAATTATATATAGAACTTTTGTTCGTAGAGTCAATTTGATATAGTTCCATGCTCTTGGTGTGAGTTTCCCAAATGTTGTCGCTGCCTTTCAAATACGTACATTTAGTTCCTCATCTAAGAAAAGTGTGGCTGTAATAGTGGATCCAAGATAGCTGAACTTCTGTACTGACTCAAGCAGGCTTCCATTCAAAGTAATGGTTGTTGGTTTGCTTATAACATATTTTGATTGCTTGGGTGGTCTTGAACAATAAACTGTTTAACAAATCAACTAGGAAATTTTGCAAATCAAACTATTTATCTGTAGACTTAATCAGAGTAATGATCATTCAGAATCAGACGAGTCAAATAGGTCGATTACTGCTTTCGGCTGAACAAACAACAAACCATCCTTTTTCCAATATTCCTCTTCTTGTCGTAACACATGATCCTCACATTTTACCCAGTAGTCTTTATTTATATTTGATAGAGCCTGATTTGTAAGTGTCTCAACATCGCATAATTTGAAAGTTTTATTTGTATATGCTACGTGTCCTTTAACTTTTGCCCAAACTAGTTCTATAGGATTTAAGTGTGCATGATATGGAGGTAGTCTCAAACATCTATGGCCATGTTCTTGAATTAACTTGTCTATTTTAAATATCTTTGTACGTTGTGTCTGTTTTACAAGGCTAAGCAATTCGGGTTTCAAGTAGCTGTCGTTAACTTTTATGTGTTCTTTTATGAGCCACGTTTTGATTGCATCTTTTGTACTTGATGATGTTGGGATTCTATCTTCTACGTTAACTACGTTATGGTATGAAGCATTGTCCATTATCAGACAAGAAGGTCGATCTAATATTGGAAGGATACTTTTCTCGATCCAGTCTTTAAATATGTGCCCATTCATTTCGGAGTGGTAGTCTCTATTGTCTATGGATTTTGAAATGAAAACGAGATGAGCATTCTGCAACAACCCATTATGTCTGCTACCTGCATGTGCAACTATCAAACGTTGCCCTTTACTGCTTGGTACTGATCTTTTAATACTTCCATCTGCTAACTGCCATTCCTTTTCATTTGTATGATGAGCGTTGATCCAAGTTTCATCTAAATAAACAATATCATAATCATTTTCGCGCATTTCCTTCACTTCACGCGTGGCCGTATTTCTCAATGATTTTGTCAACATGGTACACCTTTTTCTTATTCGTATTCTTCACAAGTTGTAACAATTCGGGTTTTAAATATGTGTCGTCAAATTTGACATTTTCATTCGCAAGCCATGTCCTAATTTGCTCTTTTGTATTTGATGCAGTAGGCACTTTGTCCCATCTTGAATTCCCTAAGGAAGTGCTGATATAGTAAAACAGTAACCTTTTGCATAGTTATAAATTTGCATTTCAAACTCATTGTAATTTAGATATCTATCTATCTATTGACCTTTCGAGCCGTAACCGGCCCATAGGGCGTAGACCAAGATACACCTTCTCCTATATGAATTTTTGTTCTAGCAGTTTTCTTTTAAAGATATTTTATCAAATCTCGCCATCTGTCTCTGTTCTGTGCAAGCAGTTCTATCTCATTGAGGGAGCCGATTCCTGCTGCTCTTGCCTCTCTAATTTAGATATAAATGTTGGTATTTAAAGTCAACAAATTTTCTACTGAGTCTTCACAAAATTAATAAAGATACGCCTTCCCTTCGGTAATTAATGCCCAGGCCGTGGTGCGTCATGTCGTTCAATAACAATTAAGTTTTGTGCACGGGATTTTCCTGAACTTAGTGTTTCTGCAATAGCCAAACTATTTTACGTGAACGACCGCACCAAATTAATGTATATATCCTAAAATGGTGTCAAATTCGAACAGGGTGAATTTAATATAGCCTAAAGAAGAAAACTTTTAAACTAGATCAAATTTCTCAGAGCAAAAAATATTTCTATAACGACATCAATATTATAAGATTACATGCAAAAGTTGAAAGCAAAATAACAAACGGTTATCACGTAAAGCTAATTCAAGTGTGGTTATGAATTTCTGAACGGACTATAATAACTATTCCTAACTGTTGAAATATGCTATTGAATTTAGTCATTGCTTGCAAGGTCAGCCAAGGTGAGGGAGTCAAAAGAAGCGCGGTTAGAGCCCTGCAACAACAAATGTCGGCCAGGTATCAGGTTAACGACCAATCATCTGCTGCTATAAATGATTTCGCTTCATTTCCACTTCATTCTACCAGTCCTTGATCTCATCTACCCGTGCCGCATATTTGTGTGTTGGTGTGTCCGCACACTTGTGTGTTAGTGTGCCCGCATATTTGTGTGTTGGTGTGCCCGCACACTTGTGTGTTGGTGTGCCCGCACACTTGTGTGTTGGTGTGCCCGCATACTTGTGTGTTGGTGTGTCCGCATACTTGTGTGTTGGTGTGTCCGCACACTTGTGTGTTGGTGTGTCCGCACACTTGTGTGTTGGTGTGCCCGCATACTTGTGTGTTGGTGTTTCCGCACACTTGTGTGTTGGTGTTTCCGCACACTTGTGTGTTGGTGTGTCCGCACACTTGTGTGTTGGTGTTTCCGCATACATGTGTGTTGGTGTTTCCGCATACTTGTGTGTTGGTGTTTCCGCATACTTGTGTGTTGGTGTGTCCGCATATTTGTGTGTTGGTGTTTCCGCCTACTTGTGTGTTGGTGTGTCCGCATATTTGTGTGTTGGTGTTTCCGCATACTTGTGTGTTGGTGTTTCCGCATACTTGTGTGTTGGTGTTTCCGCATACTTGTGTGTTGGTGTGTCCGCATACTTGTATGTTGGTGTGTCCGCACATTTGTGTGTTGGTGTTTCTGCACATTTGTGTGTTGGTGTTTCCGCATATTTGTGTGTTGGTGTTTCCGCATAATTGTGTGTTGGTGTTTCCGCATACTTGTATGTTGGTGTGTCCGCATATTTGTGTGTTGGTGTGTCCGCATATTTGTGTGTTGGTGTTGTGGCAGGCCTGTACTTGGCAAGAAGTAAGGCTCCCAGTTTCAGGAGAGCTACCTTCGCCAAATAACGACTGCCTAACAATATTAGGCCTACAATAATGAACCAGCATAGGTCTCTCTAGAACGTTCTCTTCTACAACTGCTTCTCTTATTAATGTTCAACCTAACAACTCTCGTGTCTAGTACCCTTCCTTTCAGTTTTCTTTTACTCTATATCTTCTTCCCTCGATGTTTCCTCTGGTTGAAATCTCTTAAAGATGCAAATCTTCTTCTTCCCTTCCTCATTTGCCTTTCAGCCTCGAGGGGAAACTTAATTTACTGTCGTTTGCTCTTCTGTTGGTCTCTGCTACTGTTATGTTTCCTATTGTTTCTAATATTATATCAATCCATCATTTTCGTGGTCGGCCCTTGGGTCTGGTATTCTCACGCTTATTGAAGGCTCGTTGTGCTGTGTTTTGATCTTCCTGCCTTTTCACGTGGGCAAACCATTGTATCTTTGTTTCTTTATATATTCTAGGGCGGGAGTTATCCCTAGCTTTTTTCTCAGTTATTCATTTCTGATCTTATCTCTCAGACTGTTTTCTGTCATTCGTCTAACACATTTAATCTCAGTAGACGTTATGTTTGTTATTGTTCTTGCATCTAGAGTCCAGGACTGCCATTGGTAGCACAACGTTGGGATGAAGACTGTATTGTAGAGTTCCCGTTTTGCCTATAGAGTTATTTCCTTGTTGGACAATAGTGGAGATAACTGTCTAATGATTTTATAAGCGTTGTTGCATCTTGAGTCTATCTCTACTGTTTATGAATTGTCGTTAGTCACTAAACTTCGTCGGTATTTCTCTCTCTCTCTGCGATTAAGACTCAATCTGAGTAGGATTCCAGACTTTCTCATGAAGTCAGCTGTCTGTTTAAGTGATTCGAGTGCCCCATATAGTTTCTCTTCCAGGGAGGTGGGTGAGGACCACATTGCTCTTCTCAGGTCTGTGTATTCTGATTGAACACCTGTTAAAACGTTGCACTGTGTTCTGTGCCAGTGGCCCAGTGCATCCGATTTCTGCCAGCATTTTATTCAGGTTTGCTTTCCTTAGCCTTTGATTGTCCCCAACCTTCCTGCAAGGCAGCAGATTGTCTTTTCTGTAGGGGGATTCTGCCCTTAGATGGTCGGCCCTCCCAGGTTTACGAGCACCATCTGCCCGAGCTTGATGTAGTTTGTCATTAGACCATCACCATCACACATCAAACAACAGACTATAAGGTCTTCCAGCAACGCAAATTGTGAAGTCCCTCCTACCTAACACGAACTTCCGGGAGTCTCACCGATGCTGAGAGTCATATACGAAATCCCACTCCGTCTTTCTCTGATTAGAGTACGACCTTCATAGGGATATACAACTAACGTGATGACGTAACTCACACAACAATGGCTGCAATCACAATATCCCAGTTACTATAGTAAATGCAGCCAACAGCACATGAAAACCTGATGCACAATCTCCAAAGTGAAAACTGCGACTGACTAGACAGAGCAGCGCTTGGCAATGAGTTGTATAATGCAAGAACTTGGCGTCAAACAATTAGGCTCGTAGACTGATGTCGGGACCCAGTTCCCCGTGTGTGTTTCTAGACACTTACAGCAGAGCTACAGAAGAAAATACAAGCTATGGAGATGAAATGTTATCGTTAGATTTTGACCATCTCTTACTCAGATCGTATCGCAGATGAAGAGGTTTTGTACAAAGATACAAGTAATCGGAGTACGTGAAGATCTATTGTAAAGAAATACAAAATGAAATGGATTGGTCACTTATCTTGATCTTCTGGCCTAGCAAAGGCCATTCTGTAAGGAAATGTGAAAGGAGTGAGAATGAGAGGCAGAGAAACACAGGTAGAGAAACAGGCAGACAGAGAAAGAGAGGCAAACAGAGAAAGTTGCAGACGAGAAAGAGAGGCAGGCGGAGAAAGATGTAGACAGAGAGAAAGAGGCAGACAGAGAGAAAGAGGCAGACAGAGAAACAGAAGCAGACAGAGAAAAACAGGCAGACGGAGAACGATGCAGATAGAGAAAGAGAGGCAGACAGAGAAAGATAAGGAAAGATAACCTCAAAGAATGGACAGGCATCGGCTTTGCACAATCACCAAAAATGGTTGAAGATTGAAATCTGTCAGAGGTGTCCCAACGAACCCCATGGTTATGGGATGATGATGTGAGGGGAGATGTTATGGTTAACAGTTCAACTGACATAAAAAAAAAAACACACACGCACGCGCACGCACACACACACACACACCAAAAATTGAAAGAATGGAGGCCAAAAACGCCCCTACAACACCAGGGCTGTCTGTGGTCTGCAACTCATAGCTGACTTACGATCAACGGCAACACGAACTAATCAAGACCCTACTCCAATTCCATGATGTGCTTCTGTAAAAAGACTAACCAGCTTGGCCAAACCGGCAGGGAGAGAAAGGGGAAAGCTCCGCTACTACAAAATGCCGTGCTACAGTCCGATGTGTTGGGCCGAAAGGTGTAAATAACAAAGGAGTCAAGGCAAATGAATGCATACAAATTCGAAGCTGCAGTAAAGCTAAATGTGAGGGAGAATTGAAAAAAAAAATGAAAAAAAAGTATCGTAAAAGCATTACGTAATTGATATACGACACAAATTTGAACGACGTTTCGGCTCAATAGGGCTTCAGCAGGACAAACAAATAACACACACAGATATGTAAGCGAATGAAACTGTGCTGTTTGTTTGTCCTGCTGAAGCCCTATTGAGCCAAAACGTCGTTCAAATATGTGTCGTCTATCAATTACGTAAAGCTTTTACCATTTTCAATTTTCCCTGTAAATAACATAGATTGCTGTAAACCACAAGTCGCATCTTACGTCTAAATTACATCATTGTAAGGCCGGACAATAAAAATGAGCAAGAACAGAAAGAGATTTTTAAAAAAGAACAAAATGGGAAAAGAAAAGAAGAAAAAGACAGAAAAAAGAAAGAAAGAAGAAAAAGAACAGAAAGAACAAAGAAAGAAAAGAGAGAGGAAGAAAGAACAGAAAGAAAGAAATGAAAAAGACAAATAAACTAAAGAAAGAACGAAAAGAAAAGAAAGAAAGAAATAAAATAATATAAAAGGGAGACATAAAGAAATAAAAAAAACGAAAGCAAGAAAGAACATTGAAAAGAACATAAAACAGAGACAGAAAAAATAAGAAAAAAACGAGAGAAAAGAAGGAAAGAAACAAGCAAAAAGAGAGAAAACGAAAAAAAAAACGAAAGAAAAGAAAGCAAAAAAAAAAAAAAACAGAAGAAAGCAAAATGGCAGAAAAGAACAGAAAGAAAAAAGTAATAAATAAAGAAAAGAAAACACCGAGCAGAAGAAAAAAGAAAGAAAAGAACAGAAAGAAAGAGAGAGAAAAAAAGAAAATAAGAGAAATAAAGAAAAATATAATAAATAAAAAGAGAGAGAAAGAAAGACAGAAAGAAAGAAAGCTACGAAACGTATGTACCTAGCACATATAATCTGAGCTATCCATAAATAACTGGTGATGGTAGAATCCCGGATACTAACTATCAGAGGTCACACCTTCCTGCTACATGACACAGACTGCTGATATCTAGGGTGAAAATCGCAGGGTTTCGTTAAGAGAACTAAATGTTCATCTCGGCGCTGTAAGGCACAAGGAGACACGGGAGGGAGAAAGAGTACAAATATAAGTTAATAAGAATCAAAATTACTAGAACCGATTGGTCGGTTTTCGGTCCTACAGCATCATTTTTAAGTAAAAGCTGATTGGGCGGTTTTTGGTCCTTTAGAATCTAATTTGGTGGTACCGATTTTTCGGTTTTCGGTCCTACAGCATCATTTTAAGTAAAAGCCGATTGGTCGATTTGTGGTCCTTTAGAATCTAATTTAGTGGAACCGATTTGTCGGTTTTTGGTCCTGCCCTCACCATTTTTAATAAAAGCCGATTTGTCGATTTTTGGTCCTTTAGAATATAATTTAATAGAGCCCTCTTGTTATACTCATAACTTCTTTCTTTTTTTTTTTGTTGATGTCGATTTTCATGTTGAATTTTGTGGCTGTGTTGTTAAGTCTACTTAAGTGTTCTTGTAGGTTGTCTATGTGTCTATGTATGAGTGCCTGATCGTCTGCCAATAGAAACTCGTTAAACTCCTTTTGTCTCCGATGGGTTTGCTACTTACATAATAAACAACAAGTGTGATAGTACGCAGCCCTGTCTCACTCCTGATATACCTTCAAAGTTGTCTCTGTAACCTGCTGCTGTCCTGACTGTGCAGCTGCTGGCGATGTAGAGACTTTTCATTAGGTTGGTTAGATGTTGGCTTATTCCGTATGTTGTTTGCATTCTTCATAGTTGTTCTGTTTACTCGTTTGAACGCTATTTCTTGGTCAATCGACACAAATGGGTTGCATAATATGTTCTCACTCCCTTGGATGCAGCATTGCCTGCCACCTCGTTAATGTGAGTATCAAATGGCCGGACAACCAAATAAAGTGCTTTGTAACTTGTTAAGGTCTTCAACCTGTATGGTTGGTAATATGGCAACCGGAGACTACGCTCATGTGAGAGTAAAGGACAACGGCCATATCTGGAACCCATCTCTACTGACTTGGAGCAAAGCAACATAAAAGAGCATTCTAATTCATGGAGCATATACAACCGAAACAACATAGAGTAGACAAGAGAATGAAGGAATTAGCAACTGGAATCATATCATAAAAGCAGTGGACCATTGAAAGATGTCAGCAGACTAGAGAGCAGAGTTGTTGGTTGTTAGTCACAGGGTCAGCACACCTTGAAGCAGGGAGGTAGCAGTGATTGAAGAGTGTGCGATGGGATGGGAGTGAGGTGGGAGAGGTCGAGAGGAGATGGGAGGGGTGAGTGAAATAGAGTCATGGGATCCGCGGGGGGTGAACACTTCGTGAGGCACGGGAGTTGTAAGACAGTGTGGAAACGGGGCAGGGATGTAGCAAGGGGTGTGATTGGTGGAAGGGAGAAAGGGTGAGACGGAGTGGGTTGGGGGATTCATTCGAGGGAAGGCGCAGTTTCGGACGGTTGTGTGATTTTGTGTGGCGGCCGGTGCCGGGGACAGGGTGGAGTTGGTCACCCAAAAGTGAATAAGTAAGTTAGTTGGTGTGTGGTTGCGACAGGGAACAGACCTTATTCCAGGAGCAGTGTTACGCAGAAGTGTTATAAGTGTGAACGTAGTAGCAACCAACATAGTTAGTGTCCAATTATGAGTTCACTAAGTTATTCTTCATCAGACATATGAAGAGAAAATGTAGTTGTGCAAATCGCAGCAACGAACAGTTAGTGTCAAATTGTGAGTTAGTCACCACGTGAATCTTCATCAGACATATGAAGACAAAATGTAGATGTGCAAATTGCAGCAACAAATAGATAATGTCAAATTGTGAGTTAGTGAGTTAGTATAAAGTGTAGTTGGGTTAGTTGCCGCAATGAACAAATTAGTGCCAATTCGTGAGTTAATCTCACCAACTTAGGCTTTATGAGAAGCAGTGAGCTAGAAGGTTGTGGTGCAGTTTAGCAACTACGACCATTCGTAGTTAGGTCTCGTTCTCAGGTCTTGACGAGCCTTCACCACATCAAGTGCCAGTTGAGTTCAGCTGGTCTATCAGTGTGTGGAAGGAAGGCTGCTACGTGTGGCGCTGTGTGTAAGACAGGCCTCAGCGTGGCTTGAAAGGAACACGAAATCATCGGTTATAACCTGACGTATTTTTAAGTCTCTGATATCAGTTTCCAAATGTGCACCCAGTGCTCTTAGTTTAGACATTTAATGTCAACCAGTGATCATATGATTGTATATTCGTGAATGTGTTAACATGATCGTGTATTCGTGGATGCGTTAACATGATTGTGTATTCGTGGATGTGTTAACATGATTGTTTATTCATGAATGTGTTAACAGGATTGTTTATTCGTGAATGTGTTAACAGGATTGTGTATTCATGAATGTGTTAACAGGATTGTGTATTCGTGAATGTGTTAACAGGATTGTGTATTCGTGGATGTGTTAACAGGATTGTGTATTCGTGAATGTGTTAACAGGATTTTGTATTCGTGGATGTGTTAAAAGGATTGTGATTCGTGGGTGTGTTAACATGATTGTGTATTAGTGGATGTGTTAACAGGATTATGTATTCGTGGATGTGTTAACAGGATTGTGTATTCGTGGATGTGTTAACAGGATTGTGTATTCGTGGATGTGTTAACATGATTGTGTATTCGTAGATGTGTTAACAGGATTGGTGTGAAACTCTTGACATTTATCCAAGGAAACTAATGTGGTGATTTTTATAAATTTTCAATACGAGATCAACGTAATAACAAAATCGTGATAAGAATGAAGTAAAGGCATCAAGATGCATAGAGATGCGAAGCTGCTGTAATGCTGATGCTAATGACGATTTAAAAAAAAAAAAGAAAAAAGTGGTATGGTAACAGCTTTACGTGGTAATTAACAAAACAAAAGTCGACGCTTCGACCAAGTAGGCCTTCAGCTGGAACAACAACACACAAATATATATGGATATGTACACTAATCTAACTACATGGCGATAATATGCTAGATACTCGAGAAAGTAAATAAAAAAGGTCACTTCCCTGTTTTCCAGAACATGGTCAGCTTCTGAATGAACTAAAATTAGGCGGGATGACCAGCTGTATATCTCACTGGCCAGGCAGTCAGGTGGGAGGATGGAAGGGTTCTAAAGATATGGGGAGGTGGGTACAAGATATATATAAACTGTGTGTACCTAACTGTGTGTGTGTACAACGAACAGATGTGTAAAAAAAAAAAACGTGTACCTAACCATACATGCGTGCAGGCATAAATCCGTATATATTGTCACAAAGCACACAAAAGAAAACCTGAAGGTGTCTAAATGTGCAAATACATATGCAGATAAATATACATATATGAATATGTTCGGTAGCGCATGGGGGTTAAAAATGTGTGGTAGGTGTCCTATATGTATGAGAGCGATATGTTCATGCCATGGGGGGACAGCAAACTGAACTGGGCAATGAGGCGACTCTCAAGGGCAAACCGGCTGCTGTTACTGGAGTGACACGAGACAATGCCGGTAACTTGCATGCCAGGTTTACCACTATGGCTGGGTGAGTTGAAATGGGCAGACACCGGGCTGCCAGTCTTTTGCTCAACATCGCAAAGATGCTCCCAAAATCTGAAACTCAAGCGTCGTCCTCTCTCACCCACACACGTCATCTGGCAATGTTTACAGAGTAAAAGGACAACAGATAAAGAAAACACACATGGACACACTATAATATTCTCAGGTGTCGTGGACGAGAAGCGATATACCTATTTTCCTATATGGCCGAGAAGCGATATATCTATATATTGATTGCAGTCTCTCTTGCTACCTTTATTTTTTCATATTGGTACGATGTTTGCCTGTTACCAGCCTTCTGGGGCTTTTAGTTGGTGCCCTGCTGCATTGAATATTCTGTGCAGCCATGCAACTCATGTTTCTCCTGCTGCTGCTATTATTTCTATTGGTACGCTATCTATCCGCGGTACTTTATTTCTTGGTGCATATTTGATTACTTCCTCGATTACCTCTTTCATGATGTTGGGTTCAGCATTTGTGCATTCTTGTGTGGATTTTGTTATGTTATTGGCAGTTGTCATGTTTAATAGGTCTTCAAAATAGTCTTTCCAATTCTTTTGCATATGTTGGTTATTCCATATTGGCTGTCTATCTTTGTCATTTATGAGCTCTGTAGGATCATGGTTTTAATTTTCTTGCTCTTGTTGCTTTTACTGCTTTTGTTAATTACCATGTAAAGCTGTTACCGTACCACTTTTTTTCTACTTTTTTTTTAAATCGTCGTCAGAGTGAAGAGTAGATCATGTAATGAACGATGAAATCAGAAACACCATTGCAATTCTACCAGTTATCGGATACATAGAGAGACAAAGATTAAAGTGGTTTGAACATTTAATGCGTAAGAACCCCTTAGCACCAGCGTCAAGAGCTTATAACAACAAGATGGAACAACCAAGATATAGAGGTGGACCAAGAAGAAGATGGATTGAGGGAATTTACGACATAATAAAACAATACAATATCACTATGTACCAAGCCACAGTAAGTGCCCTTGATAGAAAACACATGCAACGTCTACCGGCAATAGGCAGAACAGATTTTTAAAAAAAGTACAGACAAACCTGCAGGAATTTAGAAATGGTTAAACGTCCCTGGTCATCGCTCAGGCTGTTGTGGAGATCTGTGACGTCAAACAAGACCTCTCTGTTGACAAAAAGAAATTGAATAAGTTTTTCTGTTTCTGGCAAACCAACCTTTATTGTCACTTGTTCCATTTGTATGAAATAATTTGTTTCTTTGTTTTTTTCCCATTTGTTATCAGCAGTTTCAAAACTTCATTATTTATTTTATTATCTCTCTCTATCCACATCTTCAACTCTTTGTCATTATTCAATTCACTGTGTCTGCACCATGTATGAATGGTGAGTAGGTGTAGCACTTCACTATTTTTATTGTGCCTGCACCATGTAGGAATGGTGAGTAGATGTAGCACCTTACTATTCTTATTGTGCCTGCACCATGTAGGAATGGTAAGTAGATGTAGCACTTCAATATTCTTATTGTCTGCGCCATGTAGGAATGATGAGTAGATGTAGCACTTCACTATTCTTATTGTGTCTGCGCCATGTAGGAATGATGAGTAAATGTAGCACTTCAATATTCTTATTGTCTGCGCCATGTAGGAATGATGAGTAGATGTAGCACTTCACTATTCTTATTGTATTGCACCATGTATGAATGGTAAGTAGATGTAGCACTTCACTATTCTTATTGTGTCTGCGCCATGTAGGAATGATGAGTAGATGTAGCACTTCACTATTCTTATTGTGTCTGCGCCATGTAGGAATGATGAGTAGATGTAGCACTTCACTATTCTTATTGTATTGCACCATGTATGAATGGTAAGTAGATGTAGCACTTCACTATTCTTATTGTGTCTGCGCCATGTAGGAATGATGAGTAGATGTAGCACTTCAATATTCTTATTGTGTCTGCGCCATGTAGGAATGATGAGTAGATGTAGCACTTCAATATTCTTATTGTGTCTGCGCCATGTAGGAATGATGAGTAGATGTAGCACTTCAATATTCTTATTGTCTGCGCCATGTAGGAATGATGAGTAGATGTAGCACTTCAATATACTTATTGTGTCTGCACCATGTAGGAATGGTGAGTAGATGTAGCACTTCACTATTTTTATTGTGCCTGCACCATGTAGGAATGGTGAGTAGATGTAGCACCTTACTATTCTTATTGTGTCTACACCATGTAGGAATGGTGAGTAGATGTAGCACTTCAATATTCTTATTGTGTCTGCGCCATGTAGGAATGATGAGTAGATGTGGCACTTCACTATTCTTATTGTGCCTGCACCATGTATGAATGGTAAGTAGATGTAGCACTTCACTATTCTTATTGTGTCTGCGCCATGTAGGAATGATGAGTAGATGTAGCACTTCAATATTCTTATTGTCTGCGCCATGTAGGAATGATGAGTAGATGTAGCACTTCAATATACTTATTGTGTCTGCACCATGTAGGAATGGTGAGTAGATGTAGCACTTCAATATACTTATTGTGTCTGCGCCATGTAGGAATGGTAAGTAGATGTAGCACTTCAATATTCTTATTGTCTGCGCCATGTAGGAATGATGAGTAGATGTAGCACTTCAATATTCTTATTGTCTGCGCCATGTAGGAATGATGAGTAGATGTAGCACTTCAATATACTTATTGTGTCTGCGCCATGTAGGAATGATGAGTAGATCACTATACTTCACTATTCTCAATGTTTCTGCACCATGCAGGAATGGTGAGTAGATGTAGCACTTCACTATTCTTATTGTGTCTGCATCATGTAGGAATGGTGAGTAGATGTAGCACTTCACCATTCTCAATGTGTCTGCACTATGTACGAATGGTGAGTAGATGTAGCACTTCACCATTCTCAATGTGTCTGCACCATGTACGAATGGTGAGTAGATGAAGCACTTCACTATTCCTTATTGTGTCTGCACCATGTAGGAATGGTGAGTAGATGTAGCACTTCACTGTTCTCAATGTGTCTGCACCATGTAGGAATGGTGAGTAGATGTAGCACTTCACCATTCCTAAATTTGTCTGCACCATGTACGAATGGTGAGTAGATGTAGCACTTCACTATTCTCAATGTGTCTGCACCATGTAGGAATGGTGAGTAGATGTAGCACTTCACCATTCCTAAATTTGTCTGCACCATGTACGAATGGTGAGTAGATGTAGCACTTCACTATTCTTATTGTGTCTGCGCCATGTAGAAATGGTGAGTAGATGTAGCACTTCACTTTTCTCAATGTGTCTGCACCATGTAGGAATGGTGAGTAGATGTAGCACTTCACCATTCTCAATGTGCCTGCACCATGTAGGAATGGTGAGTAGATGTAGCATTTCACTATTCTTATTGTGTCTGCGCCTTGTATGAATGGTGGATAGATGTAGCACTTCACCATTCTCAATGTGTCTGCACCATGTAGAAATGGTGAGTAGATGTAGCACTTCACTATTCTTATTGTGTCTGCGTCATGTAGGAATGGTGAGTAGGTGTAGCGCTTCACCATTCTCAATGTGTCTGCACCATGTACGAATGGTGAGTAGTTGTAGCACTTCACTATTCTTACTGTGTCTGCGCCATGTAGGAATGTTGATTAGATGTAGCACTTCACTGTTTCCAATGTTAGTCCTGACGCTTGCTTTGATGTGACTTGTAAATGGCGCTAACGTAACTTAATGTCATCATCTAGATATAACCGGACGTTGTTCTCGTGGCCAGTAGTGTGGATTGCGTTACACCAGTTCTATTATATGGCTCAGAATAGTGCGTGCTATAGCTAAACAAACATTTATCAAGAACTGTCTGAACTTTAGATGGTAAGTTAAGATCTGTGACAAAACACAGGCCAAACGAGCAACCGATTATCAATATAAGTTTAGTTTAGTCCACAGATCATCTTCATTGCACAACTTCATCGTGACCAGATCTCCTCCTCAGGACCGTCCCCCCGTGTGAAACACGCACACACTAGCGCCATCACTGACGATGGCTGCTGCACACAAACTCCGTAACACAGGCGAAGACTGACCACAAGCTCCTAAGTCGCTTCTTACGACATACGTGATATGTTATAGTGGCTCTGTTTATTTCTCCCATGACCATGGTAGCCACAGGGACGATCAACAGAGATTATTTTTCTTGCTGTTCTTGTATCTAGGTGTTCTTGTATCTAGGGTCCAGGACTGGCGTTGGCAGCACAATGTTGGGATGAACACTATAATGTAGAGTGCCCATTTTGCCTCTATAGCTTGTTTCATAACTCGTGCCCAACTTTTAAAATCGATAGCTTTTTAACCGCTTGTTGTAAGTTGTTCAAAATGTGCATGTAAAGTTATAATGATTAGAACCCAACAGGGAATTAATTTCATAAAAAAAAACAGTTGGTTATAATTGTTGCGTATTTGATTTATATAAATTTATAAAGACCCATTGATGTAGTCAAAACTTAATGTTTACAATATTTTAAGTTAAAAATAGCGAGTAAAAATCCATACACGGTAAAATTGACGTGTTTGCACGCTTTTACCGTGGTTTTTTGACACAATTAGACACTTGTAAAAAACACGAGAAATTGTGTGTTCCATTTCCGTTCATTCATAGGTGGAGACGTGGAACGATAACATTTATCATGAGTCTTCAAATGAAATTCTGCAGTTTACAAAACATCGCAATAAAAATGTATGACTATTTTTGCAAAGAGGCTAAACGAGGAAGAGTATTTCATTCTTTAGAAAACCCTGAGAATAGGACAAGACACATTTTGGATTTATCTAAACGGTCATTTAATCGCTGGATTCAAGCACGTGACCGTTAATGTTCAAAATATTCAAAGTCACAAGGAAGAGCAAAAATGTTGGATAATTTCGACAGTGAACTTATTAGAAGTGAAATTCGCAAAATATTGGGTATGAATGAAACTGTTACAATAAGAAAATTAAAAATTTCGCTGAAAAAGAACAACAGTATTGAAATATCAAAGTCTACATTATGGAGGAATGTGAGAGTTGCATGCTTTACATTCAGAAAGTATTCCAATGGACGAAACATCATCTGTGAGAAGCCACATATAGTAGTCATGAGAAGCAAGTACTTACGTGAAGTAAAAGAGGTGCGCAAGCAAGGTTATGATATTGTGTACTTGGATGAAACATGGATCAATGCTCACCACACTAACCAAAGGGAATGGCAGTCATCAGATGGAAAGATTAAGAGATTAATACCTAGCAGCAAAGGACAGCGCTTGATAATTGCTCATGCAGGTAGTCGACAACATGGACTAATACAGAATGCAGAGCTCATTTTTCTTTCAAAATCCATAGACAATCGGGATTATCACTCTGAGATGAATGGTCACATATTTAGACATTGGATTGAAAATTATGTTCTCCCATCACTAGATCGACCATCTTGCCTAATAATGGACAATGCAGCGTACCACAACATTGTTGCACTTGAAGATAAAGTCCCGACGTCATCCAGTACAAAAGATGCTATTAAGATATGGCTCACAAAGGAGCACATACAATTTAATAACATGTACTTAAAACCTGAATTACTATCTCTAGTAAAGCAAAAACAAAGGACAAAGATTTTTCAAATAGATAAGATTATCCAAGAGCACGGTCATATAAGTTTGAGGCTGCCACCTTACCATGCTCATTTAAATCCAATAGAACTAATCTGGGAAAAATTAAAAGGACAAGTGGCAGATGAAAATACAACATTCAAAATATGCGATGTAAAGACTCTTGCTAATCTCGCTTTATTAAATATAGACAAAGATTATTGGGCTAAATGTGAAGACCACGTCTTAAAACAGGAAGAGGAATATTGGAAAAATGATGGTTTGTGGAATGTTCAACCCCAAACAGTTATTAATCTTTTAGACTCGTCTGATTCAGAATGAAAGTATATAGCCCCCACAATGTTGGCCCCTATATTACCTTAAATTAGTTCAACAAACGGTCCTTATCAGGACCACACAACTATGAAAATTGGACATACAGGTATACCTTGATATTATCGTCCGTCTTCGAACTGAGAAGACAATAATTCTCCTGGTGTTTTGTCTTATTAGGTTATTCCCCCTTTACGGCCACGCCTTTACCTAGTGAAAATTAATCATAGACCAGCAACTACGGTAATTTCTATTATTTAGGGGTTCACAATTTACAATTTTGACAAACATCAAAGAAATTCGCCGCTTTAAGAAAACTGCAGCTGCAAGATATTTGTTAAATATACATTTAAAGGGTCTTTTGCATTCTAATAACATTTGGAAAATTTCAACAGTTTTTAACAAACGATTACTGAGCAATAGCGTTTTGAAGTTGGGCAAGTGATTTGAAACGAGCTATAGAGTTATTTCCTTGTTGGAAAATAGTGGTGACAGCTGTCCAATGGACAAGCTTTATTGCATCTTGAGTCTATTTCTGCTGTTTGTGAATTGTCATGTGTCACTAGACTCCCTAGGTATTTAAATTCCTCGACTTTTTGTTAGTTGTCTGCCGTTTATAGTTATGTTGATGTTCTGTTTCTCTTTTATAATATTCATGACTTCTGTTTTGCTGATGTTGATTTTCATGTTGTATTTTGTGCCTGTGCTGTTGAGTCAAGTAAGTGTTCTTGTATGTCTTCTATTTTTCCATGTAAAAGTGCCTGATAGTTTGCAAATAAAACCTCGTTGATCTCCTCTGTCTCTGATGGGTCGGTTAACTTGCATATATAGTCCATGTATGTAATAAACAGTAAAAAAAAAAAGGGGGGGGGAGGGGATAGTACGCACCCCTGTCTTACACCTGATCTAACTTCGAAGTGGTCTGTGTACCCTGCTGCTGTTCTGTCTAATACCAGGAAATGAGAAAGCAGATCAGTTGGCAAAGAAAGGTTCAACAGGCACACAACTAGATACACCGGTTACATACCATCATAAGAAACAGATAATCAAATCAATCAGAGGACCACAAGCCCCAAGTTAGGATGCTTTTCATAATATGAATAGATATGAACAAGTTATCATTATACGCCTAAGAACAGGACACAATAGATTCCATAGTCACATGTATACAAAATTCAAGATCGGCACCTCAACTACTTGTACATGTGGACAGGCGCCCCAAACTGCTGAACACATACTTCAAGACTGTACTGAATATAGTAGACTGAGGAAAATCCATTGGCCCATAGATACAACACTACAGACAAAACTATATGGGCCACTGCAAGAATTACAAAAGACAGTAAAATTTATACAGGAAACGACATTGCAGATATAGACAATATTTCAGGCGAACGAAAGATAGATAGATAGATTTCTTCTATAAGTTCAACTTCGTTTTTTGTTCCGCATATATTGACGGTGACTACTTTATAGTTGTGGGCTATCTCCAGATTCTGATGCCATAAAACACGTTTACTCCTACCGACCAGGTGAGCTGGCGATGATGAATAGAAAATGAAGATGTTGAGCACATACTAAGAAAACCTGATGCCCGAATAGCAATGCAGACACTTATGGAGCCCACAGGGAAAGAGAGAGCAAGGAAGGCCCAGGAATACAAGGAGGAGAGAAGTCATGGAAACCCTCAAGAACATTGACCTACGCCGATGGGAGATAGAAAAAAGAATAGAAATGGGCGGAGAAACTTTGTCTGTGGCCTATGATCTCTCTATGGGAGTCTGGCGAGTTTTTGACTCACTGAGAATTTGATGTATGATAAAAGATAATTATTTGGTGAAATTCATGAATGACTAAAGATAATTATTTTGTGAAATTCATGAATGACTAAAGATAATTATTTGGTGAAATTCATGAATGACTAAAGATAATTATTTTGTGAAATTCATGAATGATTAAAGATAATTATTTGGTGAAATTCATGAATGATTAAAGATAATTATTTTGTGAAATTCATGTATGACCAAAGATAATTATTTTGTGAAATTCATGTATGATCTAAGATAATTATTTTGTGATATTCATGTATGATCTAAGATAATTATTTTGTGAAATTCATGTATGATCTAAGATAATTATTTTGTGAAATTCATGTATGATCTAAGATAATTATTTTGTGAAATTCATGTATGATCTAAGATAATTATTTTGTGAAATTCATGTATGATCTAAGATAATTATTTTGTGAAATTCATGCATGATGATAAGTGAAGTGTTTAATTCATGTATGAAGATACGAGGAGATGTGTGAAACTCATGCAAGATGATAAGCGGAAAAGTGTGAATCATAGAAGAAGTGTGAATCTCAGTCTTTCTCTTTCTGTCGTTCAACGGATGACTACTAAAGGAATGGATAGTCCTGTTCGTCACTCGTCACCCTTAAACGGAAGTTAAGTGGGCGTAGATGCGCTGTGATGCTTATGTGCGCATTTCTGACTTACACGTCCGACTTCAGCGCGAAATTTCTGCCTTCCCTCTTTGATCCATACTTGCTTGGCCAGTCTAAACTGATTAGTCTGTTTCTAGGGGCACCGCGATGAGGTATAGCGACGTCTCGATGATTCCGGTTCACCGATCCTGGCGCAAGCCCAACAGCTAGGAGTCGCTGACAGTTCCAGCTCGCTTGTTCATTTTACTCTTTCAGTACGGAAGGTTTTCATAAATTCAGCGGTAGAGATTTCAGAGACACAATTTTTCATGTTTTTAAATATTAATCTACATATTTATATTTATCCGAAAATTAAAGCCTTTGAAATGTGTATATGTAGAAGAATAGGTAGGATTGGATGGAAGGAACAGAAAACAAACGATGAAGTCTTAAAACAACTAAAAATGAAAAGAGAACTACTAAGCACAATTAAGACAAGACAAATGCAATTTTTGGACCATGTAAAAGACACAACAGCCTACTAAAAGTAATCCTGGAAGGGAAAATATAAGGTAAAAGAGGCAGTGGCAGACCAAGACTAACACGGACGAGTAACATCAAAAGATGGACAAATAAGCCTATGACAACCTGCACCATCAAAGCAAGACAGAGCAGAATGGCGCTCCATGGTAGCCAACCTTCGTTGCGGAGACGGCACTCGATGATGATGATTATATTTATCTAACACTTAACATATTACATATGCATTTGTAGATAATTAAACAAGGAATGATATTTAACTAATACCAAAATGATACAAGACATGTAAAGAGACTATGGTTTAATGACAGTTTACACTAATCAAATTGAGAAACGCACTGTGTGGCTAAACGTACATGACTGAAATCGGCATGGCGCATTGAAACGTACGGAAAGAGTTTTAGGACAAGTGGTGTGGAATTCATGTAATACTTAAGACCAATATTGTGCAATCAGAAATTCGTGTATGAAATATGACAAATAGCGTGAAATTCATTAGGTAACGAATGAGCTAAATGGTGAAATAAATGCTGAATAATAGACATCAGTAGATTCAGAACAACCTCTAGACCAAGACAGATAATGCCGATCTGGTCTATGGTTTCATCTGCCAACGTTACAATGCTACAAAGTTAAGCACCATCCTCATGAGTTAGAAAATATCTAGCCTCGAATTTTTGCTAGACGAATTTTAAATGTAAAAAACAAAAGGAACTTACACACTGTCTGTGTCTCCAATTTCATGGAATGATCCGACACGTTTGTTTGTGGTAGAACAAGATGTCGTTGTTTCTTGTCTGGACCTCAGATAACTGGTAAATAATTTCACACCAGGATTCAAACACGGCAGCGCTAGTAGATAAGGCCATTGAGAATGATGTCTTGTAGAAGAATGCATGCTAGTTCTGAGTGCATTCATCATGGTCGTTGATAGAAGTTCTGAGAAAACTTTGCCTTCAGTAATTAAAATAGTAAATGAAATGTGAACAAGCGAAGCTGTGGAACAGGTTATGGTCACGTAAACACCGCTAGCTTCACATACACGGTACTTTCTCCGCTTCCTTATTTGGAATAATGTAAGATACTAAAAGAAAATACAGAAACATCAGGTATTGCTTGCGATCCTACAACAGAAATAAATAAAATCGAAACATTGCAGTGATCACGATTTTATCCACAACCAGAAACATGTCGTCTGCTACTGTCTTGTTGACTTCTACTCACGCCGGGGGTTGACCACGTGACTGCTAACCGGCATCTCATTGGTTATGCTGATTCCACGGACTGTGGCTCGACTTTTGATTGGTTGTCCTCAATGTACCAATTTCAATTACGGCCTAAAGTTAGTCTTGTGTGACGATAGTTCACTTTGTTGAATGACCACATTTTTGCTTTCATTGAAGTATTTCTGATTATTTATAACATATTTCATACATACACAGACGAGGCCTGGCACTACAAATATATCTTATTTATTTTGTGGCCGGATTTGTCTATCCTGTATTGGTAGAATCAGCCACGAGAGAAGCTGTTTAGTAAAATTGCATCCAGCATAAGACACTATATAATATTTATATAAATTATTAAATATTTTATAATATTTGAATCACGATTACTTGATACCAGCTAGTCCGTCAAGACGCCAAATTGCCATACATGTATTACATTACGCAGGGTGTTAGGCAGAGTTAAGTGGAGTTAAGGCAGCAGATAGACAGCTTTTGTGAAGACTTAAAGAAAATCGCACACAGCGACACAGTTCCTGTGGAACTTGAAGTTTACGTCAAGAAGCTAAACATTTCCAGACGACGTGTGATATTCGTCACCAGTATTCTACAGAATGTGCAGGACCGTCTCAACAAACTTCATCAGAACATTTCTAAAGAAACGGCACGAAGGAAGTCAATGTTGGACCCGTCATCACCTACACATCAGAAATAGTTTAACTATAATTATGAGACGTCAAGACAAGCCATGACCGAACCAAATGGATAAAAGTTGTTTTGTTGTTGTATTACATTACAGCGACTCGAGTTAGATACCAACCTCCACTACGCTTTTTTTTTAAAGGTATAAAGCAGAAGTATTTCTGTCACAGTTAATCGTCAAACAAAGAGATTAATTTAAGACAAAAATAAGAGAGAAAATAGGGTGGGAGTTGTGAAAGTGATCGCCTGTAGTACCTCCGTCGATATCGTCCAACAATCTAGTGGACTGGACGTAGATGCGTTGCGTAGCTAGTTTGTCGCAAGCCTTTCGGACCGACACATCCGCCTGGCAGTGGTTGATTTTTTTATTACCAATTTTCCCCGGGCAGCAACGTATGAGACCTTTAATATCTGACACATTTTAACGTGCGCAGGTTGCTCCCCCGGTTGTTCGCCGATATCTCTGAGGGCGAGGCATCAGATCTCATTATTCAGAGTTCAGGAGAGGGAAAAACCATCAAGGAACTTCGGATTCACACATGAGATCTTGTCTAGAGCTCGTCGTCTTAGAGGGTCGCCGTTATATATAACCTCTGTTGTTCATTATATATAACCTCTGTTGTTCATTATATATTACATCTATCGTTCATTATATATAACCTCTGTTGTTCATTATATATTACATCTATCGTTCTTTATATATAACCTCTGTTGTTCATTATATATAACCTCTGTTGTTCATTATATATTACATCTATCGTTCATTATATATAACCTCTGTCGTTCATTATATATAACCTCTGTCGTTCAATATATATAACCTCTATTGTTCATTATATATAACCTCTGTTGTTCATTATATGTAACCTCTGTTGTTCATTATATATAACCTCTATTGTTCATTATATATAACCTCTATTGTTCATTATATGTAACCTCTGTTGTTCATTATATATAACCTCTATTGTTCATTATATATAACCTCTGTTGTTCATTATATATAACATCTGTCGTTCATTATATATAACCTCTATTGTTCATTATATGTAACCTCTGTTGTTCATTATATATAACCTCTATTGTTCATTATATATAACCTCTATTGTTCATTATATATATAACCTCTATTGTTCATTATATATAACCTCTGTTGTTCATTATATATAACCTCTGTCGTTCATTATATATAACCTCTGTCGTTCATTATATATAACCTCTATTGATCATTATATATAACCTCTATTGATCATTATATATAACCTCTATTGTTCATTATATATAACCTCTGTTGTTCATTATATATAACCTCTGTTGTTCATTATATATAACCTCTGTCGTTCATTATATATAACCTCTATTGATCATTATATATAACCTCTGTCGTTCATTATATATAACCTCTGTCGTTCATTATATATAACCTCTGTCGTTCATTATATATAACCTCTGTCGTTCATTATATATAACCTCTGTCGTTCATTATATATAACCAATGCTGTTCATTATATAATACCTCTGTCGTCCATTATAGATAACATCTATTGTCAATTATATATAACCTCAGAAGTGACCAAGGCATTCAAATGGTTAGAGTCACAAGACTACACCCACGCATGTATACTGAGTGATTCGATGAGCATGATAAAAAAAAGTGGAGGCAGGCTCTGTACGCATACAATGGGTAGAGTCATTGCAGAAGTCCAAAATACGTAAGGTGACCTTTGTCTATGTCCTGCACATGCGGGAGTACAGGGAAATGAAAGAGCGGACAGGTTAGCTAGCTGCGCTGTCGTTGAGGACGGGAAACCAATGGATCGGGCGGCCATCATCAATGCCCTCCGAGATGTGGGAAGAGCACAGGACTTCGACAAACACAGATCCACGTCACTTCTTCGGATGATGGAAATGGGAGTTAAGATGGGCACAGCCAGAAATTAGACACTTAGTGGCCGTGTAAGAAGACTTATCAACCAACATAGGACTGGAGTCGTCAGTCGCTGGACACTGCGGGAATTGCTGAGGAGGGGATCTGAACACCTATGGACATGTTCGGAGTGCAATGATGATGACCCGCTAATAACTCAATACCTCTGTCGTCCATTATATATAACCTATGTGATCCATTGGGAGCCGCTATAGCTCAATGGTTAATGAACCGGACTACAAAGGACAAGAGGTAGTGTTCAATCCCAATCGACGGCTTACGGGTCAACCAGGCTTTAATGGGTACCGGATTTTTTTCTGGAAAGTAAAGCGGCACGGGCGTAATACCAACCACATTACCCCAAAAATCATGTGCCGAAGGTCTGTAAAATGTATGGTCACTAACACCATATTCTCTATAGGCCACTTGGCGTGACGGGAGTAATTTACTTTTTACTCTGTCGTTCATTATATATAACCTCTATTGTCCATTATATATTACCTCTGTCGATCATTATATATAACCTCTATTGTTCATTATATATAACCTCTGTCGTCCATTATATATTACCTCTATTGTCCATTATATATAACCTCTATTGTTCATTATATATAACATCTATTGTCCATTATATATAGCCTCTGTCGTTCATCTCTGCTTCTATCTGTCTTCTCCAAGAATTCCTTAGTCTTCCTCTTTGTCCTTTCCCCTGGGGATTCCAAAAAAGGGCCTGTTGTGTAATACTCTCAGTTGGTTTCCGCAGTGTGTGTCCTATCCAGCGCCACCGTCTTCGCTGTATCTCTTTATCCACTGGTTTTTGACTGGTACATTTCCATAATTCTATGTTGGTGATAGACTTGTCCATGTTTGTGAAGTTTTTTCACCTTATTTTTTTACAGTATGGGATAGCCAGTCCCATGCCCAACCCTCCTTTCTCGCCTCTTACAAACATGCCTGGTAGGGTACAGCGGCGCTATTCTTTTCTCCCCTTTCGGGCCCCGGCAGCGCACAGGCAAACGTTGACAATAAAAGTTCACAACAAAATATCTAGAGAATACTCACAATTTTAATAATAAAGCAGCCGTTAGCCATTTTATATAACAATATTCACCAGGTTACCACTATTTGTGTTTACACAGAAGCATTTACAAAATCAATGGTAGAGTCACTACAAATTCTTGTTCAATAATAGACTGACAAGCAAAAACCATCTATATGATCTTAGTATATATGTAATAATGCAAATATTGAAATTGTTGATAAAAAAGTTGATACTTTATGACGTATGAAAACATTACAGCAGACAAGAGAGCAATACAAGGTATCTCAAATCAACAGCTAAGGGTGATGTAGGATGACGTATGCCTTGCAACTCCTTGTGGAGCAAAGGGTTGCAACTCTACCAATGAAATGAGCCAGTTCTGTGTTATCTTCTACAACTGAGCCCACATCCATCCTGCAGCCTTTGCTTCTGTTTTGAAAGTTATTCTCTGGGTCTGTTTGCGCATTCCAACTTTCCTAGTTCCTTGTTTGGTTCCTTTTTATTAACCGTCTTGCAATATTGCTTGATGGTGTTCTCAATGTGTCGCAGATTTATCTATTTGAAGTAGGAGACACACTTTCAATAAAAAATATACGCATTGGTTTGAGGGAAGGAAGGAGTTAACAATGGTTTGAGGGAAGGAAGGAGTTAACATTGGTTTGAGGGAAGGGAAGAGTTAAAATGGTTTGAGGGAAGGAAGGAGTTAACATTAGTTTGAGGGAAGGGAAGAGTTAAAATGGTTTGAGGGAAGGAAGGAGTTAAAATAGTTTGAGGGAAGGAAGGAGTTAACATTGGTTTGAGGGAAGGAAGGAGTTAACATGGTTTGAGGGAAGTAGGGAGTTAACATTGGTTTGAGGGAAAGAAGGAGTTAAAATAGTTTGAGGGAAGGAATGAGTTAACAATGGTTTGAGGGAAGGAAGGAGTTAACATTGGTTTGAGGGAAGGAAGGAGTTAACATGGTTTGAGGGAAGTGGGGAGTTAACATTGGTTTGAGGGAAGGAAGGAGTTAAAATAGTTTAAGGGAAGGAAGGAGTTAACATTGGTTTGAGGGAAGGAAAGAGTTAAAATAGTTTGAGGCAAGGAATGAGTTAACAATGGTTTGAGGGAAGGAAGGAGTTAAAATGGTTTGAGGGAAGGAAGGGGTTAACATTGGTTTGTGGGAAGGAAGGAGCTAAACTAATTTGAAGGAAGGAAGGAATTAACATTGGTTTAAGGAAAGGAAGGAGTTAACACTGGTTTGAGGAAAGTAGGGAGTTAACATTGATTTGAGGGAAGGAAGGAGTTACAATGGTTTGAGGGAAGGAAGGAGTTAAAATGGTTTGAGGGAGGAAGGGGTTAACACTGGTTTGAGAAAGTAGGGAGTTAACATTGATTTGAGGGAAGGAAGGAGTTAACATGGTTTGAGGGAAGGAAGGGGTTAACACTGGTTTGAGAAAGTAGGGAGTTAACATTGGTTTGATGGAAGGAAGGAGTTAACATGGTTTGAGGGAAGGAAGGGGTTAACACTGGTTTGAGGAAAGTAGGGAGCTAACATTGATTTGAGGGAAGGAAAGAGTTAAAATGGTTTGAGGGAAGGAAGGAGTTAAAATGGTTTGAGGGAAGGAAGGAGTTAACATTGGTTTTAGGGAAGGAAGGAATTAACATTGGTTTGAGGGAAGGAAGGAGTTAACATGGTTTGAGGAAAGTAGGGAGTTAACATTGATTTGAGGGAAGGAAGGAGTTAAAATGGTTTGAGGGAAGGAAGGAGTTAACATTGGTTTGAGGGAAGGAAGGAGTTAACATGGTTTGAGGAAAGTAGGGAGTTAACATTGATTTGAGGGAAGGAAGGAGTTAAAATGGTTTGAGGGAAGGAAGGAGTTAATATTGGTTTTAGGGAAGGAATGAGTTAACATTGGTTTGAGGGAAGGAATGAGTTAACATGGTTTGAGGGAAGTAGGGAGTTACATTGATTTGAGGGAAGGAAGGAGTTAAAATGGTTTGAGGGAAGGAAGGCGTTAGCAGAATCATATGGACTCAAGACTATGAGACAAACCTTACAGCCAGGTACAGGGTAGATTGGGACAATGACAGCCAATAGCTCCTAGCCAGAAAGCGACCGATGACTCATAGCTGAATGTACCAGTCAAGATCAGTGAACTAGAACTAATCAAGATCCCACTCTTCCTTGTGTTGTGGACCTGGAATCAGACTAACCAGTCTGGTCAAGTAGGCAGAGGGAAGACAAGCAAGTCTTGCTGAAGTGTTGGGCTGAAAGCCTGGGTATCTCAGCTTGTGAACTACAACATAACATACTCATATTTACAGCATTGATATATAAATCTGGAGGCAGAAGATGAAGAGTAAGCATCATTGGACAAACGGAGAAAGAAAGAAGACTTTATGGTAGATGAGAATGCCATGTGTAGTCTGGTTAGAAGATTGCTTGTTTGATGAGAATGCCATTTGTAAGTCTGGTAAGAAGATTGCTTGTTTGATGAGAATGCCATGTGTAAGTCTGGTAAGAAGATTGCTTTGTTTGATGAGAATGCCATGTGTAGTCTGGTAAGAAGATTGCTTGTTTGATGAGAATGCCATTTGTAAGTCTGGTAAGAAGATTGCTTGTTTGATGAGAATGCCATGTGTAAGTCTGGTAAGAAGATTGCTTGTTTGATGAGAATGCCATGTGTAAGTCTGGTAAGAAGATTGCTTGTTTGATGAGAATGCCATTTGTAAGTCTGGTAAGAAGATTGCTTGTTTGATGAGAATGCCATGTGTAAGTCTGGTAAGAAGATTGCTTTGTTTGATGAGAATGCCATGTGTAGTCTGGTAAGAAGATTGCTTGTTTGATGAGAATGCCATGTGTAAGTCTGGTAAGAAGATTGCTTGTTTGATGAGAATGCCATGTGTAAGTCTGGTAAGAAGATTGCTTTGTTTGATGAGAATGCCATGTGTAGTCTGGTAAGAAGATTGCTTGTTTGATGAGAATGCCATGTGTAAGTCTGGTAAGAAGATTGCTTGTTTGATGAGAATGCCATGTGTAGTCTGGTAAGAAGATTGCTTGGTTAGAGAGAATGCCATGTGTAGTCTGGTAAAAAGATTGCTTGTTTGATGAGAATGCCATGTGTATTCTGGTTAGAAGATTGCTTGGTTAGAGAGAATGCCATGTGTATGGTAAAAAGATTGCTTGTTTGATGAGAATGCCATGTGTAGTCTGGTAAGAAGACTGATTTAATGTGAGAAACTCGCCATCTATAACTATGTAGCTGCCATCATGTCTCTTTTCTCATTAGCAAAATTAACTAATTTTTGTGAGTGTATAACATCATTTTGCTAAATTAAAGCTACGCCAGAATTACAATAAAAAATATGTAATAATTTAACATGACAAAAACACTTCACTAGCTAACAAACACATAGAAGTACTCTTTAATAAGAGAAATCAATAAATGTACACATAATCTAAAAGATGCAATAACAGATAAGACATAATGAAAGCTCCAAAGATGAATTAAATATGCCGGCAGATTTGCCAAAACCAGCTGCCGAAATTTTTAAAATATATTTTACTGAACTTCTTTACACTTACAAAAAGAAAAAAAAGGACATACATTCATTATTATAATATATTTTTTTAAAAAAGTAAACAAATTATAAAATAGATACAAAAGAAAGCCAAAACCAAACAAAAGAGAACACCGCATTACAAAACTGTTATTTGTGTGTTCAAATGAAAACAAAAACTTGAACAGGTTAAAAGTATGGAACTGCCTGAAGTCACTCCTCAAATCGGAACTCGGAATGGCTCAAGTTTCATGTGAGTTTTCTGTACATTGTTTGTAATAGACCCCCTGGCAGTTTCTTTAGACTCTAGTTTGGTCTGGTGTCACAGCATTTGGGGCATTCCCATATCTGCTCTGCTGTCCATTCCAGCAACCATCAAAGTGTTCATCTACTGATTGTTCCTGTCCAGCATTGATTGAACTGTCAAAGTGTTTGTCTACTTATTGTTCCTGTCCTGCATTGATTGAACTGTTTGTTTATCTAATGATTGTTCCTGTCCTGCATTGATTGAACTGTTGAAGTGTTCAGCTAATGATTGTTCCTGTCCTGCATTGATTGAACTGTCAAAGTGTTGTTCTACTGATTGTTGCTGTCCTGCATTGATTGAACTGTCAAAGTGTTTGTCTACTGATTGTTGCTGTCCTGCATTGATTGAACTGTCAAAGTGTTGTTCTACTGATTGTTGCTGTCCTGCATTGATTGAACTGTCAAAGTGTTTGTCTACTGATTGTTGCTGTCCTGCATTGATTGAACTGTCAAAGTGTTGTTCTACTGATTGTTGCTGTCCTGCATTGATTGAACTGTCAAAGTGTTTGTCTACTGATTGTTGCTGTCCTGCATTGATTGAACTGTCAAAGTGTTGTTCTACTGATTGTTGCTGTCCTGCATTGATTGAACTGTCAAAGTGTTTGTCTACTGATTGTTCCTGTCCTGCATTGATTGAACTGTCGAAGTGTTTGTCAACCTTATGGTGTCGAAAAAGCGGTTTTGACCTGTGTTGAGTGTGACAATAGCCACTTGTATTTATGGCCTGCGTTGAGTGTGACAATAGCCACTTGTATTTATGACCTGTGTTGAGTGTGACAATAGCCACTTGTATTTATGACCTGTGTTGAGTGTGACAATAGCCACTTGTATTTATGGCCTGCGTTGAGTGTGACAATAGCCACTTGTATTTATTACCTGGCTGGTAGGAAGCAGCACTTCTAGATATAAACTGATGTTTGACTGTTTCTCTCCTCCCATGGTCTATGCTTGACTGTTTCTCTCCTCCCATGGTCCATGCTTGACTGTTTCTCTCCTCCCATGGTCCATGCTTGACTGTTTCTCTCCTCCCATGGTCCATGCTTGACTGTTTCTCTCCTCCCATGGTCCATGCTTGACTGTTTCTCTCCTCCCATGGTCCATGCTTGACTGTTTCTCTCCTCCCATGGTCCATGCTTGACTGTTTCTCTCCTCCCATGGTCTATGTTTGACTATCTCTCTCCTCCCATGGTCCATGCTTGACTGTTTCTCTCCTCCCATGGTCTATGCTTGACTGTTTCTCTCCTCCCATGGTCTATGTTTGACTATCTCTCTCCTCCCATGCCCCATGCTTGACTATCTCTCTCCTCCCATGCCCCATGTTTGACTCTCTCTCTCCTCCCATGCCCCATCAAACACAAAGCTAATATACAACTCAGTGGATGTTTGACTATCTCTCTCTCCTCCCATGCCCCATGTTTGACTATCTCTCTCCTCCCATGACCCATGCTTGACTATCTCTCTCTCCTCCCATGCCCCATGTTTGACTATCTCTCTCTCCTCCCATGACCCATGCTTGACTATCTCTCTCCTCCCATGACCCATGCTCGACCATCTCTCTCCTCCCATGGCCCATGCTTGACTATCTCTCTCCTCCCATGGCCCATGCTTGACTATCTCTCTCCTCCCATGACCCATGCTTGACTATCTCTCTCCTCCCATGACCCATGCTTGACTATCTCTCTCCTCCCATGGTCCATGTTTGACTATCTCTCTCCTCCCATGACCCATGCTTGACTATCTCTCTCCTCCCATGGTCCATGCTCGACTATCTCTCTCCTCCCTGACCCATGCTTGACCATCTCTCTCCTCCCATGGCCCATCAAACACAAAGCTAATATACAACTCAGTGGATGCTTGACTATCTCTCTCCTCCCATGACCCATGCTTGGCTATCTCTCTCCTCCCATGACCCATGCTTGACTATCTCTCTCCTCCCATGACCCATGCTTGACTATCTCTCTCCTCCCATGGTCCATGCTGGACTATCTCTCTCCTCCCATGACCCATGCTTGACCATCTCTCTCCTCCCATGGCCCATCAAACACAAAGCTAATACATGTATACAACACAGTGGATGTTTGACTATCTCTCTCCTCCCATGACCCATGCTTGACTATCTCTCTCCTCCCATGACCCATGCTTGACTATCTCTCTCCTCCCATGACCCATGCTGGACTATCTCTCTCCTCCCATGCCCCATGTTTGACTATCTCTCTCCTCCCATGCCCCATGTTTGACTATCTCTCTCCTCCCATGCCCCATGTTTGACTCTCTCTCTCCTCCCATGCCCCATCAAACACAAAGCTAATATACAACTCAGTGGATGTTTGACTATCTCTCTCTCCTCCCATGCCCCATGTTTGACTATCTCTCTCCTCCCATGCCCCATGTTTGACTCTCTCTCTCCTCCCATGCCCCATCAAACACAAAGCTAATATACAACTCAGTGGATGTTTGACTATCTCTCTCTCCTCCCATGCCCCATGTTTGACTATCTCTCTCCTCCCATGCCCCATGTTTGACTATCTCTCTCCTCCCATGCCCCATGTTTGACTCTCTCTCTCCTCCCATGCCCCATCAAACACAAAGCTAATATACAACTCAGTGGATGTTTGACTCTCTCTCTCCTCCCATGCCCCATGTTTGACTCTCTCTCTCCTCCCATGCCCCATCAAACACAAAGCTAATATACAACTCAGTGGATGTTTGACTATAAAGTGAAGTCTTCATCTGACAAGCTGGACAAATGTCACTGTTATTGTTTCATTGGCTGTACTCTCTTTCCATAGAAAGGTACTGCGAACAGTGGGAGATAAGCTGCAATGCTTTCTTGTGACTGAAACCCCTCACAGAGCTAGATCTATATGTGATGTTTGTATTGCATTATGGGCTATATGTGTAGATCGATAGAGAATTTTGGAGCAACCAGCAGGTGATTGGTGGTGATGTATGAAATGAGTGGATGAACCCCGAATTAGCTACAGCGACAGTATCTTGGAACAAGGCATTGCTGCTGGCTTCAGTTAAACGCAGCAGTCCATTCTCTGGTTCTAATTTGAATACAGTTACATCTAAGAGTCCATTATCTGGCTCCAGTCTGACTTCAGTTACATATGACACTTCATTCTCTGGCCCCAGTTTGACTTCAGTTTCATGTAAGAGTCCATTCTCTGGTCCGTCTGACTTCAGTTCCATGTGACAGTCCATTCACTGGCTCCAGTCTGACTTCAGTTCCATGTGACAGTCCATTTGCTGGGTCCTATCTGACTTCAGTTTCATGTTGATGTGACAGTCCATTCACTGGGTCCAGTCTGACTTCAGTTACATGTGACAGTCCATTTGCTGGGTCCTATCTGACTTCAGTTTCATGTTCATGTGAGAGTCCATTCACTGGGTCCAGTCTGACTTCAGTTCTATGTGACAATCCATTTGCTGGGTTCAGTCTGACTTCAGTTCCTTGTTGATGTGACAGTCCATTCACTGGGTCCAGTCTGACTTCATTTCCATGTTGATGTGACAGTCCACTCACTGGTTCCAGTCTGACTTCAGTTACATGTGACAGTCCATTCTCTGGCCCTAGTCCTGACTTCAGTTTCATGTTGATGTGACAGTCCATTCACTGGGTCCAGTCTGACTTCAGTTCTATGTGACAATCCACTTGCTGGGTTCAGTCTGACTTCAGTTCCTTGTTGATGTGACAGTCCATTCTCTGGCCCTAGTCATGACTTCAGTTTCATGTTTATATGACAGTCCATTCTCTGACCCTAGTCCTATAGGCTACTGAATCAATAACCAACCTCCAGCATTTCAGAAGCCATGAACTCAGTACTTTACATCTCTACCAATTTTATGCCATGTACAGTGAGCGATGTTGATGTTGTTACTACTGTTTTTTTTCTTCTGATGTAGTCATTGCTGGTTGTAGTCATGTCGATGAAGTTGCGGTCGTTTCTTGCTATATTTTGTGGTTTTTGTGCCTGTGTATTCATATTTTTTTCCTTGCGTTTGCCAGCTTTTACCTTTGGTGAAGTCCCTAGAGAGCAGGAACTGAATTTCGTGTAATACATTTTTCCCTGGCAGTTGTGTGTACCAGGGTCCCTCGCCACACAGGCATATAACTCCGTCTTTGGAGGTACTCATATTTTTTTTCCATCAATGCGTAACTGACATTTCAAGCTGGGCCTTGCTGCTGAGACCAGAAGCGGTTGCCACAGAAAGAAATCATAAATAAAAATCCCAGCTGGTGCAGCCGGGGATTTGAACTCACAACCTTTCTGTCTCAAGACCGGCGTCTTGTCTCGAGACCAACCAGTCCTCCATATTAATATTTAAGGTGCCTGAGGGGCCTTCACTGATGTTAGAGTTTGTGCAACTGAGTGGAAGTCATCTTCACTACTATCGTTAATGTGTGGCGACTGTGCTTCATACTGCAGAACGTGTTTTGAAGGGGGTCTATGCACTTTGTAGTTGTCCATTATGCAATGAAGATGATCTGTTGACTACACTAGTCATGTCTGGTTGGTCATAAGCACCCAGAAAAAATTCAAGAAAATGAAGAAAAGATTTAAATAATTCACCGTACATCACAGACTGGACATTATGGCATTCTTCTGAGAACAAGAGACAGACAACATTTCAATCAATTAATTCACTTGCAATAAATTGTGACATCTGAATGTGTACAGAGAGAGAGGTACACTAGAGAGCACATCTCTAGCAACGTCTTCAGGGACTGAATGTTGCATGAATATCACTTTTTCCCAGTTCCACCTAGCAGCCATGTCCTCAGGTGTCCTTCATCAATCAGGCAGATATTCTCCAACTTCAGAGGTACTCTCATTAAAAAAAAATACTTGTACTTATTGTTGCTCCTGCGTGTTACCGGGGCCTCGTTATGAGGGAAGTAAAGAATAGTGACACTGTGACCTTCCAGGCATGTCATATGAGGTAACTAAGGAGGTTGATCGATGGCTTGACAAGCTGTCATTGTAAAAAGTATTGTTATGGAAACAGAGCCATAGATTTTAGAAGCAGTGATCTCTGCAATATGTGCCATTTTGGCACGCAAGGTTTTTGTATTTGAGATTGTGATTCTGCCCTATGTGCCGTCTTGGGATCGAAAGGACAGTAGATAGATAGAATTATTGTTGAAGTTTATGAGTAGATTGTTCCTATCAATCTTAGCCTGGACAATGATGCCATTTTTTGGTTCTACTCTTTTTGATGTCCAACTGCTCTTGTTCGAGAGAGTGCTCTTGAACATGTGCAGAGTGCACATAAGACCTTCTGTTATTTGAGAGAGCTAATTAAGAGATCTCACTACACAGTGAGAGCTAAACATGAGATCTCACTACCCAGAGAGAGTTAGACATCAGATCTCACTATCCAGAGAGAGCTAGACATCAGATCTCACTATCCAGAGAGAGCTAGACATCAGATCTCACTCTCCAGAGAGAGCTAGACTCAGATCTCACGATCCAGAGAGAGCTAGACATGAGATCTCACTATCTAGAGAGAGCTAGACATCAGATCTCACTACACAGAGAGAGCTAGATATCAGATCTCACTACACAGAAAGAGCTAGACATCAGATCTCACTACACAGAGAGAGCTAGATATCAGATCTCACTACACAGAAAGAGCTAGACATCAGATCTCACTACACAGAGAGAGCTAGATATCAGATCTCACTACACAGAAAGAGCTAGACATCAGATCTCACTACACAGAGAGAGCTAGATATCAGATCTCACTACACAGAGAGAGCTAGACATCAGATCTCACTACACAGAGAGAGCTAGACATCAGATCTCACTACACAGAGAGAGCTAGATATCAGATCTTATGTTTTATCTTTCTGTCAGCTCAGTTCTACTCATATTTTATCTTTTTGTCAGCTCAGTTCTACTCATGTTTTATCTTTCTGTCAGCTCAGTTCTACTCATGTTATATCTTTTTGTCAGCTCAGTTCTACTCATATTTTATCTTTCTGTCAGCTCAGTTCTACTCATGTTTTATCTTTCTGTCAGCTCAGTTCTACTCATGTTCTATCTTTCTGTCAGCTCAGTTCTACTCATATTTTATCTTTCTGTCAGCTCAGTTCTACTCATGTTTTATCTTTCTGTCAGCTCAGTTCTACTCATGTTCTATCTTTCTGTCAGCTCAGTTCTACTCACGTTTTATATTTCTGTCAGCTCAATTCTACTCATGTTTTATCTTTCTGTCAGCTCAGTTCTACTCATGTTTTATATTTCTGTCAGCTCAGTTCTACTCATGTTTTATATTTCTGTCAGCTCAGTTCTACTCATGTTTTATCTTTCTGTCAGCTCAGTTCTACTCATATTTTATCTTTCTGTCAGCTCAGTTCTACTCATGTTTTATATGTCTGTCAGCTCAGTTCTACTCATGTTTTATCTTTCTGTCAGCTCAGTTCTACTCATGTTTTATATTTCTGTCAGCTCAGATCTACTCATATTTTATCTTTTTGTCAGCTCAGTTCTACTCATATTTTATCTTTCTGTCAGCTCAGTTCTACTCATATTTTATCTTTCTGTCAGCTCAGTTCTACTCATGTTTTATCTTTCTGTCAGCTCAGTTCTACTCATGTTTTATATTTCTGTCAGCTCAGTTCTACTCATATTTTATCTTTTTGTCAGCTCAGTTCTACTCATGTTTTATCTTTCTGTCAGCTCAGTTCTACTCATATTTTATCTTTCTGTCAGCTCAGTTCTACTCATATTTTATCTTTCTGTCAGCTCAGTTCTACTCATGTTTTATCTTTCTGTCAGCTCAGTTCTACTCATGTTTTATCTTTCTGTCAGCTCAGTTCTACTCATATTTTATCTTTCTGTCAGCTCAGTTCTACTCATGTTTCATCTTTCTGTCAGCTCAGTTCTACTCATGTTTCATCTTTCTGTCAGCTCAGTTCTTCTCATGTTTCATCTTTCTGTCAGCTCAGTTCTACTCATGTTTCATCATTCTGTCAGCTCAGTTCTACTCATATTTCATCTTTCTGTCAGCTCAGTTCTACTCATATTTCATCTTTCTGTCAGCTCAGTTCTACTCATATTTCATCTTTCTGTCAGCTCAGTTCTACTCATATTTCATCTTTTTGTCAGCTCAGTTCTACTCATGTTTCATCTTTCTGGATCTCTGCTTTTTGATCCAACTCCCATCCAAATCTGGATGATGCTCGGTGATTAATTCCCTGATTCATTTCCACAATGGCAGAATGATTCCAGTTCTACAGACATGAAACTGAAGCTGTTAAATGTTTTACTTGTGTCTGTAGATGTTTCAAATTAAGGTCATCGTGTATCATTTGTGTGAATGAATTATCTTCTCTGGATATCCAGATGATATCAATGAAGTATCCCCCTTTTAAAGCTCTGAGTGTAACTGCTCACATCTTGCATCCATATTTTGGGATCGACATTTTAATTTAAGCTACTCCGTTTCAAATGCCATTTTCAGTTAATACTTCTGTAGACAGGAGACAAAGTAATTAACATAACAACATATTTTATGGCAACTATTTCAAACTTAAAGTAGAAAATGGAATTATAAACAATGTACAATTGTCCACATATACACTCAATGACTCACAACATCACATCAATATTAGTGTTTTCTCTGTCCATGAAATTATGCCACAGCCTGGCCTTGTTGCCGACACTAAAACATGAGAACAAAATCTGGAACTTTTCTCTACACCTTTGTTTTGTATGTGGTTCTTACAAATGTTGATTGTGAACTCAAATACAAACATTTAGAGCTGATCCAATAGGTCATCAGTTGTCTCCTCCAGCTGGGGTTTGGAACTGTCCTCCAGCTTGACTTGGCCACTTACAAAATTGTCAGCTTCTTCCTTGGTCACGTCACTGTCTTCACATTCCAGCTTGGTTATCAAACTTTGCTTTTCTGGTTCAAGAGAAAACATCAACAAGTGGCAATAACATGTTATTGTTTCCATTGTCATAGAAAACATCAACAAGTGACAATAACATGTTATTGTTTCCATTGTCATAGAAAACATCAACAAGTGACAATAACATGTTATTGTTTCCATTGTCATAGAAAAAATCAACAAGTGGCAATAACATGTTATTGTTTCCATTGTCATAGAAAACATCAACAAGTGACAATAACATGTTATTGTTTCCATTGTCATAGAAAAAATCAACAAGTGGCAATAACATGTTATTGTTTCCATTGTCATAGAAAACATCAACAAGTGGCAATAACATGTTATTGTTTCCATTGTCATAGAAAACATCAACAAGTGACAATAACATGTTATTGTTTCCATTGTCATAGAAACATCAACAAGTGACAATAACATGTTATTGTTTCCATTGTCATAGAAAACATCAACAAGTGACAATAACATGTTATTGTTTCCATTGTCATAGAAAACACCAACAAGTGACAATAACATGTTATTGTTTCCATTGTCATAGAAAACATCAACAAGTGACAATAACATGTTATTATTTCCATTGTCATAGAAAACATCAACAAGTGACAATAACATGTTATTGTTTCCATTGTCATAGAAAACATCAACAAGAGACAATAACATGTTATTGTTTTCAGTGTTATTTAAAGAAAACATAAAATGTTTTATCAAAACTAGGAATAAACCAGAAATATAAAAAGGTTTGATGCATAAGTGGTAGGTGGATCAATGACTGGTGGTTAGTGCATCAATGGTTAGTGTATCAATGGCTGAATGGTTAGTGTATCAATGGCTGAATGGTTAGTGCATCAATGGTTAGTGTATCAATGGCTGAATGGTTAGTGCATCAATGGTTAGTGTATCAATGGCTGAGTGGTTAGTGTATCAATGGCTGAGTGGTTAGTGTATCAATGGCTGAATGGTTAGTGCATCAATGGTTAGTGTATCAATGGCTGAGTGGTTAGTGCATCAATGGCTGAGTGGTTAGTGCATCAATGGTTAGTGTATAAATGGCTGAATGGTTAGTGTATCAATGGCTGAGTGGTTAGTGCATCAATGGCTGAGTGGTTAGTGCATCAATGGTTAGTGTATCAATGGCTGAGTGGTTAGTACATCAAAGGCTGAGTGGTTAGTGCATCAATGGCTGAGTGATTAGTGCATCAAAGGCTGAGTGGTTAGTGCATCAATGGCTGAGTGGTTAGTACATCAATGGCCCAGTGATTAGTGCATCAAAGGCTGAGTGGTTAGTGCATCAATGGCTGGTGGTTAGTGCATCAAAGGCTGAGTGGTTAGTGCATCAATGGCTGAGTGATTAGTGCATCAAAGGCTGAGTGGTTAGTGCATCAATGGCTGAGTGGTTAGTACATCAATGGCCCAGTGATTAGTGCATCAAAGGCTGAGTGGTTAGTGCATCAATGGCTGGTGGTTAGTGCATCAAAGGCTGAGTGGTTAGTGCATCAATGGCTGAGTGGTTAGTACATCAATGGCCGAGTGGTTAGTGCCTAAGTTGTTAGTGCTCTCACTTCTTGATCAGAACGGTTCAAGTTCAATTCCCAGAAAAAGAAATGTTTTTTTTCAGACTGACAGTTTGCCAAGCCTCTAAAAATGGTACCAGAGGTTTTTCTAGGAAGGAAAGGTGTATCAGAAGAGCGTATTTGGCACAAAGTATTATTCGGTATTCACGTCTTTGATGGATATTTCTTGATGTTAATTCGATATGGACACTGGACAGCTGGTTAATCAATCATGAATCAATCAGCTGTTATAGTCTGCTGCTCGCTGCCCTGGTCTCTGGCCCTGATCTTACTTGACGCCTGGGGCTGATCAAGCACGAGATTCGCTCGCTTGGGAAACCCCGACACGTTTTAACGTTAGAGTATAGTGGTTTGTACTTCGGCTTGTGTTGTGCCTGTGACTTTTGTTTCTTTTCTTTAATGTCCCAAGTCTTTCTTCGCCAGGCATGATCTGCTAACTGTTGGACACATTGAATTAGAACACTTTTATGCAAACAGTCTTTATTTCACAGCCCACTCCATGGGCGATGTGTTTAACAAGTTTACATGACATTACATGACCAATGTTGGTAATAAGGTCATTCACACGCTGCCCAGTAACAATGTCACTCGCCACTGGGCCCTAGGCTTCTACACATTTCTCTACTTATCTACTAACTTAAGCGGAGACAGTTCCCCATTGAACGACCTCCTCAGGTCTAAGTCTAATATACTTATTCTATTCGTCTCGTGGACTTTAATTCTCTGGAACTCCTAACCTAATCCTCGAGGTTTTCATCTATGACTGTTCAGAATGCTTTACATCTAACGGTACTTAGTCTACACTTAGTTCATCACTGCTTACTATGTTGGCTATGGTTAGCCCCTAGTGAATGACAAAGAGAAATTATCATGGAACATAGGTGAAGACAAGTAATAACGGAGAGAAATTATCATGGAACATAGGTAAAGACAAGTAAAATGAAGAGCAATTATCATGGAACATAGGTGAAGACAAGTAATAACAAAGAACAATTATCATAGAACATAGGTGAAAACAAGTAATAACAAAGAGCAATTATCATGGAACATAGGTGAAGACATTAATAATGTAGAGAAATTATAGAACATAGGTGAAAGCAAGTAATAACAAAGAGAAATTATCATAGAACATAGGTGAAGAGAAGTAAAAAAGAGCAATTATCATGGAACATAGGTGAAGAGAAGTAAAAAAAGAGCAATTATCATGGAACATAGGTGAAGACAAGTAATAACAAAGAGAAATTATCATGGAACATAGGTGAAGAGAAGTAAAAAAAGAGCAATTATCATGGAACATAGGTGAAGACAAGTAATAATGTAGAGAAATTATAGAACATAGGTGAAGGCAAGTAATAACAAAGAGCAATTATCATAGAACATAGGTTTACAGACACCTATTGTCTGGACGGGCATTCTTGGTCGTTTTGTGCAGTGTGTACTGCAAAGGATACAACGTCATCATCGGCGCATGTCGCGGCAACTGTTCACATGGGATTTGTGGACACTACTGCTCCGGGTCGTGTCTTAGTGTCTGTCCTTTATGTGAGGAAAAATCAGGAAAATGCCTACAATGTAAACGTCCTGGCTACATCTGTAGTGACACTTGTCCCGATGGTAATTTTGGGCTACGGTGCGGACAGATATATTCTGATGGCTGTGACATCATGTGTGACCTGGAGGGTACAGACTGTGCGTGCAAGGAGACGTGCTACGGATCAGACTGCACTCTCAAATGTTCGGACAACTGTTTCAACGACACCTGTGGACAGTCAACCGGGACCTGCGTCTCGTGTGCCAATGATTCCCACGTTAAGAAGAGTACTACAACAAACCCAAGCATATGGATACCTTAATGTGTTTCTGTGCTGGACATGGTTCATTTCTTGGTGTTTTTCCGTGAAGCCATGGCTCATATCTTGATGTGTTTCTGTGCTAGCCATGGCTCATATCTTGATGTGTTTCTGTGCTTGCCATGGCTCATATCTTAGCTTGTGTGTGTGTGTGTGTGTGTGCTGGCCATGGCTCATATCTTGGTGTGTGTCATGTTGGTCATATCTCATATCTTGGTGTGTCCTTGTTAATCATGTCTCATGTCTTTATGAGTGTATGTGTTTAGTCATATCTCATGTCTTAGTGTGTATCTGTGTTAGTCATGTGTCATATCTTTGTGTGTGCATGTTTGGGTTAGATATCTCATATCTTTGTGTGCATATTTATGTTAGTCATGTCTTTGTGTGTGCATATCTGTGTATGTCACATCTCATATCCTTGTGTGTGCATGTCTATGTTGATCATATCTCATATCTTTGTGTGCATGTCTATGGTAGTCACGTGTCATATCTTTGTGTGTTCATGTCTATGTCAGTCATATCTCATATCTTTATGTGCGCATGTTTATGTTAGTCATGTGTCATATGTCTTGATGTGTGTCAGTGTTAGTCATGCCTCGTATCGCCGTGTGCAAGTCTGTGTTGGTCACATCTCCTATCTTTGTGTGTGCATGTCTGTGTTGGTCACCTCTAGTGACTCTGGCAGATGGTGCTCGTAAACCTGGGAAGGCCGACCATCTAAGGGCAGAATCCCCCTACAGAAAAGATCATCTGCTGCCTTGCAAGAAGATTGGGGACAATCAAAGGCTAAGGAATGCAAACCTGAATAAAATGCTGGCTGAAATCGGATGCACTGGGCCACTGGCGCAGAACACAGTGCAACATTTTAACAGGTGTTCAATCAGAGTGGATCTATCTATCTATCTATTGACCTTTCGAGCCGTAACCGGCCCATAGGGCGTAGACCAAGATACACCTTCTCCTATATGGATTTTTTTGTTCTAGCAGTTTTCTTTTAAAGATATTTTATCAAATCTCGCCATCTGTCTCTGTTCTGTGCAAGCAGTTCTATCTCATTGAGGGAGCCGACTCCTGCTGCTCTTGCCTCTCTCATCAATGTTCTTCTCAGTGTCTCCCTGGGTCTTCCTCTTTTTCTTTTACCTGTTGTTTCCCATATGAGGGCTTGCTTTGCTATTCGGTTATTATCTCTTCTCATCACATGTCCAACGTATGACCATCGTCTTTTCTTTATTACTGAAGATATTAGTGGTTGATTGGCGATTTCTCTAATTTCCTCATTTGTTTTGAATTCGTTCCATGCTATACCAAGTATTTTCCTTAGACATTTATTTTCAAATGCGTTCAACTTTGTTTCTATATCTCTTGTTGTTTTCCAGCTTTCACACGCATACGTAAGGGTTGATAGTACATCTAATTGTGATGTTCTGTCTGTGGGGGCGATCAACACACTTAACCTGACAGCTGACTTCATGTGAGAGTCTGGAATCCTACTCTGATTGAGTCCTGATCGCAGAGAGAGAGAGAGAGAGAGAGAGAGAGAGAGAACATAGGTGAAGACAAGTAATAACAAAGAACAATTATCATGGAACATAGGTGAAGACAAGTAAAAAAAGAGCAATTATCATAGAACATATGTGAATACAAGTAATAACAAAGAGAAATTATCATGGAACATAGGTGAAGACAAGTAATAACAAAGAGAAATTATCAAGGAACATAGGTGAAGACAAGTAATAACAAAGAGAAATTATCAAGGAACATAGGTGAAGACAAGTAATAACAAAGAGAAATTATCATGGAACATGGGTGAAGACAAGTAATAACAAGGAGAAATTATCAAGGAACATAGGTGAAGACAAGTAATAACAAAGAGAAATTATCATGGAACATGAGTGAAGACAATTAATAACAAAGAGAAATTATCAAGGAACATAGGTAAAGACAAGTAATAACAAAGAGAAATTATCAAGGAACATATGTGAATACAAGTAATAACAAAGATAAATTATCAAGGAACATAGGTGAAGACAAGTAATAACAAAGAGAAATTATCATGGAACATGGGTGAAGACAAGTAATAACAAAGAGAAATTATCAAGGAACATGGGTGAAGACAAGTAATAACAAAGAGAAATTATCATGGAACATGGGTGAAGACATTAATAATGTAGAGAAATTATCATGGAACATAGGTGAAGACAAGTATTAAAGGAGAGAGGTTCTGGAACATAGGTGAAGACAAGTAATAACGGAGAGCAATAGAAGTGAGACAGGTAAAAACATCATGTGGTGGTGGTGGTGGGGGGGGAGCCTTACCTTTGATGAGGTTATCCCAGAAATCTCTTTTACCCCTTGGAATCAAGATGTCTTTAAATGTTTGCATAAACTGGTTGTATATGGCTGGCTCTGATTTCTGGCAGATGAAATCAAAAGTTGGCTCATTGAGTCTCTCAGAATAGACTGACTGCGTTTGATATAAATCACAGCTGTTTTACGTTGATATTTTAGTTGTTCACTTCAGACATATCAGAGCACTCTTCTACTGCACATTCACATTGAATGTAAGATGTTATATGTGAATTGTTAGTAACATTTGTAGTATCACACACCAGGGAGTGTACAACTGTTGAACCCTTAAAACATTAATCCTTATAATCATGAATGTACTAACATAAAAGTGCTTTTTTAAAACATTAATCTTCATAATCATGAGTGTCTTCTTCTTCTTCTTCTTTTCTCTTTCACTGATACCTAAAAGGTGTCGTAGTTTATATCATTTGTCGTTCTTGTGCTGCTCGAATTGTCTGAATTAGTGATTTTCCTTTGTTGTTACATGTCTCTGTCACTGCATCTATCCTTCTTCTTCTGGGTCTTCCTCTTGGTCTTTTCCATGCATTCTCGAGAAGAACACCCTTGATGGTGATTGGTGAGGATTCATTCTGACCAGGTGGTCCAACCATTTAAGTTGTTGTTCTATATATTCTTGGCAGGGTTTTGTTCCTACCATTTTTCTTATGGTTTCATTTGGTATTCTATCTCTTCTTGTGTTGTTTGTTACTTTTCTCAAGCATCGCATCTCACATGTGTTGATCTTTCTTAAATGTGATTTAGAAAGGGTCCATGTTTGACTTTCATAGCACAAAGTTGGTATGAAGATACTATTTATCATTTGTTGCTTAGCTGGCATAGAAATGTTTGGATGTCTTAGCAATGGTGAGAGCTGGTATGTGACAGCATTCGCTTTTTGTATTCTCATGTCAATTTCTCTGTCTAGTTTTCCATCTTCTGTGAACATTGTGCCTAAATACTTGAATTCCTCTACTTGTTTTATTTCTTTATCTTTGATCTTGATGTTTAATGGGTGTCTTAATTTGCTTATTCTTATAGCCTCTGTTTTTGCTGTGTTAATTTTCATACTGTAGTTTGTGCAGCTTTTATCTAGAGATGTTAAATGCTGTTGTAGCAGGTTTTCATCCTCATATATTAGGCATTGGTCATCTGCGAAGAGTAGCTCATTGATGTTGGAGTTTTCTACCTCTATGTTATTATTTGATTTGTCCTTGTTGTTGGTTGTTTCCTGATTTATTTTGTCCATATATTTGATGAAGAGGAGTGGTGAGAGGACACATCCTTGTCTTACTCCTGTTGTAACCTGAAACCATTCTGACAGACCTTCCGATGTTCTGACGGCACTTTGACTGTTTTTATATAGTGCTATTATATTTTCTAGTAGTTGTCCTGCTACCCCGTATGTTTCTAAAGTTTGCCAAAGTTTGTTCCTGTCCACACGATCAAACGCTTTTTCCTAATCTATAAACACTATATTTAGGTTTCTGTCATATTCTATTGTTTTTTCACATAGTTGTCTCAATGTAAATATAGCATCAGTACAGCTTTTGCCTTTTCTGAATCCGAATTGATTATTACTTAATTGAGGTTCTATTATGTATCTTACTCTCCTCTCTAATATTTTAGCAAACATTTTACCAACTTGACTCAATAGGGATATTCCTCTGTACATTTCACACTCCCTTTTACTTCCCATATTCTTCCAAAATGGGACAATGATAGCTTTTTGCCAATCGTCTGGGACTTTTCTTTCTTTCTTGAGTGTACTAACATAAAAGTGCTTCTTTAAAACATCAATCCTCATAATCATGAGTGTATTAAGATAAAAGTGCTTTTTAAAAACATTAATGCTTATAATCATAAGTGTACTAACATGACAGTGCTTCTTTAAAACATTAATCCTTATAAAGATGAGTGTACTAACATGACAGTGCTTCTTTAAAACATTAATCCTTATAAAGATGAGTGTACTAACATGACAGTGCTTCTTTAAAACATTAATCCTCATAATCATGAGTTTACTAACATGACAGTGCTTCTTTAAAACATTAATCCTCATAATCATGAGTTTACTAACATGACAGTGCTTCTTTAAAACATGAATCCTTATAATCATGAGTGTACTAACATAAAAGTGCTTCTTTAAAACATGAATCCTTATAATCATGAGTGCACTAACATCAAAGTGCTTCTTTAAAGCAATAATCCTTATAAAGATGAGTGTACTAACATGACAGTGCTAACACACACACTTAGCTAGAACATTCATTGATGTGTGTCCTGTTACAAATTGGAACCACTCCCATCATATATCCGTTTAAAGAATGAGGGAAAATACTCAGGGTACCTTCATTTCTAAAACTGGTTAAATTTGTATGGTCTTTGCTACATCGGCACAGTGACATTAAATCAAGCAGCAGCATGTTTCTAATCTTTTTTGTAAGTGTGTTCATGTCAACAGCTTGCAAGAAGATTCATTATTACACATGTCAACAGCTTACAAGAAGGTTCGTTGCTACAGATGTCAACAGCTTGCAAGAAGATTCATTATTACACATGTCAACAGCTTACAAGAAGGTTCATTGCTACAGATGTCAACAGCTTACAAGAAGATTCATTATTACACATGTCAATAGCTTACAAGAAGGTTCATTGTTACACATGTCAACAGCTTGCAAGAAGGTTCATTGTTACACATGTCAACAGCTTGCAAGAAGGTTCATTGCTACAGATGTCAACAGCTTGCAAGAAGATTCATTATTACACATGTCAACAGCTTACAAGAAGGTTCATTGCTACAGATGTCAACAGCTTACAAGAAGATTCATTATTACACATGTCAATAGCTTACAAGAAGGTTCATTGTTACACATGTCAACAGCTTGCAAGAAGGTTCATTGTTACACATGTCAATAGCTTACAAGAAGGTTCATTGTTACACATGTCAACAGCTTGCAAGAAGGTTCATTATTACACATGTCAACAGCTTACAAGAAGGTTCATTGTTACACATGTCAATAGCTTACAAGAAGGTTCATTATTACACATGTCAACAGCTTGCAAGAAGGTTCATTGCTACACATGTCAACAGCTTGCAAGAAGGTTCATTGTTACACATGTCAATAGCTTACAAGAAGGTTCATTGTTACACATGTCAACAGCTTGCAAGAAGGTTCATTATTACACATGTCAATAGCTTACAAGAAGGTTCATTGTTACAGATGTCAACAGCTTACAAGAAGGTTCATTGTTACACATGTCAATAGCTTACAAGAAGATTCATTATTACACATGTCAACAGCTTGCAAGAAGGTTCATTGCTACAGATGTCAACAGCTTGCAAGAAGATTCATTGCTACACATGTCAATAGCTTGCAAGAAGATTCATTGCTACACATGTCAATAGCTTACAAGAAGGTTCATTGTTACACATGTCAACAGCTTGCAAGAAGATTCATTGCTACACATGTCAATAGCTTACAAGAAGGTTCATTGTTACACATGTCAATAGCTTACAAGAAGGTTCATTGCTACAGATGTCAACAGCTTGCAAGAAGATTCATTGCTACAGATGTCAACAAATGACTGATCATTGCTACATATGTCAACGAATGACTGTTCATTGCTACACATGTCAGCAAATAGATGCCCAGCAGGTTTAATGTTACTATTTAGGGTCCTAAACGAATGACTGTTCATTGCTACACATGTCAGCAAATAGATGTCCAGCAGGTTTAATGTTACTATTTAGGGTCCTACATACGAGCACACACAAATTAACTGCTACATCACAGCTGTTTGTGCTTCATCTGAAAGTGACATTTTAGTTCTAATCTTTCAGCATTTATAAATAAAGATGCCCTGAACCCCTCTCATTCTTAAAAGTGATATTTTCAGGTGGTTCCAATTTTTGACATCAAAACACAAAAAGTACAGTTCTTAGTTCAAGTCAATATTATATGTAAAATATATTTTAGAAGTTAATGCTCGTAATAAAAAGATCAAAGATTGGCAAATTTGACTGTTTTGAGGGGTGCAATATTAATTTTTTAACCACAAACGTTTTTAAATTTTTCTTCTAACCACTTTGAATGTATCATAGAAGACACAGGTGTGTTTTATCTTCCTGGAGCGACACAGGTGAGGAAATCAACTAAAGCATCTGTGACAAACCACTGTGACATATATCAACAAATGATTGCACAAAGTTAACATTATAAACAAAATTATGAATGTCATTCAAACAAGTCACACCTTAATGGACTCCTGCCGCAGTGCCTTCACACAGTCCATGGCTTTACTGTAGAACTGCTGACCAAACGAATCCATCACGAGCTGCTCTATCCGTTTCTGCATCTGCTGGCAAGCTGTAAAACAAACAGTGGGTGTCAAGCTATGATCAACATGAAGTCAAGATATGGGAAGCAATTTGGAACAGGTTCACAGAATCAAATAAAAGAATGCCTTATCATGGCTCGCAGAACAAATAAAAGAATGCCTTATCATGGCTTACAAAAACAAATAAAAGAATGCCTTATCATGGCTCAAAGAATCAAATAAAAGAATGCCTTATCATGGCTCACAGAAACAAATAAAAGAATGCCTTATCATGGTTCACAAAAACAAATAATAGAATGCCTTATCATGGCTCAAAGAATCAAATAAAAGAATGCCTTATCATGGCTCGCAGAAACAAATAAAAGAATGCCTTATCATGGCTCACAAAAACAAATAAAAGAATGCCTTACGGCTCACAGAAACGACCCTACATGACAAGTTATTAGGAACTGGTGATGAACTCAAAAACACTGTCTTGTTCGTGACCCAAGCAGGTCTAAATGCACATCAATAGTTGATCGTTGAAAAAGAAGAATGCCTCATCATATCTCCTGAACCAGAGGCTGTCGGGGCTTGAGCTCTTCAATCACAAACAAAGACAAAGGATACAAGAAAGGATACAACAAAGGCAAAAGATACATCAAAGGATACAAAAAAGACAAAGGATATAACAAAGGTAAGAATACAAAAAAGAATACAACAAAGGCAATGGATACAATTAAAGGATACAACAAAGGCAAAGGACACAACAAAGGATGCAAAAAAGACAAAGGATATAACAAAGGTAAGAATACAAAAAAGAATACAACAAAGGCAATGGATACAATTAAAGGATACAACAAAGGCAAAGGACACAACAAAGGATGCAAAAAAGACAAAGGATATAACAAAGGTAAGAATACAAAAAAGAATACAACAAAGGCAATGGATACAATTAAAGGATACAACAAAGGCAAAAGATACATCAAAGGATACAAAAAAGACAAAGGATATAACAAAGGTAAGAATACAAAAAAGAATACAACAAAGGCAATGGATACAATTAAAGGATACAACAAAGGCAAAGGACACAACAAAGGATGCAAAAAAGGCAAAGGATACAATGAAGGATACAACAAAGGTGAAGGATACAACAAAGGCAAGGGACACAACAAAAAGATACAAAAAAGGCAAAGGATACAATGAAGGATACAACAAAGGCAAGGGAAGCAAACAAAGGATGCCAAAAAGGTAAAGGATACTATGAAGGATACAACAAAGGCAAGGGACATAACAAAGGATACAACAAGGACAAAGGATACAATGAAGGATAGAACTAAGGCAAAGAATACAACAAAGGCAAAGAATACAACAGTAGCCTGCATCAGTCATAGTTGATTATGGATTTTTCAGCGCTCCTAGGAAATTTTTTTCTCTTCTTTTTCCATGCATTCTCTTTTTCTATGAATCTATCTGCTTCTTGTTTGAAGTTAAGCTTTAGAGTGTTTCCACAGATTGCCGTCTGCAACTATTTCTCCCAGGCTGCAGAGCCTTCATGTCATGTGTACACATGTCTATAAATCAAAGTTTTGGGCACCCCCTAGTTCTTTTGTCATCTGCTAGTTGTCCATAAAATATATCTTTTAGTATGCGGCCATCTTCCATATGATGCAAGTGGCCAGATCAGCGCAACCCATGTTGTTTGAGCAGATTATAGACGTGTAAGAGGCCTGATGAGGCCTGTATGGGTGAAGATCTCTACACCTGTCACCATGTCCTTCCTGGCATCTCATATGGAGTGTATTTAACCATCTTTCCTGCTTGAAGAATACAACTGTCTGTATCAGCTGTGATATTTTTGTGTTAAAAATGGATGCAGAAGTTGGAGATCCATCAACACTTTAGATAGGACATGAAATGCCTTTGAAAACAAATGTTGTCTTCATAAGATGAATGGAATAACTTTTTAAATAAATATCTTCATTAGATGAATGGAATAACTTTTTAAATAAATATCTTCATTAGATGAATGGAATAACTTTTTAAATAAATATCTTCATTAGATGAATGGAATAACTTTTTAAATAAATATCTTCATTAGATGAATGGAATAACTTTTTAAATAAATATCTTCATTAGATGAATGGAATAACTTTTTAAATAAATATCTTCATTAGATGAATGGAATAACTTTTTAAATAAATATCTTCATTAGATGAATGGAATAACTTTTTAAATAAATATCTTCATTAGATGAATGGAATAACTTTTTAAATAAATATCTTCATTAGATGAATGGAATAACTTTTTAAACAAATATATTCATTAGATGAATGAAATTTGTGTAGAGTGTTTCTAATATTTTGAGATATTTCAGTCTTAAGCCAGTAAGGGATGGGCATTTAACTCCACCCCAGATTACGATACCATTGTAAAAAACTGTCGCATCAAAGCACAATTTCATATCAACCAAATTTGACAGTTTGCCATGGTCAAACTCTACCCCCCCCCCCCCCCTATTTAATAGTTTGCCATGACCAAATGCTTACACCCCCCCCCCCCCCCCCAATGTATCTACCTACCTAATCATACTACTTCCGGTCATCCCTGAGTGTTGGATTTGTTTCTTCTGATGTAGGATTCCTCCCCCCCCCCCCCTCACATGTTACTGTCTGTATAATGAGATCATGTTGCTGTCTGTGTAATGAGATCATGTTGCTGTCTGTATAATGAGATCATGTTGCTGACTGTGTAATGAGATCATGTTGCTGTCTGTGTAATGAGATAATGTTTCTGTCTGTGTAATGAGATCATGCTGCTGTCTATGTAATGAGATCATGTTTCTGTCTGTGTAATGAGATCATGCTGCTGTCTGTGTAATGAGATCATGTTTCTGTCTGTGTAATGAGATCATGTTTCTGTCTGTGTAATGATATCATGTTGCTGTCTGTGTAATGAGATCATGTTGCTGTCTGTGTAATGAGATCATGTTGCTGTCTGTGTAATGAGATCATGTTGCTGTCTATGTAATGAGATCATGTTGCTGTCTGTGTAATGAGATCATGTTGCTGTCTGTGTAATGAGATCATGTTATTTTCATGTGTAATGAGATCATGCTACTGTCCTTGTAATGACATCATGCTACTGTCTAGATAATGATATCATGTTGCTGTTCGTGTAATGAAATCATGTTACAGTCTAGGTAATGAGATAATGTTACTGTCCGTGTAATGAGATCATGCTCTTGTCTAGGCAATGAGATAATGCTACTGTCCGTGTAATAAGATTAGTGTATCGCGTGCCATTTGTACATACCTTCATCAAACATGTCTCTGTCCTTCCTACTGATAAGAGCCTTGAAGTCTTCGACTGGAGTGACAGTTCCAACCTGGAAAAAAAAAATTTGAGCGCATAAATGTATATCCATCCAAATGACTACCAATTTGTTCCCTTCAAATTTATCCCAAATATGGGCCTCATGTTCACACATCTGTTACACAGTTTTATTACATGATGTTATTTTATGTGTAACCTTCAACCTTTCTAAGTATTGGTGAGTCAGTAGAATTGGGGGTAGGGGAGAACGTTTGGTAACAGGTCAAAACTGACATGTGCCACTACACAGCTGTGGGACATTTAGTGAGAGGATCAGTTGATGTTGCAGCAAAATGAAAACTTCATCAGTTGAAGGTAACTGAGCACCTTTGGGATTGTCTGTAGTGCTGTCAACTCTACCTACCATGAAGGACAATTTTTGAAAAATGGAAAATAAAATAATCCATGCAAAATCATTCTTGCAGAAATGTGTTATTGAAATGTAATCTTTGACATTTTTGTGTTTTCTTTTCTACAGACTTTAGACTGGATTCTGTCTGATGGTTAACTGTCACAACAATTATTTACACATTCTGGAATAAATATTCGAGATCAAATTCACTTCTAGGCACAGATTTTCAAGGTAACACCTTCAACAAACAGGACTTACCTTCTTCACATCAGCCTTGGTCAAGTCCTGAATACCTCTCACCTCCAACAAAGACCTACATTCTTCACATCAGCCTTGGTCAAGTCATGTATACCTCTCACCTCCAACAAAGACCTACATTCTACACACCAGCCTTAGTCAAGTCATGTATACCTCTCACCTCCAACAAAGACCTACATTCTACACACCAGCCTTAGTCAAGTCATGCATACCTCTCACCTCCAACAAAGACCTACATTCTACACATCAGCCTTAGTCAAGTCATGTATACCTCTCACCTCCAACAAAGACCTACATTCTTCACATCAGCCTTGGTCAAGTCATGTATACCTCTCACCTCCAACAAAGACCTACATTCTACACATCAGCCTTGGTCAAGTCATGTATACCTCTCACCTCCAACAAAGACCTACATTCTACACATCAGCCTTGGTCAAGTCATGTATACCTCTCACCTCCAACAAAGACTTACCTTCTTTACACCAGCCTTGGTCAAGTCATGCATACCTCTCACCTCCAACAAAGACCTACCTTCTTTACACCAGCCTTGGTCAAGTCCTGAATACCTCTCACCTTCAAACAAAGACCTACCTTCTTTACACCAGCCTTGGTCAAGTCATGCATACCTCTCACCTCCAACAAAGACCTACCTTCTTTACACCAGCCTTGGTCAAGTCATGCATACCTCTCACCTCCAACAAAGACCTACATTCTACACATCAGCCTTGGTCAAGTCACGTATACCTCTCACCTCCAACAAAGACCTACCTTCTTTACATCAGCCTTGGTCAAGTCATGCATACCTCTCATCTCCAACAAAGACCTACCTTCTTTACATCAGCCTTGGTCAAGTCATGTATACCTCTCACCTCCAACAAAGACCTACATTCTACACATCAGCCTTGGTCAAGTCACGTATACCTCTCACCTCCAACAAAGACCTACATTATTCACATCAGCCTTGGTCAAGTCATGTATACCTCTCACCTCCAACAAAGACCTACCTTCTTCACATCAGCCTTGGTCAAGTCCTGAATACCTCTCATCTCCAACAAAGACCTACCTTCTTTACATCGGCCTTGGTCAAGTCCTGAGTACCTCTCACCTTCAAACAAAGACCTACCTTCTTTACATCAGCCTTGGTCAAGTCATGTATACCTCTCACCTCCAAACAAAGACCTACCTTCTTTATATCAGCCTTGGTCAAGTCATGTATACCTCTCACCTCCAACAAAGACCTACCTTCTTCACATCAGCCTTGGTCAAGTCATGTATACCTCTCACCTCCAACAAAGACCTACCTTCTTCACATCAGCCTTGGTCAAGTCCTGAATACCTCTCATCTCCAACAAAGACCTACCTTCTTTACATCGGCCTTGGTCAAGTCCTGAGTACCTCTCACCTTCAAACAAATGTAGAAGAGGAGGAAGAAAAGGATAGAGAGAGTGAAGGAGAAAATAGAGAGCAGGTCAGAAAGAACGATCCGGAAGTGAGGGGGCAAATAGGCGAGACAAAATGTGTAAAGATAGGTCAAGGAAAAATAGATAAAAACGTAGTCAAAGTAATAACAAAGAGGATAGGCCAGGAAAAAGGCGTGCAGAACGTGGGAGGTCATCTCCAGACACTAACGGGACAAAGCAATGCACGGATATAAGGAGAGAATTAAATAAACAGAGGCCAGGTCCAAAAGTAGAATGTCAAGGGAACCAGACAGACAGACGCGGGGGTGTAATAAAGAGGTCAAAATTAGCATGCAAAAACATGAAGGCCATGTCCATAAGTGAGTGGGTGGTCAGACGTACGTGGGCAGGAAGATGCTGATTGGATGGATAAGCCGAATTTAAGGGAAGACACACAACATAGGGGAGTCAGGAATGGTTAGTCATTGATTATTAGTCAGACTGAGAGAAGTTATTCATAGGGCCCACACGCTTCATAGGAGCCAGTCGGGCCATAGAGAGGCTAACACCAACTAATAGAGTTAGCAGTGATATAGCATAGTTGTGAGTAGAATGGTCAAGACCTATCATGATCAACAGGCAGACGACAGAATAGACCGATAGATTGTAATTAGCGTAAGTGAGGCGCTTGATGGGAGCGTCTCAATTTAATTTAGGGCCTAGAGTGTGATGCAAGTGTGGTCCTGACATTACATATGTAACGAGATTTTGAAGTGGCATGAATAAAAGCCAGCTAATTTACCATCAAAAGGTGTTGTTCTGTGTTATACAGTTTCATTATCTAGCCTAAGTGTCACGAACCAGTCCACCAGTAAAGTTGTCGCGGAACACAACGCAACGGTCATCTTAATGAACCAGAAGTACTACCAGACCGAGCAAGGGTCAAGCTAATAAGAATCAAATAGTCAGGGGATGTGTATGTGATCTGATTACAAACACGAGCCTAACGCCGGGGGGCAGGAACACAGCCATAGCATTCCAGAGAGGTCACACTAACATGATCTCAAGCTAACAGCTGATGAGTAGACACCACAGAGAACGGCTGATCGAATAAACAACAACCAGCGGACGATCTGTTCAAAGATCAATCAAAGAATCGCTCTTAAAGTTCACTCCCCGCTACACAAAGACCTACCTTCTTTACATCAGCCTTGGTCAAGTCATGCATACCTCTCACCTCCAACAAAGACCTACCTTCTTTATATCAGCCTTGGTCAAGTCATGTATACCTCTCACCTCCAACAAAGACCTACCTTCTTTACACCAGCCTTGGTCAAGTCATGTATACCTCTCACCTCCAACAAAGACCTACCTTCTTCACATCAGCCTTGGTCAAGTCCTGAATACCTCTCACCTTCAAACAAAGACCTACCTTCTTTACACCAGCCTTGGTCAAGTCATGCATACCTCTCACCTCCAACAAAGACCTACCTTCTTTACACCAGCCTTGGTCAAGTCATGCATACCTCTCACCTCCAACAAAGACCTACATTCTACACATCAGCCTTGGTCAAGTCACGTATACCTCTCACCTCCAACAAAGACCTACCTTCTTTACATCAGCCTTGGTCAAGTCATGCATACCTCTCACCTCCAACAAAGACCTACATTCTTCACATCAGCTTTGGTCAAGTCATGTATACCTCTCACCTCCAACAAAGACCTACATTCTTCACATCAGCCTTGGTCAAGTCATGTATACCTCTCACCTCCAACAAAGACCTACATTCTACACATCAGCCTTGGTCAAGTCATGTATACCTCTCACCTCCAACAAAGACTTACCTTCTTTACACCAGCCTTGGTCAAGTCATGCATACCTCTCACCTCCAACAAAGACCTACCTTCTTTACACCAGCCTTGGTCAAGTCCTGAATACCTCTCACCTTCAAGCAAAGACCTACCTTCTTTACACCAGCCTTGGTCAAGTCATGCATACCTCTCACCTCCAACAAAGACCTACCTTCTTTACACCAGCCTTGGTCAAGTCATGCATACCTCTCACCTCCAACAAAGACCTACATTCTACACATCAGCCTTGGTCAAGTCACGTATACCTCTCACCTCCAACAAAGACCTACCTTCTTTACATCAGCCTTGGTCAAGTCATGCATACCTCTCACCTCCAACAAAGACCTACCTTCTTTACATCAGCCTTGGTCAAGTCATGTATACCTCTCACCTCCAACAAAGACCTACATTCTACACATCAGCCTTGGTCAAGTCACGTATACCTCTCACCTCCAACAAAGACCTACCTTCTTTACATCAGCCTTGGTCAAGTCATGCATACCTCTCACCTCCAACAAAGACCTACTTTCTTTACATCAGCCTTGGTCAAGTCATGTATACCTCTCACCTCCAACAAAGACCTACATTCTACACATCAGCCTTGGTCAAGTCACGTATACCTCTCACCTCCAACAAAGACCTACATTATTCACATCAGCCTTGGTCAAGTCATGTATACCTCTCACCTCCAACAAAGACCTACATTCTTCACATCAGCCTTGGTCAAGTCATGTATACCTCTCACCTCCAACAAAGACCTACCTTCTTCACATCAGCCTTGGTCAAGTCCTGAATACCTCTCATCTCCAACAAAGACCTACATTCTACACATCAGCCTTGGTCAAGTCCTGAATACCTCTCATCTCCAACAAAGACCTACCTTCTTTACATCGGCCTTGGTCAAGTCCTGAGTACCTCTCACCTTCAAACAAAGACCTACCTTCTTTACATCAGCCTTGGTCAAGTCATGTATACCTCTCACCTCCAAACAAAGACCTACCTTCTTTATATCAGCCTTGGTCAAGTCATGTATACCTCTCACCTCCAACAAAGACCTACCTTCTTCACATCAGCCTTGGTCAAGTCATGTATACCTCTCACCTCCAACAAAGACCTACCTTCTTCACATCAGCCTTGGTCAAGTCCTGAATACCTCTCATCTCCAACAAAGACCTACCTTCTTTACATCGGCCTTGGTCAAGTCATGCATACCTCTCACCTCCAACAAAGACCTACATTCTACACATCAGCCTTGGTCAAGTCACGTATACCTCTCACCTCCAACAAAGACCTACCTTCTTTACATCAGCCTTGGTCAAGTCATGCATACCTCTCACCTCCAACAAAGACCTACCTTCTTTACATCAGCCTTGGTCAAGTCATGTATACCTCTCACCTCCAACAAAGACCTACATTCTACACATCAGCCTTGGTCAAGTCACGTATACCTCTCACCTCCAACAAAGACCTACATTATTCACATCAGCCTTGGTCAAGTCATGTATACCTCTCACCTCCAACAAAGACCTACATTCTTCACATCAGCCTTGGTCAAGTCATGTATACCTCTCACCTCCAACAAAGACCTACCTTCTTCACATCAGCCTTGGTCAAGTCCTGAATACCTCTCATCTCCAACAAAGACCTACATTCTACACATCAGCCTTGGTCAAGTCCTGAATACCTCTCATCTCCAACAAAGACCTACCTTCTTTACATCGGCCTTGGTCAAGTCCTGAGTACCTCTCACCTTCAAACAAAGACCTACCTTCTTTACATCAGCCTTGGTCAAGTCATGTATACCTCTCACCTCCAAACAAAGACCTACCTTCTTTATATCAGCCTTGGTCAAGTCATGTATACCTCTCACCTCCAACAAAGACCTACCTTCTTCACTCTTCACATCAGCCTTGGTCAAGTCATGTATACCTCTCACCTCCAACAAAGACCTACCTTCTTCACATCAGCCTTGGTCAAGTCCTGAATACCTCTCATCTCCAACAAAGACCTACCTTCTTTACATCGGCCTTGGTCAAGTCCTGAGTACCTCTCACCTTCAAACAAATGTAGAAGAGGAGGAAGAAAAGGATAGAGAGAGTGAAGGAGAAAATAGAGAGCAGGTCAGAAAGAACGATCCGGAAGTGAGGGGGCAAATAGGCGAGACAAAATGTGTAAAGATAGGTCAAGGAAAAATAGATAAAAACGTAGTCAAAGTAATAACAAAGAGGATAGGCCAGGAAAAAGGCGTGCAGAACGTGGGAGGTCATCTCCAGACACTAACGGGACAAAGCAATGCACGGATATAAGGAGAGAATTAAATAAACAGAGGCCAGGTCCAAAAGTAGAGCAATGTCAAGGGAACCAGACAGACAGACGCGGGGGTGTAATAAAGAGGTCAAAATTAACATGCAAAAACATGAAGGCCATGTCCATAAGTGAGTGGGTGGTCAGACGTACGTGGGCAGGAAGATGCTGATTGGATGGATAAGCCGAATTTAAGGGAAGACACACAACATAGGGGAGTCAGGAATGGTTAGTCATTGATTATTAGTCAGATTGAGAGAAGTTATTCATAGGGCCCACACGCTTCATAGGAGCCAGTCGGGCCATAGAGAGGCTAACACCAACTAATAGAGTTAGCAGTGATATAGCATAGTTGTGAGTAGAATGGTCAAGACCTATCATGATCAACAGGCAGACGACAGAATAGACCGATAGATTGTAATTAGCGTAAGTGAGGCGCTCGATGGGAGCGTCTCAATTTAATTTAGGGCCTAGAGTGTGATGCAAGTGTGGTCCTGACATTACATATGTAACGAGATTTTGAAGTGGCATGAATAAAAGCCAGCTAATTTACCATCAAAAGGTGTTGTTCTGTGTTATACAGTTTCATTATCTAGCCTAAGTGTCACGAACCAGTCCACCAGTAAAGTTGTCGCGGAACACAACGCAACGGTCATCTTAATGAACCAGAAGTACTACCAGACCGAGCAAGGGTCAAGCTAATAAGAATCAAATAGTCAGGGGATGTGTATGTGATCTGATTACAAACACGAGCCTAACGCCGGGGGGCAGGAACACAGCCATAGCATTCCAGTGAGGTCACACTAACATGATTTCAAGCTAACAGCTGATGAGTAGACACCACAGAGAACGGCCGATCGAATAAACAACAACCAGCGGACGATCTGTTCAAAGATCAATCAAAGAATCGCTCTTAAAGTTCACTCCCCGCTACACAAAGACCTACCTTCTTTACATCAGCCTTGGTCAAGTCATGCATACCTCTCACCTCCAACAAAGACCTACCTTCTTTATATCAGCCTTGGTCAAGTCATGTATACCTCTCACCTCCAACAAAGACCTACCTTCTTTACACCAGCCTTGGTCAAGTCATGTATACCTCTCACCTCCAACAAATACCTACCTTCTTCACATCAGCCTTGGTCAAGTCCTGAATACTTCTCACCTTCAAACAAAGACCTACCTTCTTTACACCAGCCTTGGTCAAGTCATGCATACCTCTCACCTCCAACAAAGACCTACCTTCTTTACACCAGCCTTGGTCAAGTCATGCATACCTCTCACCTCCAACAAAGACCTACATTCTACACATCAGCCTTGGTCAAGTCACGTATACCTCTCACCTCCAACAAAGACCTACCTTCTTTACATCAGCCTTGGTCAAGTCATGCATACCTCTCACCTCCAACAAAGACCTACCTTCTTTACACCAGCCTTGGTCAAGTCATGCATACCTCTCACCTCCAACAAAGACCTACATTCTTCACATCAGCCTTGGTCAAGTCATGCATACCTCTCACCTCCAACAAAGACCTACCTTCTTTACATCAGCCTTGGTCAAGTCAAGTATACCTCTCACCTCCAACAAAGACCTACCTTCTTCACATCAGCCTTGGTCAAGTCCTGAATACCTCTCACCTCCAACAAAGACCTACATTCTTCACATCAGCCTTGGTCAAGTCATGTATACCTCTCACCTCCAACAAAGACCTACATTCTTCACATCAGCCTTGGTCAAGTCATGTATACCTCTCACCTCCAACAAAGACCTACATTCTTCACATCAGCCTTGGTCAAGTCATGTATACCTCTCACCTCCAACAAAGACCTACATTCTTCACATCAGCTTTGGTCAAGTCATGTATACCTCTCACCTCCAACAAAGACCTACCTTCTTCACATCAACCTTGGTCAAGTCATGTATACCTCTCACCTCCAACAAAGACTTACCTTCTTTACATCAGCCTTGGTCAAGTCATGTATACCTCTCACCTCCAACAAAGACCTACATTCTTCACATCAGCTTTGGTCAAGTCATGTATACCTCTCACCTCCAACAAAGACCTACATTCTTCACATCAGCCTTGGTCAAGTCATGTATACCTCTCACCTCCAACAAAGACCTACATTCTTCACATCAGCCTTGGTCAAGTCATGTATACCTCTCACCTCCAACAAAGACCTACATTCTACACATCAGCCTTGGTCAAGTCATGTATACCTCTCACCTCCAACAAAGACTTACCTTCTTTACACCAGCCTTGGTCAAGTCATGCATACCTCTCACCTCCAACAAAGACCTACCTTCTTTACACCAGCCTTGGTCAAGTCCTGAATACCTCTCACCTTCAAACAAAGACCTACCTTCTTTACACCAGCCTTGGTCAAGTCATGCATACCTCTCACCTCCAACAAAGACCTACCTTCTTTACACCAGCCTTGGTCAAGTCATGCATACCTCTCACCTCCAACAAAGACCTACATTCTACACATCAGCCTTGGTCAAGTCACGTATACCTCTCACCTCCAACAAAGACCTACCTTCTTTACATCAGCCTTGGTCAAGTCATGCATACCTCTCATCTCCAACAAAGACCTACCTTCTTTACATCAGCCTTGGTCAAGTCATGTATACCTCTCACCTCCAACAAAGACCTACATTCTACACATCAGCCTTGGTCAAGTCACGTATACCTCTCACCTCCAACAAAGACCTACATTATTCACATCAGCCTTGGTCAAGTCATGTATACCTCTCACCTCCAACAAAGACCTACCTTCTTTACATCAGCCTTGGTCAAGTCATGTATACCTCTCACCTCCAACAAAGACCTACCTTCTTCACATCAGCCTTGGTCAAGTCCTGAATACCTCTCATCTCCAACAAAGACCTACCTTCTTTACATCGGCCTTGGTCAAGTCCTGAGTACCTCTCACCTTCAAACAAAGACCTACCTTCTTTACATCAGCCTTGGTCAAGTCATGTATACCTCTCACCTCCAAACAAAGACCTACCTTCTTTATATCAGCCTTGGTCAAGTCATGTATACCTCTCACCTCCAACAAAGACCTACCTTCTTCACATCAGCCTTGGTCAAGTCATGTATACCTCTCACCTCCAACAAAGACCTACCTTCTTCACATCAGCCTTGGTCAAGTCCTGAATACCTCTCATCTCCAACAAAGACCTACCTTCTTTACATCGGCCTTGGTCAAGTCCTGAGTACCTCTCACCTTCAAACAAATGTAGAAGAGGAGGAAGAAAAGGATAGAGAGAGTGAAGGAGAAAATAGAGAGCAGGTCAGAAAGAACGATCCGGAAGTGAGGGGGCAAATAGGCGAGACAAAATGTGTAAAGATAGGTCAAGGAAAAATAGATAAAAACGTAGTCAAAGTAATAACAAAGAGGATAGGCCAGGAAAAAGGCGTGCAGAACGTGGGAGGTCATCTCCAGACACTAACGGGACAAAGCAATGCACGGATATAAGGAGAGAATTAAATAAACAGAGGCCAGGTCCAAAAGTAGAATGTCAAGGGAACCAGACAGACAGACGCGGGGGTGTAATAAAGAGGTCAAAATTAGCATGCAAAAACATGAAGGCCATGTCCATAAGTGAGTGGGTGGTCAGACGTACGTGGGCAGGAAGATGCTGATTGGATGGATAAGCCGAATTTAAGGGAAGACACACAACATAGGGGAGTCAGGAATGGTTAGTCATTGATTATTAGTCAGACTGAGAGAAGTTATTCATAGGGCCCACACGCTTCATAGGAGCCAGTCGGGCCATAGAGAGGCTAACACCAACTAATAGAGTTAGCAGTGATATAGCATAGTTGTGAGTAGAATGGTCAAGACCTATCATGATCAACAGGCAGACGACAGAATAGACCGATAGATTGTAATTAGCGTAAGTGAGGCGCTTGATGGGAGCGTCTCAATTTAATTTAGGGCCTAGAGTGTGATGCAAGTGTGGTCCTGACATTACATATGTAACGAGATTTTGAAGTGGCATGAATAAAAGCCAGCTAATTTACCATCAAAAGGTGTTGTTCTGTGTTATACAGTTTCATTATCTAGCCTAAGTGTCACGAACCAGTCCACCAGTAAAGTTGTCGCGGAACACAACGCAACGGTCATCTTAATGAACCAGAAGTACTACCAGACCGAGCAAGGGTCAAGCTAATAAGAATCAAATAGTCAGGGGATGTGTATGTGATCTGATTACAAACACGAGCCTAACGCCGGGGGGCAGGAACACAGCCATAGCATTCCAGAGAGGTCACACTAACATGATCTCAAGCTAACAGCTGATGAGTAGACACCACAGAGAACGGCTGATCGAATAAACAACAACCAGCGGACGATCTGTTCAAAGATCAATCAAAGAATCGCTCTTAAAGTTCACTCCCCGCTACACAAAGACCTACCTTCTTTACATCAGCCTTGGTCAAGTCATGCATACCTCTCACCTCCAACAAAGACCTACCTTCTTTATATCAGCCTTGGTCAAGTCATGTATACCTCTCACCTCCAACAAAGACCTACCTTCTTTACACCAGCCTTGGTCAAGTCATGTATACCTCTCACCTCCAACAAAGACCTACCTTCTTCACATCAGCCTTGGTCAAGTCCTGAATACCTCTCACCTTCAAACAAAGACCTACCTTCTTTACACCAGCCTTGGTCAAGTCATGCATACCTCTCACCTCCAACAAAGACCTACCTTCTTTACACCAGCCTTGGTCAAGTCATGCATACCTCTCACCTCCAACAAAGACCTACATTCTACACATCAGCCTTGGTCAAGTCACGTATACCTCTCACCTCCAACAAAGACCTACCTTCTTTACATCAGCCTTGGTCAAGTCATGCATACCTCTCACCTCCAACAAAGACCTACATTCTTCACATCAGCTTTGGTCAAGTCATGTATACCTCTCACCTCCAACAAAGACCTACATTCTTCACATCAGCCTTGGTCAAGTCATGTATACCTCTCACCTCCAACAAAGACCTACATTCTACACATCAGCCTTGGTCAAGTCATGTATACCTCTCACCTCCAACAAAGACTTACCTTCTTTAAACCAGCCTTGGTCAAGTCATGCATACCTCTCACCTCCAACAAAGACCTACCTTCTTTACACCAGCCTTGGTCAAGTCCTGAATACCTCTCACCTTCAAACAAAGACCTACCTTCTTTACACCAGCCTTGGTCAAGTCATGCATACCTCTCACCTCCAACAAAGACCTACCTTCTTTACACCAGCCTTGGTCAAGTCATGCATACCTCTCACCTCCAACAAAGACCTACATTCTACACATCAGCCTTGGTCAAGTCACGTATACCTCTCACCTCCAACAAAGACCTACCTTCTTTACATCAGCCTTGGTCAAGTCATGCATACCTCTCACCTCCAACAAAGACCTACCTTCTTTACATCAGCCTTGGTCAAGTCATGTATACCTCTCACCTCCAACAAAGACCTACATTCTACACATCAGCCTTGGTCAAGTCACGTATACCTCTCACCTCCAACAAAGACCTACCTTCTTTACATCAGCCTTGGTCAAGTCATGCATACCTCTCACCTCCAACAAAGACCTACTTTCTTTACATCAGCCTTGGTCAAGTCATGTATACCTCTCACCTCCAACAAAGACCTACATTCTACACATCAGCCTTGGTCAAGTCACGTATACCTCTCACCTCCAACAAAGACCTACATTATTCACATCAGCCTTGGTCAAGTCATGTATACCTCTCACCTCCAACAAAGACCTACATTCTTCACATCAGCCTTGGTCAAGTCATGTATACCTCTCACCTCCAACAAAGACCTACCTTCTTCACATCAGCCTTGGTCAAGTCCTGAATACCTCTCATCTCCAACAAAGACCTACATTCTACACATCAGCCTTGGTCAAGTCCTGAATACCTCTCATCTCCAACAAAGACCTACCTTCTTTACATCGGCCTTGGTCAAGTCCTGAGTACCTCTCACCTTCAAACAAAGACCTACCTTCTTTACATCAGCCTTGGTCAAGTCATGTATACCTCTCACCTCCAAACAAAGACCTACCTTCTTTATATCAGCCTTGGTCAAGTCATGTATACCTCTCACCTCCAACAAAGACCTACCTTCTTCACATCAGCCTTGGTCAAGTCATGTATACCTCTCACCTCCAACAAAGACCTACCTTCTTCACATCAGCCTTGGTCAAGTCCTGAATACCTCTCATCTCCAACAAAGACCTACCTTCTTTACATCGGCCTTGGTCAAGTCATGCATACCTCTCACCTCCAACAAAGACCTACATTCTACACATCAGCCTTGGTCAAGTCACGTATACCTCTCACCTCCAACAAAGACCTACCTTCTTTACATCAGCCTTGGTCAAGTCATGCATACCTCTCACCTCCAACAAAGACCTACCTTCTTTACATCAGCCTTGGTCAAGTCATGTATACCTCTCACCTCCAACAAAGACCTACATTCTACACATCAGCCTTGGTCAAGTCACGTATACCTCTCACCTCCAACAAAGACCTACATTATTCACATCAGCCTTGGTCAAGTCATGTATACCTCTCACCTCCAACAAAGACCTACATTCTTCACATCAGCCTTGGTCAAGTCATGTATACCTCTCACCTCCAACAAAGACCTACCTTCTTCACATCAGCCTTGGTCAAGTCCTGAATACCTCTCATCTCCAACAAAGACCTACATTCTACACATCAGCCTTGGTCAAGTCCTGAATACCTCTCATCTCCAACAAAGACCTACCTTCTTTACATCGGCCTTGGTCAAGTCCTGAGTACCTCTCACCTTCAAACAAAGACCTACCTTCTTTACATCAGCCTTGGTCAAGTCATGTATACCTCTCACCTCCAAACAAAGACCTACCTTCTTTATATCAGCCTTGGTCAAGTCATGTATACCTCTCACCTCCAACAAAGACCTACCTTCTTCACATCAGCCTTGGTCAAGTCATGTATACCTCTCACCTCCAACAAAGACCTACCTTCTTCACATCAGCCTTGGTCAAGTCCTGAATACCTCTCATCTCCAACAAAGACCTACCTTCTTTACATCGGCCTTGGTCAAGTCCTGAGTACCTCTCACCTTCAAACAAATGTAGAAGAGGAGGAAGAAAAGGATAGAGAGAGTGAAGGAGAAAATAGAGAGCAGGTCAGAAAGAACGATCCGGAAGTGAGGGGGCAAATAGGCGAGACAAAATGTGTAAAGATAGGTCAAGGAAAAATAGATAAAAACGTAGTCAAAGTAATAACAAAGAGGATAGGCCAGGAAAAAGGCGTGCAGAACGTGGGAGGTCATCTCCAGACACTAACGGGACAAAGCAATGCACGGATATAAGGAGAGAATTAAATAAACAGAGGCCAGGTCCAAAAGTAGAGCAATGTCAAGGGAACCAGACAGACAGACGCGGGGGTGTAATAAAGAGGTCAAAATTAACATGCAAAAACATGAAGGCCATGTCCATAAGTGAGTGGGTGGTCAGACGTACGTGGGCAGGAAGATGCTGATTGGATGGATAAGCCGAATTTAAGGGAAGACACACAACATAGGGGAGTCAGGAATGGTTAGTCATTGATTATTAGTCAGACTGAGAGAAGTTATTCATAGGGCCCACACGCTTCATAGGAGCCAGTCGGGCCATAGAGAGGCTAACACCAACTAATAGAGTTAGCAGTGATATAGCATAGTTGTGAGTAGAATGGTCAAGACCTATCATGATCAACAGGCAGACGACAGAATAGACCGATAGATTGTAATTAGCGTAAGTGAGGCGCTTGATGGGAGCGTCTCAATTTAATTTAGGGCCTAGAGTGTGATGCAAGTGTGGTCCTGACATTACATATGTAACGAGATTTTGAAGTGGCATGAATAAAAGCCAGCTAATTTACCATCAAAAGGTGTTGTTCTGTGTTATACAGTTTCATTATCTAGCCTAAGTGTCACGAACCAGTCCACCAGTAAAGTTGTCGCGGAACACAACGCAACGGTCATCTTAATGAACCAGAAGTACTACCAGACCGAGCAAGGGTCAAGCTAATAAGAATCAAATAGTCAGGGGATGTGTATGTGATCTGATTACAAACACGAGCCTAACGCCGGGGGGCAGGAACACAGCCATAGCATTCCAGAGAGGTCACACTAACATGATCTCAAGCTAACAGCTGATGAGTAGACACCACAGAGAACGGCTGATCGAATAAACAACAACCAGCGGACGATCTGTTCAAAGATCAATCAAAGAATCGCTCTTAAAGTTCACTCCCCGCTACACAAAGACCTACCTTCTTTACATCAGCCTTGGTCAAGTCATGCATACCTCTCACCTCCAACAAAGACCTACCTTCTTTATATCAGCCTTGGTCAAGTCATGTATACCTCTCACCTCCAACAAAGACCTACCTTCTTTACACCAGCCTTGGTCAAGTCATGTATACCTCTCACCTCCAACAAAGACCTACCTTCTTCACATCAGCCTTGGTCAAGTCCTGAATACCTCTCACCTTCAAACAAAGACCTACCTTCTTTACACCAGCCTTGGTCAAGTCATGCATACCTCTCACCTCCAACAAAGACCTACCTTCTTTACACCAGCCTTGGTCAAGTCATGCATACCTCTCACCTCCAACAAAGACCTACATTCTACACATCAGCCTTGGTCAAGTCACGTATACCTCTCACCTCCAACAAAGACCTACCTTCTTTACATCAGCCTTGGTCAAGTCATGCATACCTCTCACCTCCAACAAAGACCTACATTCTTCACATCAGCTTTGGTCAAGTCATGTATACCTCTCACCTCCAACAAAGACCTACATTCTTCACATCAGCCTTGGTCAAGTCATGTATACCTCTCACCTCCAACAAAGACCTACATTCTACACATCAGCCTTGGTCAAGTCATGTATACCTCTCACCTCCAACAAAGACTTACCTTCTTTAAACCAGCCTTGGTCAAGTCATGCATACCTCTCACCTCCAACAAAGACCTACCTTCTTTACACCAGCCTTGGTCAAGTCCTGAATACCTCTCACCTTCAAACAAAGACCTACCTTCTTTACACCAGCCTTGGTCAAGTCATGCATACCTCTCACCTCCAACAAAGACCTACCTTCTTTACACCAGCCTTGGTCAAGTCATGCATACCTCTCACCTCCAACAAAGACCTACATTCTACACATCAGCCTTGGTCAAGTCACGTATACCTCTCACCTCCAACAAAGACCTACCTTCTTTACATCAGCCTTGGTCAAGTCATGCATACCTCTCACCTCCAACAAAGACCTACCTTCTTTACATCAGCCTTGGTCAAGTCATGTATACCTCTCACCTCCAACAAAGACCTACATTCTACACATCAGCCTTGGTCAAGTCACGTATACCTCTCACCTCCAACAAAGACCTACCTTCTTTACATCAGCCTTGGTCAAGTCATGCATACCTCTCACCTCCAACAAAGACCTACTTTCTTTACATCAGCCTTGGTCAAGTCATGTATACCTCTCACCTCCAACAAAGACCTACATTCTACACATCAGCCTTGGTCAAGTCACGTATACCTCTCACCTCCAACAAAGACCTACATTATTCACATCAGCCTTGGTCAAGTCATGTATACCTCTCACCTCCAACAAAGACCTACATTCTTCACATCAGCCTTGGTCAAGTCATGTATACCTCTCACCTCCAACAAAGACCTACCTTCTTCACATCAGCCTTGGTCAAGTCCTGAATACCTCTCATCTCCAACAAAGACCTACATTCTACACATCAGCCTTGGTCAAGTCCTGAATACCTCTCATCTCCAACAAAGACCTACCTTCTTTACATCGGCCTTGGTCAAGTCCTGAGTACCTCTCACCTTCAAACAAAGACCTACCTTCTTTACATCAGCCTTGGTCAAGTCATGTATACCTCTCACCTCCAAACAAAGACCTACCTTCTTTATATCAGCCTTGGTCAAGTCATGTATACCTCTCACCTCCAACAAAGACCTACCTTCTTCACATCAGCCTTGGTCAAGTCATGTATACCTCTCACCTCCAACAAAGACCTACCTTCTTCACATCAGCCTTGGTCAAGTCCTGAATACCTCTCATCTCCAACAAAGACCTACCTTCTTTACATCGGCCTTGGTCAAGTCATGCATACCTCTCACCTCCAACAAAGACCTACATTCTACACATCAGCCTTGGTCAAGTCACGTATACCTCTCACCTCCAACAAAGACCTACCTTCTTTACATCAGCCTTGGTCAAGTCATGCATACCTCTCACCTCCAACAAAGACCTACCTTCTTTACATCAGCCTTGGTCAAGTCATGTATACCTCTCACCTCCAACAAAGACCTACATTCTACACATCAGCCTTGGTCAAGTCACGTATACCTCTCACCTCCAACAAAGACCTACATTATTCACATCAGCCTTGGTCAAGTCATGTATACCTCTCACCTCCAACAAAGACCTACATTCTTCACATCAGCCTTGGTCAAGTCATGTATACCTCTCACCTCCAACAAAGACCTACCTTCTTCACATCAGCCTTGGTCAAGTCCTGAATACCTCTCATCTCCAACAAAGACCTACATTCTACACATCAGCCTTGGTCAAGTCCTGAATACCTCTCATCTCCAACAAAGACCTACCTTCTTTACATCGGCCTTGGTCAAGTCCTGAGTACCTCTCACCTTCAAACAAAGACCTACCTTCTTTACATCAGCCTTGGTCAAGTCATGTATACCTCTCACCTCCAAACAAAGACCTACCTTCTTTATATCAGCCTTGGTCAAGTCATGTATACCTCTCACCTCCAACAAAGACCTACCTTCTTCACTCTTCACATCAGCCTTGGTCAAGTCATGTATACCTCTCACCTCCAACAAAGACCTACCTTCTTCACATCAGCCTTGGTCAAGTCCTGAATACCTCTCATCTCCAACAAAGACCTACCTTCTTTACATCGGCCTTGGTCAAGTCCTGAGTACCTCTCACCTTCAAACAAATGTAGAAGAGGAGGAAGAAAAGGATAGAGAGAGTGAAGGAGAAAATAGAGAGCAGGTCAGAAAGAACGATCCGGAAGTGAGGGGGCAAATAGGCGAGACAAAATGTGTAAAGATAGGTCAAGGAAAAATAGATAAAAACGTAGTCAAAGTAATAACAAAGAGGATAGGCCAGGAAAAAGGCGTGCAGAACGTGGGAGGTCATCTCCAGACACTAACGGGACAAAGCAATGCACGGATATAAGGAGAGAATTAAATAAACAGAGGCCAGGTCCAAAAGTAGAACAATGTCAAGGGAACCAGACAGACAGACGCGGGGGTGTAATAAAGAGGTCAAAATTAACATGCAAAAACATGAAGGCCATGTCCATAAGTGAGTGGGTGGTCAGACGTACGTGGGCAGGAAGATGCTGATTGGATGGATAAGCCGAATTTAAGGGAAGACACACAACATAGGGGAGTCAGGAATGGTTAGTCATTGATTATTAGTCAGATTGAGAGAAGTTATTCATAGGGCCCACACGCTTCATAGGAGCCAGTCGGGCCATAGAGAGGCTAACACCAACTAATAGAGTTAGCAGTGATATAGCATAGTTGTGAGTAGAATGGTCAAGACCTATCATGATCAACAGGCAGACGACAGAATAGACCGATAGATTGTAATTAGCGTAAGTGAGGCGCTCGATGGGAGCGTCTCAATTTAATTTAGGGCCTAGAGTGTGATGCAAGTGTGGTCCTGACATTACATATGTAACGAGATTTTGAAGTGGCATGAATAAAAGCCAGCTAATTTACCATCAAAAGGTGTTGTTCTGTGTTATACAGTTTCATTATCTAGCCTAAGTGTCACGAACCAGTCCACCAGTAAAGTTGTCGCGGAACACAACGCAACGGTCATCTTAATGAACCAGAAGTACTACCAGACCGAGCAAGGGTCAAGCTAATAAGAATCAAATAGTCAGGGGATGTGTATGTGATCTGATTACAAACACGAGCCTAACGCCGGGGGGCAGGAACACAGCCATAGCATTCCAGAGAGGTCACACTAACATGATCTCAAGCTAACAGCTGATGAGTAGACACCACAGAGAACGGCTGATCGAATAAACAACAACCAGCGGACGATCTGTTCAAAGATCAATCAAAGAATCGCTCTTAAAGTTCACTCCCCGCTACACAAAGACCTACCTTCTTTACATCAGCCTTGGTCAAGTCATGCATACCTCTCACCTCCAACAAAGACCTACCTTCTTTATATCAGCCTTGGTCAAGTCATGTATACCTCTCACCTCCAACAAAGACCTACCTTCTTTACACCAGCCTTGGTCAAGTCATGTATACCTCTCACCTCCAACAAATACCTACCTTCTTCACATCAGCCTTGGTCAAGTCCTGAATACTTCTCACCTTCAAACAAAGACCTACCTTCTTTACACCAGCCTTGGTCAAGTCATGCATACCTCTCACCTCCAACAAAGACCTACCTTCTTTACACCAGCCTTGGTCAAGTCATGCATACCTCTCACCTCCAACAAAGACCTACATTCTACACATCAGCCTTGGTCAAGTCACGTATACCTCTCACCTCCAACAAAGACCTACCTTCTTTACATCAGCCTTGGTCAAGTCATGCATACCTCTCACCTCCAACAAAGACCTACCTTCTTTACACCAGCCTTGGTCAAGTCATGCATACCTCTCACCTCCAACAAAGACCTACATTCTTCACATCAGCCTTGGTCAAGTCATGCATACCTCTCACCTCCAACAAAGACCTACCTTCTTTACATCAGCCTTGGTCAAGTCAAGTATACCTCTCACCTCCAACAAAGACCTACCTTCTTCACATCAGCCTTGGTCAAGTCCTGAATACCTCTCACCTCCAACAAAGACCTACCTTCTTTACATCAGCCTTGGTCAAGTCATGTATGCCTCTCACCTCCAACAAAGACCTACCTTCTTTACATCAGCCTTGGTCAAGTCATGTATACCTCTCACCTCCAACAAAGACCTACCTTCTTCACATCAGCCTTGGTCAAGTCCTGAATACCTCTCACCTCCAACAAAGACCTACCTTCTTTACATCAGCCTTGGTCAAGTCATGTATACCTCTCACCTCCAACAAAGACCTACCTTCTTTACATCAGCCTTGGTCAAGTCATGTATACCTCTCACCTCCAACAAAGACCTACCTTCTTCACACCAGCCTTGGTCAAGTCATGTATACCTCTCACCTCCAACAAAGACCTACCTTCTTCACATCAGCCTTGGTCAAGTCATGCATACCTCTCACCTCCAACAAAGACCTACCTTCTTCACATCAGCCTTGGTCAAGTCACGTATACCTCTCACCTCCAACAAAGACCTACCTTCTTCACATCAGCCTTGGTCAAGTCCTGAATACCTCTCACCTCCAACAAAGACCTACCTTCTTTACACCAGCCTTGGTCAAGTCATGTATACCTCTCACCTCCAACAAAGACCTACCTTCTTCACATCAGCCTTGGTCAAGTCATGCATACCTCTCACCTCCAACAAAGACCTACCTTCTTCACATCAGCCTTGGTCAAGTCCTGAATACCTCCAACTAACTTGTCATCCAACTTCTGTTTTTTCACAGTCGGGTCATAATCAGCATCACTATATATTAGAAGATAACAAGGAAAGAGGTCAAGAATTGTTATTTGTATGTCCCAGTAAAGACAATCCGTTTCATACGATATGTTAGCTTTTTTTCTTAGTGTTCACATGTTGAGTGGGTGTGTTTGTCGATAGCAAATGGTGATGTCATGATATCCGTGCCTTTTGGCAGATAGTAGATGGTGATGCCATATCTGTGGATAAGAGATGGAGTATCTTGGTCTACGCCCTATGTGCCGGCTACGGCTAGAAAGGTCAATAGATAGATAGATAGAATTGTTATAAATTATCAGTTTTGATTCGCTTAAAATGTAGAACATCTCCCTTTTATTTTATCATTACATTTCTGGTTCCTCTTTTATCTCTTTTTGGTTTACTTGTTCTGCACATCCTAGATGTAGCAGAGTTTATCTGTATTTCGTTGTTCGTTTGTGTTGTTCACATTTTCTGAAGAAGGCTGCATGCAGGTTAAAACATCAGTATTTTGTTGTGTTACTTTTTGTAAAGCAGTCGCCATACCTTGTAAGAGTGTACGTTCATACGATATGTTAGCTTTCCTTCTTAGTGTTCACATGTTGAGTGGGTGTGGGAGCGTTTGTCGATAGCAGATGGTGATGTCATGATATCCATGCCTTTTGGCAGATAGTAGATGGTGATGCCATATCTGTGGCCTTTGGCAGATATAGTTTTGGTGATGTCATGATATCTGTGCCTTTTGGCAGATAGTAGATGGTGATGCCATATCTGTGGCCTTTGGCAGATAGTAGATGGTGATGCCACGATATCTGTGCCCTTTGGCCAATAGTAGACAGTGATGCCATGACATCTGTGCCTTTTGGCAGATAGTAGACAGTGATGCCATGACATCTGTGCCTTTTGGCAGATAGTAGACAGTGATGCCGTGACATCTGTGCCTTTTAGCAGATAGTAGACAGTGATGCCGTGACATCTGTGCCTTTTAGCAGATAGTAGACAGTGATGCCCTGACATCTGTTCCTTTTAGCAGATAGTAGACAGTGATGCCATGACATCTGTGCCTTTTGACAGATAGTAGACATTGATGCCATGACATCTGTGCCTTTTGACAGATAGTAGACAGTGATGCCATGACATCTGTGCCTTTTGACAGATAGTAGACATTGATGCCATGACATCTGTGCCTTTTGACAGATAGTAGACATTGATGCCATGACATCTGTGCCTTTGGCAGATAGTAGACAGTGATGCCGTGACATCTGTGCCTTTTAGCAGATAGTAGACAGTGATGCCGTGACATCTGTGCCTTTTAGCAGATAGTAGACAGTGATGCCGTGACATCTGTGCCTTTTAGCAGATAGTAGACAGTGATGCCGTGACATCTGTGCCTTTTAGCCTTCATGCCCATCTTCAGCATGGGTAGATTTTAAATTCTGATCAATTTTGTCGGGGCAGCAATCATTCTAGCCTACTCTTTCAAGTGCCATGGGTTCTATAACAGACTTGAGCGGGCACACAACTTCCTGTTTTTTTTATCATTATCTGAGACATCAGATCTCAATACCCAGAAGCCAGGGAGAATAAAGCACAAAAAAAAAAAAAAAAAAAAAAAAAAAAAAAAAAAAAAAAAAAAAGGATAAAAAAAAAAATATCTGACTGGCATTTTCCCATTACAGGAATATGCTGGGAGACTTACAGAACCAGAGATTAAAGGCACTTGTCTAGTGAGTCATCGTGAGGTGTCATCGGGTCTGAGTTTTTATTTCACTATATTACACTTTATTTTCCATTACACTGTAATATACAAGGAAATAAATGCCAGGACAATCTAGCTAAGGAGGGAGGGAGATTACCACAAGAGAACCATCTAGTCAGCTACAATGAAGCCAAATCCATCATCAAAGACCAGTACCATGAGAAATGGAAACACCCTAAGTATAAAGAGGGACGTATACTTCCAACTATCAAGAAATGATCAAGTCATCATACTGTGTCTACGCACTGGCCACAACAGAATGAGAAACCACATGTTCACTAAACTTAAAATAGGAACTACCACTCTATGCCGCTGTACCCTGGATAACATGACAACAAAACACGTTCTACAGGACTGCCCCCAGTACACAGACCTGAGGTGGACAATGTGGTCTACATCCACCTCCATGGAAGAGAAACTATACGGGGCAACAGAATCACTGAACAGACATATTGAGGAGCATACATTTCATTGGCCACCGTGCTAGGTCACTATTTCTCCAAGTTGATGCAATGCCATGCCTTACTATACTTACTGTTGTGACATTACTTGGTCACTGCAATATTTGTGTTCTTTAGCCTCACTTGGTCACTGCAATATTTGTGTTCTTTGGCCTCACTTGGTCACTGCAATATTTGTGTTCTTTGGCCTCACTTGGTCACTGCAATATTTGTGTTCTTTAGCCTCACTTGGTCACTGCAATATTTGTGTTCTTTGGCCTCACTTGGTCACTGCAATATTTGTGTTCTTTAGCCTCACTTGGTCACTGCAATATTTGTGTTCTTTCGCCTCACTTGGTCACTGCAATATTTGTGTTCTTTAGCCTCACTTTGTCACTGCAATATTTGTGTTGTTTTGTTCTTTGGCCTCACTTGGTCATTGCAATATTTGTGTTCTTTAGCCTCACTTGGTCACTGCAATATTTGTGTTCTTTAGCCTCACTTGGTCGCTGCAATATTTGTGTTCTTTAGCCTCACTTGGTCACTGCAATATTTGTGTTCTTTTGTTCTTTGGCCTCACTTGGTCACTGTAATATTTGTGTTCTTTAGCCTCACTTGGTCACTGCAATATTTGCGTTCTTTAGCCTCGCTTGGTCACTGCAATATTTGCGTTCTTTAGCCTCACTTGGTCACTGCAATATTTGCGTTCTTTAGCCTCACTTGGTCACTGCAATATTTGTGTTCTTTAGCCTCACTTGGTCACTGCAATATTTGTGTTGTTTTGTTCTTTGGCCTCACTTGGTCACTGAAATATTTGCGTTCTTTAGCCTCACTTGGTCACTGCAATATTTGCGTTCTTTAGCCTCACTTGGTCACTGCAATATTTGTGTTCTTTGGCCTCACTTGGTCACTGCAATATTTGTGTTCTTTGGCCTCACTTGGTCACTGCAATATTTGTGTTCTTTGGCCTCACTTGGTCGCTGCAATATTTGTGTTCTTTGGCCTCACTTGGTCGCTGCAATATTTGTGTTCTTTGGCCTCACTTGGTCACTGCAATATTTGTGTTCTTTGGCCTCACTTGGTCGCTGCAATATTTGTGTTCTTTGGCCTCACTTGGTCGCTGCAATATTTGTGTTCTTTGGCCTCACTTGGTCGCTGCAATATTTGTGTTCTTTGGCCTCACTTGGTCACTGCAATATTTGTGTTCTTTGGCCTCACTTGGTCGCTGCAATATTTGTGTTCTTTGGCCTCACTTGGTCGCTGCAATATTTGTGTTCTTTGGCCTCACTTGGTCACTGCAATATTTGTGTTCTTTGGCCTCACTTGGTCACTGCAATATTTGTGTTCTTTGGCCTCACTTGGTCACTGCAATATTTGTGTTCTTTGGCCTCACTTGGTCACTGCAATATTTGTGTTCTTTGGCCTCACTTGGTCACTGCAATATTTGTGTTCTTTGGCCTCACTTGGTCACTGCAATATTTGTGTTCTTTGGCCTCACTTGGTCACTGCAATATTTGTGTTCTTTGGCCTCACTTGGTCGCTGCAATATTTGTGTTCTTTGGCCTCACTTGGTCACTGCAATATTTGTGTTCTTTGGCCTCACTTGGTCAATGCAATATTTGTGTTCTTTGGCCTCACTTGGTCACTGCAATATTTGTGTTCTTTGGCCTCACTTGGTCACTGCAATATTTGTGTTCTTTGGCCTCACTTGGTCACTGCAATATTTGTGTTCTTTGGCCTCACTTGGTCGCTGCAATATTTGTGTTCTTTGGCCTCACTTGGTCACTGCAATATTTGTGTTCTTTGGCCTCACTTGGTCGCTGCAATATTTGTGTTCTTTGGCCTCACTTGGTCACTGCAATATTTGTGTTCTTTGGCCTCACTTGGTCACTGCAATATTTGTGTTCTTTGGCCTCACTTGGTCACTGCAATATTTGTGTTCTTTGGCCTCACTTGGTCACTGCAATATTTGTGTTCTTTGGCCTCACTTGGTCACTGCAATATTTGTGTTCTTTGGCCTCACTTGGTCACTGCAATATTTGTGTTCTTTGGCCTCACTTGGTCACTGCAATATTTGCGTTCTTTAGCCTCACTTGGTCACTGCAATATTTGTGTTCTTTGGCCTCACTTGGTCACTGCAATATTTGTGTTCTTTGGCCTCACTTGGTCACTGCAATATTTGTGTTCTTTGGCCTCACTTGGTCACTGCAATATTTGTGTTCTTTGGCCTCACTTGGTCACTGCAATATTTGTGTTCTTTGGCCTCACTTGGTCACTGCAATATTTGTGTTCTTTGGCCTCACTTGGTCACTGCAATATTTGTGTTCTTTGGCCTCACTTGGTCACTGCAATATTTGCGTTCTTTAGCCTCACTTGGTCACTGCAATATTTGTGTTCTTTGGCCTCACTTGGTCACTGCAATATTTGCGTTCTTTAGCCTCACTTGGTCGCTGTGATTTTTTTAGAAAGGACTCGCCTCCCTTCTTTGATCCCTACCCATTTGGCCAGACTAAGTTTCTTGTTCCTGTGACAACTATGTGGAGGTGGATTCGATCTTGGTTACCTTTGGCTCTTAGAACAAGATGCTAATAGATGACTATAAGTCCCTGATTTTTTACAACCTCATGTGTTGCACATTTCATATCCCCAACTGTAATTTACAAAAAACAACCCCCCTAATCAGCCAATCAAAACTTTTCCCACTTCCATCCAATCAAAAATGATGCAACTAGTGACTGATGCACTTACTCATCTTTGAAAATGGCATCTCCAGTTTGATCCTCCTTCTTCTTTTCCACAACCTGCAGCTTGAAGAGCTTCTTCATTGTGTCCAGGACTGGCTGGCTGTTGATACGAATGTCTGAAGGTGGCTCCAGATAATCTGCAATTAATGGGGATAACTCTGGAAGAGGTGCATCAGGGTTGAGAGCACGATGCTGCAGACACTGAAAATGATGGGGAAGACAATAATAAATGACATTTACAGTTATAAATCAGGCAATACAATAAACATGTCAGCCATGAACATAAAACAAATCCCTGAATAAATATATTAGACAAAATAATAGTACAGTCCCATTGTACATATATCAGACATAATCATAATACACAGACCAAATCCCCTGTAAATAGACATAATCATAATACACAGACCAAATCCCCTGTAAATAGACATAATCATAATACACAGACCAAATCCCTGTAAATAGACATAATCATAATATACAGACCAAATCCTTGCAAATGTATGGAACAGATATCAAGGCATCACCATCTACCATCAGCCAAAGGCATAGATATCATGACATCACTGCCTACTATTGGCCAAAAGGCATAGATATCATGGCATCACCATCTACTATCAGCAAATAAGCACAGATATCATGGCATCGCTGCCTACTATTGGCCAAAAGGCACAGATATCAAGGCATCACCATCTACTATCAGCCAAAAGGCATAGATATCATGGCATCACCATCTACTATCAGCCAATAAGCACAGATATCATGGCATCACCATCTACTTTCATCTAATAAGCACAGATATCATGGCATTGCTGCCTACTATTGGCCAAAAGGCACAGATATCATGGCATCGCTGCCTACTATTGGCCAAAAGGCACAGATATCATGGCATCACCATTTATCATCGGCCAAAAGGCACAGATATCATGGCATCACCATTTATCATCGGCCAAAAGGCACAGATATCATGGCATCACCATTTATTATCGGCCAAAAGGCACAGATATCATGGCATCACCATTTATCATCGGCCAAAAGGCACAGATATCATGGCATCACCATTTATCATCGGCCAAAAGGCACAGATATCATGGCATCACCATCTATCATCGGCCAAAAGGCACAGATATCATGGCATCACCATTTATCATCGGCCAAAAGGCACAGATATCATGGCATCACCATTTATCATCGGCCAAAAGGCACAGATATCATGGCATCACCATTTATCATCGGCCAAAAGGCACAGATATCATGGCATCACCATTTATCATCGGCCAAAAGGCACAGATATCATGGCATCACCATTTATCATCGGCCAAAAGGCACAGATATCATGGCATCACCATTTATCATCGGCCAAAAGGCACAGATATCATGGCATCGCCATCTACTATTGGCTAAAAGGCACAGATATCATGGCATCGCCATCTACTATTGGCTAAAAGGCACAGATATCATGGCATCGCCATCTACTATTGGCTAAAAGGCACAGATATCATGGCATCGCCATCTACTATTGGCCAAACAGCACAGATATCATGGCATCACCATTTATCATTGGCCAAAAGGCACAGATATCATGGCATCACCATTTATCATTGGCCAAAAGGCACAGATATCATGGCATCACCATCTACTATTGGCCAAAAAGCACAGATATCATGGCATCGCCATTTATCATCGGCCAAACAGCACAGATATCATGGCATCGCCATCTACTACTGGCCAAACAGCACAGATATCATGGCATCGCCATCTACTATTGGCCAAACAGCACAGATATCATGGCATCGCCATCTACTATTGGCCAAACAGCACAGATATCATGGCATCACCATCTACTATTGGCCAAACAGCACAGATATCATGGCATCGCCATCTACTATTGGCCAAACAGCACAGATATCATGGCATCGCCATTTATCATCGGCCAAACAGCACAGATATCATGGCATCGCCATCTACTACTGGCCAAAAGGCACAGATATCATGGCATCGCCATCTACTATTGGCCAAACAGCACAGATATCATGGCATCACCATTTATCATTGGCCAAAAGGCACAGATATCATGGCATCACCATCTACTATTGGCCAAAAAGCACAGATATCATGGCATCGCCATTTATCATCGGCCAAACAGCACAGATATCATGGCATCGCCATCTACTACTGGCCAAACAGCACAGATATCATGGCATCGCCATCTACTATTGGCCAAACAGCACAGATATCATGGCATCGCCATCTACTATTGGCCAAACAGTACAGATATCATGGCATCGCCATCTACTATTGGCCAAACAGCACAGATATCATGGCATCGCAATTTATCATCGGCCAAACAGCACAGATATCATGGCATCGCCATCTACTACTGGCCAAAAGGCACAGATATCATGGCATCGCCATCTACTATTGGCCAAACAGCACAGATATCATGGCATCGCCATCTACTATTGGCCAAACAGCACAGATATAATGGCACTGTCATCTACTATTGGCCAAAAGGCAATACCACAACTTTCTATAGCACATATCACTTCTTTGTTCTATCTTAAGTTAACTATAACTTTCTATAGCCACATACCACTTCTTTGTTCTATCTTAAGTTAACCATAACTTTCTATAGCCACATCATTTCCTTGTTCTATCTTAAGTTAACACTAACATGTTCTATCAAATGCACAAAATGAAGGCCCTCCACAGATTTACTGTTCACTGCAAGAACTTGAGATATAACCTGGCCTGTAAAGCTCCAATTCTGCCAGATCAGATTTCCAAAAATATGAAGAATAACAAATGTTGCCCTCAATCAATTGCTGTCCTCTGAGCTATTCACACAGCTCTAGCCATAGTTAAATAACCTAATCTACCTTGTTAATTTTTTAGTAATATAGATAAAGAGGAAGGAACAAAAATAATACCAAAATAAGGATATCTAAAGTAAGAGGAGCTTTTGTTACACTGGGAAACATATGGAAGTCCAAAGAAATTAGGTTAAATACAAAAATAAAAATGTTCAACTACACAACAAGTCAGTCCTATTATATGGCTGTGAAACATGGAGAACCCCAAAAAAATGACAATCATGCTCAAATCAATGATGCTTGCACATAATAAAAGGATGAAAATGACAGGACAAATTCACTAACACAGAATTATGAAAATGTACCAATCAAATACCAGTGGATAAAGAGATACAGTGAAGACAATGGTGCTGGAAAGGACACACACTGCGGAAGCCAACTGAGAGTATTACACAACAGGCCCTGTTTTGGAATCCCTAGGGGAAAAGACAAAGAGGAAGCCCAAGGAATTCTTGGAGAAGACAGATAGAAGCAGAGATGAAGATGATGGGGAAGACATGGAATGATCTTAAAAGAATGGCAAGAAACAGAACGACTTAGAAAGTGTTTGATGAAGACCTATGCTCCACGTGGAGCTGAAAGATAGAAGAAGAAGAAGACCGTGTTAATTTGAGTTTGAATCATTTCTCCTCTTCCTAAAGAAGGACTTTGCTTTTATTAACATCTCTCTATACAATTGTGGCAATACCTAATTCCCCTCATATGTCAGCTGCACTGCTTTTATTAACATCTTTCTATACAACTGTAGCAATACCTAATCCCCCTCATATGTCAGCTGTACTGCTTTAATTAACATCTTTCTATACAACTGTAGCAATACCTAATTCCCCTCATATGTCAGCTGTACTGCTTTTATTAACATCTCTCTACACACCTCAAGCAATACCTAATCCCCCTCATATGTCAGCTGTACTGCTTTTATTAACATCTCTCTATACAACTGTAGCAATACCTAATCCCCCTCATATGTCAGCTGTACTATAGCCCTTATAACTTTATGATCACCTCCCATTGGGTTATCCTCTCACCACAGCCCGTCACCTCCCATTCTCCTGATTTGGCTTCTTACACCCTGATGTGATTTCCCCAGCTACACTCTGGGTCTATACAACATTGTTGGTACGTCAGCACCCATCTACAGGAGTCATGATCCCTCTTTACTAACATATATTTATAATCCTTATCAATACGTTTTCAGCATAATTCTTCTCTCTCACTGTATATTCTCTCTCTCTCTCTACGATCAGGACTCAATCAGAGTAGGATTCCAGACTCTCACATGAAGTCAGCTGTCAGGTTAAGTGTGTTGATCGAACCACAGAGAGAACATCACAATTACAGTCTGCCAGATCCACTCTGATTGAACACCCGTTAAAACGTTGCACTGTGTTCTGCGCCAGTGGCCCAGTGCATCTGATTTCAGCCAGCATTTTATTCAGGTTTGCATTCCTTAGCCTTTGATTGTCACTGTATATTTTAGTACTACCTTCCTCTCTTTTGTCTCCTTTTATTCCATTTCCACACAGCTGCTATTATATTATTTCTTTCAGAAACACTGCCATCTCATCCTGCCTTGTAGATCGCACAGTGTGTTTACACGAGTCTTCTATGATCCACCATTACACCCAATTCTTCACTTGTTGCCAAATATCATGTCTAGCTTTGTTTGCTCATGTTTTCCCTTGTATACATTGCTCTATCTCAGCCGATAACCTTTCACATTCTTAACCACCATTCACACCTTGTTATCTCCTCCGACTCCTATCAGACCTCTTGTCTAATCACGTGACTGGTGTTTCCCCCTCACTTCTCACCACATCTGGCATTCGACTTAGTGTGAGCTTCTGGATCATCTAAGTCTTGATTTAATTTTTAAATAATGTTTAGCTAACTAATTGTTATACTATCAACCCTTACGTATGCGTGTGAAAGCTGGAAAACAAGAGACATAGAAACAAAGTTGAACGCATTCGAAAATAAATGTCTAAGGAAAATACTTAGTATAGCGTGGAACGAATTCAAAACAAATGAGGAAATTAGAGAAATCACCAATCAACCACTAATATCTTCAGTAATCAAAAAAAGACGATGGTCATATGTTGGACATGTGATGAGAAGAGATAATAACCGAATAGCAAAGCAAGCCCTCATGTGGGAAACAACAGGTAAGAGAAAAAGAGGAAGACCCAGAGAGACACTGAGAAGAACATTGCTGAAAAAGGCAAAAGCAGCGGGAATCGGCTCCCTCAATGAGATAGAGCTGCTTGCACAGAACAGAGACAAATGGCGTGATTTGATAAAATATCTTTAAAAGAATTGAAAACTGCTAGAACAAAAATTCAGATAAGAGGAGTATCTTGGTTTACGCCCTATGAGCCGGCTACGGCTCGGAAGGTCAATAGATAGATAGATAGAATTGTTACAAATTATCAGTTTTGATTCGCTTAAAATGTAGAACATCTCCCTTTTATTTTATCCTTACATTTCTGGTCCCTCTTTTTATCTCTCTTTGGTTTACTTGTTCTGCACATCCTAGATGTAGTAGAGTTTATCTGTATTTCGTTTGTGTTGTTCACATTTTCTGAAAAGGCCGCATGTAGGCTAAAACATCAGTATTTTGTTGTGTTACTTTTTGTAAAGCTGTCGCCATACCTTGTAGGAGTGTACGTTACACCCTACCACTTGCTTCTTTTTATAGTTACCTGGTAAACTCTCTGGTAATCTAGTGATTGTAGTTACCTGGTAAACTCTTTGGTAATCTAGTGATTATAGTTACCTGGTAAACTCTCTGAAAGTAGGGATTAAATGTCAGTTTTGGTTTCAGGGCTTCTTCTTTCTCTCCATCCTCATTTCTGTAAGTCAGAAGTATGAACATGTTCAAACAAAAACACTTTCTACAGATGAATATACACATATTCAAGAAAACATGTACACTTTTTATAATTCTTTCAACATTTAAGAAAACATGTACACCTGTTATCATCGTTCAACATTCAAGAACACATGTACACCTGCTATCATTGTTCAACATTCAAGAAAACATGTACACCTGCTATCATCGTTCAACATTCAAGAAAACATGTACACATGTTATCATCTTTTAACATTCAGGAAAATATGTACACATATTATCATCTTTTAACATTTAAGAAAACATGTACACATGTTATCATCTTTTAACATTTAAGAAAACATGTACACATGTTATCATCCTTTCACATTCAAGAAAACATGTACACTTGCTATATTTCTTTGTTTCTGCAGCTCTCCAGCATTTAGTGATGTGTAGAAAGTTTCATATTTGTTGGTGTGATGATTCTTTAATTGATTTTGACAAACACATACAACCAACATACATACATGTAAACAACCAACATACATGCATGCATACATATAAACATACATACATGCTTACATATAAACATACATACACACATACAACTAACATACATATATACATACATACAACCAACATACATACACACATACAACCAACATACATACACGCATACAACCAACATACATACATGCATACAACTAACATACAAACACAGATACAACTAGCATACATACATGCATACAATCAACACACATGCATGCATACATATAAACATACACACATACAACAAACATACAAACATGGATACACAAAACATAATATAACATATGTACATACATAAGATTTTCCTGCTTCTAACTTATCATGAGTGACCACAATTGACAAGAATGAATTCAGAAGCTCTTAGATTACTAGACAGGTCTCTGATATCTCAAGATTACTGATAACCTCTCCATGTCTCTGATATCTCAAGATTACTGATAACCTCTCCATGTCTCTGATATCTCAGCATTACTGATAACCTCTCCATGTCTCTGATATCTCAAGATTACTGATAACCTCTCCATGTCTCTGATATCTCAAGATTAATGATAACCTCTCCATGTCTCTGATATCTCAAGATTACTGATAACCTCTCCATGTCTCTGATATCTCACGATTACTGATAACATCTCCATGTCTCTGATATCTCAAGATTAATGATAACCTCTCCATGTCTCTGATATCTCAGCATTACTGATAACCTCTCCATGTCTCTGATATCTCAAGATTACTGATAACCTCTCCATGTCTCTGATATCTCAATATTAATGATAACCTCTCCATGTCTCTGATATCTCAAGATTACTGATAACCTCTCCATGTCTTTGATATCTCACGATTACTGATAACATCTCCATGTCTCTGATATCTCAAGATTAATGATAACCTCTCCATGTCTCTGATATCTCAAGATTACTGATAACCTCTCCATTGATATCTCAAGATTACTGATAACCTCTCCATGTCTCTGATATCTCAAGATTAATGATAACCACTCCATGACTCTGATATCTCAAGATTAATGATAACCTCTCCATGCCTCTGATATCTCAAGATTACTGATAACCTCTCCATGCCTCTGATATCTCAAGATTACTGATAACCTCTCCATGCCTCTGATATCTCAAAATTACTGATAACCTCTCCATGTCTCTGATATCTCAAGATTACTGATAACCTCTCCATTCCTCTGATATCTCAAGATTAATGATAACCTCTCCATGCCTCTGATATCTCAAGATTACTGATAACCTCTCCATGTCTCTGATATCTCAAGATTACTGATAACCTCTCCATGTCTCTGATATCTCAAGATTACTGATAACCTCTCCATGTCTCTGATATCTCAAGATTACTGATAACCTCTCCATGTCTCTGATACTCAAGATTACTGATAACCTCTCCATGCCTCTGATATCTCAAGATTACTGATAACCTATCCATGTCTCTGATATCTCAAGATTACTGATAACCTCCCCATGTCTTTGATATCTCAAGATTACTGATAACCTCTCCATGTCTCTGGTATCTCAAGATTACTGATAACCTCTCCATGTCTCTGATATCTCAAGATTAATGATAACCTCTCCATGTCTCTGATATCTCAAGATTAATGATAACCTCTCCATGCCTCTGATATCTCAAGATTACTGATAACCTCTCCATGTCTCTGATATCTCAAGATTACTGATAACCTCTCCATGCCTCTGATATCTCAAGATTACTGATAACCTCTCCATGCCTCTGATACTCAAGATTACTGATAACCTCTCCATGTCTCTGATACTCAAGATTACTGAAAACCTTTCCATGTCTTTGATATCTCAAGATTACTGATAATATCTCCATTCCTTGATATCTCAAGATAACTGATAACCTCTACATGCCTCTGATACTCAAGATTACTGATAACCTATCCATGTCTTTGAAGTGTCAAGATTACATGAATATCTCAGACACAAATAAGAAGATAATCTGTACAGTTGTTTTTATTTCAAATAATCAAAATAATAGAAGTACCAGAGATTTCACAGCAGAGAAATTGTTGAAACATCAGCAACCATGGAACATTGATCACAGAAAGCAGACTTCTAAACAAAATAGACAGACTATGAATGAAGAAGATGATGTTATTGAACTATTATTTATGGCAAATAATACACACATTTCCTAGGAGCTGCTGCCAAATCTAGAGTCACTTATGACTGTCACAGGCTACTACTACAACTATGACTGTCACAGGCTACTACTACAACTATGAATGTCACAGGCTACTACTACAACTATGACTGTCACAGGCTACTACTACAACTATGACTGTCACAGGCTACTACTACAACTGTCACAGGCTACTACTACAATTATGACTGTCACAGGCTACTACTACAACTATGACTGTCACAGGCTACTACTACAACTATGACTGTCACAGTCTACTACTACAACTATGACTGTCACAGGCTGCTACTATGACTGTCACAGGCTACTACTACAACTATGACTGTCACAGGCTACTACTACAACTTTAATTGACAGAGGCTACTACTACAACTACAACTGTCACAAGCTACTACTACAACTATGACTGTCACAGGCTACTACTACTACAACTGTCACAAGCTACTACTACTACTATGACTGTCACAGGCTACTACTACAACTATGACTGTCACAGGCTACTACTACAACTATGACTGTCACAGGCTACTACTACAACTATGATTGACAGAGGCTACTACTACAACTATGACCGTCACAGGCTACTACAACTATGACTGTCACAGGCTACTACTACAACTATGATTGACAGAGGCTACTACTACAACTATGACCGTCACAGGCTACTACAACTATGACTGTCACAGGCTACTACTACAACTATGATTGACAGAGGCTACTACTACAACTATGATTGACAGAGGCTACTACTACAACTATGATTGGCAGAGGCTACTACTACAACTATGATTGGCAGAGGCTACTACTACAACTATGATTGGCAGAGGCTACTACTACAACTATGATTGACAGAGGCTACTACTACAACTATGACTGTCACAGGCTATTACTACAACTATGATTGACAGAGGCTACTACTACAACTATGACTGTCACAGGCTACTACTAGACTATGGCTGTCAGAGGCTACTACTACAACTATGACTGTCACAGGCTACTACTAGACTATGGCTGTCAGAGGCTACTACTACAACTATGATTGGCAGAGGCTACTACTACAACTATGATTGGCAGAGGCTACTACTACAACTATGATTGACAGAGGCTACTACTACAACTATGATTGACAGAGGCTACTACTACAACTATGACTGTCACAGGCTACTACTAGACTATGGCTGTCAGAGGCTACTACTACAACTATGACTGTCACAGGCTACTACTAGACTATGGCTGTCAGTGGCTACTACTACAACTATGACTGTCACAGGCTACTACTAGACTATGGCTGTCAGTGGCTACTACTACAACTATGACTGTCACAGGCTATTACTAGACTATGGCTGTCAGTGGCTACTACTACAACTATGACTGTCACAGGCTACTACTAGACTATGGCTGTCAGTGGCTACTACTACAACTATGACTGTCACAGGCTACTACTAGACTATGGCTGTCAGTGGCTACTACTACAACTATGACTGTCACAGGCTACTACTAGACTATGGCTGTCAGTGGCTACTACTACTACAACTATGACTGTCACAGGCTATTACTACTATTTGTGGCAAAGGCTGAGTAAAGTGAAGAAGATAATGGACCAAATAAGTGTTTAAATGACAAGGAAATCTGGAGAATGAATATGCAACCCTTAAGTGGCTGTTCTGACAACCTTCTTTTATCCACTTTGGTCCCAAGTCAGTTATTTTAGAGACACTCTAATATTTTCTTTCTATCTGATTTGGGGTTTATCTGTAGAGATAGAACATCTGAGGAAATGATTGTAATCTAGAACATGAAGCAATCAAATAGTGTAAATGTGGAAAGTGATATTGCACTTAATAATGGGCACTCAGGTGTGTCCATGGTGGTTGAAATTAAAAATTGAAGTTGTAGGTCAATATCATTAGACTGTGTGGGTGTAATATTTAAAAAAATATATCTCCAGACTGTGTGGGCAGATAGACACAGTCAACAAATATTTATATACATATTAACAGACATGTGGGTCGATAGACATGTGGGTGAATAGACATGTAGGCGGGTAAAAAAGGGAGTGCCAAACATATATTAGGATACTCACTCTCAGACCCCATTAAAGAGGGGCAGAGAAAGAGAGATGAGAAAAGAGTAGCGAGCAATAACGAGCAGACACAGACCTTAGAATTAGCAGAGAAAGGTAGAGATAAGCACAGGTTAGCAATAACAAGCAATAATTAGTAGAGAGCAATTAGTAGGCTACGATTACTAATAAGAAGTTAATAAATAGCAGATGTGGTCAGTCCACAACAGGACTAGCGTATAGACATCTAGAAATGTGTTCTGTGATTTACTAATTCCAGGTTTATGTAACTCCGGTGGTTATCCAGCCCGCCCGATAATTTGATTATAATATCACTGACTGTACTTTATTGTGTGATAATATAAATTGTGACTATAGGAATGTAATAATAGAACGTCAATAAATATGTTTTTATGTGAACACCTCAAGTGTTTGTTTGACTATCACAAACAGATGTTATTGGAATGTGTTAAAGAAAGACAAACTGCCTATATGAGGTACGAACAAGCACGGCACAAAAGACATTATATAATATTTTAAAGTTAAAATAAGAAGATAAACCAGTCTTCGGTTCAATGGCATAAACCAGCTTTCTTATAACAAATATAAGCATCAGTTCAACAAGAACAAAAAAAAAGGTTCTTTATAAAAATACATACTCTTGTGCCTGGCTGAGGTCCATGCTAGTAATGAGATCATCCACACACTTCAGCTGATCAGCTGTGGAGACAGTTAAAACAAACAATAATTGACAACATAATCATGCCAACATGATGAAAGTAACAGGCACCATATTTCTTTCTCTTCAATGCCTGCAGTTTATGATATTATTCTCTCCGTCCAATTAGCTTGTTTCCAGGACCACCATTTAGAAGTATAGCATGATCTTTGTCAGCTCTGGTTCCCTGATCCTGATGACAGCTCATCTGTATCCCAGGTCTTGTACTTGAGCTTGATGATGACCTCATCTTGTTGCACGACCAGGACACAATGGAGATATTGTCAGCCAATAAAGAGTACTGCAGGACAAGCCAGTTTTTTTTTTATCCCAGGAGGGGAAGAGAAAAGGGGAAGGCATAAATATACTTGAAAAAAGACAGGAGGCAGAGATGAAGAGGATGGAGAAGACATGGAACAATTTTAATAGATGGCCAGAAACAGAACAATTGGAAAGTGTTTGTTGAAGACATGTACTCCACAGGAAGCTGAAAGTGTTTGTTGAAGACATGTACTCCACAGGGAGCTGAAAGTGTTTGTTGAAGACATGTGCTCCACAGAGAGTTGAAAGTGTTAGTTAAAGACATGTGCTCCACAGGGAGCTGAAAGTGTTTGTTGAAGACATGTGCTCCACAGGGAGCTGAAATTGTTTGTTGAAGACATGTGCTCCACAGAGAGTTGAAAGTGTTAGTTAAAGACATGTGCTCCACAGAGAGCTGAAAGTGTTAGTTGAAGACATGTGCTCCACAGGGAGCTGAAAGTGTTTGTTGAAGACATGTGCTCCACAGGAAGCTGAAAGTGTTTGTTGAAGACATGTGCTCCACAGGGAGCTGAAAGTGTTTGTTGAAGACATGTGCTCCACAGAGAGTTGAAAGTGTTAGTTAAAGACATGTGCTCCACATGGAGCTGAAAGTGTTTGTTAGAGACATGTGCTCTACAGGGAACTGAAAATGTTTGTTGAAGACATGTGCTCCACATGGAGCTGAAAGTGTTTGTTAGAGACATGTGCTCTACAGGGAGCTGAAAGTGTTTGTTGAAGACATGTGCTCCACAGGGAGCTGAAAGTGTTTGTTGAAGACATGTGCTCCACAGGGAGCTGAAAGTGTTAGTTGAAGACATGTGCTCCACATGGAGCTGAAAGTGTTTGTTGAAGACGTGCTCCACAGGGAGCTGAAAGTGTTAGTTGAAGACATATGCTCCACAGGGAGCTGAAAGTGTTTGTTAGAGACATGTGCTCCACATGGAGCTGAAAGTGTTTGTTGAAGACATGTGCTCCATGGGGAGCTGAAAGTGTTTGTTGAAGACATGTGCTCCACAGGGAGCTGAAAGTGTTTGTTGAAGATATGTGCTCCACAGGGAGCTGAAAGTGTTTGTTGAAGACATGAGCTCCACAGGGAGCTGAAAGTGTTTGTTGAAGAGATGTGCTCCACAGGGAGCTGAAAGTGTTTGTTGAAGACATGTGCTCCACAGGGAGCTGAAAGTGTTTGTTGAAGACATGTGCTCCACAGGGAGCTGAAAGTGTTTGTTGAAGACATGTGCTCCACAGGGAGCTAAAAGTGTTTGTTGAAGACATGTGCTCCACAGGGAGCTAAAAGAGGAAGAAGCAGAACAACCCTCATTGCTGTGTTGCCAGACATCACACATGTGTAACCTCACTATAAGACTCTGTTTTGGGCAATCTATTTAAGCTCAGTAAGGGACTTTATGCTTACTGTCCTTGCCTCTTTTGTTAGTGTTCATCTTAGTATCTCTCGAGATTAGCCTATTTTAGATCTTCCAACTTTAGAGGCAGAACCATATTCTAACATATCTTGTCTATGCTTAAAGTACGTACAAGTTCTCACAGAACGTATGTAGGAGATTAATGACATCAGCTCAACACTGAAGTTGCTTTCAGCTCATAAACACAAAACTCCATAGTAGAGGAGAAGACCTGGCAAAGCTTACACAATGGCACAAGAATCTACACAATTAGGGGCTGTCATGGACACACAAAGGGAGCTGTGATAGCTCAGTGGTCAGTGAACTGGACTGCAAAGGACAAGAGGTAGGGTTCGAACCCAACCGACGGCTTCCGGGTTCACCCAGCCTTTAATGGGTACTGGATTTTTTCTGGGAAAGTAAAGCGGCACAGGCGTAATACCAACCACATTGCCCCAAAAATCATGTACCGAGGGTCTGTAAAATTTATGGTCACTAACACCATATTCCCTATACGTCACTTGGCGTGACGAGGGTTCTTTACTTTTTTTTTATGGATACACAAACTACAGGCATCTCGAAATCAGACGTCTCTGCGTTGTGGAGAATGGACAAACAAGTAGCCCAGGCTGACATTCATTCTAAATGCTCTCAAGCAGACTGGACAAGCAAATGGTTCGGGATGACATTCTAAATGCTCTCAAGCAGGCTGGACAAGTAGGTGGCTAGGGATGACATTCTAAATGCTCTCAAGCAGACTGGACAAGTAGGTAGCTAGGGATGGCATTCTAAATGCTCTCAAGCAGACTGGACAAGTAGGCGGCTAGGGATGACATTCTAAATGCTCTCAAGCAGGCTGGACAAGTAGGTGGCTAGGGATGACATTCTAAATGCTCTCAAGCAGGCTGGACAAGCAGGTGGCTAGGGATGACATTCTAAATGCTCTCAAGCAGGCTGGACAAGCAGGTGGCTAGGGATGACATTCTAAATGCTCTCAAGCAGACTGGACAAGCAGGTAGCTAGGGATGACATTCTAAATGCTCTCAAGCAGGCTGGACAAGCAGGTAGCTAGGGATGACATTCTAAATGCTCTCAAGCAGACTGGACAAGCAGGTAGCTAGGGATGACATTCTAAATGCTCTCAAGCAGGCTGGACAAGCAGGCGGCTAGGGATGACATTCTAAATGCTCTCAAGCAGGCTGGACAAGCAGGTGGCTAGGGATGACAATCTAAATGCTCTCAAGCAGGCTGGACAAGTAGGTGGCTAGGGATGACATTCTAAATGCTCTCAAGCAGACTGGACAAGTAGGTGGCTAGGGATGACATTCTAAATGCTCTCAAGCAGGCGGCTAGGGATGACATTCTAAATGCTCTCAAGCAGACTGGACAAGCAGGTAGCTAGGGATGACATTCTAAATGCTCTCAAGCAGGCTGGACAAGCAGGTAGCTAGGGATGACATTCTAAATGCTCTCAAGCAGACTGGACAAGCAGGTAGCTAGGGATGACATTCTAAATAGCAGGCTGGACAAGTAGGTGGCTAGGGATGACATTCTAAATGCTCTCAAGCAGGCTGGACAAGTAGGTGGCTAGGGATGACATTCTAAATGCTCTCAAGCAGGCTGGACAAGCAGGTGGCTAGGGATGACATTCTAAATGCTCTCAAGCAGGTTGGACAAGCAGGTGGCTAGGGATGACATTCTAAATGCTCTCAAGCAGACTGGACAAGCAGGCAGCTAGGGATGACATTCTAAATGCTCTCAAGCAGGCTGGACAAGCAGGCGGCTAGGGATGACATTCTAAATGCTCTCAAGCAGGCTGGACAAGCAGGTGGCTAGGGATGACATTCTAAATGCTCTCAAGCAGGCTGGACAAGCAGGCGGCTAGGGATGACATTCTAAATGCTCTCAAGCAGGCTGGACAAGTAGGTGGCTAGGGATGACATTCTAAATGCTCTCAAGCAGGCTGGACAAGTAGGCGGCTAGGGATGACATTCTAAATGCTCTCAAGCAGGCTGGACAAGTAGGTGGCTAGGGGCTGGACAAGCAGGTAGCTAGGGATGACATTCTAAATGCTCTCAAGCAGACTGGACAAGTAGGTGGCTAGGGATGACATTCTAAATGCTCTCAAGCAGGCTGGACAAGTAGGCGGCTAGGGATGACATTCTAAATGCTCTCAAGCAGGCTGGACAAGTAGGTAGCCAGTGATGACATTCTAAATGCTCTCAAGCAGACCGGAGAAGAAAGTGGCCCTGCCTCACATTCTAAATGCTCTTCATAATAAGCTGTAGGCTAACAAGTTAATTGTTATAGGTCTCATCAATCAAGTACAATAGTGAGATCAGCTTCATAATGTGTGTGTGGCCCTTTTCGTCTTGTCAGACGGTCTAGTGGAGGCTATTGCGTATTTTTTTGAGGTATTGTTTTTGCCGAACAGCTTCTCTCGTGGCTAATTCTACCAATGTTTGACAAACACACGCGGTCACATAATGAACAGGTCAGGCTCGCTGGTCCACAGGGTTTACCATCCTTTTTCATGAGTCTCTTCTCTTCTAAGTCCTGTCTTAGAACAGTCTCAAATGTTGTTATACCGTTCCTTATACGTGCTCTCCATAATGTGCGATCACTTGCCAGATGTTGCCAGTCGTTTTCACAGATGGAGAAGTCTTTCAGAGATGATTTGCAGATATCTCTATATCGTAGTTTAGGTCTGCCGATTTGTCGTTTTCCGTGTTTTAGCTCGCCATATAGTATTTGCCTAGGAATGCGTTTTTCTTCCATCCGTTGGACATGCCCCAGCCATCTTAGCCTTCGACTTCTGAGCATCGACATGATTGTTAGGGTCTTAGCACGTTGCAGGACAGTTAAGTTGGTTATTTTATCCTGCCATTTGATGTGCATTATTTTGCGGAGACATCGCATGTGGAAGACATTTAGTCTTTTTTCCTGGTTTGAGTATGTTGTCCAGGTTTCGGATCCATATAGTAGTGTGCTAAGCACACAAGTTTGATATATTAAGAGTTTAGTCTTTTGAGTTAGTTTCGTGTTGTTCCATGCCCTTTTTGTGAGTTTGCCGAAGGTCGTAGCTGCCTTACCAATTCGACAGTTTATTTCTTCATCAAGAGAGATGGTTTGCGTAACTGTGGATCCAAGATATGTAAATTTCTGTACTGATTCTAGTGGGCAGTCTTTTAGAGTAATAGATATAGGTTTGAAGTCACCTTGATTTAGTATTACTGTCTTCTGAACATTAATTGACAGTGAAAAAAGGTCGCATGCTTTATCCAAGTTGTTGATCAGCGACTGTAGGGTGGCCTCACTATGAGCGACTAGGGCTGCATCGTCAGCAAATAAAAATTCTTTAAGTAGGGCAACATTTGTTTTGGTTTTTGCTCTTAGTCGTGCTAGGTTGAACAGTGAGCCATCTGGTCTAGTGCGAATGTAAATATCTCCTGAGCTGTTTTCGAAGGTGTAATTTAGGAGGGCAGCAAAAAATATACCAAAAAGGGTGGGGGCGAGGACACATCCCTGTTTCACTCCTTTGTTGACTTTGAAATTCTCTGATGGACTCCCATCAAAATGGACTTTGCCATTCATGTCTTCATGGAAGGAAATTAACAGCCTAAGTAATTTAGGAGGGCAGCCTATGCCTTCTAACACCTTGTAGAGACCATCTCTGTTTACTGTGTCGAATGCCTTTGTGAGATCCACAAAGGCAATATAGAGCGGCATATTTTGTTCCCGACATTTTTCCTGCAGTTGTCTAAGAGTGAAGATCATATCTATGGTTGATCTCCCGGGTCTGAAACCGCATTGGGACTCGGGAAGCACCCGTTCTGCAAGTCTATGCAGGCGATTAAGTACGACTCTAGCAAAAGCTTTGCCTGTTGTGCTAAGGAGAGAAATGCCTCTGTAATTATTGCAGTCGCCCCTGTCTCCTTTATTCTTGTACAGCGTTATAATCTTGGCATTTCTCATATCATGAGGTATTTCTCCGTTTCTCCAGCATTTAATTAGCAGTTTGTATAGGTGTGGAAGTAGTACGCTTAGGTTGTCCTTTAGTACATCTGTGGGAATGTTGTCATTTCCTGCAGCTTTTCCTCTTGAGAGGGCATTTATAGCGTCAGCAAGTTCGTTCATAGTAGGCTCAACATCCAGTTCAAACATTGTAGGATATTTGGGTATTGATTGTGCTAGAGCTGTGTTTGCTGGTCTGTCGTCACTGTATAGATTAGAGTAGTGTTCAACCCATCTTTGCATTTGTTGTCCCTTGTCAGTAATAGGTTCTCCAAACTTGGATTTTAGGGGGGCTAATTTTGTTATTTTTGGTCCAAGGGCCTTTTTTATATTGTCATGCATGGTTTTTGAGTCGCCCCTGTCTGAGGCTTTCTGTATTTCAGAGCATAGATTGTTCCAGTATTCGTTTGCGCATCTTCTTGCTTCGCGTTGTAGGGTGGCTTGCGCATGTTTGAGCTGATCCTTGGTGATTTGATTGGGATTATTATTGAAGTTCAGTAGAGCCTTTTTCTTATTAGCTATTAGTGGGTCTAGTCTTGCTGCATTTTCTTCGACCCAGTCGTTCTTTGAGAACCATTTTTGGCCGTAGGTAGATAGAGCGCAGTTATAGATGTGTGTTCTCAGGGAGCACCATGCTTCATAATAAGCTGTAGGCTGACAAGTTCATTGTTATAAGTCTCATCAATCAAGTACAATAGTGAGATCAGCTTCATAATAAGCTGTAGGCTGACAAGTTCATTGTTATAAGTCTCATCAATCAAGTACAATAGTGAGATCAGCTTCATAATAAGCTGTAGGCTAACAAGTTCATTGTTATAAGTCTCATCAATCAAGTACAATAGTGAGATCAGCTTCATAATAAGCTGTAGGCTGACAAGTTCATTGTTATAAGTCTCATCAAGTACAATAGTGAGATCAGCTTCATAATAAGCTGTAGCACCCACGAGATAATTAAGCTCTACATAGGTCAGTAAATAGAAACTTGAATTGTTAATGTGATCAATACATGGTCACATCATTATTTCTACAGACAGCCATTAACAGCTGTTGGCACGTCTGAACGACTGCTCTTTAAAACCTCTACCTTAGTCTCTTGCAGTCATGATATCAAATACAGAAATCCCTCCCTCAAAGTCTGATCAGGATGTTTGTCTAGTGCACAATTTCTGGAAAAAATTATACCTGGACTATATAATTTATATTAGGATCTGCTTAATTCACGACATTTAATCTCTCTTATAAACATTTACAATGTAGATTTGTTTATACAGCAGTACAGGATGCTCATTTCTGTGAGTAAAAGTGAAAGTAACAATTTATTGAGCACATCAATTTTGTGAAATTTGTATCTGGGGTAAGTCTGTGTTTTTGTGCCTGTGGCACCGCTGTTCATAAGTGATAATTAATATCTCATGATCTGCTTAATTCACGACATTTAATCATTCATATTAACATTCATAATCTATATTTGTTTATACAACTATACAATTTAATCATTTTGGTGAGCAAAAGTGAAAGTAATAATTTTTTTAATCATTTCAATTTTGTTAAATTTGTATTCAAAGTTGAGATATATTTTTGTGCTCATGGATTCAATCGAATTGAAAGTCACAAACACTGGGCTTTAAGGCGGAAATTGTTATTTTAGCAAATTGGTGATTTTAAAAACTGAAACAACAGGCACGGCAATGTCAGCGGCAATATATAAACAATAATTGTTTTATAGCAGGAATGCAGGAAAAGTTACTGAAAGCTGTCCTGAAATGAATGTAGGATAGAAACACTGACATTTTTGTCAGGAGATAGGACTCTTTTGTGTCATATTAGGGCTTAATTTGTATCAACATGACTTAGATCACTTTAGCTAAAGAACATGCCCCGCACAGGCAAGTCAGGATGCTCATTCTTGTTGGATGTCTAAACTCATCTCAGGCATATAAGGATGCTCATTCTTGTTGGATGTCTAAACCCATCTCAGGCATGTAAGGATGCTCATTCTTGTTGGATGTCTAAACCCATCTCAGGCATATAAGGATGCTCATTCTTGTTGGATGTCTAAACCCATCTCAGGCATGTAAGGATGCTCATTCTTGTTGGATGTCTAAACCCATCTCAGGCATATAAGGATGCTCATTCTTGTTGGATGTCTAAACCCATCTCAGGCATGTAAGGATGCTCATTCTTGTTGGATGTCTAAACTCATCTCAGGCATGTCAGGATGCTCATTCTTGTTGGATGTCTAAACTCATCTCAGGCATATAAGGATGCTCATTCTTGTTGGATGTCTAAACCCATCTCAGGCATGTAAGGATGCTCATTCTATTTGGATGTCTAAACCCTTCTCAGGCATGTAGGAAGCATGTCAGGATGCTCGTTTTTGTTGGATGTCTAAACCCATCACAGGCATGTAGAAGGCATGTCAGGATGCTCATTCTAGTTGGATGTCTAAACCCATCACAGGCATGTAGAAGGCATGTCAGGATGCTCATTCTAGTTGGATGTCTAAACCCATCACATGCATGTCAGGATGCTTATTCTAGTTGGATGTCTAAACCCATCACATGCATGTCAGGATGCTTATTCTAGTTGGATGTCTAAACCCATCACATGCATGTCAGGATGCTTATTCTAGTTGGATGTCTAAACCCATCACATGCATGTCAGGATGCTTATTCTAGTTGGATGTCTAAACCCATCACATGCATGTCAGGATGCTTATTCTAGTTGGATGTCTAAACCCATCACATGCATGTCAGGATGCTCATTCTAGTTGGATGTCTAAACTCATCACATGCATGTCAGGATGCTTATTCTAGTTGGATGTCTAAACCCATCACATGCATGTCAGGATGCTTATTCTAGTTGGATGTCTAAACCCATCACATGCATGTCAGGATGCTTATTCTAGTTGGATGTCTAAACCCATCACATGCATGTCAGGATGCTCATTCTAGTTGGATGTCTAAACCCATCACATGCATGTCAGGATGCTTATTCTAGTTGGATGTCTAAACCCATCACATGCATGTAGAAGGCATGTCAGGATGCTCATTCTAGTTGGATGTCTAAACCCATCACAGGCATGTAGAAGGCATGTCAGGATGCTCATTCTAGTTGGATGTCTAAACCCATCACAGGCATGTAGAAGGCATGTCAGGATGCTTATTCTAGTTGGATGTCTAAACCCATCACAGGCATGTCAGGATGCTCATTCTAGTTGGATGTCTAAACCCATCACATGCATGTCAGGATGCTTATTCTAGTTGGATGTCTAAACCCATCACATGCATGTCAGGATGCTTATTCTAGTTGGATGTCTAAACCCATCACATGCATGTCAGGATGCTTATTCTAGTTGGATGTCTAAACCCATCACATGCATGTCAGGATGCTTATTCTAGTTGGATGTCTAAACCCATCACATGCATGTCAGGATGCTTATTCTAGTTGGATGTCTAAACCCATCACATGCATGTAGAAGGCATGTCAGGATGCTCATTCTAGTTGGATGTCTAAACCCATCACAGGCATGTAGAAGGCATGTCAGGATGCTCATTCTAGTTGGATGTCTAAACCCATCACAGGCATGTAGAAGGCATGTCAGGATGCTCATTCTAGTTGGATGTCTAAACCCATCACAGGCATGTCAGGATGCTCATTCTAGTTGGATGTCTAAACCCATCACATGCATGTCAGGATGCTTATTCTAGTTGGATGTCTAAACCCATCACATGCATGTCAGGATGCTTATTCTAGTTGGATGTCTAAACCCATCACATGCATGTCAGGATGCTTATTCTAGTTGGATGTCTAAACCCATCACATGCATGTCAGGATGCTTATTCTAGTTGGATGTCTAAACCCATCACATGCATGTCAGGATGCTTATTCTAGTTGGATGTCTAAACCCATCACATGCATGTCAGGATGCTTATTCTAGTTGGATGTCTAAACCCATCACATGCATGTCAGGATGCTTATTCTAGTTGGATGTCTAAACCCATCACATGCATGTCAGGATGCTTATTCTAGTTGGATGTCTAAACCCATCACATGCATGTCAGGATGCTTATTCTAGTTGGATGTCTAAACCCATCACATGCATGTCAGGATGCTTATTCTAGTTGGATGTCTAAACCCATCACATGCATGTCAGGATGCTCATTCTAGTTGGATGTCTAAACCCATCACAGACATGTCAGGATGCTTATTCTAGTTGGATGTCTAAACCCATCACAGGCCTGTCAGGATGCTCATTCTAGTTGGATGTCTAAACCCATCACATGCATGTCAGGATGCTCATTCTAGTTGGATGTCTAAACCCATCACATGCATGTCAGGATGCTCATTCTAGTTGGATGTCTAAACCCATCACATGCATGTCAGGATGCTCATTCTAGTTGGATGTCTAAACCCATCACATGCATGTCAGGATGCTCATTCTAGTTGGATGTCTAAACCCATCACAGGCCTGTCAGGATGCTCATTCTAGTTGGATGTCTAAACCCATCACAGGCCTGTCAGGATGCTCATTCTAGTTGGATGTCTAAACCCATCACAGGCCTGTCAGGATGCTCATTCTAGTTGGATGTCTAAACCCATCTTCACTGAACACAAACAAACCTGTAGGCCTGTACTTCTTGTTGACTGCAGCATCTTCCTTCAAGGGGAGGCTGCCAAAGGTGAATGTCCGAATGTCCTCAGCAAAAGGCAGCTCCACCCAGAACAGACACTGCAACAATGACCATTAATAATAAGTGAGATGAACATTAATTATAGTTGAGATGAACATTAAGTATAGTTGAGATGAACATTAAGTATAGTTGAGATGAACATCAATTATAGGTGAGATGAACATTAATTATATTTGAGATGAACATTAATTATAGTTGAGATGAACATTAATTATAGTGCAATGAACATTAATTTAGATGCATTTGAAATAAGAACAGGAGTAAGGCAGGGATGCCTTTTGTCTCCATTTCTCTTTCTACTGGCCATAGATTGAAACAGGCATTGATTATGAAAATAACTCAAAACAACAGAAATGGAATCCAGTGGTCACTGACCAAGCAACTTGATGATTTAGACTTTGCTAATGACATAGCTCTCCTATCACACAGCCATCAACAGATGCAGGAAAAAATGAGCATACTTGATGAGAGATCACAACAGCTGGGAGTAAAGATTAATAGAGATAAGACTAACATTATGAGAATTAATACAGTTGACAATAACCAAATAAAATTAGGAAAAATACCTCTACTAGACGTACAATCTTACATATATCTGGGCAGTAACATAGATAAAGAGGGAGGAACAGAAAATGATACCAAAATAAGGATATCAAAAGCAAGAGGATCTTTCATTGTACTGGGAAACATATGGAAATCCAAAGAAATTAGGTTAAATACAAAAATAAAAATTTTCAAATCAAATGTTAAGGCGGTCCTATTATATGGCTGTGAAACATGGAGAACAACAAAATTAACAATCATGAAGATACAGACTTTCATTAATGGATTCTTACGCAGAATAAAAGGATGGAAATGGCAGGACAAAATCACTAACATAGAATTATGGAAATGTACCAGTCAAACACCAGTGGATAAAGAGATACAGCAAAGATGATGGCACTGGATAGGACATAAACTGTGGAAGCCAACTGAGAGTATTACACAACAGGCCCTTTTTTGGAATCCCCAGGGGAAAAGACAAAGAGGAAGACCAAGGAATTCTTGGAGAAGACAGATAGAAGCAGAGATGAAGATGATGGGGAAAACATGGAATGATCTTAAAAGAATTGCAAAAAACAGATCGACTTTGGAAGTGTTTGTTGAAGACTTATGCTCCACAGGGAGCTAAAAGGTAAAAGAAGAAGAATGGACATTAATTATAGTGCAATGAATATTAATTATAGCACAATGGCCATTAATTATAGTTGAGATGAACATCAATTATAGTGTAATAAACATTAATTATATTGAGATGAACTTTAATTATAGTGTAATGAATATTAATTATATTGAGATGAACATTAATTATAGTGTAATGAATGTTAATTATAGTTGAGATGAACATCAATTATAGTGCAATGAACATTAATTATATTGAGATGAACATTAATTATAGTGTAATGAATATTAATTATATTGAGATGAGCATTAATTATAGTGTAATGAACATTAATTACATTGAGATGAACATTAATTATACTGTAATGAACATTAATTATAATTGAGATGAACATTAATTATAGTTGAGATTAACATTAATTATAATTGAGATGAACATTAATTATAGTTGAGATGAACATTAATTATAATTGAGATGAACATTAATTATAAAGTGAAGAACATTAATTTATTTATAATATAATAAAAGCTGCTTGTCCAGTGCAGTCGCCACGAGGTGTTCAGGTCTGAGTTTTTATTTCCCTCCCGATAGAAAAACACATTTTACCTTCCTATAATTTGAACTTATGCTTTCCTGGCTTTGAGTACGACAAATTATCAATTCAGCCAACCGCTGTTACTAATTAATGACAGAGTAACGAATATTCTCGTTCGGGTATATGATATTCTTACCAGATTTTCTCAATTTTGTTTATCTTTTACTAATGGAGAAATCTGTAAGGGTATAACTGTGTACCATTTATAACCGGTACCATTTATAACTGGGAGCCGTGATAGCTCAGTGGTTAGTGAACTGGACTACAAAGGACAAAGGGTAGGGTTCGATCCCAACCGATGGCTTCCGGTTCACCCAGCCTTTAATGGGAACCGGATTTTTTTATGGGAAATAAAGTGGCATGGGCGTATTACCAACCACATTACCCCAAAAATCATGTGCCGAAGGTCTGTAAAATTTATGGTTACTAACACCATATTCCCTATACGCCACTTGGCGTGACGGGGGTACGGATGGTAACTATCCATCCATTGCTATGCTGAGCTTGAGCTCACTGTCACTACAGGCTAACGCCTAACGGCATGGCCGACCCTAACTTCTCAGCCACCTGTTTCTAACCCCTTCCAGGTGATTATATTCCTCATCCTCTAACCAATCAAAACTCACTTCCTTGGTGTCCCCTCCAATAGATTTCTACTAACCATTCACCTCCCATGTTTATCACTATCTTCAGTCACAAGATTCCTGCTCTTCCTCTAATCACAGTTCTACTCAGATTTCTCGTGACCATCCCCATACTAAGTTTTCTTCATTCTCTCCAAACTGTCCCCTACTCTCTTTCTCTCCCCCCACCCTCACAATCACTGCTACAAGGGGAACCCTGAGTTCTCCCTACAATAATTTGTGGAAGCGTTTTTCCCTGTGCTATGTGACAGAACAAATTGTTGTTATCATGTGATATGGCAATGGTGTTACAACTAGCACCACTTCCTAAGAACAATCAAATAAATCAGTCAAAACAAACACATGAACCTCATATTTGGCCTTGATATGGGGGAAGAGGCAGCCTAGTCTTGGAGCAGAGTTGTTAGCATAGACCCTTCTGACAATAGCTGCCGTGTTTGTCTCATACAGGGCATTGATCAAAGCAGAGAGGGCAACAGCAGCTGCCTGGAGAAAGCAATCACAGGTTATCTTAATGACAACTTCAACAATGACAACTTCTATAATTCAACAAATAACTTCTTCAACTACAACAATGACAACTTCTATAATTCACCAAATAACTTCTTCAACTACAACAATGACAACTTCTATAATTCAACAAATAACTTCTTCAACTACAACATTGACAACTTCTATAATTCACCAAATAACAACAACTTCTTCAACTACAACAATGACAACTTCTATAATTCACCAAATAACTTCTTCAACTACAACAATGACAACTTCTATAATTCACCAAATAACAATAACTTCTTCAACTACAACAATGACAACTTCTATAATTCACCAAATAACAACTTCTTCAACTACAACAATGACAACTTCTATAATTCACCAAATAACAACTTCTTCAACAACAACAATGACAACTTCTATAATTCACCAAATAACAACAACTTCTCCAACTACAACAATGACAACTTCTATAATTCACCAAATAACAACAACTTCTCCAACTACAACAATGACAACTTCTATAATTCACCAAATAATAACTTCTTCAACTACAACAATGACAACTTCTATAATTCACCAAATAACAACAACTTCTTCAACTTTAACATAAAACTGATTCATGTGCTAGCTCTATTACTTTAACATAAAACTGATTCATGTGCTAGCTCTATTACTTTAACATAAAACTGATTCATGTGCTAGCTCTATTACTTTAACATAAAACTGATTCATGTGCTAGCTCTATTACTTTAACATAAACTGATTCATGTGCTAGCTCTATTACTTTAACATAAAACTGATTCATGTGCTAGCTCTATTACTTTAACATAAAACTGATTCATGTGCTAGCTCTATTACTTTAACATAAAACTGATTCATGTGCTAGCTCTATTACTTTAACATAAAACTGATTCATGTGCTAGCTCTATTACTTTAACATAAAACTGATTCATGCACTAGCTCTATTACTTTAACATAAAACTGATTCAAGTACAATGGAAGCAAATACCTCATCCCCCTTTTCTGCTGTAATACTCAACACTCCATCTCCAAGGAAGTAATGTCTTTTGATCTGAAATAAAAAAAAAGGAAGCACAAAATGTGTGAACTTTCATCATCATCAAGTACCGGGCTCGCTGGCATAGGTGATCATGCCTCTCCACAACTTTCGATCACGACAGTTATTTATCATTTCTGTTGTTGACCTTCTGCCAAGCCATTCTCTTAAGCTGTCTGGTATCTTTTCTCTTTGCTTCCCTCTATCTCTTCGTCCCTCAATTTTCCCAGATGTTACAATATACTCCAGCTGTTCTCTTCTCATTACATGGCTAAAAAATGTTGATCGTTTCTTCCTAATATTGGAAATTAGCTCTCTTTTGCTTTGGCCTATTTCAGAACGTTTTCATTACTCTTCTTAGCTGTCCATGATATTCTCAACATTTCTACAGACTCCAGTGATTTTCTTGTCGGTTGTCCTTTTTTCACATCCATATGTTTAAGACTCGCTCTACATAACATTTAAGAACTCTTTTTCTTATTTCTATTGTCAAAAATGGATTGCATAGTATGTCTCAAGGCAACAAATTAATATCTGTCAGTGTCAAATCTATGATGTTTAACCCTAGATTGCGAAACCTCCTACCTGTAAGTCATAATTTTACAATATTTTCATCAAAATTACAAACATCCTTTGTAGTTCGGAGAAATCATATTTTCTTTGAACTTTTGCTACAAATCTTTGCGTTTACCTAAGAAAAGCCATGGGAATCAGAGGCGATAATCATTTACTGGCTTAGGTCCGATTATGGCCCGAAATTTGAACGTATAGCACTATGGGTATCAGATGGGTTATTTGTCTATTGACACATCAGCCGCCAGTCCAGCTCATAGTTCACTTTTATCTTAGCGTTGTTTGATGCCAATCCTATGTTTATAAATGTTCTGTTTCATGTCTCGCAGACAGCGGAAGGGTTTTCTGCAGTTAACTACTACCTCGCCGGCCAACTGTAATGTCTATTATTTCATTTTATCCCCCCCCCCCCCTGCAACTGTGATGTCTATTATTTCATTTTATCCCCCCCCCCCTGCAACTGTGATGTCTTTTATTTCATTTAGCCACCCCCCCCCCCCCCCTGTGATGTCTATCCCCTCAACAAAACAGTCTCTCTATCCCCTCAATTAAACAGCCTCTATCCCCTCAATAAAACAGCCTCTACCCCCTCAATAAAACAGTCTCAATCCCCTCAATAAAACAGTCTCTATCCCCTCAATAAAACAGTCTCTATCCCCTCAATAAAACAGCCTCTACCCCCTCAATAAAACAGTCTCAATCCCCTCAATAAAACAGTCTCTATCCCCTCAATAAAACAGCCTCTATCCCCTCAATAAAACAGCCTCTACCCCCTCAATAAAACAGTCTCAATCCCCTCAATAAAACAGTCTCTATCCCCTCAATAAAACAGTCTCTCTATCTCCTCAATAAAACAGTCTCTATCCCCTCAACAAAACAGTCTCTACCCCCTCAATAAAACAGTCTCTATCCCCTCAACAAAACAGTCTCTATCCCCTCAACAAAACAGCCTCTCTATCCCCTCAATTAAACAGCCTCTATCCCCTCAATAAAACAGTCTCTACCCCCTCAATAAAACAGTCTCAATCCCCTCAATAAAACAGTCTCTCTATCCCCTCAATGAAACAGTCTCTCTATCCCCTCAATAAAACAGTCTCTCTATCCCTCAATAAAACAGTCTCTCTATCCCCTCAATAAAACAGTCTCTCTATCCCCTCAATAAAACAGTCTCTCTATCCCCTCAATAAAACAGTCTCTCTATCCCCTCAATAAAACAGTCTCTCTATCCCCTCAATAAAACAGTCTCTACCCCCTCAACAAAACAGTCTCTACCCCCTCAACAAAACAGTCTCTATCCCCTCAATAAAACAGTCTCTCTATCCCCTCAATGAAACAGTCTCTCTATCCCCTCAATAAAACAGTCTCAATCCCCTCAACAAAACAGTCTCTATCCCCTCAATAAAACAGTCTCTATCCCCTCAATAAAACAGTCTCTACCCCCTCAATAAAACAGTCTCTATCCCCTCAATAAAACAGTCTCAATCCCCTCAACAAAACAGTCTCTATCCCCTCAATAAAACAGTCTCTCTATCCCCTCAATAAAACAGTCTCTATCCCCTCAATAAAACAGTCTCAATCCCCTCAATAAAACAGTCTCTATCCCCTCAATAAAACAGTCTCTATCCCCTCAATAAAACAGTCTCTACCCCCTCAATAAAACAGTCTCTATCCCCTCAATAAAACAGTCTCTACCCCCTCAATAAAACAGTCTCTACCCCCTCAATAAAACAGTCTCTACCCCCTCAATAAAACAGTCTCTACCCCCTCAACAAAACAGTCTCTATCCCCTCAATAAAACAGTCTCTCTATCCCCTCAATGAAACAGTCTCTATCCCCTCAACAAAACAGTCTCTATCCCCTCAACAAAACAGTCTCTATCACCTCAATAAAACAGTCTCTCTATCCCCTCAACAAAACAGCCTCTATCCCCTCAATAAAACAGTCTCTCTATCCCCTCAATAAAACAGTCTCTCTATCCCCTCAATGAAACAGTCTCTCTATCCCCTCAATAAAACAGTCTCTCTATCCCCTCAATAAAACAGTCTCTCTATCCCCTCAATAAAACAGTCTCTCTATCCCCTCAATAAAACAGTCTCTATCCCCTCAACAAAACAGTCTCTATCACCTCAACAAAACAGTCTCTATCCCCTCAATGAAACAGTCTCTCTATCCCCTCAATAAAACAGTCTCTCTATCCCTCAATAAAACAGTCTCTCTATCCCCTCAATAAAACAGTCTCTCTATCCCCTCAATAAAACAGTCTCTATCCCCTCAACAAAACAGTCTCTATCACCTCAATAAAACAGTCTCTCTATCCCCTCAATGAAACAGTCTCTCTATCCCCTCAATAAAACAGTCTCTCTATCCCCTCAATAAAACAGTCTCTCTATCCCCTCAATAAAACAGTCTCTCTATCCCCTCAATAAAACAGTCTCTATCCCCTCAACAAAACAGTCTCTATCCCCTCAACAAAACAGTCTCTATCACCTCAATAAAACAGTCTCTCTATCCCCTCAATAAAACAGTCTCTATCCCCTCAACAAAACAGTCTCTATCCCCTCAACAAAACAGTCTCTATCACCTCAATAAAACAGTCTCTCTATCCCCTCAACAAAACAGTCTCTATCCCCTCAATAAAACAGTCTCTATCCCCTCAATAAAACAGTCTCTATCCCCTCAACAAAACAGTCTCTATCACCTCAATAAAACAGTCTCTCTATCCCCTCAACAAAACAGCCTCTATCCCCTCAATAAAACAGTCTCTCTATCCCCTCAATAAAACAGTCTCTCTATCCCCTCAATGAAACAGTCTCTCTATCCCCTCAATAAAACAGTCTCTCTATCCCCTCAATAAAACAGTCTCTCTATCCCCTCAATAAAACAGTCTCTCTATCCCCTCAATAAAACAGTCTCTATCCCCTCAATAAAACAGTCTCTATCCCCTCAATAAAACAGTCTCTCTATCCCCTCAATAAAACAGTCTCTATCCCCTCAACAAAACAGCCTCTATCACCTCAATAAAACAGTCTCTCTATCCCCTCAATGAAACAGTCTCTATCCCCTCAACAAAACAGTCTCTATCCCCTCAACAAAACAGTCTCTCTATCCCCTCAATAAAACAGCCTCTATCACCTCAATAAAACAGTCTCTCTATCCCCTCAATGAAACAGTCTCTATCCCCTCAATAAAACAGCCTCTCTATCCCCTCAATAAAACAGCCTCTCTATCCCCTCAATAAAACAGTCTCTCTATCCCCTCAATAAAACAGCCTCTATCCCCTCAATAAAACAGTCTCTCTATCCCCTCAATGAAACAGCCTCTATCACCTCAATAAAACAGTCTCTCTATCCCCTCAATGAAACAGCCTCTCTATCCCCTCAATAAAACAGTCTCTCTATCCCCTCAATAAAACAGCCTCTATCACCTCAATAAAACAGTCTCTCTATCCCCTCAATGAAACAGCCTCTCTATCCCCTCAATAAAACAGTCTCTCTATCCCCTCAATAAAACAGTCTCTCTATCCCCTCAATAAAACAGCCTCTATCACCTCAATAAAACAGTCTCTCTATCCCCTCAATAAAACAGTCTCTCTATCCCCTCAATAAAACAGCCTCTATCCCCTCAATAAAACAGTCTCTCTATCCCCTCAATAAAACAGTCTCTCTATCCCCTCAATAAAACAGTCTCTCTATCCCCTCAATGAAACAGTCTCTCTATCCCCTCAACAAAACAGCCTCTATCCCCTCAACAAAACAGTCTCTATCCCCTCAACAAAACAGTCTCTCTATCCCCTCAACAAAACAGTCTCTCTATCCCCTCAACAAAACAGCCTCTATCCCCTCAACAAAACAGCCTCTATCCCCTCAACAAAACAGTCTCTATCCCCTCAACAAAACAGCCTCTATCACCTCAATAAACAGTCTCTCTATCCCCTCAATGAAACAGTCTCTATCCCCTCAACAAAACAGTCTCTATCCCCTCAACAAAACAGTCTCTCTATCCCCTCAATAAAACAGCCTCTATCCCCTCAATAAAACAGTCTCTCTATCCCCTCAATGAAACAGTCTCTATCCCCTCAACAAAACAGTCTCTCTATCCCCTCAATAAAACAGCCTCTATCCCCTCAATAAAACAGTCTCTCTATCCCCTCAATAAAACAGCCTCTATCCCCTCAATAAAACAGTCTCTCTATCCCCTCAATGAAACAGTCTCTATCCCTCAACAAAACAGTCTCTATCCCCTCAACAAAACAGTCTCTCTATCCCCTCAACAAAACAGTCTCTATCCCCTCAACAAAACAGTCTCTCTATCCCCTCAATAAAACAGTCTCTCTATCCCCTCAACAAAACAGTCTCTATCCCCTCAATAAAACAGTCTCTCTATCCCCTCAACAAAACAGTCTCTATCCCCTCAACAAAACAGTCTCTATCCCTCAATAAAACAGTCTCTCTATCCCTCAACAAAACAGTCTCTCTATCCCCTCAATAAAACAGCCTCTATCCCCTCAACAAAACAGTCTCTCTATCCCCTCAATAAAACAGTCTCTATCCCTCAATAAAACAGTCTCTATCCCCTCAATAAAACAGTCTCTCTATCCCCTCAATAAAACAGTCTCTATCCCCTCAACAAAACAGTCTCTCTATCCCCTCAACAAAACAGTCTCTCTATCCCTCAATAAAACAGCCTCTATCCCCTCAATAAAACAGTCTCTCTATCCCCTCAACAAAACAGTCTCTATCCCCTCAACAAAACAGTCTCTCTATCCCCTCAATAAAACAGTCTCTCTATCCCCTCAACAAAACAGTCTCTATCCCCTCAATAAAACAGTCTCTATCCCCTCAATAAACAGTCTCTCTATCCCCTCAACAAAACAGTCTCTATCCCCTCAACAAAACAGTCTCTCTATCCCCTCAATAAAACAGTCTCTCTATCCCCTCAACAAAACAGTCTCTCTATCCCCTCAATAAAACAGTCTCTCTATCCCCTCAACAAAACAGTCTCTATCCCCTCAACAAAACAGTCTCTCTATCCCCTCAATAAAACAGTCTCTCTATCCCCTCAACAAAACAGTCTCTCTATCCCCTCAATAAAACAGTCTCTCTATCCCCTCAACAAAACAGTCTCTATCCCCTCAACAAAACAGTCTCTATCCCCTCAATAAAACAGTCTCTATCCCTCAACAAAACAGTCTCTCTATCCCCTCAATAAAACAGTCTCTCTATCCCCTCAATAAAACAGTCTCTCTATCCCCTCAATAAAACAGTCTCTATCCCCTCAATAAACAGTCTCTCTATCCCCTCAATAAAACAGTCTCTCTATCCCCTCAATAAAACAGTCTCTATCCCCTCAATAAAACAGTCTCTCTATCCCCTCAACAAAACAGTCTCTATCCCCTCAATAAAACAGTCTCTCTATCCCCTCAATAAAACAGTCTCTCTATCCCCTCAATAAAACAGTCTCTCTATCCCCTCAACAAAACAGTCTCTCTATCCCCTCAATAAAACAGTCTCTCTATCCCCTCAACAAAACAGTCTCTATCCCCTCAACAAAACAGTCTCTATCCCCTCAACAAAACAGTCTCTATCCCCTCAATAAAACAGTCTCTATCCCCTCAATAAAACAGTCTCTATCCCCTCAATAAAACAGTCTCTATCCCCTCAACAAAACAGTCTCTCTATCCCCTCAATAAAACAGTCTCTCTATCCCCTCAACAAAACAGTCTCTATCCCCTCAATAAAACAGTCTCTATCCCCTCAATAAAACAGTCTCTATCCCCTCAATAAAACAGTCTCTCTATCCCCTCAATAAAACAGTCTCTCTATCCCCTCAACAAAACAGTCTCTCTATCCCCTCAATAAAACAGTCTCTATCCCCTCAACAAAACAGTCTCTCTATCCCCTCAATAAAACAGTCTCTCTATCCCCTCAACAAAACAGTCTCTATCCCCTCAATAAAACAGTCTCTATCCCCTCAACAAAACAGTCTCTCTATCCCCTCAATAAAAACAGTCTCTCTATCCCCTCAACAAAACAGTCTCTATCCCCTCAATAAAACAGTCTCTATCCCTCAATAAAACAGTCTCTATCCCCTCAATAAAACAGTCTCTATCCCCTCAATAAAACAGTCTCTCTATCCCCTCAACAAAACAGTCTCTATCCCCTCAATAAAACAGTCTCTATCCCCTCAATAAAACAGTCTCTCTATCCCTCAATAAAACAGTCTCTATCCCCTCAATAAAACAGTCTCTATCCCCTCAATAAAACAGTCTCTATCCCCTCAATAAAACAGTCTCTATCCCCTCAATAAAACAGTCTCTATCCCCTCAATAAAACAGTCTCTCTATCCCTCAACAAAACAGTCTCTATCCCCTCAATAAAACAGTCTCTATCCCCTCAATAAAACAGTCTCTCTATCCCCTCAACAAAACAGTCTCTATCCCCTCAACAAAACAGTCTCTCTATCCCCTCAATAAAACAGTCTCTCTATCCCCTCAACAAAACAGTCTCTATCCCCTCAATAAAACAGTCTCTATCCCCTCAATAAAACAGTCTCTATCCCCTCAATAAAACAGTCTCTATCACCTCAATAAAACAGCCTCTATCCCCTCAATAAAACAGTCTCTATCCCCTCAATAAAACAGTCTCTATCCCTTCAATAAACAGTCTCTCTATCCCCTCAATAAAACAGCCTCTATCCCCTCAATAAAACAGTCTCTCTATCCCCTCAATAAAACAGTCTCTATCCCCTCAATAAAACAGTCTCTCTATCCCCTCAATAAAACAGTCTCTATCCCCTCAATAAAACAGTCTCTATCCCCTCAATAAAACAGTCTCTCTATCCCCTCAATAAAACAGTCTCTCTATCCCCTCAATAAAACAGTCTCTCTATCCCTCAACAAAACAGTCTCTATCCCTCAATAAAACAGTCTCTCTATCCCCTCAATAAAACAGTCTCTCTATCCCCTCAATAAAACAGTCTCTCTATCCCCTCAATAAAACAGTCTCTCTATCCCTCAACAAAACAGTCTCTATCCCCTCAATAAAACAGTCTCTCTATCCCCTCAATAAAACAGTCTCTCTATCCCCTCAATAAAACAGTCTCTCTATCCCCTCAACAAAACAGTCTCTATCCCCTCAACAAAACAGTCTCTATCCCCTCAATAAAACAGTCTCTCTATCCCCTCAATAAAACAGTCTCTATCCCCTCAATAAAACAGTCTCTCTATCCCCTCAATAAAACAGTCTCTCTATCCCCTCAATAAAACAGTCTCTCTATCCCCTCAATAAAACAGTCTCTCTATCCCCTCAACAAAACAGTCTCTATCCCCTCAACAAAACAGTCTCTATCACCTCAACAAAACAGCCTCTATCACCTCAATAAAACAGTCTCTCTATCCCCTCAATAAAACAGTCTCTCTATCCCCTCAATAAAACAGTCTCTATCCCCTCAATAAAACAGTCTCTCTATCCCCTCAATAAAACAGTCTCTATCCCCTCAACAAAACAGTCTCTCTATCCCCTCAATAAAACAGTCTCTATCCCCTCAACAAAACAGTCTCTCTATCCCCTCAATAAAACAGTCTCTATCCCCTCAACAAAACAGTCTCTCTATCCCCTCAATAAAACAGTCTCTATCCCCTCAACAAAACAGTCTCTCTATCCCCTCAATAAAACAGTCTCTATCCCCTCAACAAAACAGTCTCTCTATCCCCTCAATAAAACAGTCTCTCTATCCCCTCAATAAAACAGTCTCTCTATCCCCTCAATAAAACAGTCTCTATCCCCTCAATAAAACAGTCTCTCTATCCCCTCAATAAAACAGTCTCTATCCCCTCAACAAAACAGTCTCTCTATCCCCTCAATAAAACAGTCTCTATCCCCTCAACAAAACAGTCTCTCTATCCCCTCAATAAAACAGTCTCTATCCCCTCAATAAAACAGTCTCTATCCCCTCAACAAAACAGTCTCTCTATCCCCTCAATAAAACAGTCTCTCTATCCCCTCAACAAAACAGTCTCTCTATCCCCTCAACAAAACAGTCTCTATCCCTCAATAAAACAGTCTCTCTATCCCCTCAACAAAACAGTCTCTATCCCCTCAATAAAACAGTCTCTCTATCCCCTCAATAAAACAGTCTCTATCCCTCAACAAAACAGTCTCTCTATCCCCTCAATAAAACAGTCTCTCTATCCCCTCAACAAAACAGTCTCTCTATCCCCTCAATAAAACAGTCTCTCTATCCCCTCAACAAAACAGTCTCTATCCCCTCAATAAAACAGTCTCTCTATCCCCTCAATAAAACAGTCTCTATCCCCTCAACAAAACAGTCTCTCTATCCCCTCAATAAAACAGTCTCTATCCCCTCAACAAAACAGTCTCTCTATCCCTCAACAAAACAGTCTCTCTATCCCCTCAATAAAACAGTCTCTATCCCCTCAACAAAACAGTCTCTCTATCCCCTCAATAAAACAGTCTCTATCTCCTCAATAAAACAGTCTCTATCCCCTCAATAAAACAGTCTCTATCCCCTCAATAAAACAGTCTCTATCCCCTCAATAAAACAGTCTCTATCCCCTCAATAAAACAGTCTCTATCCCCTCAACAAAACAGTCTCTATCCCCTCAATAAAACAGTCTCTATCCCCTCAATAAAACAGTCTCTATCCCCTCAATAAAACAGTCTCTATCCCCTCAACAAAACAGTCTCTCTATCCCCTCAATAAAACAGTCTCTCTATCCCCTCAATAAAACAGTCTCTATCCCCTCAATAAAACAGTCTCTCTATCCCCTCAATAAAACAGTCTCTATCCCTCAACAAAACAGTCTCTCTATCCCCTCAATAAAACAGTCTCTATCCCCTCAACAAAACAGTCTCTCTATCCCCTCAATAAAACAGTCTCTATCCCCTCAATAAAACAGTCTCTATCGCCTCAACAAAACAGTCTCTCTATCCCCTCAATAAAACAGTCTCTCTATCCCCTCAACAAAACAGTCTCTCTATCCCCTCAACAAAACAGTCTCTCTATCCTCAATAAAACAGTCTCTATCCCTCAACAAAACAGTCTCTCTATCCCCTCAATAAAACAGTCTCTATCCCCTCAACAAAACAGTCTCTATCCCCTCAATAAAACAGTCTCTATCCCCTCAATAAAACAGTCTCTATCCCCTCAATAAAACAGTCTCTCTATCCCCTCAACAAAACAGTCTCTATCCCTCAATAAAACAGTCTCTATCCCCTCAATAAAACAGTCTCTCTATCCCTCAACAAAACAGTCTCTATCCCCTCAACAAAACAGTCTCTATCACCTCAATAAAACAGTCTCTATCCCCTCAACAAAACAGTCTCTATCACCTCAACAAAACAGTCTCTATCCCCTCAACAAAACAGTCTCTATCACCTCAATAAAACAGTCTCTATCCCTCAACAAAACAGTCTCTATCCCCTCAACAAAACAGTCTCTATCCCCTCAATAAAACAGTCTCTATCCCCTCAATAAAACAGTCTCTCTATCCCCTCAACAAAACAGTCTCTATCCCTCAACAAAACAGTCTCTATCCCCTCAACAAAAACAGTCTCTATCCCCTCAACAAAACAGTCTCTATCCCCTCAATAAAACAGTCTCTCTATCCCCTCAATAAAACAGTCTCTATCCCCTCAACAAAACAGTCTCTATCACCTCAATAAAACAGTCTCTCTATCCCCTCAACAAAACAGTCTCTACCCCCTCAATAAAACAGTCTCTCTATCCCCTCAACAAAACAGTCTCTACCCCTCAATAAAACAGTCTCTATCCCCTCAATAAAACAGTCTCTATCACCTCAACAAAACAGCCTCTATCCCTCAATAAAACAGTCTCTCTATCCCCTCAACAAAACAGTCTCTATCCCCTCAACAAAACAGTCTCTATCACCTCAATAAACAGTTCTCCCCCTCAATAAACAGTCTCTCTACCTCAACAAAACAGTCTCTATCACCTCAATAAAAACAGTCTCTACCCCCTCAATAAAACAGTCTCTCTATCCCCTCAACAAAAACAGTCTCTATCACCTCAATAAAACAGTCTCTCTACCCTCAACAAAACAGTCTCTATCACCTCAATAAAACAGTCTCTCTATCCCCTCAACAAAACAGTCTCTATCACCTCAATAAAACAGTCTCTCTATCCCCTCAACAAAACAGTCTCTATCACCTCAATAAAACAGTCTCTCTATCCCCTCAATAAAACAGTCTCTATCCCCTCAATAAAACAGTCTCTATCACCTCAATAAAACAGTCTCTCTATCCCTCAATAAAACAGTCTCTATCCCTCAATAAAACAGTCTCTATCACCTCAATAAAACAGTCTCTATCCCTCAATAAAACAGTCTCTCTATCCCCTCAATAAAACAGTCTCTATCCCCTCAATAAAACAGTCTCTATCCCTCAATAAAACAGTCTCTCTATCCCTCAATAAAACAGTCTCTATCACCTCAATAAAACAGTCTCTATCCCCTCAATAAAACAGTCTCTATCCCCTCAATAAAACAGTCTCTATCCCCTCAATAAAAACAGTCTCTATCCCCTCAATAAAAACAGTCTCTATCACCTCAATAAAACAGTCTCTATCCCTCAATAAAACAGTCTCTATCCCCTCAATAAAACAGTCTCTATCACCTCAATAAAACAGTCTCTATCACCTCAATAAAACAGTCTCTATCCCTCAATAAAACAGTCTCTATCCCTCAATAAAACAGTCTCTATCCCCTCAATAAAACAGTCTCTATCCCCTCAATAAAACAGTCTCTATCACCTCAATAAAACAGTCTCTATCCCCTCAATAAAACAGTCTCTCTATCCCCTCAATAAAACAGTCTCTATCCCCTCAATAAAACAGTCTCTATCACCTCAATAAAACAGTCTCTATCCCCTCAATAAAACAGTCTCTATCACCTCAATAAAACAGTCTCTCTATCCCCTCAATAAAACAGTCCTCTATCCCCTCAATAAAACAGTCTCTCTATCCCCTCAATAAAACAGTCTCTATCCCCTCAATAAAACAGTCTCTATCACCTCAATAAAACAGTCTCTATCCCCTCAACAAAACAGTCTCTATCACCTCAATAAAACAGTCTCTATCCCCTCAATAAACAGTCTCTATCCCCTCAACAAAACAGTCTCTATCACCTCAATAAAACAGTCTCTCTATCCCCTCAATAAAACAGTCTCTATCCCCTCAATAAAAACAGTCTCTATCCCCTCAATAAAACAGTCTCTATCACCTCAATAAAACAGTCTCTCTATCCCTCAACAAAACAGTCTCTATCCCTCAATCAAAAAACAGTCTCTCTATCCCTCAATAAAACAGTCTCTCTATCCCTCAATAAAACAGTCTCTCTATCCCCTCAACAAAACAGTCTCTCTATCCCCTCAATAAAACAGTCTCTCTATCCCCTCAATAAAACAGTCTCTCTATCCCTCAATAAAACAGTCTCTCTATCCCCTCATAAAACAGTCTCTACCCCCTCAACAAAACAGTCTCTATCCCCTCAATAAAACAGTCTCTCTACCCCCTCAATAAAACAGTCTCTATCCCCTCAATAAAACAGTCTCTATCACCTCAACAAAACAGCCTCTATCCCCTCAACAAAACAGTCTCTATCACCTCAATAAAACAGTCTCTCTATCCCCTCAATAAAACAGTCTCTATCACCTCAATAAAACAGTCTCTCTATCCCCTCAATAAAACAGTCTCTATCACCTCAATAAAACAGTCTCTCTATCACCTCAATAAAACAGTCTCTATCCCTCAATAAAACAGTCTCTCTATCCCCTCAATAAAACAGTCTCTATCACCTCAATAAAAAACAGTCTCTCTATCCCCTCAATAAAACAGTCTCTATCACCTCAATAAAACAGTCTCTCCCCCTCAATAAAACAGTCTCTATCACCTCAATAAAACAGTCTCTATCACCTCAATAAAACAGTCTCTATCCCTCAATAAAACAGTCTCTATCCCCTCAATAAAACAGTCTCTCTATCCCCTCAATAAAACAGTCTCTATCACCTCAATAAAACAGTCTCTCTATCACCTCAATAAAACAGTCTCTCTATCACCTCAATAAAACAGTCTCTATCCCCTCAATAAAAACAGTCTCTCTATCACCTCAATAAAACAGTCTCTCTATCACCTCAATAAAACAGTCTCTCTATCACCTCAATAAAACAGTCTCTCTATCCCCTCAATAAAACAGTCTCTATCACCTCAATAAAACAGTCTCTCTATCACCTCAATAAAACAGTCTCTCTATCACCTCAATAAAACAGTCTCTATCACCTCAATAAAACAGTCTCTATCACCTCAATAAAACAGTCTCTATCACCTCTCATAAAACAGTCTCTATCACCTCAATAAAACAGTCTCTATCACCTCAATAAAACAGTCTCTCTATCCCCTCAATAAAACAGTCTCTATCACCTCAATAAAACAGTCTCTCTATCACCTCAATAAAACAGTCTCTCTATCACCTCAATAAAACAGTCTCTCTATCCCTCAATAAAACAGTCTCTATCACCTCAATAAAACAGTCTCTCTATCACCTCAATAAAACAGTCTCTATCCCCTCAATAAAACAGCCTCTCTATCCCCTCAATAAAACAGTCTCTATCCCCTCAATAAAACAGTCTCTATCACCTCAACAAAACAGCCTCTATCCCCTCAACAAAACAGTCTCTATCCCCTCAATAAAACAGTCTCTCTACCCCCTCAATAAAACAGTCTCTATCCCCTCAATAAAACAGTCTCTATCACCTCAACAAAACAGCCTCTATCCCCTCAACAAAACAGTCTCTATCACCTCAACAAAACAGTCTCTATCCCTCAACAAAACAGTCTCTCTATCCCCTCAATAAAACAGTCTCTATCCCCTCAATAAAACAGTCTCTATCACCTCAACAAAACAGCCTCTATCCCCTCAATAAAACAGTCTCTCTATCCCCTCAATAAAACAGTCTCTCTATCCCCTCAACAAAACAGTCTCTATCCCCTCAATAAAACAGTCTCTCTATCCCTCAACAAAACAGTCTCTATCCCCTCAAAAAACAGTCTCTATCCCCTCAACAAAACAGTCTCTCTATCCCTCAATAAAACAGTCTCTCTATCCCCTCAAAAAACAGTCTCTATCACCTCAATAAAACAGTCTCTCTATCCCCTCAACAAAACAGTCTCTATCCCCTCAATAAAACAGTCTCTCTATCCCCTCAAACAAACAGTCTCTATCCCCTCAATAAAACAGTCTCTCTATCCCCTCAACAAACAGTCTCTATCCCCTCAATAAAACAGTCTCTCTATCCCCTCAACAAAACAGTCTCTATCCCCTCAATAAAACAGTCTCTCTATCCCCTCAACAAAACAGTCTCTATCCCCTCAATAAAACAGTCTCTCTATCCCCTCAACAAAACAGTCTCTATCCCCTCACAAAACAGTCTCTATCCCCTCAACAAAACAGTCTCTCTATCCCCTCAATAAAACAGTCTCTCTATCCCCTCAACAAAACAGTCTCTATCCCCTCAATAAAACAGTCTCTCTATCCCCTCAACAAAACAGTCTCTATCCCCTCATAAAACAGTCTCTCTATCCCCTCAACAAAACAGTCTCTATCCCCTCAATAAAACAGTCTCTCTATCCCCTCAACAAAAACAGTCTCTATCACCTCAATAAAACAGTCTCTCTATCCCCTCAACAAAACAGTCTCTATCCCCTCAATAAAACAGTCTCTCTATCCCCTCAATGAAACAGTCTCTCTATCCCCTCAACAAAACAGTCTCTATCACCTCAATAAAAACAGTCTCTCTATCCCATCAATAAAACAGTCTCTATCCCCTCAATAAAACAGTCTCTATCCCCTCAATAAAACAGTCTCTCTATCCCCTCAATAAAACAGTCTCTCTATCCCATCAATAAAACAGCCTCTATCACCTCAATAAAACAGTCTCTCTATCCCCTCAATGAAACAGTCTCTATCCCCTCAATAAAACAGTCTCTCTATCCCTCAAAAAAACAGTCTCTATCTCCTCAATAAAACAGTCTCTCTATCCCCTCAATAAAAACAGTCTCTCTATCCCATCAATAAAACAGTCTCTATCCCCTCAATAAAACAGTCTCTCTATCCCCTCAATGAAACAGTCTCTATCCCCTCAATAAAACAGTCTCTATCTCCTCAATAAAACAGTCTCTCTATCCCATCAATAAAACAGTCTCTCTATCCCCTCAATGAAACAGTCTCTATCCCCTCAATGAAACAGTCTCTATCCCCTCAATAAAACAGTCTCTATCCCATCAATAAAACAGTCTCTCTATCCCCTCAATGAAACAGTCTCTATCCCCTCAAATAAAACAGTCTCTATCTCCTCAATAAAACAGTCTCTCTATCCCCTCAATAAAACAGTCTCTCTATCCCTCAATAAAACAGTCTCTATCTCCTCAATAAAACAGTCTCTCTATCCCCTCAATGAAACAGTCTCTATCCCCTCAATGAAACAGTCTCTATCCCCTCAATAAAAACAGTCTCTATCCCATCAATAAAACAGTCTCTATCCCTCAATGAAACAGTCTCTATCCCCTCAATAAAACAGTCTCTATCTCCTCAATAAAACAGTCTCTCTATCCCATCAATAAAACAGTCTCTCTATCCCCTCAATGAAACAGCCTCTATCCCCTCAATGAAACAGCCTCTATCCCTCAATAAAACAGTCTCTATCTCCTCAATAAAACAGCCTCTCTATCCCCTCAATAAAACAGTCTCTATCCCCTCAATAAAACAGTCTCTATCCCCTCAATAAAACAGTCTCTATCCCCTCAATAAAACAGTCTCTATCCCCTCAATAAAACAGTCTCTATCCCCTCAATAAAACAGTCTCTCTATCCCCTCAATAAAACAGTCTCTATCCCCTCAATAAAACAGTCTCTATCCCCTCAATAAAACAGTCTCTATCCCCTCAATAAAACAGTCTCTATCCCTCAATAAAAACAGTCTCTATCCCCTCAATAAAACAGTCTCTATCACCTCAATAAACAGTCTCTCTATCCCATCAATAAAACAGTCTCTATCCCCTCAATAAAAACAGTCTCTATCCCCTCAATAAAACAGTCTCTATCCCCTCAATAAAACAGTCTCTATCCCCTCAATGAAACAGTCTCTATCCCCTCAATAAAAACAGTCTCTATCCCCTCAATAAAACAGTCTCTATCCCTCAATAAAACAGTCTCTATCCCCTCAATAAAACAGTCTCTCTATCCCGTCAATAAAACAGTCTCTATCACCTCAATAAAACAGTCTCTATCCCCTCAATAAAACAGTCTCTATCCCCTCAATAAAACAGTCTCTCTATCCCGTCAATAAAACAGCCTCTATCCCCTCAATAAAAACAGTCTCTCTATCCCCTCAATAAAACAGTCTCTATCCCCTCAATAAAACAGTCTCTCTATCCCGTCAATAAAACAGCCTCTATCCCCTCAATAAAACAGTCTCTCTATCCCCTCAATAAAACAGTCTCTCTATCCCGTCAATAAAACAGTCTCTATCCCTCAATAAAAACAGTCTCTCTACCGTCAATAAAACAGTCTCTATCACCTCAATAAAACAGCCTCTCTATCCCCTCATAAAACAGTCTCTATCCCCTCAATAAAACAGTCTCTATCCCCTCAATAAAACAGTCTCTATCCCCTCAATAAAACAGTCTCTATCCCCTCAATGAAACAGTCTCTATCCCCTCAATAAAACAGTCTCTATCCCCTCAATAAAACAGTCTCTCTATCCCCTCAATAAAACAGTCTCTATCCCCTCAATAAAACAGTCTCTATCCCCTCAATAAAACAGTCTCTCTATCCCCTCAATAAAACAGTCTCTATCCCCTCAATAAAACAGTCTCTCTATCCCCTCAATAAAACAGTCTCTATCCCCTCAATAAAACAGTCTCTATCCCCTCATGAAACAGTCTCTATCCCCTCAATAAAACAGTCTCTATCCCCTCAATAAAACAGTCTCTCTATCCCCTCAATAAAACAGTCTCTATCCCCTCAAACAAAACAGTCTCTATCCCTCAACAAAACAGTCTCTATCCCGTCATAAAACAGTCTCTCTATCCCCTCAATAAAACAGTCTCTATCCCTCAATAAAACAGTCTCTCTATCCCCTCAATGAAACAGTCTCTATCCCCTCAATAAAACAGTCTCTATCCATCAATAAAACAGTCTCTCTATCCCGTCAATAAAACAGTCTCTCTATCCCCTCAAGAAACAGTCTCTATCCCGTCAATAAAACAGTCTCTATCCCCTCAATAAAACAGTCTCTCTATCCCGTCAATAAAACAGTCTCTATCCCGTCAATAAAACAGTCTCTATCCCCTCAATAAAACAGTCTCTATACCATCAATAAAACAGTCTCTCTATCCCGTCAAAAAACAGTCTCTCTATCCCATCAATAAAACAGTCTCTCTATCCCCTCAATGAAACAGTCTCTATCCCCTCAATAAAACAGTCTCTATCCCCTCAATAAAACAGTCTCTATCCCATCAATAAAACAGTCTCTCTATCCCGTCAATAAAACAGTCTCTATCCCCTCAATAAAACAGCCTCTCTATCCCGCCAATAAAACAGTCTCTATCCCCTCAATAAAACAGTCTCTCTATCCCGTCAATAAACAGTCTCTATCCCCTCAATAAAACAGCCTCTCTATCCCCTCAATAAAACAGTCTCTATCCCGTCAATAAAACAGTCTCTATCCCGTCAATAAAACAGTCTCTATCCCGTCAATAAAACAGTCTCTATCCCCCTCAATAAAACAGTCTCTATCCCCTCAATAAAACAGTCTCTATCCCGTCAATAAAACAGTCTCTATCCCCTCAATAAAACAGTCTCTATCCCTCAATAAAACAGCCTCTCTATCCCCTCAATAAAACAGTCTCTATCCCGTCAATAAAACAGTCTCTATCCCGTCAATAAAACAGTCTCTCTATCCCCTCAATAAAAACAGTCTCTATCCCGTCAATAAAACAGTCTCTATCCCTCAATAAAACAGTCTCTCTATCCCGTCAATAAAACAGTCTCTATCCCTCAATAAAACAGCCTCTCTATCCCCTCAATAAAACAGTCTCTATCCCGTCAATAAAACAGTCTCTATCCCCTCAATAAAAACAGCCTCTATCCCCTCAATAAAACAGTCTCTATCCCCTCAATAAAACAGTCTCTATCCCCTCAATAAAACAGTCTCTCTATCCCGTCATAAAACAGTCTCTATCCCTCAATAAAACAGTCTCTCTATCCCGTCAATAAAAACAGTCTCTATCCCCTCAATAAAACAGCCTCTCTATCCCGCCAATAAAACAGTCTCTATCCCCTCAATAAAACAGTCTCTATCTCCTCAATAAAACAGTCTCTCTATCCCGTCAATAAAACAGTCTCTATCCCCTCAATAAAACAGTCTCTCTATCCCGTCAATAAAACAGTCTCTATCCCCTCAATAAAACAGTCTCTCTATCCCGTCAATAAAACAGTCTCTATCTCCTCAATAAAACAGTCTCTATCTCCTCAATAAAACAGTCTCTATCCCGCCAATAAAACAGTCTCTATCTCCTCAATAAAACAGTCTCTATCCCGTCAATAAAACAGTCTCTATCCCGTCAATAAAACAGTCTCTATCTCCTCAATAAAACAGTCTCTATCCCCTCAATAAAACAGTCTCTATCCCCTCAATAAAACAGCCTCTCTATCCCGCCAATAAAACAGTCTCTATCCCCTCAATAAAACAGCCTCTCTATCCCCTCAATAAAACAGTCTCTATCTCCTCAATAAAACAGTCTCTATCCCCTCAATAAAACAGTCTCTATCCCCTCAATAAAACAGCCTCTCTATCCCGCCAATAAAACAATCTCTATCCCCTCAATAAAACAGTCTCTATCCCCTCAATAAAACAGTCTCTATCCCCTCAATAAAACAGTCTCTATCCCATCAATAAAACAGCCTCTATCCCCTCAATAAAACAGCCTCTATCCCTTCAATAAAACAGCCTCTATCCCTTCAATAAAGCAGCCTCTCTATCCCTTCAATAAAACAGCCTCTATCCCTTCAATAAAACAGCCTCTATCCCATCAATAAAACAGCCTCTCTATCCCCTCAATAAAACAGCCTCTATCCCTTCAATAAAACAGCATCTATCCCTTCAATAAAACAGCCTCTATATCCTTCAATAAAACAGCCTCTCTTTCCCTTCAATAAAACAGCCTATCCCCTCAATAAAACAGTCTCTATCCCCTCAATAAAACAGCCTCTATCTCCTCAATAAAACAGCCTCTCTATCCCCTCAATAAAACAGCCTCTCTATCCCGCCAATAAAACATTCTCTATCCCCTCAATAAAACAGCCTCTATCCCTTCAATAAAACAGCATCTATCCCTTCAATAAAACAGCCTCTCTATCCCTTCAATAAAACAGCCTCTCTATCCCCTCAATAAAACAGCCTCTATCCCCTCAATAAAACAGCCTCTATCTCCTCAATAAAACAGCCTCTCTATCCCCTCAATAAAACAGCCTCTCTATCCCGCCAATAAAACAGTCTCTATCCCCTCAATAAAACAGCCTCTATCCCCTCAATAAAACAGCCTCTCTATCCCCTCAATAAAACAGCCTCTCTATCCCCTCAATAAAACAGCCTCTCTATCCCCTCAATAAAACAGCCTCTATCCTTCAATAAAACAGCATCTATCCCTTCAATAAAACAGCCTCTATATCCCTTCAATAAAACAGCCTCTCTATCCCTTCAAAAAAACAGCCTCTCTATCTCCTCAATAAAACAGTCTCTATCCCCTCAATAAAACAGCCTCTATCTCCTCAATAAAACAGCCTCTCTATCCCCTCAATAAAACAGCCTCTCTATCCGCCAATAAAACAGTCTCTATCCCCTCAATAAAACAGCCTCTATCCCCTCAATAAAACAGCCTCTATCCCTTCAATAAAACAGCATCTATCCCTTCAATAAAACAGCCTCTCTATCCCTTCAATAAAACAGCCTCTCTATCCCTTCAATAAAACAGCCTCTCTATCCCCTCAATAAAACAGTCTCTATCCCCTCAATAAAACAGCCTCTATCCCCTCAATAAAACAGCCTCTCTATCCCTCAATAAAACAGCCTCTCTATCCCGCCAATAAAACAGTCTCTATCCCCTCAATAAAACAGTCTCTATCCCCTCAATAAAACAGCCTCTATCTCCTCAATAAAACAGTCTCTCTATCCCCTCAATAAAACAGCCTCTATCCCCTCAATAAAACAGCCTCTCTATCCCCTCAATAAAACAGTCTCTCTATCCCCTCAATAAAACAGCCTCTATCCCCTCAATAAAACAGCCTCTCTATCCCCTCAATAAAACAGTCTCTATCCCCTCAATAAAACAGCCTCTATCCCCTCAATAAAACAACCTCTATCCCCTCAATAAAACAGCCTCTATCCCCTCAATAAAACAGCCTCTATCTCCTCAATAAAACAGTCTCTCTATCCCCTCAATAAAACAGCCTCTATCCCCTCAATAAAACACCCTCTCTATCCCCTCAATAAAATAGCCTCTATCCCTTCAATAAAACAGCCTCTCTATCCCCTCAATAAAACAGCCTCTCTATCCCCTCAATAAAACAGCCTCTATCCCCTCAATAAAACAGCCTCTCTATCCCCTCAATAAAACAGCCTCTCTATCCCCTCAATAAAACAGCCTCTCTATCCCCTCAATAAAACAGCCTCTATCCCTCAATAAAACAGCCTCTCTATCCCCTCAATAAAACAGCCTCTCTATCCCCTCAATAAAACAGCCTCTATCCCCTCAATAAAACAGCCTCTCTATCCCCTCAATAAAACAGCCTCTCTATCCCCTCAATAAAACAGCCTCTATCCCCTCAATAAAACAGCCTCTATCCCCTCAATAAAACAGCCTCTATATCCTCAATAAAACAGTCTCTCTATCCCCTCAATAAAACAGTCTCTCTATCCCCTCAATAAAACAGTCTCTATCCCCTCAATAAAACAGCCTCTATCCCCTCAATAAAACAGCCTCTCTATCCCCTCAATAAAACAGTCTCTATCCCCTCAATAAAACAGCCTCTCTATCTCCTCAATAAAACAGCCTCTATCCCCTCAATAAAACAGCCTCTATCCCCTCAATAAAACAGCCTCTCTATCCCCTCAATAAAACAGTCTCTATCCCCTCAATAAAACAGCCTCTCTATCTCCTCAATAAAACAGCCTCTATCCCCTCAATAAAACAGCCTCTATCCCCTCAATAAAACAGCCTCTCTATCCCCTCAATAAAACAGCCTCTATCCCCTCAATAAAACAGCCTCTCTATCTCCTCAATAAAACAGCCTCTATCCCCTCAATAAAACAGCCTCTCTATCCCCTCAATAAAACAGTCTCTATCCCCTCAATAAAACAGCCTCTCTATCTCCTCAATAAAACAGCCTCTATCCCCTCAATAAAACAGCCTCTCTATCCCCTCAATAAAACAGTCTCTATCCCCTCAATAAAACAGCCTCTATCCCCTCAATAAAACAGCCTCTCTATCCCTCAATAAAACAGTCTCTATCCCTCAATAACAGCCTCTATCCCCTCAATAAAACAGCCTCTCTATCCCCTCAATAAAACAGTCTCTATCCCCTCAATAAAACAGTCTCTCTATCCCCTCAATAAAGCAACCTCTATCCCCTCAATAAAACAGTCTCTCTATCCCATCAATAAAACAGTCTCTATCCCCTCAATAAAACAGCCTCTATCTCCTCAATAAAACAGCCTCTATCCCCTCAATAAAATAGCCTCTATCCCTTCAATAAAACAGCCTCTCTATCCCCTCAATAAAACAGCCTCTCTATCCCCTCAATAAAACAGCCTCTCTATCCCCTCAATAAAACAGCCTCTATCCCCTCAATAAAACAGCCTCTCTATCCCCTCAATAAAACAGCCTCTATCCCCTCAATAAAACAGCCTCTCTATCCCCTCAATAAAACAGCCTCTATCCCCTCAATAAAACAGCCTCTCTATCCCCTCAATAAAACAGTCTCTATCCGCTCAATAAAACAGCCTCTATCCCCTCAATAAAACAACCTCTATCCCTTCAATAAAACAGCCTCTATCCCCACAATAAAACAGTCTCTCTATCCCATCAATAAAACAGTCTCTATCCCCTCAATAAAACAGCCTCTATCTCCTCAATAAAACAGCCTCTATCCCCTCAATAAAACAGCCTGTATCCCCTCAAAAATATATTCCTTCATTACATGGACTCACATTCTCAGCTTTAGTAAAGCCCAGAACTTTCAAGCACTTCTCAGCTTTGTACTTCATGTTCTCCTTGTCATCCTCCGACATTGGCACAATTGTGTTGCCATAGCGATAACCTGGACAGAATCATGAACATTGTTATAAATGACAACCTGTAGTTGTTTACAATATAAGAAACAATTCAATGATAAATTATAGACTGTCTATGTGTGGACTAGCAGGGATCTATAGTCAGAATGTCTATGTGTGGACTAGCAGAGGTTAATAGCCAGAATGTCTATGTGTGGACTAGAAGGAATCAATAGCCAGAATGTCTATGTGTGGACTAGAAGGGATCAATAGCCAGAATGTCTATGTGTGGACTAGTAGGGATTAATAGCCAGAATGTCTATGTGTGGATTAGCAGGGATTAATAGCCAGAATGTCTATGTGTGGATTAGCAGGGATTAATAGCCAGAATGTCTATGTGTGAATTAGCAGGGATTAATAGCCAGAATGTCGTCTATGTGTGAACTAGCAGGGATTAATAGCCAGAATGTCTATGTGTGAATTAGCAGGGATTAATAGCCAGAATGTCTATGTGTGAACTAGCAGGGATTATAGCAAGAATGTCTATTTGAGGACCAGAAAGAGATCAACTTTGTCTAAAACTGTCTATGTGTGGACTGGTAAGAAATCAATAGCCAGAATATCTATGTGTTAGAGATTAATTTTGTCTATGAACTGTCCATGTGTGGACTAGTAAGAGATCAACTTTGTCTACAAACTGTCTATGTGTTGACTAGTAAGAGATAAACTTTCTACAGATTTAGTCTCTTCCGTAAATGAACAACTATGACACCTCTCACAAACCTTCAACCATATCTTCCTTCCCCGCCTCCTCCTTAAATGAACAACTGTGACATCTCTCACAAACCTTCAACCATATCTTACTTCACCATCTCTGTCTCCTCCTTAAATGAACAACTATGACACCTCTCACAAACCTTCAACCATATCTTCCTTCCCCACCTCCTCCTTAAATGAACAACTATGACATCTCTCACAAACCTTCAACCATACCTTCCTTCTCCATCTCTGTCTCCTCCTTAAATGAACAACTATGACATCTCTCACAAACCTTCAACCATATCTTCCTTCCCCACCTCCTCCTTAAAGAACAACTATGACATCTCTCACAAACCTTCAACCATATCTTCCTTCTCCATCTCCTCCTTAAATGAACAACTATGACACCTCTCACAAACCTTCAACCATATCTTCCTTCCCCACCTCCTCCTTAAATGAACAACTATGACACCTCTCACAAACCTTCAACCATATCTTCCTTCCCCACCTCCTCCTTAAATGAACAACTGTGACACCTCTCACAAACCTTCAACCATATCTTCCTTCCCCACCTCCTCCTTAAATGAACAACTATGACATCTCTCACAAACCTTCAACCATACCTTCCTTCTCCATCTCTGTCTCCTCCTTAAATGAACAACTATGACATCTCTCACAAAACTTCAACCATATCTTCCTTCTCCATCTCCTCCTTAAATGAACAACTATGACACCTCTCACAAACCTTCAACCATATCTTCCTTCTCCACCTCCTCCTTAAATGAACAACTATGACATCTCTCACAAACCTTCAACCATATCTTCCTTCTCCATCTCCTCCTTAAATGAACAACTATGACACCTCTCACAAACCTTCAACCATATCTTCCTTCCCCACCTCCTCCTTAAATGAACAACTATGACACCTCTCACAAACCTTCAACCATATCTTACTTCTCCATCTCTGTCTCCTCCTTAAATGAACAACTATGACACCTCTCACAAACCTTCAACCATATCTTCCTTCTCCATTTGTCTCCTCCTTAAATGAACAACTATGACACCTCTCACAAACCTTCAACCATATCTTCCTTCTCCATCTGTCTCCTCCTTAAATGAACAACTATGACACCTCTCACAAACCTTCAACCATACCTTCCTTCTCCATCACTGTCTCCTCCTTAAATGAACAACTATGACACCTCCCACAAACCTTCAGCAATATCTTCCATATCCACCTCTGTCTCTTCCTTAAATGAACAACTGTGACACCTCTCACAAACCTTCAACCATATCTTCCTTCCCCACCTCCTCCTTAAATGAACAACTATGACATCTCTCACAAACCTTCAACCATACCTTCCTTCTCCATCTCTGTCTCCTCCTTAAATGAACAACTATGACATCTCTCACAAACCTTCAACCATATCTTCCTTCCCCACCTCCTCCTTAAATGAACAACTGTGACACCTCTCACAAACCTTCAACCATATCTTCCTTCTCCATCTCCTCCTTAAATGAACAACTATGACACCTCTCACAAACCTTCAACCATATCTTCCTTCCCCACCTCCTCCTTAAATGAACAACTATGACACCTCTCACAAACCTTCAACCATATCTTCCTTCTCCATCTGTCTCCTCCTTAAATGAACAACTATGACACCTCTCACAAACCTTCAACCATACCTTCCTTCTCCATCTCTGTCTCCTCCTTAAATGAACAACTATGACACCTCTCACAAACCTTCAACCATATCTTCCTTCTCCATCTCCTCCTTAAATGAATAACTATGACACCTCTCACAAACCTTCAACCATATCTTACTTCTCCATCTCTGTCTCCTCCTTAAATGAACAACTATGACACCTCTCACAAACCTTCAACCATATCTTCCTTCTCCATTTGTCTCCTCCTTAAATGAACAACTATGACACCTCTCACAAACCTTCAACCATATCTTCCTTCTCCATCTGTCTCCTCCTTAAATGAACAACTATGACACCTCTCACAAACCTTCAACCATACCTTCCTTCTCCATCTCTGTCTCCTCCTTAAATGAACAACTATGACACCTCCCACAAACCTTCAGCAATATCTTCCATATCCACCTCTGTCTCTTCCTTAAATGAACAACTGTGACACCTCTCATAAACCTTCAACCATATCTTCCTTCCCCACCTCCTCCTTAAATGAACAACTATGACATCTCTCACAAACCTTCAACCATACCTTCCTTCTCCATCTCTGTCTCCTCCTTAAATGAACAACTATGACATCTCTCACAAACCTTCAACCATATCTTCCTTCCCCACCTCCTCCTTAAATGAACAACTGTGACACCTCTCACAAACCTTCAACCATATCTTCCTTCTCCATCTCCTCCTTAAATGAACAACTATGACACCTCTCACAAACCTTCAACCATATCTTCCTTCCCCACCTCCTCCTTAAATGAACAACTATGACACCTCTCACAAACCTTCAACCATATCTTCCTTCCCCACCTCCTCCTTAAATGAACAACTATGACACCTCTCACAAACCTTCAACCATATCTTCCTTCCCCACCTCCTCCTTAAAAGAACAACTATGACATCTCTCACAAACCTTCAACCATATCTTCCTTCTCCATCTCCTCCTTAAATGAACAACTATGACACCTCTCACAAACCTTCAACCATATCTTCCTTCCCCACCTCCTCCTTAAATGAACAACTATGACACCTCTCACAAACCTTCAACCATATCTTCCTTCCCCACCTCCTCCTTAAATGAACAACTGTGACACCTCTCACAAACCTTCAACCATATCTTCCTTCCCCACCTCCTCCTTAAATGAACAACTATGACATCTCTCACAAACCTTCAACCATACCTTCCTTCTCCATCTCTGTCTCCTCCTTAAATGAACAACTATGACATCTCTCACAAACCTTCAACCATATCTTCCTTCTCCATCTCCTCCATAAAAGAATAACTATGACACCTCTCACAAACCTTCAACCATATCTTCCTTCCCCACCTCCTCCTTAAATGAACAACTATGACATCTCTCACAAACCTTCAACCATATCTTCCTTCTCCATCTCCTCCTTAAATGAACAACTATGACACCTCTCACAAACCTTCAACCATATCTTCCTTCCCCACCTCCTCCTTAAATGAACAACTATGACACCTCTCACAAACCTTCAACCATATCTTCCTTCCCACCTCCTCCTTAAATGAACAACTATGACACCTCTCACAAACCTTCAACCATATCTTCCTTCTCCATCTCCTCCTTAAATGAACAACTATGACACCTCTCACAAACCTTCAACCATATCTTCCTTCTCCATATCTGTCTCTTCCTTAAATAAACAACTGTGACACCTCTCACAAACCTTCAACCATATCTTCCTTCTCCACCTCTGTCTCTTCCTTAAATAAACAACTATGACACCTCTCACAAACCTTCAACCATACCTTCCTTCTCCACCTCTGTCTCTTCCTTAAATGAACAACTATGACACCTCTCACAAACCTTCAACCATATCTTCCTTTTCCACCTATGTCTCTTCCTTAAATGAATAACTATGACATCTCTCACAAACCTTCAACCATATCTTCCTTCCCCACCTCCTCCTTAAATGAACAACTATGACACCTCTCACAAACCTTCAACCATATCTTCCTTCTCCACCTCTGTCTCCTCCTTAAATGAACAACTGTGACACCTCTCACAAACCTTCAACCATACCTTCCTTCTCCACCTCTGTCTCTTCCTTAAATGAACAACTATGACACCTCTCACAAACCTTCAACCATATCTTCCTTCTCCACCTCTGTCTCTTCCTTAAATGAACAACTATGACACCTCTCACAAACCTTCAACCATATCTTCCTTCCCCACCTCCTCCTTAAATGAACAACTATGACACCTCTCACAAACCTTCAACCATATCTTCCTTCTCCACCTCTGTCTCCTCCTTAAATGAACAACTGTGACACCTCTCACAAACCTTCAACCATATCTTCCTTCTCCACCTCTGTCTCCTCCTTAAATAAACAACTATGACACCTCTCACAAACCTTCAACCATATCTTCCTTCCCCACCTCTGTCTCTTCCTTAAATGAACAACTATGACACCTCTCACAAACCTTCAACCATATCTTCCTTCCCCACCTCCTCCTTAAATGAACAACTATGACACCTCTCACAAACCTTCAACCATATCTTCCTTCTCCACCTCTGTCTCTTCCTTAAATGAACAACTATGACACCTCTCACAAACCTTCAACCATACCTTCCTTCTCCACCTCTGTCTCTTCCTTAAATGAACAACTATGACACCTCTCACAAACCTTCAACCATATCTTCCTTCTCCACCTCTGTCTCTTCCTTAAATGAACAACTATGACACCTCTCACAAACCTTCAACCATATCTTCCTTCTCCACCTCTGTCTCCTCCTTAAATGAACAACTGTGACACCTCTCACAAACCTTCAACCATACCTTCCTTCTCCACCTCTGTCTCCTCCTTAAATGAACAACTGTGACACCTCTCACAAACCTTCAACCATACCTTCCTTCTCCACCTCTGTCTCTTCCTTAAATGAACAACTATGACACCTCTCACAAACCTTCAACCATACCTTCCTTCTCCATCTCCTCCTTAAATGAACAACTGTGACACCTCTCACAAACCTTCAACCATATCTTCCTTCCCCACCTCCTCCTTAAATGAACAACTATAACACCTCTCACAAACCTTCAACCATATCTTCCTTCCCCACCTCTGTCTCTTCCTTAAATGAACAACTATGACACCTCTCACAAACCTTCAACCATATCTTCCTTCTCCACCTCTGTCTCTTCCTTAAATGAACAACTATGACACCTCTCACAAACCTTCAACCATATCTTCCTTCTCCACCTCTGTCTCCTCCTTAAATGAACAACTGTGACACCTCTCACAAACCTTCAACCATACCTTCCTTCTCCACCTCTGTCTCCTCCTTAAATGAACAACTGTGACACCTCTCACAAACCTTCAACCATACCTTCCTTCTCCACCTCTGTCTCTTCCTTAAATGAACAACTATGACACCTCTCACAAACCTTCAACCAGATCTTCCTTCTCCACCTCTGTCTCTTCCTTAAATGAACAACTATGACACCTCTCACAAACCTTCAACCATATCTTCCTTCCCCACCTCCTCCTTAAATGAACAACTATGACACCTCTCAGGGTGTCCGGTTAGCGCAATCGATAGGCGGTTGGCTTACCACGGCAACAGCCGGGGTTCGTAATCCTGGCGAGGACACCTGGGTTTTACTAATTCCCTAAAAATTAGTAGGAGCCGCGATAGCTCAGTGGTTAGTGAACTGGACTACTACGGACAAGGGGTAGGGTTCGATCCCAACCGACGGCTCCGGGTTCACCCAGCCTTAAATGGGTACCGGATTTTTTCTGGGAAAGTAAAAGCAGCACGGGCGTAATACCGACCACATTACCCCAAAATCATGTGCTGAAGGTCTGTAAAATATAGGGTCACTAACACCATATTTCCCTATACGCCACTTGGCGTGACGGGGGGTACTTTACTTTACTTATGACACCTCTCACAAACCTTCAACCATATCTTCCTTCTCCACCTCTGTCTCCTCCTTAAATGAACAACTGTGACACCTCTCACAAACCTTCAACCATATCTTCCTTCTCCACCTCTGTCTCCTCCTTAAATAAACAACTATGACACCTCTCACAAACCTTCAACCATATCTTCCTTCCCCACCTCCTCCTTAAATGAACAACTATGACATCTCTCACAAACCTTCAACCATATCTTCCTTCTCCATCTGTCTCCTCCTTAAATGAACAACTATGACACCTCTCACAAACCTTCAACCATATCTTCCTTCTCCATCTGTCTCCTCCTTAAATGAACAACTATGACACCTCTCACAAACCTTCAACCATACCTTCCTTCTCGATCTCTGTCTCCTCCTTAAATGAACAACTATGACACCTCCCACAAACCTTCAGCAATATCTTCCATATCCACCTCTGTCTCTTCCTTAAATGAACAACTATGACATCTCTCACAAACCTTCAACCCTATCTTCCTTCTCCATCTCCTCCTTAAATGAACAACTGTGACACCTCTCACAAACCTTCAACCATATCTTCCTTCCCCACCTCCTCCTTAAATGAACAACTATGACATCTCTCACAAACCTTCAACCATATCTTCCTTCTCCACCTCTGTCTCTTCCTTAAATGAACAACTATGACACCTCTCACAAACCTTCAACCATATCTTCCTTCCCCACCTCCTCCTTAAATGAACAACTATGACACCTCTCACAAACCTTCAACCATATCTTCCTTCTCCATATCTGTCTCTTCCTTAAATAAACAACTATGACACCTCTCACAAACCTTCAACCATATCTTCCTTCTCCATCTCCTCCTTAAATAAACAACTATGACACCTCTCACAAACCTTCAACCATATCTTCCTTCTCCATATCTGTCTCTTCACTTAAATAAACAACTATGACACCTCTCACAAACCTTCAACCATATCTTCCTTCCCAACCTCCTCCTTAAATAAGCAACTATGACACCTCTCACAAACCTTCAACCATATCTTCCTTCTCCACCTCTGTCTCTTCCTTAAATGAACAACTATGACACCTCTCACAAACCTTCAACAATATCTTCCTTCTCCATATCTGTCTCTTCACTTAAATAAACAACTATGACACCTCTCACAAACCTTCAACCATATCTTCCTTCCCCGCCTCCTCCTTAAATGAACAACTATGACACCTCTCACAAACCTTCAACCATATCTTCCTTCTCCACCTCTGTCTCCTCCTTAAATGAACAACCGTGACACCTCTCACAAACCTTCAACCATATCTTCCTTCTCCACCTCTGTCTCTTCCTTAAATAAACAACTATGACACCTCTCACAAACCTTCAACCATACCTTCCTTCTCCACCTCTGTCTCTTCCTTAAATGAACAACTATGACACCTCTCACAAACCTTCAACCATATCTTCCTTTTCCACCTCTGTCTCTTCCTTAAATGAACAACTATGACATCTCTCACAAACCTTCAACCATATCTTCCTTCCCCACCTCCTCCTTAAATGAACAACTATGACACCTCTCACAAAACCTTCAACCCTATCTTCCTTCTCCACCTCTGTCTCCTCCTTAAATGAACAACTGTGACACCTCTCACAAACCTTCAACCATACCTTCCTTCTCCACCTCTGTCTCTTCCTTAAATGAACAACTATGACACCTCTCACAAACCTTCAACCATATCTTCCTTCTCCACCTCTGTCTCTTCCTTAAATGAACAACTATGACACCTCTCACAAACCTTCAACCATATCTTCCTTCCCCACCTCATCCTTAAATGAACAACTATGACACCTCTCACAAACCTTCAACCATATCTTCCTTCTCCACCTCTGTCTCCTCCTTAAATGAACAACTGTGACACCTCTCACAAACCTTCAACCATATCTTCCTTCTCCACCTCTGTCTCCTCCTTAAATAAACAACTATGACACCTCTCACAAACCTTCAACCATATCTTCCTTCCCCACCTCTGTCTCTTCCTTAAATGAACAACTATGACACCTCTCACAAACCTTCAACCATATCTTCCTTCCCCACCTCCTCCTTAAATGAACAACTATGACACCTCTCACAAACCTTCAACCATATCTTCCTTCTCCACCTCTGTCTCCTCCTTAAATGAACAACTGTGACACCTCTCACAAACCTTCAACCATACCTTCCTTCTCCACCTCTGTCTCTTCCTTAAATGAACAACTATGACACCTCTCACAAACCTTCAACCATATCTTCCTTCTCCACCTCTGTCTCTTCCTTAAATGAACAACTATGACACCTCTCACAAACCTTCAACCATATCTTCCTTCCCCACCTCCTCCTTAAATGAACAACTATGACACCTCTCACAAACCTTCAACCATATCTTCCTTCTCCACCTCTGTCTCCTCCTTAAATGAACAACTGTGACACCTCTCACAAACCTTCAACCATATCTTCCTTCTCCACCTCTGTCTCCTCCTTAAATAAACAACTATGACACCTCTCACAAACCTTCAACCATATCTTCCTTCCCCACCTCTGTCTATTCCTTAAATGAACAACTATGACACCTCTCACAAACCTTCAACCATACCTTCCTTCCCCACCTCTTCCTTAAATGAACAACTATGACACCTCTCACAAACCTTCAACCATATCTTCCTTCTCCACCTCTGTCTCTTCCTTAAATGAACAACTATGACACCTCTCACAAACCTTCAACCATATCTTCCTTCTCCACCTCTGTCTCCTCCTTAAATGAACAACTGTGACACCTCTCACAAACCTTCAACCATACCTTCCTTCTCCACCTCTGTCTCCTCCTTAAATGAACAACTGTGACACCTCTCACAAACCTTCAACCATACCTTCCTTCTCCACCTCTGTCTCTTCCTTAAATGAACAACTATGACACCTCTCACAAACCTTCAACCATATCTTCCTTCTCCACCTCTGTCTCTTCCTTAAATGAACAACTATGACACCTCTCACAAACCTTCAACCATATCTTCCTTCCCCACCTCCTCCTTAAATGAACAACTATGACACCTCTCACAAAACCTTCAACCCTATCTTCCTTCTCCACCTCTGTCTCCTCCTTAAATGAACAACTGTGACACCTCTCACAAACCTTCAACCATACCTTCCTTCTCCACCTCTGTCTCTTCCTTAAATGAACAACTATGACACCTCTCACAAACCTTCAACCATATCTTCCTTCTCCACCTCTGTCTCTTCCTTAAATGAACAACTATGACACCTCTCACAAACCTTCAACCATATCTTCCTTCCCCACCTCCTCCTTAAATGAACAACTATGACACCTCTCACAAACCTTCAACCATATCTTCCTTCTCCACCTCTGTCTCCTCCTTAAATGAACAACTGTGACACCTCTCACAAACCTTCAACCATATCTTCCTTCTCCACCTCTGTCTCCTCCTTAAATAAACAACTATGACACCTCTCACAAACCTTCAACCATATCTTCCTTCCCCACCTCTGTCTCTTCCTTAAATGAACAACTATGACACCTCTCACAAACCTTCAACCATACCTTCCTTCCCCACCTCTTCCTTAAATGAACAACTATGACACCTCTCACAAACCTTCAACCATATCTTCCTTCTCCACCTCTGTCTCTTCCTTAAATGAACAACTATGACACCTCTCACAAACCTTCAACCATATCTTCCTTCTCCACCTCTGTCTCCTCCTTAAATGAACAACTGTGACACCTCTCACAAACCTTCAACCATACCTTCCTTCTCCACCTCTGTCTCCTCCTTAAATGAACAACTGTGACACCTCTCACAAACCTTCAACCATACCTTCCTTCTCCACCTCTGTCTCTTCCTTAAATGAACAACTATGACACCTCTCACAAACCTTCAACCATATCTTCCTTCTCCACCTCTGTCTCTTCCTTAAATGAACAACTATGACACCTCTCACAAACCTTCAACCATATCTTCCTTCCCCACCTCCTCCTTAAATGAACAACTATGACACCTCTCACAAACCTTCAACCATACCTTCCTTCTCCACCTCTGTCTCTTCCTTAAATGAACAACTATGACACCTCTCACAAACCTTCAACCATATCTTCCTTTTCCACCTCTGTCTCTTCCTTAAATGAACAACTATGACATCTCTCACAAACCTTCAACCATATCTTCCTTCCCCACCTCCTCCTTAAATGAACAACTATGACACCTCTCACAAACCTTCAACCCTATCTTCCTTCTCCACCTCTGTCTCCTCCTTAAATGAACAACTGTGACACCTCTCACAAACCTTCAACCATACCTTCCTTCTCCACCTCTGTCTCTTCCTTAAATGAACAACTATGACACCTCTCACAAACCTTCAACCATATCTTCCTTCTCCACCTCTGTCTCTTCCTTAAATGAACAACTATGACACCTCTCACAAACCTTCAACCATATCTTCCTTCCCCACCTCATCCTTAAATGAACAACTATGACACCTCTCACAAACCTTCAACCATATCTTCCTTCTCCACCTCTGTCTCCTCCTTAAATGAACAACTGTGACACCTCTCACAAACCTTCAACCATATCTTCCTTCTCCACCTCTGTCTCCTCCTTAAATAAACAACTATGACACCTCTCACAAACCTTCAACCATATCTTCCTTCCCCACCTCTGTCTCTTCCTTAAATGAACAACTATGACACCTCTCACAAACCTTCAACCATATCTTCCTTCCCCACCTCCTCCTTAAATGAACAACTATGACACCTCTCACAAACCTTCAACCATATCTTCCTTCTCCATATCTGTCTCTTCCTTAAATAAACAACTGTGACACCTCTCACAAACCTTCAACCATATCTTCCTTCTCCACCTCTGTCTCTTCCTTAAATAAACAACTATGACACCTCTCACAAACCTTCAACCATACCTTCCTTCTCCACCTCTGTCTCTTCCTTAAATGAACAACTATGACACCTCTCACAAACCTTCAACCATATCTTCCTTTTCCACCTCTGTCTCTTCCTTAAATGAACAACTATGACATCTCTCACAAACCTTCAACCATATCTTCCTTCCCCACCTCCTCCTTAAATGAACAACTATGACACCTCTCACAAACCTTCAACCATATCTTCCTTCTCCACCTCTGTCTCCTCCTTAAATGAACAACTGTGACACCTCTCACAAACCTTCAACCATACCTTCCTTCTCCACCTCTGTCTCTTCCTTAAATGAACAACTATGACACCTCTCACAAACCTTCAACCATATCTTCCTTCTCCACCTCTGTCTCTTCCTTAAATGAACAACTATGACACCTCTCACAAACCTTCAACCATATCTTCCTTCCCCACCTCCTCCTTAAATGAACAACTATGACACCTCTCACAAACCTTCAACCATATCTTCCTTCTCCACCTCTGTCTCCTCCTTAAATGAACAACTGTGACACCTCTCACAAACCTTCAACCATATCTTCCTTCTCCACCTCTGTCTCCTCCTTAAATAAACAACTATGACACCTCTCACAAACCTTCAACCATATCTTCCTTCCCCACCTCTGTCTCTTCCTTAAATGAACAACTATGACACCTCTCACAAACCTTCAACCATATCTTCCTTCCCCACCTCCTCCTTAAATGAACAACTATGACACCTCTCACAAACCTTCAACCATATCTTCCTTCTCCACCTCTGTCTCTTCCTTAAATGAACAACTATGACACCTCTCACAAACCTTCAACCATACCTTCCTTCTCCACCTCTGTCTCTTCCTTAAATGAACAACTATGACACCTCTCACAAACCTTCAACCATATCTTCCTTCTCCACCTCTGTCTCTTCCTTAAATGAACAACTATGACACCTCTCACAAACCTTCAACCATATCTTCCTTCTCCACCTCTGTCTCCTCCTTAAATGAACAACTGTGACACCTCTCACAAACCTTCAACCATACCTTCCTTCTCCACCTCTGTCTCCTCCTTAAATGAACAACTGTGACACCTCTCACAAACCTTCAACCATACCTTCCTTCTCCACCTCTGTCTCTTCCTTAAATGAACAACTATGACACCTCTCACAAACCTTCAACCATACCTTCCTTCTCCATCTCCTCCTTAAATGAACAACTGTGACACCTCTCACAAACCTTCAACCATATCTTCCTTCCCCACCTCCTCCTTAAATGAACAACTATAACACCTCTCACAAACCTTCAACCATATCTTCCTTCCCCACCTCTGTCTCTTCCTTAAATGAACAACTATGACACCTCTCACAAACCTTCAACCATATCTTCCTTCTCCACCTCTGTCTCTTCCTTAAATGAACAACTATGACACCTCTCACAAACCTTCAACCATATCTTCCTTCTCCACCTCTGTCTCCTCCTTAAATGAACAACTGTGACACCTCTCACAAACCTTCAACCATACCTTCCTTCTCCACCTCTGTCTCCTCCTTAAATGAACAACTGTGACACCTCTCACAAACCTTCAACCATACCTTCCTTCTCCACCTCTGTCTCTTCCTTAAATGAACAACTATGACACCTCTCACAAACCTTCAACCAGATCTTCCTTCTCCACCTCTGTCTCTTCCTTAAATGAACAACTATGACACCTCTCACAAACCTTCAACCATATCTTCCTTCCCCACCTCCTCCTTAAATGAACAACTATGACACCTCTCAGGGTGTCCGGTTAGCGCAATCGATAGGCGGTTGGCTTACCACGGCAACAGCCGGGGTTCGTAATCCTGGCGAGGACACCTGGGTTTTACTAATTCCCTAAAAATTAGTAGGAGCCGCGATAGCTCAGTGGTTAGTGAACTGGACTACTACGGACAAGGGGTAGGGTTCGATCCCAACCGACGGCTCCGGGTTCACCCAGCCTTAAATGGGTACCGGATTTTTTCTGGGAAAGTAAAAGCAGCACGGGCGTAATACCGACCACATTACCCCAAAAATCATGTGCTGAAGGTCTGTAAAATATAGGGTCACTAACACCATATTTCCCTATACGCCACTTGGCGTGACGGGGGGTACTTTACTTTACTTATGACACCTCTCACAAACCTTCAACCATATCTTCCTTCTCCACCTCTGTCTCCTCCTTAAATGAACAACTGTGACACCTCTCACAAACCTTCAACCATATCTTCCTTCTCCACCTCTGTCTCCTCCTTAAATAAACAACTATGACACCTCTCACAAACCTTCAACCATATCTTCCTTCCCCACCTCCTCCTTAAATGAACAACTATGACATCTCTCACAAACCTTCAACCATATCTTCCTTCTCCATCTGTCTCCTCCTTAAATGAACAACTATGACACCTCTCACAAACCTTCAACCATATCTTCCTTCTCCATCTGTCTCCTCCTTAAATGAACAACTATGACACCTCTCACAAACCTTCAACCATACCTTCCTTCTCGATCTCTGTCTCCTCCTTAAATGAACAACTATGACACCTCCCACAAACCTTCAGCAATATCTTCCATATCCACCTCTGTCTCTTCCTTAAATGAACAACTATGACATCTCTCACAAACCTTCAACCCTATCTTCCTTCTCCATCTCCTCCTTAAATGAACAACTGTGACACCTCTCACAAACCTTCAACCATATCTTCCTTCCCCACCTCCTCCTTAAATGAACAACTATGACATCTCTCACAAACCTTCAACCATATCTTCCTTCTCCACCTCTGTCTCTTCCTTAAATGAACAACTATGACACCTCTCACAAACCTTCAACCATATCTTCCTTCCCCACCTCCTCCTTAAATGAACAACTATGACACCTCTCACAAACCTTCAACCATATCTTCCTTCTCCATATCTGTCTCTTCCTTAAATAAACAACTATGACACCTCTCACAAACCTTCAACCATATCTTCCTTCTCCATCTCCTCCTTAAATAAACAACTATGACACCTCTCACAAACCTTCAACCATATCTTCCTTCTCCATATCTGTCTCTTCACTTAAATAAACAACTATGACACCTCTCACAAACCTTCAACCATATCTTCCTTCCCAACCTCCTCCTTAAATAAGCAACTATGACACCTCTCACAAACCTTCAACCATATCTTCCTTCTCCACCTCTGTCTCTTCCTTAAATGAACAACTATGACACCTCTCACAAACCTTCAACAATATCTTCCTTCTCCATATCTGTCTCTTCACTTAAATAAACAACTATGACACCTCTCACAAACCTTCAACCATATCTTCCTTCCCCGCCTCCTCCTTAAATGAACAACTATGACACCTCTCACAAACCTTCAACCATATCTTCCTTCTCCACCTCTGTCTCCTCCTTAAATGAACAACCGTGACACCTCTCACAAACCTTCAACCATATCTTCCTTCTCCACCTCTGTCTCTTCCTTAAATAAACAACTATGACACCTCTCACAAACCTTCAACCATACCTTCCTTCTCCACCTCTGTCTCTTCCTTAAATGAACAACTATGACACCTCTCACAAACCTTCAACCATATCTTCCTTTTCCACCTCTGTCTCTTCCTTAAATGAACAACTATGACATCTCTCACAAACCTTCAACCATATCTTCCTTCCCCACCTCCTCCTTAAATGAACAACTATGACACCTCTCACAAAACCTTCAACCCTATCTTCCTTCTCCACCTCTGTCTCCTCCTTAAATGAACAACTGTGACACCTCTCACAAACCTTCAACCATACCTTCCTTCTCCACCTCTGTCTCTTCCTTAAATGAACAACTATGACACCTCTCACAAACCTTCAACCATATCTTCCTTCTCCACCTCTGTCTCTTCCTTAAATGAACAACTATGACACCTCTCACAAACCTTCAACCATATCTTCCTTCCCCACCTCATCCTTAAATGAACAACTATGACACCTCTCACAAACCTTCAACCATATCTTCCTTCTCCACCTCTGTCTCCTCCTTAAATGAACAACTGTGACACCTCTCACAAACCTTCAACCATATCTTCCTTCTCCACCTCTGTCTCCTCCTTAAATAAACAACTATGACACCTCTCACAAACCTTCAACCATATCTTCCTTCCCCACCTCTGTCTCTTCCTTAAATGAACAACTATGACACCTCTCACAAACCTTCAACCATATCTTCCTTCCCCACCTCCTCCTTAAATGAACAACTATGACACCTCTCACAAACCTTCAACCATATCTTCCTTCTCCACCTCTGTCTCCTCCTTAAATGAACAACTGTGACACCTCTCACAAACCTTCAACCATACCTTCCTTCTCCACCTCTGTCTCTTCCTTAAATGAACAACTATGACACCTCTCACAAACCTTCAACCATATCTTCCTTCTCCACCTCTGTCTCTTCCTTAAATGAACAACTATGACACCTCTCACAAACCTTCAACCATATCTTCCTTCCCCACCTCCTCCTTAAATGAACAACTATGACACCTCTCACAAACCTTCAACCATATCTTCCTTCTCCACCTCTGTCTCCTCCTTAAATGAACAACTGTGACACCTCTCACAAACCTTCAACCATATCTTCCTTCTCCACCTCTGTCTCCTCCTTAAATAAACAACTATGACACCTCTCACAAACCTTCAACCATATCTTCCTTCCCCACCTCTGTCTCTTCCTTAAATGAACAACTATGACACCTCTCACAAACCTTCAACCATACCTTCCTTCCCCACCTCTTCCTTAAATGAACAACTATGACACCTCTCACAAACCTTCAACCATATCTTCCTTCTCCACCTCTGTCTCTTCCTTAAATGAACAACTATGACACCTCTCACAAACCTTCAACCATATCTTCCTTCTCCACCTCTGTCTCCTCCTTAAATGAACAACTGTGACACCTCTCACAAACCTTCAACCACACCTTCCTTCTCCACCTCTGTCTCCTCCTTAAATGAACAACTGTGACACCTCTCACAAACCTTCAACCATACCTTCCTTCTCCACCTCTGTCTCTTCCTTAAATGAACAACTATGACACCTCTCACAAACCTTCAACCATATCTTCCTTCTCCACCTCTGTCTCTTCCTTAAATGAACAACTATGACACCTCTCACAAACCTTCAACCATATCTTCCTTCCCCACCTCCTCCTTAAATGAACAACTATGACACCTCTCACAAACCTTCAACCATATCTTCCTTCTCCACCTCTGTCTCCTCCTTAAATGAACAACTGTGACACCTCTCACAAACCTTCAACCATATCTTCCTTCTCCACCTCTGTCTCCTCCTTAAATAAACAACTATGACACCTCTCACAAACCTTCAACCATATCTTCCTTCCCCACCTCCTCCTTAAATGAACAACTATGACATCTCTCACAAACCTTCAACCATATCTTCCTTCTCCATCTGTCTCCTCCTTAAATGAACAACTATGACACCTCTCACAAACCTTCAACCATATCTTCCTTCTCCATCTGTCTCCTCCTTAAATGAACAACTATGACACCTCTCACAAACCTTCAACCATACCTTCCTTCTCGATCTCTGTCTCCTCCTTAAATGAACAACTATGACACCTCCCACAAACCTTCAGCAATATCTTCCATATCCACCTCTGTCTCTTCCTTAAATGAACAACTATGACATCTCTCACAAACCTTCAACCCTATCTTCCTTCTCCATCTCCTCCTTAAATGAACAACTGTGACACCTCTCACAAACCTTCAACCATATCTTCCTTCCCCACCTCCTCCTTAAATGAACAACTATGACATCTCTCACAAACCTTCAACCATATCTTCCTTCTCCACCTCTGTCTCTTCCTTAAATGAACAACTATGACACCTCTCACAAACCTTCAACCATATCTTCCTTCTCCATCTCCTCCTTAAATAAACAACTATGACACCTCTCACAAACCTTCAACCATATCTTCCTTCTCCATATCTGTCTCTTCACTTAAATAAACAACTATGACACCTCTCACAAACCTTCAACCATATCTTCCTTCCCAACCTCCTCCTTAAATAAGCAACTATGACACCTCTCACAAACCTTCAACCATATCTTCCTTCTCCACCTCTGTCTCTTCCTTCAATGAACAACTATGACACCTCTCACAAACCTTCAACCATATCTTCCTTCTCCATATCTGTCTCTTCACTTAAATAAACAACTATGACACCTCTCACAAACCTTCAACCATATCTTCCTTCCCCGCCTCCTCCTTAAATGAACAACTATGACACCTCTCACAAACCTTCAACCATATCTTCCTTCTCCACCTCTGTCTCCTCCTTAAATGAACAACCGTGACACCTCTCACAAACCTTCAACCATACCTTCCTTCTCCACCTCTGTCTCTTCCTTAAATGAACAACTATGACACCTCTCACAAACCTTCAACCATATCTTCCTTCTCCACCTCTGTCTCTTCCTTAAATGAACAACTATGACACCTCTCACAAACCTTCAACCATATCTTCCTTCCCCACCTCCTCCTTAAATGAACAACTATGACACCTCTCACAAACCTTCAACCATATCTTCCTTCTCCACCTCTGTCTCCTCCTTAAATGAACAACTGTGACACCTCTCACAAACCTTCAACCATATCTTCCTTCTCCACCTCTGTCTCCTCCTTAAATAAACAACTATGACACCTCTCACAAACCTTCAACCATATCTTCCTTCCCCACCTCCTCCTTAAATGAACAACTATGACATCTCTCACAAACCTTCAACCATATCTTCCTTCTCCATCTGTCTCCTCCTTAAATGAACAACTATGACACCTCTCACAAACCTTCAACCATACCTTCCTTCTCGATCTCTGTCTCCTCCTTAAATGAACAACTATGACACCTCCCACAAACCTTCAGCAATATCTTCCATATCCACCTCTGTCTCTTCCTTAAATGAACAACTATGACATCTCTCACAAACCTTCAACCCTATCTTCCTTCTCCATCTCCTCCTTAAATGAACAACTGTGACACCTCTCACAAACCTTCAACCATATTTTCCTTCCCCACCTCCTCCTTAAATGAACAACTATGACATCTCTCACAAACCTTCAACCATATCTTCCTTCTCCACCTCTGTCTCTTCCTTAAATGAACAACTATGACACCTCTCACAAACCTTCAACCATATCTTCCTTCTCCATCTCCTCCTTAAATAAACAACTATGACACCTCTCACAAACCTTCAACCATATCTTCCTTCTCCATATCTGTCTCTTCACTTAAATAAACAACTATGACACCTCTCACAAACCTTCAACCATATCTTCCTTCCCAACCTCCTCCTTAAATAAGCAACTATGACACCTCTCACAAACCTTCAACCATATCTTCCTTCTCCACCTCTGTCTCTTCCTTAAATGAACAACTATGACACCTCTCACAAACCTTCAACCATATCTTCCTTCTCCATATCTGTCTCTTCACTTAAATAAACAACTATGACACCTCTCACAAACCTTCAACCATATCTTCCTTCCCCGCCTCCTCCTTAAATGAACAACTATGACACCTCTCACAAACCTTCAACCATATCTTCCTTCTCCACCTCTGTCTCCTCCTTAAATGAACAACCGTGACACCTCTCACAAACCTTCAACCATATCTTCCTTCTCCACCTCTGTCTCTTCCTTAAATGAACAACTATGACACCTCTCACAAACCTTCAACCATATCTTCCTTCTCCATCTCCTCCTTAAATAAACAACTATGACACCTCTCACAAACCTTCAACCATATCTTCCTTCTCCATATCTGTCTCTTCACTTAAATAAACAACTATGACACCTCTCACAAACCTTCAACCATATCTTCCTTCCCAACCTCCTCCTTAAATAAGCAACTATGACACCTCTCACAAACCTTCAACCATATCTTCCTTCTCCACCTCTGTCTCTTCCTTAAATGAACAACTATGACACCTCTCACAAACCTTCAACAATATCTTCCTTCTCCATATCTGTCTCTTCACTTAAATAAACAACTATGACACCTCTCACAAACCTTCAACCATATCTTCCTTCCCCGCCTCCTCCTTAAATGAACAACTATGACACCTCTCACAAACCTTCAACCATATCTTCCTTCTCCACCTCTGTCTCCTCCTTAAATGAACAACCGTGACACCTCTCACAAACCTTCAACCATATCTTCCTTCTCCACCTCTGTCTCTTCCTTAAATAAACAACTATGACACCTCTCACAAACCTTCAACCATACCTTCCTTCTCCACCTCTGTCTCTTCCTTAAATGAACAACTATGACACCTCTCACAAACCTTCAACCATATCTTCCTTTTCCACCTCTGTCTCTTCCTTAAATGAACAACTATGACATCTCTCACAAACCTTCAACCATATCTTCCTTCCCCACCTCCTCCTTAAATGAACAACTATGACACCTCTCACAAAACCTTCAACCCTATCTTCCTTCTCCACCTCTGTCTCCTCCTTAAATGAACAACTGTGACACCTCTCACAAACCTTCAACCATACCTTCCTTCTCCACCTCTGTCTCTTCCTTAAATGAACAACTATGACACCTCTCACAAACCTTCAACCATATCTTCCTTCTCCACCTCTGTCTCTTCCTTAAATGAACAACTATGACACCTCTCACAAACCTTCAACCATATCTTCCTTCCCCACCTCATCCTTAAATGAACAACTATGACACCTCTCACAAACCTTCAACCATATCTTCCTTCTCCACCTCTGTCTCCTCCTTAAATGAACAACTGTGACACCTCTCACAAACCTTCAACCATATCTTCCTTCTCCACCTCTGTCTCCTCCTTAAATAAACAACTATGACACCTCTCACAAACCTTCAACCATATCTTCCTTCCCCACCTCTGTCTCTTCCTTAAATGAACAACTATGACACCTCTCACAAACCTTCAACCATATCTTCCTTCCCCACCTCCTCCTTAAATGAACAACTATGACACCTCTCACAAACCTTCAACCATATCTTCCTTCTCCATATCTGTCTCTTCCTTAAATAAACAACTGTGACACCTCTCACAAACCTTCAACCATATCTTCCTTCTCCACCTCTGTCTCTTCCTTAAATAAACAACTATGACACCTCTCACAAACCTTCAACCATACCTTCCTTCTCCACCTCTGTCTCTTCCTTAAATGAACAACTATGACACCTCTCACAAACCTTCAACCATATCTTCCTTTTCCACCTCTGTCTCTTCCTTAAATGAACAACTATGACATCTCTCACAAACCTTCAACCATATCTTCCTTCCCCACCTCCTCCTTAAATGAACAACTATGACACCTCTCACAAACCTTCAACCATATCTTCCTTCTCCACCTCTGTCTCCTCCTTAAATGAACAACTGTGACACCTCTCACAAACCTTCAACCATACCTTCCTTCTCCACCTCTGTCTCTTCCTTAAATGAACAACTATGACACCTCTCACAAACCTTCAACCATATCTTCCTTCTCCACCTCTGTCTCTTCCTTAAATGAACAACTATGACACCTCTCACAAACCTTCAACCATATCTTCCTTCCCCACCTCCTCCTTAAATGAACAACTATGACACCTCTCACAAACCTTCAACCATATCTTCCTTCTCCACCTCTGTCTCCTCCTTAAATGAACAACTGTGACACCTCTCACAAACCTTCAACCATATCTTCCTTCTCCACCTCTGTCTCCTCCTTAAATAAACAACTATGACACCTCTCACAAACCTTCAACCATATCTTCCTTCCCCACCTCTGTCTCTTCCTTAAATGAACAACTATGACACCTCTCACAAACCTTCAACCATATCTTCCTTCCCCACCTCCTCCTTAAATGAACAACTATGACACCTCTCACAAACCTTCAACCATATCTTCCTTCTCCACCTCTGTCTCTTCCTTAAATGAACAACTATGACACCTCTCACAAACCTTCAACCATACCTTCCTTCTCCACCTCTGTCTCTTCCTTAAATGAACAACTATGACACCTCTCACAAACCTTCAACCATATCTTCCTTCTCCACCTCTGTCTCTTCCTTAAATGAACAACTATGACACCTCTCACAAACCTTCAACCATATCTTCCTTCTCCACCTCTGTCTCCTCCTTAAATGAACAACTGTGACACCTCTCACAAACCTTCAACCATACCTTCCTTCTCCACCTCTGTCTCCTCCTTAAATGAACAACTGTGACACCTCTCACAAACCTTCAACCATACCTTCCTTCTCCACCTCTGTCTCTTCCTTAAATGAACAACTATGACACCTCTCACAAACCTTCAACCATATCTTCCTTCTCCACCTCTGTCTCTTCCTTAAATGAACAACTATGACACCTCTCACAAACCTTCAACCATATCTTCCTTCCCCACCTCCTCCTTAAATGAACAACTATGACACCTCTCACAAACCTTCAACCATATCTTCCTTCTCCACCTCTGTCTCCTCCTTAAATGAACAACTGTGACACCTCTCACAAACCTTCAACCATATCTTCCTTCTCCACCTCTGTCTCCTCCTTAAATAAACAACTATGACACCTCTCACAAACCTTCAACCATATCTTCCTTCCCCACCTCCTCCTTAAATGAACAACTATGACATCTCTCACAAACCTTCAACCATATCTTCCTTCTCCATCTGTCTCCTCCTTAAATGAACAACTATGACACCTCTCACAAACCTTCAACCATATCTTCCTTCTCCATCTGTCTCCTCCTTAAATGAACAACTATGACACCTCTCACAAACCTTCAACCATACCTTCCTTCTCGATCTCTGTCTCCTCCTTAAATGAACAACTATGACACCTCCCACAAACCTTCAGCAATATCTTCCATATCCACCTCTGTCTCTTCCTTAAATGAACAACTATGACATCTCTCACAAACCTTCAACCCTATCTTCCTTCTCCATCTCCTCCTTAAATGAACAACTGTGACACCTCTCACAAACCTTCAACCATATCTTCCTTCCCCACCTCCTCCTTAAATGAACAACTATGACATCTCTCACAAACCTTCAACCATATCTTCCTTCTCCACCTCTGTCTCTTCCTTAAATGAACAACTATGACACCTCTCACAAACCTTCAACCATATCTTCCTTCTCCATCTCCTCCTTAAATAAACAACTATGACACCTCTCACAAACCTTCAACCATATCTTCCTTCTCCATATCTGTCTCTTCACTTAAATAAACAACTATGACACCTCTCACAAACCTTCAACCATATCTTCCTTCCCAACCTCCTCCTTAAATAAGCAACTATGACACCTCTCACAAACCTTCAACCATATCTTCCTTCTCCACCTCTGTCTCTTCCTTAAATGAACAACTATGACACCTCTCACAAACCTTCAACCATATCTTCCTTCTCCATATCTGTCTCTTCACTTAAATAAACAACTATGACACCTCTCACAAACCTTCAACCATATCTTCCTTCCCGCCTCCTCCTTAAATGAACAACTATGACACCTCTCACAAACCTTCAACCATATCTTCCTTCTCCACCTCTGTCTCCTCCTTAAATGAACAACCGTGACACCTCTCACAAACCTTCAACCATATCTTCCTTCTCCACCTCTGTCTCTTCCTTAAATAAACAACTATGACACCTCTCACAAACCTTCAACCATACCTTCCTTCTCCACCTCTGTCTCTTCCTTAAATGAACAACTATGACACCTCTCACAAACCTTCAACCATATCTTCCTTTTCCACCTCTGTCTCTTCCTTAAATGAACAACTATGACATCTCTCACAAACCTTCAACCATATCTTCCTTCCCCACCTCCTCCTTAAATGAACAACTATGACACCTCTCACAAACCTTCAACCATATCTTCCTTCTCCACCTCTGTCTCCTCCTTAAATGAACAACTGTGACACCTCTCACAAACCTTCAACCATACCTTCCTTCTCCACCTCTGTCTCTTCCTTAAATGAACAACTATGACACCTCTCACAAACCTTCAACCATATCTTCCTTCTCCACCTCTGTCTCTTCCTTAAATGAACAACTATGACACCTCTCACAAACCTTCAACCATATCTTCCTTCCCCACCTCCTCCTTAAATGAACAACTATGACACCTCTCACAAACCTTCAACCATATCTTCCTTCTCCACCTCTGTCTCCTCCTTAAATGAACAACTGTGACACCTCTCACAAACCTTCAACCATATCTTCCTTCTCCACCTCTGTCTCCTCCTTAAATAAACAACTATGACACCTCTCACAAACCTTCAACCATATCTTCCTTCCCCACCTCTGTCTCTTCCTTAAATGAACAACTATGACACCTCTCACAAACCTTCAACCATACGAGGGCTGATCAAAAAGTATCGGTACTTTCTTAATAGGCTCGGAACCAGCGAACAGATTGTATTCAAACTGTACACATATTGACCTTGATATATGTGTAACACTCTGTGCAAGTTGTGTCGTTGTAGCACGTGTGGATTAATCACGGCAGCGCCGTGACGTTAGCCATGTACCACGTGGTCGTCGGATTTTCAATGGCGGAAAATGACGGAAAAAATTGCGCAGAGAATTTGCATAAATTTTTGCCAAAAGCTTGGTGATACTTTCACAGAAACTTATGAAAAGTTATACAAAGTATAGGTGATGAATCGTGGGTCTATGGTTATGATCCAGAAACAAAGGTTCAGTCTTCGCAGTGGAAGACCGCAAACTCCCCGAGACCGAAAAAAGCTAGGATGAGTCGCAGCAAGGTGAAGACCCTTTTGATCGTTTTCTTCGATTACAAGGGCATTGTTCATCACGAGTATGCCCCTTCTGGTCAGACAGTAAACAAGGAGTATTACATTGAAGTTCTGAGGCGTTTGAGAGATGCTATTCGTCGAAGAAGACCAGATTTGCATGCGTCCGGTCAATGGCAGCTCCACCACGACAACGCACCCGCCCATTCAGCGCAGCTTGTACAGCAGTTTTTGGCCAAACACAACATTCCCCAGGTCAGACAGCCACCTTATTCTCCAGATCTAGCTCCCTGTGACTTTTTCCTATTTCCCAAACTCAAATCCCACTTGAAAGGAAGAAGATTTCAAGATGTGGAGGAGATAAAAGAAAATGCGACGAGGCAGCTTCACACCATCTCAGAAGATGAGTTCCAGGAATGCTTCCGACAATGGAAACAACGTTGGATTAAATGTGTGGCCTCAGAAGGGGACTATTTCGAAGGAGATTAAATTTCAAAACTGTAAGTTGTGTAGTTTTTTTTTTATTGCAAAAGTTCTGATACTTTTTGATCAGCCCTCGTATCTTCCTTCCCCACCTCCTCCTTAAATGAACAACTATGACACCTCTCACAAACCTTCAACCATATCTTCCTTCTCCATATCTGTCTCTTCCTTAAATAAACAACTGTGACACCTCTCACAAACCTTCAACCATTTCTTCCTTCCCCGCCTCCTCCTTAAATAAACAACTATGATACCTCTCACAAACCTTCAACCATATCTTCCTTTTCCACCTCTGTCTCTTCCTTAAATGAACAACTATGACATCTCTCACAAACCTTCAACCATATCTTCCTTCCCCACCTCCTCCTTAAATGAACAACTATGACACCTCTCACAAACCTTCAACCATATCTTCCTTCTCCACCTCTGTCTCCTCCTTAAATGAACAACTGTGACACCTCTCACAAACCTTCAACCATACCTTCCTTCTCCACCTCTGTCTCTTCCTTAAATGAACAACTATGACACCTCTCACAAACCTTCAACCATATCTTCCTTCTCCACCTCTGTCTCTTCCTTAAATGAACAACTATGACACCTCTCACAAACCTTCAACCATATCTTCCTTCCCCACCTCCTCCTTAAATGAACAACTATGACATCTCTCACAAACCTTCAACCATATCTTCCTTCTCCACCTCTGTCTCTTCCTTAAATGAACAACTATGACACCTCTCACAAACCTTCAACCATATCTTCCTTCCCCACCTCCTTAAATGAACAACTATGACACCTCTCACAAACCTTCAACCATATCTTCCTTCTCCATATCTGTCTCTTCCTTAAATAAACAACTATGACACCTCTCACAAACCTTCAACCATATCTTCCTTCTCCATCTCCTCCTTAAATAAACAACTATGACACCTCTCACAAACCTTCAACCATATCTTCCTTCTCCATATCTGTCTCTTCACTTAAATAAACAACTATGACACCTCTCACAAACCTTCAACCATATCTTCCTTCCCAACCTCCTCCTTAAATAAGCAACTATAACACCTCTCACAAACCTTCAACCATATCTTCCTTCTCCACCTCTGTCTCTTCCTTAAATGAACAACTATGACACCTCTCACAAACCTTCAACCATATCTTCCTTCTCCATATCTGTCTCTTCACTTAAATAAACAACTATGACACCTCTCACAAACCTTCAACCATATCTTCCTTCCCCGCCTCCTCCTTAAATGAACAACTATGACACCTCTCACAAACCTTCAACCATATCTTCCTTCTCCACCTCTGTCTCCTCCTTAAATGAACAACCGTGACACCTCTCACAAACCTTCAACCATATCTTCCTTCTCCACCTCTGTCTCTTCCTTAAATAAACAACTATGACTCCTCTCACAAACCTTCAACCATACCTTCCTTCTCCACCTCTGTCTCTTCCTTAAATGAACAACTATGACACCTCTCACAAAACTTCAACCATATCTTCCTTTTCCACCTCTGTCTCTTCCTTAAATGAACAACTATGACATCTCTCACAAACCTTCAACCATATCTTCCTTCCCCACCTCCTCCTTAAATGAACAACTATGACACCTCTCACAAACCTTCAACCATATCTTCCTTCTCCACCTCTGTCTCCTCCTTAAATGAACAACTGTGACACCTCTCACAAACCTTCAACCATACCTTCCTTCTCCACCTCTGTCTCTTCCTTAAATGAACAACTATGACACCTCTCACAAACCTTCAACCATATCTTCCTTCTCCACCTCTGTCTCTTCCTTAAATGAACAACTATGACACCTCTCACAAACCTTCAACCATATCTTCCTTCCCCACCTCCTCCTTAAATGAACAACTATGACACCTCTCACAAACCTTCAACCATATCTTCCTTCTCCACCTCTGTCTCCTCCTTAAATGAACAACTGTGACACCTCTCACAAACCTTCAACCATATCTTCCTTCTCCACCTCTGTCTCCTCCTTAAATAAACAACTATGACACCTCTCACAAACCTTCAACCATATCTTCCTTCCCCACCTCTGTCTCTTCCTTAAATGAACAACTATGACACCTCTCACAAACCTTCAACCATATCTTCCTTCCCCACCTCCTCCTTAAATGAACAACTATGACACCTCTCACAAACCTTCAACCATATCTTCCTTCTCCATATCTGTCTCTTCCTTAAATAAACAACTGTGACACCTCTCACAAACCTTCAACCATTTCTTCCTTCCCCGCCTCCTCCTTAAATAAACAACTATGATACCTCTCACAAACCTTCAACCATATCTTCCTTCTCCACCTCTGTCTCCTCCTCGTTATTCATGTGGTAAGTCCTCAAAGTTCCAGGGGCAACACTGGTGTCTTGTGCATAGACTCTCTTCCAGCTCTGCTTTAGTTTGAAGTCTTTCACCTGCAGACCAAGATAAAATGATATGAGACAAACTAGAAGGGAAATGCTTTTTTGGCAATAGTAGGAAACTCTTTGTACAGAGCTTCGCAGCAGGAGGCAATCTGATCATCAGAAGTCCCCGTCAAGCAAGTGTTTCAACCCTTTAGCTTCTTGGCACTCTAGGGGAGGTGGGCCCGCCTGGGTCGATTTCCAGGCAGCAGACCTCCTGCTGCACTGCCTCTAAGGCTTATACTATATCTATCTATCTATCTATCTATTGACCTTTCGAGCCGTAGCCGGCCAATAGGGTCACCAAAATACTCCTTCTCTTATCTGAATTTTTGTTCTAGCAGTTTTCAATTCTTTTAAAGATATTTTATCAAATCTCGCCATTTGTCTCTGTTCTGTGCAAGCAGCTCTATCTCATCATATACTATATGCCAGGCACAAAATAACTACACTTAATACGCAATACTCGAAAATAGTCTAACTTACCTGTCTTGGCTTAATAATCTGACTGAGAGACTGTAGCATACCAGTCTGACTGTAGTTCAAGGTGTGGTTCTCCTGACTGAGAGACTGTAGCATACCAGTCTGACTAGTTCAAGGTGTGGTTCTCCTCACTGAGAGACTGTAGCATACCAGTGACTGTAGTTCAAGGTGTGGTTCTCCTCACTGAGAGACTGTAGCATACCAGTCTGACTGTGGTTCAAGGTGTGGTTCTCCTCACTGAGAGACTGTAGCATACCAGTGACTGTAGTTCAAGGTGTGGTTCTCCTCACTGAGAGACTGTAGCATACCAGTCTAACTGTAGTTCAAGGTGTGGTTCTCCTCACTGAGAGACTGTAGCATACCAGTGACTGTAGTTCAAGGTGTGGTTCTCCTCACTGAGAGACTGTAGCATACCAGTGACTGTAGTTCAAGGTGTGGTTCTCCTCACTGAGAGACTGTAGCATACCAGTGACTGTAGTTCAAGGTGTGGTTCTCCTCACTGAGAGACTGTAGCATACCAGTGACTGTAGTTCAAGGTGTGGTTCTCCTCACTGAGAGACTGTAGCATACCAGTCTGACTGTAGTTCAAGGTGTGGTTCTCCTCACTGAGAGACTGTAGCATACCAGTCTGACTAGTTCAAGGTGTGGTTCTCCTCACTGAGAGACTGTAGCATACCAGTGACTAGTTCAAGGTGTGGTTCTCCTCGCTGAGAGACTGTAGCATACCAGTCTGACTGTAGTTCAAGGTGTGGTTCTCCTCACTGAGAGACTGTAGCATACCAGTCTGACTAGTTCAAGGTGTGGTTCTCCTGACTGAGAGACTGTAGCATACCAGTCTGACTAGTTCAAGGTGTGGTTCTCCTCGCTGAGAGACTGTAGCATACCAGTCTGACTGTAGTTCAAGGTGTGGTTCTCCTCACTGAGAGACTGTAGCATACCAGTCTGACTAGTTCAAGGTGTGGTTCTCCTGACTGAGAGACTGTAGCATACCAGTCTGACTAGTTCAAGGTGTGGTTCTCCTCGCTGAGAGACTGTAGCATACCAGTCTGACTGCAGTTCAAGGTGTGGTTCTCCTCGCTGAGAGACTGTAGCATACTAGTCTGACTGCTATTTTGGCATATTATGCTAAAAAGTTTCAATTTCATAACCAGATTAATAATTTGTTCTAGAACTTGAAGAAAGAGGATTTCATTTTTCATAAAAAGAAGAGGGAAGTGGAGTTTATATACAACCTTAGAGTAGCCATTGATTGGTATCTCCAAGTTGCCTATTTCCAGCTTGCACTTCCAGGCAATTGGCTTGATTTGACGGGACTGGAAGTAACTCAAAACTGGGAGAGCTTCACTGTTGACATAAACAAAAATGTAACTATGTATTTATCTTCTGCAATGAGATTTGACAAAAAAAACTTATAGACTAATGTATCGTGTGAACTACAATGAGACTTGAAGTAAAGGCTGAATAAACAAAAATATGTGTTAAGTACATATTGAGGTTGTTACCCCCGTGTGTTACAGGGGCCTCATTATGTGGGAAGTAAAGAATAGTGACACTGTGACCTTCCAGGCATGTCGTAAGAGGCAACTAAGGAGGTTGATCGATGGCTTGACAAGCTGTCATTGTAAAAAGCATTGTTATGGAAACAGTTAATAAAGCAAGGTTTCATTTCAAATCTTGTAAGTATATTGGTCTCAGTTCTCATGTATTTTCACAATCACCATTTAAGGGTAATATGTTGAATGTCACACAATGTCATGCCTGGATGCCACACAATGTCATGTCTGGATGTCTTGTTATAGCTTAGGTACCAAGTATAAAAGGGCCCAGAAATAGGCACAATTGGAAAGGATATAGAGTGGACAAAATGAGGAAGATTTGGAACCAGCAATGGTAAGATGTGGGACCAGTGATGGAAAGATGTGGGACCAGCAATGGTAAGATGTGCGACCAGTGATGGAAAGATGTGGGACCAGTGATGGAAAGATTTGGAACCAGCAATGGTAAGATGTGGGACCAGTGATGGAAAGATGCGGGACCAGTGATAGGATGATGCAGGACCAGTGATGTGAGGATGTAGGGCCAGCTATGGGACTAGCATTGGTAAGATGTGGGACCAGTTATGGGAAAATACAGGACCAGTGAAGAGAAGACATGGGACCAACAATGGTAAGATGTAGGACCAGTGATGGAAAGATGTGGGACCAGTGATGGAAAGTTTTGGAACCAGCAATGGTAAGATGTGGGACCAGTGATGGAAAGATTTGGAACCAGCAATGGAAAGATGTGGGGCCAGTGATGGAAAGATTTGGAACCAGCAATGGTAAGATGTGGGACCAGTGATGGAAAGATGTGGGACCAGTGATGGAAAGTTTTGGAACCAGCAATGGTAAGATGTGGGACCAGTGATGGAAAGATTTGGAACCAGCAATGGTAAGATGTGGGACCAGTGATAGAAAGATGTGGGACCAGTGATGGAAAGATTTGGAACCAGCAATGGTAAGATGTGGGACCAGTGATGGAAAGATGTGGGACCAGTGATGGAAAGATTTGGAACCAGCAATGGTAAGATGTGGGACCAGTGATGGAAAGATGCGGGACCAGTGATAGGATGATGCAGGACCAGTGATGTGAGGATGTAGGGCCAGCTATGGGACTAGCATTGGTAAGATGTGGGACCAGTTATGGGAAAATACAGGACCAGTGAAGAGAAGACATGGGACCAACAATGGAAAGATGTGGGACCAGTGTTGGAAAGATTTGGAACCAGCAATGGTAAGATGTGGGACCAGTGATGGAAAGATGCGGGACCAGTGATAGGATGATGCAGGACCAGTGATGTGAGGATGTAGGGCCAGCTATGGGACTAGCATTGGTAAGATGTGGGACCAGTTATGGGAAAATACAGGACCAGTGAAGAGAAGACATGGGACCAACAATGGGAAGATGTGGACCAGTGAAGGGAAGACATATGACCAGCAGTGGGACCAACAATGGGAAGATGCAGGACTATGAGGCCAGCAATGGGAAGATGTGGGACCAGTGATGGGAAGTCATGGGACCAGAGATGTGAAAACATGGGACAGGCTGGAGAGATGACACAGAGAGCAGTGTTAGATAATAAAGAATGCAAGATGACAAGAAGTGAGCTAGCTCTAGTCTTACAAAGGGCAAAGTCTACTAGCATGTCAGAGTTAGGCAATGTGATGACAATGAATCCGGCTGAATAATAAGATATTTCCTGTGTAAACCTAGCTAGTTTTGTACGACATTGTGACAATCAACTCACCACCATTCTAGTTTATATTATCAACATTGGAGTTGGCTATCACTCTTCACACCCACATCGTCAATGTGTACATGTCACAGCATCAATGTGTACATGTCACAGCATCAATGTGTACATGTCACAGCATCAATGTGTACATGTCACAGCATCAATGTGTACATGTCACAGCATCAATGTGTACATGTCACAGCATCAATGTGTACACGTCATAATTGTGTATATATTTTTTTTTCCCTTCGTTCGCCAGCTTTTACCTCTGATGAAGTCCCTAGAGACTGGGAACTGAATTTTGCGTGTTAATCCATTTTTCCTTGGCAGCCGTGTGCACAGGGGTCCCTCGCCGCACAGGCAGATAACTCCGACTTCAGAGGTACTCTTATTTTTTTCGTCGATGAGTAATTGACGTTTCAAGCTGGGCCTCGCTGCTGAGACCAGGGGGTGGTTGCCGCAGAGAGAAATCATAAATAAAAATCCCAACCGGTTTAGCCGGGATTTGAACCCACAACCTCTCTGTCGAGACCAACCAGTCCCCCGTTGTGTACATGTCAGAGCATCAATGTGTACATATAATGACATCATTGTGTACATGTCACATCATCAACGTACACATGTCATGTCACCAATGTGTACATGTCTGTAATGTCATTTAATCAGTATCAAGAAGGTCAGAAGCTGACAAACAAAAACAGAAATGGTCTAGCCACCTCAAGTGAGATGAGAAAACAAGATAGCACAATGAGGCGTTGAATCCAAGCCTAACCAACCATTACAATTATCTGTAACCATCTGTAACCACCTGTAACCACTCAGGTAGAAATTCTTTACTGCAGCCAAGCACAGCTGTCATATAGGCTGTGATATCTCACCAGCTGGATAACACATTTCCTCAAATGGAATCAGAGACCACGTTCATACGGGCCTATGTATAAACATGCAGTAGGAACTTATTATCAATAATAATCCACATCAACTATCTTCCTCAATTGGTGCAGCAAATTTCACAATTGGTACAGTACCTCCCACAGCTGGTACAGTAACTTCCATAGTTGGTACAGTAACTTCCACACTCGGTACAGTAACTTCCACAGCTGGTACAGTAACTTCCACAGTTGGTACAGTAACTTCCACAGTTGGTAGAAGTAACTTCCACAGCTAGTACAGTAACTTCCAGAGCTGGTACAGTAACTTCCACAGTTGGTAGAAGTTAACTACCACAGCTAGTACAGTATCTTCTACAATTGGTGCCAACATCATAAGAGCAACAATCTTCCGCAGCTGGTACAGCAACTTTTACAATTGGTGCCAACATCATAAGGGCAACAAACTTCCACAGCTGATACAGTAACTTTTACAATTGGTGCCAACATCATAAGAGCAACAATCTTCCACAGCTGATACAGTAACTTTTACAATTGGTGCCAACATCATAAGGGCAACAATCTTCCACAGCTAATACAGTAACTTTTACAATTGGTGCCAACATCATAAGGGCAACAATCTTCCACAGCTGGTACAGTAACTTTTACAATTGGTGCCAACATCATAAGAGCAACAATCTTCCACAGCTGATACAGTAACTTTTACAATTGGTGCCAACATCATAAGGTCAACAATCTTCCACAGCTGATACAGTAACTTTTACAATTGGTGCCAACATAATAAGGGCAACAATCTTCCACAGCTGATACAGTAACTTTTACAGTTGGTGCCAACATAATAAGGGCAACAATCTTCCACAGCTGATACAGTAACTTTTACAATTGGTGCCAACATAATAAGGGCAACAATCTTCCACAGCTGATACAGTAACTTTTACAATTGGTGCCAACATAATAAGGGCAACAATCTTCCACAGCTGATACAATAACTTTTACAGTTGGTGCCAACATCATAAGGGCAACAATCTTCCACAGCTGGGACAGTAACTTTTACAATTGGTGCCAACATAATAAGGGCAACAATCTTCCACAGCTGATACAGTAACTTTTACAATTGGTGCCAACATCATAAGGGCAACAATCTTCCACAGCTGATACAGTAACTTTTACAATTGGTGCCAACATCATAAGGGCAACAATCTTCCACAGCTGATACAGTAACTTCTACAATTGGTGCCAACATCATAAGGGCAACAATCTTCCACAGCTGGTACAGTAACTTTTACAATTGGTGCCAACATCATAAGGGCAACAATCTTCCACAGCTGATACAGTAACTTTTACAATTGGTGCCAACATCATAAGGGCAACAATCTTCCACAGCTGATACAGTAACTTTTACAATTGGTGCCAACATCATAAGGGCAACAATCTTCCACAGCTGATACAGTAACTTCTACAATTGGTGCCAACATCATAAGAGCAACAATCTTCCACAGCTGATACAGTAACTTTTACAATTGGTGCCAACATCATAAGAGCAACAATCTTCCACAGCTGATACAGTAACTTTTACAATTGGTGCCAACATCATAAGGGCAACAATCTTCCACAGCTGATACAGTAACTTTTACAATTGGTGCCAACATCATAAGGGCAACAATCTTCCACAGCTGATACAGTAACTTTTACAATTGGTGCCAACATCATAAGAGCAACAATCTTCCACAGCTGATACAGTAACTTTTACAATTGGTGCCAACATCATAAGGGCAACAATCTTCCACAGCTGGTACAGCAACTTTTACAATTGGTGCCAACATCATAAGAGCAACAATCTTGCACATCTGATACAGTAACTTTTACAATTGGTGCCAACATCATAAGAGCAACAATCTTCCACAGCTGATACAGTAACTTTTACAATTGGTGCCAACATCATAAGGGCAACAATCTTCCACAGCTAATACAGTAACTTTTACAATTGGTGCCAACATCATAAGGGCAACAATCTTCCACAGCTGGTACAGTAACTTTTACAATTGGTGCCAACATCATAAGAGCAACAATCTTCCACAGCTGATACAGTAACTTTTACAATTGGTGCCAACATCATAAGGGCAACAATCTTCCACAGCTGATACAGTAACTTTTACAATTGGTGCCAACATCATAAGGGCAACAATCTTCCACAGCTGATACAGTAACTTTTACAATTGGTGCCAACATCTTAAGGGCAACAATCTTCCACAGCTGATACAGTAACTTTTACAATTGGTGCCAACATCATAAGAGCAACAATCTTCCACAGCTGATACAGTAACTTTTACAATTGGTGCCAACATCATAAGGGCAACAATCTTCCACAGCTGATACAGTAACTTTTACAATTGGTGCCAACATCATAAGGGCAACAATCTTCCACAGCTGATACAGTAACTTTTACAATTGGTGCCAACATCATAAGAGCAACAATCTTCCACAGCTGGTACAGTAACTTTTACAATTGGTGCCAACATCATAAGGGCAACAATCTTCCACAGCTGATACAGTAACTTTTACAATTGGTGCCAACATCATAAGGGCAACAATCTTCCACAGCTGATACAGTAACTTTTACAATTGGTGCCAACATCATAAGGGCAACAATCTTCCACAGCTGATACAGTAACTTTTACAATTGGTGCCAACATCATAAGAGCAACAATCTTCCACAGCTGATACAGTAACTTCTACAATTGGTGCCAACATCATAAGGGCAACAATCTTCCACAGCTGATACAGTAACTTTTACAATTGGTGCCAACATCATAAGGGCAACAATCTTCCACAGCTGATACAGTAACTTTTACAATTGGTGCCAACATCATAAGGGCAACAATCTTCCACAGCTGATACAGTAACTTCTACAATTGGTGCCAACATCATAAGGGCAACAATCTTCCACAGCTGATACAGTAACTTTTACAATTGGTGCCAACATCATAAGGGCAACAATCTTCCACAGCTGATACAGTAACTTTTACAATTGGTGCCAACATCATAAGGGCAACAATCTTCCACAGCTGATACAGTAACTTTTACAATTGGTGCCAACATCATAAGGGCAACAATCTTCCACAGCTGATACAGTAACTTCTACAATTGGTGCCAACATCATAAGAGCAACAATCTTCCACAGCTGATACAGTAACTTTTACAATTGGTGCCAACATCATAAGAGCAACAATCTTCCACAGCTGATACAGTAACTTTTACAATTGGTGCCAACATCATAAGGGCAACAATCTTCCACAGCTGATACAGTAACTTTTACAATTGGTGCCAACATCATAAGGGCAACAATCTTCCACAGCTGATACAGTAACTTTTACAATTGGTGCCAACATCATAAGAGCAACAATCTTCCACAGCTGATACAGTAACTTTTACAATTGGTGCCAACATCATAAGGGCAACAATCTTCCACAGCTGGTACAGCAACTTTTACAATTGGTGCCAACATCATAAGGGCAACAATCTTCCACAGCTGATACAGTAACTTTTACAATTGGTGCCAACATCATAAGGGCAACAATCTTCCACAGCTGATACAGTAACTTTTACAATTGGTGCCAACATCATAAGAGCAACAATCTTCCACAGCTGATACAGTAACTTTTACAATTGGTGCCAACATCATAAGGGCAACAAACTTCCACAGCTGATACAGTAACTTCTACAATTGGTGCCAACATCATAAGGGCAACAATCTTCCACAGCTGGTACAGTAACTTTTACAATTGGTGCCAACATCATAAGGGCAACAATCTTCCACAGCTGATACAGTAACTTTTACAATTGGTGCCAACATCATAAGGGCAACAATCTTCCACAGCTGATACAGTAACTTTTACAATTGGTGCCAACATCATAAGGACAACAATCTTCCACAGCTGATACAGTAACTTCTACAATTGGTGCCAACATCATAAGAGCAACAATCTTCCACAGCTGATACAGTAACTTTTACAATTGGTGCCAACATCATAAGAGCAACAATCTTCCACAGCTGATACAGTAACTTTTACAATTGGTGCCAACATCATAAGGGCAACAATCTTCCACAGCTGATACAGTAACTTTTACAATTGGTGCCAACATCATAAGGGCAACAATCTTCCACAGCTGATACAGTAACTTTTACAATTGGTGCCAACATCATAAGAGCAACAATCTTCCACAGCTGATACAGTAACTTTTACAATTGGTGCCAACATCATAAGGGCAACAATCTTCCACAGCTGGTACAGCAACTTTTACAATTGGTGCCAACATCATAAGAGCAACAATCTTGCACATCTGATACAGTAACTTTTACAATTGGTGCCAACATCATAAGAGCAACAATCTTCCACAGCTGATACAGTAACTTTTACAATTGGTGCCAACATCATAAGGGCAACAATCTTCCACAGCTAATACAGTAACTTTTACAATTGGTGCCAACATCATAAGGGCAACAATCTTCCACAGCTGGTACAGTAACTTTTACAATTGGTGCCAACATCATAAGAGCAACAATCTTCCACAGCTGATACAGTAACTTTTACAATTGGTGCCAACATCATAAGGGCAACAATCTTCCACAGCTGATACAGTAACTTTTACAATTGGTGCCAACATCATAAGGGCAACAATCTTCCACAGCTGATACAGTAACTTTTACAATTGGTGCCAACATCTTAAGGGCAACAATCTTCCACAGCTGATACAGTAACTTTTACAATTGGTGCCAACATCATAAGAGCAACAATCTTCCACAGCTGATACAGTAACTTTTACAATTGGTGCCAACATCATAAGGGCAACAATCTTCCACAGCTGATACAGCAACTTTTACAATTGGTGCCAACATCATAAGGGCAACAATCTTCCACAGCTGATACAGTAACTTTTACAATTGGTGCCAACATCATAAGAGCAACAATCTTCCACAGCTGGTACAGTAACTTTTACAATTGGTGCCAACATCATAAGGGCAACAATCTTCCACAGCTGATACAGTAACTTTTACAATTGGTGCCAACATCATAAGGGCAACAATCTTCCACAGCTGATACAGTAACTTTTACAATTGGTGCCAACATCATAAGGGCAACAATCTTCCACAGCTGATACAGTAACTTTTACAATTGGTGCCAACATCATAAGAGCAACAATCTTCCACAGCTGATACAGTAACTTCTACAATTGGTGCCAACATCATAAGGGCAACAATCTTCCACAGCTGATACAGTAACTTTTACAATTGGTGCCAACATCATAAGGGCAACAATCTTCCACAGCTGATACAGTAACTTTTACAATTGGTGCCAACATCATAAGGGCAACAATCTTCCACAGCTGATACAGTAACTTCTACAATTGGTGCCAACATCATAAGGGCAACAATCTTCCACAGCTGATACAGTAACTTTTACAATTGGTGCCAACATCATAAGGGCAACAATCTTCCACAGCTGATACAGTAACTTTTACAATTGGTGCCAACATCATAAGGGCAACAATCTTCCACAGCTGATACAGTAACTTTTACAATTGGTGCCAACATCATAAGGGCAACAATCTTCCACAGCTGATACAGTAACTTCTACAATTGGTGCCAACATCATAAGAGCAACAATCTTCCACAGCTGATACAGTAACTTTTACAATTGGTGCCAACATCATAAGAGCAACAATCTTCCACAGCTGATACAGTAACTTTTACAATTGGTGCCAACATCATAAGGGCAACAATCTTCCACAGCTGATACAGTAACTTTTACAATTGGTGCCAACATCATAAGGGCAACAATCTTCCACAGCTGATACAGTAACTTTTACAATTGGTGCCAACATCATAAGAGCAACAATCTTCCACAGCTGATACAGTAACTTTTACAATTGGTGCCAACATCATAAGGGCAACAATCTTCCACAGCTGGTACAGCAACTTTTACAATTGGTGCCAACATCATAAGGGCAACAAACTTCCACAGCTGATACAGTAACTTTTACAATTGGTGCCAACATCATAAGGGCAACAATCTTCCACAGCTGATACAGTAACTTTTACAATTGGTGCCAACATCATAAGAGCAACAATCTTCCACAGCTGATACAGTAACTTTTACAATTGGTGCCAACATCATAAGGGCAACAATCTTCCACAGCTAATACAGTAACTTTTACAATTGGTGCCAACATCATAAGGGCAACAAACTTCCACAGCTGATACAGTAACTTTTACAATTGGTGCCAACATCATAAGAGCAACAATCTTCCACAGCTGATACAGTAACTTTTACAATTGGTGCCAACATCATAAGGGCAACAATCTTCCACAGCTAATACAGTAACTTTTACAATTGGTGCCAACATCATAAGGGCAACAATCTTCCACAGCTGGTACAGTAACTTTTACAATTGGTGCCAACATCATAAGAGCAACAATCTTCCACAGCTGATACAGTAACTTTTACAATTGGTGCCAACATAATAAGGGCAACAATCTTCCACAGCTGATACAGTAACTTTTACAATTGGTGCCAACATAATAAGGGCAACAATCTTCCACAGCTGATACAATAACTTTTACAGTTGGTGCCAACATCATAAGGGCAACAATCTTCCACAGCTGGGACAGTAACTTTTACAATTGGTGCCAACATAATAAGGGCAACAATCTTCCACAGCTGATACAGTAACTTTTACAATTGGTGCCAACATCATAAGGGCAACAATCTTCCACAGCTGATACAGTAACTTTTACAATTGGTGCCAACATCATAAGGGCAACAATCTTCCACAGCTGATACAGTAACTTCTACAATTGGTGCCAACATCATAAGGGCAACAATCTTCCACAGCTGGTACAGTAACTTTTACAATTGGTGCCAACATCATAAGGGCAACAATCTTCCACAGCTGATACAGTAACTTTTACAATTGGTGCCAACATCATAAGGGCAACAATCTTCCACAGCTGATACAGTAACTTTTACAATTGGTGCCAACATCATAAGGGCAACAATCTTCCACAGCTGATACAGTAACTTTTACAATTGGTGCCAACATCATAAGGGCAACAATCTTCCACAGCTGATACAATAACTTCTACAATTGGTGCCAACATCATAAGAGCAACAATCTTCCACAGCTGATACAGTAACTTTTACAATTGGTGCCAACATCATAAGAGCAACAATCTTCCACAGCTGATACAGTAACTTTTACAATTGGTGCCAACATCATAAGGGCAACAATCTTCCACAGCTGATACAGTAACTTTTACAATTGGTGCCAACATCATAAGGGCAACAATCTTCCACAGCTGATACAGTAACTTTTACAATTGGTGCCAACATCATAAGAGCAACAATCTTCCACAGCTGATACAGTAACTTTTACAATTGGTGCCAACATCATAAGGGCAACAATCTTCCACAGCTGGTACAGCAACTTTTACAATTGGTGCCAACATCATAAGAGCAACAATCTTCCACAGCTGATACAGTAACTTTTACAATTGGTGCCAACATCATAAGAGCAACAATCTTCCACAGCTGATACAGTAACTTTTACAATTGGTGCCAACATCATAAGGGCAACAATCTTCCACAGCTGATACAGTAACTTTTACAATTGGTGCCAACATCATAAGGGCAACAATCTTCCACAGCTGATACAGTAACTTTTACAATTGGTGCCAACATCATAAGGGCAACAATCTTCCACAGCTGATACAGTAACTTTTACAATTGGTGCCAACATCATAAGGTCAACAATCTTCCACAGCTGATACAATAACTTTTACAGTTGGTGCCAACATCATAAGGGCAACAATCTTCCACAGCTGGGACAGTAACTTTTACAATTGGTGCCAACATAATAAGGGCAACAATCTTCCACAGCTGATACAGTAACTTTTACAATTGGTGCCAACATCATAAGGGCAACAATCTTCCACAGCTGATACAGTAACTTTTACAATTGGTGCCAACATCATAAGGGCAACAATCTTCCACAGCTGATACAGTAACTTCTACAATTGGTGCCAACATCATAAGAGCAACAATCTTCCACAGCTGATACAGTAACTTTTACAATTGGTGCCAACATCATAAGAGCAACAATCTTCCACAGCTGATACAGTAACTTTTACAATTGGTGCCAACATCATAAGGGCAACAATCTTCCACAGCTGATACAGTAACTTTTACAATTGGTGCCAACATCATAAGGGCAACAATCTTCCACAGCTGATACAGTAACTTTTACAATTGGTGCCAACATCATAAGAGCAACAATCTTCCACAGCTGATACAGTAACTTTTACAATTGGTGCCAACATCATAAGGGCAACAATCTTCCACAGCTGGTACAGCAACTTTTACAATTGGTGCCAACATCATAAGAGCAACAATCTTGCACATCTGATACAGTAACTTTTACAATTGGTGCCAACATCATAAGAGCAACAATCTTCCACAGCTGATACAGTAACTTTTACAATTGGTGCCAACATCATAAGGGCAACAATCTTCCACAGCTAATACAGTAACTTTTACAATTGGTGCCAACATCATAAGGGCAACAATCTTCCACAGCTGGTACAGTAACTTTTACAATTGGTGCCAACATCATAAGAGCAACAATCTTCCACAGCTGATACAGTAACTTTTACAATTGGTGCCAACATCATAAGGGCAACAATCTTCCACAGCTGATACAGTAACTTTTACAATTGGTGCCAACATCATAAGGGCAACAATCTTCCACAGCTGATACAGTAACTTTTACAATTGGTGCCAACATCTTAAGGGCAACAATCTTCCACAGCTGATACAGTAACTTTTACAATTGGTGCCAACATCATAAGAGCAACAATCTTCCACAGCTGATACAGTAACTTTTACAATTGGTGCCAACATCATAAGGGCAACAATCTTCCACAGCTGATACAGTAACTTTTACAATTGGTGCCAACATCATAAGGGCAACAATCTTCCACAGCTGATACAGTAACTTTTACAATTGGTGCCAACATCATAAGAGCAACAATCTTCCACAGCTGGTACAGTAACTTTTACAATTGGTGCCAACATCATAAGGGCAACAATCTTCCACAGCTGATACAGTAACTTTTACAATTGGTGCCAACATCATAAGGGCAACAATCTTCCACAGCTGATACAGTAACTTTTACAATTGGTGCCAACATCATAAGGGCAACAATCTTCCACAGCTGATACAGTAACTTCTACAATTGGTGCCAACATCATAAGGGCAACAATCTTCCACAGCTGATACAGTAACTTTTACAATTGGTGCCAACATCATAAGGGCAACAATCTTCCACAGCTGATACAGTAACTTTTACAATTGGTGCCAACATCATAAGGGCAACAATCTTCCACAGCTGATACAGTAACTTTTACAATTGGTGCCAACATCATAAGGGCAACAATCTTCCACAGCTGATACAGTAACTTCTACAATTGGTGCCAACATCATAAGGGCAACAATCTTCCACAGCTGATACAGTAACTTTTACAATTGGTGCCAACATCATAAGGGCAACAATCTTCCACAGCTGATACAGTAACTTTTACAATTGGTGCCAACATCATAAGGGCAACAATCTTCCACAGCTGATACAGTAACTTTTACAATTGGTGCCAACATCATAAGGGCAACAATCTTCCACAGCTGATACAGTAACTTCTACAATTGGTGCCAACATCATAAGGGCAACAATCTTCCACAGCTGATACAGTAACTTTTACAATTGGTGCCAACATCATAAGGGCAACAATCTTCCACAGCTGATACAGTAACTTTTACAATTGGTGCCAACATCATAAGGGCAACAATCTTCCACAGCTGATACAGTAACTTTTACAATTGGTGCCAACATCATAAGAGCAACAATCTTCCACAGCTGATACAGTAACTTCTACAATTGGTGCCAACATCATAAGGGCAACAATCTTCCACAGCTGATACAGTAACTTTTACAATTGGTGCCAACATCATAAGGGCAACAATCTTCCACAGCTGATACAGTAACTTTTACAATTGGTGCCAACATCATAAGGGCAACAATCTTCCACAGCTGATACAGTAACTTCTACAATTGGTGCCAACATCATAAGGGCAACAATCTTCCACAGCTGATACAGTAACTTTTACAATTGGTGCCAACATCATAAGGGCAACAATCTTCCACAGCTGATACAGTAACTTTTACAATTGGTGCCAACATAATAAGGGCAACAATCTTCCACAGCTGATACAGTAACTTTTACAATTGGTGCCAACATAATAAGGGCAACAATCTTCCACAGCTGATACAGTAACTTTTACAGTTGGTGCCAACATAATAAGGGCAACAATCTTCCACAGCTGATACAGTAACTTTTACAATTGGTGCCAACATAATAAGGGCAACAATCTTCCACAGCTGATACAGTAACTTTTACAATTGGTGCCAACATAATAAGGGCAACAATCTTCCACAGCTGATACAGTAACTTTTACAGTTGGTGCCAACATCATAAGGGCAACAATCTTCCACAGCTGGGACAGTAACTTTTACAATTGGTGCCAACATCATAAGGGCAACAATCTTCCACAGCTAATACAGTAACTTCTACAATTGGTGCCAACATCATAAGGGCAACAATCTTCCACAGCTGGTACAGTAACTTTTACAATTGGTGCCAACATAATAAGGGCAACAATCTTCCACAGCTGATACAGTAACTTTTACAATTGGTGCCAACATCATAAGGGCAACAATCTTCCACAGCTGATACAGTAACTTTTACAATTGGTGCCAACATCATAAGGGCAACAATCTTCCACAGCTGATACAGTAACTTTTACAATTGGTGCCAACATCATAAGAGCAACAATCTTCCACAGCTGATACAGTAACTTTTACAATTGGTGCCAACATCATAAGGGCAACAATCTTCCACAGCTGGTACAGCAACTTTTACAATTGGTGCCAACATCATAAGAGCAACAATCTTCCACATCTGATACAGTAACTTTTACAATTGGTGCCAACATCATAAGGGCAACAATCTTCCACAGCTGATACAGTAACTTTTACAATTGGTGCCAACATCATAAGGGCAACAATCTTCCACAGCTGATACAGTAACTTTTACAATTGGTGCCAACATCATAAGAGCAACAATCTTCCACATCTGATACAGTAACTTTTACAATTGGTGCCAACATCATAAGGGCAACAATCTTCCACAGCTGATACAGTAACTTTTACAATTGGTGCCAACATCATAAGGGCAACAATCTTCCACAGCTGATACAGTAACTTTTACAATTGGTGCCAACATCATAAGAGCAACAATCTTCCACAGCTGATACAGTAACTTTTACAATTGGTGCCAACATCATAAGGGCAACAATCTTCCACAGCTGGTACAGCAACTTTTACAATTGGTGCCAACACCATAAGAGCAACAATCTTCCACATCTGATACAGTAACTTTTACAATTGGTGCCAACATCATAAGGGCAACAATCTTCCACAGCTGATACAGTAACTTTTACAATTGGTGCCAACATCATAAGGGCAACAATCTTCCACAGCTGATACAGTAACTTTTACAATTGGTGCCAACATCATAAGAGCAACAATCTTCCACAGCTGATACAGTAACTTTTACAATTGGTGCCAACATCATAAGGGCAACAATCTTCCACAGCCTTACAATGCCATTCCTATTTAAGAGGTCAGCTCAAAAACATCTGCCACATTTGAGACACGAACCCAGAATACTCTGCCTGTAGATCCACTCTGAGTACATGTTAGAATGTTGCACTATGTTCTGCGCCAATGGCTCAGTGCATCTGATTTCTGCCAGCATTTTATTCAGGTTTGCTTTCCTTAGCCTTTGATTCTCCCCAATCTTCCTGCAAGGCAGCAGATTGTCTTTTCTGTAGGGGGATTCTGCCCTTAGATGGTCAGCCCTCCCGGGTTTACGAGCACCATCTGCCTGAGCTTTGTGTAGAGTTTTCTCTCTCATAGGTGGTCTGGTCTACTGAACTCTGGAGCACCACCTGCCTGCTTGATAGAGGACAGAAAGAGGAGAAAAGACAGAGAAGCATTTAACCCGTGAAGTGGGGATGGATTAGTCCAGACCAAAGCATGTACCACTCGCCGTTGGGTTCTGCGTCCTCACTTAAAGGGTTCCATCTACTCCTGGCTCCTTTGTCTGGCCCCTCACCAAGGACCTGTCCAGCTTGGGTGCCAACAAGGACAGGTTACTGCCAGAATCTAAGCTCCCGCTGACATAGCTCCTTGGATCCCGGAGGCACACAAGCCCTCCAACCACAACAAGGTGAGCCTACTGTGAAGGGATGATACTGTGTAGATGAAAGGACTAACCACTTTTCTAGGTTCTTCAAGTGACAGGTACAATAGAAGTGAATATTGAGCAGTACAAGTGATAATGAGAGAATAGATGCAGAAAAGAAGGGAAAGATATATGTGAAAAGAAGGGAAAGATATATGTGAAAAGAAGGGAAAGATATATGTAAAAAGAAGGGAAAGATATATGTAAAAAGAAGGGAAAGATATATGTGAAAAGAAGGGAAAGATATATGTGAAAAGAAGGGAAAGATATATGTGAAAAGAAGGGAAAGATATATGTGAAAAGAAGGGAAAGATATATGTAAAAAGAAGGAAAGATATATGTAAAAAGAAGGGAAAGATATATGTGAAAAGAAGGAAAAGATATATGTGAAAAGAAGGGAAAGATGTATGTGAAAAGAAGGGAAAGATGTATGTGAAAAGAAGGGAAAGATATATGTGAAAAGAAGGGAAAGATATATGTAAAAAGAAGGGAAAGATATATGTAAAAAGAAGGGAAAGATATATGTAAAAAGAAGGGAAAGATATATGTGAAAAGAAGGAAAAGATATATGTGAAAAGAAGGGAAAGATGTATGTGAAAAGAAGGGAAAGATGTATGTGAAAAGAAGGGAAAGATATATGTAAAAAGAAGGGAAAGATATATGTAAAAAGAAGGGAAAGATATATGTAAAAAGAAGGGAAAGATATATGTAAAAAGAAGGGAAAGATGTATGTGAAAAGAAGGGAAAGATGTATGTGAAAAGAAGGGAAAGATGTATGTGAAAAGAAGGGAAAGATATATGTGAAAAGAAGGGAAAGATATATGTGAAAAGAAGGGAAAGATATATGTGAAAAGAAGGGAAAGATATATGTGAAAAGAAGGGAAAGATATATGTGAAAAGAAAAGTAGCTTCTGACAATATACAGCGCATGCCACTGTTTGATAATAGAAATTGTACCAGCCACCATGTTGTTCTTCAATAAAACTTCAGAAATAGATGTAAATATGATGAGCCACCCACCACCTACAAAAGTGAGAGGAAACTATTTATACAGAGATTTGCAACAAGAGACAAATAAGTTGTCTCTATCTATCTATCTATCTATTGACCTTTTGAGCCGTAGCCGGCCCATAGGGCGTAGACCAAGATACTTCTTCTCTTATCTAAATTTTTATTCTAGCAGTTTTCAATTCTTTTAACACTTTCCATACGTTTCGCCGCAAAGTGCGTCACTCTCAATTTGATTAATGTGAAATGTCATCTAACCATATCTTTTTACATGTCTTGTATCATCTTGGTATTGGTGAAATCTAATTCCTTGTTCAATTATCTAAAAATGCATATATAATATGTTGCATGTTAGATAAATATAAATATGTAGATTGACTCTTAAAACCATGAAACATTTTGTCTCTGAAATTTCCTCTGTTGCATTGGTTAAAAGCTTCTGTACGCAAAGAGTTAAAGATATTTTATCAAATCTCGCCATTTGTCTCTGTGGAAAAAGATTCTAGTGTTTGATAAATCTTGATGACTCTCTCTGCAACAACAAAATCTCTCAAAGTCAGACTTTACCTGAAGCTGTAGCACTCCCCAGAGACCTGGTCAAGAATGTGCTTAAGAAGAGCTTCCCCTGCCCTCTGTTGAGAAGTCTTCTCTTTCCTCACACCGTTAAGTCTGGAAGCTCCATCCCTTCCGCCTGCATCATCATCCTCATCAAGGTTTGGGCCTCTGAAAGCAAACAATAAGAAATGTTCATTTGCATACAAAATACAAGTCTGAACATTTGCTCTTTAAATCATGTATCTTGAGTTTTATGCAATCATGATGTCACATACAAAATACAAGTCTGAACATTTGCTCTCTAAATCATCTATCTTGAGTTTTATGCAATCATGATGTCACATACAAAATACAAGTCTGAACATTTGCTCTTTAAATCATCTATCTTGAGTTTTATGCAATCATGATGTCACATACAAAATACAAGTCTGAACATTTGCTCTTTAAATCATCTATCTTGAGTTTTATGCAATCATGATGTCACATACAAAATACAAGTCTGAACATTTGCTCTTTAAATCATCTATCTTGAGTTTTATGCAATCATGATGTCACATACAAAATACAAGTCTGAACATTTGCTCTTTAAATCATCTATCTTGAGTTTTATGCAGTCATGATGTCACATACAAAATACAAGTCTGAACATTTGCTCTTTAAATCATCTATCTTGAGTTTTATGCAGTCGTATGACGTTGCATACAAAATACAAGTCTTAACATTTGCTCTTTAAATCATCTATCTTGAGTTTTATGCAGTCATGATGTTGCATACAAAATATCCCCCTCCAGGTCTGACCAAAACCTTTGTCTCATCTGCCACTCCTAGATAAATTCTGTTTGGGCTATACTAATAATATTAGGATCAACTTATTTCATGACATTTAATCTTTGCCATTAACAGTGATATTAATTATTTATTAAAACGACAACATAGTTGAATCATTTTGAAAGTCAGAATATTTCTCATGGAATCGTCTGTGACATATTTGTACTGTTCATCATCATCATGTGCCATACCTGTTGGCGTAGGCGATCATGTCTTTCCACAATCTTCTATCTACAGTGCATTGAATCAGTTCTGTTGTTGACTGTTTTCCATGCCATGACACCAAGCTATCCAGTATTTTCTCTCTTTGTCGTCCGCGATCTCTCTTTCCTTTTATTTTGCCAGCTGTAACCAAGTATTCCAGCTTTCCTCTTCTCATGATGTGCCCGAAAAATGTTGATTGTTTCTTTCTGATGTTTTTTAGGAGCTCCCTTTTTGTGTTGGCTTCTTTGAGGACCCCCTCATTGGTCTTTTTAACTGGCCAGAGAACTTTCAACATTATTCTGAGAAATCCCATCTCTGTGGCCTCTAGGCTCTATATAGCACCAATAAACTCTCTTTCTCATTTCTATTGACATAGATTTGTACTGTTAGCTAGGTCTATTTTTGTTCGCCAGTGACACAATATAACACATTGGGGTCCACACATTTCATGATGTCTAATCTCTGCCATTAATAGAGATGTCAAATATTTGTTCATAAAACAGTTTTCTGTGAGTCAAAATCTGAGTATTTCTCATGGAATTGTTTGCAAAATATTTGACTGGAAGTAGGTCTACTTGTTTGTGTCCACTGGTGATTACAGCATTTAACACAGTTACAACGTAAAGCACACAGTTACAGCGTATAGCACACAGTTACAGCGTATAGCACACAGTTACAGCGTATAGCACACAGTTACAGCGTAAAGCACACAGTTACAGCGTATAGCACACAGTTGTATGTTTTCATCTCAAAGTGATATTTTAATTCTAAACTTGAACACTATATAACGTTTATGGATGAAGCTGTCCTGAGCACTCCACTGATTCTTCAAACTGATTAAAGAACCCTTGGCAGACAAAAGTCAAATAGAGTAGGCTAGAAATAGTCACTTGATCTTGATCCTTTCAGCTCACATAGTGAGGGCTCTCTGTGTTTTTTGCCATCCATCTCTATTCTGGATGAGATGTTATGGTCTTATCAAATGAGTCTATGCCTGTCAACTTTGCTTCTCTTATCAGTGTTTCTCTGGGTCTTCATCTTTTTTTGTATCCTGATGTTTCCCATATAAGAGACTGATTTGACATTTTTTTGTAGTCTCTTCGCAGCACATATTTGACATATGTCCATCTTCTCTTCCTAATTGTAGATGAGATCATTGGTTGCATGGCCATTTCGCTTATCTCTATGTAGCTCTATATTAGTCTTCAATTCATTCCATTGTACACAGAGTATACTTCTTAGGCATTTGTCTTCAAAAGCATTTTGTTTTTTCTCAATTTCTTTTGTAGTTTTCCAGCTTTCACAAGCATAGTTAACGGCTGATAATACATAGGTAAGGAATAATAATACATAGGTAAAGGTTGATAATACATAGGTCAGAGTTGATAATACAAAGGTAAGGGTTGATAATACATAGGTAAGGAATGATAATACATAGGTAAAGGTTGATAATACATAGGTAAGGGTTGATAATACATAGGTAAGGAATGATAATACATAGGTAAAGGTTGATAATACATAGGTAAGGGTTGATAATACAAAGGTAAGGGTTGATAATACAAAGGTATAGATTGATAATACATAGGTAAAGGTTGATAATGCATAGGTAAGGGTTGATAATACATAGGTAAGGGTTGATAATACAAAGGTAAGGGTTGATAATACAAAGGTAAGGGTTGATAATACAAAGGTAAGGGTTGATAATGCATAGGTAAGGGTAGATAATACATAGGTAAGGGTTGATAATACAAAGGTAGAGATTGATAATAAATAGGTAAGGGTTGATAATACAAAGGTAAGGGTTGATAATACATGGGTAAAGGTTGATAATAATTTGAGATGAATATTCTAAGTTTCGCTTTCCTGCTTAGCAATGGCCCCTGCCTTGATAAAAAAAAGCAAATTTGCCCATGCTCAAGACAGATGTTTTGGACACAGTCATTGCCATCGAACAAGTGACCCTAAACATCCATTTTATAGGGGGCAAAATAAGGTGATCACCATCAAGCATCTATCCAGAGAAAGATGTAGCTACGTGTAACTGCCAGGATGTAGCTCCATGCAACTGCCAGGATGTAGCTCCGTGTAACTGCCAGGATGTAGCTACATGTAACTGCCAGGATGTATATCTATGCGGCTGCCAGGAAGTAGCTCTATGTGACTGCCAGGATGTAGCTCTATGCAACTGCCAGGATGTAGCTCTATGCGACTGCCAGGATGTAGCTCTATGTGACTGCCAAGATGTAACTCTATGCGACTGCCAAGATGTAACTCTATGCGACTACCAGGATGTAGCTCTATGTGACTGCCAGGATGTGCTCTATGTGACTGCCAGGATGTAGCTCTATGTGACTGCCAGGATGTAGCTCTATGTGACTGCTATGAAGATGTTCTATGTGACTGCGAGGATGTAGCTCTGTATGACTGCCATGTAGCTCTATGTGACTCCCTTTCATCAGCCGCCCTTATAAGGATGCTAAAGTGGGTGTAAATGCACTGTGGTGGTGTTTGCAGTAAAATGATCAAATATCAAGAGTTCTGGTTCACCAATCCCGATGCAAGCCACCAGCTATGAGTTGCTGACAACTTCAGCTCTGTTGCTGTCACCCCAGCTTTGCCTCCTTATATTAGACTGCAATTATCACAGAAAACTGAAGTGACAACTACGTTTTATTGGTCATAGGTGTCTGGTACGTTGGTTAGCCTCCGATCCACTCAAAACATTGCTTCGGTACCATCTGATTGGCTAGAGCATGTATAATAATCAGAGAAATGTTCTCAATTCTGCATAAATGTTATTTTTCAGAAAATGTTTCTTCTTCTTCTTTCTTTCAGCTCCCTGTGGAGCATAGGTCTTCAACAAACACTTTCCAAGTCGTTCTGTTTCTTGCCATTCTTTTAAGATCATTCCATGTCTTCCCCATCATCCTCATCTCTGCTTCTATCTGTCTTCTCCAAGAATTCTTTGGTCTTCCTCTTGTCTTTTCCCCTGGGGATTCCAAAAAAGAGCCTGTTGTGTAATACTCTCAGTTGGCTTCCGCAGTGTGTATCCTATCCAGCGCCATCGTCTTCGCTGCATCTCTTTATCCACTGGAATTTGAATGGTACCTTTCCATAATTCTGTTAGTGATTTTGTCCTGCCGTTTCCATCCTTTTATTCTGCGTAAGCATCCACTAATGAAAGCCTGTATTTTCATGATTGTCACTACTAAACCACACAAGCAAATGCTACTCTACCAGGACAAACTCACACCAAACATGACAAACTTACATAACATTCAGGTCTGTATTTGTGTTCTGCATGACAGTAATGATGCTGTCCAACTCCTGGTCTCCAAATGGCCCACCAAGGTCAGAGAAAAGAATCACTCGCCGTGACTTAAATCCCTTCTTCCCCCTTAAAAAGATATACCAAATGGTTTGGTGTCACAAAGTGATACAACATGGTTGGGTGTCACAAAGTGATACAACATGGTTGGGTGTCACAAAGTGATACAACATGGTTGGGTGTCACAAAGTGATACAACATGGTTGGGTGTCACAAAGTGATACAACATGGTTGGGTGTCACAAAGTGATACAACATGGTTGGGTGTCACAAAGTGATACAACATGGTTGGGTGTCACAAAGTGATACAACATGGTTGGGGTCACAAAGTGATACAACATGGTTGGGTGTCACAAAGTGATACAACATGGTTGGGTGTCACAAAGTGATACAACATGGTTGGGTGTCACAAAGTGATACAACATGGTTGGGTGTCACAAAGTGATACAACATGGTTGGGTGTCACAAAGTGATACAACATGGTTGGGTGTCACAAAGTGATACAACATGGTTGGGTGTCACAAAGTGATACAACATGGTTGGGTGTCACAAAGTGATACAACATGGTTGGGTGTCACAAAGTGATACAACATGGTTGGTGTCACAAAGTGATACAACATGGTTGGGTGTCACAAAGTGATACAACATGGTTGGGTGTCACAAAGTGATACAACATGGTTGGTGTCACAAAGTGATACAACATGGTTGGGTGTCACAAAGTGATACAACATGGTTGGGTGTCACGAAGTGATACAACATGGTTGGGGTCACAAAGTGATACAACATGGTTGGGTGTCACAAAGTGATACAACATGATTGGATGTCACAAAGTGATACAACATGGTTGGGTGTCACAAAGTGATACAACATGGTTGGGTGTCACAAAGTGATACAACATGGTTGGGTGTCACAAAGTGATACAACATGGTTGGGTGTCACAAAGTGATACAACATGGTTGGGGTCACAAAGTGATACAACATGGTTGGTGTCACAAAGTGATACAACATGGTTGGTGTCACAAAGTGATACAACATGGTTGGTGTCACAAAGTGATACAACATGGTTGGGTGTCACAAAGGGATACAACATGGTTGGGTGTCACAAAGGGATACAACATGGTTGGGTGTCACAAAGGGATACAACATGGTTGGGTGTCACAAAGTGATACAACATGGTTGGTGTCACAAAGTGATACAACATGGTTGGGTGTCACAAAGTGATACAACATGGTTGGGTGTCACAAAGTGATACAACATGGTTGGGTGTCACAAAGTGATACAACATGGTTGGGTGTCACAAAGTGATACAACATGGTTGGGTGTCACAAAGTGATACAACATGGTTGGGTGTCACAAAGTGATACAACATGGTTGGGTGTCACAAAGTGATACAACATGGTTGGGTGTCACAAAGTGATACAACATGGTTGGGTGTCACAAAGTGATACAACATGGTTGGGTGTCACAAAGTGATACAACATGGTTGGGTGTCACAAAGTGATACAACATGGTTGGGTGTCACAAAGTGATACAACATGGTTGGGTGTCACAAAGTGATACAACATGGTTGGGTGTCACAAAGTGATACAACATGGTTGGGTGTCACAAAGTGATACAACATGGTTGGGTGTCACAAAGTGATACAACATGGTTGGGTGTCACAAAGTGATACAACATGGTTGGGTGTCACAAAGTGATACAACATGGTTGGGTGTCACAAAGTGATACAACATGGTTGGTGTCACAAAGTGATACAACATGGTTGGGTGTCACAAAGTGATACAACATGGTTGGGTGTCACAAAGTGATACAACATGGTTGGGGTCACAAAGTGATACAACATGGTTGGGTGTCACAAAGTGATACAACATGGTTGGATGTCACAAAGTGATACAACATGGTTGGGTGTCACAAAGTGATACAACATGGTTGGGTGTCACAAAGTGATACAACATGGTTGGGTGTCACAAAGTGATACAACATGGTTGGGTGTCACAAAGTGATACAACATGGTTGGGGTCACAAAGTGATACAACATGGTTGGTGTCACAAAGTGATACAACATGGTTGGTGTCACAAAGTGATACAACATGGTTGGTGTCACAAAGTGATACAACATGGTTGGGTGTCACAAAGGGATACAACATGGTTGGGTGTCACAAAGGGATACAACATGGTTGGGTGTCACAAAGGGATACAACATGGTTGGGTGTCACAAAGTGATACAACATGGTTGGTGTCACAAAGTGATACAACATGGTTGGGGTCACAAAGTGATACAACATGGTTGGGTGTCACAAAGTGATACAACATGGTTGGGTGTCACAAAGTGATACAACATGGTTGGGTGTCACAAAGTGATACAACATGGTTGGGGGTTATGAAGAGATACAACATGGTTGGGGGTCACAAAGTGATACAACATGGTTGGGTGTCACAAAGGGATACAACATGGTTGGGTGTCACAAAGTGATACAACATGGTTGGGTGTCACAAAGTGATACAACATGGTTGGGTGTCACAAAGTGATACAACATGGTTGGGTGTCACAAAGTGATACAACATGGTTGGTGTCACAAAGTGATACAACATGGTTGGTGTCACAAAGTGATACAACATGGTTGGTGTCACAAAGTGATACAACATGGTTGGGTGTCACAAAGGGATACAACATGGTTGGGTGTCACAAAGGGATACAACATGGTTGGGTGTCATAAAGTGATACAACATGGTGGGGGTTATGAAAAGATACAACATGGTTGGGGGTCACAAAGAGATACAACATGGTTGGGGGTCACAAAGAGATACAACATGGTTGGGTGTCACAAAGGGATACAACATGGTTGGGTGTCACAAAGGGATACAACATGGGGGTTATGAAGAGATACAACATGGTTGGGGGTTATGAAGAGATACAACATGGTTGGGGGTTATGAAGAGATACAACATGGTTGGTGTCACAAAGTGATACAACATGGTTGGTGTTACAAAGAGATACAACATGGGGGTTATGAAGAGATACAACATGGTTGGGGGTCACAAAGTGATACAACATGGTTGGGTGTCACAAAGTGATACAACATGGTTGGGTGTCACAAAGTGATACAACATGGTTGGGGGTTATGAAGAGATACAACATGGTTGGGGGTCACAAAGTGATACAACATGGTTGGGTGTCACAAAGGGATACAACATGGTTGGGTGTCACAAAGTGATACAACATGGTTGGGTGTCACAAAGTGATACAACATGGTTGGGTGTCACAAAGTGATACAACATGGTTGGGTGTCACAAAGTGATACAACATGGTTGGTGTCACAAAGTGATACAACATGGTTGGTGTCACAAAGTGATACAACATGGTTGGTGTCACAAAGTGATACAACATGGTTGGGTGTCACAAAGGGATACAACATGGTTGGGTGTCACAAAGGGATACAACATGGTTGGGTGTCATAAAGTGATACAACATGGTGGGGGTTATGAAAAGATACAACATGGTTGGGGGTCACAAAGAGATACAACATGGTTGGGGGTCACAAAGAGATACAACATGGTTGGGTGTCACAAAGGGATACAACATGGTTGGGTGTCACAAAGGGATACAACATGGGGGTTATGAAGAGATACAACATGGTTGGGGGTTATGAAGAGATACAACATGGTTGGGGGTTATGAAGAGATACAACATGGTTGGTGTCACAAAGTGATACAACATGGTTGGTGTTACAAAGAGATACAACATGGGGGTTATGAAGAGATACAACATGGTTGGGGGTCACAAAGTGATACAACATGGTTGGGGGTCACAAAGTGATACAACATGGTTGGGTGTCACAAAGTGATACAACATGGTTGGGTGTCACAAAGTGCTTTGCTATTCGGTTATTATCTCTTCTCATCACATGTCCAACATATGACCATCGTCTTTTCTTTATTACTGAAGATATTAGTGGTTGATTGGCAATTTCTCTAATTTCCTCATTTGTTTTGAATTCGTTCCATTCTATACCAAGTATTTTCCTTAGACATTTATTTTCGAATGCGTTCAACTTTGTTTCTATGTCTCTTGTTGTTTTCCAGCTTTTACACGCATACGTAAGGGTTGGTAGTACATTTGATTTGAATAGTCAAAGTTTTGTGTTTGTGCTGATGAGTTTTGATTTCCACAACTTTTCAAGGCTTCTGAAAGACATTGCTGCTTTAGCCAGTCTGATTCTAATTTCTTTGCTCGTATCCCCTTCTCGATCAATGTGACTTCCAAGATAGATAAAGTGATCGATCTCTTCTACTGGTTTGTTTTCCATGTATATTTTGTCACCTGTTGGAATTAAGCTTTTCATGACTTTAGTCTTTTCATTATTGATTTCAAGCCCAATTTTGCTGGCTATTGATGATAGTTCATTTATGTTCTCCTGCATCGTTTTTATCTGGCTGCTGATGAGAACTACGTCATCAGCAAAGTCAAGGTCCTCCAAATGGTCTCAATCTTTCATGAAAACTGTAAAACAAGTCATTTATCAATATACAATCTTTCATGCAAACTGTGAAATAAGTCACTTATCAACATAACATTTTTCAAACATCCTGTAAATTAAGTGCACACATTTTATCATCTTATGCTAGCCATCTATCAAGTCTTACTATAAAATAAGTGCACACATTTTATCATCTTATGCTAGCCTTCTATCAAGCCTTACTATAAAATAAGTGTAAACATTTTATCATCTTATGCTAGCCATCTATCAAGCCTTACTATAAAATAAGTGCACACATTTTATCATCTTATGCTAGCCATCTATCAAGTCTTACTATAAAATAAGTGCACACATGTTATCATCTTATGCTAGCCATCTATCAAGTCTTACTATAAAATAAGTGCACACATTTTATCATCTTATGCTAGCCATCTATCAAGCCTTACTATAAAATAAGTGCACACATTTTATCATCTTATGCTAGCCATCTATCAAGCCTTACTATAAAATAAGTGCACACATTTTATCATCTTATGCTAGCCATCTATCAAGTCTTACTATAAAATAAGTGTAAACATTTTATCATCTTATGCTAGCCATCTATCAAGCCTTACTATAAAATAAGTGCACACATTTTATCATCTTATGCTAGCCATCTATCAAGTCTTACTATAAAATAAGTGCACACATTTTATCATCTTATGCTAGCCATCTATCAAGTCTTACTATAAAATAAGTGCACACATTTTATCATCTTATGCTAGCCTTCTATCAAGCCTTACTATAAAATAAGTGTAAACATTTTATCATCTTATGCTAGCCATCTATCAAGCCATACTGTAAAATAAGTGCATACATTTTATCATCTTATGCTAGCCATCTATCAAGCCTTACTGTAAAGCATTCTCCAGGTGATCCATTGCCACAATGATAGCATCCAGGACTGTCAACTGTAGTCAAGGGACAGTTTTAACTGTTTCTTTAAGTAACAACCATCACAGATCTGCCACCATTTAGTAAACAAAGCAACAAATCTGATAGCCATATCGTACAGGGACAAATGTGCTGATAGCTGTTAACAACTTATAGCTTGCATTTGAATAAGTAAAAGTTCTCTCTACGCCTTGCTAGGGAAGTATGGCAAATATTGAGATAGTGACCATATTTTTTCCAATACCAGGACACAATTTTAGGTGATGTGGTCGGTATCATGCCAGACCATCTTGACTTTCTAGAAAAATCTCTGGTACCCATTTTTAGAGGCTGAGTGAAGCCAGAACGAACCTTGTCAATTCAACAAAAATCTGCCACTTCTGGAAATCAAACCTTTTCTTTCATTTAAAATGTTAAAAATCAAACAAACCTCCCAGTTTCTCTCAATAAAATGTGAACTATAAAACAAACCTCCCAGTTTCTCTCAATAAAATGTGAACTATAAAACAAACCTCCCAGTTTCTCTCAATAAAATGTGAACTATAAAACAAACCTCCCAGTTTCTCTCAATAAAATGTGAAATATAAAACAAACTTCCCAGTTTATCTCAATAAAATGTGAACTATAAAACAAGCCTCCCAGTTTCTCTCAATAAAATGTGAAATATAAAACAAACATCCCAGTTTCTCTCAATAAAATGTGAACTATAAAACAAACCTCCCAGTTTCTCTCAATAAAATGTGAACTATAAAACAAACCTCCCAGTTTCTCCCAATAAAATGTGAACTATAAAACAAACCTCCCAGTTTCTCCCAATAAAATGTGAACTATAAAACAAACCTCCCAGTTTCTCCCAATAAAATCTGAAATATAAAACAAACCTCCCAGTTTCTCTCAATAAAATGTGAACTATAAAACAAACCTCCCAGTTTCTCTCAATAAAATGTGAACTATAAAACAAACCTCCCAGTTTCTCTCAATAAAATGTGAACTATAAAACAAACCTCCCAGTTTCTCTCAATAAAATGTGAACTATAAAACAAACCTCCCAGTTTCTCTCAATAAAATGTGAACTATAAAACAAACCTCCCAGTTTCTCCCAATAAAATGTGAAATATAAAACAAACTTCCCAGTTTCTCCCAATAAAATGTGAACTATAAAACAAACCTCCCAGTTTCTCCCAATAAAATGTGAACTATAAAACAAACCTCCCAGTTTCTCTCAATAAAATGTGAACTATAAAACAAACCTCCCAGTTTCTCCCAATAAAATATGAACTATATAACAAACCTCCCAGTTTCTCCCAATAAAATCTGAAATATAAAACAAACCTCCCAGTTTCTCCCAATAAAATGTGAACTATAAAACAAACCTCCCAGTTTCTCTCAATAAAATGTGAACTATAAAACAAACCTCCCAGTTTCTCTCAATAAAATGTGAACTATAAAACAAACCTCCCAGTTTCTCTCAATAAAATGTGAACTATAAAACAAACCTCCCAGTTTCTCCCAATAAAATGTGAACTATAAAACAAACCTCCCAGTTTCTCCCAATAAAATGTGAAATATAAAACAAACTTCCCAGTTTCTCCCAATAAAATGTGAACTATAAAACAAACCTCCCAGTTTCTCTCAATAAAATGTGAACTATAAAACAAACCTCCCAGTTTCTCTCAATAAAATGTGAACTATAAAACAAACCTCCCAGTTTCTCCCAATAAAATGTGAACTATATAACAAACCTCCCAGTTTCTCTCAATAAAATGTGAACTATAAAACAAACCTCCCAGTTTCTCTCAATAAAATGTGAACTATAAAACAAACCTCCCAGTTTCTCCCAATAAAATGTGAACTATAAAACAAACCTCCCAGTTTCTCTCAATAAAATGTGAACTATAAAACAAACCTCCCAGTTTCTCTCAATAAAATGTGAACTATAAAACAAACCTCCCAGTTTCTCTCAATAAAATGTGAAATATAAAACAAACCTCTCATTTTCTCTCAATAAAAAGTGAACTATAAAACAACCTCTCATTTTCTCTCAATAAAATGTGAACAATAAAACAACCTCTCATTTTCTCTCATTTATTATCACAAAGGATACAATCTGCAGCTGTATCACTAGGCTGCATCTCAGACTGAACCATCTGCAATAGATCAAAGTCTGCCACACCCAGAGGTCGCTTGATAACAATGTTCTGGTAACACTCTCCATCGTCTAAAGGATTGTCTGTGTCTACAGTGCCCATCAGAATGATTGCAACTTCATCTTTTGACTCAGAGAACATCTACAGAGATATGACCCAAAACATCACATGATTGCATATCATAGATCACTTTTGTTATTGCTATTAAAGATAAAATACTACAAATAATCCATTTTTGACAATAGAAACAAGAAAAAAGAGTTCTTAAACGTTATGTAGAGCCAGTCTTAGCATATGGATGTGAATCATGGACAATAGGACAAAAGAAAATCACTGGAGTCTGTAGAAATGTGGTTTTACAGAAGAATGTTGAGAATACCATGGCCAGCTAGGAATTGCAATGAAAACGTTCTGAAAGAGGTCAAAGCAAAAAGAGAGCTAATTTCCAATATTAGGAAGAAACAATCATCATTTTTTGGCCATGTAATGAGAAGAGAAAAACTGGAATATATTGTAACAACTGGAAAAATTGAGGGACGAAGAGATAGAGGGAAGCAAAGAGAAAAAATACCAGACAGCTTAAGAGAATGGCTTGGCAGAAGGTCAACAACAGAAATGATAAATAACTGTCGAGATTGAAAGTTGTGGAGAGACATGATCACCTATGCCAGCAGGCCCGGTACTTGATGATGATTAAAGATATTCAACGGCTTATAATTATGTCTAGGCGTGAGACCTTATACTTTTTGAAGATGAGGTGGTCTGTGCACTTCCTTGCTCCTGTCCTATCCTGGTCCGTCCATCTGTCTCTCTCTTTCTATCTATCTATCTAGTATTCACTTGAGTTGAAGACGACACAAAAAAGGCCAGAAATTCTACATTCTCTATGCTTGACAATCTTTGTTCCAGAAATTCTACATTCTCTATGCTTGACAATCTTTGTTCCAGAAATTCTACATTCTCTATGCTTGACAATCTTTGTTCCAGAAATTCTACATTCTCTATGCTTGACAATTTTTGTTTCAGAAATTCTACATTCCCTATGCTTGACAATCTTTGTTCCAGAAATTCTACATTCCCTATGCTTGACAATCTTTGTTCCAGAAATTCTACATTCTCTATGCTTGACAATTTTTGTTCCAGAAATTCTACATTCCCTATGCTTGACAATCTTTGTTCCAGAAATTCTACATTCTCTATGCTTGACAATTTTTGTTCCAGAAATTCTACATTCTCTTTGCTTGACAATCTTTGTTATCAAGTGCCAGACCTTGCACAGGACCGTTGTATCTCACCACATATATCTCTGTTGATGGCGAGCCACTCAATCTTGGCAATGGAGCAGATCCCTGCTTTTTTTGCTTCTCACCTAAGTGTTCCTTTCTGTGTTTTTCTAGGGTGGTCTCTCTTTCTTTTACCCTCTAGTTTCCATTTGAGAGCTTGCTTTGAGATTCTCTTGTTGTCTCTTCTCATCACATGTGCAACATAAGACCATCTTCTACTCTTGTCTCTTCTCATCACATGTGCAACATAAGACCATCTTCTTCTCTTGTTTCTTCTCACCACATGGGCAACATAAGACCATCTTCTACTCTTGTCTCTTCTCATCACATAGACAACATATGACCACATTCTTCTCTTGTTGTCTCTTCTCATCACATGGGCAACATATGACCACCTTCTTCTCTTGTTGTCTCTCCTCATTACATGACCAACATATGACCACCTTCTTCTCTTGTTGTCTCCTCTCATTACATGGCCAACATATGACCACCTTCTTCTCTTGTTGTCTCTTCTCATCACATGGGCAACATATGACCACATTCTTCTCTTGTTGTCTCTTCTCATCACATGGGCAACATATGACCACCTTCTTCTCTTGTTGTCTCCTCTCATTACATGGCCAACATATGACCACCTTCTTCTCTTGTTGTCTCTTCTCATCACATGGGCAACATATGACCACATTCTTCTCTTGTTGTCTCTTCTCATCACATGGGCAACATATGACCACCTTCTTCTCTTGTTGTCTCCTCTCATTACATGGCCAACATATGACCACCTTCTTCTCTTGTTGTCTCCTCTCATTACATGGCCAACATATGACCACCTTCTTCTCTTGTTGTCTCTTCTCATTACATGGCCAACATATGACCATCTTCTTCTCTTGTTGTCTCTTCTCATTACATGGCCAACATATGACCACCTTCTTCTCTTGTTGTCTCTTCTCATTACATGGCCAACATATGACCATCTTCTTCTCTTGTTGTCTCTTCTCATTACATGGCCAACATATGACCACCTTCTTCTCTTGTTGTCTCTTCTCATCACATGGCCAATATATGACCACCTTCTTCTCTTGTCTCTTCTCATCACCTGGACAACATATGACCACCTTCTTCTCTTGTTGTCTCTTCTCATTACATGGCCAACATATGACCACCTTCTTCTCTTGTTGTCTCCTCTCATTACATGGCCAACATATGACCACCTTCTTCTCTTGTTGTCTCTTCTCATTACATGGCCAACATATGACCATCTTCTTCTCTTGTTGTCTCTTCTCATCACATGGCCAATATATGACCATCTTCTTCTCTTGCCTCTTCTCATCACCTGGCCAACATATGACCACCTTCTTCTCTTGTTGTCTCTTCTCATTACATGACCAACATATGACCACCTTCTTCTCTTGTTGTCTCCTCTCATTACATGACCAACATATGACCACCTTCTTCTCTTGTTGTCTCTTCTCATTACATGGCCAACATATGACCACCTTCTTCTCTTGTTGTCTCCTCTCATTACATGGCCAACATATGACCACCTTCTTCTCTTGTTGTCTCTTCTCATTACATGGCCAACATATGACCATCTTCTTCTCTTGTTGTCTCTTCTCATCACATGGCCAATATATGACCATCTTCTTCTCTTGCCTCTTCTCATCACCTGGCCAACATATGACCACCTTCTTCTCTTGTTGTCTCTTCTCATTACATGACCAACATATGACCACCTTCTTCTCTTGTTGTCTCTTCTCATTACATGACCAATATATGACCACCTTTTTCTCTTGTTGTCTCCTCTCATTACATGACCAACATATGACCACCTTCTTCTCTTGTTGTCTCCTCTCATTACATGACCAACATATGACCACCTTCTTCTCTTGTTGTCTCCTCTCATTACATGACCAACATATGACCACCTTCTTCTCTTGTTGTCTCCTCTCATTACATGACCAACATATGACCACCTTCTTCTCTTTTTGTCTCCTCTCATTACATGGCCAACATATGACCACCTTCTTCTCTTGTTGTCTCTTCTCATTACATGGCCAACATATGACCATCTTCTTCTCTTGTTGTCTCTTCTCATCACATGGCCAATATATGACCATCTTCTTCTCTTGCCTCTTCTCATCACCTGGCCAACATATGACCACCTTCTTCTCTTGTTGTCTCCTCTCATTACATGACCAACATATGACCACATTCTTCTCTTGTTGTCTCTTCTCATCACCTGGACAACATATGACCACATTCTTCTCTTTTTGTCTCCTCTCATTACATGGCCAACATATGACCACCTTCTTCTCTTGTTGTCTCCTCTCATTACATGGCCAACATATGACCACCTTCTTCTCTTGTCTCTTCTCATCACCTGGACAACATATGACCACCTTCTTCTCTTGTTGTCTCTTCTCATTACATGGCCAACATATGACCACCTTCTTCTCTTGTTGTCTCCTCTCATTACATGGCCAACATATGACCACCTTCTTCTCTTGTTGTCTCTTCTCATTACATGGCCAACATATGACCACCTTCTTCTCTTGTTGTCTCTTCTCATCACATGGCCAACATATGACCATCTTCTTCTCTTGTTGTCTCTTCTCATCACATGGCCAATATATGACCATCTTCTTCTCTTGCCTCTTCTCATCACCTGGCCAACATATGACCACCTTCTTCTCTTGTTGTCTCTTCTCATTACATGACCAACATATGACCACCTTCTTCTCTTGTTGTCTCTTCTCATTACATGACCAATATATGACCACCTTTTTCTCTTGTTGTCTCCTCTCATTACATGACCAACATATGACCACCTTCTTCTCTTGTTGTCTCCTCTCATTACATGACCAACATATGACCACCTTCTTCTCTTGTTGTCTCCTCTCATTACATGACCAACATATGACCACCTTCTTCTCTTGTTGTCTCCTCTCATTACATGACCAACATATGACCACCTTCTTCTCTTGTTGTCTCTTCTCATTACATGACCAACATATGACCACATTCTTCTCTTGTTGTCTCTTCTCATCACCTGGACAACATATGACCACATTCTTCTCTTGTTGTCTCCTCTCATTACATGGCCAACATATGACCACCTTCTTCTATTGTTGTCTCCTCTCATTACATGACCAACATATGACCCTCTTCTTCTCTTGTTGTCTCCTCTCATTACATGACCAACATATGACCACCTTCTTCTATTGTTGTCTCCTCTCATTACATGACCAACATAGGACCACCCTCTTCTCTTGATTATAGATGATATTTATGGATGTTTTGTCATTTCTATTACAATCTACATTAAACATAATTCTGGCATGAATCAATGCAAGATTAACTGGGATTTGTTTAGTTAACACAGAAGACAACTCAGTGTTACATTACATGTGCTAATCTGATGAAAGCCTTTAGGCCCTCATGGAAAGCTGTGTCTTTGTCCTACATGATGGTAGTAATGCTACTGACATAAAGAATGATCTATAAGTTGTCCTACATGCTGGCAGTAATGCTACCGACATAAAAAATGTTCTATAAGTTGTCCTACATGCTGGCAGTATTGCTACTGACATTAAGAATGTTCTATAACGTGTCCTACATGCTGGCAGTATTGCTACTGACATAAAGAATGTTCTATAAGGTGTCCTACATGCTGGCAGTATTGCTACTGACATAAAGAATGATCTATAAGTTATCCTACATGCTGGCAGTATTGCTACTGACATAAAGAATGATCTATAAGTTGTCCCACATGCTAGCAGTATTGCTACTGACATAAAGAATGATCTATAAGTTGTCCTACATGCTGGCAGTATTGCTACTGATGGACTACTATTTTCCAAAATAATCTACAAAATAGGTTAGCTTAATAACCTATGATGGACTACTATTTTCCAAAATAATCTACAAAATAGGTTAGCTTAATAACCTATGATGGACTACTATTTTCCAAAATAATCTACAAAATAGGTCAGCTTAATAACCTATGATGGACTACTATTTTCCAAAATAATCTACAAAATAGATCAGCTTAATAACCTATGATGGACTACTATTTTCCAAAATAATCTAGAAAATAGGTCAGTTTAATAACCTATGATGGACTATTTTCCAAAATAATCTACAAAATAGGTCAGCTTAATAACCTATGATGGACTATTTTCCAAAATAATCTACAAAATAGGTCAGCTTAATAACCTATGATGAACTACTATTTTCCAAAATAATCTACAAAATTCACACCCCCCACCCCACATAAAAAGGTCTCCATAGATGGAGCTGCTCACCTTTCTCTGCAGAATCATGTTGATGCCTTCTATTGAAGTTTCTAGAGCAGAAGACACCCCTGGAGGGGCCTGGTTCATAGATGGCCCCACATCCAAAATAATTGCTATGGCTTCCTAAATCAAAGGAAGCAAAACAAAATCACAGATTAAAACACAAAAACCTGGACTCATTTTCTTCTGTTCTTGCTTAATAAGAAAAGTGAGTCTATGTGCTTACAGTGATCTATGTATCAACATAAAGATTCTCCAGAACCATATAACTGAGTTGGATAGACTCTATTGACTGCACTTCAACAGAGGTGGCTTCTGTCTTTCTTCTCTTCCATCAATCGTTCCTATACGTTAATTCCCATAGTTTTTGGAGTAACTTCGTTCCTATATGTTAATCCCTATAGTTTTTGGAGTAACTTAGTTCCTATATGTTAAACCCAGTAGTTTATGGAGTAACTTTGTTCCTATATGTTAATCCCCATAGTTTTTGGAGTAACTTTGTTCCTATATGTTAATCCCCGTAGTTTTTTGGAGTAACTTCATTCCTGTACGTTAATCCCCATAGCTTTTGGAGTAACTTCATTCCTATACATTAATCCCCATAGTTTTTGGGGTAACTTCATTCCTATATGTTAATCCCCGTAGTTTTGGAGTAACTTCATTCCTATACATTAATTCCTGTAGTTTTTGGAGTAACTTTGACTACACATTGAGTGGCCATTTAATTTTTTTCATTATTGTGTGTGCCTCTTTTCACATTTTCTTCATTCATTCTCTGTTTACAGAATAATGGTTGTTGTAAAGCTATTCTGTTTCCAGCATGATGATTGAAGTAAAGCTATTCCCTGTTTACAGCATAATGGTTGTTGTAAAGCTATTCTGTTTCCAGCATGATGATTGATGTAAAGCTATTCCCTGTTTACAGCATAATGGTTGTTGTAAAGCTATTCTGTTTCCAGCATGATGATTGATGTAAAGCTATTCCCTGTTTACAGCATAATGGTTGTTGTAAAGCTATTCTGTTTCCAGCATAATGACTGCTGTAAAGCTATTGTTTCTAGCATGATGGTTGCTGTAAAGCTATTGTTTCTAGCATGATGGTTGCTGTAAAGCTATTCTATATACAGCATGGTTGTTGTAAAGCCATTGTTTCCAGCATGATGGTTATTGTAAAGAAAGTCAAGCCCACAGCATGATGATTGTTGTAAAGCCATAATTTGTTTCAAGCAAGATGGTTGTTGTAAAGCCAGTCAAGCTGGTTGTTGTAAAAACCAGTCAAGCCTCCAGCATGATGGTTGTTGTAAAGCCAGCAAAGCTGGTTGTTGTAAAGCTAGTCAAGCAGGTTATGATGAAGTTGGTCAAGCTGGTTGTTATAAAGCTAGTCAAGCATGTTGTAAAGCTAATCAAGCTAGTTGTAAAGCTAGTTGTTGTGAAGCTGGTCAAGCTGGTTGTTGTAAAGCCAGTCAAGGTGGTTATTGTCAAGCTGGTTATTGTAAAGCCAGTCAATGTGGTTATTGTCAAGCTGATTGTTGTAAAGCCAGTCAGGATGGTTATTGTCAAGCTGGTTGTTGTAAAGCCAGTCAATGTGGTTATTGTCAAGCTGATTGTTGTAAAGCCAGTCAGGATGGTTATTGTCAAGCTAGTTGTAAAGCTAGTTGTTGTGAAGCTGGTCAAGCTGGTTGTTGTAAAGCCAGTCAAGGTGGTTATTGTCAAGCTGGTTGTTGTAAAGCCAGTCAGGATGGTTATTGTCAAGCTGGTTGTTGTAAAGCCAGTCATGATGGTTATTGTCAAGCTGGTTGTTGTAAAGCCAGTCAAGGTGGTTATTGTCAAGCTGGTTGTTGTAAAGCCAGTCAAGGTGGTTATTGTCAAGCCAGACAGGATGGTTATTGTCAAGCTGGTTGTTGTAAAGCCAGTCAGGATGGTTATTGTCAAGCTGGTTGTTGTAAAGCCAGTCAGGATGGTTATTGTCAAGCTGGTTGTTGTAAAGCCAGTCAAGGTGGTTATTGTCAAGCTGGTTATTGTAAAGCCAGTCAATGTGGTTATTGTCAAGCTGATTGTTGTAAAGCCAATCAGGATGGTTATTGTCAAGCTGGTTGTTGTAAAGCCAGTCAATGTGGTTATTGTCAGTCAAGCTGATTGTTGTAAAGCCAGTCAGGATGGTTATTGTCAAGCTGGTTGTTGTAAAGCCAGTCAGGTTGGTTATTGTCAAGCTGGTTGTTGTAAAGCCAGTCACGATGGTTATTGTCAAGCTGATTGTTGTAAAGCCAGTCAAGCTAGTTACTGTAAAGCTGGTTGTTGTCAAACTGATTGTTGTAAAGCCATTCTCTGTTTCCAGCATGGTGGCTGTTGTAAAGCTAGTCAAGCTGATTGTTGTAAAGCCATTCTGTTTCCAGCATGGTGGCTGTTGTAAAGCTAGTCAAGCTGATTGTTGTAAAGCCATTCTCTGTTTCCAGCATGGTGGTTATTGTAAAGCCATTCTATGTTTCCAGCATGGTGGCTGTTGTAAAGCTAGTCAAGCTGATTGATGTAAAGCCATTCTATGTTTCCAGCATGGTGGCTGTTGTAAAGCTAGTCAAGCTGATTGTTGTAAAGCCATTCTGTTTCCAGCATGGTGGCTGTTGTAAAGCTAGTCAAGCTGATTGTTGTAAAGCCATTCTCTGTTTCCAGCATGGTGGTTATTGTAAAGCCATTCTATGTTTCCAGCATGGTGGCTGTTGTAAAGCTAGTCAAGCTGATTGATGTAAAGCCATTCTATGTTTCCAGCATGGTGGCTGTTGTAAAGCTAGTCAAGCTGATTGTTGTAAAGCCATTCTGTTTCCAGCATGGTGGCTGTTGTAAAGCTAGTCAAGCTGATTGTTGTAAAGCCATTCTGTTTCCAGCATGGTGGTTGTTGTAAAGCTAGTCAAGCTGATTGTTGTAAAGCCATTCTGTTTCCAGCATGGTGGTTGTTGTAAAGCTAGTCAAGCTGATTGATGTAAAGCCATTCTATGTTTCCAGCATGGTGGCTGTTGTAAAGCTAGTCAAGCTGATTGATGTAAAGCCATTCTATGTTTCCAGCATGGTGGCTGTTGTAATGCTAGTCAAGCTGATTGTTGTAAAGCCATTCTGTTTCCAGCATGGTGGTTGTTGTAAAGCTAGTCAAGCTGATTGTTGTAAAGCCATTCTGTTTCCAGCATGGTGGTTGTTGTAAAGCTAGTCAAGCTGATTGTTGTAAAGCCATTCTCTGTTTCCAGCATGGTGGTTGTTGTAATGCCAGTCGAGCAGGAAATATGGCAGTCCTGCTTGAGTTTGCATATTTTTTATGACAGTCAGAAAGTTTTCATAGGGACTCACCCACACACACACACATTCAAATCATGAATTTGTCTGGAGCATGTCCACACAGCTCTGAACCCTGTACATTGAGATATTGAATAGTGAGCACATTAATCTCCTAGCTACTTCAATGCTCATTAAAGAAAGTGTATTAGTATCACTTTATGTCTACTAGCTACTTCAATGCTCATTAAAGAAAGTGTATTAGTATCACTTTATGTCTACTAGCTACTTCAATGTTCATTAAAGAAAGTGTATTAGTATCACTTTATATCTACTAGCTACTTCAATGTTCATTAAAGAAAGTGTATTAGTATCACTTTATGTCTACTAGCTACTTCAATGCTCATTAAAGAAAGTGTATTAGTATCACTTTATGTCTACTAGCTACTTCAATGCTCATTAAAGAAAGTGTATTAGTATCACTTTATATCTACTAGCTACTTCAATGTTCATTAAAGAAAGTGTATTAGTATCACTTTATATCTACTAGCTACTTCAATGTTCATTAAAGAAAGTGTATTAGTATCACTTTATGTCTACTAGCTACTTCAATGTTCATTAAAGAAAGTGTATTAGTATCACTTTATGTCTACTAGCTACTTCAATGTTCATTAAAGAAAGTGTATTAGTATCACTTTATGTCTACTAGCTACTTCAATGCTCATTAAAGAAAGTGTATTAGTATCACTTTATATCTACTAGCTACTTCAATGTTCATTAAAGAAAATGTATTGTATCACTTTATATCTACTAGCTACTTCAATGTTCATTAAAGAAAGTGTATTAGTATCACTTTATGTCTACTAGCTACTTCAATGCTCATTAAAGAAAGTGTATTAGTATCACTTTATGTCTACTAGCTACTTCAATGTTCATTAAAGAAAGTGTATTAGTATCACTTTATATCTACTAGCTACTTCAGTACAGTACATTTTGAGTTCGCCAGTACAGCACACACCGTATGAGTACACCAGTACAGCACACACAGTTTGAGTACACCAGTACAGCACACACAGTTTGAGTACGCCAGTACAGCGCACACAGTTTGAGTACACCAGAACTGCATACACAGTTTGAGTACACCAGTACAGTACACACAGTTTGAGTACGCCAGTACAGTGCACACAGTTTGAGTACACCAGTATAGCACACAAAGTTTGAGTACACCAGTACAACACACACAGTTTGAGTACACAAGTATAACACACACAGTTTGAGTGCACCAGCATATCACACAGTTTGAGTACACCATCACATCACACAGTTTGAGTACACCATCACATCACACAGTTTGAGTACACCAGTACATCACACAGTTTCAGTACACCAGTGCAGCACAGTTTGAGTAAACCAATACAGCACACACAGTTTGAGTACACCAGTACAGCACACAGTTTGAGTACATCAGTATAGAGCACACAGTTTGAGTACACCAGTACAGCACAAACAGTTTGAGTACACCAGTACAGCACATTTTGAGTACACCAGTACAACACAGTTTGAGTACATCAGTACAGCCACACACAGTTTGAGTACACCAGTACAGCACAGTTTGAGTACACCAGTACAGCACACAGTTTGAGTACACCAGTACAGCACACAATTGGAGTATGCCAGTACAGCACACAGTTTGAGTACACCAGTACAGCACACACCATTTGAGTACACCAGTACAGCACACAGTTTGAGTACACCAGTACAGCACACACAATGTGACAATTTGAGTACACCAGTACAGCACACAGTTTGAGTACACCAGTACAGCACACACAGTTAGAGTACACCAGTGTGAGTACAGCACACAGTTTGAGTACACCAGTACAGCACACACAGTTTGAGTACACCAGTACAGCACAGTTTGAGTACACCAGTACAGCACACACAGTTTGAGTACACCAGTACAACACACACAGTTTGAGTACACCACTACAGCACAGTTTGAGTACAACAATACAGCACACACAGTATGAGTACACCAGTACAGCATACACAGTTTGAGTACACCAGTACAGCCACACACAGTTTGATTACACCAGTACAGCCTAGTTTGAGTACACCAATACAGCGCACAGTTTGAGTACACCAATACAGCACACAGAGTTTGAGTACACCAATACAACACACAATTGGAGTACACCAGTACAGCACATAGTTTGAGTACACCAGTACAGCACATAGTTTGAGTACACCAATACAGCACACACAGTTTGAGTACACCAGTACAACACACAATAAAGTGACAATTGGAGTACACCAGTACAGTACAGCCACACACAGTTTGAGTACACCAGTACAGCACATAGTTTGAGTACACCAGTTGAGTACAACACCGCACACTGGCGCACGCACAGTTTGAGTACACCAGTTGAGTACAACACCGCACACTGGCGCACACACAGTTTGAGTACACCAGTACAACACAAACACACAGTGAGTCACTTGAGTACACTTAAGTGTTTTGTTACACTACACTAGTACACCACACAGTTTGAGTACACCAGTACAGCACATAGTTTGAGTCAGTACAGCACACAATTTGAGTACACCACACAATTTGAGTACACCATACGCCCATACGGGCATACACGACTTGACTACTACACACTATACACAGTTTGAGTTTGAGTACACCATCAGTGCCGCGGTACAGTCCGATGCCGCCCAATAATCAGCTGAGATCAGCAGTTGACAACAACACACTTCAGCCGTGTGAAATTGTACACACGCAACAATACTAATATATAACTATACAACTAAAGTACATGGACAAAAATGATCTTGTAAGTTGCGACATGATAACACTTTAATAATGTAGGAGGCTGGCACTAGCTCCAACACTTAACGAAGACTATACCTTAGTTGCCGCCATTTTGTCAGTACACAACACTCCGAAGCCGGGCAAGTTTTAGACTAAAACCTCTAATCGTGTCCGACAATAACCGGAACAGAGTCCTTGCTTTGAGTGTCAATTGTGTGTTTGTTTGTTTGTTTGTTTCAGGAATGGAAGGACAGGAATACAACGTGCTGTTGGTTTACTTAACATATTGATTGATTTGCTGTGGTAACGGTCTGCTAGCCAAGCAGGAGTTTCGGGCTATTGTTATCTGATCAGTAGAGTTGTTTAGTTTATCGGAGATGGCTAGAAATAAAACAGTTGAGTAGACTGTAGACAGACATGGGGGCGGTAACAACAACATGAGATTGTTGTTGTATTGTATGAATGTATGTCTCTCAACTCTCGGGTCAGTAATAAACAAAACTGGTTTGTGCAGTGGAATACATGCGTCATGAATCGCCGCCTTTGCTGTTATACTCGATTGAGTTTAGTCAACACTTGTCTCCATGTGTCATTGTGTGCATGTTTTTTTGTTTGAGTGGAGGGTCACGAACGTCGTCCAGCCTGTCCCTCCCATCTGTCACTCACAAACAATCTCAGAGCTGCATCGGGCACCTACCACACGCAGTCTCAGTGAGAGTAGCCACAGTGTAGAAGTAGCCTCATCACAAGGACTCACTGTCTAGCGACTTTTTGACTGTTTCACGCTGCTATTGTTATAGTAGTCTTCTTCTGCACGGACGTATTCAAGTTCAAGCTGCTATAACTATATAGTTTGATACAATTATAATTTATCTTGATTTTTGTGTTTACATTTTTGTTGAAACAAAAGGAGATATCAACAATTATTATTATATATTAAGAACACCACTAGAGTAGAGTAGAGGTTGGCATAAAGCTAGTGAGTCGGTGTTTTTTTTTTTTTATTGAAAAAGTATCTTTACTTATTGAACTGTATTCTCGTTAATTAAAATTGTTGCCTAATGCCAACAAAAAGTTAGAACAATTCTTAGAGCAAAGTTAAGTAGGAGGCTTGCATATTAAATAATAAATCAAATATATCTGAATAGTTGTCTGTCACTCCAAGAATCAATAATGCATGTAGCATTAGATTTTTTGGTGGCTCTTAAGAATGTAGTCTTAGCATTTTTTATGTCTTGGATACGATTCTTCATACCTCGACAACATAAATGTGTAAAAGGAGAGATAGTTCTGATAACAGGGGCTGGTAGTGGATTGGGACAATGTATGGCTGTAGAATTTTCTAAGCTACAAGCTATAATGGTGCTGTGGGACATCAATGATAAAGGCCTCAAGGAAACGGCAAAACTAATTTCTGATGTTGGAGGTGTGTGTCATTCCTACATCTGTGATGTTAGGTAAGTGTTACTGTCTGCTTGTTCTGTTCTTGAGTTCATTGTGTTTATCTTTTGCAAGTTGTAGAATTACCTTTAATTAATTGTTCATTGTTGTTAAAGTTGGCATCACAGCACTCCAGTACTCCATAGGTACTCAGTCACTTTTTACAGAGGATGAGGTGTGAGTATATTCATGGATCCAGTAGATTACTGGTTATGTATACATCTGGGGGAGGGGGCCCTTGTAGTCAAGAGGTACAATGTCATCTTCTGGACAGGCAGGACAAGGGTTCAAATCCCACCTTAATCAGTGGTGGTTTTTCAAAGTGAGGAAAAAATAGTCTTTGGTTTCTTTGTGACATTACTCTACCCTGATCTCCTGGGTAATGAGATCCTGTGTCTAGCCTTCTTTGATAACAGCAATAAAGGCCCTGTGTGCATTTACGCATGTTAAAAAACCCTTGGGAGATGAAATATAAAAAAATTGGGACACAAAATTTGGCCACTGCTTGGGAAAAATTATTGGTGGAAAAAACTACACACACTTGGGGATCCCAGGTCATACTATGGAGTTTGTGCACATTGGCAAGGATTCTCATTTGATTTTCTCAAGATTATCTACTTAAAATTATCTCGGGGGATATCGAAGCACTTATAGATTTCTCTGGTGTGCAATAATGATGTTCATAACAGAAAGCAGAATTGCGCAGGCCAAAATAGCATTTCAGAAAATGAAAAATGTCTTATGCAACAAATCTATGTCAACAGAAGTGAGAAAGAGAGTTCATCGGTGCTATATAGAACCAACTCTGACCTATGGAAATTAATCATGGACTGTAGACAAACAAATAAAAAGACAATTAGAGGCCACAGAGATGGTATTTCTCAGAAGAATGTTGAAAGTTCCCTGGACAGCTAAAAAGACCAACGAGGAAATTCTCAAAGAGCCAAACACAAAAAGGGAGCCCCTAAGAAACATCATAAAGAAACAATCAACATTTTCCAGGCATATTATTAGATGAGGAAAGTTGGAATACTTGGTTACAACTGGCAAAATACAGGGAAAGAGAGATCGCAGACGACAAAGAGAGAAAATACTAGACAGTTTGGTGTCATTGCATGGAAAACAGTCAACAACAGAACTGATACGATGCACTGTAGATAGAAGATTGTGGAAGGACATGATCACCTATGTCAACCGGTATAGCACATGTTGATGATGAACAGCAACATCTAGTTTATCAGGTTGTCATTCCTATAGCTTCAGTGTTGTGTTCCAAACCAACAGTCTCAAAACTGCATCCTCATTGATAGTTGTTATAGTTAATATCTAACTTACAGCACTTGAAAATCTTTATTGATAGTTGTTATAGTTAATATCTAACTTACAGCACTTGAGAATCTTTATTGATAGTTGTTGTAGTTAATATCTAACTTACAGCACTTGAGAATCTTTATTGATAGTTGTTATAGTTAATATCTAACTTACAGCACTTGAGAATCTTTATTGATAGTTGTTATAGTTAATATCTAACTTACAGCACTTGAGAATCTTTATTGATAGTTGTTGTAGTTAATATCTAACTTACAGCACTTGAGAATCTTTATTGATAGTTGTTATAGTTAATATCTAACTTACAGCACTTGAGAATCTTTATTGATAGTTGTTGTAGTTAATATCTAACTTACAGCACTTGAGAATCTTTATTGATAGTTGTTATAGTTAATATCTAACTTACAGCACTTGAGAATCTTTATTGATAGTTGTTGTAGTTAATATCTAACTTACAGCACTTGAGAATCTTTATTGATAGTTGTTGTAGTTAATATCTAACTTACAGCACTTGAGAATCTTTATTGATAGTTGTTGTAGTTAATATCTAACTTACAGCACTTGAGAATCTTTATTGGTAGTTGTTGTAGTTAATATCTAACTTACAGCACTTGAGAATCTTTATTGATAGTTGTAGTTAATATCTAACTTACAGCACTTGAGAATCTTTATTGATAGTTGTAGTTAATATCTAACTTACAGCACTTGAGAATCTTTATTGATAGTTGTTGTAGTTAATATCTAACTTACAACACTTGAGAATCTTTATTGATAGTTGTAGTTAATATCTAACTTACAGCACTTGAGAATCTTCAACATGTCCCCTAAGATCGTGTCCATCTCCACCATCCCCCCAAAAAGCTCAGCAGTCTGTCATAATAGTACAGCAGTTTATCACCAATAGCATGTCAGTCTATCACCAAATGTACAGGAGTTTATCACTAAAAATACAGCAGCTTATCACCAAAAATACAGCAATCTATTACCAAAGCACAGCAGTTTATCACCAAAAGTACAGCATTCTGTCAACAAGTAAAAGTACAGCAGTCTGTCACCAAAAACATAACAGTCTGTCACCAAAAGCACAACAGTCTGTCACCATAAACACAACAGTCTGTCACCAAAAACACAACAGTCTGTCACCAAAAGCACAACAGTCTGTCACCAAAAGCACAACAGTCTGTCACCAAAAGCACAACAGTCTGTCACCAAAAGCACAACAGTCTGTCAGCAAAAGTACAACAGTCTGTCACCATAAACACAACAGTCTGTCACCAAAAGCACAACAGTCTGTCACTAAAAGCACAACAGTCTGTCAGCAAAAGCCCTGCAGTCTGTCAACAAAAGCACAGCAGTCTGTCAGCGATCTGTCAGCAAAAGTACAGCAGTCTGTCAGCAAATGTACAGTGATCTGTCAGCAAAAGTACAGCAGTTGTCCACAAAACACCAAAAGCAGAGCAGCATGTCACCAAAGCACTACAACCTTTCAGCAAATGTACAGCAGTGTGTCACCAAAAGCACTGCAACCTTTCAGCAAATGTACAGCAGTGTGTCACCAAAAGCACTGCAACCTTTCAGCAAATGTACAGCAGTGTGTCACCAAAAGCACACACACCAATCTGTCAGCTAAAGCACAGCAGTCTGTCAGCAAATGTGCAGCAGTCTGTCAGCAAATGTTCAGCAGTCTGTCAGCTTTGACTGGCTACTATTTTCCAAGGCTTCCATTATACTCCACTTCATCATTAGCCCTAAAATAACAACACAATGGGAGTGATGACACATTGTCTGCTGTGATATTGGTGCTGCCCCGGTGGCCAAGTGGGTAATGCGTTCTTGTCTGCTCTGATGTTGGTGCTGCCCCGGAGGCCGAGTGGGAGTGTGCTCTTGTCTGCTATGATGTTGGTGCTGCCCCGGAGGCCGAGTGGTAGTGTGCTCTTGTCTGCTCTGATGTTGGTGCTGCCCCGGAAGCCGAGTGGGAGTGTGCTCTTGTCTGCTGTGATATTGGTGCTGCCCCGGTGGCCAAGTGGGTAATGTGCTCTTGTCTGCTATGATGTTGGTACTGCCCCGGAGGCCGAGTGGTAGTGTGCTCTTGTCTGCTATGATGTTGTGCTGCCCCTATGGCCGAGTGGGTAGTGTGCTCTTGTCTACTATGATGTTCATCTCCCCTGATCCGGTGTATCTCATTTCACAAAGTCTCAGTAATTGTAAACCCATTCTTTTCATTTCTTGTATGAAGTTTTCTAGTTTACCCTTTTGCATGAGTGTTTTCACATTCCAAGTACCTATCTTTAGAGTTTGTTTTATCTTTATTTTGCTTACAGTAGCTTGATGACGATCGGGTATCACCTGTAGCACATGATTTCCCCTACTGAACGAGGGTTTTCCATTGGAATCCCCCTTCACATTGTTGTCGTTATTTCTATTGTTGTGGCGATTCATGATTGTACAAAGAAATTACGATGGTGGTTTTCTGTTGCCTTCCATTGGTTTGTTTACGGTTGGCTCCGCTAGCCTTTGACTAAAAAGTCTCACCCACAAGACAGTGGGGTTGTTTTACTTCGGGGTACCCTCCCTTAGCCTTTTACTCTCATGAGCTTACCTGCAAAGCAGCTGGGCAGCCACAGGTTGTACTGTTTACTGCATACAGTAGCAGGTAAAATTACCTGACCTGACCAGTCTAGCTAGTCACCATTAAAATACTAATACCAGTCCAGCAAGTCAACATTAAAATATTAATACCAGTCCAGCAAGTCAACATTAAAATACTAATACCAGACCAGCAAGTCAACATTAAAATACTAATACCAGTCCAGCAAGTCAACATTAAAATACTAATACCAGTCCAGCAAGTCAACATTAAAATATTAATACCAGACCAGCAAGTCAACATTAAAATACTAATACCAGACCAGCAAGTCAACATTAAAATACTAATACCAGTCCAGCAAGTCAACATTAAAATATTAATACCAGACCAGCAAGTCAACATTAAAATATTAATACCAGACCAGCAAGTCAACATTAAAATACTAATACCAGTCCAGCAAGTCAACATTAAAATACTAATACCAGACCAGCAAGTCAACATTAAAATACTAATACCAGACCAGCAAGTAAACATTAAAATACTAATACCAGACCAGCAAGTCAACATTAAAATATTAATACCAGTCCAGCAAGTCAACATTAAAATACTAATACCAGACCAGCAAGTCAACATTAAAATACTAATACCAGTCCAGCAAGTCAACATTAAAATACTAATACCAGACCAGCAAGTCAACATTAAAATACTAATACCAGTCTATCAAGTCAACATTAAAATATTAATACCAGACCAGCAAGTCAACATTAAAATATTAATACCAGTCCAGCAAGTCAACATTAAAATATTAATACCAGTCCAGCAAGTCAACATTAAAATATTAATACCAGTCCAGCAAGTCAACATTAAATATTAATACCAGTCCAGCAAGTCAACATTAAAATATTAATACCAGTCCAGCAAGTCAACATTAAAATATTAATACCACCAGCAAGTCAACATTAAAATATTAATACCAGTCTAGCAAGCCACCAGATGTTCTCAGACACCACATGGAAATACATCAAAGAAAGAAGAGAAGCGAAGAGAGCCATGACTAATGTAAAGACAGATCTTGGAAAGGTTCTGGCAAAAGCAACATACAAAGAATTAGACAACAAAGTGTATAGTTCAGCAAGAAGAGATACAAGAGCTTATATAGACAATTTAGCAGAGAAAACAGAGACAGCTGCAATTACAGGAGACAGCAGAACTCTTTATACTGTACAAAAGATGCTGACAAACACCTATACATCCAGTGGAACACCAATTCTAGACAAATCTGGATTAATGTTAACAACAAGTGCAGACATAAAAGCCCGTTGGGCGGAACACTTCAAAGAAATTCTCAACCGTCCACTACCTCACAGTTTAATAGATTTTGAAGCTGAAACACCAGCAGAATAATTAGATGTAAATTTAGATGACTTCACCTTGAGTGAAATAGAAACCACCTTAAAGCTTATGACCAATAACAAGGCTGCTGGAGAGGATAAGTTAACAGCTGAGATCCTCAAGGCAATTGATAGCCATAATCTAATACATCTCCAGAAAATGTTCAACATCATTTAGAGAACAGAGAAGACGCCTCATAAATGGAAAAAAGGAATCATTGTTAAGATTCCAAAAAAGGGCAATCTGAGAGATTGTAACAAATGGAGAGGCGTGACACTTTTGTCAGTTGCCTCAAAGTTATTCTGCAAAATCATCCTAAATAAAATAAAGGATTCAATAGATACAGTAATGCGTGAACAACAGGCTGGGTTTAGAAAAAGGAGAATCTGCCTTGACCTTATTTTTACTCTACGACTTATATTGGAGGAACACATTGAAAAGCAAAAATCTTTTGTACTTAACTTCATCGACTTCAAAAAAACATTTGATAGTATTCATAGAGATTCTTTGTGGAAAATTCTGAAGCAATATGGCCTATCATCAAAAATCATAAATATTATCAAAGACATGTATGATGGTTACACATGTGCAGTTCGAACAGAGGAAGGAATGAGCGAATGTTTCCCAATAGAAACTGGGGTTAAACAAGGATGTATTTTATCGCCTTTATTTGGAATTGTTATGGACTTCATAATGAAGAAATGCTGCACTGGTAATAAAGGCATCGAATGGATACAAGGAGACCATTTGGAGGACCTCGACTTTGCTGATGACATAGTTCTCATCAGCAATCAGATAAAAACGATGCAGGAAAACACAAATGAACTATCATCAATAGCCAGAAAAATTGGGCTTGAGATCAATCATGAAAAGACTAAAGTCATGAAAAGTTTAATTCCAACAGATGACAAAATATACATGGAAAACAAACCAGTCGAAGAGATCAATCACTTTATCTATCTTGGAAGTCACATTGATCGAGAAGGGGATACAAGCAAAGAAATTAGAATCAGAATAGCTAAAGCAGCAATGTCTTTCAGAAGCCTTGAAAAGTTGTGGAAATCAAAACTCATCAGCACAAACACAAAACTTAGGCTATTCAAATCAAATGTACTATCAACCCTTACGTATGCGTGTGAAAGCTGGAAAACAACAAGAGATATAGAAACAAAGTTGAACGCATTCGAAAATAAATGTCTAAGGAAAATACTTGGTATAGCGTGGAACGAATTCAAAACAAATGAGGAAATTAGAGAAATTGCCAATCAACCACTATCTTCAGTAATAAAGAAAAGACGATGGTCATATGTTGGACATGTGATGAGAAGAGATAATAACCGAATAGCAAAGCAAGCCCTCATGTAGGAAACAACAGGTAAGAGAAAAAGAGGAAGATCCAGGAGACACTGAGAAGAACATTGATGAGAGAGGCAAGAGCAGCAGGATTCGGCTCCCTCAATGAGATAGAGCAGCTTGCACAGAACAGAGATAGATGGCGAGATTTGATAAAATATCTTTAAAAGAAAACTGCTAGAACAAAAATTCAGATAGGAGGAGTAGTATCTTGGTCTACGCCCAATGGGCCGGCTACGGCTCGAAAGGTCAATAGAGAGAGGGAGCAAGTCAACATTAAAATATTAATACCAGTCTAGCAAGTCAACATTAAAATATTAATACCAGTCTAGCAAGTCAACATTAAAATATTAATACCAGTCTAGCAAGTCAACATTAAAATATTAATACCAGTCTAGCAAGTCAACATTAAAATATTAATACCAGTCCAGCAAGTCAACATTAAAATATTAATACCAGTCTAGCAAGTCAACATTAAAATATTAATACCAGTCCAGCAAGTCAACATTAAAATACTAATACCAGTCCAGCAAGTCAACATTAAAATATTAATACCAGTCCAGCAAGTCAACATTAAAATATTAATACCAGTCCAGCAAGTCAACATTAAAATATTAATACCAGTCCAGCAAGTCAACATTAAAATATTAATACCAGTCCAGCAAGTCAACATTAAAATACTAATACCAGACCAGCAAGTCAACATTAAAATATTAATACCAGTCCAGCAAGTCAACATTAAAATATTAATACCAGACCAGCAAGTCAACATTAAAATATTAATACCAGTCTAGCAAGTCAACATTAAAATACTAATACCAGACCAGCAAGTCAACATTAAAATATTAATACCAGTCCAGCAAGTCAACATTAAAATACTAATACCAGACCAGCAAGTCAACATTAAAATATTAATACCAGACCAGCAAGTCAACATTAAAATACTAATACCAGACCAGCAAGTCAACATTAAAATACTAATACCAGACCAGCAAGTCAACATTAAAATATTAATACCAGACCAGCAAGTCAACATTAAAATACTAATACCAGACCAGCAAGTCAACATTAAAATATTAATACCAGACCAGCAAGTCAACATTAAAATACTAATACCAGACCAGCAAGTCAACATTAAAATACTAATACCAGACCAGCAAGTCAACATTAAAATATTAATACCAGACCAGCAAGTCAACATTAAAATATTAATACCAGACCAGCAAGTCAACATTAAAATACTAATACCAGACCAGCAAGTCAACATTAAAATACTAATACCAGACCAGCAAGTCAACATTAAAATATTAATACCAGACCAGCAAGTCAACATTAAAATACTAATACCAGACCAGCAAGTCAACATTAAAATATTAATACCAGTCCAGCAAGTCAACATTAAAATACTAATACCAATCTAACAGAATAGGTCTTGGAGGACAAATAACAGAGAAGTTCGAGGTAAAGAACATGGTCAAATATGGATACCTAATATCACCTTTTCTGTTCCTGTAGATTGGATTATCAAAACAGCCACCCTAATGTCAGCCTTCCTGTTCCTGTAGATTGGATTATCAAAACAGCCACCCTAATGTCAGCCTTCCTGTTCCTGTAGATTGGATTATCAAAACAGCCACCCTAATGTCAGACTTCCTGTTCCTGTAGATTGGATTATCAAAACAGCCACCCTAATGTCAGCCTTCCTGTTCCTGTAGATTGGATTATCAAAACAGCCACCCTAATGTCAGACTTCCTGTTCCTGTAGATTGGATTATCAAAACAGCCACCCTAATGTCAGCCTTCCTGTTCCTATAGATTGGATTATCAAAACAGCCACCCTAATGTCAGACTTCCTGTTCCTGTAGATTGGATTATCAAAACAGCCACCCTAATGTCAGCCTTCCTGTTCCTGTAGATTGGATTATCAAAACAGCCACCCTAATGTCAGACTTCCTGTTCCTGTAGATTGGATTATCAAAACAGCCACCCTAATGTCAGCCTTCCTGTTCCTGTAGATTGGATTATCAAAACAGCCACCCTAATGTCAGCCTTCCTGTTCCTGTAGATTGGATTATCAAAACAGCCACCCTAATGTCAGACTTCCTGTTCCTTTAGATTGGATTATCAAAACAGCCACCCTAATGTCAGCCTTCCTGTTCCTGTAGATTGGATTATCAAAACAGCCGCATGACACAGTAGGAGTAGAATTCATCGGTTTCTGCATTGGGACAGTTATAGACAGAAATTGTACAGACGATTCAGCATTGTTGTCACACAAGCAATGAGAGTTGCGCCGAAAGGGAAAGAGAGTCAAAATATTAGGTATAAGCTAAGGGACTGTACTTAACAACCAAACTTAGATCGTTTAATACATACGTCAAATCACTCAACCAGAAATATAAGAAAACTGTGGATATATATAAAACATTGCCTAAGAGGGTGCTTCATAATCCAGGTCATGACCAGACACGAAGAAGTGATGAACGAAGACAAAGAACAAACAAATCAACTCACAGCTGAAGAAATGATAAGAAACAGACAGTGGGAATGCATAGGTCACGCACTTTAAAAGCCAACTGAAAGCATTACCAGTCAAGCTCTGGAACCCTGAGAGAATGAGAATATGGGGAAGACCTGGGAACACTTGGGGGCGAAACTTTGAGAATGAGATCGCAAAGATAAACGACACCTGGAAACAACCAGAGAAGACAACAAAAGAGAAATGGTTTGAATGTCTTGTTGATGGACTGTGTTCCAATGAATAGTTTCAAATAAAAGATAGCATACAATAAATGTGTTATAGTTTACAGCAAGATGCAAATTCCGCGCTTTTCAACATCCCACTTAAGCACATCATTATTAGTCCAATGTTGCCTCCCATCTTTAATTTAATTCGTCTGACCAGACTCAGGCCGGTTTCAAAATCCGCCATGATGGGATGAAATGTATTTTCACTGATACTGTCGTAGACATTCAACATATAATCCCTTTCGGTCTCGTCGGCAGCAGCATTGAAAGAGCTGACATTCTGGTTTCGATCAGATTTTTAGGAGGGACTTTACAATTAATAAAGTATAAAGCTTGATATGATAAGAAAGTTTAGAAGAAAAAAAAGGTCTTGACGCTTCTCGTCATTCTTCTTCTTCTTCTACCTTTCAGCTCCCTGTGGAGCATATGTCTTCAACAAACACTTTCCAAGTCGTTCTGTTTTTTGCCATTCTTTTAATATCATTCCATGTCTTCCCCATCATCTTCATCTCTGCTTCTATCTGTCTTCTCCAAGAATTCCTTGGTGTTCCTCTTTGCCATTTCCCCTGGGGATTCCAAAAAAGGGCCTGTTGTGTAATACTATCAGTTGGCTTCCGCAGTGTGTGTCCTATCCAGCGCCATCGTCTTCGCTGTATCTCTTTATCCACTGGTGTTTGACTGGTACATTTCCATAATTCTATGTTAATGATTTTGTCCTGCCATTTCCATCCTTTTATTCTGCGTAAGCATCCATTAATGAAAGTCTGTATCTTCATGATTGTCAATTTTGTTGTTCTCCATGTTTCACATCCATATAGTGTTTCTCGTCATTGATAGTTTTTATTTGGAAGCGACTTGTTGATTGATAAGGCATCTCTCTCTCTCACTCTCTCTGCGATCAAGACTCAATCAGAGTAGGATTCCAGACTCTCACATGAAGTCAACTGTCTGTTTAAGTGAATTGATCGGTCCCACAGACAGAACATCATAATTAGAGTCCGTTAGATCCACCCTGATTGGAATACCTGTTAAAACGTTGCACTGTGTTCTGCGCCAGTGACCCAGTGCATCCGAATTCAGTCAGCATTTTATTCAGGTTTGCTTTCCTTAGCCTTTTATTGTCCCCAATCTTCCTGCAAGGCAGCAGATTGTCTTTTCTGTAGGGGAATTCTGCCCTTAGATGGTCGGCCCTCCCAGGTTTACGAGCACCATCTGCCTGAGTCACTAGAGGTGACTAACACAGACATGCACACACAAAGATATGAGATGTGACTAACACTGACATGCACACAACGATATGAGGCATGACTAACACTGATACACACCAAGATATGAGATATGACTAACACAAACACTAAGATATGAGATGTGACTAACACAGACACACACTAAGATATGAGATATGATTAAACACAGTCATGCACATACAAAGATATGAGACATAACAAGATATGAGCTACGACTAGCACGGATATAAACCGAGAATTGAGCCATGGCTGTCACAGACACCCACCAAGATAGGAACCATGGCTATCACGTACACACACAAAGATATGAGCCATGGTTAGCACAGACAGCCACCAAGATATAAGCCACGACTAACATATACACTTGGTAACGTCCTTCAAAGTTTGTCTGAGGTTCTTGGTAAAGTTTCTACTGACGACCACAAAGATCCAAAACTCGCAGGCATGGTGGGCGTGGCTGACGTGCTGGAAGATCATTCGGATAAGACCTTCAGAGAATGTCAATTTCATGTCCCCTGAGTTTTGAGTCCGCATCAGATAGTACAGTCTGGCCACGTGGCTGGGTGCGTTCATGATGATGTAAGATAGAGACAAGACAAAGAGCATCCTAGCCACACGAACCTGGGCGCTAGCTCGCACTGAGATCCACCTAGGATCGTTGATCGGTTTCAGCTCGGAAACTTCCAGCATCGGCAGGCCACTGAGCTTCTTCACCGGGACCTGTGTATGATGGACAGAACGATCGTGAAAAGCATGACAGTAATGGCGATCAGCGGTAGTAGCAGCGTTACTACCGGGTCAATGTAGGTTATTATGTGCAAGAACATCAGCCTTGGACTTGGCAAGCATTTCTCAAGACCTATCTTGTTTGGCGTTACCTCAGCAGTGGCCATATACAGCAACAACGACAAGATTAGAATGCACATGACCACGATACTGGCGTGTCGCTTCCACTGGCGCAGAACACAGTGCAGCGTATTAACGGGTGTTCAATCAGAGTGGATCTGGCAGACTCTAATTGTGATGTTCTGTCTGTGGGGGTGATCAACACACTTAACCTGACAGCTGACTTCGTGTGAGAGTCTGGAATTCTACTCTGATTGAGTCCTGATCGCAGAGAGAGAGAGAGAGAGAGAGAGAGAGAGAGAGAGAGATCCTGGAGCGATCCCTTCTTTCCACCAAAGACGAATATGGCTTGTATCTCACACGCTACTTGATGATGTCCAAATTTGTAGACTTTGATAAATTAAAGTCGTATGTGATTTGAGTAGCACACAAACAATAAATAGAATAGTTGAGTTCTTGGCCCTTGTGTCTTGAATAAAACAGAATGTGACAACCTTAAGTATGGAATTTATCTGTTAAGTATTTTAAACTAAAAGTTCTACCAGATATATACGAATATATGATGAAACATGTAATTTACTATTTCCTCCTGCGTTAGTGGACGCATGGTTATTTACTAATTTGGTTCATTTAGACATTTCTAAATGAACATTAGGTTCATTTCTAATATTGTCTAGAGATGTAATAGTGAACACAACCAGCTGTATTGTGGCAGCCTATGTAATGGAGCTCTTCTCGGCGGAAGTAAACACAAACACCTTCTTGTTTGCTGCAAACGTCGGTTGCTATGACAACCAGTTTATTATGACATCATAATTTACTTAGCAACGCGGTAGCCATATTCACTCTACCATTGCTATTATTGGAACAATCAATAAAAGTCGAGCCTTCAGTTTCAGTTGAACTCCTATGTCGGTGCCATTAACAAATATATGTGTGAGACTTAGTTGGAGAATGGCGTCATTATCTGTTGTAAAATACTAATGCTTGATGCATGGCCTTAGTGAGTCGTGGCGTGTGAACTGATATAACTATAGCCAGGCTGCCCACGAGCGTCACGTCTCTCACTGACAAATTCGTCCATTATGTTTATTGTTGATCTTATTTCGTGACAGACTAAGCTGTCTAGTACAATAAGTACATTTTGTCGACAACTTCCATTTCCAGCGTTGTTATACAATATGTCCAATCATCATTTTTTGGCCATGTAATGCAGTGGCGTATACTGGTTTTGGGGTCTGGGCTACCGCTGTCATAATAAATAAAAACATAGATTATATTCAGTAGGCTAACATAAAGTAATATTTTCTAATAAGATCACTACATTTTAAATTACTTACTTATTTATGTTAATTATATCCGTCTTGTTTGGGACGAAAATGTCTTGATGACTTTGTCATTGAAAGACTGTTGGGGTGGTTTCTAAGTTTCTGAGGGAATGATTTCTCAATGGACATTAATGCCAAACCAGATAAGCGTTCTTGTGTCTGAGTTTGAGCGACAATAAGATTTGATTCTCTTGAGAGCAGAAAAAGTTCTTTCTACAGATGCTGATGCGCATAAAGTAGTTACAAATAGCTAAGGAAGTTCCGGTAATAGACATAGTTTCACTTTCACTTTGTGACGATTCTGATTTGCTAGAGCTAAAAAGAACCCACGAAACCGCATTTCTCTTGCGGCAACACCCGCTATATATTTTGACTCCTATTTTTGAATGTCAAGGTCATTAATACAAGGTCTGGATAAAGCAAAAATGTACCGCTGGCTTCTAGAGGTTTCAATGTATAGTAGTTTTGGTTTCATTCACAAACGTTATAGTGGCCGAAGAAAACCTTGCTTTAATAAATGCAAATCAAAGCAAATAAATCATATTGGCCTACGAAATGTGTTATAGAATATTCGAAAATGTGTAATATAATTATTTTTAAAAATATAATAAATTATCATTTCCTTTTGTATTTCGTTAAATATGTTCAGGCTACCGGCGGTAGCTGCGGTATCATAGAGAATACGCCACTGCTGTAATGAGAAGATAACAACTGGAATATATTGTAACAACTGGGGAAATTTGAGGGACGAAGAGATAGAGGAAAGCAAAGAGAGAAAATACCTGACAGCTTATGAGAATGGCTTGGCAGAAGGTCAACAACAGAAATGATAAATAACTGTCGAGATCGAAAATTGTGGAGAGACATGATCACTTACGCCAGCAGGCCCGGTACTTGATTGATTGATACAATATGTCAATGTTTCCCTTATAACATGGCCTGAGAGACCTTTTCTTATGACGTGACCAAAAGAGACATTTTCTCATGAAGTAACCAAAAGAGACCTTTTCTTATAGCTTGACCAAAGAAGACTTTTCTTGTGACGTGACAGAAGAGACATTTTCTCACGACGTGGTCAGAGACTTTTTCTCATGGCGTAACTGAATAGAACTTTTCTCGTGACATGATCAGAAGGTATGCGCACTTTATTGAAGTCGTCCACGTTATTTCGTGTAACCGTGACCAATGTTATTCTCTCTATAACTACATCTATCTTGTCTTGGCTGTGTGGCTGCTACCCAAGACTGACTTCTGTCTGAGAGAACAGGCTGTGTTTGCTTCTTGTGAAGCAGAATTGTTGCCGGAAGTCTTTTCTGAAATGTAAGAAGTCTGTGACGGCGTAAGAAGTCTGTAATGGCGTAAGAAGTCTGTGACGGCGTAAGAAGTCTGTGACGGCGTAAGAAGCCTGTGACGGTGTAAGAAGTCTGTAATGGCGTAAGAAGCCTGTGACGGTGTAAGAAGTCTGTAAAGGCGTAAGAAGCCTGTGACGGTGTAAGAAGTCTGTAATGGCGTAAGAAGCCTGTGACGGTGTAAGAAGTCTGTAAAGGCGTAAGAAGCCTGTGACGGTGTAAGAAGTCTGTAAAGGCGTAAGAAGCCTGTGACGCTGTAAGAAGTCTGTAAAGGCGTAAGAAGCCTGTGACGCTGTAAGAAGTCTGTAAAGGCGTAAGAAGCCTGTGACGCTGTAAGAAGTCTGTAAAGGCGTAAGAAGCCTGTGACGCTGTAAGAAGTCTGTAATGGCGTAAGAAGCCTGTGACGGCGTAAGAAGTCTGTAATGGCGTAAGAAGCCTGTGACGGTGTAAGAAGTCTGTAATGGCGTAAGAAGCCTGTAAAGGCGTAAGAAGCCTGTGACGGTGTAAGAAGTCTGTAATGGCGTAAGAAGCCTGTGACGGTGTAAGAAGTCTGTAATGGCGTAAGAAGCCTGTGACGGTGTAAGAAGTCTGTAATGGCGTAAGAAGCCTGTGACGGTGTAAGAAGTCTGTAATGGCGTAAGAAGCCTGTGACGGTGTAAGAAGTCTGTAATGGCGTAAGAAGCCTGTAAAGGCGTAAGAAGTCTGTGACGGCGTAAGAAGTCTGTAATGGCGTAAGAAGCCTGTAAAGGCGTAAGAAGCCTGTGACGGCGTAAGAAGTCTGTAATGGCGTAAGAAGCCTGTAAAGGCGTAAGAAGCCTGTGACGGTGTAAGAAGCCTGTGACGGTGTAAGAAGTCTGTGACGGCGTAAGAAGTCTGTAATGGCGTAAGAAGCCTGTAAAGGCGTAAGAAGCCTGTGACGGTGTAAGAAGTCTGTGACGGTGTAAGAAGCCTGTGACGGTGTAAGAAGCCTGTGACGGTGTAAGAAGTCTGTGACGGCGTAAGAAGTCTGTGACGGCGTAAGAAGCCTGTGACGGTGTAAGAAGTCTGTAATGGCGTAAGAAGCCTGTGACGGTGTAAGAAGTCTGTAAAGGCGTAAGAAGCCTGTGACGGCGTAAGAAGTCTGTGACGGCGTAAGAAGCCTGTGACGGTGTAAGAAGTCTGTAATGGCGTAAGAAGCCTGTGACGGTGTAAGAAGTCTGTAAAGGCGTAAGAAGCCTGTGACGGTGTAAGAAGTCTGTAATGGCGTAAGAAGCCTGTGACGGTGTAAGAAGTCTGTAAAGGCGTAAGAAGCCTGTGACGGTGTAAGAAGTCTGTAAAGGCGTAAGAAGCCTGTGACGCTGTAAGAAGTCTGTAAAGGCGTAAGAAGCCTGTGACGCTGTAAGAAGTCTGTAAAGGCGTAAGAAGCCTGTGACGCTGTAAGAAGTCTGTAAAGGCGTAAGAAGCCTGTGACGCTGTAAGAAGTCTGTAATGGCGTAAGAAGCCTGTGACGGCGTAAGAAGTCTGTAATGGCGTAAGAAGCCTGTGACGGTGTAAGAAGTCTGTAATGGCGTAAGAAGCCTGTAAAGGCGTAAGAAGCCTGTGACGGTGTAAGAAGTCTGTAATGGCGTAAGAAGCCTGTGACGGTGTAAGAAGTCTGTAATGGCGTAAGAAGCCTGTGACGGTGTAAGAAGTCTGTAATGGCGTAAGAAGCCTGTGACGGTGTAAGAAGTCTGTAATGGCGTAAGAAGCCTGTGACGGTGTAAGAAGTCTGTAATGGCGTAAGAAGCCTGTAAAGGCGTAAGAAGTCTGTGACGGCGTAAGAAGTCTGTAATGGCGTAAGAAGCCTGTAAAGGCGTAAGAAGCCTGTGACGGCGTAAGAAGTCTGTAATGGCGTAAGAAGCCTGTAAAGGCGTAAGAAGCCTGTGACGGTGTAAGAAGCCTGTGACGGTGTAAGAAGTCTGTGACGGCGTAAGAAGTCTGTAATGGCGTAAGAAGCCTGTAAAGGCGTAAGAAGCCTGTGACGGTGTAAGAAGTCTGTGACGGTGTAAGAAGCCTGTGACGGTGTAAGAAGTCTGTGACGGTGTAAGAAGCCCGTGACGGTGTAAGAAGCCTGTAAAGGCGTAAGAAGCCTGTGATGGCGTCATTGGATATTTATCGTTCAGACGTTCAACAGGCGTGGACGTCAGGGCCCCCTTAGGGCCAGGAAAGGAAAACACAGGTAGGGAGTGCTCTCAGCCATGCCCTTACGCCCCCCCCTCCACGAAAAAAGTACCAAGGAGAAGGTGAGGCCCTACATTCATTCCCCAACGACAGTGGGATTCCTTGTAGCGGAGAGAGGGGAGACTGGGCGGTCTAGATATAAGATGTCCACCTCAGGACCAGAAAAGTCCCGATTTTTAATTTGGTGGGAGTTTTTATTTGTTTCGTTTAAATCTTTACCCTGATTTCAATGTGACCCAACGGGAGGTTCATCTAAACTCATGTCAGCGTGACCTGACGAGAGGTTCCGTCTACACTCGGGTCAATGTGACCTGACGGTATATTCATCATCATCATTGAGTGCCGTCTCCGCATCGAAGGTTGGCTACCATGGAGCGCCATTCCACTCTGTCTCTTGCTTTAATGGTGCAAATTGTCATAGGTTGACGTGTCCATCTTTTGATGTTACTCGTCCATGTTAATCTTGGTCTACCCCTGCCTCTTTTACCTTGTATTTTCCCTTCCAATATTACTCTTATTACGCTGTTTTGTCTTTTAACATGCCCCAAAAATTTCATTTGTCGTTGTTCTAATTGTGATTAGTAGTTCTCTTTTCATTTTTAGTTGTTTTTAAACTTCATTATTTGTTTTCTTTTCATCCAATACTACATATTCTTCTATATATAAATCCACATTTCAAAGGCTTCAGACGGTCTATCAGTGTTCTCGCTATTTTGTCTTCTGACTTGGCTTGTCTGAGATTCCTTATTGCTACCTTAGATGGTGTCCTTGACAGTGAGCTATCACATGAGAAGATTAATCTTATCACATGACGATTAGCACATTCAATGGAATTGATAACTCACAATATTCAGGACAGGATCAACGTCAGCTTTATTTCTTAAGTCTACAAATTAGGACATATAACACTAGGATCATATCTCTGCTGTACTTCATTAGAATTATATGGGGTCCGCTTAGTCAATCGACGGTGTTGATGCAGTCACGCCATGTTCGTCTTATCATATCTAACGTCTCTGACTGAATGTGTTTATGTTTTACCATATCTAACTTGATACTAGGGTTCTTATATGTTACGTAGAGCCAGTCTTAACATATGGATGTGAATCATGGACAATAGGACAACAGACAAGAAAATCACTGGAGTCTGTAGAAATATGGTTTTACAGAAGAATGTTGAGAGACCATGGGCATCCAAGAAGAGTAATGAAAATGTTCTGAAAGAGGCCAAAGCAAAAAACGAGCTAATTTTCAATATTAGGAAGAAACAATCATCATTTTGTGGCCATGTAATGAGGAGAGAACAACTGGAATATATTGTAACAACTGAGAAAATTGAGGGACGAGGAGTTAGAGGGAAGCAAAGAGAAAAAAAAATATCAGACAGCTTAAGAGAATGGCTTGGCAGAAGGTCAACAACAGAAATGATAAATAACTGTCGTGGTCGAAAGTTGTGGAGAGACATGATCACCTACGCCAACAGACCCGGTACTTGATGATGATGAACTTGACACTTGCTTGCACAACTAAATTATCAATATCCTTAGGAATTATGTAGACAACTTTTCTCTGGTTTATAATAACTCCATGGCTCAGGAATTCACTGATAGCTTCTATATCTCCTTCTGACTCTATTACTATTCTAATGGTTCTACAAATATAATGATAACTTCTAATGCTTTACAACTATCTATCTACACTGGATACAAATAATAATACATAAATATTATTATATAGGGAACTTCCGAGGCGATAATAGGGAATAATAGAACGAAGAAGTATGTGTTAGCACTCGGAAATAATGACAGACAAACAACAACAGAAACAAACAAAGAACAATATATGGTCCAAAGCGGGATCGAACCCGTACTCAGTGGCACCGCGCCTTGCCACGAGAAGCCGAACGCTTGGCACACTGCCACGCAGCCAACTAAAAAATTGGCTATTGTAAAATTTTTCAAAATTTTTTAGTTGGCTGCGTGGCAGTGTACCAAGCGTTCGGCTTCTCGTGGCAAGGCGCGGTGCCACTGAGTACGGGTTCGATCCCGCTTCGGACCATATATTGTTCTTTGTTTTTTTCTGTTGTTGTTTGTCTGTCATTATTTCCGAGTGCTAATACATAATTCTTCGTTCTATTATTCCCTATCTATCTACACTCCTCTGCCTTGAGGCAGGTTCCTAAATCAGTCTTTACATCTTCCTGGTTTCTTAGGGTTGCCAACTGCCGTCGGTGTCAATCCGCTAGACTGGAGCCAAAAATCCGCGATTTTCCGCCAGATTGTCCGAAAAATTACGCCAGAATTTCCGCCAGATTTTCCAAAAATATTTCCACAGTTTATTACTTAGGAAACTTACATTAAATTATTATTTATCTACGTACTATTTTATTATTATTATTATTACGCATCTCCAAACCAAATGGGAGAGTAAATTTAAAGAAAAATAATTATTATTTCGATTTGTAACAGTCACAACTACAACTATATTAGGTAATTTCCTAGTTTGATCAGATTCAGTTGGAAGAGTGATGTCCCCTAAAATATGTCTGCCAAAATACAGTGGTTCTACGCATTCTTGGCGTTGGGGTCATTACGCTGGCATGTAATCATTTCGGAGTATCTGTTGATTGGGCGTTGGGTCCAGGGGTTAGGTTTAGCTTTAGTGTTAAATATTTATAAATATATTATAACGCGTGACAAAAACGACGCCACATGAAAAGTCATGATCTGCCCAACATTCACAACTTCAGTTGGGGCTCTAGGTCGCCCGGTCATTTTGCAAATACTATACAGTAGTACCAAATTCAAGTAAGTGAACTCAGAACTGCTTAGCTGGTTTTTAAATATTAGACAAACTAGCCTATATATATAGGCGGATAATTAGTAAGAAGAAGCATAAGAAAGGATAGGGGTTCAGCCAATTATTAATTAACATCTCGATTTGGACGCAGACGCTGACCCAAACGCCACGCTGACCCAAACGCCAGTGTGAGTGACACATGCCAGCGTAATGACCCCAACGCCAAGAATGCGTAGAACCACTGTATTTTGGCAGACATATTTTAGGGGACATCACTCTTCCAACTGAATCTGATCAAACTAGGAAATTACCCTATATTAATACATGTAGGAACTAACTTAATTTGGCAACATAAAAATAATTTGAAAGACAAAGAAATTGCAAAGTGTCCAGTTTTCGTGAAGATGAAAATGCAAGTTATGCAACGCTGGCCGACTGATGCTTCTTTGATTTGCTGTGAGAAAGAAGATCACAATGTTTCGATGCCAAATACACATTTGCAAAACGTGCATCTAGCTTTGTCAGCACTATCAGGGACTTCTAAGATGCAATCTGTAAGGTCAACTTCATGTAGCCTACTCTTTACGAAATCGTTGCTGGCATTGAAGTGTCACATCTTTATGTTGTAATGTGAATGTACGTTGCTGATAGTTACAGCCACATGTATAATTAAATGGAATTACTAAAAATTGTAACTCTCTTATAGTGGTAGAACACTGAACCTACACAATTTGAAATAAATAATAATATGGACTTAATATTCACGTAGAAAGAAACACGTTGCCGAACACTCACACTGACTCTAAACAAATCCTCAGTTTGAAATATTAGACTTGCTAATTAATGATGACATACTTGACTTAACACTATGACTATAAATCCTCAGTTCTCCAATAATTTATTTCCAAAGTAGAAAAGTTTCAGTTTCAAACCGAAAGTCTCTACTACAAAACTCTACTAAATTTTCTATTGGTCAGATCGAAAGTGATATAATGACGTAGTACGCACATAATTTAACTTGTTACACAAGCGCTACAGACGCTCTTAGTTTGTGTTTTGACCACGATAAGGCTAATTTTAGTCGATTATCGTGATAAAAAAAATCTGCGATTTGCCTCTGTCATTCAAAATAAATACGCTAGAAATTCCGCCAGGCGGATTCATTATTTTTTGGCCGCTGGACGCTGCTCCAATTCCGCTAGATCTAGCGGAAAATCCGCTAAGTTGGCAACCCTGCAAGTACACGCTTCGAATGAGTCACTGAAAGTGTCCCTAGATAGTCTCTGCCTGACGTATTTGTTGCCAGTTAGGCTCCTTCTATTTCTTTGGGTATCTGGTGTGGTCAGTCCTGGGAACTCCGACTTACAATCCAAGGACACTCGCCCCATTTACTCATTGCTTGTCAATCGCCTATCATTTAATAAGAAGTCTTGACAAACATAGGGAGCCGTGATAACTCAGTGGTTAGTGAACTGGACTACAAAGGACAAGAGGTAGGGTTCGATCCCAACCGACGGCTTATGGGTTCACCCAGCCTTAAATGGGTACCGGATTTTTTCTGGGAAAGTAAAGCGGCACGGGCGTAATACCGACCACATTACCCCAAAAATCATGTGCCGAAGGTCTGTAAAATGTATGGCCATTAACACGATATTCCCTATACGCCACTTGGCGTGACGGGGCACTGCACCGTACCTTACCTTACCTTTACCTTACCTTACCTTACCTTACCTTACCTAACCTTACCTTACCTTACCTTGCCTTGCCTTGCCTTGCCTTGCCTTGCCTTACCTTTACCTTACCTTACCTTACCTTACCTTGCCTTGCCTTGCCTTGCCTTGCCTTGCCTTACCTTTACCTTACCTTACCTTACCTTGCCTTGCCTTGCCTTGCCTTGCCTTGCCTTACTTTACCTTACCTTACCTTACCTTACCTTGCCTTGCCTTGCCTTGCTTGCCTTGCCTTGCCTTGCCTTGCCTTGCCTTACCTTACCTTACCTTACCTTACTTAACAAACATCTGTCAATCACTCCTCTCAGTTGACTCCGTAAAACAAAGCTGCCCTTGATCTTTCCTGACTGCCCAGATTCTATGGTAGAAATCTGTAGATCTCGTTCACTCTCGCTAGCATCATAGAACTCTTCGTGTCTACCACCGCTGGACATCAGAGGATGTCCTCAGCCTTTGGGACCTTCCCTTCGGTCCTTTACATCAAACCAGCCGGTGTCCCTGAGAAATCTTCAACGCTTCTTGCTGTTAGTGCCGTCTTCTACCTGTGTTCGTGGGATGCTAGCTAGACCTCTGTCTCCATCCTTTGGTCGCGTTTACGTTGATTTCCTAGGCTGGTTATCTCCAAATATTTCAGAGTCCATCTAGTGATCTCTCTGTGAAATCGTGCCGACGTAGGTGGTATCTTCGACAGTTCCCGCTGTCCATTCCGCTCAGACCACACACGAGTATTATCGCTTGTTACGTCAGCTTTCATGAGTCTGGTTAACAAATCCAAGATCGATAACTTCTTGATCTCTTTGACTCCTGTTTTTTCTTGTTTCTTGTTTTATTCATTTTCCAGTTGTATTCCTTCGAATTGTTCACACTGTTACAACGGGAGGTAATCGTCTACATTCAGGTTAGCGTGACCTGACGGGAGGTACCGTCTACATTCAGGTCAGTGTGACCTGACGAGAGGTACCGTCTACATTCAGGTTAGTGTGACCTGACGAGAGGTACCGTCTACATTCAGGTTAGTGTGACCTGACGAGAGGTACCGTCTACATTCAGGTTAGTGTGACCTGACGGGAGGTACCGTCTACATTCAGGTTAGTGTGACCTGACGAGAGGTACCGTCTACATTCAGGTTAGTGTGACCTGACGGGAGGTACCGTCTACATTCAGGGAAGTATAACCTGATATGAGGTACCGTATACACTCAGAGAAGTGTGACTTGACATGAGGTACCGTATACACTCAGAGAAGTGTGACCTGACATAAGGTACCGTCTACACTCAGGTTAATGTGACCTGACGAGAGGTACCGTCTACACTCAGGTTAATGTGACCTGACGGGAGGTACCGTCTACATTCGCGTTAGCGTGACCTGACAGGAGGTACCGTCAACATTCACTTCAGGTTAGTGTAACCTGACATGAGGTACCGTCTACACTCAGATTAGTGTGACCTGACAGGAGGTACCGTATACACTCAGGGAAGTGAGACCTGACAGGAGGTATCGTATATACTCAGGTTAGTGAGACCTGACAGGAGGTACCGTATATACTCAGGTTAGTGTGACCTGACAGGAGATACCGTATACACTCAGGGAAGTGAGACCTGACAGGAGGTACCGTATATACTCAGGGAAGTGAGACCCGACAGGAGGTACCGTATATACTCAGGGAAGTGAGACCTGACAGGAGGTACCGTATATACTCAGGGAAGTGATATCTGAAAGTGAATGTGGAAGGTCCCGTCTGCACTCTGTGCATGTTAAAGAACCATTAGCTGTTAAAAGTGGAAAATAGTAAGCCAAATATGGCCGAACCAGGACATACATTGTTCAGAAAAAAAGATCTACCCATCCATTTCTGATGATCTTCTCACAGAGTTCATGCATTTGAACTGAAGCCACCTTCAGTGCTTTCGCTAGCATGTGGCAGCGGCTTGGTGATGGGGGAGGGGCGGGGGTAGAATTACACGATGGTCTTGGTATATCAAAGGATGATCACCCTGTGTGTTTCATCTCTTACAGCGACCGGAAACAGGTGAAGCACGTGGGAGAGCGCGTGGCAGCTGAGGTCGGCGAGGTCACCATGCTGGTCAACAACGCGGGCGTGGTGGTCGGGAAGACGATCCTGGAGCTAAAGGACGAGCAGATCGAGCGGACCATGGGTGTCAACCTGCTGGCTCAGATGTGGGTGAGTTACGGCGTGTTGGAGGGTGAGTTATGGTGTGTTGGAGGGTGAGTTATAGCGGACCATGGGTGTCAACCTGCTGGCTCAGATGTGGGTGAGTTATGGCGTGTTGGAGGGTGAATTATGACGTGTTGGAGGGTGAGTTATAGCAGACCATGGGTGTCAACCTGCTGGCTCAGATGTGGGTGAGTTATGGCGTGTTGGAGGGTGAGTTATGACGTGTTGGATGGTGAGTTATGGCGTGTTGGAGGGTGAGTTATGGCGTGTTGGAGGGTGAGTTATCGCGGACCCAGGGTGTCAACCTGCTGGCTCAGATGTGGGTGAGTTATGGCGTGTTGGAGGGTGAGTTATGGCGTGTTGGAGGGTGAGTTATGGCGTGTTGGAGGGTGAGTTATGGCGTGTTGGAGGGTGAGTTATGGCGTGTTGTAGGGTGAGTTATGGCGTGTTGGAGGGTGAGTTATGACGTGTTGGAGGGTGAGTTATAGCGGGCCCAGGTTGTCAACCTGCTGGCTCAGATGTGGGTGGGCCAGCAAAGTCTGGGTACGATTGGGTCAGTGTTAGTGGGTGAGTTATGGTGTGCTGGAGGGTGAGTTGTTGCATGTTTTAGTATTAGTTATGGCGTGTGTAGTGTTAGTTATAATGTGTTGTTGGGTGAGTTATGATGGGTGAGTTTTTGGCGTGTTGTATGGTGAGCTATTTCATGCTGTAGGGTAAGGTTTAATGGTTGTGTTATACCTTGTTGTGGTGTGAGTTATAATGGGCGTGTTATATCATGTTGTAATGTGAGTTATATTGGACGTGTTATATCGTGTTGTAATGTGAGTTATTGGGGGTTGTAGGGTGAGTTATAGTGGATGTGTTTTATCGTATTGTGATGTGAGTTATAATGGGCGTGTTGTATCGTTTTGTAATGTGAGTTATAATGGGTGTGTTATATTGTGTTGTAATGTGATTTATTTTGTGTTGGAGTGTGAGTTATAATGGATGTGTTATATCGTGTTGTAATGTGAGTTATAATGGGCGTGCTACACAGTGTTGTGATGTGAATTATTTGGTGTTGTATGGTGAGTTATAATGGGTGTGTTATATCCTGTTGTAATGTGAGTTATAATGGGTGTATTATATCGTGTTGTAATGTGAGTTATAATGGGTGTGTTACATCGTGTTGTAATGTGAGTTGTAATGGGTGTGTTATATCGTGTTGTAATGTGAGTTATAATGGGTGTATTATATCGTGTTGTAATGTAAGTTATTGCGTGGGCCATGGATGCGTTATGTTGGGCCATAGATGAATTATAGTGGGCCATGAATGGGATATGGTGGGCCGTGAATGGATTATGGTGGGCCGTGGATGAATTATAGTGGGCCATGGATGGATTATAGTGAGCTGTGGATGGGTTACGGTGGGCCATGGATGGGTTATGGTGGGCCATAGATGGGTTATAGTAGGCTGTAGATGAGTTATGGTGGGACGTGGATGAGTTATGGTGGGATGTGAATGAGTTATGGTGGGTCGTGGATGAGTTATTGTAGAATGCAGATGAGTTATGGTGGGCCGTGGATGAGTTATGGTTGGATATGGATGAGTCATGGTAGGACGTAGATGGGTTATGGTAGGCCGTGGATGAGTCACGGTGGGTCGTGAATGAGTTATTGTAGGATGTAGATGAGTCGTGGAGGAGTTATAGTGGGCCGTGGATGAGTTATGGTGGTATATAGATGAGTCATGGTAGGATGTAGATGAGGTATGGTGAGCCGTGGATGAGTTATGGTGGGATGTGGATGAGTTATGGTGAGCCGTGAATGAGTCATGGTGGGCCGTGGATGAGTGTGGGGGGGGGGAGAGAGAGACCACAAATCCAGTAACATCTGGGGGAAAAAAGCACAAATCCTGTAACATCTGGGAGAAAAGGCACACATCCTGTAACATCTAGTGGAAAGGGGGGGGCGCACAAATCCTATAACATCTAGGGGAAAGGGGGGCACAAATCCTGTAACATCTAGGTGAAGGGGGCACACATCCTGTTACATCTAGGGGAGAGGGGCACCAATCCTGTAACATCTAGGTGAAGGGGGCACAAATCCTGTAACATCTAGGGGAGAGGGGCACAAATCCTGTAACATCTAGGTGAAGGGGGCACAAATCCTGTAACATCTAGAGGAGAGGGGCACAAATCCTGTAACATCTAGGTGAAGGGGCACAAATCCTGTAACATATAGGGGAGAGGGGCACAAATTCTGTAACATCTAGTAGAGGGGGGCACAAATCCTGTAACATCTAGGGGAGGGGGTACAAATCCTGTAACATCTAGGGGAGAGGGGCACAAATTCTGTAACATCTAGTGGAGGGGGGGGGCACAAATCCTGTAACATCAAGAGGAGTGGGGCACAAATCCTGTAACGGGAGAATTAACTGTTTTGCTTGCCTCAGCTCTGCTAGTGAAGGTACCCATTGTAAGAGCTGGGTTGACTAAAGTGTGTCTGTAATAAGGGGAACTAATCCTAGAACGAGCAAGCCACAACTTTCCATTCATTTCACAAGTTTCCATTTCAAAAAGATCACTTGTGAACCGGCCTTCTGTCTGCCGCGTCCGCTTTAATGGGCCCAACCACGTCATGTTATGTTATGCCTGTTTGCACATTTCTACAGATTTCAGGGAATTGCAATGACTTGCCAGTTTTCTCTATGTTCCCCCGAGTCCTTGTTAGTGGGGGCTCGAGTAAGTTATACTTTTTAACGGGCACAAGCTGTCCATATCACCAACCCTGTCGCTTGTCCAATAATGATTAACATTCGCAGTACCACTACTAACATTACTACTACCATCGTTGACAGTGCTACTACTAACATTACTACTACTATCGTTGACAGTACTACTACTAACATTACTACTACTATCGTTGACAGTGCTACTACTAACATTACTACTACTATCGTTGACAGTGCTACTACTAACATTACTACTACTATCGTTGACAGTGCTACTACTAACATTACTACTACTATCGTTGACAGTGCTACTACTAACATTACTACTACTATCGTTGACAGTGCTACTACTAACATTACTACTACTATCGTTGACAGTGCTACTACTAACATTACTACTACTATCGTTGACAGTGCTACTACTAACATTACTACTACTATCGTTGACAGTGCTACTACTAACATTACTACTACTATCGTTGACAATACTACTACTAACATTACTACTACTATCGTTGACAGTGCTACTACTAACATTACTACTACTACTATCGTTGACAGTACTACTACTAACATTACTACTACTATCGTTGACAGTGCTACTACTAACATTACTACTACTATCGTTGACAGTGCTACTACTAACATTACTACTACTATCGTTGACAGTACCACTACTAACATTAGTACTACTATCGTTGACAGTACCACTACTAACATTACTACTACTATCGTTGACAGTACCACTACTAACATTACTACAACTATCGTTGACAATGCTACTACTAACATTACTACAACTATCGTTGACAGAGCTACTACTAACATTACTACTACTATCGTTGACAGTGCTACTACTAACATTACTACTACTATCGTTGACAGTGCTACTACTAACATTACTACGACTATCGTTGACAGTGCTACTACTAACATTACTACTACTATCGTTGACAGTGCCACTACTAACATTACTACTACTACCGTTCACAGTGCTACTACTAACATTACTACTACTATCATTCACAGTGCTACTACTAACATTAGTACTACTACCGTTCACAGTGATACTACTAACATTACTACTACTGTCGTTCTCAGTGCCACTACTAACATTACTACTACTACCGTTCACAGTGCCACTACTAACATTACTACTACTACCGTTCACAGTGCCACTACTAACATTACTACTACTATCATTCACAGTGCTACTACTAACATTACTACTACTACCGTTCTCAGTGCCACTACTAACATTACTACTACTATCATTCACAGTGCTACTACTAACACTACTACTACTACCGTTCACAGTGCTACTACTAACATAACTACTACTGTCGTTCTCAGTGCCACTACTAACATTACTACTACTTGGTGTGGGGGGGGGGGGGGACGCCGCTGCGTGTGTAGGAGGTAAGGCGTCGACCTTTGGACAAGAAGGTCACGGGTTCAAATCCCAATATTTTCCAAATCCAATCCGTGATTTCTACATGGCTTGACCCTCCCCTGGTCTCATGACATCTGATGTCTAGCTCTCTCTCTCTCTGAAAACAGGAGGCCCCGCGTACACTCGTCGCGCACGTTAAATAACTATTGTCTGATACAGTTGAAAAGAGAAGGTAAAATAAATGGCCTCTGCCCAGACTTAAATTGTAAAGCAAATCTATCAATACCGAATTCGGATGCAACGGGCCTAAAGACGCGGATGTCGCGGCGTAAACTAACGGCACAACGCATACCTAACGGGTGAACACAAAGTAGAAGGGGGACTATTGTACCACCATTACTACAACTGCTAAATTACCTTCACTACCATTACTACAATTGCTAAATTACCTTCACTACCATTACTACAACTGCTAAATTACCTTCACTACCATTACTACAATTGCTAAATTACCTTCACTACCATTACCACAACTGCTAAATTACCTTCACCACCATTACCATAATTGCTAAATTACCTTCACCACCACTACCATAACCGCTAAATTACCTTCACCCACCATTACCATAACCGCTAAATTACCTTCACCACCATTACCATAACCGCTAAATTACCTTCACCCACCATTACCATAACTGCTAAATTACCTTCACCACCAAAGCTAACGTTCCTGCCGTTACTACTGAAATTACTTCTACTACAGCAGCAACAAATGCTACCAACAGACTACAAAGCTACCAACAGATTACAAAGCTACCAACAGACTACAAAGCTACCAACTGACTACAAAGCTACCAACAGACTACAAAGCTACCAACAGACTACAAAGCTACATACTACAAAGCTACCAACAGACTACAAAGCTACAGACTACAAAGCTACCAACAGACTACAAAGCTACAGACTACAAAGCTACAGACTACAAAGCTACCAACAGACTACAAAGCTACAGACTACAAAGCTACCAACAGACTACAAAGCTACAGACTACAAAGCTACCAACAGACTACAAAGCTGCCAACAGATTACAAAGCTACCAACAGACTACAAAGCTACAGACTACAAAGCTACCAACAGACTACAAAGCTACCAACAGATTACAAAGCTACAGACTACAAAGCTACCAACAGACTACAAAGCTACCAACAGACTACAAAGCTACCAACAGATTACAAAGCTACCAACAGACTACAAAGCTACCAACAGACTACAAAGCTACCAACAGATTACAAAGCTACAGACTACAAAGCTACCAACAGACTACAAAGCTACCAACAGATTACAAACCTACAGACTACAAAGCTACCAACAGTCTACAAAGCTACCAACAGACTACAAAGCTACCAACAGTCTACAAAGCTACCAACAGTCTACAAAGCTACCAACAGTCTACAAAGCTACCACCACCGCTAGAGCTGAAAAAAAACCCCAATCACAGTTGCCTCTATCGCAACTGCCTCAAATTACTCAGAAATCGCGTATTTGCAAAAATGAACAAAGAAATAGTGAACACAGATATCGCCATGTTCGACCCTAAGTCTGCAGCAGTAGTTGTGAACTTGGCTAGTTCGGCTCTTATTGGCGGGAGGTGCAGGTAAGAGCGGAACAGCTGCTGGACCTGTTGTTGGTGGCAGACCACTTGACCTGGCTCGCCACCTGTCTTGCGGACAACCACCTGCCATTTTTTTCCCTCCTTTTAAAGTTGAGTTTCCCTTCCAGATGGGAAGAAAACATTGTTTTGTAACAGTTTCACGTGGGAGAACAAAACTGTTTTCGCTTACATACGGCCTTCCGCAGAAACGAACTACAAGTGGACAACAAGAAAGGAGTTATAGAATCTATCTATGTTATAAGTTTTAGGGGATAACTGAAACTAGTTAGCAAATAATAATAAATGAATATTATTATAGAGGGAAACTTCCGAGGCGATAATCAGCGAATCAATTCTGAGGAAGAGGTATGTTTACACAGCACTCGGAAAAAATGACAAATAATCAACAAGAAAAAACAGACAAGTTAATTCTTTTTAATAGGAGAAATACAGATACACAATGTATTTCTGAGCTGTGATCTCAGCCTTATGCTATAGTCATGAGAACATCTGCGCGAAAGACATTGTCCACGATAGCTATTTTTTTATGAGAAAAATGTGGCCGCAATCGGATTCCCAAGATACTCACTACATCAACTTGGTGGAGGGGGGAAGATAGTCACTAGAGGACAACAAAGGGGAGAGCAGTGAAAGCACTGTTTATATAGAAAACAAATCATGGCTTGTACAACATCTGCTGTTTATATAGAAAACAAATCATGGCTTGTACAACAACACCTGTTTATATAGAAAACAAATCATGGCTTGTACAACATCTACTGTTTATATAGAAAACAATCATGGCTTGTACAGCAACAACACTTGTTTATATAGAAAACAAATCATGGCTTGTACAACAACACTTGTTTATATAGAAAACAAATCATGGCTTGTACAACATCTGCTGTTTATATAAAAAACAAATCATGGCTTGTACAACATCTGCTGTTTATATAGAAAACAAATCATGGCTTGTACAACAACACCTGTTTATATAGAAAACAAATCATGGCTTGTACAACAACACCTGTTTATATAGAAAACAAATCATGGCTTGTACAACATCTACTGTTTATATAGAAAACAAATCATGGCTTGTACAGCAACAACACTTGTTTATATAGAAAACAAATCATGGCTTGTACAACAACACTTGTTTATATAGAAAACAAATCATGGCTTGTACAACATCTGCTGTTTATATAAAAAACAAATCATGGCTTGTACAACACTTGTTTATATAGAAAACAAATCATGGCTTGTACAACATCTGCTGTTTATATAGAAAACAAATCATGGCTTGTACAACAACATTTGTTTATATAGAAAACAAATCATGGCTTGTACAACATCTGCTGTTTATATAGAAAACAAATCATGGTTTGTACAACAACATCTGTTTATATAGAAAACAAATCATTGCTTGTACAACAACATCTGTTTATATAGAAAACAAATCATGGCTTGTACAACAACATCTGTTTATATAGAAAACTAATCATGGCTTGTACAACAACATCTGTTTATATAGAAAACAAATCATGGCTTGTACAACAACATCTGTTTATATAGAAAACTAATCAAGGCTTGTACAACAACATCTGTTTATATAGAAAACAAATCATGGCTTGTACAACACCTGTTTATATAAAAAACAAATCATGGCTTGTACAACATCTGTTTATATAGAAAACTAATCATGGCTTGTACAACAACATCTGTTTATATAGAAAACTAATCATGGCTTGTACAACAACATCTGTTTATATAGAAAACAAATCATGGCTTGTACAACAACATTTGTTTATATAGAAAACAAATCATGGCTTGTACAACAACATCTGTTTATATAGAAAACAAATCATGGCTTGTACAACAACATCTGTTTATATAGAAAACAAATCATGGCTTGTACAACAACACCTGTTTATATAGAAAACAAATCATGGCTTGTACAACAACATTTGTTTATATAGAAAACTAATCATGGCTTATACAACATCTGTTTATATAAAACTAATCATGGCTTGTACAACAACATCTGTTTATATAGAAAACAAATCATGGCTTGTACAACAACACTTGTTTATATAGAAAACAAATCATGGCTTGTACAACAACACTTGTTTATATAGAAAACAAATCATGGCTTGTTCAACACCTGTTTATATAGAAAACATTGGTTGGTACAGCAACATCTGTTTACATAGAAAACAAATAATTGGCTGGTACAGACTGGGGGCACTCTTATAGAATGTATTCTATTGTCATATCTGTTAGGGTGTAGTGACTGGGGGCAATCTTATAGAATGTATCCTATTGGCATATCTGTTAGGGTGTAGTGACTGGGGGCACTCTTATAGAATGTATTCTATTGTCATATCTGTTAGGGTGTAGTGGCACAGACTGGGGGCACTCTTATATAATGTATTCTATTGCCATATCTGTTAGGGTGTAGTGGTACAGACTGGGGGCACTCTTATAGAATGTATTCTATTGTCATATCTGTTAGGGTGTAGTGGTACATACTGGGGGCACTCTTATAGAATGTATTCTATTGTCATATCTGTTAGGGTGTAGTGGCACAGACTGGGGGCACTCTTATAGAATGTATTCTATTGTCATATCTGTTAGGGTGTAGTGGCACAGACAGGGGGCACTCTTATAGAATGTATTCTATTGTCATATCTGTTTGTTTGTACTGGCACAGACTGGGGGCACTCTTATAGAATGTATTCTATTGTCATATCTGTTAGGGTGTACTGGCACAGACTGGGGGGGGGGGGCACTCTTATAGAATGTATTCTATTGTCATATCTGTTAGGGTGTACTGGCACAGACTGGGGGCACTCTTATAGAATGTATTCTATTGTCATATCTGTTAGGGTGTAGTGGTACAGACTGCGAGCACTCTTATAGAATGTATTCTATTGTCATATCTGTTAGGGTGTAGTGGCACAGACTGCGAGCACTCTTATAGAATGTGTTTTGCCTGGTGATGCCAATCTAAAGTTTGGAGTACATGTGTTGCCTCATTCTGTTGTGACCAGTAGAGACGGAGTAAGATATTTTGGTCTCTATCCTTGAGAGTTGATAATGCCCAGCCCCCTGTCGTTTCCTGGTATATTGCAATGTGATTGTATTGGCTGGATCATGACCCTCTGGACATTCTGGCATAGCTGCCTTAAGGTTGTGCTCAGATTATCAAAGCTCACTATTTCAAGAGGTTTTCATTGCAGTTAGGGATGACATCTGACAGTCTCTTTGGGGGCCTCGGTAGCCTAGTTGGGAAAACCACTCGACTAGGCTACCGACGTTCGGACAACCCGTGTTCGATTCCCGCTGGGAGCAGTGTGAATTGTGCTCGTGGTTGGCAAAAAAAAATACCCCGCGGTTGACCCAGCCGTTGGCAGAAATAGGTACCCGGGTATTACCCGGGGAAGGTGAGGAATGTCGCCTCGCATCTGAGTTTCGATGCTTGAGGCGACACTATACAGATATCTCTGAACATTTCTGGATAGGCAGCCGAGCACATATGGGTGGAAACTCGTGTGCTAAGACACCGGTTCTGTGTTGGATGGCCATTTCTGCTGCTACTTCTAGAATTGTCCTGTTGCTTTAGAAACCACACTCCTTCCATTGTTGCTGGTGACATTTGTAGCAGAACCATGGAGTTGTTTACACCACAGTTCCAGTGGGTCATTCTCATCCTTGTACTTTTCTGCAATTTCTTTCCTGGTCTATTTGTGTGTCTCTTTTAATCTTCTTCTTCTTCTTCTACCTTTTTAGCTCCCAGTGAAACATAGGTCTTCAACAAACACTTTCCAAGTCATTCTGTTTTTTGCCATTTTTTTAAGATTATTCCATGTCTTCCCCATCATCTTCATCTCTGCTTCTATCTGTCTTCTCCAAGAATTCCTTGGTCTTCCTCTTTGTCTTTTCCCCTGGGGATTCCAAAAAAGGGCCTGTTGTGTAATACTCCCAGTTGGCTTCCGTAGTGTGTGTCCTATCCAGCGCCATCGTTTTCGCTGTATCTCTATCTCTTTTCATGAGCCCTGTTAAATTTTATTTTGAGCTCTGGTTTCCCCCTTCTCTTCCCCCCCCCCCCCCCTCCAATCTCCCTTAAATTTATGGGTTTTGGTTTTGAAATGTATGTCAGTAAATATGTTACAGAGATAGCACGGTCAAACAAACCTCACAGCAATCACGTGTTTGTGTTGATTGTTGCAGACAACAAAACAGTTCCTACCTTCAATGCTGGAGAACAATCATGGCCACATAGTCAACATTGGCAGCTCATGTGGGCTTATTGGCGTCAGTCATCTAGTTGACTATAGGTCTGTATGCTAGTTATCATATAGGTCCCTATGTTAGTTACCATATAGGTCCCTATGCTAGATACCATATAGGTACCTATGTTAGTTACCATATAGGTCCGTATGTTAGTTAACATATAGGTCTGTATGTTAGTTACCATATAGGTCCCTATGTTAGTTACCATATAGGTCCCTATGTTAGTTACCAGAGAGCTTAATTAATGTTGTGTTTGTGGTATGAGATGACACTCGATAGCAAACATCACTGGACATTGAGATGGCACTCGATAGCAAACATCACTGGACATTGAGATGACACTCGATAGCAAACATCACTGGACATTGAGATGGCACTCGATAGCAAACATCACTGGACATTGAGATGGCACTCGATAGCAAACATCACTGGACATTGAGATGGCACTCGATAGCAAACATCACTGGACATTGAGATGACACTCGATAGCAAACATCACTGGACATTGAGATGACACTCGATAGCACACATCACTGGACATTGAGATGACACTCGATAGCAAACATCACTGGACATTGAGATGGCACTCGATAGCAAACATCACTGGACATTGAGATGACACTCGATAGCAAACATCACTGGACATTGAGATGGCACTCGATAGCAAACTTCACTGGACATTGAGATGACACTCGATAGCAAACATCACTGGACATTGAGATGACACTCGATAGCAAACATCACTGGACATTGAGATGACACTCGATAGCAAACTTCACTGGACATTGAGATGACACTCGATAGCAAACATCACTGGACATTGAAATGAGACTCAATAGCAAACATCACTGGACATTGAGATGACACTTGATAGCAAACTTCACTGGACATTGAGATGACACTCGATAGCAAACATCACTGGACATTGAGATGACACTCGATAGCAAACATCACTGGACATTGAGATGACACTCGATAGCAAACATCACTGGACATTGAGATGACACTCGATAGCAAACTTCACTGGACATTGAGATGACACTCGATAGCAAACATCACTGGACATTGAGATGACACTCGATAGCAAACATCACTGGACATTGAGATGACACTTGATGGCAAACATCACTGGACATTGAGATGACACTCGATGGCAAACATCACTGGAGAGTGAGATGACACTCGATAGCAAACATCACTGGACATTGAGATGACACTCAATAGCAAACATCACTGGACATTGAGATGACATTCGATAGCAAACATCACTGGACATTGAGATGACACTCGATAGCAAACATCACTGGACATTGAGATGACACTCGATGGCAAACATCACTGGAGAGTGAGATGACACTCGATAGCAAACATCACTGGACATTGAGATGACACTCAATAGCAAACATCACTGGACATTGAGATGACACTCGATAGCAAACATCCCTGGACATTGAGATGACACTCGATAGCAAACATCACTAGACATTGAGATGACACTCGATAGCAAACATCCCTGGACAATCAGATGACACTCGATAGCAAACATCCCTGGACAGTGAGAGTCTAGAATTTCTGCCCTGTGTGCTCTCTTCAACTCAAAAGAATGATTGATGGGTGGATGTGTGTTTGTCCATTGGTGTTGATGAAGACCACTGTCATCTTTATGTTATTATGTTATTTGTACGTAGCTGATGAGACCACTACAGAGTATATGTGATGACAAAGTTAGACATACAAGACCACTACAGAGTGTATGTGATTGTAAGGTTAGACATACAAGACCACTACAGAGTGTATGTGATGATAAAGTTAGACATACAAGACCACTACAGAGTGTATGTGATTGTAAGGTTAGACATACAAGACCACTACAGAGTGTATGTGATGATAAAGTTAGACATACAAGACCACTACAGAGTGTATGTGATGATAAAGTTAGACATGCAAGACCACTACAGAGTGTATGTGATTGTAAGGTTAGACATACAAGACCACTACAGAGTGTATGTGATGACAAAGTTAGACATGCAAGACCAGTACAGAGGGTATGTGATGACAAAGTTAGACATGCAAGACCAGTACAGAGTGTATGTGATGACAAAGTTAGACATGCAAGACCAAGTACAGAGTGTATGTGATGACAAAGTTAGACATGCAAGACCAAGTACAGAGTGTATGTGATGACAAAGTTAGAAATGCAAGACCAGTACTGAGTGTATGTGATGACAAAGTTAGACGTGCAAGACCAGTACAGAGTGTATGTGATGACAAAGTTAGACATGCAAGACCAGTACAGAGTGTATGTGATGACAAAGTTAGAAATGCAAGACCAGTACTGAGTGTATGTGATGACAAAGTTAGACATGCAAAACTAGTACTGAGTGTATGTGATGACAAAGTTAGACATGCAAAACTAGTACTGAGTGTATGTGATGACAAAGTTAGAAATGCAAGACCAGTACTGAGTGTATGTGATGACAAAGTTAGACACACAAGACCAGTACTGGATCTCCCATGACAAAGTTAGACACACAAGACCAGTACTGGATCTCCCATGAGAAAGTTACCTCTGCTTGAATTTAATTTCAATTAAAGAATAACCAGCTTTGGAAAAGGAAGACTAAAGAAGAGCAACTTCATGACAATCTCCAAAGAATTGACAACTAGTGATCCAGTACTGTCCAAACAATGCCAAAACCCATAAGCCCATCTGGTGTGACTGCCCACAGGAAATATAAAATACCTGAACTTAAGGAAGCCATAATAGGAATCATGAAGCACCCAAACAGACACAAAGAGAAAGCACATAGTAGAAAAACACATAGACAACAACCCTCAGGACTCCTGGTCTCACATATACACTGAAGGTTCTGCTACATACACTACCAGAAATGGAGGGAAGGTGTATTCTTGAGGCTGAATAACCATGAAGAGATCACCGAGTCAATAGTGGGAAATTCTCAAACAACTATAAAGCAGAAACTGAAGCCCTTGAAGATGCTGCAAAACTGGCTATCCAACACAAAAATAACATGCACAAGAAATGGGTGATACTGACTGATGCTGTGTCAGTCATGACAGCTCTAAAAACCCCCAGGAACAGAGAGTTAGATGACTTGAGAACAAGCCTAGACCAACTGTTGCAATAACTTCCAGGAATTGGTCATTTAGTGGTTACCATCACACTGTAATATACAAGGAAACAAATACAAAGACAGACTGGCTAAGGAGAGAGGGAGATTACTACAAGAGAACCATCTGGTCAGTTATGATGAAGCCAAATCCATTATCAAAGACCAGTACCATGAAAAATGGAAACACGGATTCAGAGTATAACAAAAGGACTATCAAGGAAAGATCAAGTCATCATACTTCGCCTACCACTGGCCACAACAGAATGAGAAACCACATGTTCACCAAACTCAAAATAGGAACTACCACCCTATGCCACTGTACACTGGACAACATGACAACAAAACATGTTCTACAGGATTGCCTCCAGTACACAGGCCTGAGGAGAACAATGTGGTCCACACCCACCTCCCTGGAAGAGAAACTATATGGGGCAACCGAATCACTGAAACAGATAGCTGCCTTCATAAAAGAGTCTGGAGTCCTAGTCTGAATGAGTCATGATCACTGAAGAATAAGAAGAATTCAGTTAGGGAGAGTTATCAATGTCAGTCTCTCTCTCTCTCTCTCTCTCTCTCTCTCTCTCTCTCTCTCATTCTTTCATTCAAGGAACATACAAACACTCACACACACACACACACACACACATACATACATAACTGAGGGTCGTAACAATACCAGATGTTCACACATCAACACTTGTGTACCAATGGAACATTTTCTTGTTATTGTCATTATTGTTGAGCAGTTCCTATTATTTAACAATATATATAATTGTTATTATTAATATGTATTTGTCACTACAGTAAAATAGTTGCTTGATTTGTTAAAATGTGTGATTGTCATTACTGTTGAGCTGTTGTTTGATAAAGAAAGTGATATGTGATTGTCATCATTGAGAGATGTTATTGAATAAAGAATATGTGATTTTCATAATTATACAACAGAACAATGGTTTCATAAAGAATATGTGATTGCTGTAAAGCAGTTATTGAATAAAGAATATGTGATTCTCAGTATAGCAGAGCAGCTGTTTGATAAATAATGTGATTTTCACTGAAAAAGAAATTATAAATTAAATTCTTATCCCTGTTTTTTTTCCCCACAGTGCTTCCAAGTTTGGTGTGACCGGCTTCACCCAAACCCTGAACTATGAGATTCATTTCTCAGGCCACGATGGCGTGTTTACAACCCTGGTCAGCCCATCCCATTTCAAAAGTAACATGTTTCCTGGCTGTGAAATGGCGTAGGTGGTACACTATCTCACTTTATCTTATGCTTATATCATGAACACGTTGGTTGGAACTGATAATAGAGACTTTGTAGTGTGGCCAGTGTATTGTTGATTTTAAGTTTCACCTCCACCTTATGTGGACAACAGGTGCATTTACAGCGGTTCAAATGTAGCTTGGTACGATTTCATTGGCTAGGTCACATATAAGCAAGACCGTTTTTGCAATTCTGCATACATTTTTTTAAAATAAAATTTGCATAAATTTATATTACTTTTGAGAAGAAGAAAAATATAAAAAGTAAAGTTCCCCCATCAACGCCAAGGTATAGGGAATATGGTGTTAGTGACCATAAATTTTACAGACCTTCGGCACATGATTTTTGGGGTAATGTGGTCGGTATTACGCCCGTGCTGCCTTACTTTCCCAGGAAAAAAACTGGTACCTATTAAAGGTTTGGTGAACCCGGAAGCCGTCAGTTGGGATTGAACCCTACCTCTTGTCCTTTGTAGTCCAGTTCACTAACCACTGAGCTATCACGGCTCCCAAGAAAAATGTGGAAAGTCACAATTAGTCCGTGCCTGTAAAACTTGGTTATATATGACATTTTGAAAATGGAAAATTAATGATGAATCTGTACCATATGCCAAACAAGTAGGGATCACAAAGGGCAAGCAACCTGGTATTTTATGTGCTATATTGTTGAATGTGTTGAGCTGAAATTGCAATCTGCTGTAAAGCATATATCTATGCCCATTTAACATCTTTATAGATGTGCACGAGTAGTCGTTAGGTGAACACAGCAAAAGGAGATAATGGCAGGAATTGTTCATATAAATGTAGACTAGAACTACCAGGTAGGTCAGATGGCCTAGATTTCCAGTTTGTAACTAGTGAATCAAGACATCAGCCTGCCAGAAAAACTCAAATCTGAAATGACAGCAGACTGTATAAGAGAGTCTAGAATCTCAGTTTCAATGAGTCACAGTTGTGGTTTTTGAGTAGAGTTGTGGTTCTTGAGCTAATTACATGGTCTTATTACACAAAAGACAAAAGCAAATGAAACACATTTTTTCAAAAGACAAAAGCAAATAAAACAACAAATGATAAAAGCAAATGAAACACAAAAGTTAAAAACAACTAAAACACATTTTTTGTTCTCCCATTGTTATTTGCTACCAAGGGGTTTCTCACGCTGTAGCCAGGCTATTTTTCTGAATTTTTCCAATTGTATTTGATCATCATCAAGTACCAGGCCTGCTGGCATAGGTGATCATGTCTCTCCACAATTTTTGATCTCGGCAGTTATTTATCATTTCTGTTGTTGACCTTCTGCCAAGCCATTCTCTTAAGCTGTCTGGTATTTTTTCTCTTTGCTTCCCTCTATCTCTTCGTCCCTCAATTTTCCCAGTTGTTACATTATATTTCAGTTGTTCTTTTCTCATTACATGGCCAAAAAATGATGATTGTTTCTTCCTAATATTGAAAATTAGCTCTCTTTTTGCTTTGGCCTCTTTCAGAACGTTTTCATTACTCTTCTTAGCTGTCCATGGTATTCCCAACATTCTTCTGTAAAACCACATTTCTACAGACTCCAGTGATTTTCTTGTCTGTTATCCTATTGTCCATGATTCACATCCATTTGTTAAGACTGACTCAATATAACATTTAAGAACTTTTTTTCTTGTTTCTATTGTCAAAAATGGATTGCATAGTATCTTCCTCATTTTTTGGAAAGCTGCTTTTGCCTGAGCCATTCTGCATCTCACCTCTTTTGTACATCTTCCGTCTGAGGTTAACAAAGTTCCCAAATATTTAAATTCATTTACCTATTTTAATATTGTTCCACTTGTCTTTATTTTGCACTGAGGTGATGTCTTTTTCTTTGTTGTTACCATTACCTCTGTCTTTTTGCTATTAAGGCTGAGTCCTTTATTTTTGCTTTCTTTCACTATAATGTCTAACATTTCTTGCAACTCGTTTTCACTCTTAGCGATTAAGACTGTATCATCATCATACCTTAGATTATTTATATTATGACCTCTAATTGTTATTCCAGGCATGCCCCTTATGGATATTAAAATAATCTCACTATACATATTAAACAAATCTGGTGACAGCATTTGTATTTGATAACAAGGAGAAAATAAATTAATTTAAACACATGGTTTGCTTGGACAATTTGCTCAGAGAAGAGGTTAAATAAGAGAATGATACGGTTTTAGCAGAAATAGTTGTAGAGACCTCAGTAAATTAAAAACCATGAAACACAACTCCTGGGTTTTTCATGGCAATTACTGGAGTCACTTTTTGTGGCTTGTTTTTCTAGGGGGCCTCGGTAGCCGAGTTGGGAAAACCACCCGACTGGACTACCGACGTTCAGACAACCCATGTTCAATTCCCACTGGGAGCAGTGTGAGTTGTACATGTGGTTGAAGAAAAAAAAATACCCCCACATCCGACCCAGCCGTTGGCAGAAATGGGTACCAGGGTATTACCCTGGGAAAGTGAGGAATGTCGCCTCGCATCGTGAGTTTCAATGCTTGAAGTGACACTATCCAGAAATCTCCGAACATTTCTGGATAGGCGGCCGAGCACATATGGGTGGAAACTCTCATGCTAAGACACCTGTTCAAATCTCGTAATTTACCTTTACCTTACCTTTTCAGAGTGTGTTACTGTTGCTGAATTTACCTTTACCTTACCTTTTTCAGAATGTGTTACTGTTGCTGAATTTACCTTTACCTTACCTTTTTCAGAATGTGTTACTGTTGCTGAATTTACCTTTGCCTTACCTTTTTCAGAATGTGTTACTGTTGCTGAATTTACCTTTACCTTACCTTTTTCAGAATGTGTTACTGTTGCTGAATTTACCTTTGCCTTACCTTTTTCAGAATGTGTTACTGTTGCTGAATTTACCTTTACCGTACCTTTTTCAGAATGTGTTACTGTTGCTGAATTTACCTTTATCTTACCTTTTTCAGAATGTGTTACTGTTGCTGAATTTATCTTTACCTTACCTTTTTCAGAATGTGTTACTGTTGCTGAATTTACCTTTATCTTACCTTTTTCAGAATGTGTTACTGTTGCTGAATTTACCTTTACCTTACCTTTTTCAGAATGTGTTGCTGAATTTACCTTTACCTTACCTTTTTCAGAATGTGTTACTGTTGCTGAATTTACCTTTACCTTACCTTTTTCAGAGTGTGTTACTGTTGCTGAATTTACCTTTACCTTACCTTTTTCAGAGTGTGTTACTGTTGCTGAATTTACCTTTACCTTACCTTTTTTCAGAGTGTGTTACTGTTGCTGAATTTACCTTTACCTTACCTTTTTCAGAATGTGTTACTGTTGCTGAATTTACCTTTACCTTACCTTTTTCAGAGTGTGTTACTGTTGCTGAATTTACCTTTACCTTACCTTTTCAGAGTGTGTTACTGTTGCTGAATTTACCTTTACCTTACCTTTTTCAGAATGTGTTACTGTTGCTGAATTTACCTTTACCTTACCTTTTTCAGAATGTGTTACTGTTGCTGAATTTACCTTTACCTTACCTTTTTCAGAGTGTGTTACTGTTGCTGGAATCATTTTCAAGATCACATTTCCTATGTGCATCAATTTTTGTAATTCATTATTCATTGTTTTTAAAATTCCATAAAATATATCAAATATTCTTAGATTCCCATCAATAGTACCATCACTGGAGCTCAAACCAACAGTCGACCGCATAATGCAAGCCATTTTGACCAACCAGTATGAACTATGTATTCCTCGTATTGTATACGTCATGACAGCTCTCAAACAGTAAGATATCTATCTACCATTTTAATTTATCTTAATCTGCTCACATACTTTTATTTAAAAAAAAAAAGAAGCTATTTTTACATTATTTTGTGGGGGGAAGACATATAGGACTGGATAATAAAGGTACTGGACCTTCCATGAATTGGACCAATCATTCAGCACTCGACAGCAATACAAAAATTGACAGGCTCGTTCAGAGGTGCCTATTTTGGAGACTTTATGTTTAACTAACAGATATAATGTTTTATTGTAATTATACTTTTGGCTGGATTATCATCACTGCAGGCAGGGTATTCCCATATCTGTTCAGCTGCCATTCCAGCAACCAAGTGTTCATCCTGATTGTTCATACTTTCTAGTGAATGTGTCGCAGTCCAGCTGGTGGTAAATTTGCAGTCGAACTTGGATCACACTTCCCCTATCAGGCCAAGGCCAGGGCCTGGTACAGTTCCACTTCAATCAACTCTCATTTGCATACAGCACAAGTCTCCACACTCTGGCAACCATGGTGGTCAGGTGAAAGCATCTGGACCACCATTGTCACTGTAAATGAAAACCCAATCAGAAAGAATCAATTATTGGTGCATTTGAATACACACTGCAGCAATAATTTCAACAAACACAAACCTGATTTGACTAGACAGCCATTTTGGGCTGCGGCACCAACAGGAAGTCCTTTATTAATGATTGTTAGAGCGTATTATAGATAATGGAGAGCAGTTCTGGGATACAGAGTGTCAAGCTGGATACGTTGTTTCTGTTGTTGTTATAGATCCAGCTGTCTATGGCACTCGATGATGATGATGAAAGGGCTTTGATAGTAAAACACAAGACAATGTAATTTATGTTACTGAAGGAACGGGATGCAATAATTGAGCGAATGTAGAAGAAAAAAATCGTTTTCATAAATGTTTAAAAATTGTATTATTAACACTGAATGGAAGATATGTTCTCTTGTTTCAGCATGCTACCTGTGTCTGCTATGCAGGAAATTATTCGCTTTTTCCGAGCAGAAAAGTTCATGGAGCGATTTACTGGAGGTAATGAAGAGGAGAATGCACAGCAAAATGAGAAATGAAAATACAAGTGTCACATATTGGTAACATGATCACAAATACCACATATATCATGATCACAAATACAAGTATCACATATATCATGATCACAAATACAAGTACCACATATATCATGATCACAAATACAAGTACCACATATATCATGATCACAAATACAAGTACCACATATATCATGATCACAAATACAAGTACCACATATATCATGATCACAAAATACAAGTATCACATATATCATGATCACAACAAATACAAGTACCACATATAACATGATGACAAATACAAGTACCACATATAACATGATGACAAATACAAGTACCACATATATCATGATGACAAATACAAGTACCACATATATCATGATCACAAAATACAAGTATCACATATAACATCATGACAAATATAAGCACCACATATATCATGATGACAAATACAAGTACCACATATATCATGATCACAACAAATACAAGTACCACATATAACATGATGACAAATACAAGTACCACATATAACATGATGACAAATACAAGTACCACATATAACATGATGACAAATACAAGTACCACATATATCATGATCACAACAAATACAAGTACCACATATAACATGATGACAAATACAAGTACCACATATAACATGATGACAAATACAAGTACCACATATATCATGATCACAAAATACAAGTACCACATATATCATGATCACAAAATACAAGTACCACATATATCATGATCACAACAAATACAAGTACCACATATAACATGATGACAAATACAAGTACCACATATAACATGATGACAAATACAAGTACCACATATATCATGATGACAAACACAAGTACCACATATAATATGATGACAAATACAAGTACCACATATAACATGATGACAAATACAAGTACCACATATAACATGATGACAAATACAAGTACCACATATATCATGATCACAACAAATACAAGTACCACATATAACATGATGACAAATACAAGTACCACATATAACATGATGACAAATACAAGTACCACATATATCATGATCACAACAAATACAAATACCACATATAACATGATGACAAATACAAGTACCACATATAACATGATGACAAATACAAGTACCACATATATCATGATCACAACAAATACAAGTACCACATATATCATGATCACAACAAATACAAGTACCACATATAACATGATCACAAATACAAGTACCACATATAACATGATCACAAATACAAGTACCACATATAACATGATGACAAATACAAGTACCACATATAACATGATGACAAATACAAGTACCACATATAACATGATGACAAATACAAGTACCACATATATCATGATGACAAATACAAGTACCACATATATCATGATGACAAATACAAGTACCACATATAACATGATCACAAATACAAGTACCACATATAACATGATGACAAATACAAGTACCACATATAACATGATGACAAATACAAGTACCACATATATCATGATCACAACAAATACAAGTACCACATATAACATGATGACAAATACAAGTATCACATATAACATGATGACAAATACAAGTACCACATATAACATGATGACAAATACAAGTATCACATATATCATGATCGCAAATACAAGTACCACATATATCATGATGACAAATACAAGTACTACATATTATAACATGATGACAAATACAAGTACCACATATAACATGATGACAAATACAAGTACCACATATAACATGATCACAAATACAAGTACCACATATATCATGATAACAAATACAAGTACCACATATAACATGATGACAAATACAAGTACCACATATAACATGATGACAAACACAAGTACCACATATAATATGATGACAAATACAAGTACCACATATAACATGATGACAAATACAAGTACCATATATAACATGATGACAAATACAAGTACCACATATATCATGATCACAACAAATACAAGTACCACATATAACATGATGACAAATACAAGTACCACATATAACATGATGACAAATACAAGTACCACATATAACATGATCACAAATACAAGTACCACATATACCATGATGACAAATACAAGTACCACATATAACATGATCACAAATACAAGTACCACATATACCATGATGACAAATACAAGTACCACATATACCATGATGACAAATACAAGTACCACATATACCATGATCACAAATACAAGTACCACATATAACATGATGACAAATACAAGTACCACATATAACATGATGACAAATACAAGTACCACATATAACATGATGACAAATACAAGTACCACATATAACATGATCACAAATACAAGTACCACATATAACATGATGACAAATACAAGCACCGCATATAACATGATGACAAATACAAGTACCACATATAACATGATCACAAATACAAGTACCACATATAACATGATGACAAGTACAAGTACCACATATACCATGATGACAAACACAAGTACCACATATAACATGATGACAAATACAAGTATCACATATATTATGATGACAAATACAAGTACCACATATAACATGATGACAAACACAAGTACCACATATAATATGATGACAAATACAAGTATCACATATATTATGATGACAAATACAAGTACCACATATAACATGATGACAAATACAAGTACCACATATATTATGATGACAAATACAAGTAGGCCTACCACGTATAACATGATCACAAATACAAGTACCACATATAACATGATGACAAATACAAGTACCACATATAACATGATGACAAATACAAGTACCACATATAACATGATGACAAATACAAGTACCACATATAACATGATCACAAATACAAGTACCACATATAACATGATGACAAATACAAGTACCACATATAACATGGTAAGAAATACAATGGGAGAGATTAAAGTTTTTTGTTCTTGTTGATGTTTTCTGTTTTGAGAGTTGAATCTTTCAATGTTGTTACAGAAACTATGATTGTTCTAGAAGTAAATGTTTCTTGTACTTCACCTCATATTTCTGGTGTTCAACTGCACAGTGAAAGTATTGTCAGCATTAGTTGTTCATGATATTCTCATAATGAACCTGATCATTAGTTGCCCATGATATTCTCAGAATGAATCTGACCATTAGTTGTCTGAATGATATTCTCATAATGAATCTACCAAGTAGTTGTCTGAATGATATTCTCATAATGAATCTACCAAGTAGTTGTCTGAATGATATTCTCATAATGAACCTGACCATTAGTTGTCTGAATGATATTCTCATAATGAATCTACCAAGTAGTTGTCGGAATGATATTCTCATAATGAATCTACCAAGTAGTTGTCTGAATGATATTCTCATAATGAACCTGACCATTAGTTGTCTAAATGATATTTTCATAATGAATCTACCAAGTAGTTGTCTGAATGATATTCTCATAATGAATCTATCAAGTAGTTGTCTGAATGATATTCTCATAATGAACCTGGCCATTAGTTGTCTGAATGATATTCTCATAATGAATCTACCAAGTAGTTGTCTAAATAATATTCTCATAATGAATCTACCAAGTAGTTGTCTGAATGATATTCTCATAATGAATCTACCAAGTAGTTGTCTGAATGATATTCTCATAATGAACCTGACCATTAGTTGTCTGAATGATATTCTCATAATAAATCTGACCATTAGTTGTCTGAATGATATTCTCATAATGAACCTGACCATTAGTTGTCTGAATGATATTCTCATAATGAATCTACCAAGTAGTTGTCTGAATGATATTCTCATAATGAATCTACCAAGTAGTTGTCGGAATGATATTCTCATAATGAACCTGACCATTAGTTGTCTGAATGATATTCTCATAATGAATCTACCAAGTAGTTGTCTGAATGATATTCTCATAATGAACCTGACCATTAGTTGTCTGAATGATATTCTCATAATGAACCTGACCATTAGTTGTCTGAATGATATTCTCATAATGAACCTGACCATTAGTTGTCTGAATGTTGTCATAATGAATCTGACCATTAGTTGTCTGAATGATATTCTCATAATGAATCTGACCATTAGTTGTCTGAATGATATTCTCATAATGAATCTGACCATTAGTTGTCTGAATGATATTCTCATAATGAACCTGACCATTAGTTGTCTGAATATTCTCATAATGAACCTGACCATTAGTTGTCTGAATGTTGTCATAATGAATCTGACCATTAGTTGTCTGAATGATATTCTCATAATGAATCTGACCATTAGTTGTCTGAATGATATTCTCATAATGAACCTGACCATTAGTTGTCTGAATGTTGTCATAATGAATCTGACCATTAGTTGTCTGAATGATATTCTCATAATGAATCTGACCATTAGTTGTCTGAATGATATTCTCATAATGAATCTGACCATTAGTTGTCTGAATGATATTCTCATAATGAACCTGACCATTAGTTGTCTGAATGTTGTCATAATGAATCTGACCATTAGTTGTCTGAATGATATTCTCATAATGAACCCGACCATTAGTTGTCTGAATGATATTCTCATAATGAATCCACCAAGTAGTTGTCTAAATGATATTCTCATAATGAATCTACCAAGTAGTTGTCTGAATGATATTCTCATAATGAATCTGCCAAGTAGTTGTCTGAATGATATTCTCATAATGAATCTGCCAAGTAGTTGTCTGAATGATATTCTCATAACGAATCTGCCAAGTAGTTATCTGAATGATATTCTCATAATGAATCTGCCAAGTAGTTGTCGGAATGATATTCTCATAATGAACCTGACCATTAGTTGTCTGAATGATATTCTCATAATGAACCTGCCAAGTAGTTGTCTGAATGATATTCTCATAATGAACCTGACCATTAGTTGTATGAATGATATTCTCATAATGAACCTGACCATTAGTTGTCTGAATGATATTCTCATAATAAATCTGACCATTAGTTGTCTGAATGATATTCTCATAATGAATCTGACCATTAGTTGTCTGAATGATATTCTCATAATGAACCTGACCATTAGTTGTCTGATATTCTCATAATAAATCTGCCAAGTAGTTGTCTGAATGATATTCTCATAATGAACCTGCCAAGTAGTTGTCTGAATGATATTCTCATAATGAACCTGCCAAGTAGTTGTCTGAATGATACAAACAAACCCTCTGAAGTTAATCTTTTGAGCACCTCTGAAGTCAAATAATAACTGCCTGTATGGTGAGGGACAGCTGAGCTCAGGTGTCAAAAATTAGGAAAAGGTTAATTCACTCAGGACTGCACTGGATATATAAAAAACTGTACACAAACAAGCATTGGGTGTTGTTGCTTGTAAGTTGTTACAACAAAAATTGGGTGTTACTGCTTGTAAGTTGTTACAACAAACATTGGGTGTTACTGCTTGTAAGTTGTTACAGCAAACATTGGGTGTTACTGCTTGTAAGTTGTTATAACAAACATTGGGTGTTACTGCTTGTAAGTTGTTACAGCAAACATTGGGTGTTACTGCTTGTAAGTTGTTACAATAAACATTGGGTGTTGTCTGTAAGTTGTTATGACAAACATTGGGTGTTGTTGTCTGTAAGTTGTTACAACAAACATTGGGTGTTGTCTGTAAGTTGTTATAACAAACATTGGGTGTTGCTACCTGTAATTTGTTACAACAAACATTTGGTGTCACTGTCTGTAAGTTGTTACAACAAACATTGGGTGTTGTCTGTAAGTTGTTACAACAAACATTGGGTGTACATATGGGGGCCTCGGTAGCCTAGTTGGCAAAACCATCCGACTGGACTACCGATGTTCGGACAACCCGTGTTTGATTCCCGCTGGGAGCCATGTGAATTTTACTCATGGTTGGAAAAAAAAATACCCCCACGGTCGACCCAGACGTTGGCAGAAATGAGTACCAGGGTATTAACCTGGGAAGGTGAGGAATGTCGCTTCGCATGTGAGTTTCGATGCTTGAGGCTACACTATCCAGAAATCTCCAAACATTTCTGGATAGGTGGCCGAGCACATATGGGTGTAAACTCGCGTGCTAATACGCCGGTTCAAGTCTCGTACTTTACCTTTACATTGGGTGTTGTCTGTAAGTTGTTACAACAAACATTGGGTGTTGCTACCTGTAAGTTGTTACAACAAATGTTGAGTGTTGCTACCTGTAAGTTGTTACAACAAACATTGAGTGTTGCTGCCTGTAAGTTGTTACAACAAACATTGGGTGTTGCTACCTGTAAGTTGTTACAACAAACATTGGGTGTTGCTACCTGTAAGTTGTTACAACAAATGTTGAGTGTTGCTACCTGTAAGTTGTTACAACAAACATTGAGTGTTGCTACCTGTAAGTTGTTACAACAAACATTGGGTGTTGCTACCTGTAAGTTGTTACAACAAACATTTGGTGTTGCTGTCAGTAAGTTGTTACAGTTTGAGTTGTGATAGGTGTTATGAACATGAACAATATATAAATATTTCAAAATAAAATAAAAAAAAGTTTTGTATATAATTTCTTTATCAACTGTATTATATGTCAAATGTGATGGCTTCTGCTGAAAGGTAATAGCAGTGGTAGATAAGTGAAGCTCTTCTTAACTTGAACAATCCTTTATTCTTTGCCTTGCCATTCCCTCCCTGTACCGTAGTCTCTGGGGTAAGTTATGTGTACACAACAAAACATGGCTACCACATGAACTTTAGCTGGACTTATTTGTAATAATTTGTAATGGATGTAAATCATGGACAATAGGACAACAGACAAGAAAATCACTGGAGTCTGTAGAAATGTGGTTTTACAGAAGAATGTTGAGAATATCATGGACAGTTAAGAAGAGTAATGAAAATGTTTTGAAAGAGGTCAAAGCAAGAAGAGAGCTTATTTCCAATATTAGGAAGAAATAATCATCATTTTATGGCCATGTAATGAGAAAAGAACAACTGGAATATATTGTAACAACTGGGAAAATTGAGGGACAAAGAGATAGAGGGAAGCAAAGAGAAAAAATATCAGACAGCTTAAGAGAATGGCTTGGCAGAAGGTCAACAACAGAAATGATAAATAACTGTCGAGATCGAAAGTTGTGGAGAGACATGATCACCTATGCCAGCACGCCCACTCCCAGTACTTGATGATGATGATTTGAAATAATTAGATATAGTCTAAAGAGGTAACATCTTAAAAAGTACAAGTTTTCACATAGCACATGGAAACGATATCAAGAGTAAAAGTTCACCTATCACATGAATAATCAGATGTAATAGTTTCATATAAAACAGGAACAATCAAATGTAAGTTTCCACATTGCTATAAAGTCATCTTATAAGACAAGATAAGCACCATTTTTTAGTTTTGCATGAAATATATACCCCTTAACTCTTTCCGTACAGAAGCTTTTTATTGACGCAACAGAAGAGATTTCAGTGACAAAATTGTTCAAAGTTTTAAGAATCAATCTATATATTTATATTTATCTAACATATAACATATTATATATGAATGTTTAGATAATTGAACAAGATATAAGATTTCACCAATATCCAGATGATATAAGACATGTAAAACGAATATGGTTTGATGGCGTCCACACTAATAAAATTGAGCGTGGCGCACTATACGACGAAACGTACATTGCCGGAATCGCATTGGCGCACAGTGCGGTGAAACATATGGAAAGAATTAACATATTTCATACCATCAACTGTACATAGTTTCTGATACATTGAATCTTGAAGCCTGTTTTCGTGTCATAATAATTGATTGTCGTGTCCAGTTATCTCCCCTAAAACCTTTGTCATTCTCTTATTGAACCACTTCTCTGAGAACGTGAGCAAATTGTCTGAACAAACTGTGTGGTTTAGATCAATTTTCATTTATTTTCTCACTTATTTTAAAACCGCTGTGTTTCAGTGTGTTAAACCTCATGATAAGGAATATTTTTTTTTTTTAATCTCATCTGGTGTATAAATTTTATAGAATCATCCAAATTATATGAATATCATCATCATCATTGAGTGCCGTCTCCGCAACGACGGTTGGCTACCATGGAGCACCATTCTGCTTTGTCTCTTGCTTTGATGGTGCAGGTTGTCATAGGCTTCTTTGTCCATCTTTTGATGTTACTCGTCCATGTTAGTCTTGGTCTGCCTCTTTTACCTTGTATTTTCCCCTCCAGGATTACTTTTAGTAGGCTGTTGTGTCTTTTACCATGGCCCAAAAATCGCATTTGTCTTGTTTGAATTGTGTTTAGAAGTTCTCTTTTAATTTTTAGTTGTTTTAAAATGTTATCGTTTGTTGTCTGTCTCCAGGTCTATTCCTTCAATTTTAATATCCACTTGTGGGTTTTGAGTATTTTCTTTGTTTATGATCATAGTTTTAGTCTTTTTAATATTCATATCTAGTCCATATTTTTGCTTGTCATGTTTATTTCATTAAGTAATTGTTGTAGATCTTTAGGATTTTCTGCTAGTAGTACAGTATCATCAGCATATCTTAGGTTATTGATTATCTTTCTGTTAATTTATAGGCCTGGCATCTTTATGATGTTTTTAAAGATTTGCTCAGTGTATAGATTGAACAAGCTTGGTGATAGGATGCATCCCTGTCTTACTGCTCTTTTTATATCAATGGGTGTAGAGTTCTCTTTGTTAGATTTTATTATTGCTGTTTGCTCCCAGTATAGATTACATATTAGTCGTATGTCCATGTCATCTAGATGTATCTCTTTTAGGCATTCTATAAGTTGTTTGTGGTGCACTCTATCAAAAGCTTTGGTGTAGTCTATGAAGCAGGCATATATTGGTTTGTTTACTTCTGTGTACTTTTCGATTAATGCTCTCATGCAAGAACATTCCGTAAAGGCCAAGAACTCTCATGATTTTGAAGAAAAATGTCTTCCTCTGAGACCATGTCAGAAAAACAAAGGACAACACCATTCGCCCTGTGTGGAAGTCTGGTGCTTCCCTATATGAATATAAGGTATAATAATCATATTGTGATCATTCATTTGAAAATTGACTGTTATGTTACATTCATTTGTCATCATGTTATATAATAACATGATGACAAATAGATGCATCACATATAACATGATCACAAATACAAGCACCGCATATATCATGATGACAAATACACGCACCGCATATAACATGATGACAAATAAATTCATTACAAATTCATATATTTATTCACGATATTCATGATAATTCATAAATTCATCAAATTAATTCATGGTAATGGTACTTGTATTTGTGATCATGATATATGTGGTACTTGACTTGCCCAGCTTGGTAAGGTTATTTCCAACAGACCAAAAAAAAAAAAGGAATATATTGACAATGCTTTGCACAAATTACAAAAAAATGCATTCAGAATCGGAATCTTTTAAGCCCCATTCCATAAAGGCCAAGAACTCTCATGATTTTGAAGAAAAATGTCTTCCTCTGAGACCATGTCAGAAGAACAAAGGACAACACCACTTTGCCCTGTGTGGGGAAGTCTGGTGTTCTTTCTCTGCTGCAAACATAAATGTCAAGGAAGGCAGTCAGTCCTACTCTTTGGTTGGAGGGGCACAAAGACTACCAGCAACAGACTCCAATCTTTCATAAACAGATGCCTCTCACAGCCTCTTGATACACATCATCATGTGTCGTACTGGTTGGTGTAGGTGATCATGTCTTCCACAAATTTCTATCAACCGTGCATCATATCAATTCTGTTGTTGACTGTTTTCCATGTCATGACACCAAGATATCCAGTATTTTCTCTCTCTGTCATCCGCAATCTCTCTTTCCCTGTATTTTGCTAGTTGTAACCAAGTATTCCAACTTTCCTCTTCTCATGATGTGCCTGAAAAATGTTGATTGTTTCTTTCTGATGTTTCTTAGGAGCTCCCTTTTTGTGTTGGCCTCTTTGAGAATTTCCTCGTTGGTCTTTTTAGCTGTCCGGGGAACTTTCAACATTCTTCTGAGAAATCCCATCTCTGTGGTCTCGAACCATCTTCTCTATCTATCTTTCGTTCACCCAAAGTATTGTCTATATCTGCAATGTCGTTTCCTGTATACATTTTATTGTCTTTTGTAATTCTTGCAGTGGCCCATATAGTTTTGTCTGTAGTGTAGTACCTATGGGCCAATGGATTTTCCTCAGTCTACTATATTCAGTGCAGTCTTGAAGTATGTGTTCGGCAGTCTGGAGCGCTTGTCCACATGTACAAGTAGTTGATGTGCCGATCTTGAATTTTGTATACATGTGACTATGGAGTCGATTGTGTCCTGTTCTGAGGCTTATAATGATAACTTGTTCATATCTATTCATATTATGAAAGGCATCCTGATTTGGGGATTGTGGTCTTCTGATTGATTTGATTATCTGTTTCTTATGATGGTATGTAACTGGTGTATCTATTTGTGTGCCTGTTGAACCTTCCTTTGCCAAATGATCTGCTTTCTAATTTCCTGGTATTCCACAGTGAGATGGGATCCACTGCAGGTCAACCCTGTGGTGCTTGCAGAGTTCAGTCAAAAAGGTCTGCAGATGTGGTAATTTTCTGGATTGTAGTGCCTAGAGTACTGATCTTGCATCTGTCAAAAACACTACAGGCTATGGGCTAAGATTACTGTTCAGCAGTTTTTCTATTGCCAACTCTATTGCTTGTATTTATGCATCCTAATTGTGACAATATTTCCCTGTTGCTATTTCATTCATAGAGCCATCTTTTCATTTGTTTGTCTACTATCCATGATTTGCTTCCATAGGTCAGAATTGGTTCTATATAGCACCGATGAACTGTCTTTCTTATTTTTATTGACATATATTTGTTGCATAAGATATTTTTCATTTTCTGAAATGCTATTTTGGCATGAGCTTTTCTGCTTTTTATTTCTGTGGTGCATCTTCCATCTGATGTTATTATTGTGCCCAAGTATTTGACGCGTTGCACTTGTTTCGGATTTGTCCTGTTTATTTTTATGCTGCATGATAGTGATGATTGTTTCTTTGATATGACCATTACTTCAGTTTTCTTACTATTCAGACTGAGACCCTTCTTGTTGCTTTCTTTTACTATTATGTCTATCATTTCGTATAGTTCATTCTCTCTGTGTCATCCGCAATCGCAAATTGTTTATATTGTGACCGTTGACTTCAATTTCTTTTATATCTACTATTGATCTCATAATATTTTCTTTGTAAAGTGAAAAAAAATCAGGTGACAGTACACAGCCTTGTCTGACTCCTTGTTTTATATATTGGAATTGTCCTGTTTGGTTGCTAATTCGTATAACTGTTGTTTGTTGCCAGTACATGTTTTTTTATGATTCACAGATCCTTGCCATCAATGTTTAATTTCTCCAGCATATTGATTATTTCCACATGCTTTACTTTGTCAAATGCTTTTGTGTAGTCTATAAAGCACATCTATAGATCTTTCTTTACCTCTATAGCTCTTTCTATCAATGTTCTTAGGATGTATATTGCATTATTTGTGCCCTTTCCTTCCACAAATCCACATTGTTCCTCACTTTTTCCGGTTTTATTTTGTTCCTTACATGTCTCATGATGATTCTTAGTAATATTTTCGCTATCTGGCTCATGAGACTAAAAGTGCGATGGTCTTCACAAAAAGTGGCGCCTGACTTCTTCGGTATGGCTACAAAGATAGATTTTAGTAGATCTTCAGGTATGTGTTCAGTGTTATTGAGTAGTTTTGTTATGACTTGTATTACCAGCTCTCCTAATGCATTTATCTCTTTGATTGTTATATTGTCGGGACCTAGAGCCTTGCCTCTTTTCATGTGTTGAATTGTCTCCTCCACTTCACTCTGTATTATTGGTGGTCTTGTGTTTTTGTTTGAATTGTTTAGCTCTGATCTTTCATTATCATGGAAATGGGAATGGATTGGTCAGACAGCAACAGATGTGGAGATCAAGAAATGGGGATTGATTGGTCAAACACCAACAGATATGGAGATCAAGAAATGGAAATGGATTGGTCAGACAGCAACAGATGTTGTGGAGATCAAGAAATGGGGATTGATTGGTCAAACACCAACAGATATGGAGATCAAGAAATGGGCATGGATTGGCCAAACATTGTGAAGACCATCAAGCAATATTGCAAGACAGTTAATGAACTGGAATCCACAAGGAACTAGGAACACTGGAAGGCCCAAGCAGACCTGGACAAGATCAACAAAGTAGCTTTACACTAAATGATACAAGTGGACCAAATGATACAAGATGATCAAAGTATGTCATGTATGCATGTGGTCTAATTTCTTGTTGTTGCAAAGCCTCAATGTTTGGTCATCAATCAGTAAAATATAATAATTTCAGTTTAAAACTGGCCAAACCATCTCTTTTGGCATCTCTTTTGTCATTACTTTGTGCCATCTTCTGTGTCAGCATGATCTGGGATTTTCCAGGGAACTTGTGGAAATGGATCAGCACCTGTAACAGGATAGAAACAGTAATATTCATCAATAAGAGGATTAAACATATTTTACTGATCAAATTGTGAAATAGTCAAATAAAGGTTCCCTCCCCTGTTTTGCTAGACATATGGGGAATTTGATGTTAGTGACCAGATTTTTCCAAGACCACTGCACATTTTGGGTGATGTGGTCAGTATCATGCCAGGCTGCCTTTACTTCCCAGAAGAATCGTTGGTACCCATTTTTAGAGGATGGGTGAATCCCAGAGCTTTGTCAATCTGAAAAAAAAAATGTGTCGCTTCTGGGAAGTGAAATCGAACCCTTCTGATTAGGAAGCGAGCAGACTAACAGCTCAGTCACTGAGGTTCCATAATGTGAAACAGCAACATAAGAAAAATCTGACAAAATCAAGCAGCGACAGGATATTTCTTCTAAATATCTATCTATTGACCTTTCGAGCCGTAGCCAGCCCATTGGGCATAGACCCGGATACTCTTTCTCTTATCTAAATTTTTATTCTAGCAGTTTTCAATCCTTCCCGTGTGTTACCGGGGCCTCATTAAGAGGGAGTAAAGAATAGTGACACTGTGATCTTCCAAGCATGTCGTAAGAGGCGACTAGGAGGTTGATCGATGGCTTGACAAGCTGTCATTGTAAAAAGTATTGTTATGGAAACAGAGCCATAGATTTTAGAGCAGTGATCTCTGCAATATGTGACATTTTGGCACGCAAGGTTTCTGTTTTTGAGATTGTGGTTCTGCCCTATGTGCTGTATTCGGCTCAAAAGGACAATAGATAGATAGAGATAGAAAGATATTTTATCAAATCTCGTCATTTGTCTCTGTTCTGTGCAAGCAACTCTATCTCATTGAGGGAGCCGATTCCTGCTGCTCTTGCTTCTCTGATCAATGTTCTTCTCAGTGTCTCTCTGGGTCGGCCTCTTTTCCTCTTACCTGTTGTTTCCCACATGAGGGCTTGCTTTGTTATTCGGTTATTATCTCTCTTCATCACATATTCAACATATGACCATCGTCTTTTCTTGATTACTGAAGATATTAGTGGTTGATTGGCGATTTCTCTAATTTCCTCATTTGTTTTTAATTCATTCCTAGCTATACAAAGTATTTTCCTTAGGCATTTATTTTCGAATGCATTCAACTTTGTTTCTATGTCTCTTGTTGTTTTCCAGCTCTCAAATGCATACGTAAGGGTAGATAGTACGTTTGATTTGAATAGTCTAAGTTTTGTGTTTGTGCTGATGAGTTTTGATTTCCACAACTTTTCAAGGCTTTTTAAATATAGGGCATGCAAATATTTCAGAATGTACAGTACACAATAATGTGTGGAGAGTTGACAATAATGTGTGGAGAGTTGACAATAATGTGTGGAGAGTTGACGATAATGTGTGGAGAGTTGACCTACTGGTCGCTTCTCTGGCTGTGCGTGACGTTGCTGGCCTTGAGGAGCTCTTCTTAGCTCTTCTGGTTGGGGGGCTGATCGGTGCAGGTCTTGTCAAGACACCATTCTCCTTCATAGCATCCTTGTGTACAAGCTGAGATGAAGATTTTGTCCCAAGTCTGGCCCAATTCGGTCGCCCATTTTCAACTCCCGAATAATTTAGACGCTGAAAAGTTGGAGTAAGCAGATCAGAATTACTTTTGTATATGTGAATGTTCAATAAGGAACAAGTAGTGGGGTGTAACGTACACTTCTACAAGGTATGGTGACAGTTTTACAAAAAAGGGAACACAACAAAATACTAACGTTTCGATCTACATGCTGCCTTCCTCAGAAAACAAGAACAACACAAACGAACAACGAAATACAGATAAACTACTATACCTAGGATGAGTAAAAAAAAAAAAAAGTAAAGTACCCCCCGTCACGCCAAGTGGCGTATAGGGAAATATGGTGTTAGTGACCCTATATTTTACAGACCTTCAGCACATGATTTTTGGGGTAATGTGGTCGGTATTACGCCCGTGCTGCTTTTACTTTCCCAGAAAAAATCCGGTACCCATTTTAAGGCTGGGTGAACCCGGAGCCGTCGGTTGGGATCGAACCCTACCCCTTGTCCGTAGTAGTCCAGTTCACTAACCACTGAGCTATCGCGGCTCCTACTAATTTTTAGGGAATTAGTAAAACCCAGGTGTCCTCGCCAGGATTACGAACCCCGGCTGTTGCCGTGGTAAGCCAACCGCCTATCGATTGCGCTAACCGGACACCCTTCCTAGGATGAGTGGTACAGTTAAATCAAGGAGAAATAAAAAGAGGGATAAAAGATGAAATGATTAAAATGAAAGAGATGTGTTGCATATAGGAGGATAAAAATAGATATATATGAAAATAGTGAGCTTAAATATATAATAAAATTAAAGCGAGACTTAACTGAGGCAAGATCCAAAAAGCTCCCAGCAAGATGATGACTTGTGAGTTAATTGGGATGCAGGAGGAAAGGTGGGGGAGTTGGAAAATCAGTCACATGATAGGATGAGAGGTCAGATAAGATAACAAGGTAGTAGAATTAGGCGTGAATCAGTCAAGCATGGCATAGGTAATCACTAGAGATATAGAAGTGTATATATGCAGTGCGAAAGTGAGCAAACAAAGCCAGACATTACTCCAATAACCTGGTGATAAATGAGACATAATAGGAGGATTATCAAGATATGTAATACAGACCCAGGATATCACCTGGGGAAAACACGTTAGGTTGCAGGGGTCCAAGACCGGAGCAGGGGAGGGAAGAAAGGCGAGGAGAGGAGGGGGAACAGAAGGGAGATGGGAGGGGGGAAAGTAGGGGAAGAAAGAGGGGTTACCCATGAGAAAGGGATACATTGATGCCCTGTGGGGTAAGACAACCCATACAGGTGATCAGATGATTTTCTAAAGTGAACTGGCTGCAGCTTTCATGACAACAGGCCAGTAACTTGGACATCTGCCTTACCCCCATGGTCCTTAAAGTTGATGTGGGCTGCCTGCATCTCGAGTGATGTCATACAGATGTTCCCGGCATCTTTCCTCAAGACGGCATTCTGATTCACCTATGTGGGTCATCTTACATCGCATACATATGATGGCATAGAGAATGGGGAGGAAGCGGTGAATGATTCTGATCACCCCGTACTGGTGAGGGTGAGGGTGATGGGTGAGAGCAAGTACTACACTGTCAGAGGGGGAGGGGGGGTGAGTCCAGCCTGGCTTGAGGTTACATCTTTACAAGTGAATGAGCAATGAGTATATGTAAATGTACAAGTAAATGAGCAATGAGCATATGTAAATGAACATATGTAAATGTACAAGTGAATGAGCAATGAGTATATGTAAATGTACAAGTGAATGAGCAATGAGTATATGTAAATGAACAATAAGTGAATGAGCAATGAGTATATGTAAATGTACAAGTGAATGTACAAGTGAATGAGCAATGAGTATATGTAAATGTGCATGTGAATGAGCAACGAGTATATGTAAATATACATGTGAATGAGCAATGAGTATATGTAAATGTACAAGTGAAAGAGCAATGAGTAAATGTACAAGTGAATGAGCAATGAGTATGTGTAAATGAACAATAAGTGAATGATATAAATGCAATGGGCAGTCCCCCAATGACGAGCGAAAGGAAGAAACAAATAAACCTGAATGGTGACACAAACTCACGGTCAGTGAGTGAGACCTGGTCAATGTGTTGAGGACATTACTCCCAGAGTTGACTTTGCTCCGAGCATTCTTGACTATCTCAGCTGTCAATGATCCGTACAGTTTTTTATGTCGTCTGTGAGACACGTATCAAATGACACATTTATTTATTAGTTTGCATGCAAGTAAAAAGTAAAGTTTCCTTCCAGATCTTAAGTTAAATGGGGAATATGTTGCTAGTGCTCATATTTTTCAAAGGCTAATGCCTCAATTTATGGGTGATGAATTGACATAGTCTGCATCATGCCAGGCTGCCCTATTTTGACAGAAATAAAACAAATAATTACATTTTAATTTCTTGTTGCAGTCATTTTTTGGCTATATTTGTAAATGTTTCAGTGTATGGCCTTTGGCATCTTGACAGATTGTTGGAAGCAAACAATCATGATTAGTCACTAGTTTAGTAAAATATTAATGTATTATATTGGATGCTGTTCTACTAAGCAACTTCTCTCATGGCTGAATCTGCTAATATTGGTTAGACGGATCTGACCACAGAATGAACAATTTGTATTTGTGGTGCCTGGCCTCATCTCCTTTCTCCTGCATTTTTTGTCTTCTGACTTTGACATAATCACTTAATTGAATGTTGCTGTGCCACTTTTTTTATTTTTCTTATCCAAGGGCTACAATATAGAGCCAGATCCTCCCAGTTTTTTTCTCTGATAGACTTACAAAAACTATCCATCTATCTGGCTCACTATGACTTACAAAAACTGTCCATCTATCTGGCTAACTATGACTTACAAAAACTATCCATCTATCTGGCTAACTATGACTTACAAAAACTATCCATCTATCTGGCTCACTATGACTTACAAAAACTGTCCATCTATCTGGCTCACTATGACTTACAAAAACTGTCCATCTATCTGGCTCACTATGACTTACAAAAACTGTCCATCTATCTGGCTCACTATGACTTACAAAAACTGTCCATCTATCTGGCTCACTATGACTTACAAAAACTATCCATCTATCTGGCTCACTATGACTTACAAAAACTGTCCATCTATCTGGCTCACTATGACTTACAAAAACTATCCATCTATCTGGCTCACTATGACTTACAAAAACTGTCCATCTATCTGGCTCACTATGACTTACAAAAACTGTCCATCTATCTGGCTCACTATGACTTACAAAAACTATCCATCTATCTGGCTCACTATGACTTACAAAAACCATTCATATTACTGGCTCACTATGACTTACAAAACCCATCCATATTACTGGCTCACTATGACTTACAAAACCCATCCATATTACTGGCTCACTATGACTTACAAAAACCATTCATATTTTTGGCTCACTATGACTTACAAAACCCATCCATATTACTGGCTCATTATGACTTACAAAACCCATATATATTACTGGCTCACTATGACTTACAAAACCCATCCATATTACTGGCTCACTATGACTTACAAAAACCATCCATATTACTGGCTCACTATGACTTACAAAAATCATCCATATTACTGGCTCACTATGACTTACAAAAACCATCCATATTACTGGCTCATCCATTGCTTGCCGTTTTTCCGTTTCCGGTTGTTTCCAAAATGGAGGAATTATTTTTCTCCGGCTTGGTATAGAACCGTTGATCAGAGGTTTAACAAGCCGCTATCGTAAAAACGATGTTGTTAATGCAACGTAGACCTGATACAGAATGTGTAAATTAGCAGTAGATAGTAGTGATAGTTTTTTCGGCCCTAAAACAACAACAAAAATAGGATTCTGGAATGTGCGAACAATGGCCGCTCCGACGAAACATGCACAGGTCGCGAGCGAGATGGACAGATACGATCTAGATATTTTAGGATTAAGCGAAATGAAACTTAGGCTATTCAAATCAAATGTACTATCAACCCTTACGTATGCGTGTGAAAGCTGGAAAACAACAAGAGATATAGAAACAAAGTTGAACGCATTCGAAAATAAATGTCTAAGGAAAATACTTGGTATAGAATGGAACGAATTCAAAACAAACGAGGAAATTAGAGAAATCGCCAATCAACCACTAATATCTTCAGTAATAAAGAAAAGACGATGGTCATACGTTGGACATGTGATGAGAAGAGATAATAATCGAATAGCAAAGCAAGCCCTCATATGGGAAACAACAGGTAAAAGAAAAAGAGGAAGACCCAGGGAGACACTGAGAAGAACATTGATGAGAGAGGCAAGAGCAGCAGGAATCGGCTCCCTCAATGAGATAGAACTGCTTGCACAGAACAGAGACAGATGGCGAGATTTGATAAAATATCTTTAAAAGAAAACTGCTAGAACAAAAATTCATATAGGAGAAGGTGTATCTTGGTCTACGCCCTATGGGCCGGTTACGGCTCGAAAGGTCAATAGATAGATAGATAGATTACTGGCTCACTATGACTTACAAAAATCATCCATATTACTGGCTCACTATGACTTACAAAAACCATCCATATTACTGGCTCACTATGACTTACAAAAACCATCCATATTACTGGCTCACTATGACACTATGACTTACAAAACCCATCCATATTACTGGCTCATTATGACTTACAAAAATCATCCATATTACTGGCTCACTATGACTTACAAAAACCATCCATATTACTGGCTCACTATGACTTACAAAAACCATCCATATTACTGGCTCACTATGACAATATGAATGTAAAGAATAGGGAAGAGATGGAAGAATGAAGGAAAAAAGGGGGGAGGGGATAATAGAAGAATGATGTGAAGAACTAAATGAAGAAATAAAACCAAAATAAAGAAAAGTGGACAGGAAAGAAGTAGGGAAGGTAACAGGGAAGAATGTAAGAATTCACAAAATGGAAGTTAAATGACATGGGTAGATAATGCGCCATAAACCTGCACCTACAGTCTAGCTACTTGCTCCAGGACCTCATCATTGTTCAGATAGTTGAACCTCCATGTGTCCTTTGGGACAGGATCTGAACCTCGCCATGGAGCCGGCCCAGACTTTTTATCTCTCCAAGACTTCTCGTTGTCTTTCCCATCCAATTTCAGTTTTCTTATTTCTGATGTTGGCGATTTCTGGAAATAAATTTGAGACAAAATGAAACTACTAATGTTAATATAGAAGCTGAAAGGTTTTGTGCCTGCCATAACCAGGACTGAGAGCAGGCAATGACTCATAGCTGACTATGTGCACCAGGCCTGGTGTAAGAGAACTATCCAGTTCATACTTCACCTATATGTCCTACCCTTATTAACAGACTAGCATCCAAAAATATCACCTATAAACAAGAGAAGAAGGTGGGCATGTGTTGGCCATGTGATGAGAAGAGACAACAAGAGAAGAAGGTGGACATATGTTGGTCATGTGATGGGAAGAGACAGCATGAGAAGAAGGTGGACATGTGTTGGCCGTGTGATGAGAAGAGACAACAAGAGAAGAAGGTGGGCATGTGTTGGCCATGTGATGAGAAGAGACAACAAGAGAAGAAGGTGGGCATGTGTTGGCCATGTGATGAGAAGAGACAGCATGAGAAGAAGGTGGACATGTGTTGGCCGTGTGATGAGAAGAGACAGCATGAGAAGAAGGTGGACATGTGTTGGCCGTGTGATGAGAAGAGACAGCATGAGAAGAAGGTGGACATATGTTGGCCATGTGAAGAGAAGAGACAACAAGAGAAGAAGGTGGACATGTGTTGGCCGTGTGATGAGAAGAGACAACAAGAGAAGAAGGTGGACATATGATGAATGCACACATGCACTTGTCTTGATGCACATCCAACAAATGAGATGAGTGCACATACACACTTGTCTTGATGCACATCCAGCAAATGAGATGAGTGCACACACACATGCACTTGTCTTGATGCACATCCAGCAAATGAGATGAGTGCACACACACACTTGTCTTGATGCACATCCAGCAAATGAGATGAGTGCACACACACACACTTGTCTTGATGCACATCCAACAAATGAGATGAGTGCACACACACACACTTGTCTTGATGCACATCCAACAAATGAGATGAGTGCACACACACATGCACTTGTCTTGATGCACATCCAACAAATGAGATGAGTGCACACACACACACTTGTCTTGATGCACATCCAGCAAATGAGATGAGTGCACACACACACACACTTGTCTTGATGCACATCCAGCAAATGAGATGAGTGCACACACACACACACACACTTCTCTTGATGCACATCCAGCAAATGAGATGAGTGCACACATACACACTTGTCTTGATGCACATCCAGCAAATGAGATGATTGCACACACACACACACACTTGTCTTGATGCACATCCAGCAAATGAGATGAGTGCACACACACACTTGTCTTGATGCACATCCAACAAATGAGATGAGTGCACACACACACACTTGTCTTGATGCACATCCAGCAAATGAGATGAGTGCACACACACACACTTGTCTTGATGCACATCCAACAAATGAGATGAGTGCACACACACACACACTTGTCTTGATGCACATCCAGCAAATGAGATGAGTGCACACACACACACTTGTCTTGATGCACATCCAGCAAATGAGATGAGTGCACACACACACACTTGTCTTGATGCACATCCAGCAAATGAGATGAGTGCACACACACACACACACTTGTCTTGATGCACATCCAGCAAATGAGATGAGTGCACACACACACACGCACTTGTCTTGATGTACATCCAGCGAATGAGATGAATGCAGACAGTGACCCACAGCTAACTTGCGAACAACAGAGCTGATCAAGACCCTGCTTCAACTCCCAGTGGTGCTCCTGGAAACAGACATTCCAGTCTGGCCAAGTGGGTAGGAAAGAAAAGGGAAGACAACCGGTACTAAAAAATGAGTTGAAGTTGGATGTACAGGGTTGAAAGGTGCAAATAAACCACCACACAAGAGCTTCATGTCTTCACCACACAAGAGCTTGATGTCTTCACCACACATGAGCTTCATGACTTCACCATACAAGAGCTTGATGTCTTCACCACACATGAGCTTCATGTCTTCACCACACAAGAGCTTCATGTCTTCACCACACAAGAGCCTGATGTCTTCACCACACAGGAGCTTGATGTCTTCTTAGGGGTTGATAGAGAAGAAGGCTATTCATTCTTTTAGTAGTCAGATAGAAAGAATGAAAGAGAAATAACCACTGGTCTACAGAATATGAAAATACAAAATTGTAATGAATATAACATTATCTTCATCTTGATCGTTCCAGCACAGCAATATCTCTATCGCTATCTATTGTCCTTTCGAGCCGAAGATGGCACATAGGGCAGAACCACAATCTCAAAAACAGAAACCTTGCGTGCCAAAATGGCACATATTGCAGAGATCACTGCTGTTTCCATAAAAATACTTTTTACAATGACAGCTTGCCAAACCATCGATCAATCTCCTTAGTCGTCTCTTACGACATGCCTGGAAGGTCACAGTGTCACTATTCTTTACTTTCCTCAAAATGAGGCCCCAGTAACACACAGGAAATGAAAATACAAAATTGTAATGAATATAACATTATCTTCATCTTGATTTTTCCAGCACAGCTATATGAAAATACAAAATTGTAATGAATATTACATTATCTTCATCTTGATTTTTCCAGCACAGCTATATGAAAATACAAAATTGTAATGAATATTACATTATCTTCATCTTGATTTTTCCAGCACAGCTATATGAAAATACAAAATTGTAATGAATATTACATTATCTTCATCTTGATTTTTCCAGCACAGCTATATGAAAATACAAAATTGTAATGAATATTACATTATCTTCATTTTGATCTTTCCAGCACAGTTAGACATCAAATAGGGCTCCTAGTGACTTCTATTCTGGACAAGATGTTCAATATTATCCAATAAGTCTTTAACTGCTTACTCCAGGATTATTGAACCAAAGCTGACAAAGAAAAGTAATAAACAAGTGAAACGTTCAATGTTTTGACTCAAGATGTCCATTAGAACCTGGACAGGAAGTGGTCAGCAACTCATAGCTGATTGTTTACTTCAGGATTAGTGAACCACAGTTGACAAAGATCCTATTCCACGTCCCTTGGAAACTTTCTGATTAGTAAGACCATGCAAATAGGGATGAAAACAAACACAATGTACCTATACTACTAGATCCACTAGTTCTGGTTACTCTAGAACATGTCATTTAGTTTATCTTCATTTCATTGTCCATTTTTTTTCTTGTTTTCTGAAGAAAGCTACATGTAGGCCGAATTGTCCTGATTTTGTTTTGTTCATGCTTTGTCAAACTGTCACCATACTCTGTAGAACTGTACTTAACTCCCCACTACTGGCTTCTTGCTACCAGCTTTACCACAGCACTGCAATTATTTGCCTGTTTCCTGTACCTATACCAGCTTAAAGGGAGCCGCGATAGCTCAGTGGTTAGTGAGTGAACTGGACTACAAAGGACAAGAGGTAGGGTTTGATCCCAACCGACAGCTTCCAGTTCATCCAGCCTTTAATGGGTACCAGATTTTTTTCTGGGAAAGTAAAACGGCACAGTCGTAATACCGACCACATTACCCCAAAAATCATGTGCCGAAGGTCTGTAAAATGTATGGTCACTAAAACCATATTCCCTATATGCCACTTGGCATGACGGGGGTACTGTACTGTAGCACCATATTCCCCTATACGCCACTTGGCGTGACGGGGGTACTTTACTTCTTTTTTTACCAGCTTAAAGCCACTAAAGTAGTAAGTAAAGAGCCCACGTCACGCCAAGTGGCGTATAGGGAATATGGTGTTACAGTACAGTACCCCCATCATGCCAAGTGGCGCATAGTGAATATGGTGTTAGTGACCATAAATTTTACAGACCTTCGGCACATGATTTTTGGGGTAATGTGGTCGGTATTATGCCCGTGTCGCTTTACTTTCCCAGAAAAAAATCCAGTACCCATTAAAGGCTGGGTGAACCTGGAAGCCGTCGGTTGGGATCGAACCCTACCTCTTGTCCTTTGTAGTCCAGTTCACAAACCACTGAGCTATCGCAGCCCCCAAAGTCACTTTAAAGACAACAATAAAGAATAGCAGTCATGACACAGATGTAGAAGAAGAAGAAGGAGATATTCCATTTTAAAAAAACATAAAAAAAAAAATCAACAAATGATTTATCCTGACCTTTGGTAGTATGGCCTGGATCACGGTGAACTGCTCAATAAAGTGTCTCTTCCACACTCCATTCTCGTACGGACTGGGAGTAAAGGACAAGTACCATCCAAAGTGCAAACACTTTGGCATCCAAAGCTGGTCAAGCTCTGTCAGGTATCTCCAGTACCAGCACACCTAGGAATGTTTGAACAAACCATTCAAATGTCAAACACAAATCATCATCATCAAGTACCGGGCCTGCTGATGTAGGTGATCATGTCTCTCCACAACTTTTGATCTCAACAGTTATTTATCACTTCTGTTGTTGACCTTCTGCCAAGCCATTCTCTTAAGCTGTCTGGTATTTTTTCTCTTTGCTTCCCTCTATCTCTTCGTCCCTCAATTTTCCCAGTTGTTACAATATATTTCAGTTGTTCTCTTCTCATTATGTGGCCAAAAAATGATGATTGTTTCTTCATAATATTGGAAATTAGCTCTCTTTTTGCTTTGGCCTCTTTCAGAACGTTTTCCTTGCTCTTCTTAGCTGTCCATGGTATTCTCAACAGTCTTCTGTAAAACAACATTTCTATAGGCTCCAGTAATTTTCTTGTCTGTTGTCCTATTGTCCATGATTAACATCCATATGTTAAGACTGACTCTATATAACATTTAAGAACTCTTTTTCTTGTTTCTATTGTCAAAAATAAATTGCATAGTATCTTCCTAATTTTTTTAAAAGCTGCTTTTGTCTGAGCAATTCTGCTTCTCACCTCTTTTGTACATCTTCTGTCTGAGGTTAACAAAGTTCCCAAATATATAAATTCATTTACCTGTTGTAATATTGTTCCACTTGTCTTTATTTTGAACTGAGGTGATATCTTTTTCTTTCTTGTTACCATTACTTCTGTCTTTTTGCTATTAAGGCTGAGTCCTTTATTTTTTATTTCTTTCACTATAATGTCTAACATTTCTTGTAACTCATTTTCACTCTTAGCGATTAAGACTGTATCATCAGCATACCTTAGATTATTTATATTATGACCTCCAATATAAACACAAATCTATCTATCTATCTATTGACCTTTCGAGCCGTAGCCGGCCCATAGGGCGTAGACCAAGATACTCCCTCTCTTATCTGAATTTTTGTTCTAGCAGTTTTCAATTCTTTTAAAGATATTTTATTCAAACTCATCATTTGTCTCTGTTCTGTGCAAACAGCTCTATCTTATTGAGGGAGCCGATTCCTGCTGCTCTTGCCTCTCTCATCAATGTTCTTCTCAGTGTCTCTCTGGGTCTTCCTCTTTTCCTCTTACCTGTTGTTTCCCATATGAGGGCTTGCTTTGCTATTCGGTTATTATCTCTTCTCATCACATGTCCAAATATGACCATGTCTTTTCTTTATTACCAAACATGAATAGGGACATTCTAAACCAGGGTTTTTGTGAACTTCTCTTTCTCTTTACATCTCAACCTGTTGAGATTACAAACAGGACTGAGAGGTTCAAGTCTGATCTTGTTCCTCATAGTTGCGGACTGATCATTCAAAATCATGAAATTCTAACTCAAGATTATTGCAAGCAAAAAAGTCAAAATCATGAAATTTTAAACCAGGGTTATTGTGAGCTGGCAAATAAAAATCATGAAATTCTAACCCAGTGTTACAGAAACTTCCTTGTTAAAATCATGAAATGTTTACACTGTTATCTTCACAACAAGTTGCTGCCAATGGAAGTAAGAAACAGAAACAGTCTCTGGTTATTTCCATCATATAAATGTGAGTCATGGACAATTAGTGAACAAACAAGTTCAATAAAGGCAACAGAAATATATATACTTTTGTTTAAAGAAAAATTATGAAAATATTTGAAATTAAACAGAACCTGAAGAGAACTTTTGGAGAATATTAGAAGTCTTGAAGAAAACGGCTTCCAAATAGAACTTTAGAAGAATATTAGAAGTCTTGAAGAAAATGACTTACAAATATAAATTTAGAAAAAACAAGCAAACTTTACAAGAATATTATAATAAAGCAGACTACCTATTTTTAACTTTCCCTTTGTCATGAGAAGAGGAAAACTTAAAAGATTTGGTAACATCAGGACAAATAGTAGGAAAGTGAGAAAATTAAAGGCAGTAATGAAAATATAACAGACAGGTAACATTTGACGTGGAAAGAAATATAATGGACACATGGCAGTTGACATAGAAAGAAATATAATATACATTTGACATAGAAAGAAATATAATATACTGGTGACATTTGATATAGAAAGAAATATAATATACATGTGACATTTGACAAAGAAATATAATAGACAGGAGACATTTGACAAAGAAAGAAATATAACAGACAGGTGACATTAGACATAGTAAGAAATATAATGTACTGGTGATATTTGACATAGAAAGAAATATAATATACTGGTGATATTTAACATAGAAATAAATATAATGGACAAGTAACATTTGACACAGAAAGAAATATAATAGACAGGTGACATTTGACATCTTTTTTTATCTTTTTTTCTTATTTTACACTTGAGTGTTATTGTCTGACACCTCCAATAGAGAAGTCTTCGAATGATACACTGAATATTGCAGTGCCACTTGTAACCTTAAGGCTGAACTATCTTATGTGTTTTTCTGCCTAAATATTGAAAAATATATTTTTGTTTTCAAATTTTATAAATGTGAGCAAGTAAGCAAAGTGATGTATTTAGAATGAGAATTAAAGTGAGTTTGTGACACTTGCAAGAAGCTTAGACATCAGATTTCCTAGAGACCAGAGGAGAGTAAAGGCATGTAGAACCTGGGAGGGTTATCTGTGGCTGGACTGAACTGTTCATGTCAGGAAGATGATGTCTTACTGGCTGATGTCTTACTGTTTGATGCCTTACTGGCTGATGTCTTCCTGTTTGATGCCTTACTGGCTGATGTCTTACTGGCTGATGCCTTACTGGCTGATGTCTTACTGGCTGATGCCTTACTGGCTGATGCCTTACTGGCTGATGTCTTACTGGCTGATGCCTTTTTGGCTGATGTCTTACTGGCTGATGCCTTACTGGCTGATGCCTTACTGGCTGATGTCTTACTGGCTGATGCCTTTTTGGCTGATGTCTTACTGTTTGATGTCTTACTGGCTGATGTCTTACTGACTGATGCCTTACTGGCTGATGTCTTACTGTTTGATGCCTTATTGGCTGATGTCTTACTGTTTGATATCTTACTGGCTGATGTCTTACTGGCTGATGCCTTACTGGCTGATGTCTTACTGTTTGATGCCTTATTGGCTGATATCTTACTGATTGATGCCTTACTGTCTGATGTCTTACTGTTTGATGCCTTATTGACTGATGTCTTACTGGCTGATGCCTTATTGGCTGATGTCTTACTGTTTGATGCCTTATTGGCTGATGTCTTACTGTTTGATGCCTTATTGGCTGATATCTTACTGGCTAATGTCTTACTGTCTGATGTCTTACTGGCTGATGTCTTACTGTTTGATGCCATACTGGCTGGTGCCTTACTGGCTGATGTTTTATTGGCTGATGTCTTACTGGCTGATGTCTTACTGGCTGATGTCTTACTGGCTGATGCCTTATTGGCTGATGTCTTACTGTTTGATATCTTACTGGCTGATGTCTTACTGGCTGATGCCTTACTGGCTGATGTCTTACTGTTTGATGCCTTACTGGCTGATGTCTTACTGACTGATGTCTTACTGTTTGATGCCTTACTGGCTGATGTCTTACTGACTGATGTCTTACTGACTGATGTCTTACTGGCTGATGCCTTACTGGCTGATGTCTTACTGGCTGATGTCTTACTGGCCGATGTCTTACCGGCCGATGTCTTACTGACTGATGCCTTACTGACTGATGTCTTACTGACACATGCCTTACTGGCTGATGTCTTACTGGCTGATGCCTTACTGACTGATGTCTTACTGACACATGCCTTACTGACTGATGTCTTACTGGCTTATGCCTTACTGACTGATGTCTTACTGGCTTATGCCTTACTGACTGATGTCTTACTGACACATGCCTTACTGGCTGATGCCTTACTGGCTGATGTCTTACTGGCCAGTGCCTTACTGGCTGATGTCTTACTGATTCACGTCTTACTGGCTGATCCCTTACTGACTGATGTCTTACTGACTTATGTCTTACTGACTGATGTCTTACTGGCTGATGTCTTACTGTCTGATGTCTTACTGTCTGATGTCTTACTGGCTGATGCCTTACTCGCTGATGTCTTACTTGCTGATGTCATACTGGCAGATGTCTGATGTCTTACTGTCTGATGTCATACTGGCTGATATTAACCAGGGATAATGTGAGCTTGAAATCAAAGTGAAACATTTTAGATGATCACTCAAGGGAACTGTGAAACCAAAGTCAATGAATTTTAAGTTTGAATTATTATGAGCTATAGCATTTAAGCTTGGCTTCATAAAATGGCACAGTGCATTAAGGTAACACATACCTGGGCACATTTGCATAAGCTGCGGACATCAAGATAGGAAAAGATATAGAGTGTGATAACTCTTGGCAGATATCGAGTAAAATCATCTTTGTCACATGGTACACGACTGTCAATCAAATCTCTTGCATACTCCAACTGCTTTCTTTTACTGACACCAACTAACTCCTCAAATAGTTTCTTCCTTTGGTCATCATTCCATTTGAGAAACTGTACAAGTGATGAGCAATAGAATCATTTTCTCTTATATGCAAATATTAACTTGAGTTCTGTTTATAGTATATTTATAAAATTACATTTTGTCATTTGAATGGCTTAGTTCAGTTGGTATCACATGAAAATGAAAACTAAACATGAACACTAACAGTAAAGTACAAAAGCACTTGCACACATGTGAGAAGATTATATCTTCTATGTTCATACAAAATGGAAAAATACAAAAGCATATATATATATATATATATATATATATATATATATATATATATATATATATATATATATATATCTATCTATCTATTGTCCTTTCGAGCCGAAGACGGCACATAGGGCAGAACCACAATCTCAAAAGCAGAAACCTTGCATGCCAAAATGGCACATATTGCAGAGATCACCACTTCTAAAATCTATGGCTCTGTTTCCATAACAATACTTTTTACAATGACAGCTTGTCAAGCCATCGATCAACCTCCTTAGTCGCCTCTTACGACATGCCTGGAAGGTTACAGTGTCACTATTCTCTACTTCCCTCATAATGAAGCCCCGGTAACACACGGGTCTATATATATATATATATATATATATATATATAGCACCCCTTGGAGGAACGATGCAATCAGAGAAGCAGTTAAAGAAAAGAAGATATTATTTAAAGATTGGAGGGAGAAGATGAACCAAGAAGAATATGAAACATTTGCCTCAGTTTTGAAAAAAAGTAAATATTTTGACCAAAAAAGCCAAGAAAAACACCTAGACAGAATTCAGACAAAAGATGAGCAAGGACTTCAAGACAGTCAAAAGAAACTTCTACAAAACAGTAAAAGCAATAAGAGAGAGAACAGAGAAACTTGATCCCACTGATATCATAAATGACAAAGACGGACACCCTATATCAAATAACCAACATATGTAACAGAGATGGAAAGAATATTTTGAAGATCTATTGAACATGGTACCAACTAACAATAATTCAACAAAAACGACACAAGAATGCACAAACACTGAACCCAACATCATGATTGATGAAATTGAAGAAGTAATCAAACATGCACCAAGTAACAAAGCACCAGAGACAGCCAATATACCAGTAGAAATAAAAGCAACAGCAGAAGAAACAGAAGTGACATGGCTGCACAGAGTATTCAATGCAGCATGGCACCAACAAAAAGCCCCAGAGGACTGGCAACAGGCAATCATCACTAATATGGAAAAAGAAAGGTAGCAAGAGTGGCTACAATCAGTATAGAGGTACATCCCTTCTCAGCCTAGTGGTAAAGTTATAAGTCAAAATTATGGAAAAAAGTCTCCGGCTACAGAACTACCATTAAAAGATTCTTAAATGGGGTTCCGAAAAAATAAAGGTTGTACAGATGCACTATTAAGCTTAAAACAGCTAGCAGAAAAGAAGACAGAACACAACCTGGAAGCCGTTGATCAGGATCAAACCTGACCACTTGTCCTTTGTAATCCAGTTCACTAACCTCTGAGCTATCGCTGCTTCCAATATAATTACTGTGCCATTTTTATTTTTGTTCTCCTTGTGCTACGATCTGAAGTAAGAGTTTCCCATTTTCTTTTAATGATAGAGAATTCTCTCTAGGAGCCTTGCAAACATCCTGAATATATTAGCATTGGTCCCTTCTTTGATCTGTTTTCATCCCCAAGACCCTTATAATATTTGTTTGGTTATACGATTGTTTTCCATTCTTTTTGCATGACTCAACCACTTCAATCTTCAACTTCCAAGTGTTGCCATAATGGGTGGGAGTTTGGCTCATTGCAAGACATCAGAGTAAGTCTTTAGTTCAGACTGGTGTCATCGAAGTTGGAACATTCCCATATCCACTCTGCCGCACATTTCAACAGCCATCGAAGTGTTCCTATCCTGCATTGACTAAACGTTTTGCATTCTTTTCCACCGAGAAAGCTTTTCCTGCTTTCACCATTCATGATGCCATCTTCCACCATTCTTTTGACATGTTTACAGCTTCCTTTTCACCATTCCGTGAGAGATGTTCGTTTACAGCTTCATTGTCACCGTTCCATGAGAGATGTCCATTTAAAGCTTCCTTGTCACCATTCCGTGAGAGATGTTCATTTACAGCTTCCTTGTCACCGTTCTGTGAAAGATGTTCGTTTACAGCTTCCTTGTCACCATTCTGTGAGAGATGTCCATTTAAAGCTTCCTTGTCACCATTCCATGAGAGATGTTCGTTTACAGCTTCCTTGTCACCATTCTGTGAGAGATGTCCATTTAAAGCTTCCTTGTCACCATTCCATGAGAGATGTTCATTTACAGCTTCCTTGTCACCGTTCTGTGAGAGATGTCCATTTAAAGCTTCCTTGTCACCATTCCGTGAGAGATGTTCATTTACAGCTTCCATGTCACCGTTCTGTGAAAGATGTTCGTTTACAGCTTCCTTGTCACCATTCTGTGAGAGATGTCCATTTAAAGCTTCCTTGTCACCATTCCATGAGAGATGTTCGTTTACAGCTTCCTTGTCACCGTTCTGTGAGAGATGTCCATTTAAAGCTTCCTTGTCACCATTCCGTGAGAGATGTTCGTTTACAGTTTCCTTGTCACCATTCCGTGAGAGATGTCCATTTAAAGCTTCCTTGTCACCATTCCGTGAAAGATGTTCGTTTACAGCTTCCTTGTCACCGTTCTGTGAGAGATGTCCATTTAAAGCTTCCTTGTCACCATTCCATGAGAGATGTTTATTTACAGCTTCCTTGTCACCATTCTGTGAAAGATGTTCGTTTACAGCTTCCTTGTCACCATTCCGTGAGAGATGTTCATTTAAAGCTTCCTTGTCACCATTCCATGAGAGATGTTCATTTACAGCTTCCTTGTCACCATTCTGTGAAAGATGTTCGTTTACAGCTTCCTTGTCACCATTCTGTGAGAGATGTCCATTTAAAGCTTCCTTGTCACCATTCCATGAGAGATGTTCGTTTACAGCTTCCTTGTCACCGTTCTGTGAGAGATGTCCATTTAAAGCTTCCTTGTCACCATTCCATGAGAGATGTTCGTTAACAGCTTCTTTGTCACCATTCCGTGAGAGATGTTCGTTTACAGCTTCCTTGTTACCATTCTGTGAGAGATGTTCGTTAACAGCTTCCTTGTCACCATTCCGTGAGAGATGTTCGTTAACAGCTTCCTTGTCACCATTCCGTGAGAGATGTTCGTTAACAGCTTCCTTGTCACCATTCCGTGAGAGATGTTCATTTAAAGCTTCCTTGCCACCATTCCGTGAGATGTTCATTTAAAGCTCTTGTAATGTCATACGTGAATATTTTTATGGTTTCTTGCACAATGGCAGATCCCGACAATCTGTCAGCCATTTCATTTCCACAAACTCCCACATGTCCGGGACAATATATCCAAGTTAGGCTGTTGACATGAGATATGATATGTTGAACAGGAGGGCCCACTCTCTATGGAGTGTGTTCTTGTTAATCTGGCGAAGTATGTTTTGTGATTCAGTCAAGATGACCTTACATGTTGTTGGTTACTTTATCCTGCCATTATAACAATTATATAAGGGCACCTCCCTTATTGATTAGGAAAATTAAAATGCACAAAATGTTTAACAAACATGTACACACATAAAGCCATGCTAGCCATTCATTAATACTGGCACACAAGTACTAATGTAAAACACACTGAACTATTGCTCACCCATTTCTTAACAAGATTTGTTCTCTCCACAAAAATCTGAAACAGAAAAAATGATTAAATATAATGTGGTGACTTGACATGACAGATTTATCCTACATCTCTAGATTCTCCTTATTGGTGCATTTAATTTTACAGTCACCTTGCACATTACATTCATCTTGCACATTACAGTCATCTTGCACATGACAGTCAACTTGCACATTACAGTCACCTTGCACATTACATTCATCTTACACATTACAGTCATCTTGCACATTACGGTCAACTTGCACATTACGGTCATCTTGCACATTACATTCATCTTGCACATTACAGTCATCTTGCACATTACAGTCATCTTGCACATTGCATTCATCTTGCACATTACAGTCATTTTGCACATTACATTCATCTTGCACATTACAGTCATCTTGCACATTACATTCATCTAGCACATTACAGTCAACTTGCACATTACAGTCATCTTGCACATTACAGTCATTTTGCACATTACATTCATCTTACACATTACAGTCATCTTGCACATTACATTCATCTTGCACATTACAGTCAACTTGCACATTACAGTCATCTTGCACATTACATTCATCTTGCACATTACAGTCAACTTGCACATTACAGTCCAGTGACTGAATAAACAGCATGTGTGTGTGTGTGGGGAACTGCTTGCCTAGCTGGAGCCTTATTTCATTAACAAGAATAATACAGATGTTTAAATAGTAAGTGTCGTAACATCCAAAGGGGTAATACAAAGAGATATAGAAAAGAGATGCTCTAAAGCAAACCAAGAGATTGGATGAGTGGCTCCTACATTATACAGCAAACATGTCATATCTAATACATAGAGAAGACCTCTATAACAACCTTTCAGCAATGATTGCCAAATTTGGACACTAACAGCCAAAGAAAAAAGAAAATTTGGCAAAGCAGAAATGAAAAGCCTCAGAAGAATAATGAATGTTGCAATAAGAGACAGGATCAGAAAAGAGGACACAAGAAAAAATATCACAACTCGTCTTGCTTGACACTTGCTATTCTATATCTGTGTTTTGATAATGTTAATCTACTTACTATTGTTCTCTGGAGCACACAACTTCTGAATCTAACTTGAAACACTTCTCAACTAAACTATGTCTTCCTGGCTAATCTATCTCTGGATCTTCCTTCACATCTCTATTTGATAAACACTAACTTTGTGGAAGTTCATAAATATAAAAACTCATATCTACCCTTTCTGGCACTTTCGGTTGTTTTACTTGTCTGCTTTACATTTTCTGGGTGTTTCTCTATCTCTATCTTCTCTCTAAATTTCTGTAACTTTCCTAATGCATAAAGTTAAATACCTCCGTCTCATTTGCATAATTTATTGGCTTAGTCACTGTCTAGTAATCTCTCAGTCAATGGTGGAATATAAAGTTCAACTTTGGATGACTTTTGTATCAAATTTCGCAAAACAATACTCCATCTTCACATTTTAGTTAACCTTTGAATCTTAAAAATAATGCTAACATGTACCTTAAGAGTGACATCTCTCTCATAAACTTAACCTGCCCCCGAGCTTGTTTATATACATAATTTCTGGACATGTGACATTATAAACATAATTTCTGGACATGTGACATTATAAACATAATTTATTGTTAAACATAATTTAACAATATGGTGGCAGCTGAGATTGATATGTCTGTGTGGAACAATGCAGAATTGCAGGTACATGCGGTTAGGGTGCAGACCCCAGTTCATTTCGTGATTGTTAATGTGTATGCCTGTAATGGGAAGGTGAACACACAACAATGGCAGAATCTCTTCGAATTCGATTAAGAGAATGTCATTTTCTGTGGAGACTTTAATGCTAGAGGAAACCAGTGGGGTAACGTCATAACCAACAAGCAGGGAGAAGACCTAGAGAACGCACTGGTATCGGCCGATTTAGTGTGCTTGAATGATGGAAGGGCAGCAAGAATGGCCACTCGAACAGGGGACTCTGATAGTGTCATAGACCTGGCACTGGTGTCTTCCACCTTCGCATCGGTTTGCAGGTGGAATGCACTGGGGTTCCACGGAAGTGATCACTATCCATGTGTCCTCCTAATTGAGAAAGGCGGAAATAAAAGCCAGAGAAGAAAGCTCCACACATTCAACTACGAGAAAACAGACCAGGACATCATTAGCAAAATCAGACATAGGAAACAGAGCGCCCCTCGTAGGAGGCAGGAGAGATGGACGCAGCCACCCTGGTGGAATGTAGATGTTGAGGAAGCTTGGCGGAGCAAGAGACAAACGGTCAAGACATGGCAGAAAGCCAGAAGGTATGGTAGAACACAACCTGAGCTCTTGAAGCGTCTGAAAGTAGAGGTCGACCAAAAAATGATGCACTTTAAACTATGCGCTAAGCAGGCTAAGGATGCCAAATGGGATGACTTCTGTAAAAAAGTGTGCTCAGAAAAATCGCTCGCCACATTCTGGCGCCTTCATCAGTGCATGAATGGCACACCACGACACAGAGATATACCAGACTTTCAGAGCACAGGCCACATATGGCACAAATCTGATGAGAGCAAAGGGAAGGCCCTGCTTGCCCGCTACATTGAGCAGACGGACCAAAGAAATGAGGCTGTAAGAATGAGGATACGGGGATCTTTGTCAAATTTGTGTAAGGATGTAGGGCTGGAAGAAGATCTCACAATCACAACCGATACCATTCGCACGACACTTAAAAGGTCACACAACACTGCTCCTGGTCCAGATGGTGTTTGGTATGATGACATAGGCGATTTAGCTGATGACGACTTGACAACACTGGCCAATGAGTTTAATGCCAGTATTCGGAATGGCCAGATTAAGGAGGAGTGGCTACACAGCTACTTACTACCGCTACCGAAGCCAAACAAGGACCATTCTCAGATCAGTGCCTACAGCATCATCACAATGCAGAACACTGCGGGCAAGCTGCTGGAGAAAATAGTTGCCCGTGTCCTCACCTGCCGCCTTGAACAGAAACGCGTATTCCCATCCACACTCAGAGGTTATAGATATAACAAAGAGACATGGCTCAATGTGGCAGTATTTGCCTATGACGTCTTCGAAGGCTTCCACAGACGAGAGGAGACATGTGCTGCTGCTATAGATCTGGAGGATGCATACAACAGGGTACCATTTAAATATCTCATGCATATGCTTCTCAAACTCGCGGTGAACCCCTTCCTCATTAGATGGATCACCGCGGCACTGTTTCAGAGGAAAGTGATACTCAGATGTGGAAGTTGGTCTTCCAAGCCAACATCCATTTGTCCTGGACTACCACAAGGCTCACCATTGCCACCAGTTCTATTTAACGTGTACACAATAACGATCACGGCCCAACAGCTGGATGGGAGGGGAAGAACTATGACTTTTGCTGATGATATTCTGGTATATCGACAGGGAAGAGACAGACGGGGAATCGCCTCCACAATGCAAGACGAACTCGATCGCATTTCTTCCTGGTGTGGGGTTTCAGGTGCCTTGGTTAATCCTAATAAAGCATCAGTTTCATGGTTCTCCCTTAACAATCATATCGTTAATATGACCACACCGGTAGTACGAATGGGAGCTGATGAGGTAACCAGGGACAAGTTGATGACATACCTCGGAGTTAAGTTTGATCGCAGCCTGTGTTTTCGGGACCACGTCGACCATGTGATAACAAAATCCCGCAAAGGATTAGCCGCCTTGAAGGTCATGGCAGCTGCCAACATCGAGCAGAGGCTACTTATTCTTCTGTTCCAAGGATTAGTCCTCGCACCAATCGAGTATGCCCTGGCCATTCTTACTGTCAATACGACTCAAATTGATAGGCTGGAGAAAATACAAAATGAAGCCATGCACATTATCCTGGGATGTACGAGGGACACTCCCTGTGTAGCAATGAGGTATCTTCTTGACTTTCCAACCATGGATGACAGAATCAAGATCTGGAGAGCATGAGCATACCTGAAGATTAGTACAGATACAGAGCATCCATTGCACCACGTGCTCATCACAGAGAAAGGTACCAGGCTAAAAAGAGGCAAATCATTGGTGGGCCGGGCAGAAGATGTCATCAAATAGGTCTGTGGGCTTACCAATATCAGCGTTGGTGAGGAGTGGATACCGGTGCCTACGTCATTCAAGGGAACTTTCTCATGTATTGTCACACTCGACAGGAAAAGTAGGGAACAGAACCCGGTCGTGGTTAATGCTGAGGTCAACGGTCTCATCTGCGATAATACCGATGAGAAAGATGCAGTCATCTATACAGACGGATCTGTAAGACGACACCAAAGAAGTGCATGGGCATTTACAGCACGCTCAGCAGGCAGAATAGCCAAGGAAGACAGTGGTGCATACGCCATGACCACAAGTAGCATGACAATGGAGGTGATGGCAGTGACCAAGGCATTCAAATGGTTAGAGTCACAAGACTACATCCACGCATGTATACTGAGTGATTCGATGAGCATGACAAAAAAAGTGGAGGCGGGCTTTGTACGCATGCAATGGGTAGAGTCGTTGCAGAAATCCAAAATACGTAAGGTCACCTTTGTCTATGTCCCTGGACATGCGGGAGTACGGGGAAATGAGAGAGCAGACAGGTTGGCTAGCTGCGCTGTCGTTGAGGACGGGCAACCGATGGATCGGGCGGACATCATCAATGCCCTTCGAGATGTTGGAAGAGCACAGGACTTCGACAAACACAGATCAACGTCACTTCTTCGGATGATGGAAATGGGAGTTAAGATGGGCACGGCCAGAAATGAGAAACTTGGTGGCCGTGTAAGAAGACTTATCAACCAACATAGAACTGGAGTCGTCAGTCGCTGGACACTGAGGGAATTGCTGAGGAGGGGATCTGAGCACCTATGGACATGTTCGGAGTGCAATGATGATGACCCGCAAATAACTCAATAACTCAAACATAATTTCTGGCCATGTGACATTATAAACATAATTTCTGGACATGTGACATTATAAACATAATTTCTGGTCATGTGACATTATAAACATAATTTCTGGTCATGTGACATTATAAACATAATTTCTGGACATGTGACTTTATAAACATAATTTCTGGACATGTGACATTATAAACATAATTTCTGGACATGTGACATTATAAACATAATTTCTGGACATGTGACAGTCAAGTCAAGTTTACATCTATTCCCCCACCTTTCCAATAACAGCTACAATTCTCCATTCCAAAAACTTGCTTCTGTTCATCTGATTTGGTGATTGCTTTCTATGTATCATACTGTTATCACCTATGCTTTCTATGTATGATACTGTTATCACCTATGCTTTCTATGTATGATACCGCTATCCCCTACTGAGTTTATGGGTAACTAATAACATATCCAACCGAAACCATACCTCTCATTCTATGATCTATTCTATTCTTAGTCTATATACTATTACTATGAACTAGAGTTCATCGGTGCTATATAGAACCAATTCTGACCTATGGAAGCGAATCATGGACAATAGACAAACAAATGAAAAGACAATTAGAGGCCACAGAGATGAGATTTCTCAGAAGAATGTTGAAAGTTCCCTGGACAGCTAAAAAGACCAATGAGGAAGTTCTCAAAGAGGCCGACACAAAAAGGGAGCTCATAAAAAACATCAGAAAGAAGCAATCAACATTTTTCGGGCACACCATGAGAAGAGGAAAGTTGGAATACTTGGTTACACTGGCAAAATAAAAGGAAAGAGAGATCGCGGACGACAAAGAGAGAAAATACTGGATAGCTTGGTGTCATGGCATGGAAAACAGTCAACAACAGAACTGATATGATGCACTGTAGATAGAAGATTGTGGAGGGACATGATCGCCTACGCCAGTCGCTATGGCACATGATGATGATACTATTACAGATATGTCACCCTTGTGTATATCTACTATCTCCATCTCAGATCTGCCTATTTGTTCTTTTAAAATTGTTGCCAACTGCCTGGTCTGGACAATATGTCCATATAAGTTTGTAAAGCTTCTCTATATACCATATACTCATACTAGAGAAATTTGTTGTGAACCTTTCATAGCACTGACTGACTGTGACTCATAGCTGCCTACTTGCTACAGGATCAGGAGCAACAACTAATTAAGAACCCACTACGCCTCTAACTGGTACCTCTGAAATAAACTAGCGTCTCACCAAGTGAGTAGGAATCAGAGGGAAGACAACCTGGTACTAAAAAATGCAATGTCGGATGCATTGGGCCAAAAGGTGCAAATCATCATCATCGAGTGCCGTCTCCGAATAAAAGGTTGGCTACCATGGAGCACCATTCCACTCTGTCTCTTGCTTTGATGATGCAGGTTGTCATAGGCTGTCTTGTCCATCTTTTGATGTTACTCATCCATGTTAGTCTTGGTCTGCCTCTATTACCCTGTATTTGCCCTTCCATTATTTTGCTTTTAGTAAGCTGTTGTGTCTTTTAAAATGTCCCAAAAATTTCATTTGTCTTGTTCTAATTGTGTTTAGTAGTTCTCTTTTCATTTTTAGTTGTTTTAAAACTATCATTTTTTCTCTTTTCTTTCTATCCAAATCTACCTATTCTTCTGGGGGAGCTTAAGCGCCTGCGACCTGTGGTCACAATAGCAGGGCCGGCGCACCATCAACTGGCCAAGACCTAGCAGATCTACCTCCTCGTGGTCTCCCCTGGTAACAGTCTGCGTCAAAACAGACTGGCTAACTGAAGCTAGGATTTACGCGTTCCCTGTAGTGGTGGCTGTTACTGATTGAGGACCCAGTATTGCAGTACCTCTGGGCTGGACTAGTAGTTTCCCAGCATAGCCTGGGACAGACGACCTCCAACCTCCAGTAAGAGCCGAGAATGTCAAGAAAGCCATTACGACCCGCCACATCTTATGAGTCAAAGGGCAAACAAGCTCGTATCAACTCGTGGTAATCCGTCAACGACAACAACAACAACCTATTCTTCTATAAATCCACATTTCAAAGGTTTCAATTTTCTGTTCTGTTTTCTTGTCTAATGCTCATGTTTCTGCACCATACAGGAATATTAAGAAGATATAACATTTTGCTATTCTTAGTTTTAGCCCTGGTGTTATTTGTTTTGATGTTAGTGTACTTTTCATGATATTAAAATTACTTTTTTGCCATTCCTATTCTTTTGTTTTTTACAGTTGTACATTTTCCATCACTGGTTATATTATGTCCAGGATAGTTGTAGCTCTGAACTGTCTCCAGGTGTATTCCTTCAACTATGATATCCACTTGTAGGTTTTGAGTATTATCTTTGCTTATGATCATCAAAGACTAAAACTATGATCATAAGCAAATAATAAATGAAATATCACAGTTTTGCCGTAAAACACAAAGCAATGCATCTATGCGTGCCCCCTCCCCTCCACTTCAAGTTTTTGTAATGGGTACGATGAAGAGAAGTAATCATCTAAAGTAAATCATAAAGTGAACACCAGAAAGAAAGAGAACTCAGTGAAATGTCTTGGCTTAAAAACGTACTTAACTAAGAATATTAAGTTCAATATTAACTTAGGGGGAATATTTTTTTTCGTTCGCCAGCTTTGACCGCTGACGAAGTCCCTAGAGACTAGGAACTGAATTTTGCGTGCTAATCAATTTTTCCCTGGCAGCCGTGTGAACAGGGGTCCCTCGCCGCAGAGGCAGATAACTCCAACTTCGAAAGTACTGATATTTTTTTCCATCGATGAGTAATTGACGTTTCATGCCGGGCCTCGCTCCTGAGACCAGGGCTGGTAGTGGTTGCCACAGAGAGAAATCATAAATAAAAATCCCAACCGGTGTTACACAATATGACAGCTTACTCAGACTAATGCACTTTATATGAGTGAACAAAATACAAACATTAAGTTAATGTTGTTAATAATGATTAACGAAGTTGGTTACCAACGTACTTTGTTATTTGTGTCTTCATTACTGAGTGGTGTCCACGCACTGTGGATTCTGTTTTTGGCAATCATTGACATTATATTGCTGTACGAATGAATAATATTCGGTATTCTCTCAGTTGTAGATGCTGGACTTAGGTCTGTCAATCTAGATCAATGTTGTGATAAAACGCAAAATGACTAAGATTAAAGGTAAGAGAAATGTGTATCCAAGGATTGTCCCATTCAATTATTACTTCTATATAATTAATAATTACACGTCCGCCATATTGATACAAACAGGTTGCTTGGGAAGCTTTTACATTTGTTTTATTTATTTTTAATATATAATTTATTTATATAGTTTGTTACTAATCTATATATTTTTTCTATTATCAATGAGAGGGATACATATAACTTTTACTTCATTGTAAAATATTTGTATAGCATCACTGCGACGAGATTAGAGTACGAGAACTTCACCGGGCAGACAAACATGGCCGCATGTTAGTCTGAAAATTTTCTTTACTGTTTGCCAATGTACCATAGCTCTTAGATGCATTATTTCTGAAGTTAAATATCTCATCTTGATGGTTCGAGCTGGTGAGTATAAATTCATTGTAATGTTCACTCAGCAATAGCACCTGCACATAAATTGATACGTTATCCACGCACACTCTTTACTTTGATTTGCCTTTGCTACCGTCTTTTAAAAATGAATCGAATAAATGTGGTGGGACGTTCCGTTAAAGAAAAGTTTAGAGAATATACAACCACAGGTCGTGACACTTTCAGGCGGCCCAAACTTACCAGGTCAGAGTTCCACATCATAACGTCACATCGCATTATTGTATATTTCTTAGTCGAACGCAGCATGATTTTTTTTTTACTACTAAACTTAAGTTACCTTCATAAAAGTAAGTAAGTAAAATATTAAATGTTACTTGATAAAAATAATCATAGTAGTTAAAATAAAAAAAATTAAAGTAATAATTTATTATATTTACTTGATTTACTAAATAAATTATATTTATATCTAGATATAACTTAATATAAGCTTTAGTATAAGATAGACCTTGACCATAGCAAAAACAAAATATAAAAAAAACCGATACATTTTATGATAGATATGTCACATCTGTACATTCTCATTCATTAATTTAATTTTATGCAATTTTAATAATTAAAATTTAATTTTAGCACATTTTCATGCCCTTTTAATTTTAACAACCTAAACAAACAGATTAGGTGCCAAAAAATTAATACAGGAGACAAATCTAGCTCAGAATAGAATGTGCCCTCCCTCAGGTTAAGCTCTGGATTATGGTCAATTAGGTTAGGGTAATAAATTATTAAAACAGTCAATATGGTCTTATTTTTTGGGTCAGTGGGTGGGAGGTCAGCCATTCCAGTCCTAAATAAAATTCAGTAACAAAGCTTCTCTCTTCAATATAGCTTTCAAATAGCGCCAGTAGTGTGAGTAGTGTGGATAATGGATAAATAAATGATTAAATCATATATTTAAATTAATCACCTTTTAGAATTATAGTAGGTTTTTTTTTTAAAATAACTTTTCAATGCGTTCACGGTTCAATGACAAAAACATAATAAAACGCCATTCTACCCATGAGTATTTTCGCTCGGTCGTAAAATGTCTTCTAAGTTCTAGCCCTAACATAAACTTGAAACTTCTTTCTATAGTTATGTAGAATTTACACTTGAATTACACTCTCTCTCTCTCTGAGTCTCTCACTCTCTCTCTCTCCCCCCTCTCTACTCTCTCTCTCTGAGAGAGAGAGAGAGAGAGACATTCTTCTACAACCTAGAAGTTACAAGAAAAAACAAATGGTATTATAAAAATTCAGCATCAACTTAAACATAAGTGTGCAAAATTTGATTGTAACTATACCATTGCCTCTAGAAACTATGTGTAATTTTACTAGCGACTGTCCAAATGATAAATGTAAAATGTAATATTTCCCACAGTATTCCTCTTAATCACTTTACGGCAAAATAAATTCACTTTAAAAATTGTATAATAGTAAGGGCTCCCTAATGAATGATCACATTTGATAAATTATAAGTAGCTATTTTTAAAATGTTTATAAAAGTCTCTAAATCAAGTATATACAGTCGAACCTGGTCTTAGGACCACCTGTTTAAAGCGTTTCCCTGGTTATAGGACCGGGTCTACAATTTCCCTGAGTTTTTTACTATATGCTAACACTGATTACGGCGCTCACCGTATGACGCGACCAGAGACCAGGCTAATTAACCGCCGCCAATGTTATTTATCCCGTTTACGACACGCGGGTAATCCGAGATAACGATACACTGACCAGCCAGTCCTTCTCCGTCTCGCTGGGAGCCATAAACGATCGACACAGGTGTCTACAGGTGTCGAAGTTTTCCCGTATTTAGTGAGTCCCAGATTACAGTGGGACGTGTTACGTTTATCAGTCAATACTGGTGTGAGAAACACGGCAGACACAGATCTATGATTCGTGAAGTGACATCACTTCGCGGTTCCGTCTAGACCAGAGTAGACCATTGCGTGGCCTGTATAAATTACAGGAATTAACTAAAGAATTAGTCATTGCCCGCTTAGAGTGTATTCACGTACATGTACAGTATCTCAGTGAATTATTTTTGTGGATTTTAAAAGTGTTACACACAGTATAGGAAATGGCCAGTGTCAAAAGCGCACCTATTCAATAACAAACGGGAGATCTGACATACTAGACGTTATCATGGACTTGAGAGAAAAATTGAACTTATCGTTTATTTCATCTGTCAAACATCAGACTACCATATTGGATTTTTTTTCAAGTCAAAAGTGATACATGTACAGTATAAGTGGAATCTGTGTATGTGTGTTTTATTTTTGTGTGTTTAACTATCGTGTTTTATGAAAAGTGTCCAACCAGTGGCTATTGTAGACCGACATGTGCACTATGTTCTACTCATGGATTACGCTGATTTGCAGGTTAGTTTTCATAGTGCTTAGGATAAAATTTTTTTTATCGCTCTATTTATTATGTGAAACCTGTGAGGCAGGACCACCTGTCCTATGGGACCAGTTTTTGAAAGTCCCGTGAATGGTCGCCTTAGACAGGTTCGACTGTATATGGCCCTTTTTGTCTTGTCAGACGGTCTAGTGGAGGATATTGTGTATTTTTCTTTAAGGTTTTGTTTTTGTCGAACAGCTTCTCTTGTTGCTAATTCTACCAATGTTTGACAAACACACAAGGCCACAGAATGAACAAGTCTGGCCACTGGTCCACAGGGTTTTCCATCCTTTTTCATGAGTATGTTCTCTTCCAAGTTTTGCCTTAGTACAGTCTCAAATGATGTTATGCCATTCCTTATACATAATACAGGCTCTCCATGATGTGATGATCACTTGCCAGATGTTCCCAGTCATTTTCACAGATGAAGTCATTCTGAGATGATTTACAGATGTCTCTATATCATAGTTTAAGTCTGCCGATTTGTCTTTTTCCGTGTGTTAGTTCACTATATAGTTATTGCCTGGGGATACGTTTTTCTTCCATTCGCTGGACGTGCCCCATTAATTTTTTTAAATTTATTATATTGCTTAATTAAATATAACTTATCACATAACATTTAATGTTTTTGGAAATTAATTTGTTTTTAAAATTGAGCTGAACTGCTGAGATTTGATTTGTTTCTTTTGTCATGAAATTGCCCTGCTGTCATCGTCATGCTATGAGCTTGTTTACCTCAGCTATAAATGTGTGCTTTATGTGTTGTGTAACAGAGCTAATACTAATAGTAATGTTTATCTGCCAGAATCGCTGTGACTAATTTGAAAAGATACCAAGACTGGATGTGTATGGCCTACAACTTGTGAAGTCAATTCAGTTTGATAGACAGGCCTCATAAGGTACGCCCTTCATGAATAACTTTATCCAGAAATATGGTCGAGTTTTGTATAATTATTAATATAATAATACAATTAATATAATAGTAATAATAATTTATATAGAAGCATTTACATATTTTTAGCTTATTTATTGTCTTTTTTTATACCAGGACTTGAAAATGTTCTGAAAGAAGTCAAAGCAAAAAGAGAGCTAATTTCCAATATTAGGAAGAAACAATCATCATTTTTTGGCCATGTAATGAGAAGAGAACTGGAATATATTGTAACAATTGGAAAAATTGAGGGACGAAGAGATAGAGGGAAGCAAAGTGAGAAAATACCAGACATCTTAAGAGAATTGCTTGGCAGAAGGTCAACAACAGAAATGATAAAGAACTGTCGAGATCGAAAGTTGTGGAGAGACATGATCACCTATGCCAGTAGGCCCGGTACTTGATGATGATACTAGGACTAAAAAAATAACATTTAAACAGTCATCAATTCATTCAAATGAGATGTTTGAGGAAAGCGCTTGAAATGACCAAAAGAGACTGCATTAGAAATGATGTTGTAAGACAGAGATTGGGTGTTGAATCAAGTCTAAACTACATACAAAGACAACAGATAATTTGCTCATATGGAAAGAAGAGATTCTATACCATACAAAACGAGGAGATGGGAGAAGAGCCAATTGTAGGCCCAGATGGACTGGCATCATCTGAGAAACACTACAATTGATAATGATTGAAGCTGCAAGAATGGCTAGAACTTTACATCTTCTTTGACACTCAAAGGGGGTACACCCGGAGGAAATGAAAAGAGAGAGAGAGAGACATTCATCTCATCCAAGGATGTTCCATAATGGTTTGGTTAATCATCAGTTTAGCCCTATAGTTTAGGGTGGCTCGAAGGGGACAGATAAAATCATGACATGATAACACCATGACTAAGGACATCCTGGTGGTGGCAGATATAGCATCATGACATGACAACAACATTAATCAAGGACATCCTGGTGGTGGCAGATATAACATCATGACATGACAACATTACTCAAGGACATCTTGGTGGGGGCAGATATAACATCATGACATGACAACATTACTCAAGGACATCCTGGTGGTGGCAGATATAACATAACATGACAACATTACTCAGGGGCATCCTTGTGGGGGCAGATATAACATGACATGACAACATTACTCAGGGGCATCCTTGTGGGGGCAGATATAATATATAACATGACAACATTGCTCAAGGACATCAGTAGTTATTGAACAGTCCACAGGGAGAAGAGACATGTACACTTGTATATAGATGACAGAAATTATTGAACAGTCCACAGGGAGTAGAGACATGTACACTTGTATATCTATTTATCTATTGTCCTTTTGAGCCGAAGACGGCGCATAGGGCAGAACCACAATCTCAAAAACAGAAACCTAGCGTGCCAAAATGGCACATATTGCAGAGATCACTGCTTCTAAAATCTATGGTCTGTTTCCATAACAATAGTTTTTACAATGACAGCTTGTCAAGCCATCAATCAACCTCCTTAGTCGCCTCTTACGACATGCTTGGAAGGTCACAGTGTCACTATTCTTTACTCATAATGAGACCGCGGTAACACACAGGAACACTTGTATATAGATGACAGAAATTATTGAACAGTCCACAGGGAGAAGAGACATGTACACTTGTATATAGATGACAGAAATTATTGAACAGTCCACAGGGAGTAGAGACATGTACACTTGTATATAGATGACAGAAATTATTGAACAGTCCACAGGGAGTAGAGACATGTACACTTGTATATAGATGACAGAAATTATTGAACAGTCCACAGGGAGAAGAGACATGTACACTTGTATATAGATGACAGAAATTATTGAACAGTCCACAGGGAGAAGAGACATGTACACTTGTATATAGATGACAGAAATTATTGAACAGTCCACAGGGAGTAGAGACATGTACACTTGTATATAGATGACAGAAATTATTGAACAGTCCACAGGGAGTAGAGACATGTACACTTGTATATAGATGACAGAAATTATTGAACAGTCCACAGGGAGTAGAGGCATGTACACTTGTATATAGATGACAGAAATTATTGAACAGTCCACAGGGAGTAGAGACATGTACACTTGTATATAGATGACAGAAATTATTGAACAGTCCACAGGGAGAAGAGACATGTACACTTATATATAGATGGCAGAAGTTATTGAATAGTCCACAGGGAGAAGAGACATGTACACTTGTATATAGATGACAGAAATTATTGAACAGTCCACAGGGAGAAGAGACATGTACACTTGTATATAGATGACAAATTATTGAACAGTCCACAGGGAGAAGAGACATGTACACTTGTATATAGATGACAGAAGTTATTGAAAAGTCCACAGGGAGAAGAGACATGTACATTTGTAAATAGATGACAGAAGTTATTGAACAGTCCACAGGGAGACATGTACACTTGTATATAGCCACATTTCAGCATTGGTCCAATAGGCAAACTTATGGGTGGAAAGTTTCATAAATGGTCACACCAGCATTATTCACTATGGTCTTGAATTGATTAAACAGTGTTATTTTTACAAGTTGCAAACTGCTGTTCCAGCAAGATGTGACAGTCTTTTTGATGTTATTTCAGATTTGTATGAAATACAGCACTCTAGCAAATATTAGGAGTCATTGTTGTGAAGGACATCAGCGTTGAGAAATGGCACACAAGCAGCAGCTCAATCCAGTGGTGTCTAGTGCTGGCACACAGCAGCAAAATGTCATGTCTCAAAGAGGTACCTGTCTCCTCTCATTGAGCATACCTTCATCTTTGTTATTCATAAGAATCAGTTCTGTGAGAATTAATCTTTTAATATCAGTTTTGTATGTTATGACATCATTCTTCTTCTTCTACCTTTCAGCTCCCTATGGAGCATATGTAAACAACAAACACTTTCCAAGTCATTCTATTTTTTGACATTATTTTGAGATCATTCCATTTTCTCCTCATCTTCATCTCTGCTTCTGTCTTTTCCACTGCTGTTTGTCTTTTCCACTGGGGATTCCAAAAAAATGGCCTGTTGTGTAATACTCTCAGTTGACTTCCGCAGTGTGTGTCCTATCCAGCGCCATCATCTTCGCTGTATCTCTTTATCCACTGGTATTTGACTGGTACATTTCCATAATTCTATGTTAGTGATTTTGTCGTGCCATTTCTATCATTTTATTTTGCGTAAGCATCCATTAATGAAAGTCTATATATTCATGATTGTCAATTTTTATGTTCTCCATGTTTCACAGCTATATGACATCATACAGGAGATTAATAGAGTCAGAAATATTGAAGTGTCTTTGTCCTCGCAATAGACAATGATATCATGAATGATAAAACAAAATGAAAGCAGCCTTGTCCTCTGATGAAAGTATAACACCAACATGACAGGTTCTTCAGAAGAGGTTGTAACAGATAGCTGTTCCACTCTTTAATCTTACACATATATTTATTTGTTTACATATTATAAAATAAACTTTTAGATAGCCCTGGACAGAGAATAAACTTTTAAACACTTCTGGACAAAGAATAAACATTTGAACAGTTTTGGTCAAAGAATAAACATTTAACCCTCAATTACAATATATATCTGTAACTCTCCCAGTTACGATACCGTAGTAAAAATTACTACTACCTAAATGTAACATTAGATGCTCTAAAAAAAAGTATTTTCTCTGAATTTTCGACACACAGTCGTGTGTTCACACTGGGCAAGACATGTGAACTCTAAATTCCTCGCTTCACCTCATGAAGTTTCCACCCCAAAAGTTTCACCTCATGGACCAGATGTGTAACAAAGTCTATCAGTACGGTCACCGTAAGTCTGTCAGTATGTTTGGTTACCTCATAATGTTATTCACTGTGTTTCCTGAGTCACAAAAAGTTGTTAGATGTCGGCCGATGACCAAGGAAATTTCCCTGGTTGCAGCAAAAAAAAGAAAGAAAAATAACCAATTTCTTGAAAAATCGATGATTTTATTTTATTTTCTTGCATTAAACAATGTATCTCACGATCTCAAAAAGATAAAAATCCAACAAATTAAACACTCGGGGGTCACCGGAAGTGATCAGTAGGAAGGTACACTGGAGGGGTGGGATGTTTGAACATGGCAAAATATCAAATTTTGAAGAATTGTTTTGATGCTGTAATTGTTAATTGTAATCTAGGGTTAAACAGCTCTGGACAAACAGTAAACATTTAGACAGGTCTAGACACAGTAAACATTTTTTTTTTTTTCTTTCGCCGGCTTTTACCTCTGATGAAGTCCCTAGAGACTAGGAACTGAATTTTGCGTGTTAATCCATTTTTTCCCTTGCAGCTGTGTGCACAGGGGCCCTTCGCCGCACAGGCAGATAACTCCGACTTCAGAGGTACTCATATTTTTCCGTCGATGAGCAATTGACATTTCAAGCCGGGCCTCACTGCTGAGACTAGGGGTGGTTGCAGCAGAGAGAAATGATAAATTTTAAAAATCCCAACCTGTGTAGCCGGGATTTGAACCCACAACCTCTCTGTCTCGAGACCGGCGTCTTGCCTCGAGACCAACCAGTCCCCCAAGTAAACATTTAAAAAGGTCTAGACAGAGTAAACATTTAGACAGAGTAAACATTTAAACAGGTCTAGACATGGAGTAAACATTTAAACAGGTCTAGACAGAGTAAACATTTAGACAGGTCTAGACAAAGAGTAAACATTTAAACAGGTCTAGACAGAGTAAACATTTAGACAGGTCTAGACACGGAGTAAACATTTAAACAGGTCTAGACAGAGTAAACATTTAGACAGGTCTAGACACAGAGTAAACATTTAAACAGGTCTAGACAGAGTAAACATTTAGACAGGTCTAGACAAAGAGTAAACATTTAGACAGGTCTAGACAGAGTAAACATTTAGACAGGTCTAGACAAAGAGTAAACATTTAGACAGGTCTAGACAGAGTAAACATTTAGACAGGTCTAGACAAAGAGTAAACATTTAGACAGGTCTAGACAGAGTAAACATTTAGACAGGTCTAGACAAAGAGTAAACATTTAGATAGATGTGGTCTATGTTTGTAAATTTGTTGTCATCTTCTCTAGGTCAGTCCCTATTAACCTCCAAGACAGCCTATCAGTTACAGTCAGTTGCCATGCCTCAACTGCCCCACCTTCAACAGCAACCTCATGCACAGCAGCAAGCCCAGCTGGTGAATAGCTACCATAACCACAAGCAACTTTCTTCTGACGTCTCTTCAACACATCAGTATTCATCAATAGCAAGCTTGCCTACACAGAATGGCAATTACCAAACCTTGACTGGTATGTTTTGTGTTATTGATTTTGACCAGACCAATTTATGTGAGGTATGTTTTTGTTGCTTCAGATCAGTTTGTCATGAAACATGTGGCGGGACAAATCTGAAACAAGCGCAGGACCTCAAATACTTGGGCACAATAATACCAAAGTAGCATTTCAAAAAGTGAAAAATGTCTTGTGCAATAAGTCTATGTTAATAGAAGTCAGAAAAAGAGTTAATCTGTGATATATGACCAATTCTGGCCTATGGAAGCAAATCGTGGACAAACAAATTAAAAGATGATTATAAGCCTCAGAGATGGTATTTCTCATGGTTAGATGGTAGAGATGGTTAGATGTTGAGAATTCCCTGGACAGCTAAAACAATGGGGCCAACACAGAAAGAAAGCTTCTAAACTCTCAGGTTTACAGCTCATTGAAGAAGTACATTATGCATGCTGTAGTTACCAATAGTTGTCTTCTCCTTCTACCTTTCAGCTCCATGTGGAGCATAGGTCTTCAACAAACACTTTCCAAGGCGTTCTGTTTCTTGCCATTATTTTAAGATCATTCCATGTCTTCCCCATCATCTTCATCTCTGCTTCTATCTGTCCTTTCCCCTGGGGATTCCAAAAAAAGGGCCTGTTTTGTAATACTCTCAGTTGGCTTCCGCAGTGTGTGTCCTATCCAGTGCCATCATCTTTGCTGTATCTCTTTATTCACTGGTGTCTGACTGGTACATTTTCATAATTCTATGTTAGTGAATTTGTCCGGCCATTTCCATCCTTTTATTCTGCGTAAGCATCCATTAATGAAAGTCTGTATCTTTATGATTGTCAATTTTGTTGTTCTCCATGTTTCACAGCCATATAATAGGACTGACTTAACATTGGAGTTGAAAATTTTTATATTTGTATTTAACCTAATTTCTTTGGATTTCCCTGTTTCCCAGTGCAACAAAAGCTCCTCTTGCTTTTGATACCCTTTTATTGGTATCATTATCTGTTCCTCACTCTTTATCTGTATTACTACCCAGATATATGTAAGATTGTACGTCTAGAAGAGGTATTTCTCCTAATTTTATTTGGTTATTGCCAACTGCATTAATTCTCATAATGTTGGTCTTATCTCTATTAATTTTCAGTCCTGGCTGTTGTGATCTTTTATCAAGTATGTTCATTTTATCCTGCATCTGTTGATGGCTGTGTGATAGGAGAGCTATGTCATCAGCAAAGTCTAAATCATCAAGTTGTTTGGTCAGTGACCACTGGATTCCGTATCTTTTGTTTTGAGTTATTTTCATAATCCAATCTATGGCCAGTAGAAAGAGAAATGGAGACAGAAGGCATCCCTACCGTACTCCTGTTCTTATTTCAAATGCTTCTGTAAGCTGCCCTTCATGCACCACACGACATTTGTTTCCTTCATACATTGTTTTTATCAGGTTAATAAACTTTATGGGGATTCTGTAATGACTCAGCAACTTCCAAAGGTTCCTCTGTCTGAACTATCAAATGCATTTTCGTAATCTATGAATCCAATATAAAGTGGGGACTGTAGTTCTAAACTTTGTTCAAATATTATACGTAGAGTAGTTATTTGATCAGCACATGATCTGTTCTTCCTAAAACCTGCTTGTTCATCTCTCAAATGTTTCTCTATGGCCTCTTTTAGTCTCTCCAGAATTATTCTGCTTAATATTTTTCCTGGCACTGATAGTAGCATAATTCCCCTATAATTTGTGCACTCCTGTAAACTTCCTTTCTTTGGTAGTTTGATCATATAACCTTCTTTCCAGTCTTTAGGTATTTCTTCCCTCTCCCAAATTGTATCTAATAGATACCAATAGTTGTGGTTAGGCTATAACTTTTCTTGTTATCTTTCAGGTTCTTCTCGCCACACAAGTCTTGGACTTGATAATCCTCAACTTAGTGTGCAACATCAAACAGCCCAACACCATCAGTATCAACAGCAGCAGCAGCCACCCATTCAACCTCCTGTGCAGCAACATCACTATCAGCCCCAACAAAACATCCCTCAAACTCAGCAACAGACACAGCCACCTCCACAACAGCATGTACTTCAGTCAATGCAACAGAAACATCACCACCTTCTTCAACAACAGCAGCAGCATCACCAACAGCAAATTCCTATTCAGCAGCAACAGCAGATACCTCAACAGCCAACCTACCAACAACATCTTCAGATCCAGCAGCAACAACAGATACCTCCGCAGTCAACCTATCAACAACAACAACAACTTCAGATCCAGCAGCAGTTGCAACAACGAAGCCTTCACCAGCAACAAAGATATCAAAAACTGCAGCCAAAACAGATTCTGCAACACCAGCCCACAGCCCCAAAGACAGTGTCTAGTCAGGTGCACAATCGCAGCCACTCTGACATTACCCAACATCAGGAGCCCACAAAGATTGCCACTATCCCAAACGGGCATGCAGCTGCAGTTGAAGAGAAGGAGGACAGTATTAAGGTACAGACATTACAGTATCATTATGTTGACAGGTACTTTTAATGGGATGTCAGCAATGAATTGTACCTAGGAGGGAAAGTGCTAGACGAAGTAGACCATCTTATATATCTTAGAAGTTACATAGATAGATCAAGTAGGAGATGGAAAGACATTAGAATCAGAATAGCAAAGGCAGAAATTTCTTTCAGAAATCTTGATCAAATATGAAAACCAAGATTACTAAGAACAAAACTTGGGTTTTTAAAATCATACGTATTATTCACCCTAATTTATGCATGCAAAAGGTGGAGAACAACTAAAGAAATAGAACATAAACTGGTTGCATTTGAGAGTAAATGTGTGAGGAAAATAATTTACCTACCAGGGATTGAATTCAAGACCAGTGCAGAAATAAGAGATGACAAAGCTTCTAAAACTATCACCTATAGTCAAGAGAATAAGATGGTCATATGATGAGAAGAGACAAGAAAATCTCAGAGCAGGTCTTGAAATGGGGACCAGAGGGTCAGAGAAAAAGAGGCTGAGAAAGACTAAAAAGAACCTTGAAGTGAGAAGCAGGAATCAGCTCCCTTGTCGAGATTGAGCAGCTCGCCCAGAACAGGGACAAGAGGCGAGATACATTGCAGGTCTTGTGCAAAGTCTGTCACCAGATAACAAAGATCATCGGACGTGGGAAATCTAGAATCTCTGCCCAGTGTTACATCTTTGGTTGGAATGAACAAGAGATTGATAGAATACCATAACTTAACATGACATGTGATGAGGGGAGATAATAACCGACTAGCAAAGCAAGCCCTCATGTGGGAAACAACAGGTAAGAGGAAGACCCAGAGAGACACTGAGAAGAACTTTGATCAGAGAGGCAAGAACAGCAGGAGTCGGCTCCCTCAATGAGATAGAGCTGCTTGCACAGAACAGAGACAAATGGCGAGATTTGATCAAATATCTGTAAAAGAATTGAAAACTGCTAGAACGGAAATTCAGATAGGAGAAGGGGTATCTTGGTCTACGCCCTATGGGCCGGCTACAGCTCGAAAGGTCAATAGATAGATAGATAACTTAACATTATACCATTGTTTGCTTTAACAAATAAAATCATATAGCAGGGAAGTTTTGTAACATCACTTGGGAAACAAATGAACAAGAGGAGCCTTCATTACACTAGAAATTAGATTAAATACAACATTTAAAATTTCCAACTCCAAAATCAGCCATATTATATAGCTGTGAAACATGAGCAAGAACAAAAATGACATAGATATAGACCTTCATAACCCTAGATTACGATATCATTGTAAAAATTGCATCAAAATAGATATTCTTCAAAATTTAACAGTTTACCATGGACAAACATTATCCCCCTCTGTGTACCTTCCTAATCACTACTTCTGGTGACCCCTTGCTGTTGGATTTTTTGATTGCATGAGGTACGATCTCAGATAATGAAAAAAAAATCGCCAATTATCATCAAATTTTTTTTTTTTTTGCTGGGACCTTGATTGTCTGCTGACATTAAACAACCCTTTGTAACTCAGGCACACGCAGTGAATAACGCTATGAGGTAGCCAAACACACTGGCGGTTCATGTGATTGAATTTTATGTCATAAATTAAACTTGAACCAGGAAATCGAAGTCCTGATGTCTCTCCTAATGTAAACACACAGCTGTGTGTCGAAAGGAAATAACATTTTTAGAGCTCTTAATGTTACAATTGAGTGGTAGGTAGTAATTTTCACTACAGTGTCGTAAACATGAGAGTCACAGATGTGTATTGTAATCTAGGGTTAATTGATGCTTGCACAGAACAGGAGGATGGAAATGGCAGGATAAAATAACTAACATAGAATTATGGGGAAAGTACCAGTCAAATATGGGAGCCACAATAGCTGTAGTTAGTGAACTGAACAAAAGACAAGAGGTCAGGTTCAATCCTGATCGATGGCTTCAGGTTCACCCAGCCATAAATGGGTACCGGATTTTTTTCTCGAGAAAGTAAAGCAGCACAGGCTTAATACCGACCATATTACCTCAAAAATCATATGCCGAAGGTCTATAAAAATTATGGTCACTAACGCCATATTCCCCTATGCGTGAAACACCTATTCCACATAGTTTTAGCTTTTACTTTTTTTTTTACTTTTCAAATATCAGTGGACAAAGAGATAACAACGAAGACAGTGATGCAGGATAGGACACACTGCGGAAGCCAACTGAGATTATTATGCGATTGGCCCTTTTTGGAATCCGCAGGGGAGGAGACAAAGATGAAGGCAAAAATATACTTGTGCAACACCGGTGGAAGTAGAGATGAAGATGATGGGGACGACATGAAATGATCTTAAAATAAGGGCAAGAAACAAGGCAGCTTGGAAAGTGTTTATTGAGGACCTATGCTCCACAGAGAGTTAACATTGTTTGTTGTAGACCTATGCTCTACAAAGAGCTAAAATTGTTTGTTGTAGACTGATGCTCCAGTGAGAGCTAAAATTGTTTGTTGTAGACCGATGCTCTACAGAGAGCTAAAATTGTTTGTTGTAGACCAATGCTCCACGGAGAGCTAAAATTGTTTGTTGTAGACCGATGCTCCACGGAGAGCTAAAATTGTTTGTTGTAGACTGATGCTCCAGAGAGAGCTAAAATTGTTTGTTGAAGACCTATGCCCCACAGGGAGTTAAACAAAGAAGTAGAAGAGTGATAATGTTTCTTTATAGAACTAGTCATGTATTTTATGATTGTCCCAGATACATGAGTTAAAACTGCTATGCTACTCATTTTAATTAACTGCGATCATTTGGCTTAGCTTCTCTATTGATATGTTGCCTTGTACCAGGTTAAAGAAGAGTCAGAAAACGAACCATCCGAGGAATGTAAAAATAATGCCGCTGAGAAGCTGTGCTTGGCAAACACAAAAGAAAAGACCCCCATGTGTCTGATCAATGAACTGGCCCGCTTTAACAAGGTTAGTCTGTCTACTACTCTGTTTAGATGTCTGGTTCTGTGTGATGTTTTAGTTTAGATGACTGGTTTTGTGTGATGTTTTAGTTTAGATGTCTGGTTTTGTGTGATGTTTTAGTTTAGATGACTGGTTTTGTGTGAGGTTTTAGTTTAGATGTCTGGTTTTGTGTGAGGTTTTAGTTTAGATGACTGGTTTTGTGTGAGGTTTTAGTTTAGATGTCTGGTTCTGTGTGATGTTTTAGTTTAGATGACTGGTTTTGTGTGATGTTTTAGTTTAGATGACTGGTTCTGTGTGATGTTTTAGTTTAGATGACTGGTTTTGTGTGATGTTTTAGTTTAGATGACTGGTTCTGTGTGATGTTTTAGTTTAGATGTCTGGTTCTGTGTGATGTTTTAGTTTAGATGACTGGTTTTGTGTGATGTTTTAGTTTAGATGACTGGTTCTGTGTGATGTTTTAGTTTAGATGTCTGGTTCTGTGTGATGTTTTAGTTTAGATGACTGGTTTTGTGTGATGTTTTAGTTTAGATGACTGGTTCTGGTTAATGTTTTAGTTTAGATGTCTGGTTCTGTGGGATGTTTTAGTTTAGATGACTGGTTCTGGTTAATGTTTTAGTTTAGATGACTAGTTCTGGTTAATGTTTTAGTTTAGATGTCTGGTTCTGTGGGATGTTTTAGTTTAGATGACTGGTTCTGGTTAATGTTTTAGTTTAGATGACTAGTTCTGGTTAATGTTTTAGTTTAGATGATTATTTCTGTGTGATGTTTTAGTTTAGATGATAATTCTAACATGTAATAGCAGCCCTCAGTAGCCTAAGATGCTAGATCACATTAAAACACTTCAGATATGGCTGAAAAAATATGCTGTAATGGTAGTTCTACAATGGATCCAGCAAAACACAAATTCCATGAGAAAGCTGATAATTACACGAGTATTTGGTAGGATTAAAGGGTAATACCTTTGTCAAGGGGGGAGGATGGGGTTACAAGTAGGCCATGTCATTCAACTTTAAGTTAGGACTCAACGAACATGAATTACTATATACCTACACTCACAGCTGCAGACAGATAGTTTGGTATCTGATGTGAGAATGCATAATATAAGCAGTCTTTTTTTTTTGTTGTTGCACATATTGATGGATTTAAGAGTAAGGAAGGTATGTTTGGGTCTCTTTGTCATGCAGATGTATTTATGGCAAAGTTGTTAACCCAAAGTTAAGCCAGAAAATGTTCATAGTAAATCAGTCTTCATTTCGTTTCATACATTATTCATGGCTATTTACTAATGAAAGCATAATACCTGTTTATTGTGCTGTGACTATACCCTAATTCTCAGTCTCTTAGTGACATACTCTGACATTTGATAATAGTTTTTGTACATTCTTTGACCTTCCTTGATCAGATCAACCACCAGTACACACTAGTGGATGAGCAGGGTCCGGCCCACAAGAAAACATTCTACGTCAAGCTGAAGTTGGCAGACGAGGAGTACTCATCCTCAGGGGAGAGCATCAAGAAGGCGCAGCATGCGGCTGCTGCTATTGCCTTACTAGAAACTAAGTATCCACACCCTCCTCCAAAGCCAGTGCGGACAAGTGGTGATAACAGCATGGATAGTGGAGGTAAGGCACAGTAGATTGGTTGGCAAGTGGTGATAACAACATAGATAATGGAGGTACGGCACAGTAGATTGGTTGTCAAGTCGTGATAACAGCATGGATAATGGAGGTAAGGCACAATAGATTGGTTGTCAAGAGTGATAACAGCATGGATAATGGAGGTAAGGCACAGTAGATTGGTTGGCAAGTCGTGATAACAGCATGGATAATGGAGTTAAGGCACAATAGATTGGTTGTCAAGTCGTGATAACAGCATGGATAATGGAGGTAAGGCACAATAGATTGGTTGTCAAGAGTGATAACAGCATGGATAATGGAGGTAAGGCACAATAGATTGGTTGTCAAGAGTGATAACAGCATGGATAATGGAGGTAAGGCACAGTAGATTGGTTGTCAAGTCATGATAACAGCATGGATAATGGAGGTAAGGCACAGTAGATTGGTTGTCAAGTCATGATAACAGCATGGATAGTGGAGGTAAGGCACAATAGATTGGTTGTTAAGTCATGATAACAGCATGGATAATGGAGGTAAGGCACAATAGATTGGTTGTCAAGAGTGATAACAACATGGATAGTGGAGGTAAGGCACAGTAGATTAGTTGGCAAGTCGTGATAACAACATGGATAGTGGAGGTAAGGCACAGTAGATTGGTTGTCAAGTCGTGATAACAGCATGGATAATGGAGGTAAGGCAAAATAGATTGGTTGTCAAGAGTGATAACAACATGGATAGTGGAGGTAAGGCACAGTAGATTGGTTGTCAAGTCGTGATAACAACATGGATTGTATCAGAACTTTATTTGTCCATAGACTGTTGTATCAGAACTTTATCTGTACATAGACTGCTGTATCAGAACTTTATTTGTACATAGACTGTTGTATCAGAACTTTATCTGTACATAGACTGTTGTATCAGAACTTTATCTGTACATAGACTGCTGTATCAGAACTTTATCTGTACATAGACTGTTGTATCAGAACTTTATCTGTACATAAACTTGTATCAGAACTTTATTTGTACATAGATTGCTGTATCAGAACTTTATCTGTACATAGATTGTTGTATCAGAACTTTATCTGTACATAGACTGTTGTATCAGAACTTTATCTGTACATAGACTGTTGTATCAGAACTTTATCTGTACATAGATTGTTGTATCAGAACTTTATCTGTACATAGACTGTTGTATCAGAACTTTATCTGTACATAGATTGTTGTATCAGAACTTTATCTGTACATAGACTGTTGTGTCAGAACTTTATCTGTACATAGATTGTTGTATCAGAACTTTATCTGTACATAGACTGTTGTATCAGAACTTTATCTGTACATAGACTGTTGTATCAGAACTTTATCTGTACATAGACTGTTGTATCAGAAGACCTGAAGCAAACATTTCACCTAAAGCTCACATTTATTTTCAGTGTTGAACGGATGACATTGAGTTGATTGTCTAATCTTTTATTTGGTGGTGTCTGCTAATTTTGTTTGAACTCTGCCTCAGATGACCACATCACACCCACCGTGGAGCTCAACGCTCTAGCTATGAAACGTGGAGAGACTGCCACCTACAAAGCCATTGAGCCTCAACAGCCTCCATATTACCACCAGCCTGGCATGGACTATCGAGGTCTCTGCAACCAAAGGTCAGAACTATTCTCTTGCTGCCTCATCATCTAGCTTGTCCATGTTGAAATTAGGCTCCCATTCAGCTGGTTTCTCTGTCCTTCATAACATGTCCTTCATTCTGCTGTGTTTTCTCTGTCCTGCATGACTTGTCCTTCATTCAGCTGTTTTCTCTGTCCTGTGTAACATGTCCTTCATTCTGCTGTGTTTTCTCTGTTCTTCATGACATGTCCTTCATTCAGCTGTTTTCTCTGTCCTGCGTAACATGTCCTTCATTCTGCTGTGTTTTCTCTGTTCTTCATGACATGTCCTTCATTCTGCTGTGTTTTCTCTGTCCTGCATGACTTGTCCTTCATTCAGCTGTTTCCTCTGTCCTGCGTAACTTGTCCTTCATTCTGCTGTGTTTTCTCTGTTCTTCATGACATGTCCTTCATTCAGCTGTTTTCTCTGTCCTGCGTAACATGTCCTTCATTCTGCTGTGTTTTCTCTGTTCTTCATGACATGTCCTTCATTCTGCTGTGTTTTCTCTGTCCTGCATGACTTGTCCTTCATTCAGCTGTTTTCTCTGTCCTGCGTAACTTGTCCTTCCCTGCCAGGTGGTGTCAGTCTTGGCCCACATTTGAACACTCAGTGTTTTTGTGCTGCAGCTTAAGACATCATTATTATGTGCAATGAGGATCATTTGTTAACTTAAAACATTATTCCTGAACTATTTGGAAAGTGGTTTGATCTCTTTTTCATTTCTGGTTGTCAGAAACAAATGTTATTTATAACTACCAGAAAGATTTTCTTATTTTCTCTTAATAGAAAGATTTCTACTTTATTTTTGACAAAATGTTTTCTATTTGTGGCTGCTAAAAAGTTATCTCATTTATTATTACCACAGATATCACCAGTTCATGTGTAACTGTTATCTCATTTATTATTATCATCACAGATATCACCAGTACATGCGTAACTGTTATCTCTATTATCATCACAGATATCACCAGTTCATGTGTAACTGTTATCTCATTTATTATTATCATCACAGATATCACCAGTACATGCGTAACTGTTATCTCATTTATTATTATCATCACAGATATCACCAGTACATGCGTAACTGTTATCTCATTTATTATTATCATCACAGATATCACCAGTACATGCGTAACTGTTATCTCATTTATTATTATCATCACAGATATCACCAGTACATGCGTAACTGTTATCTCTATTATCATCACAGATATCACCAGTACATGCGTAACTGTTATCTCATTTATTATTATCATCACAGATATCACCAGTACATGTGTAACTGTTATCTCTATTATCATCACAGATATCACCAGTACATGCGTAACTGTTATCTCATTTATTATTATCATCACAGATATCACCAGTACATGCGTAACTGTTATCTCTATTATCATCACAGATATCACCAGTACATGCGTAACTGTTATCTCATTTATTATTATCATCACAGATATCACCAGTACATGCGTAACTGTTATCTCTATTATCATCACAGATATCACCAGTACATGCGTAACTGTTATCTCATTTATTATTATCATCACAGATATCACCAGTACATGCGTAACTGTTATCTCTATTATCATCACAGATATCACCAGTACATGCGTAACTGTTATCTCATTTATTATTATCATCACAGATATCACCAGTACATGCGTAACTGTTATCTCATTTATTATTATCATCACAGATATCACCAGTACATGCGTAACTGTTATCTCATTTATTATTATCATCACAGATATCACCAGTACATGCGTAACTGTTATCTCATTTATTATTATCATCACAGATATCACCAGTACATGCGTAACTGTTATCTCATTTATTATTATCATCACAGATATCACCAGTACATGTGTAACTGTTATCTCATTTATTATTATCATCACAGATATCACCAGTACATGCGTAACTGTTATCTCATTTATTATTATCATCACAGATATCACCAGTACATGCGTAACTGTTATCTCTATTATCATCACAGATATCACCAGTACATGCGTAACTGTTATCTCATTTATTATTATCATCACAGATATCACCAGTACATGCGTAACTGTTATCTCATTTATTATTATCATCACAGATATCACCAGTACATGCGTAACAGAGATCCTCCTTATTATGGCAGTGGAGTTCTCTGGCCCCTGAGGTGTCACTACACTCGTATGAGCCGTGCATTTTATGTCTCCCTTCGTGTGGGCCACCGTGAGTTTATCGGCGATGGCCCAACACGCCAGGCAGCACGTCACAATGCAGCGCAGAAGGCCCTGCGCATCCTGAAAAACCTGCCTGTCCAGAACAATGCTAAGAAGCAGGAAGAACAAAAAGAAGAAGAAGAAAATGGTATCTAGATAAGTTCATTGCAGTAGTAATAGTTGTCTCATATATATATGGTAGTAATACGCTTACACACAATTACTCTCTCTAGATATCAATATTGGGCATTTAATAACATTTTCATATGAAACAATAGAAGACCTACAAGAGCAATTAAACAAACTCAACAGCTCAGGCACCAAAATACATCATGAAAATCCACAAAACAGAAGTCATGAATGTCACCAAAAATAAACAGAATATCAACATAACTATAGAAGGCAAGCAACTAAAACAAGTAGAGGAATTCAAATACCTAGGAAGTTTAGTGCCAAACGATAATTCTCAAACAACAGAGATAGAATCAAGATGCAACAAAGCTTGTCAAATCATTGGACAGTTATCACTACTATTGTCAACAAGGAAATAACCCTGGAGGCAATACGAGCACTCTACAATACAATCTTCATCCCAACGTTGTGCTACCAACGCCAGACCTGGACCCTAGATGCAAAAACAGTAAGAAAAATAACCTTTACTGAGATGAAATGTGTCAGACGAATGACAGGAAACAGTCTGAGAGATCAAGATCAAGAATGAAGAACTGAAAAAAAAGCCAGGAATGCGGCGCACACACACACACACACACACACCCCCCCGAATATATAAGGGAACAACAGATAAAATGGCTTGGCCATGTGACAAGGCAGAAAGAACAAAACACAACAAGCCTTCCTCAAAAGTTGTAAGAACACCAGACCCAAGAGTCAACCACGAAAAAGATGGATCGATGGTACATTAGAAGCACTAGGAAGCATAACAGTAGCAGAGGCGAACAGAAGAGCAAAAGACCACAAATTATATCTCCCCTCGACGCTGAAAGGCAAATGAGGAAGGAAAGAAGAAGAAGAAGATTTTCATTGTGGTCCAGTAATTGGTGTGTCAAGCATTGTAACCGCTCTTTCTCTTCACTCAGCTTGGGTGTGGAGTGAGATACAAAGTTCTAGCTTGGGCCCATCAACCATTGTCAATTGATGGTTTGCTAGTGTTAATTGGATGTTGTCTGTCCATCTTACTTTGTGTCAGTCATGGGCTCTTAATTCTTCTGTCTCTTATAATACATGCTCTGTGTGTTGTAGAAACTGTTGGCATTCTTTCCAGATAGGTAAACCTGTTGTCTCTGTATGTGCAGAATTGATTCCATACTCAATCTCTCTCTTATGACACCCTAATTGTCTCTTCAGGGACTGGTTGGTCTCACGGCAAGACGCCGGCCTCAAGACAGAGGGGTTGTGGGTTCAAATCCTGGCTGCACCTTTTGGGATTTTTATTTATAATTTTCTCTCTGCAACAACCACCCCTGGTCTCAGCAGTGAGGCCCGTTGGAACATCAATTACTCATCGAAGAAAAAAATGAGTACCTCCGAAGTTGAAGTTACCTGCCTATGTGGCGAGGAAACCCTGTGCGCACGGCTGCCAGGGGAAAATGGAATAACATGCAAAACTCAGTCTCTAGGGACTTCGTCAGAGGTAATAGCTGTTGAACAAAAAAAAAAATGGTCTATTCTGGTCATTCCAGTGATTTTTTCAAACACCCCATCTGTGACATCATGATACAGAAATCAAAAGAAGTGTTCTATGAGCATTGTGCCATCAGAATGACCTTGCCAGTACAGGTAGAGAGACTGGAGTTTGTTTACACGGAGATGGTTGCAGGATTATTTCTTTATTGTTGCACATACTGCATTCAAAGTAGGATGTATCATTAAAAATGGGCATTAAATTAACTGCTAGTTAATTGCAATAAGGCATTTACTAAGCTAATGTTACTACAGAAAGAATTGTCTAAACAATGGGTAGATAGCAGTCTTTGTCAGAATGCAGCGAGGCAGAACGTGTGTGTCAGGATTGATCATGTTATAATGTTTTTATCTTTCTATTGACCTTTTGAGCCGTAGCCGGCCCACAGGGCGTAGACCCAGATACTCTTTCTCTTATCTAAATTTTTATTCTAGCAGTTTTCAATCTTTGTAAAGATCTTTTAGCAAATCTCACCATTTGTCTCTGTTCTGTGCAAGCAACTCTATCTCATTGAGGGAGCCGATTCCTGATGCTCTTGTCTCTCTGATCAATGTTCTTCTCAGTGTCTCTCTGGGTCGGGCTCTTTTTCTCTTACCTGTTGTTTCCCACATGAGGGATTGCTTTGCTATTCGGTTATTATCTCTCCTCATCGCATGTCCAACATATGACCATCGTCTTTTCTTTATTACTGAAGATATTAGTGGTTGATTGGCGATTTCTCTAATTTCCTCGTTTGTTTTGAATTCGTTCTTTGCTATACCAAGTATTTTCCTTAGACATTTATTTTCAAATGCGTTCAACTTTGTTTCTATGTCTCTTGTATTCCAGCTCTCACATGCATACCTAAGGTGTCTCTTGTTGTTTTCCAGCTCATATGTATACTTAAGGGTTGATAGTATATTTGATTTGAATAGTCTTAAGTTTTGTGTTTGTGCTGATGAGTTTTGATTTCCACAACTTTTCAAAGCTTCTGAAAGACATTGCTGCTTTAGCAATTCTGATTCTAATTTCTTTGCATGTATCCCCTTCTCGATCAATGTGACTTCCAAGATAGGTAAAGTAATCGATCTCTTCTACTGGTTTGTTTTCCATGTATATTTTGTCGTCTGTTGGAATTAAACTTTTCATGACTTTAGTCTTTTCATGATTGATCTCAAGCCCAATTTTGCTGGCTATTGATGATAGTTCATTTGTGTTTTCCTGCATCGTTTTTATCTGACTAGTGCTATAATGTAAACCACCAATTAAATGTTATCTCTTGTCATGATAGATTTATGGTTATGTTGCCTATGTTTATTTGTCTTTTCTATCTTCATCAAACAGATAGTCTGAAGTCTGAAATCAGCCTTGTTCATGAAATAGCTTTACACAGAAACATGCCTGTCACTTTTGAGGTGAGGTTTTTTTTTTTATTTTTTTAATTTCACATGCCCTTTATTAATGATAGAAAGCACTTAAATTGGAATATTTCATGGTAAATATTCACTTTGAATGTGTTGTTACATATGTTTGTTATTGAAATGGACAGCACCTGCATTTAATTTGTTGGTGGGGGTGAGGGGTGCAATAGGTAAGATGTTGGTCCCTGTATGGGAAGGTCTTGGACTTAAATACCACCCTAGGGAGTGGACATTTTTTAACTTTGAATTCTTGGTTTCATTGTGGTTTTACCTTCCTCCCAATCTCTGGCCAGTGAGATACTATGTCCCTCTAGAAAAACTGCAAGAGATTCCGTGTGCTTGCATTACAGAATCCTCTGCTGTTGGAAACAGAAATAAGTAGTAAAAAAAAAAAATGGCCGCTGCATGGGAAAAATTGGCAAATAAATCTACATCAACAAAAAGTGGACACCTGAGCTCATGGAAAAATAAGAAAAATTATATTCTAGCAAAATACTGTCCCTTCAGACTTGGCTACATATATAGAACTGGCATATGTAAAAAGACAACAGCAATATAACTCATTTTATATTGTGAGGCTTCAAACATTGTTTTACACTGAAGAAGATGCCACTTTGTGTATGGAGGGTGGTGACATTGTTGCAGCTAGGGTCACTTGCTTCAGCCTAAGCCTCTTTGATGAGTCATTTGAAAAACATAAATGCAAAGCCTAATCTTCCTATTGCAGTACTTAATGTTGTGGAATGTTGTTGCCTTTATGATCCCATCTGTAGTAGGTTCCTGCTGTTGGCAGCTTTCTCTTGGACTTCTGAGTGAACTTGATGATGAACTCATGAACTATCAAACAGACATTTTCTGAATTAGTCGTCATTAGGTAGTAGAACTAGGTGCACTTGCCAGCCCTTGGTACATAGTGTTATAGAACAGCTTCTGGTTGATTGAGCTCAGGAAGAAAGGTGGAGTGTTGTTACCTGAAATGTTTGGGTACAGTTACATTGTAATAGTAAAGTAGTAGTGAACCAGAAGGCAGTAGAAGGTGTGCAAACGGGGAAATATAACATAGCTGCGTAAGTTCAAGATAGTGCGGTCTGCATTTCTAGAAGAGTGAACGAGATGACGTAATATATAGTAACTAGGTGGCAGAATTGGATTGGTTGAAGGAGGAACCATGGGATAGATAATAAGGGGATATATAAGCCTGGGAGAGCTTCAACGGTCATGGGAGAATATCATAATCTGAGCAGAAGAACACAGTACGTTTAGTAGAGTACAATCAATCAGTAGGTGTAGTCAGAAGTAGCTGTTAGGCTCTCCTGTGTCAGTCCAGCAGTCTGGACAAGTACAAGAAGGTATGAATAAACTTTGTAATGTTGTAAAGAAATATTGTTGGTCATTCATTAATTTGAAGTCTGACCTTTGCATGTGGTGACGCGGCAACAACATAGGACAGCCCATTATGCATTGAACAATGATTCTTTGCATTCAGGACAATCTTATAATCCACTGGACAATTCATTCCAGCAATTCTCAAAGTGTGTTCTGACTGAATGTCTTCTGTCAGATATTCATTATATACATCTTCCACTAAGCACAAAGGATCAACTGTGTGTTTTATCAGCAGTTCTGTATCATCACTTAAATTATAGATTTAATGAAACACATAGATAGGACCAGATCCATGTATTTTCTTATTGAAATATCTTCAGTCTTACTCAGTTTTCTGTATTTATTTATTTGTGTGATTGGAACCGGGCTGAAATGTAAAACATTTATTCTCTGTTGCTTTGAGGATGGTTTGCACTGATTGATAATGTGGTTATGTCTTGTCAGGTGATCAGGGAAGCAGGCCCACCCCACATGAAGAACTTTGTCACCAAATGTATCGTAGCAGATAAAGTAACCGAAGGAGAGGGTAACAGCAAGAAAGCCTCCAAGAAGAAAGCAGCAGAATTAATGTTAGAGGAGCTTCGGAAGCTGCCACCAGTGCCTGCACAAACATTCGCTAAACCTAAGTCAAGAATACAGATTAACAAGAAAAAGAACAGAAATCTCATCAAGGTACAAATATTTTATACCATTAGCTCTCTTTGAACTTAAATCTGTCGATCTATATGATCTTGGAACAAAACAGTCGATCTTTCTGATCTTAGAACAAATAAGTTGATCTCTCTGATCTTAGAACAAAACAGTTGATCTCTCTGATCTTGGAACAAAACAGTCGATCTTTCTGATCTTGGAACAAAACAGTTGATCTTTCTGATCTTAGAACAAATCAGTCGATCTCTCTGATCTTAGAACAAAACAGTTGATCTTTCTGATCTTAGAACAAAACAGTTGATCTTTCTGATCTTAGAACAAATCAGTCGATCTCTCTGATCTTAGAACAAATCAGTCGATCTCTCTGATCTTAGAACAAATCAGTCGGTCTCTCTGATCTTAGAACAAATCAGTCGATCTCTCTGATCTTAGAACAAATCAGTCGATCTCTCTGATCTTAGAACAAATCAGTCGATCTCTCTGATCTTAGAACAAATCAGTCGATCTCTCTGATCTTAGAACAAAACAGTTGATCTTTCTGATCTTAGAACAAATCAGTCGATCTCTCTGATCTTAGAACAAATCAGTCGATCTCTCTGATCTTAGAACAAATCAGTCGATCTCTCTGATCTTAGAACAAATCAGTCGATCTCTCTGATCTTAGAACAAATCAGTCGATCTCTCTGATCTTAGAACAAATCAATTGGTCACTTTGTTCTTAGAGCAAATCCGTCAGAAGATCAGCAGTTTCTGAATGATGGCCAACACTCTTGATACGTCATCTTAATGATTTCATCCTATATAATGATGGCCAACACTCTTGATACGTCATCTTAATGATTTCATCCTATATAATGATGGCCAACACTCTTGATACGTCATCTTAATGATTTCATCCTATATAATGATGGACAACACTCTTGTTACATCATCTTAATGATTTCATCCTATATAATGATGGCCAACACTCTTGATACGTCATCTTAATGATTTCATCCTATATAATGATGGCCAACACTCTTGATACGTCATCTTAATGATTTCATCCTATATAATGATGGCCAACACTCTTGATACGTCATCTTAATGATTTCATCCTATATAATGATGGCCAACACTCTTGTTACATCATCTTAATGATTTCATCCTATATCATGATGGCCAACACTCTTGATACGTCATCTTAATGATTTCATCCTATATAATGATGGCCAACACTCTTGATACGTCATCTTAATGATTTCATCCTATATAATGATGGCCAACACTCTTGTTACATCATCTTAATGATTTCATCCTATATAATGATGGCCAACACTCTTGATTCTTCATCTTAGTGATTTCATCCTATATAATGATGGCCAACACTCTTGATTCTTCATCTTAGTGATTTCATCCTATATAATGATGGCCAACACTCTTGATACGTCATCTTAATGATTTCATCCTATATAATGATGGCCAACACTCTTGTTACATCATCTTAATGATTTCATCCTATATAATGATGGACAACACTCTTGATACGTCATCTTAGTGATTTCATCCTATATAATGATGGCCAACACTCTTGATACGTCATCTTAGTGATTTCATCCTATATAATGATGGACAACACTCTTGATACGTCATCTTAATGATTTCATCCTATATAATGATGGACAACACTCTTGATACGTCATCTTAATGATTTCATCCTATATAATGATGGCCAACACTCTTGATACGTCATCTTAATGATTTCATCCTATATAATGATGGACAACACTCTTGATTCTTCATCTTAATGATTTCATCCTATATAATGATGGCCAACACTCGATACGTCATCTTAATGATTTCATCCTATATAATGATGGCCCACCACTTGATTCTTCATCTTAGTGATTTCATCCTATATAATGATGGCCCACCACTTGATTCTTCATCTTAGTGATTTCATCCTATATAATGATGGCCCACCACTTGATTCTTCATCTTAGTGATTTCATCCTATATAATGATGGCCCACCACTTGATTCTTCATCTTAGTGATTTCATCCTATATAATGATGGCCCACCACTTGATTCTTCATCTTAGTGATTTCATCCTATATAATGATGGCCAACACTCGATACGTCATCTTAATGATTTCATCCTATATAATGATGGCCCACCACTTGATTCTTCATCTTAGTGATTTCATCCTATATAATGATGGACAACACTCTTGATTCTTCATCTTAGTGATTTCATCCTATATAATGATGGCCCACCACTTGATTCTTCATCTTAGTGATTTCATCCTATATAATGATGGACAACACTCTTGATTCTTCATCTTAGTGATTTCATCCTATATAATGATGGACAACACTCTTGATTCTTAATCTTAATGATTTCAACCTATATAATGATGGCCAACACTCTTGATACATCATCTTAATGATTTCATCCTATATAATGATGGACAACACTCTTGATACGTCATCTTAATGATTTCATCCTATATAATGATGGACAACACTCTTGATACGTCATCTTAATGATTTCATCCTATATAATGATGGACAACACTCTTGATACGTCATCTTAATTATTTCATCATTTATAATGATGGCCAACACTCTTGATTCTTCATCTTAGTGATTTCATCCTATATAATGATGGCCAACACTCGATACGTCATCTTAATGATTTCATCCTATATAATGATGGCCCACCACTTGATTCTTCATCTTAGTGATTTCATCCTATATAATGATGGCCCACCACTTGATTCTTCATCTTAGTGATTTCATCCTATATAATGATGGCCCACCACTTGATTCTTCATCTTAGTGATTTCATCCTATATAATGATGGCCCACCACTTGATTCTTCATCTTAGTGATTTCATCCTATATAATGATGGCCCACCACTTGATTCTTCATCTTAGTGATTTCATCCTATATAATGATGGCCAACACTCGATACGTCATCTTAATGATTTCATCCTATATAATGATGGCCCACCACTTGATTCTTCATCTTAGTGATTTCATCCTATATAATGATGGACAACACTCTTGATTCTTCATCTTAGTGATTTCATCCTATATAATGATGGCCCACCACTTGATTCTTCATCTTAGTGATTTCATCCTATATAATGATGGACAACACTCTTGATTCTTCATCTTAGTGATTTCATCCTATATAATGATGGACAACACTCTTGATTCTTAATCTTAATGATTTCAACCTATATAATGATGGCCAACACTCTTGATACATCATCTTAATGATTTCATCCTATATAATGATGGACAACACTCTTGATACGTCATCTTAATGATTTCATCCTATATAATGATGGACAACACTCTTGATACGTCATCTTAATGATTTCATCCTATATAATGATGGACAACACTCTTGATACGTCATCTTAATTATTTCATCATTTATAATGATGGCCAACACTCTTGATTCTTCATCTTAGTGATTTCATCCTATATAATGATGGACAACACTTGATTCTTCATCTTAGTGATTTCATCCTATATAATGATGGACAACACTCTTGATTTCTTCAGAAGATCTCAGTGATTTCATCCTTTGACTACAGTTTGAGACTTCTAGAATTGTACCACTACCATCACCTATTGCTGTGTCACTTTCATAGAGTATCTTTTATGCTATAACCAAAGTTTGTACTACAGGCCTCCTCAAAGCTAGCCTCTTTGCCTTTTTATTTGATGCCAGAGATTCATGTGTCAGGGTGCAGACATTGTGGTTTGCTGTACAACTAGTTGCTTGCTAGCGTTCGCCCGATGACTAAAGGAGTACACCTCTTCATCATCCGCCCTTAAAAGGACGTTAAGTGGGTGTGTCTGCTTTGTGTTGTGGTTTGCAGTATAACTGTGATATTTGTGCCTTTCGGCCCAACACATCCGACTTCAGCACAACATTTTTGAGTACCAGATTGTCTTCCCTCTTCGATCCCTACTCGCTTGGCCAGATTAGACAGGTTAGTCTGTTACTGGAGGCACTACGGTGAGGTGGAGCAGGGTCTGGATGGTTCTGGTTCACAGATCCTGGTGCAAGTCATCAGCTGTGGGTCGCTGACAACTTCCAGCTCCTCAGTGCAACTAGTGACAATACATTCATGTGTCAGGGTGCAGACATTGTGGTTCGCTGTACTAGTGACAATACATTCATGTGTCAGGGTGCAGACATTGTGGCTTATTGTACAACTAGTGACAGTATATTCATGTGTCAGGGTGCAGATATTGTGGTTCGCTGTACTAGTGACAATACATTCATGTGTCAGGGTGCAGACATTGTGGTTCGCTGTACTAGTGACAATACATTCATGTGTCAGGATGCAGACATTGTGGTTCGCTGTACTAGTGACAGTACATTCATGTGTCAGGATGCAGACATTGTGGTTCGCTGTACTAGTGACAATACATTCATGTGTCAGGATGCAGACATTGTGGTTCGCTGTACTAGTGACAATACATTCATGTGTCAGGATGCAGACATTGTGGTTCGCTGTACTAGTGACAATACATTCATGTGTCAGGATGCAGACATTGTGGTTCGCTGTACTAGTGACAATACATTCATGTGTCAGGATGCAGACATTGTGGCTTATTGTACAACTAGTGACAGTATATTCATGTGTCAGGGTGCAGATATTGTAGCTCGCTGTACAACTAGTGACAGTATATTCATGTGTCAGGGTGCAGATATAGTAGCTCGCTGTACAACTAGTGACAGTACATTCATGTGTCAGGATGCAGACATTGTGGCTTATTGTACAACTAGTGACAGTATATTCATGTGTCAGGGTGCAGATATTGTAGCTCGCTGTACAACTAGTGACAGTACATTCATGTGTCAGGGTGCAGATATTGTAGCTCGCTGTACAACTAGTGACAGTACATTCATGTGTCAGGATGCAGATATTGTAGCTCGCTGTACAACTAGTGACAGTACATTCATGTGTCAGGATGCAGATATTGTAGCTCGCTGTACAACTAGTGACAGTACATTCATGTGTCAGGATGCAGATATTGTAGCTCGCTGTACAACTAGTGACAGTACATTCATGTGTCAGGATGCAGATATTGTAGCTCGCTGTACAACTAGTGACAGTATATTCATGTGTCAGGGTGCAGATATTGTAGCTCGCTGTACAACTAGTGACAGTATATTCATGTGTCAGGGTGCAGATATTGTAGCTCGCTGTACAACTAGTGACAGTACATTCATGTGTCAGGATGCAGATATTGTAGCTCGCTGTACAACTAGTGACAGTACATTCATGTGTCAGGGTGCAGATATTGTAGCTCGCTGTACAACTAGTGACAGTACATTCATGTGTCAGGGTGCAGATATTGTAGCTCGCTGTACAACTAGTGACAGTACATTCATGTGTCAGGGTGCAGATATTGTAGCTCGCTGTACAACTAGTGACAGTATATTCATGTGTCAGGGTGCAGATATTGTAGCTCGCTGTACAACTAGTGACAGTACATTCATGTGTCAGGGTGCAGATATTGTAGCTCGCTGTACAACTAGTGACAGTATATTCATGTGTCAGGGTGCAGATATTGTAGCTCGCTGTACAACTAGTGACAGTACATTCATGTGTCAGGATGCAGATATTGTAGCTCGCTGTACAACTAGTGACAGTACATTCATGCCTACTTAACATTTTTTGATGAACGGCACAACCAAGAAAAAAACCACTGCTGCCTAGATGTTACGTCTATGGGAGAATACCCAGATCATAACCACATGCAGGGTGGGCTCAACGGCTCTGGCCGACATCCACCTTACGGGAAGGAAAAACTCCATCAAACCTAGAGCCATCCTGCCATAGAAGAGTGTGTCAGCCACTGCGCAGGTTTAGGGGAAAAAATCAGGGGACAGGACAAATGTCGGTTCATCTTGATAGTGTTCCTACTCCTCCATCATGAAACGGACAGTCAAGTTGGCATGATCACAAGACTTGGATACTGAAGAAGACACAGGATAAGTGAATGCCAGTTTTATTCTCTTTAGTAGGTTGTCTTTTTTTATTCTCTTGAGTAGGTTCTCGGTTCCTGCTAGTCTTGGGTGCATTTTTTCAATTAGATTTTCACCTAGGCCTATTGTATGTAGGGAGCCGCGATAGCTCAGTGGTTTGTGAACTGGACTACAAAGGACAAGAGGTAGGGTTCGATCCCAACCGACGGCTTCCGGGTTCACCCAGCCTTTAATGGGTACTGGATATTTTTCTGGGAAACTAAAGCGGCACGGGCGTAATACCGACCACATTACCCCAAAAATCATGTGCAGAAGGTCTGTAAAATTTATGGTCACTAACACCATATTCCCTATACGCCACTTGGCGTGACGGGGGTACTTTACTTTTTGTTGCATGTGCTCCCTGAATGTTCTTGTTGTGAGCAGCAGATATGTTCATATTTTATTGCTGATGTATCACACCATTCTGCCCTACTTTTCCCCAAAACTGTGTTACCCTTTTAATGTTAGGTAAACCTACCATTAAACTCAAATTCTTATCCATTAGTAGTCTACTAACTACTGAGCTAAAGCTGCTCCCTATGGAACAGTATAGCTAACAAGTTGTAACACTTACAGTTACTATAACTACCTAGCTACAGTGGCTCCCTATGGAATAGTATAGCTAGCAAGCTGTAACACTTACAGTTACAATAACTACCTAGCTACAGTGGCTCCCCATGGAACAGTATAGCTAGCAAGCTGTAACACTTACAGTTACAATAACTACCTAGCTACAGTGGCTCCCCATGGAACAGTATAGCTAGCAAGCTGTAACACAGTTACAATAACTACCTAGCTACAGTGGCTCCCTATGGAACAGTATAGCTAGCAAGCTGTAACACAGTTACAATAACTACCTAGCTACAGTTGCTCCCTATGGAACAGTATAGCTAGCAAGCTGTAACACAGTTACAATAACTACCTAGCTACAGTGGCTCCCCATGGAACAGTATAGCTAGCAAGCTGTAACACATACAGTTACAATAACTACCTAGCTACAGTGGCTCCCCATGGAACAGTATAGCTAGCAAGCTGTAACACATACAGTTACAATAACTACCTAGCTACAGTGGCTCCCTATGGAACAGTATAGCTAGCAAGCTGTAACACAGTTACAATAACTACCTAGCTACAGTGGCTCCCCATGGAACAGTATAGCTAGCAAGTTGTAACACTTACAGTTACAATAACTACCTAGCTACAGTGGCTCCCCATGGAACAGTATAGCTAGCAAGTTGTAACACTTACAGTTACAATAACTACCTAGCTACAGTGGCTCCCCATGGAACAGTATAGCTAGCAAGCTGTAACACATACAGTTACAATAACTACCTAGCTACAGTTGCTTTCTATGGAACAGTATAGTTAGCAAGCTGTAACACTTACAGTTACAATAACTACCTAGCTACAGTGGCTCCCCATGGAATAGTATAGCTAGCAAGCTGTAACACATACAGTTACAATAACTACTGAGATAAATAGTTCATTATTGCAACTGTTCTAATGAGCTGATTACAGTCACATGTTCTTGTGTCATTGTAGACCTCCATGCATGTTGATTTCCATTAATGTGATTGTAAATTTGCTAACATGTTGATTTCCATTAATGTGATTGTGGACTTTCTTACACGTTGATTTCCATTAATGTGATTGTGGACTTTCTTACACGTTGATTTCCATTAATGTGATTGTGGACTTTCTTACACGTTGATTTCCATTAATGTGATTGTAAACTAGTTTACATGTTGATTTCCATTAATGTGATTGTAGTCTTGTTTACATGTTGATTTCCATTAATGTGATTGTAGTCTTGTTTATATGTTGATTTCCATTAATGTGATTGCAGATTTGCTTACATGTTGATTTCCATTCCAGTCTGAGATCCAGCAACAGAAAGCTGACCCAAACTATGGTGTTGGTATCAATCCCATCAGCAGACTCATACAGATCATGCAGGCTCAGAAGAAGAAGGAGCCAGTGTACAGTTTGATTGCTGAGAAGGGGCTCCCTAGAAGGAGAGAGTTTGTAATGCAGGTAGGCCTACAGTAGTGAACCAGCATAGTTTTATGTCTCAGCCATAGGGAAGTGTAGCTCAGTGGTTAGTGAACTAGACTACAAAGGACAAGAGGTAGGGTTCGATCTCAACCGACAGCTTCCGGTTCACCCAGCCTTTAATGGGTACCGGATTTTTTTCTGGGAAAGTAAAGTGGCATGGGCTTAATACCGACCACATTACCCCAAAAATCATGTGCAGAAGGTCTGTAAAATTTATGGTCACTAACACCATATTTCCTATAATGCCACTTGGCCTGATGGGGGTACTTTACTTTTATTTTACTTTTACTGGCAAATAAAACCAGACATTACTCAGAAAACCTGGCAATAAGAGAGGCATAATAAGGGGGTTATTGAGGACTGGCGGTGCAGGGTGATGTCATAATATAGACCCTGAATATTGCCTGGGGAGATCACGACAGGGTGTAGGGGTCAAAACAGGAGCAGGGAAGGGAAGAAAGTAGAGGAAGGGGGGAACTGTGGAGGAGATGGGAGTGAAAGAAGGGAAGGGGAGTGTAGTATATAACCTGCGAGAAAGGAATACATTGATACGGACAATCAAACTAAAGAGCTTCAGCTGTCAGTAGAACATGTCAACAGGCCAGAATTGGACATCAACCTTATCCTGATGGCCCTTAGAGTTGAAGTGGGAGGCTATTGGCATGCCTGCGTCTCAGTTGATGTCATACAGATGTTTCTGGTGTCTGTTACAAAGACTGCGTCCTGATCCACTTATGTAGGTCATCTTACATCGCTTACATATGATGCCTTAGATGTTGTGTGATGTACACGTGAATCCTTCTCTGATCTCAAAAAGACCAATAGTGAAGAGAGAAGTTTGACAGTGATTGTGGTTGGAACGGATAGTGCCCCAATGACTGTGGAGAAAGGCAGCTCCTAACAAGCATGTCACTGAGGTTGTGATCACGCTTAAAGGCAACTAATGGGGGTCAGGGAAGAGTAGTCGGGTAGTGGAGTCAGAGCAGAGATTGGGAAAGAAGTGGTGAGGGTGATGGATGAGAAAAAGTGCAAGTACTATCCTGATAGAGGAGGTGAGAGCAAGTACTATCCTGATAGAGGAGGTGAGAGCAAGTACTATCCTGATAGAGGAGGTGAGAGCAAGTACTATCCTGATAGAGGAGGTGAGAGCAAGTACTATCCTGATAGAGGAGGTGAGAGCAAGTACTATCCTGATAGAGGGGGTGAGAGCAAGTACTATCCTGATAGAGGGGGTGAGAGAAAGTACTATCCTGATAGAGGGGGTGAGAGCAAGTACTATCCTGATAGAGGGGGTGAGAGCAAGTACTATCCTGATAGAGGGGGTGAGAGCAAGTACTATCCTGATAGAGGGGGTGAGAGCAAGTACTATCCTGATAGAGGTGGTGAGAGCAAGTACTATCCTGATAGAGGGGGTGAGAGCAAGTACTATCCTGATAGAGGGGGTGAGAGCAAGTACTATCTTGTCAGAGGGGGAACATGTAGAGGGGGTGAGAGCAAGTATTATCTTGTCAGAGGGGGAACATGTAGAGGGGGTGAGAGCAAGTATTATCCTGATAGAGGAGGAACATGTAGATGGTGAGAGCAAGTACTGTCCTGATAGAGGAGGAACATGTAGATGGTGAGAGCAAGTACTGTCCTGATAGAGGAGGAACATGTAGATGGTGAGAGCAAGTACTATCCTGATAGCGGTGGAACATGTAGAGGGTGAGAGCAAGTACTATCCTGATAGCGGTGGAACATGTAGAGGGTGAGAGCAATTACTATCCTGATAGAGGTGGAACATGTAGAGGGTGAGAGCAAGTACTATCCTGGTAGAGGTGGAACATGTAGAGGGTGAGAGCAAGTACTATCCTGATAGAGGAGGAACATGTAGAGGGTGAGAGCAAGTACTATCCTGATAGGGGGGTGAGAGCAAGTACTGTGCTGATAGAGGTGGAACATGTAGAGGGTGAGAGCAAGTACTATCCTGATAGGGGGGTGAGAGCAAGTACTATCCTGATAGAGGAGGAACATGTAGAGGTGGTGAGAGCAAGTACTATCCTGATAGAGGAGGTGAGAGCAAGTACTATTCTGATAGAGGAGGTGAGAGCAAGTACTATCCTGGTAGAGGAGGTGAGAGCAAGTACTATTCTGATAGAGGAGGTGAGAGCAAGTACTATCCTGGTAGAGGAGGTGAGAGCAAGTACTATCCTGGTAGAGGAGGTGAGAGCAAGTACTATTCTGATAGAGGTGGTGAGAGCAAGTACTATTCTGATAGAGGAGGTGAGAGCAAGTACTATTCTGATAGAGGTGGTGAGAGCAAGTACTATTCTGATAGAGGAGGTGAGAGCAAGTACTATCCTGATAGAGATGGTGAGAGCAACTACTATCCTGATAGAAGGTGTGAGATGCGGAGAATCCGTTGGAGAGCTGGTTCGGAATAGAGGCATTGGCAGAAGAAGTTAAACGTGAGGTGGGCATTATGTGGGAAATCTTCATCGTCCTGACAAAAGCTGAGTAATTGTGCACAGGGAAGAGAGTTATTGCAAGATGTTGGGTATACTATGTTGAGAGCTCTTTGTTAAAAACTTTTCTGGTTAAAAATGGATTATTGTGTCCCTTAAGCTCTCAGATTTGTCAATGTTTTAAGCATTGACTGCTATGGGAGACAACAGAAAACCACCGTCATAACTTCTTTGTACAATCATAGGCAAAAGGGAAAACCAGAAAACATCAAATAAATAGGTATTGAAAAGGGTTGGACTTACATTTATTCAGGGAGCTGCGATAGCTCAGTGGTTAGTGAACTGGACTACAAGGGGTAGGGTTCGATCCTAACCGATGGCTTCCAGGTTCACCCAGCCTTTAATGGGTACCGGATTTTTTTCTGGGAAAGTAAAGCAGCACGGTCGTAATACCGACCACATTACCCCAAAAATCATGTGCTGGAGGTCTGTAAAATATAGGGTCACTGACACCATATTTCCCTATATGCCACTTGGCGTGACGGCGGTACTTTATTTACTATTTATTGGGACTGTGTGAAATGAGATACACTGGGTCAGGGGAGATATATTCTGATGAATATAAAATGATCTATTCTGGAGTAACTGAACACCAAAGAGGAGTAAGTAAGAACAGTGAAAGGCTTTTGGGTAATATCTAACAGTCACTTTTAGTGAAATTGAACGGAAGTCCAAGAGATATAAATCTCATACAAGTTTATGCACCTACAGCAGACAGTTCAGAGAAAACAGTTGACAAATTTTACCACGAGCTTAATATGGCACTTCATCGATGCAAACCACATGAAAACACCATAGTTCTAGTGGATCTCACTGCAAAAAATTGACTACACAGTGATAAACAACCGATTTAGAAACAGTCTGGTATGTGTGAAATTAAGATCAGGGGCAGATTGCAATAGTGATTATGTACCAGTTGTTGGAAAGCTTAGAGTACAATTTAAAGCAGCTAAACAAGCATCATTGGTTATTGGTTATGAAAGGCCTCGGTATCACTGCAAACGAATCAAAATCCATAATTGCTCTACCGCCCGTGCTAGCGGAATCATCCGAATTACTAACTCATCTCCCAAACAAAGAAAGGTAACTGTAGTCCCCATCATAGCAGTCTCAGTACACGCCAAAAGACAGAAGGCGAAACCGCGCAGAAAGTGAACACAGCCAACTGTTCCCTGTCATACGATAGTATCATTCGTCGAGAAACAATTGGAATATCGAAACACGATCAAAACGGATGAGACACAACAGCTCACGGTATGCACAGAGCACTTAACTCAGTAGCTCCTGCAACAAGCCGGACTTGGAATATGAGGAAACTGCAACAAGGAACACTTTTCAGACATAGCCTCCAATGGTTTCTGCCGCCTATCCGCCATATACCGGAAGTTCACGTCCTCCCGAAAATGATGATTGTCATATTTGTAAAATGTATAGTGCTTGATGATGTTAGGACATCGTTTTTGACTCCAACCGAACATATAAACACACAGTTAGTAGTAAACAGGTAAATGCATTTAAATATTTGAGAACATTGTTAACCTCAGATAGTAGATGTACAACAGAGGTGAGATGCAGAATGGCTCAGGCAAAAGCAGCTTTCCAAAAAATTAGGAAGATACTGTGCAATCCATTTTTGAAAATAGAAACATGAAAAAGAGTTCTTAAATGTTATGTAGAGCCAGTTTTAACATATGGATATGACTCATGGACAATAGGACAACAGAACAGAAAATCGCTGGAGTCTAGAAATGTGGTTTAGCAGAAGAATATTGAGAATACCATGGACAGCTAAGAAGAGTAATGAAAACCTTCTGAAATGCCGAAGCAAATAGAGAGCTAATTTCCAATATTAGGAAGAAACAATCATCATTTTTTGGTCATGCAATGAGAAGAGAACAGTTGGAATATATTGTAACAACTGGGAAAATTGGGGGACAAAGAGATAGAGGAAAGAAAAAATACCAGACATCTTTAGAGATTGGCTTGGCAGAAGGTCAACAACAGAAATGATAAATAACTGAAGTTGTGTGGAGACATGATCACCTATGTCACCTATGCCAGCAGGCATGATGAAGATTGATTACTAAAATCTCATACTTAAATATTACTAGAAATTGTACTTTCTTGTTTGGTGTCACTTCCATAAAATATCAATTTCAACATTTACTAGTATTTATTAGGCTCAAGGTATCATCCATAAATGCTGCAACATTTGCAAGATTAGCACTAAAATGCCACTTTATTGTGTCTCCATTTGTTAGTGACTGAGCATCACATGATTTCTTACAGGTGGAGGTTGAAAACAAGTATTCTTCTGGTACAGGACCTAACAAGAAACTAGCCAAAAGGGCAGCTGCTGAATCCATGCTGCAGATTCTTGGATACACTAAACCTAGTCCCCAACCAGCCAAGTCTTCTTTCAAACATCCAACAGCAGCAGAGGTGACATTCACATTTGTCTGTTCTGTTTTGTCATAGTTTGATGTGGCTGTGTAGGCTGTTTTGTCATAGTTTGATGTGGCTGTGTAGGCTGTTTTGTCGTAGTTTGATGTGGCTGTGTAGGCTGTTTTGTCATAGTTTGATGTGGCTGTGTAGACTGTTTTGTCATAGTATATGTGGCTGTGTAGGCTGTTTTGTCATAGTTTGATGTGGCTGTGTAGACTGTTTTGTCATAGTTTGATGTGGCTGTGTAGACTGTTTTGTCATAGTTTGATGTGGCTGTATAGACTGTTTTGTCATAGTTTGATGTGGCTGTGTAGACTGTTTGTCATAGTTTGATGTGGCTGTATAGACTGTTTTGTCATAGTTTGATGTGGCTGTGTAGACTGTTTTGTCATAGTTTGATGTGGCTGTATAGACTGTTTTGTCATAGTTTGATGTAGCTGTGTAGATTGTTTTGTCATAGTTTGATGTAGCTGTGTAGACTGTTTTGTCATAGCTTGATGTAGCTGTGTAGATTGTTTTGTCATAGTTTGATGTAGCTGTGTAGACTGTTTGTCATAGTTTGATGTGGCTGTATAGACTGTTTTGTCATAGTTTGATGTGGCTGTATAGACTGTTTTGTCATAGTTTGATGTGGCTGTGTAGACTGTTTGTCATAGTTTGATGTGGCTGTATAGACTGTTTTGTCATAGTTTGATGTGGCTGTGTAGACTGTTTTGTCATAGCTTGATGTAGCTGTGTAGACTGTTTTGTCAGTTTGAATGAAGTTTGGAAGATTTTTTTCACAAATCAAGTTTGGCATTTCTTCATGACTTTCCTACCCTGTTCTGTTATGTGATGCCGAGCTCTCTTGGATAAAGTAAATAAAGCTACAGGTCATGTGTACATCCTACTCACATTAAAAAATTCTTGGCCATTGGAAAATGAAAAGAGTAAGCTAAAAGTAAGGCCAGTGTCTGAGCATAATTGTTTGTGTATCTGCCTGTATGGAGACACATACGGTTGCCAGTGTGGAAAATATTTGGGGGGGGGGGGAATTGATATTTACACAAAAATTAGACCTTTGGGACATCACTAGAGATATAAAGCTGGTGTGTGCAAATAAAAGGAAGAGAAAGTAACTTGACCTAAACATTGTATGTCTGATTTTGTTCATATTTACAGAACATTCAGAATGGAGACAAGAAGGTGACTTTTGTGGAGGGCAGTGATCAGACAGGTGAGCTTTTGTCCAACTTCTCATTTGTTAACAGGAAAAATGAATGTTTGCAACATGATGTGTAGATGTGACATGAAATACCTCAGTAATTGAAGACCATGTTGTTCTCATCTACTTTTGCCAGTGCCATCTTGAGCATGCACCTTCAATAATTAGTTTTGCTGGGTTTTATAAACATTTGTCTGGCCCAGCGCATACTTTCGTTAAAATAACAGTTGCATCAGACAGGCCTCGGCGTTGAACATTCTAATTACATTGAGTTCAATATAACCTATGATTGGTTGTTGCTTGATATAAACACAGCTGTCTGTTGATGATTTTTTAGTCTCGGTAAAATACTTAAGTATAAATCTACTATAGTACATTAAAAATGATCATAAGAGATGCTGTCATCATCATAATGTGCCATACCGTTTGCTGTAGACGATCATGTCCTTCCACAATCTTCTATCTACAGTGCATCGTATCAGTTCTGTTGTTGACTGTTTTCCATGCCATGACTCCAGCTATCCAGTATTTTCTCTCTTTGTTGTCTGCGATCTCTCTTTCCTTTTATTTTGCCAGTTGTAACCAAGTATTCCAACTTTCCTCTTCTCATGATGTGCCCGAAAAATGTTGTTTCTTTCTGATGTTTTTTAAAAGCTCCCTTTTTGCGTTGGCTTCTTTGAGAATTTCCTCATTGGTCTTTTTAGCTGTCCAAGGAACTTTCAACGTTCTTCTGAGAAATCACATCTTTATGGCCCATATTTGTCTTTTCATTTGTTTGTCTACTGTCCATTATTCACTTCCATATGTCAGAATTGGTTCTACATAACACCGATGAACTCTCTTTCTCACTTCTATTGACATAGATTTGTTGCATATGATATTTTAAGAGATGCTATATAACTTTTACAAATATTTGTGCTTAAATTAGAATTATTCTGCACCAGAAAGGGTCCAATTCTGAAGTATTTATTATCCATAATCAATATTGGGCTAAAATACCAACAACATTAAAATATCAACTATTCTAGATCAAATGTTTGCAGAGAAAACAGAGTAGATCAGTTTGCTAACTCAGTAGGACTGAAAATAAATGCAGAGAAAACAGAGTAGATCAGTTTGCTAACTCAGTAGGACTGAAAATAAATGCAGAGAAAACAGAGTAGATCAGTTTGCTAACTCAGTAGGACTGAAAATAAATGCAGAGAAAACAGAGTAGATCAGTTTGCTAACTCAGTAGGACTGAAAATAAATGCAGAGAAAACAGAGTAGATCAGTTTGCTAACTCAGTAGGACTGAAAATAAATGCAGAGAAAACAGAGTAGATCAGTTTGCTAACTCAGTAGGACTGAAAATAAATGCAGAGAAAACAGAGTAGATCAGTTTGCTAACTCAGTAGGACTGAAAATAAATGCAGAGAAAACAGAGTAGATCAGTTTGCTAACTCAGTAGGACTGAAAATAAATGCAGAGAAAACAGAGTAGATCAGTTTGCTAACTCAGTAGGACTGAAAATAAATGCAGAGAAAACAGAGTAGATCAGTTTGCTAACTCAGTAGGACTGAAAATAAATGCAGAGAAAACAGAGTAGATCAGTTTGCTAACTCAGTAGGACTGAAAATAAATGCAGAGAAAACTAAAATGATGAAGATAAATACAAAAGTACCAAGAAAGTTATATGCAGACAATGGGACTAGAAGTGGGTTACTTTAAATACCTGAGAAGCTATATTAAATCAAATAGTGACAATGAGAAAGAGATATCTGCTAGAAAAGGCTTGTCAGTCCAGACATTCAATAAACTTAGAAACATTTGGTGTTCAACCAGTCTCCATCTCAGCACCAAGCTTAGAATTTTCTAGTCAGATGTGCGATCCATACTCTTATATACACCCGAAATGTGGAGAATGGACCATAAGATAGAAAGTCGACTAAGAAGATTTGAAGGTCAATGTCTTAAGAAGATTCTAAACATCCATTGGGATCAACACATTGAAAACATAGAAATCGCCGGAAGACAGGGCATTAATGACATCAATCAAGAAGTGAAAAGAGGACATGGATGTGACAACAAACCATACATTATGAAATGAAAGGCTGGTAGTTCCTGGCAAGAGTTGTCCAAGCGTACTTGCTTCACACCGGATTGGATGGAGATCTCTTGTGAGTGCCTTATGCTCCGACCGGAGTTCAGAGAATTAAGAAGAAGAACAACATTCATATTTTTGTAGAGTCACAAATTTGAACCACTCTTATATTAATTTCAAGAAGAGCAATGTGTCGATCCACACTACCTACATTTATAGCACAAATAACTCACAGATTTTTCTGAATGATTTTATTGCTGTAAGGAACTGAGTGGTAACTCTGCAAGGTACTTGTAAATAAATTCATTCGAAGTAGCACAACTGATTCTTGGTGCATAGTATCCTCAAGTATTAAAACAAAGTTCACAGAGTGTGTCCTATTTTAGACTTTGCACGTGACACACATTTTAATTTCATTCTTTCATTTTCATCTCAGCCCGAAGATCAGATCAGATTAGGCCGGAAGTCCCAGTTCTCCATGATTGACAATCTGCTGCTAGTTTTTGTAGTACTTGATTGTTTCTTAGTCCCATGGTTGAGCTTTCCCTATTAATTGTTCTGTGTAGCGATTCTCTTTGGTCTACCTTGTTTTCTTTTACCTGGTGGTTTCCACATGAATGCCTGACAGGGAAGTCTTCTTTAATTCTGAGCACATGGCCAATGTCTTTCTATTTTCTCTGACATACACATGGACGGAAAATTCTGTCAAGACCATCAGAATTGAAGTGAGTCCAAATGGTTCTATTTCTAGCAACCAGCAGTTTTGCCTCCCTCACATAACTCTCAGGTGTACTATTCCCTTTTTGAATTATAAATCTTTCTAAGGCATTTTTCACAAAATGTTGATGATTGTGTTCCCTTGATGTCACTTGCAATGTTTTTTTTTATAAATTGACAGTCATTTGTTTTACTTTTAATTTCTTTCTTTTTTTCTTTTTTTTTCTTTTTTTGTGTGTGTAGAGAATGTTTTTTTTTTTTTTTTTTTTTTTTCCACATAGTGTATACACCTAGCCATAAACAAACGCTACAAAAACGCCAGATTAAGAGGAAGACCAAGAAAGAGATGGATAAAGGGAATACTAGAGTGGATAACACCAGAAGAGGCCAACAGAAGAGCAAAGAATCGCAGATTGTATCTCACCTGATCGCCAACGGCAATGGAGGAAAGATAGAAGAAGAAGTGTACACAAGCTGTTCACACAACCTAGATGTCTGTCAAAAGTGTGATTCATGTTTCAGAAATCTGCAAGGAAAAAATATACCAACCTAAAAGACTTTACCTTGTGCACTATATATATATATATATATATATATATATATATATACACACACACACACACACACACATACTTATAAAATAGAATTATGCAGCATTTATGGTTGACAATGTCTGGAGCCCAGTACATTCCCCTCGTTGTTAGCATGGATATTTTATGGGAGTATTTTCAACTTGTGACATCACACACCAAACATAGAATCTTTGGCTAAAATCTGTGTTGATAATATTTGAGTAGTAAATGCTTGCAACTAACAGATCAAAGAATGGCATCAGATGTGAGAGTTGTGTGGGGGGGGGGGACGGGTATTCTATTGTCAAGCACAACAGTTTTGACTTTTGAAGATACAGCTACTTCTTCTAACTTGAAATGTATAAAGAGATACAGCTACTTCTAATTTGAAATGTATAAAGAGATACAGCTACTTCTAACTTGAAATGTATAAAGAGATACAGCTACTTCTAATTTGAAATGTATAAAGAGATACAGCTATTTCTAACTTGAAATGTATAAAGACATACAGCTACTTCTAACTTGAAATGTATAAAGAGATACAGCTACTTCTTCTAACTTGAAATTTATAAAGAGATACAGCTACTTCTTCTAACTTGAAATGTATAAAGAGATACAGCTACTTCTTCTAACTTGAAATTTATAAAGAGATACAGCTACTTCTTCTAACTTGAAATGTATAAAGACATTATATTTGATCTTTGTGGTGAGATAAAAATAAGCAAGTTAACCCAAGTGTGGAAAATGTTGACATGGATCTGTGCTTCTTGATGGTCTCTTCTGTCTGCTTGACTTAGCACGGACAACATGATCTGTGCTTCTTGATGGTCTCTTCTGTCTGCTTGACTTAGCACGGACAACACGATCTGTGCTTCTTGATGGTCTCTTCTGTCTGCTTGACTTAGCACGGACAACACGATCTGTGCTTCTTGATGGTTTCTTCTGTCTGCTTGACACAACAGTTTTTGTCAAATGTTTGTAGAGAGCACGGACAACACGATCTGTACTTCTTGATGATCTCTTCTGTCTGCTTGACACAACAGTTTTTGTCAAATGTTTGTAGAGAGCACGGACAACATGATCTGTACTTCTTGATGATCTCTTCTGTCTACTAGACATAACAGTTTTTGTCAAATGTTTGTAGAGAGCACGGACAACACGACCTGTGCTTCTTAATGGTCTCTTCTGTCTGCTTGACATAACAGTTGTTGTCAAATGTTTGTAGATAGCACGGACAACACGATCTGTCTCTTCTGTCTGCTAGACATAACAGTTTTTGTCAAATGTTTGTAGAGAGCACGGACAACACAACCTGTGCTTCTTAATGGTCTCTTCTGTCTGCTTGACATAACAGTTGTTGTCAAATGTTTGTAGATAGCACGGACAACACGATCTGTCTCTTCTGTCTGCTAGACATAACAGTTTTTGTCAAATGTTTATAGAGAGCATGGACAACACGACCTGTGACCCAGCTTGCCAGGTGGCCCAGCAGAAGGTGCCAGGGCTGCTGCTGATCCCTAACAACGGCACAAAACCTGCACCCACTTTTGGAGGTAACTCTTCATATGTAATAGACTTGTATTTGTCTTTAGTGTCTTACACCTTGATACGGTTTTGGATGGACTGAAGTACTTAGTAAGTTTTGACGGCGTATGAGATACACTTTTTTCCTTTGAAAATAGGTCTGGAAAATGGGGGGGGGGGGGGGGGGGGGGTCGTCTTATATGATGAAACTCATCTTTTTTTTATTATTATTATTTAATTAATTTAAAATTGAATTATTTTCTGCTCTGGAAACTTGTTCTGTTTTGCAATTTCCTTCTTGCTTCTTCATGGTGTGTAAGGACATCCCAGAGTTCAGAGAATGTGCATCCACTATAGTCACAGTTATGTTTCTGGTCAATGTTGGCTACTATTCCAGGTCAGCTTTATTCTTTAGGTATTAATAAACCATTGAAGGGATGTATGAAGTAGAAGTGGACCAGCTAGCAAGTGTGGCATTAATAATGCACTGGATTGTACAGAGGACCAAAAAATTGTTTTATGGGGGCTCAGATTGTAATTTAGAAGTTTCTTCAAGTGAGGCTTCATTGAGCTCTGGAGATTAATATCTGGGTTTTGATAAGAAAGGTTAACAGTTATTTTTTCCTATTTACATTAGGTATTTGTTGAACTTAGACCTACATATATATTACTTTATATCTGCAAGACTGCAAATTCATTACTATCTATCTATCTTTCGTTCGCCTGAAGTATTGTCTATATCTGCAATGTCGTTTCCTGTATAAATTTTACTGTCTTTGTAATTCTTGCAGTGGCCCATATAGTTTTGTCTGTAGTGTTGTATCTATGGGCCAATGGATTTTCCTCAGTCTACTATCTTCTGTGCAATCTTGAAGTATGTGTTCAGCAGTCTGGGGTGCCTGTCCACATGTACAAGTAGTTGATGTACCGATCTTGAATTTTGTATACATGTGACTGTGGAGTCGATTGTGTCTTGTTCTGAGGCGTATAATGATAACTTGTTCATATCTATTGATATTATGAAAGGCATCCTGATTTGGGGCTTGTGGTCCTCTGATTGATTTGATTATCTGTTTCTTATGATGGTATGTAACTGGTGTATCTAGTTGTGTGCCTGTTGAACCTTCCTTTGCCAACTGATCTGCTTTCTCATTTCCTGGTATTCCACAGTGAAATGGGATCCACTGCAGGGCAACCCTGTGGTGCTTGCAGAGTTCAGTCAATAAGGTCTGCAGATGTGGTAATTTTCTGGATTGTAGTGCCTGGAGTACTGATCTTGCATCTGTCAAAAACACTACAGGCTGTGGACTAAGATTACTGTTCAGCAGTTTTTCTATTGCCATTCATTACAATAATAAGTGTTAACGTTTTTTTTTTTCACTCAAAAATTGTGTACAACAAAGGGTTGTATACCCGGACAAATGTGGTAATTATCATCTCTATTCATTTTAATTTATCTGTTTCAGTTATTATTTGATGATTGTAGAACTGAAATTGATCATTGGTCATTTTCAAACATTGTAGGATATTACTTGCAGGTTATTTTCATAAATAAATAATTCATGTGTCAATTATTTGACAAAATTAGGATGTGCGAGAGAAGGACAAAGAAGAATCTGAATAGGTGATTAGGAAACAGAATAACCAGTGGGTAACGTAATTAATCAATGCGTCCAAAGATGAAAAGTTATAGGTCCAGACAACACTCAGATTGAGATGATAAAAGCCCCAGGAATTTTTTGCATAGATATATAACAGACCTGTGCAATGGTATATACAACTCAGGATACATACCACATGACCTTTAACAAAGTTATTTATAGCTTACCCAAAATGACCTTTGTTGTGGAGTGCAGTGACTTTCGAACAATCAGTTTGATGAGCCATATAGCAAAAATCTTGCTTCAAGTTTTGGCAGGGAAGAATTCAAGCAAGGAAGTTCTGAGTCTGCTAAAAATGAGAAAGAAAAAAAAACTACTAAACGCAATTCAAAAAAAGAAGTGATTTTGTTGTCAAAAAAGACATCTGAAATTTTATGGACACGAGATTTTGTTGTCAAAAAAGATAACTGAAATTTTATGGACACGAGATTTTGTTGTCAAAAAAGATAACTGAAATTTTATGGACACGAGATTTTGTTGTCAAAAAAGATAACTGAAATTTTATGGACACGAGATTTTGTTGTCAAAAAGATAACTGAAATTTTATGGACACGAGATTTTGTTGTCAAAAAAGATAACTGAAATTTTATGGACACGTGAAGAGACATAATGCCCTTCTAAAAACCATCTTGGACGGGAAAATACAAGGTACACGAGGCAGACCAAGACTAAAGTGGAATGATAATATCAAAAGGTGAACGAATCTATGACAACATGCATCATCCAGACAAGAGACAGAGTAAAATGGTGCTCCATGGTAGCCAACCTTTGATGTGGTGATGGCACCCAATGAATGAATGACTAAAGGTACAAAGTTGAGAATTTGTTATTTCTGTCTAGTTGGTACATGATGATGTTTTTTTATAGGATATTATTTGAGTTATAATTTGAAAGAGGGTTGCATGTTCTTTTCTTGTAGCTAGATAGTGTCCTGAATCTGATCAATGATTTCCTGTCTGTGCAGCCACCTCCAGGAACTCACTGTCTCAGGGCAAAGAGTCACTAGTCAACCTTGCTCATATACTCAAACCTAACCTCCGACCAGAAGTACAGCTGAGGAACCTCTGCAAGACTTTGGGCTGTCACATAGAGATTGATGATTTTACTAAGGTTGGAGTGCTTGTTTTTTTTTAGGTTTTACTCTGTCTGTCTGTCTATCTATCTATCTATCTATCTTGTCTGTCTATCTATCTATCTGTCTTATCTATCTGTCTATCTTTCTTATCTATCTATGTGAATACATGCATTTATTTGTTTGTTAAAAGACTGATAAGATAAGGAGAGAGGGGGGGGGGATCTGATCAATGTTGTGTGGGAGAAGTAGATGTCATGACAGGGACAGACAGACAGAACATTCTGAGAGAAATGCAGAGACAAACTGGATCTGCCGCTGCATCATTTCAGTGCTTGGACAAACAAACATGACTATTTTGTTCTCGCATTTTGTCTCTGGGCTTTTGACTTCAAGTTGTGTCAGTATATTCCATAGCAACAGTATTGGCTGTACACTTTTATTGCATATTATTTCTTCTTCATTCATCCTCTGCTGCTTTAAGCATGTCTCTACAGTTGTGGTAAAAGAAATGTGCTCTAAACACTCCGTGATGTGTCACACATTAGCTCATGAAAGTTTTTATTCTTCCCATTATGTAGTGAGTATGTGCACACTGGGAGTATTATTCTGTAGAGCTAACCAGGACTATATTTTCACTAATTTTCTCTTTAGCCATAGCCTCATAATTAATTATCTAGCTCCCTTCTTGTAGTCTGTTCAATCCCTAGTTTTGGTCATTCTTAACAAATTGATACAGACATTGGGATTCACTGAAGTGTAGTTTTACAATTAATGTTGATAATTTCAGTGATAGCCACTGCCTAAAGAGGTCAACTTGCGTAGAAGACTTAACAGAAGCACCAGATAGGACAAAATCTGTTTGGCTGTTCAACTTCTGCTCTAGATGTGGACCAATCACAATAAGGCTTTCTTCTTGAATCATGGCTCATTCAGACTAGGACTCTGGACTCTTTTATGAAGGCAGCTGTCTGTTTCAGTGATTTGGTTGCCCCATATAGTTTCTCTTCCAGGGAGGTGGGTGTGGACCACATTGTTCTCCTCAGGCCTGTGTACTGGGGGCAATCCTGTAGAACATGTTTTGTTGTCATGTTATCCTGGGTAGAGTGGTATTGGCTGGTAGCTCCGATTTTGAGTTTGGTGAACATGTGATTTCTCATTCTCTTGTGGCCTGTGTGTAGGCGACGTATGATGACTTGATCCCTCCTTGATAGTTGGAGGTTTCCATCCCTCTTGTTACACTTTGGGTGTTCTTGTTTACATTTTTCATGATACTGGTCTTTGATGATGGATTTGGCTTCATCATAACTGAGCGGATGGTTCTCTTAGGGTAATCTCCCTCCCTCTTTAGCTAATTTGTCTGCACGTTTGTTTCCATATATATTACAGTGTGATATTATCCACTGGATGACCACTCTCTGGAAGATATTGCACAGTTGGTCTAGGGTTGTTCTCAGGTCATCTTGCTCACTGTTCCTGGAGTTTTTTTTAGAGCTGTTAGGACTGACAGTGCATCAGTCAGTATCACTAATTTCTTGTGCCTGTTATTTTTGTCAATAAGGCTTTTGACGGTTCCCACAGTTTGTTGTGGAGGGTTGCTCATATTTTTTATTTGTTAAGTCTGGCAGGCAAACTTTGTGGACAGTCCAGCAGGAAAGTGATAACACTTGCAATAGTTAACTCCAGCTCTACCCATCATGATGACTTATAATGTCTCTCATATATTGCCATTATCCTATACTTTCACAAGGTCTTTTATATTGTCATTATTTTCTGTCTGTAATGTTTGATGTATTTTGACATTATCCCTTTTTCTATTATGTCTTTTATAACGTCATTATTTTCTATATATCCATAATTTATGACTATGAATATTGATTTGAGCAGGTCATCTGGTATATATCCACTGTTATAGATATCATTCAATATTTTTGCTATTATTTCTATTCCAAAATCACCCATGGCTTCAATCTCTTCTTTAGTTATATTATCTGGTCCAGGAGCTTTTCCTGCTTTTATATTGCGCAAGGCATCTTCCACTTCTTCTCTGAGTGTTTCTGGTCCTTCTCCATTATCCTTAATATTTACTTCTGTTCGTTCATCATTATAAAGATCTTTAATGTATTCTTTCCATCATTCCCCTATGCTTTCTTGTTCAATCAACAGTTCTCCTTCCTTTGATCTTACACATCCAGTTTTTGATTGTGTTTTTCTTCCTGTTAATTCTTCAATTTGTTTGTATATAGCTTTAGCATCTCCTTTTTAGAGAGCTAATTTCCAATATTAGGAAGAATCAATCATCATTTTTTGGCCATGTAATGAGAAGAGAACAGCTGGAATATATTGTTACAACTGGAAAAATTGAGGGACGAAGAGATAGAGGGAAGCAAAGAGAAAAAATAACAGACAGCTTAAGAGAATGGCTTGGCAGAAGGCCAACAACAGAAATGATAAATCACTGTCGAGATCGAAAGTTGTGGAGAGACATGATCACCTACGTCAGCAGGCCCGGTACTTAATGATGATGATAATGTATGGCTTGTCATTATTTCATGAGTATACAGCATATTGCCATTATTTCATGTGTCTGCTAGATAACCATTGTGTAATGTAACCTTGACCTCACAGAAACATCTGGACGGCACCGAGCACATTGCCAGGATCACAATCGGACAAGATGAGCCCCAGAGTTTCCATGGAAGCAGCAACACCGTGGAGTCATCAAGGGATGTGGCTGCACTTGATGCCCTGAAGGTATTATTGGCCAAGGTCAAGGATGTCCACCCAGGGGGTGATGGGTAAGTGTCCGTGATTCCTTGCTCAAATGGAAGCCCTGTTTTTGTCTTGTGCTTGTGTTTACTTTTATGTCAGTTTTTTTTTGTGTGTGTGTGTTAGTCATGTTAACTTTTATGTCAGTTTTTTTTGGTAGTTGCTCATGTTAACTTTTATGTCAGTTTTTGTGTGTGTGTGTTAGTCATGTTAACTTTTATGTCAGTTTTGTTTTGAGTTGCTCATGTTAACTTTTATGTCAGTTTTGTTTTGAGTTGCTCATGTAAACTTTTATGTCAGTTTTTTTTTGTAGTTGCTCATGTTAACTTTTATGTCAGTTTTTGTGTGTGTGTGTTAGTCATGTTAACTTTTATGTCAGTTTTGTTTGGAGTTGCTCATGTTTACTTTTATGTCAGTTTTGCTTGGAGTTGGTTGCTTGTGTTAACTTTTCTGCCAGTCTTACTTTTGTATGTATGTCTGTATGTTGGTGTCACCCAACCTCTCTGTGTAGAGCTGTCTACATTTGTTGATTAAACAAACTCAGCCAGACTCTGCTGTCAGTGATACCACAACAACTAAAGCTATTCTATCTGGAGTATGGTCTGTTGCTGCCCTAGAACAGACTTAGTTTTCTTTATCTTCAGACATGCTGCACAGCCAGTCTGTGTGTGTTGACAGTGTGGTCACTTATGTTTAATTGATAGATGTAGACATCGCAATATGTCAGTGTGGTCACTTATGGTTAATTGGTAGATGTAGACATCGCAATATGTCAGTGTGGTCACTTATGGTTAATTGATAGATGTAGACCTCGCAATATGTCAGTGTGGTCACTTATGGTTAATTGGTAGATGTAGACATCGCAATATGTCAGTGTGGTCACTTATGGTTAATTGGTAGATGTAGACATCGCAATATGTCAGTGTGGTCACTTATGGTTAATTGATAGATGTAGACCTCGCAATATGTCAGTGTGGTCACTTATGGTTAATTGGTAGATGTAGACATCGCAATATGTCAGTGTGGTCACTTATGGTTAATTGGTAGATGTAGACATCGCAATATGTCAGTGTGGTCACTTATGTTTAATTGATAGATGAAGACATCGCAATATGTCAGTGTGGTCACTTATGGTTAATTGGTAGATGTAGACCTCGCAATATGTCAGTGTGGTCACTTATGTTTAATTGATAGATGTAGACCTCGCAATATGTCAGTGTGGTCACTTATGGTTAATTGGTAGATGTAGACCTCGCAATATGTCAGTGTGGTCACTTATGGTTAATTGATAGATGTAGACCTCGCAATATGTCAGTGTGGTCACTTATGGTTAATTGATAGATGTAGACCTCGCAATATGTCAGTGTGGTCACTTATGGTTAATTGATAGATGTAGACCTCGCAATATGTCAGTGTGGTCACTTATGGTTAATTGATAGATGTAGACCTCGCAATATGTCAGTGTGGTCACTTATGGTTAATTGGTAGATGTAGACCTCGCAATATGTCAGTGTGGTCACTTATGGTTAATTGATAGATGTAGACCTCGCAATATGTCAGTGTGGTCACTTATGGTTAATTGATAGATGTAGACCTCGCAATATGTCAGTGTGATCACTTATGGTTAATTGATAGATGTAGACCTCGCAATATGTCAGTGTGGTCACTTATGGTTAATTGGTAGATGTAGACCTCGCAATATGTCAGTGTGGTCACTTATGGTTAATTGGTAGATGTAGACCTCGCAATATGTCAGTGTGGTCACTTATGGTTAATTGATAGATGTAGACCTCGCAATATGTCAGTGTGGTCACTTATGGTTAATTGATAGATGTAGACCTCGCAATATGTCAGTGTGGTCACTTATGGTTAATTGGTAGATGTAGACATCGCAATATGTCAGTGTGGTCACTTATGGTTAATTGGTAGATGTAGACATCGCAATATGTCAGTGTGGTCACTTATGGTTAATTGGTAGATGTAGACCTCGCAATATGTCAGTGTGGTCACTTATGGTTAATTGGTAGATGTAGACCTCGCAATATGTCAGTGTGGTCACTTATGGTTAATTGGTAGATGTAGACCTCGCAATATGTCAGTGTGGTCACTTATGGTTAATTGGTAGATGTAGACCTCGCAATATGTCAGTGTGGTCACTTATGGTTAATTGGTAGATGTAGACCTCGCAATATGTCAGTGTGGTCACTTATGGTTAATTGGTAGATGTAGACCTCGCAATATGTCAGTGTGGTCACTTATGTTTAATTGGTAGATGTAGACCTCGCAATATGTCAGTGTGGTCACTTATGGTTAATTGGTAGATGTAGACCTCGCAATATGTCAGTGTGGTCACTTATGTTTAATTGATAGATGTAGACCTCGCAATATGTCAGTGTGGTCACTTATGGTTAATTGGTAGATGTAGACCTCGCAATATGTCAGTGTGGTCACTTATGTTTAATTGATAGATGTAGACCTCGCAATATGTCAGTGTGGTCACTTATGTTTAATTGGTAGATGTAGACCTCGCAATATGTCAGTGTGGTCACTTATGGTTAATTGATAGATGTAGACCTCGCAATATGTCAGTGTGGTCACTTATGTTTAATTGATAGATGTAGACCTCGCAATATGTCAGTGTGGTCACTTATGGTTAATTGGTAGATGTAGACCTCGCAATATGTCAGTGTGGTCACTTATGTTTAATTGATAGATGTAGACCTCGCAATATGTCAGTGTGGTCACTTATGGTTAATTGGTAGATGTAGACCTCGCAATATGTCAGTGTGGTCACTTATGGTTAATTGGTAGATGTAGACCTCGCAATATGTCAGTGTGGTCACTTATGGTTAATTGGTAGATGTAGACCTCGCAATATGTCAGTGTGGTCACTTATGGTTAATTGATAGATGTAGACCTCGCAATATGTCAGTGTGGTCACTTATGGTTAATTGGTAGATGTAGACCTCGCAATATGTCAGTGTGGTCACTTATGGTTAATTGGTAGATGTAGACCTCGCAATATGTCAGTGTGGTCACTTATGGTTAATTGGTAGATGTAGACCTCGCAATATGTCAGTGTGGTCACTTATGGTTAATTGATAGATGTAGACCTCGCAATATGTCAGTGTGGTCACTTATGGTTAATTGGTAGATGTAGACCTCGCAATATGTCAGTGTGGTCACTTATGGTTAATTGATAGATGTAGACCTCGCAATATGTCAGTGTGGTCACTTATGGTTAATTGGTAGATGTAGACTTTATTGTGGGTGGGAGACTTCACAGGTCTTCTGGATCACATTTTGGCACGCAGTGTGGGTGGTACTCTGGGAGCCTTCAGACATGTCATGTGGTCACAGAGAGTGTGTTGAACATTAGTCACCAGGTGTGGGTGAGACTCTAGGAATTGGTGGAACATTAGTTACCTGGTGTGGGTGAGACTCTAGGAATTGGTGGGACATTAGTTACCTGGTGTGGGTGAGACTCTAGGAATCGGTGGAACATTAGTTACCTGGCTGGTGTGGGTGAGACTCTAGGAGTTGGTAGAACATTAGTTACCTGGTGTGGGTGAGACTCTAGGAAATGGTGGAACATTAGTTACAGACACACACAAAAAGTACCCCCATCATGCCAAGTGGCGTATAGGGAATATTGTGTTAATGACCATAAATTTTACAGACCTTCGGCACATGATTTTTGGTGTAATGTGGTCGGTATTACGCCTGTGCCGCTCTACTTTCCCAGAAAAAAATCTGGTACCCATTAAAGGCTGGGTGAACCTGGAGCTGTCGGTTGGGATCAAATCCTACCTCTTGTCCTTTGTAGTCCAGTTCACTAACCACTGAGCTATCATGAATCCTTAGTTACAGACACAGTAGCCTATTAAAAGTAATCTTTGGAGGGAAAATACAAGTTAAAAGGGGCAGACCAAGACTAACATGGACAAGTAGCATAAAAAGATGGACAAGTCAGCCTATGACAACCTGCACCATCAAAGCAAGAGACAGATTGCAAGAGAAGCAAGCTCCATTGTAGCCAACCCTATGACAAATAAAAATTCGTCTTTCAAGTACTCAGTTTAACCTTTTCGCTGCCAGGCCCACGTTTCCACCTTACTAGAGCTGACTATGGCTGATAATATTGTGTATTTGCTGACTATGGCTGATAATATTGTGTATTTGCTGACTATGGCTGATAATATTGTGTATTTTATATCGTCGGTACTATTGTGTATTTGTTATGGCAGATAATATTGTGTATTTTCTATGTCCGATAATATTGTGTATTTTCTATAGCTGATAATATTGTGAATTTTCTATGTCTGATAATATTGTGTATTTTCTATGTCTGATAATATTGTGAATTTTCTATGTCTGATAATATTGTGTATTTTCTATGTCTGATAGTATTGTGTATTTTCTGTTTCTATGTCTGATAATATTGTGTATATTTTCTAAGGCCGATAATATTGTGTATATTTCTAAGGCCGATAATATTGTGTATATTTGCTATGGCTAATATTGTGTATTTGCTTGTGTTGAATGCTATTGTTTATTTTATTTTGTTGTTGCATTATGGTTAATAGAATAGGATAAGAGGGACTAGCTGGCTAGAGGTAAGGCACTGGCCTCTGGTCAGGCTGATTCCAGGTTCAAATCTCATCACAGGTGGTCCTAATTTTTTACCTGCAATCTGTGGTTTCTTCATGGCTTTATACTTCCCGTAGTGAAATCTAGTGTCTGTCAGATAACTGTAAAAAAAAAACAGGTCTCTTGTTCACTCAGAACGTTAAGTCTTTCCGTACGGAAGCTTTTTATCAATGCAACGGAAGAGATTTCAGAGACAAAATGTTTCATGGCTTTAAGAATTAATCTACATATTTGTGGAGTGGGTGAAGTCAGTACAAGAGGAAATGTTGACAACTGTTGATGGGTCTGACATTTCATAATAACTAATCTTGCTCTTTATTATTTCTTCTTAACAGGCCTCAGGTGAAGGATCAGGTATTGGGATGCAGTCCAAGTGTGAAGAAAAACCTCTCCAAATAAGCTTTCATCTGTTGGTAATATCAAGCCCTTCAGTGATTGCGGTCACTTTAGGCTCTTTCTATAAGTTGAGATGTTTATGGATTTTTTTTTGTGGTCCACGTGACCATAGATAGGAATGTATCACAGACCATAAGTCTGTGCTCGTACAACGTACACACACCTGGAACATTTTTAAGGCCTGGCTCATGCAAGGCACAAATTATTGAAGATTAGGAATTTTGATAGAGAACTGAAATCTTATGTTTTTACTTGTCTCTTACCGTATGGCACATAGTCATTCTATTGAGGTTTTCCTTTTGTTTTATATTGTTGGCTGTCGTTGGGCAGGACAGAAGACTTTCTGTGTTCATTATTTGTGAACAAACATACATTCTTTTTTTTTTTGTCAGTCTTTTCATACATTTGAGAATCAATTTTATCCGAAGCCAGAAACTGCCAGAAGTTATGTTGTGTGTTAAGTACACACTTTACGTTTTGTTGTCACTGAACCTGTGGGGACTACTGTTCACTTGCTTGTGGCACACACATTTTCATTTGTTCATTTGCCTTTCCTTTTTATTTTACTTGTTCAATTGAACGTATTTTGAACATTTGATGGCTGAGTTGAAACAACAAAGACAAAGCTTCTCCAAATACATGCTCATGTTTCAAAAAAAAGTTTTCTGATAATTATTTTATTTTTCTACAAGGCATTGACTTTCATGTTGTGGTTACATACTTACGGTCATAATGACAGTTATCATATCAATGTGCTTATAAGATCCATGATGGTTCTCATACTGTTTTTGCACACGCCCTCCACCTCACATCTCAGACAATGCTCAACCCCTGTATGTCCTTGACATCAGGAAGAGTGTGGTAACCCATATACTACACCCTCCAATTCTATCATGTGATTGATGTATAAAGCCATTAGTGTACAGATACCTATTAAATCCAACATACTCATGTGATCTTTTGCTGTATCATTATGTACAGGTGGAGAGTTTGATCTAAGTGCAAGGTTGGTTTTTTTTTTTTTTTTTTGCCATTCTTTATTTCCTTCAGGATATATCCAGTCATAATCGTGAGCTTTAATTATTTGAGTGATATGCAAGGTGGACAACTCTAGACATCTTTCACTCGTCACACACACATATTGAATGTTTAGTCTCAATGTTTTCAGCTCCCAAATTTGTTCTGTCTGATATTTCACTTCCTGATTCCTCACCAATAAAACTTTCATCTTTTGAGCCAGTGACACCAACACCATAGATTCAGGACAGGTTGTTACTTCATCAGATCTGTCTGCCATTGAGTTGAGATGGTGTTTGAAATTAGAACAAAATCAGGAATTCTTTGCTGCAAGTTGAACTGCATCAAAATATGAGTGCTACTTTCCATAGACATCTTTCTACTACATAATCTCTGACACTGAAAGGGCTCAATCGAAGTGGAATCATTATTGTACCTGTCTGTTGTAGGAACATAAATGCCAAGTACAATTTTCATTTGTTTTAAAACTCTCAGACTGAATTCATGTTTGAACCGTTGTAATATGTCCTAGTGTAGTTTCTTGTAGATTATGCCCTATTGAAGTTACCTGTGGAATATGTCCTAGTGTAGTTTCTTGTAGATTATGCCCTATTGAAGTTACCTGTGGAATATGTCCTAGTGTAGTTTCTTGTAGATTATGCCCTATTGAAGTTACCTGTGGAATATGTCCTAGTGTAGTTTCTTGTAGATTATGCCTTATTGAAGTTACCTGTGGAATATGTCCTAGTGTAGTTTCTTGTAGATTATGCCCTATTGAAGTTACCTGTGGAATATGTCCTAGTGTAGTTTCTTGTAGATTATGCCTTATTGAAGTTACCTGTGGAATATGTCCTAGTGTAGTTTCTTGTAGATTATGCCTTATTGAAGTTACCTGTGGAATATGTCCTAGTGTAGTTTCTTGTAGCTTATGCCCTATTGGTTACCTGTGGAATATGTCCTAGTGTAGTTTCTAGTAAAATATGTCCTAGTGTAGTTTCTTGTAGATTATGCCCTATTGAAGTTACCTGTGGAATATGCCCAAGTGTTGCTACACTGCTGCCCTGGATGAATGGGTCATCTTAGGGGGAAGTTTCTGTCAGGTGTTTATGATGTTCATACTCAAACATTGAGTAGTTCTCATTATCAGCAGGAACATGCTATGTTGCAATAGATGTGTTGTGGTTTGCAGGTAGACTGTGATATTTGCACCTTTAGACCCAACACATCAGACTTCAGCACTAAGTTTTTGCCTCCTGGGTTGCCTTCCCTTCGATCTCTACTCACTTGGTCAGACTGGACTGGTTAGTCAGCTGCCAGAGGCACTACAAAGAGGGGGAGTAGAATCTGGATAATTCTGATTCACCAATCCTGGCGCAGCCACCAGCTCTGTTACTATCAGGTGCCCTTGCTTCTGTTGTCAGTTGTAGCAATCTTCACATGGAAATGTTTGAGATATGCTCTTGTCAATGAAACTCATTTACTTCATTTCTGTTTGATCTTGTCAATGAAACTCATTTACTTCATTTATTTCTGTTTGATCTTGTCAATGAAACTCATTTACTTCATTTCTGTTTGATCTTGTCAATGAAACTCATTTACTTCATTTCTGTTTGATCTTGTCAATGAAACTCATTTACTTCATTTCTGTTTGATCTTGTCAATGAAACTCATTTACCTCATTTCTGTTTGATCTTGTCAATGAAACTCATTTACTTCATTTCTGTTTGATCTTGTCAGTGAAACTCATTTACTTCATTCATTTCTGTTTGATCTTGTCAGTGAAACTCATTTACTTCATTCATTTCTGTTTTATCTTGTTAATGACAATCATTTACTTAATTTCTGTTTGATCTTGTCAATGAAACTCATTTATTTAATTCATTTCTGTTTGATTTTGTTAATGACAATCATTTACTTCATTTCTGTTAGATCTTGTCAATGAAACTCATTTACTCATTCTATTTAATTGTGCAGTGCTCTTCTCAATGTATACATGAGATAGATGTGACATTTGTGTATTATGCCGTAGCTGTCTCAATGAAACTCTTCACTTGTGTAGTTCCCTTTATAATTTAACAGAACCAGTTAGGTTGTAGACACCATCTCACTAAGTCAACCATTCAAGTCACTGGAAGCCTCTGTAGTTGTTGAATGACTCATCTCCCTCATCTGTCTTTTTTTTTGCATTATTTGTATATTTTATTTGTTAGTATTGGTGTAGCTAGTGGTTGTTAAGAGATCAAAGATGTAAAGTGTTGTTGGATTTGTGGACTGGTCAAGCAGTGCTGAGTTGTGCTCCTGGTTTGGGGCTATGTTTCACTGATGTGGTAATAGTTGTACTGTCGGTTGCCAGTGTCTATTTCTGCTAGTGAGTTATGGGAGATTTTACAAGCATCTATTTTTGCTAGTGAGTTATGGGAGATTTTACAAGCATCTATTTCTGCTAGTGAGTTATGGGAGATTTTACAAGCATCTATTTCTGCTAGTGAGTTATGGGAGATTTTACAAGCATCTATTTCTGATAGTGAGTTATGGGAGATTTTTTACAAGCATCTATTTCTGATAGTAAGTTATGGGAGATTTTACAAGCATCTATTTCTGATAGTGAGTTATGGGAGATTTTACAAGCATCTATTTCTGATAGTGAGTTATGGGTGATTTTACAAGCATCTATTTCTGATAGTGAGTTATGGGAGATTTTACAAGCATCTATTTCTGATAGTGAGTTAAGAACTATACCTAGACAGCCTATATTTGTAACGTATTGAAATCTCAGTTTCTACAGCAACTTTGAGACCTCACCTAAACAAAATAGGCTGTGCTGGGGTATTGTTGGCACATAATGCTGCTGCCCCTTGTTATGTCAATCAAAACTTCTACAGCAATTCTTGGACAAACACGTTGCAGGGGGCAGCACTCTTGTGTGCTTGAAGAGAGAGAGAGACAAACTTGTTAAAGTCAGGTTTTGTGAGCCCAATTGGTCAACTGACTACAGAGTTGTGTTGCCAGTCAGTATGTGTGATGTGACAGATGGCTCTTGTAGACAGCAGTAGCTCTTGAGTCAGGTCATTATTGTGTGAGAGAGAGATCTATCAGAAGTGTCAGCTCTTGTAGACAGCAATAGCTCTTGAGTTAGGTCATTATTGTGTGAGAGAGATCTATTGGAAGTGTCAGCTCTTGTAGACAGCAATAGCTCTTGAGTCAGGGTAGTATAGTGTGAGAGAGATCTATTGGAAGTGTCAACTATTGTAGACAGCAATAGCTCTTGAGTTAGGTCATTATTGTGTGAGAGAGATCTATCAGAAGTGTCAGCTCTTGTAGGCGGCAATAGCTCTTGAGTTAGGTCATTATTGTGTGATAGAGATCTATTTAAAGTGTCAGCTCTTGTAGACAGCAATAGCTCTTGAGTTAGGTCATTATTGTGTGATAGAGATCTATTTAAAGTGTCAGCTCTTGTAGACAGCAATAGCTCTTGAGTTAGGTCATTATTGTGTGATAGAGATCTATTTAAAGTGTCAGCTCTTGTAGACAGCAATAGCTCTTGAGTTAGGTCATTATTGTGTGATAGAGATCTATTTAAAGTGTCAGCTCTTGTAGACAGCAATAGCTCTTGAGTTAGGTCATTATTGTGTGATAGAGATCTATTTAAAGTGTCAGCTCTTGTAGACAGCAATAGCTCTTGAGTTAGGTCATTATAGTGTGATAGAGATCTATTTAAAGTGTCAGCTCTTGTAGACAGCAATAGCTCTTGAGTTAGGTCATTATTGTGTGATAGAGATCTATCAGAAGTGTCAGCTCTTGTAGATGGCAATAGCGCTTGAGTAAAGTCATAATTTTATTTTGCATGTTTTAGTAAAATCATCATCTAGTTATATGTCCATACTATATTAATCACCTTGTTTGTATTTACTTTTTCCACAATTTTGCCTTTAAAATGAGTCAGATTTTTTTTTTTATGTCCCTGTCTTTGCCGTAACTTTATTTCATGATCCGTAACTATTGTTATTGATGTTGAAGTTCAGACTTGTCAGATGGTCGTAGTTTCCGTTACAACTTGTCCTCCACATTAGTAGTCGGAGGAAAGTATTTGTCACTGCCAGATTTTGTTTATAGAGTCTATATGAGATTTACAATTGCTCTCTTAAAGACTGGTCTGTGTTTTGGCTTGCATTATACAGGGCTGTAGGTTATTTTGTTGGCATGAGTTTTTACAGAAATTCACAAACATGAAAATATACACAGACAAAACATCACTGCTGTCTCTCTAGCAGGGAACGATAGGGTCATTCTTGTGTTTACTTGCAAGTTGTGAAAGATGCTGCAAGGATAGAGAGAGAAAGTTGTCCATGTTGGATTTTCCTGTCAATTATGCTGTTTGTTCATGAGACCAGCTTTACTTTTGTCTCTCATAAGGACTTCCCCACCCAGATATCCCATTGAAACAATTATGACCTCATTTTTCTTGTTTTTGAAATATTTGATAACTTTCATATTTGAGAAAGGCCATTAACTCTACTTTGGCATTTTCTGGTGTTGCTTTTCCCAAAGAGAAGAGCATGTTAGAGATTAGTTATTTTTCGTTTGTTTGGCTGAGATTTGTTTGCCATTTTCTTCAATGAAACTAGTTGTGCATGTTGATTTTCTGGTTTAGCTAGTTCCAATAATCCATCTTTCAAGTACTTGCACTATTTTGTTTCACCTCAACTGTTTTACATTTGACAAGATGTCATTAATATTTTGTAACAAAATGTTACTTTTTGAATCGTTCAAGTTTTGAGATTAAAGTTCATTTCATTGTTGCTCACATTTTGAATTTGGTGTTCATTTATCATTGACAGTTGATCAGTGTTTCTGTTGATGTGTTCATTTATTGTTGACAGTTGATCAGTGTTTCTGATGTGTTAATTTATTGGTGACAGTTGATCAGTGTTTCTGTTGTGTTCATTTATTGTTGACAGTTGATCAGTGTTTCTGTTGATGTGTTCATTTATTGTTGACAGTTGATCAGTGTTTCTGTTGATGTGTTCATTTATTGTTGACAGTTGATCAGTGTTTCTGATGTGTTAATTTATTGGTGACAGTTGATCAGTGTTTCTGTTGTGTTCATTTATTGTTGACAGTTGATCAGTGTTTCTGTTGTGTTCATTTATTGTTGACAGTTGATCAGTGTTTCTGTTGATGTGTTTATTTATCATTGACAGTTGATCAGTGTTTCTGTTGATGTGTTTATTTATCATTGACAGTTGATCAGTGTTTCTGTTGATGTGTTCATTTATCGTTGACAGTTGATCAGTGTTTCTGTTGATGTATTCATTTATCGTTGACAGTTGATCAGTGTTTCTGTTGATGTATTCATTTATCATTGACAGTTGATCAGTGTTTCTGTTGATGTATTCATTTATCGTTGACAGTTGATCAGTGTTTCTGTTGATGTATTCATTTATCGTTGACAGTTGATCAGTGTTTCTGTTGATGTATTCATTTATCATTGACAGTTGATCAGTGTTTCTGTTGATGTATTCATTTATCGTTGACAGTTGATCAGTGTTTCTGTTGATGTATTCATTTATCATTGACAGTTGATCAGTGTTTCTGTTGATGTGTTCATTTATCATTGACAGTTGATCAGTGTTTCTGTTGATGTATTCATTTATCATTGACAGTTGATCAGTGTTTCTGTTGATGTGTTCATATATTGTTGACAGTTGATCAGTGTTTCTGTTGATCAGTGCTTCTGTTGATGTGTTCATTTATCATTGATAGTGTTTCTGTTGATGTGTTCATTTATTGTTGACAGCTGGTCAGTGTTTCTGTTGTGTTCATTTATCGTTGATCAGTGTTTCTATTGAAGTGTTCATTTCCATCTCCATTATTTCAATGTTCACTATGTTTTTTCCATTTGAATTATTATCACAGTGTTTCTCACAATATTAACATGTTCGTTTCCATTGAATTATTGTTCAATTCTTCTTGCAGTTTAACATTGTTCATTTTCTGGTGGTTTAGCCTAATTCTTTCTGTCAATTTGCATTGTTTATTTCTTTCTGATGGTCTTTTGTTCCGCTCTATTATAAAAAGTTGTTTGTATTGAGATGTTCATTTCACTGTTGTTGTGTGCTGCGAGCGATGTTTGTTGTGTCCTGTGAGCGATGTTTGTTGTGTGCTGCGAGCGATGTTTGTTGTGTGCTGCGAGCGATGTTTGTTGTGTAAAAAAAAAAAGTAAAGTACCCCCCGTCACGCCAAGTGGCGTATAGGGAAATATGGTGTTAGTGACCCTATATTTTACAGACCTTCAGCACATGATTTTTGGGGTAATGTGGTCGGTATTACGCCCGTGCTGCTTTTACTTTCCCAGAAAAAATCCGGTACCCATTTAAGGCTGGGTGAACCCGGAGCCGTCGGTTGGGATCGAACCCTACCCCTTGTCCGTAGTAGTCCAGTTCACTAACCACTGAGCTATCGCGGCTCCTACTAATTTTTAGGGAATTAGTAAAACCCAGGTGTCCTCGCCAGGATTACGAACCCCGGCTGTTGCCGTGGTAAGCCAACCGCCTATCGATTGCGCTAACCGGACACCCTGTGTTTGTTGTGTGCTGCGAGCAATGTTTGTTGTTTCCTAGAGGTCAGCTTTTTCACATTCTGGAGAATGGCAACTACACATATTTTGCTTGTTCCATTAACTCATGCTGACCTTGTGGGGTTGTGTTTGCTGACCTTGTGGGCTTGTGTTTGCTGACCTTGATTGGTTGTGTTTGCTGACCTTTTGGGCTTGAGTTTGCTGACCTTGTTTGGTTATGTTTGCTGAATTTTTGGGATTGTATTTGCTGACCTTGTTGGGTTTTGTTTGCTGACCTTGTTTGGTTGTGTTTGCTGACCTTGTGTGGTTGTGTTTGCTGAGCTTGTGGGCTTGTGTTTGCTGACCTTGTGGGCTTGTGTTTGCTGACCTTGTTGGGTTGTGTTTGCTGACCTTGTTTGGTTGTGTTTGCTGACCTTGTGGGCTTGTGTTTGCTGACCTTGTTTGGGTGTGTTTGCTGACCTTGTTGGGATGTGTTTGCTGACCTTGTGGGGTTGTGTTTGCTGACCTTGTTGGGTTGTGTTTGCTGACCTTGTGGGGTTGTGTTTCCTGACATTGTGGGCTTGAGTTTGCTAACTTTGTGGGCTTGTGTTTGCTGGCCTTGTTTGGGTGTGTTTGCTGAGCTTGTGGCCTTGAGTTTACTGACCTTGTGGGCTTGTGTTTGCTGACCTTGTTTGGTTGTGTTTGCTGACCTTGTGGGCTTGTGTTTGCTGACCTTGTTTGGTTGTGTTTGCTGACCTTGTGGGCTTGTGTTTGTTGACCTTGTTTGGTTGTGTTTGCTGACCTTGTGGGCTTGTGTTTGCTGACCTTGTTTGGTTGTGTTTGCTGACCTTGTGGGCTTGTGTTTGCTGACCTTGTTTGGTTGTGTTTGCTGACCTTTTGGGCTTGAGTTTGCTGACCTTGTGGGCATGTGTTTGCTGACCTTGTTTGGTTGTGTTTGCTGATTTTGTGGGCTTGTGCTTGTTGACCTTGTGGGGTTGTGTTTGCTGAGCTTTTGGGGTTGTGTTTGCTGACCTTGTGGGCTTGTGTTTGCTGACCTTGTTTGGTTGTATTTGCTGACCTTGTGGGGTTGTGTTTGCTGACCTTGTGGGGTTGTGTTTGCTGACCTTGTTTGGTTGTGTTTGCTGAGCATGTGGGGTTGTGTTTGCTGACCTTGTGGGCTTGTGTTTGTTGACCTTGTTTGGTTGTGTTTGCTGACCTTGTTTGGTTGTGTTTGCTGACCTTGTGGGCTTGTGTTTGCTGACCTTGTGGGCTTGAGTTTGCTAACCTTGTTTGGGTGTGTTTGCTGACCTTGTGGGCTTGAGTTTGCTGACCTTTTGGGCTTGAGTTTGCTGACCTTGTTTGGTTGTGTTTGCTGACCTTGTGGACTTGTGTTTGCTGACCTTGTTTGGTTGTGCTTGCTGACCTTGTGGGCTTGTGTTTGCTGACCTTGTTTGGTTGTGTTTGCTGACGTTGTGGGCTTGTGTTTGCTGACTTTGTGGGCTTGTGTTTGCTGACCTTTTTGGGGTTGTGTTTGCTGACCTTGTGGGGTTATGTTTGCTGAGCATGTGGGATTGTGCTTGTTGACCTTGTTTGGTTGTGTTTGCTGACCTTGTTAGGTTGTGTTTGTTGACCTTGTGTTAGCTGAGCTTTTGGGGTTGTGTTTGCTGACCTTGGGTTGTGTTTGCTGTCTATGTGGGCTTGTGTTTGCTGACCTTGTGGGGTTGTGTTTGCTGAGCATGTGGGCTTGAGTTTGCTGACCTTGGGTTGTGTTTGCTGACCTTGTGGAGTTGTGTTTGTTTCCTGGGCCATGCAATCAACAGCAGCTAAACTAGACTGCAGTCAGTGACTCATTTTTGATTGCTTGTGTAATGATCAGTGAACCATAATTGATCAAGACTACTACACTTTCTATGGTGGTTCAGGTCAAAAATGAAGACAATCCTGTTCCCAGGAATGTCTGGCTGAAGTTGATTGCACTTGGCTGAACAGCACAAACACTACAGCTTGCTGTAGATGAGGACAACACAACGCGTCTATTCCTTTTCACCGTTTTAATGGCGACGGAGAAATCATTCAATGAACTCTGAAAGAAAACAGAAATCCACGAACTAATATGTACCTGTTTTAATGTTTGTGGGTGTGTTATGTTTGTTGTCACTATCTTGGTTGAGTCATGTTTGTTGTTAGTATTTCGGGTGTGTCATGTTTGTTGTTACTATTTTGGTTGTATCATGTTTGTTGTTACTATTTTGGTTGTGTCATGTTTGTTGTTACTATTTTAGTTGTATCATGTTTGTTGTTACTATTTTGGTTGTATCATGTTTGTTGTTACTATTTTGGGTGTGTCATGTTTGTTATTACTATTTTAGGTGTGTCATGTTTGTTGTTACTATTTTGGTTGTGTCATGTTTGTTGTTACTATTTTGGTTGTGTCATGTTTGTTGTTACTATTTTGGTTGTATCATGTTTGTTGTTACTATTTTGGTTGTATCATGTTTGTTGTTACTATTTTGGTTGTATCATGTTTGTTGTTAGTATTTTGGTTGTATCAAGTTTGTTGTTACTATTTTGGTTGTATCATGTTTGTTGTTACTATTTTGGTTGTATCATGTTTGTTGTTACTATTTTGGTTGTGTCATGTTTGTTGTTAGTATTTTGGTTGTATCAAGTTTGTTGTTAGTATTTTGGTTGTATCAAGTTTGTTGTTACTATTTTGGTTGTATCATGTTTGTTGTTAGTATTTTGGTTGTATCAAGTTTGTTGTTACTATTTTGGTTGTATCATGTTTGTTGTTACTATTTTGGTTGTATCATGTTTGTTGTTACTATTTTGGTTGTATCCTATCTGTAGTTACTATTTTGGTTGTATCATGTTTGTTGTTACTATTTCAGGTGTGTCATGTTTGTTGTTACTATTTTGGTTGTATCATGTTTGTTATAAACAAAGTACCAAAACACGATCTTTTAATTGTAATGGGAGACTTCAACGCCAAAGTAGGACAAGATAACGCAGGAGTGGAACATGTGATGGGGAGAGAAGGCTGTAATACAACAAGTCAGAATGGAGAAAGATTAATAGAATTATGTTTAATAGAAAATTTAGTTATAGGTGGGACATTATTTCCACACAAAAATATTCACAAAACAACATGGATATCTCCTGACGATAGAACATCAAATCAAATTGACCACCTATGTATTAAACAACAATTCAGATCATCATTAATAGATGTAAGAGCTTACAGAGGTGCTGATGTTAATAGTGACCACAACCTGTGCATTGGGAAAATAAGATTAAAATTTAGAAACCAACAGAAGAGGTCAATTACACATAAAATTGATAGTCATAAACTGAAAGATGAAGCCATAAAGGAAAAGTTTAACATAGAGCTAAGTAATTGTTATTCAGCACTCGGTGAAATAGACTTAGATATCAATGAAATGTGGGACTCACAGAGCAAAATACTAATGACAGCAGCAGAAGCAAGTGCCGGACTGAAGAAAATGGAAAAACGAGCTTGGATCTCAGACACCACATGGAAATACATCAAAGAAAGAAGAGAAGCAAAGAGAGCCGTGACTAATGTAAAGACAGATCTTGGAAAGGTTCTGGCAAAAGCAACATACAAAGAATTAGACAACAAAGTGAAAAGTTCGGCAAGAAGAGATACAAGAGCTTATATAGACAACTTGGCAGAGAAAGCAGAGACAGCTGCAATTACAGGAGACAGCAGAACTCTCTATACAGTACAAAAGATGCTGACAAACACCTATACATCCAGTGGAACACCAATTCTAGACAAATCTGGATTAATGCTAACAACAAGCGCAGACATAAAAGCCCGTTGGGCAGAACACTTCAAAGAAATTCTTAACCGTCACTACCTCACAGTTTAATAGATTTTGAAGCTGAAACACCAGCAGCAGAATTAGATGTAAATTTAGATGACTTCACCTTGAGTGAAATAGAAACCACCTTAAAGCTAATGACCAATAACAAGGCTGCTGGAGAGGATAAGTTAACAGCTGAGATCCTCAAGGCAATTGATAGCCATAATTTAATACATCTCCAAAAAATGTTCAACATCATTTGGAAAACAGAGAAGACGCCTCATAAATGGAAAAAAGGAATCATTGTTAAGATCCCAAAAAAGGGCAATCTTAGAGATTGTAACAACTGGAGAGGCGTGACACTTTTGTCAGTTGCCTCAAAGTTATTCTGTAAAATCATCCTAAATAGAATAAAGGATTCAATAGATACAGTAATGCGTGAAGAACAGGCTGGGTTTAGAAAAGGGAGAAGCTGTCTTGACCACATTTTCACTCTACGACTTATATTGGAGGAACATATTGAAAAGCAAAAACCTTTTGTACTTAACTTCATCGACTTCAAAAAAGCATTTGATAGTATTCATAGAGATTCTTTGTGGAAAATTCTGAAGCAATATGGTTTACCATCAAAAATCATAAATATTATCAAAGACATGTATGATGGTTACACATGTGCAGTTCGAACAGAGGAAGGACTGAGCGAATGTTTCCCAATAGAAACTGGGGTTAAACAAGGATGTATTTTATCGCCCTTGTTATTTGGAATTGTTATGGACTTCATAATGAAGAAATGCTGCACTGGTAATAAAGGCATCGAATGGATACAAGGAGACCATTTGGAGGACCTCGACTTTGCTGATGACATAGTTCTCATCAGCAGTCAGATAAAAACGATGCAGGAAAACACAAATGAACTATCATCAATAGCCAGCAAAATTGGGCTTGAGGTCAATCATGAAAAGACTAAAGTCATGAAAAGTTTAATTCCAACAAGTGACAAAATATACATGGAAAACAAACCAGTAGAAGAGATCGATCACTTTATCTATCTTGGAAGTCACATTGATCGAGAAGGGGATACGAGCAAAGAAATTAGAATCAGACTGGCTAAAGCAGCAATGTCTTTCAGAAGCCTTGAAAAGTTGTGGAAATCAAAACTCATTAGCACAAACACAAAACTTAGGCTATTCAAATCAAATGTACTATCAACCCTTACGTATGCGTGTGAAAGCTGGAAAACAACAAGAGATATAGAAACAAAGTTGAACGCATTCGAAAATAAATGTCTAAGGAAAATACTTGGTATAGAATGGAACGAATTCAAAACAAACGAGGAAATTAGAGAAATCGCCAATCAACCACTAATATCTTCAGTAATAAAGAAAAGACGATGGTCATACGTTGGACATGTGATGAGAAGAGATAATAATCGAATAGCAAAGCAAGCCCTCATATGGGAAACAACAGGTAAAAGAAAAAGAGGAAGACCCAGGGAGACACTGAGAAGAACATTGATGAGAGAGGCAAGAGCAGCAGGAATCGGCTCCCTCAATGAGATAGAACTGCTTGCACAGAACAGAGACAGATGGCGAGATTTAATAAAATATCTTTAAAAGAAAACTGCTAGAACAAAAATTCATATAGGAGAAGGTGTATCTTGGTCTACGCCCTATGGGCCGGTTACGGCTCGAAAGGTCAATAGATGTTTGTTGTTACTATTTTGGGCGATTACTTTTAGTCGGCAGTTGTGTCTTTTAACATGCCCCAAAAATAGCATCTGTCTTTTTTTAATTGTGGTCATTTCGGATACAATCCCTTTGACTTGTTTGTTTTTCAACGTTGGCGGCATCCAGTGGATACATCCTCTTGACTGTTCTTTCTCTTGATGGCTTATCACTATTGTGACGTTTGGTTCTGTTAGTTTGATCGTTTTGTCTCCAAACTCCTGGTATTTCTGTTTATGGGCGTCAGGTCTTAGCGTGAAGAACCACTTCTTTGTATATCACCAGAAAGATGGATTGACGGAATATCAGAAACACTACAAAACATAACAGCATCAGAGACGAAAAGAAGAGAACAAACGATATCTCCCCCTCGACATTAAATGAAGGAAAGAAAGAATAATCGTACATTTCTTCATTAAAAGAAGAACCACTCAGATTGTCACTGCCTCCTCCTACTCCCCAAAAATGGAGGAGAGGAACGATCCTCAAAAGCTCTCGGGATCACCACGAGAGCAGTGGTAGATCTCAGAGCCAGCTTCACGCTCAGAGGAAGTGACGCAGCGTCGTCATCGTGGTTAATGTGCCGTCCAGATTTACTCGACGTCTCGGCAAGACCAACTTTAGAAATGATCCCTAAAAGTATGATCTTATCCTTAGCTCAACATCCACGGGCCTGGTTCTCCTGTACCTGATGTCTCTTATTGGTCTCTTATTTCATGAATATGATATGCCATCGGCATTGATATTTATTTCATATTTTATCATATCTTGATTTTTATGGATCTAGAAGTTAGAACACAATTTTATATTTAAAAATACATTAAATGATATACAAATAATGTTTTAGTTAATATTACAACAATTAATTGATGAATGGACGCGTATTACAATGGGAGATAATGCGTGTTAATTGTTGCTTGAGGTGAAACGTCCATGGGGCATAACCCAATTAATGCATTTTAGATGTCGAGGAAAACAATTGTCGATTCAGAGAACAGTCACAAGTAGAGAACAGCCACAAGTTTGTTTTTACCTAGTGGGGTTGTGTTTGTTGACCTTGTGGGCTTGTGTTTGCTGACCTTGTGGGTTTGTGTTTGCTGAGCATGTGCGGTTGTGTTTGCTGACTATGTTATGTGGGGTTGTGTTTGTTTCCTGGGCCATGCAACCAACAGCAGCTAAACTAGACTGCAGTCAGTGACTCATTTTTGATTGCTTGTGTCATGATTTAAACAAAAAAAGTAAAGTACCACCGTCACGCCAAGTGGCGTATAGGGAAATATGGTGTTAGTGGCCCTATAATTTATAGACCTTCGGCACATGATTTTTGGAGTAATGTGGTCGATATTACGCCCGCGCTGCTTTACTTTCCCAGAAAAAAATCCGGTACCCATTTAAGGCTGGGCGAACCCGGAAGCCGTCGGTTGAGATCGAACCCTACCCCTTGTCCTGTGTAGTCCAGTTCACTAATCACTGAGCTCTCTCGGCTCCCTTTGTGTCATGATCAGTGAACCATAATTGATCAAGACTACTACACTTTCTATGGTGGTTTAGGTCAAAAATGAAGACAATCCTGTTCCCATGAATGTCTGGCTGAAGTTGATTGTACTTGGCCGAACAGCACAAACACTACAGCTTGCTGTAGATGAGGACAACACAACGCGTCTATTCCTTTTCACCGTTTTAATGGTGACAGAGAAATCATTCAATGAACTCTGAACAAAAAGCAGGAGCCATCTATATAAACAATGAGCCTGTGAAAGAAGACATACAGGCTACGTATCTCGGAGTTACATTTGATAACAAACTATCTTGGAAACAGCAGATAAATAAGGCAACCCAAAAAGCAAGGAGAAAATTGGCTATTCTAAGAAAGCTGTGTGGAACTACGTGGGGTGCGAGTGGGAAAATACTCAGTAAAGTTTACCAACAGAGTATACGCCCACATTTAGAATATGGATCATCTGCATGGTGTTCAGCATCAAACACCACACTTCAAGAACTGGATAAAGTACAAAACCAGGCACTTAGGGTCATCACAGGAGCAATGAAATCAACACCAATATTAGAGATGGAGAAATTGTGGAGGATACCAGCACTGAGAGAACGGAGGGACACAAAGGTGCTGATACAGGCAGAAAAATTTGCTTGCATGCCGAGACATCCAATGAAGGACCGATTCCAAAATCTTGCATTGGGACGACTTAAGAGAAGCAGTTTTATCCACCAAGCCAAGCGTATTAGTAGACAAACACCAGACATGCCAAGAGCTGTTAACCCCCTACTGCCCATACCAGAACAGACTCCCTGGACAGAGGAATCTGGATTATCAGTTCAAATACGGACAGAAGTGAAAGGAATAGTTGATAAAGAGGAACAGAATAGTCTACAGCGAAAAACAATAACTCTCAGTTTCCTGGATGAAGAATACCCACAAGACCTATGGATTCGTGTGTATACAGATGGATCAGCACAGAATGCAGTAAAAAATGGGGGAGCAGGTGCATATATAGAATACCCAAATAACACTAGGGATATGAATAAAATAGCAACAGGGAAATATTGTCACAATTATGATGCAGAAATACAAGCAATAAAGTTAGCAATAGAAAAACTGCTGAACATTAATCTTAGCCCGCAGCCTGTAGTGTTTTTGACAGATGCAAGATCAGTACTCCAGGCACTACAATCCAGAAAATTACCACATCTGCAGACCTTATTGACTGAACTCTGCAAGCACCACAGGGTTGCCCTGCAGTGGATCCCATCTCACTGTGGAATACCAGGAAATGAGAAAGCAGATCAGTTGGCAAAGGAAGGTTCAACAGGCACACAACTAGATACACCTGTTACATACCATCATAAGAAACAGATAATCAAATCAATCAGAGGACCACAAGCCCCAAATCAGGATGCCTTTTATAATATGAATAGATATGAACAAGTTATCATTATACGTCTCAGAACAGGACACAATCGACTCCATAGTCACATGTATACAAAATTCAAGATCGGCACCTCAACTACTTGTACATGTGGACAGGCGCCCCAGACTGCTGAACACATACTTCAAGACTGCACTGAATATAGTAGACTGAGGAAAATCCATTGGCCCATAGATACAACACTACAGACAAAACTATATGGGCCACTGCAAGAATTACAAAAGACAGTAACATTTATACAGGAAACGACATTGCAGATATAGACAATGCTTCAGGCGAACGAAAGATAGATAGATAGAATGAACTCTGAAAGAAAAAAAAGTCCACGAACTAATATGTACCTATTTTAATGTTTGTGGGTGTGTTAATGACAGTTGTCTACAGACATCGTCCTACTGTTAATGACAGTGGTCTACAGACATCGTCCTACTGTTAATGACAGTTGTCTACAGACATCGTCCTACTGTTAATGACAGTTGTCTACAGACATTGTCCTATTGTTAATGACAGTTGTCTACATACATTGTCCTATTATTAATGACAGTGGTCTACAGACATCGTCCTATTATTAATGACAGTTGTCTACAGACATCGTCCTATTGTTAATGACAGTTGTCAACAGACATCGTCCTATTATTAATGACAGTGGTCTACAGACATCGTCCTATTATTAATGACAGTGGTCTACAGACATCGTCCTACTGTTAATGACAGTTGTCTACAGACATCGTCCTACTGTTAATGACAGTGGTCTACAGACATCGTCCTATTGTTAATGACAGTGGTCTACATACATTGTCCTACTGTTAATGACAGTTATCTACAGACATCGTCCTATTATTAATGACAGTTGTCTACAGACATCGTCCTATTGTTAATGACAGTTGTCAACAGACATCGTCCTATTATTAATGACAGTGGTCTACAGACATCGTCCTATTATTAATGACAGTGGTCTACAGACATCGTACTACTGTTAATGACAGTTGTCTACAGACATCGTCCTACTGTTAATGACAGTGGTCTACAGACATCGTCCTATTGTTAATGACAGTTGTCTACAGACATCGTCCTACTGTTAATGACAGTTATCTACAGACATCGTCCTACTGTTAATGGCAGTTATCTACAGACATCGTCCTATTGTTAATGACAGTGGTCTACAGACATCGTCCGATAATTAATGACAGTGGTCTACAGACATCGTCCTATTATTAATGACAGTGGTCTACAGACATCGTCCTATTGTTAATGACAGTTGTCTACATACATCGTCCTACTGTTAATGACAGTGGTCTACAGACATCGTCCTACTGTTAATTACAGTGGTCTACAGACATCGTCCTACTGTTAATGACAGTGGTCTACAGACATCGTCCTACTGTTAATGACAGTGGTCTACAGACATCGTCCTATTGTTAATGACAGTGGTCTACAGACATCGTCCTATTGTTAATGACAGTGGTCTACAGACATCGTCCTATTGTTAATGACAGTTGTCTACAGACATCGTCCTACTGTTAATGACAGTGGTCTACAGACATCGTCCTACTGTTAATGACAGTGGTCTACAGACATCGTCCTACTGTTAATGACAGTGGTCTACATACATCGTCCTACTGTTAATGACAGTGGTCTACATACATCGTCCTACTGTTAATGACAGTGGTCTACATACATCGTCCTACTGTTAATGACAGTGGTCTACAGACATCGTCCTATTGTTAATGACAGTGGTCTACAGACATTGTCCTATTGTTAATGACAGTGGTCTACAGACATTGTCCTACTGTTAATGACAGTGGTCTACAGACATCGTCCTACTGTTAATGACAGTGGTCTACATACATCGTCCTATTGTTAATGACAGTTGTCTACAGACATCGTCCTACTGTTAATGACAGTTATCTACAGTCATCGTCCTATTGTTAATGACAGTTGTCTACAGACATCGTCCTATTGTTAATGACAGTTGTTACAGACATCGTCCTATTATTAATGACAGTTGTCTACAGACATCGTCCTACTGTTAATGACAGTGGTCTACAGACATCGTCCTACTGTTAATGACAGTGGTCTACAGACATCGTCCTATTGTTAATGACAGTTGTCTACAGACATTGTCTTACTGTTAATGACAGTGTTCTACAGACATTGTCCTATTGTTAATGACAGTTGTCTACAGACATTGTCTTACTGTTAATGATAGTGGTCTACAGACATTGTCCTATTGTTAATGACAGTTGTCTACAGACATCGTCCTACTGTTAATGACAGTGGTCTACAGACATCGTCCAACTGTTAATGACAGTGGTCTACAGACATCGTCCAACTGTTAATGACAGTTGTCTACAGACATCGTCCTACTGTTAATGACAGTGGTCTACAGACATCGTCCTATTATTAATGACCGTGGTCTACAGACATGGTCCTACTGTTAATGACAGTTGTCTACAGACATCGCCCTACTGTTAATGACAGTGGTCTACAGACATCGTCCTACTGTTAATGACAGTGGTCTACAGACATCGTCCAACTGTTAATGACAGTTGTCTACAGACATCGTCCTACTGTTAATGACAGTGTTCTACAGACATCGTCCTACTGTTAATGACAGTTGTCTACAGACATCGTCCTACTGTTAATGACAGTGGTCTACAGACATCGTCCTACTGTTAATGACAGTGGTCTACAGACATCGTCCTACTGTTAATGACAGTGGTCTACAGACATCGTCCTACTGTTAATGACAGTGGTCTACAGACATCGTCCTACTGTTAATGACAGTTGTCTACAGACATTGTCCTACTGTTAATGACAGTGGTCTACAGACATTGTCCTACTGTTAATGACAGTTGTCTACAGACATTGTCCTACTGTTAATGACAGTGGTCTACAGACATCGTCCTACTGTTAATGACAGTTGTCTACAGACATTGTCCTACTGTTAATGACAGTGGTCTACAGACATTGTCCTACTGTTAATGACAGTGGTCTACAGACATCGTCCTACTGTTAATGACAGTGGTCTATAGACAGAGTCCTAGTGTTAATGACAGTGGTCTACAGACATCGTCCTATTGTTAATGACAGTTGTCTACAGGCATTGTCCTACTGTTAATGACAGTGGTCTACAGACATCGTCCTACTGTTAATGACAGTTGTCTACAGACATTGTCCTACTGTTAATGACAGTGGTCTACAGACATCGTCCTACTGTTAATGACAGTGGTCTACAGACATCGTCCTACTGTTAATGACAGTGGTCTACAGACATCGTCCTACTGTTAATGACAGTTGTCTATAGACAGAGTCCTAGTGTTAATGACAGTTGTCTACAGACATTGTCCTACTGTTAATGACAGTGGTCTACAGACATCGTCCTACTGTTAATGACAGTGGTCTACAGACATCGTCCTACTGTTAATGACAGTGGTCTACAGATATCGTCCTACTGTTAATGACAGTGGTCTACAGACATCGTCCTACTGTTAATGACAGTGGTCTACAGACATCGTCCTACTGTTAATGACAGTGGTCTACAGACATCGTCCTACTGTTAATGACAGTTGTCTATAGACAGAGTCCTAGTGTTAATGACAGTTGTCTACAGACATTGTCCTACTGTTAATGACAGTGGTCTACAGACATCGTCCTACTGTTAATGACAGTGGTCTACAGACATCGTCCTGTTAATGACAGTGGTCTACAGACATCGTCCTACTGTTAATGACAGTGGTCTACAGACATCGTCCTACTGTTAATGACAGTTGTCTATAGACAGAGTCCTAGTGTTAATGACAGTGGTCTACAGGCATTACAATAGACGGACATTAATAGTGCCGTTGTCAGGAATCGTGCAAGGAGATAAATTGCTTTATTTCTAGCTTGTAATTAATTATAAATGTATCACGGATATTTAGTGTCTTAAAAGTTTTATCTGAACGCGTCCCAGATGGCTCTGGCTTTAAAAAGGTTATATATATATATATCACTTGTCTCACAGACAACCGTCAGTACAAGACACTTAGTCCAGGATGGTACACGTTGATATGACGAACACGTTAGTTGTATAAATATGAAAACAAATAACGCCAGAGAAAAACACACACGAGCCTATACACGCGCCAACAAGTCACTAGTTCATCATCATCATCGAGTGCCATCTCCGCAATGCTGGCTACCATGGAGCGTCATTCTGCTCTGTCTCTTGCTTTGATTGTGCAGGTTGTCATAGATTGATTTGTCCATCTTTTGATACTACTCGTCCATGTTAGTCTTGGTCTGCCTCTGCCTCTTTTACCTTGTATTTTCCCTTTCAAGATTACTTTTAGTAGGCTGTTGGGTCTTTTAACATGCCCCCAAAAATAGCACCTGTCTTTTTTGACTTGTGTTTATTAGTTCTCTCTTCATTTTTAATTGTTTCAAGACTTCATTGTTTGTTTTCTTTTCTTTCCATACAATTCTACCTATTCTTCTATATATCCACATTTCAAAGACTTTAATTCTCTGTTTTGTTTTCTTGTCTAATGTCCATGTTTCTGCACCATATAGGAATATTGAGAAGATGTAACATTTTGCTATTCTTAGTTTTAGCCCTGGTGTTATTTGTTTTGATATTAGTATGTTCTTCATGACATTAAAATTACTTTTTGTCCCTATTCTTTTGTTTATTTCAGTTTTTCATTTTCCATCACTGGTTATGGTATGTCCAAGGTAGTTGCAGTTCTGAACTGTCTCCAGGTCTATTCCTTCAATGTTACTCGTTCATAGAGTTTAAAAATAGATAGTGTCGTAGAATTGACTGGGAGGCGGGGCTTAAATATTATGAGCCAATTAAGTTAATTCTGACCCTGGCCACTCATGGCTGTCTCCAGCAGATAGACTCAATAGCCTTAATGTAGAATGGAGTGAGAAAGTGACGGTTTGAGAGAAGAGCTTATCATCGTGAACTGGTACATGCGGCACGCGATTCGGCAGGTCAGCTCAGCATGCGTGAAACAGTGACATGTATGGGCTGAGTGACGTCACTGTGACATCTGAATGAAGTCAATGCCGGAGGTCAGTGGTAGCCATTTGAGTAGAGAACATTGATCGTTCTTTGTATGATGTCACGTGTTGAAAATCGAAAAGGACAAATCTGTTGTTTGTAGTTAATGCGTGTAACTATTCTATTCTGTTCCCTCAACCGCTATAATTAACCAGCAAAACAGGAAACATTCAATTCGTCAAGACTTCTGTCCTAGCCAAGGATTACATCCCTTTGTCGTCCACACTAAAATACGAATTCTAAATGGTCGCATTTTGTTATGGTTTACATTATGGCCGGTCTACATAGAATGCAACATATAGAGAGCCATGGTTTACATCAAGCTCCGATATCTGCGTCTTTCGGCCCAGCATATCCGACATGCCATTTTTAAATATCGGTTGATTTTTCTTTTCCGGCACTCTGGCTTATTTACATGAATTAGTTTAGCCTTCTTCAGGAAGTGATCTTGGTCACCTTTTCACCACTGATTGGGACGCCAGCGTCTTGGTTCCACAGTGATGTGTATAAAGTACGACCAGGTCCCACGGTGATGTGTATAAAGTACGACCAGGTCCCACAGTAATGTGTATAATGTACGACCAGGTCCCACAGTAATGTGTATAATGTACGACCAGGTCCCACAGTAATGTGTATAATGTACGACCAGGTCCCACAAAGGACACATAAAGAATGTCTGTAAGATATGACCAACTCCCACACAGGACACATGAAGAATGTCTATAAGATACGACTAGGTCCCACCCTAGCCACATCAAGAATGTCTATAAGATACGACCAGGTCACATGAAGAATGTCTATAAATTACAACTAACGAACGATCTTTCGACTGCATACAGTTATTCTGTGATGTCATCCGTACTACAATTATAGGGTCACTGCTGAGTTTTGTCCTAGTCCTGCCAGTCGTTGACCTCAATTTAGAGGAACTAAAGGGCTACTTCATTTTTTGTCCTGGTCCGGCCAGTCGTTGACCTCAATTTAGAGGAACTAAAGGGCTACTTCATTTTTTGTCCTAGTCCTGCCAGTCGTTGACCTCAATTTAGAGGAACTAAAGGGCTACTTCATTTTTGTCCTAGTCCTGCCAGTCGTTGACCTCAATTTAGAGGAACTAAAGGGCTACTTCATTTTTTGTCCTGGTCCGGCCAGTCGTTGACCTCAATTTAGAGGAACTAAAGGGCTACTTCATTTTTTGTCCTAGTCCTGCCAGTCGTTGACCTCAATTTAAAGGACTAAAGAGCTACATCATTTTTTGTCCCGGTCGGACCAGTCGTTGACCTCAATTTAGAGGAACTAAGGAGCTACTTCATTTTTTGTCCCGGTCGGACCAGTCGTTGACCTCATGTTTAGAAAGAACGGAAGAGCCACTTCATTTTTGTCCTAGTCCTGTCAGTCGTTGACCACATGTTTAGAAAGAACGGAAGAGCTACCTCATTTTTGTCCTAGTCCTGTCAGTCGTTGACCACATGTTTAGAAAGAACTAAAGAGCTACCTCATTTTTGTCCTGGTCCGGCTAGTCATTGACCTCATTTTGAAAATAACTAATGAGCTACTTCATTTTTGTCCTGCTTTTCTGTGTGTACAATCTTGCTTTTCTTTTCCCTATTTTCCTTTTCCGTGTGGTAACCTTCTACAGGTACGGGATTGTGGAGACTGATCTAGGCTGCATTGGGCACAGCGGAGCATGTGTGGCAGATCTGCCCATCCTACAACAGATAGAGAACTTAACAGAACTAGGCTGCATTGGGCACAGCGGAGCATGTGTGGCAGATCTGCCCATCCTACAGCAGATAGAGAACTAGGCTTCATTGGGCACAGCGGAGCATGTGTGGCAGATCTGCCCATCCTACAACAGATAGAGAACTTAACAGCTCCAGATGAACTACTACTGTGGAGATGAGAACTTTGAGGTGTTTGCTGTCTATTTCATGATCATCAAAGTGAACATGCAGCTAATAACGAATACAAAGTGAACATACAGCTAATAACGAATACAAAGTGAACATGCAGCTAATAACGAATACAAAGTGAACATACAGCTAATAACGAATACAAAGTGAACATGCAGCTAATAACGAATACAAAGTCAACATGCAGCTAATAACGAATATAAAGTGAATATACAGCTAATAACGAATATAAAGTGAACATACAGCTAATAATGAATACAAAGTGAACATACAGCTAATAACGAATACAAAGTGAACATACAGCTAACAATGAATACAAAGTGAACATGCAGCTAATAACGAATACAAAGTCAACATGCAGCTAATAACGAATACAAAGTCAACATGCAGCTAATAACGAATACAAAGTCAACATGCAGCTAATAACGAATACAAAGTCAACATGCAGCTAATAACGAATACAAAGTCAACATGCAGCTAATAACGAATACAAAGTGAACATACAGCTAATAACGAATACAAAGTCAACATGCAGCTAATAACGAATACAAAGTGAACATACAGCTAATAACGAATACAAAGTGAACATGCAGCTAATAACGAATACAAAGTGAACATACAGCTAATAACGAATACAAAGTCAACATGCAGCTAATAACGAATACAAAGTCAACATGCAGCTAATAACGAATACAAAGTGAACATGCAGCTAATAACGAATACAAAGTGAACATACAGTTAATAACGAATACAAAATGAACATACAGATAAAAACGAATAAAAAAGGGAACATACAGCTAACAACGAATAAAAAGTGAACGCTCCTTAATTTTCCTTACAGCTTTCAAACTAGGGGACGTAATTTAAATAAATTCGCCACGGGCATAACTCGATGTGTGTGATATACCTCTGTGTGTGGAAAGTGTGAGGCATACCTCGGTGTGTGAGAAGTGTGATGCATACCTCGGTCTGTAGGAAGTGTGAGGCATACCTCGGTGTGTGGGAAGTGAGAGGCATACATCGGTGTGTGGGAAGTGTGAAGCATACCTCGGTGTGTGGGAAGTGTGAGGCATACCTCGGTTTGTGAGAAGTGTGAGACATACCTCGGTTTGTGAGAAGTGTGAGGCATACCTCGGTGTGTGGGAAGTGTGAGGCATACCTCGGTGTGTGGGAAGTGTGAGGCATACCTCGGTTTGTGAGAAGTGTGAGGCATACCTCGGTGTGTGGGAAGTGTGAGGCATACCTCGGTGTGTGGGAAGTGTGAGGCATACCTCGGTGTGTGAGAAGTGTGAGGCATACCTCGGTGTGTGGGAAGTGTGAGGCATACTTCGGTGTGTGAGAAGTGTGAGGCATACCTCGGTGTGTGAGAAGTGTGAGGCATACCTCGGTGTGTGGGAAGTGTGAGGCATACCTCGGTGTGTGAGAAGTGTGAGGCATACCTCGGTTTGTGAGAAGTGTGAGGCATACCTCGGTGTGTGGGAAGTGTGAGGCATACCTCGGTGTGTGGGAAGTGTGAGGCATACCTCGGTTTGTGAGAAGTGTGAGGCATACCTCGGTGTGTGAGAAGTGTGAGGCATACCTCGGTGTGTGGGAAGTGTGAGGCATACCTTGGTGTGTGGGAAGTGTGAGGCATACATCGGTTTGTGAGAAGTGTGAGGCATACCTCGGTCTGTAGGAAGTGTGAGGCATACCTCTGTGTGTGGGAAGTGTGAGGCATATCTCGGTGTGTGAGAAGTGTGAGGCATACCTCGGTGTGTGGGAAGTATGAGGCATACCTTGGTGTGTGAGAAGTGTGAGGCATACCTCGGTTTGTGAGAAGTGTGAGGCATACCTTGGTGTGTGGGAAGTGTGAGGCATAACACGGTGTGTGAGAAGTGTGAGGCATACCTCGGTTTGTGAGAAGTGTGAGGCATACCTCGGTCTGTAGGAATTGTGAGGCATACCTCGGTGTGTGAGAAGTGTGAGGCATACCTCGGTGTGTGAGAAGTGTGAGGCATACCTCGGTGTGTGAGAAGTGTGAGGCATACCTCGGTTTGTGAGAAGTGTGAGGCATACCTCGGTCTGTAGGAAGTGTGAGGCATACCTCGGTGTGTGGGAAGTGTGAGGCATACCTCGATGTGTGGGAGTGTGAGGCATACCTCGATGTGTGGGAGTGTGAGGCATGTCTCGGTTTGTGAGAGGTGTGAGGCATACCTCGGTGTGTGGGAGTGTGAGGCATACCTGGATGTGTGGGAGTGTGAGGCATACCTCGATGTGTGGGAGTGTTAGGCATGTCTTGGTTTGTGAGAAGTGTGAGGCATACCTCGGTGTGTGGGAGTGTGAGGCATACCTCGGTGTGTGGGAGTGTGAGGCATACATCGATGTGTGGGAAGTGTGAGGCATACCTCGGTGTGTGGGAAGTGTGAGGCATACCTCGGTGTGTGGGAGTGTGAGGCATACATCGATGTGTGGGAAGTGTGATGCATACCTCGGTGTGTGAGAAGTGTGAGGCATACCTCAGTGTGTGAGAAGTATGAGGCATACCTCGGTGTGTGAGAAGTGTGAGGCATAACTCAAAGTGTGAGGATTTCACAGCAAACGTTGCGTGTGGTCGCCACGGACATCAAGATCATCTACATCAACACACACACCAGCCCGCGAACTACGACTATCCTCACATTGTTATCCTGTCTATTTTGGCGGACACACTATTTTTCAAGAAGCCAAACTTGAGAAGATGCAGTAGAAATGAGATCTTCATCAGCTATGTGTTGCTCACTGACGTGACAACCACAAATCGATTAGTTCGTGCTCCGCAGACGAAACAGAACAACTGACAACAAACTGCGGCATGAGCGCTGTTTGACCAAGGCGTAAAGAGTTGTCAAAAGGCGATAGTTAGGGCGCGGCTATTATATAAGTACCGATCATTAGCGATGATGTCTCAAAACCCCAGGATGGCGTATTCTCGACTTCACAGTTTAAACCAGCGCGGTAGGATTGTTCAGCGTTGACACGACCACCCATGAAGTCACGGGCTCCAAGTTGTTGTTACGTCATCGGCGTCAGAATTCAGATCACTACAAGCTCTTAAAAGACAAGATGAAAACATAGTTGATGTGTCAGTTGACTTTTGTTGTGTGCACTAAGGTCAGTGGTCGATATGTCAATTGACTTTTGTTGTGTGCGCTAAGTTTAGTTGTCGATGTGTCAGCTCACTTTTGTTGTGTGCGCTAAGTTCAGTGGTCGATGTGTCAGCTCACTTTTGTTGTGTGCGCTAAGTTCAGTGGTCGATGTGTTAGCTCACTTTTGTTGTGTGCGCTAAGTTCAGTGGTCGATGTGTCAGCTCACTTTTGTTGTGTGCGCTAAGTTCAGTGGTCGATGTGTTAGCTCACTTTTGTTGTGTGCACTAAGGTCAGTGGTCGATATGTCAATTGACATTTGTTGTGTGCACTAAGTTCAGTTGTCGATGTGTCAGTTGACTTTTGTTGTGTGCACTAAGTTCAGTGGTCGATGTGTCAGCTCACTTTTGTTGTGTGCACTAAGTTCAGTGGTCGACGTGTCAGTTCACTTTTGTTATGTGCACTAAGTTCAGTGGTCGATGTGTCAGCTCACTTTTGTTGGGTGCATTAAGTTCAGTGGTCGATGTGTCAGCTCACTTTTGTTGTGTGCACTAAGTTCAGTGGTCGATGTGTCAGCTCACTTTTGTTGTGTGCACTAAGGTCAGTGGTCGATATGTCAATTGAATTTTGTTGTGTGCGCTAAGTTCAGTTGTCGATGTGTCAGCTCACTTTTGTTGTGTGCGCTAAGTTCAGTGGTCGATGTGTCAGCTCACTTTTGTTGTGTGCGCTAAGTTCAGTGGTCGATGTGGTAGCTCACTTTTGTTGTGTGCGCTAAGTTCAGTGGTCGATGTGTCAGCTCACTTTTGTTGTGTGCGCTAAGTTCAGTGGTCGATGTGTTAGCTCACTTTTGTTGGGTGCGTTAAGTTTAGTTGTCTATGTGTCTACTGACTTTTGTTGTGTGCACTAAGTTCAGCTGTCGATGTGTTAGCTCACTTTTGTTGGGTGCGTTAAGTTCAGTTGTCTATGTGTCTACTAACTTTTGTTGTGTGCACTAAGTTCAGTTGTCTATGTGTCAGCTCATTTTTGTTGTGTGCACTAAGTTCAGCTGTCGATGTGTTAGCTCACTTTTGTTGGGTGCGTTAAGTTCAGTTGTCGATATGTCAGTTGACTTTTGTTGTGTGCACTAAGTTCAGAGGTCGATGTGTTAGCTCACTTTTGTTGGGTGCGTTAAGTTTAGTTGTCTATGTGTCTACTGACTTTTGTTGTGTGCACTAAGTTCAGCTGTCGATGTGTTAGCTCACTTTTGTTGGGTGCGTTAAGTTCAGTTGTCTATGTGTCTACTGACTTTTGTTGTGTGCACTAAGTTCAGTTGTCTATGTGTCAGCTCATTTTTGTTGTGTGCACTAAGTTCAGAGGTCGATGTGTCAGTTGACATTTGTTGTGTGCACTAAGTTCAGTTGTCGATGTGTCAGTTGACTTTTGTTGTGTGCACTAAGGTCAGTGGTCGATGTGTCAGTTGACATTTGTTGTGTGCACTAAGTTCAGAGGTCGATGTGTCAGTTGACATTTGTTGTGTGCACTAAGTTCAGTTGTCGATGTGTCAGTTGACTTTTGTTGTGTGCACTAAGATCAGTGGTCGATATGTCAATTGACATTTGTTGTGTGCACTAAGTTCAGTTGTCGATGTGTCAGTTGACTTTTGTTGTGTGCACTAAGTTCAGTGGTCGATGTGTCAGCTCACTTTTGTTGGGTGCACTAAGTTCAGTGGTCGATGTGTCAGCTGACTTTTGTTGTGTGCACTAAGTTCAGTGGTCGCTGTGTCAGCTCACTTTTGTTGTGTGCACTAAGTTCAGTGGTCGACGTGTCAGTTCACTTTTGTTATGTGCACTAAGTTCAGTGGTCGATGTGTCAGCTCACTTTTGTTGGGTGCATTAAGTTCAGTGGTCGATGTGTCAGCTCACTTTTGTTGTGTGCACTAAGTTCAGTGGTCGATGTGTCAGCTCACTTTTGTTGTGTGCACTAAGTTCAGTGGTCGATGTGTCAGCTCACTTTTGTTGGGTGCACTAAGTTCAGTGGTCGATGTGTCAGCTCACTTTTGTTGGGTGCACTAAGTTCAGTGGTCGATGTGTCAGCTCACTTTTGTTGGGTGCACTAAGTTCAGTGGTCGATGTGTCAGCTCACTTTTGATGTGTGCATTAAGTTCAGTGGTCGATGTGTCAGCTCACTTTTGTTGGGTGCACTAAGTTCAGTGGTCGATGTGGCAGCTCACTTTTGTTGTGTGCTCTAAGTTCAGCCGCTAAGCGGTCAACTAAAAAAAAAAAATAAATAAATAAAATAAAAGTGCTACCAACGTGCAGCATAATCTTAACATTTTCCCTCTTTCTTTCTTTCTTTCTTTGTTTCTTTCTTTATCTCCTTCTTTCTTTCTTTCTTTCTTTTTTTCTCTCTCTCTCTCGCTTTCTTTCTTACTTTTTTCTTTCTTTCTTTCTTTCTTTCTTTATTTATTTCTCTTTCTCTCGCTTTCTTTCATTTTCTTTCTTTCTTTCACTCCCAGCGTTATCCATCCGAGTGTTGAGGGAGATACAAAGTTGTGGTTCTCACCCTTTTGGTGGCTTCACTCATTGTCAATTGATGTTGTCCGTCCGTCTTACTCTAGGTCTGATTCTCGCTTCTCTCCCTTCACCGCTTTTCATATATACTGTGTGTGGTAAGGAGTCACGTGACATTCTTTCTTGGACAAAAACAGTTTATGTATTGCTTCTGTATGTAGCTTAGGACTGGCTCAATGCCTACTCCTTCTCTTACAATATCATTTCCGATTCAGGCGACTAGGTTGGTCTCGAGGCAAGACGCCGGCCTCGAGACATAGAGGTTGAGAGTTCAAATCCTGGTTGCACCGGTTGGGATTTTAAATTGTGATTTCTCTGTGCGGCTACCACCCCTGGTTTCAGCTGCGAGGTTCGGCTTGAAACGTCAATTACTCATCGACGCAAAAAAATATGAGCACCTTTTCGCAGAAATCTCATTGAGTTATTGAGTTATTGAGTTATTGAGTTATTGAGTTATTTGCGGGTCATCATCATTGCACTGCGAACATATCCATAGGTGCTCAGATCCCCTCCTCAGCAATTTCCGCAGTGTCCAGCGACTCACGACTCCAGTTCTATGTTGGTTGATAAGTCTTCTTACACGGTCACTAAGTTTCTAATTTCTGGCTGTGCCCATCTTAACTGCCATCTCTTTCATCCGAAGAAGTGACGTGGATCTGTGTTTGTCGAAGTCCTGTGTTCTTCCCACATCTCGGAGGGCATTGATGATGTCCGCCCGATCCATTGTAAGATGTAAGGTAGAGTTGGATGGAAGAGAAAGAAAACATTTCAGATGATAAATCTCATCTCTGTGGCGACAGGCTTTCTTTAAAGCTTAATCGTAATTGACCATGTTTGACGTTAATATCATAATTGTGGCAATGAATCTGTTATATATAATATGTTTCTTGTTGATGATACGTATTGTTTTGTGTTGGAATGGAGGTTTTTGTAGCTAAGAAGAGTAATGAAAACGTTCTGAGAGAGGTCAAAGCAAAAAAAGAGCTAATTTCCAATATTAGGAAGAAACAATCATCATTTTTTGGTCATGTAATGAGAAGAGAACAGCTGGGATATATTGTGACAACTGGAAAAATTGAAGGACGAAGAGATAGAGGGAAGCAAAGAGAAAAAATAACAGACAGCTTAAGAGAATGGCTTGGCAGAAGGTCAACAACAGAAATTATAAATAGCTGCCGAGATCGAAAATTGTGGAGAGACATGATCACCTACGCCAGTAGGCACGTTACTTGATGATGATGATGATGTGTTGGAATATAGGGGAGACTGTCTAAATATTTGGTTTGTCTTTGTTGCATCGGATAATATATGGATGATGCAAATGTTGTTGTGGAACCAGCGGCGTGTGAGCTGACGACCTTCGGCCCAATGCCATGTAATGATATATGTATGCATTTCTAAGCCTCACTTGTAGTTCCGTACAAGTAAAAAAAAAAAAAAAAAAAGTAAAGTGCCCCCGTCACGCCAAGTGGCGTATAGGGAATATGGTGTTAGTGACCATATATTTTACAGAACTTCGGCACATGTTTTTTGGGGTAATGTGGTCGGTATTACGCCCGTGCCGCTTTACTTTCCCAGAAAAAAAATTTAGGTACCCATTAAAGGCTGGGTGAACCCGAAAGCCGTCGGTTGGGATTGAACCCTACCTCTTGTCCTTTGTAGTCCGGTTCACTAACCACTGAGCTATCGCGGCTTCTAGTTCTGTACAAGGTGTTCCATTTATCAGGTCTTTGAGGAAGGAGAGTTGCTCTGATATCACCTTTGGACAGTCAAGAAAGTGATGTTCCACTGTACCATGCGGGTGTTCACAGACTAGATATATGGAGTATCTTTTCGTTGTTTTCACTTGGATCGTGCAAACAGACACGACAATATGTCCTCTTCGTTTTTCTCTTCTGTTGAGTATTTCAAATGTTATGTCTTCTCAACATTCCTATATGGTGCAGAAACACGGACATTAGACAAGAAAACAGAGCAGAGAATTGAAGCCCTTGAAATGTGGATATATAGAAGAATAGGTAGAATTGGATGGAAGGAAAAGAAACAACAACGATGAAGTTTTAAAACAACTAAAAATGAAAAGAGAACTACTAAGCACAATTCAAACAAGACAAATTACATTTTTGGGGCATGTTAAAAGACACAACAGCCTACTTAAATTAATACTGGAAGGGAAAATACAAGGTAAAAGAGGCAGACCAAGACTAACATGGACGAATAACATCAAAAGGTGGACAAATCAGCCTATGACAATCTGCACCATCAAAGCAAGAGACAGAGCAGAATGGCGCTCCATGGTAGCCAACCTTCGTTGCGGAGATGGCACTAGATGATGCCGAGTATTTCAGACACCGATACTATTGTGGTCAAGAGCTTCTCCGTCGGGAAAGTTCAGAGTTGGTCTTGACCTAGATTTTGTGCCGCAGAGACAAGCGTTGTTCGACATTTGAAGGAAACTCATTCTACGGACAGGACTGTGTGGTCTAGGGGTAAGACATCAGACTCTGGACAGGAAAGTTCGAATCCCGCCACAGTGGCCAGACATTTTTTCTTCGAAACCCTGGTTTCATTGTGGCTATACCCTCCTTTGGTTTCATAGTGGCTTTAGCCTCCCTTGGTTTTATAGTGGCTTTACCCTCCCTTGGTTTTATAGTGGCTTTAGCCCCCTTGGTTTCATAGTGGCTTTACTCTCCCTTGGTTACATAGTGGCTTTAGCCTCCCTTGGTTTTATAGTGGCTTTACCCTCCCTTGGTTTTATAGTGGCTTTACCCTCCCTTGGTTTCATAGTGGCTTTACTCTCCCTTGGTTACATAGTGGCTTTAGCCTCCCTTGGTTTTATAGTGGCTTTACCCTCCCTTGGTTTCATAGTTGCTTTACCTTCCCCTGGTCTCATAGTGGCTTTACCCTCCCTTGGTTTCATAGTGGCTTTACCCTCCGTTTGTTTCATAGTGGCTTTACCCTCCCTTTGTTTCATAGTGGCTTTACCCTCCCCTGGTCTCATAGTGGCTTTACCCTCCCTTGGTTTCATAGTGGCTTTACCCTCCCTTGGTTTCATAGTGGCTTTACCCTCCCCTGGTCTCATAGTGGCTTTACCCTCCCTTGGTTTCATAGTGGCTTTACCCTCGCTTGGTTTCATAGTGGCTTTACCCTCCCTTGGTTTCGTAGTGGCTTTACCCTCCCTTGGTTTTATAGTAGCGTTACCCTCCCCTGGTTTCATTATGGCTTTACCCTCCCCTGGTTTCATTATGGCTTTACCCTCCCTTGGTTTTATAGTGGCTTTACCCTCCCTTGGTTTTATAGTGGCTTTACCCTCCCTTGGTTTTATAGTGGCTTTACCCTCCCTTGGTTTTATAGTGGCTTTACCCTCCCTTGGTTTTATAGTGGCTTTACCCTCCCTTGGTTTTATAGTGGCTTTACCCTCCCTTGGTTTTATAGTAGCGTTACCCTCCCCTGGTTTCATTATGGCTTTACCCTCCCTGGTTTTATAGTGGCCTTACACTCCCCTGGTTTCATAGTGGTTTTACCCTCCCTGGTTTCATAGTGGCTTTACCCTCCCCTGGTCTCATAGTGGTTTTATTTTCCCCTGGTCTCATAGTGGTTTTTTCTCCCCTGGTCTCATAGTGGTTTTTTCTCCTCTAGTTTCATAGTGGTTTTATTCTCCTTTAGTTTCATAGTGGTTTTATTCTCCTCTAGTTTCATAGTGGTTTTATTCTCCTTTAGTTTCATAGTGGTTTTATTCTCCCCTGGTTTAATGGTGGTTTTATTCTCCTCTGGTCTCATAGTGGTTTTATTCTCCTCTAGTTTCCTAGTGGTTTTATTCTCCCCTGGTTTAATGGTGGTTTTATTCTCCTCTAGTTTCGTAGTGGTTTTATTCTCCCCTGGTTTAATGGTGGTTTTATTCTCCTCTAGTTTCCTAGTGGTTTTATTCTCCTCTAGTTTCCTAGTGGTTTTATTCTCCTCTAGTTTCCTAGTGGTTTTATTCTCCCCTGGTTTCATGGTGGTTTTATTCTCCCCTGGTCTCATAGTGGTTTTATTCTCCTCTAGTTTCATAGTGGTTTTATTCTCCTCTAGTTTCATAGTGGTTTTATTCTCCTCTAGTTTCATAGTGGTTTTATTCTCCTCTAGTTTCATAGTGGTTTTATTCTTCTCTAGTTTCATAGTGGTTTTATTCTCCCCTGGTCTCATAGTGGTTTTATTCTCCTCTAGTTTCATAATGGTTTTATTCTCCCCTGGTTTCATGGTGGTTTTATTCTCCCCTGGCCTCCTAGTGGTTTTATTCTCCCCTAATTTCATGGTGGCTTTATTCTCCCCTAGTTTCATGGTGGCTTTATTCTCCCCTGGTTTCATGGTGGCTTCATTCTCCCCTTGTTTCATTGCGGTTTTATTCTCCCCTAGTTTTATGGTGGCTTTATTCTCCACTAGTTTCATGGTGGCTTAATTCTCCCCTGGTTTCATGGTGGTTTTATTCTCCCCTAGTTTCATGGTGGTTTTATTCTCCCCTGGTTTCATGGTGGCTTTATTCTCCCCTGGTCTCATAGTGGTTTTATTCTCCCCTAGTTTCATGGTGGTTTTATTCTCCCCTAGTTTCATGGTGGTTTTATTCTCCACTGGTTTCATGGTGGTTTTCCCATTGGCGTGAGTGCGTGGCATCCTGATTTTTGTAGTGCGCCTTTTGGCTGGTTGCCTCCGACTTCAGCACTTAAAATTGCTAGAGCAGACTGGGAAAACAGAGGACAACTTGGAAAGAGAAAACAGAGTACATGAATCTAGAACGAGACACAAGAAAAGTGTGGAAGCTTGTAAAACAGCTGAATGATGAGGGTACAGAAGGGAACACAAAAATTACACTGAAGAAGGATGGAAACATTCTAACAGGTAAACATGCAGCAAATCACTTTGCAGACTCCTTTGCAAATGACAACAATATTGAAATTAGCCTAGAGAAACGTCAAGAGACCCGTCTAAAACAACAAAATGCAAGACAAGAAGAGACTGCACATGAAGTCATGGAAATACCCATTACACAAAGAGAGCTAGAGCTGGCAATATCCAAATTAAAAATGAAAAAGTCACCAGGTAGTGATGGAGTGTCTAATGAAATGATTAAGAACTTGGGAACTGCAGCTAAAGCAAAACTACTGCAGATCTACAACATTTGCTGGATCACAGGTAAAGTGCCACAGGCATGGAGAGAAGCAATTATGATACCATTACTAAAGCCAGGAAAAGATGGTTCAATGACATCCAGCTATAGACCAATCAGCCTTACAAGCTGTTTGTGTAAAACAATGGAACGTATAATCAATCTCAGACTGCAGTGGTACCTGGAAAGTGAAAATCTCCTTGTCCCACAACAAGCAGGCTTTAGACAGTGTTACTCTACCGAAGATCAGGCAACCTATCTTTCCCAGGAAATTGAGGATGCGTTTCAAGAAAAGAAACTGGTACTAGCAGCATGGATAGACCTAAAGAAAGCATTTGATAAGGTATGGAAGGAAGGGCTTTTGAAGAAACTGAGAAATTATGGAGTAAATGGCAGGATGTACAAATGGGTCAAAGCATACCTGCATAACAGGAGAGCCAGAGTGCAACTGGATGGTCTTAAGAGTAAGAAGGTCTTACTGCGCCAGGGCGTTCCACAGGGAGGGGTACTATCTCCAACACTTTTTCTGATCTACATCAATGACCTAGTTACTGAACTACCACATGGTATCAAAGTGGCAATGTATGCAGATGACTTGGTAATGTGGTGCACAGAGGAGTATGCAACAGTGGCCTCCAAATTGTTACAAAGAGCTATGAATGCACTGAATTCATGGACAAATAGATGGTGTATCAGCATCAATACAGACAAATGCAGTACTACACTTTTCACTCTTTCCCCAAAACAAAAAGCAGGAGCCATCTATATAAACAATGAGCCTGTGAAAGAAGACATACAGGCTACGTATCTCGGAGTTACATTTGATAACAAACTATCTTGGAAACAACAGATAAATAAGGCAACCCAAAAAGCAAGGAGAAAATTGGCTATTCTAAGAAAGCTGTGTGGAACTACGTGGGGTGCGAGTGGGAAAATACTCAGTAAAGTTTACCAACAGAGTATACGCCCACATTTAGAATATGGATCATCTGCATGGTGTTCAGCATCAAACACCACACTTCAAGAACTGGATAAAGTACAAAACCAGGCACTTAGGGTCATCACAGGAGCAATGAAATCAACACCAATATTAGAGATGGAGAAATTGTGGAGGATACCAGCACTGAGAGAACGGAGGGACACAAAGGTGCTGATACAGGCAGAAAAATTTGCTTGCATGCCGAGACATCCAATGAAGGACCGATTCCAAAATCTTGCATTGGGACGACTTAAGAGAAGCAGTTTTATCCACCAAGCCAAGCGTATTAGTAGACAAACACCAGACATGCCAAGAGCTGTTAACCCCCTACTGCCCATACCAGAACAGACTCCCTGGACAGAGGAATCTGGATTATCAGTTCAAATACGGACAGAAGTGAAAGGAATAGTTGATAAAGAGGAACAGAATAGTCTACAGCGAAAAACAATAACTCTCAGTTTCCTGGATGAAGAATACCCACAAGACCTATGGATTCGTGTGTATACAGATGGATCAGCACAGAATGCAGTAAAAAATGGGGGAGCAGGTGCATATATAGAATACCCAAATAACACTAGGGATATGAATAAAATAGCAACAGGGAAATATTGTCACAATTATGATGCAGAAATACAAGCAATAAAGTTAGCAATAGAAAAACTGCTGAACATTAATCTTAGCCCGCAGCCTGTAGTGTTTTTGACAGATGCAAGATCAGTACTCCAGGCACTACAATCCAGAAAATTACCACATCTGCAGACCTTATTGACTGAACTCTGCAAGCACCACAGGGTTGCCCTGCAGTGGATCCCATCTCACTGTGGAATACCAGGAAATGAGAAAGCAGATCAGTTGGCAAAGGAAGGTTCAACAGGCACACAACTAGATACACCTGTTACATACCATCATAAGAAACAGATAATCAAATCAATCAGAGGACCACAAGCCCCAAATCAGGATGCCTTTTATAATATGAATAGATATGAACAAGTTATCATTATACGTCTCAGAACAGGACACAATCGACTCCATAGTCACATGTATACAAAATTCAAGATCGGCACCTCAACTACTTGTACATGTGGACAGGCGCCCCAGACTGCTGAACACATACTTCAAGACTGCACTGAATATAGTAGACTGAGGAAAATCCATTGGCCCATAGATACAACACTACAGACAAAACTATATGGGCCACTGCAAGAATTACAAAAGACAGTAACATTTATACAGGAAACGACATTGCAGATATAGACAATGCTTCAGGCGAACGAAAGATAGATAGATAGATGGTGGTTTTATTCTCCCCTGGTCACATGGTGGTTTTATTCTCCCCTGGTCTCATAGTGGTTTTATTCTCCCCTGGTCTCATAGTGGTTTTATTCTCCCATAGTTTCATGGTGGTTTTATTCTCCCCTAGTTTCATGGTGGTTTTATTCTCCCCTGGTTTCATGGTGGTTTTATTCTCCCTGGTCTCATAGTGGTTTTATTCTCCCCTGGTCTCATGGTGGTTTTATTCTCCCCTGGTTTCATGGTGGCTTTATTCTCCCCTGGTCTCATGTTGGTTTTATTCTCCCCTAGTTTCATGGTGGTTTTATTCTCCCCTGGTTTCATGGTGGTTTTATTCTCCCCTGGTCTCATAGTGGCAGCAAGTCTGTGAACTCTATCATCCCATTAATTAACACGATCGTCATCAAGTACCAAGCCTGATGACGTAGGTGATCATGTCTCTCCACAACTTTCGATCTCGACAGTTATTTATCATTTCTGTTGTTGACCTTCTGCCAAACTATTCTCTTAAGCTGTCTGTTATTTTTTCTCTTTGCTTCTCTCTATCTCTTTGTCCCTCAATTTTCCCAGTTGTTACAATATATTCCAGCTGTTCTCTTCTCATTACATGGCCAAAAAATGATTTTTTCTTCCTAATATTGGAGATCAGCTCTCTTTTTGCTTTGGCCTCTTTCAGAACATTTTCATTACTCTTCTTAGCTGTCCATGGTATTCTCAACATTTATCTGTATAACCACATTTCTACAGACTCCAGTGATTTTCTCGTCTGCTGTCCTATTGTCCATGATTCACATCCATATGTTAAGACTGGCTCTACATAACATTTAAGAACTCTTTTTCTTGTATCTATTGTCAAAAATGGATTGCATAATATCTTCCACATTTTTTGGAAAGCTGTTTTTGTCTGAGCCATTCTGCATCTCACCTCTGTTGTACATCTTCCGTCTGAGGTTAACAAAGTTCCCAAATATTTAAATTCATTTAATTGAATTTAAAATGAACATGATAGAACCCTAATTTAGAACAAGTCTGTGAATTCTATCATCGCATTCGCGATAGAGCCGTAGCTTACATTATCATCTCTGCACTGGCTACATTATCAGTGTCAACAACAATAACATGAAAAGCTACAGTTGCAGCAAACATTTAATTTTCAATTGCTCATAAGATTTGTCATTTGTTTGGTAGGGCTTTCAAAGCTAGTTTTAAAAGTTTACCAGAACGCGTTCCGGCTCTTTCCAGCTAAAAAAAAAAAAAAAACCACTGCAAAGCAACAACACACTTAATCTGTAAAGCCAGTTGATATCATCAACTAAAACAACTAAAAATGAAAAGAGAACTACTAAACACAATTAGAACAAGACAAATGAATTTTTTAGGGCATGTTAAAAGACCGGGAGCCGCGATAGCTCAGTGGTTAGTAAACTGGACTACAAAGGACAAGGGGTAGGGTTCGATCCCAACCGACGGCTTCCGGGTTCACCCAACCTTAAATGGGTACCGGATTTTTTTCTGGGAAAGTAAAGCAGCACGGGCGTAATACCGACCACATTACCACAAAAATCATGTGCTGAAGGTCTGTAAAATATAGGGTCACTAACACCATATTTCCCTATACGCCACTTGGCGTGACGGGGGTACTTTACTTACTATGTTAAAAGACACAACAACCTACTAAAAGTAATATTGGAAGGGAAAATACAAGGTAAAAGAGGTAGGGGTAGACCAAGACTAACATGGACGAGTAACATCAAAAGATGGATACGTCAACCTATGACAATCTGCACCATCAAAGCAAGAGACAGAGTGGAATGGCGCTCCATGGTAGCCAACCTTCGATGCGGAGACGGCACCAAACGATGTTGATGATGATGATATCCTCAAAATGTTTGCATCTCAGGTAAGTCGCATAAGTTGATTTTTTGTTGACCGTTTCTCTTGTTCTATAGAATTCAATTGAATAATCTCAATACTGCCACCTGCCGTCACAACCCAAGCTCAACTCTGATTGGTTAATCTATCGTCCCCCCCATTGATTGTCTCCCTCTCTATAACTGGTTATGAATAAAGCTCCGCCCTTTTTTTAAATTGACGACCAATGATGTTGTTGTGAAGGCGGAGCAACATGTCATGAAGCCATCTCGACTGTCGCTAACAATCTAGAATCAGCGCTGAAGATTATCAATAATTAAACTCTCGCAGTTCCAGAAATCGCTAAACCTGTGAAGTTTTACACCAGAAAAAAGTGCTAAAATATTACATTCACCGATTATTTTACTATTTACTTCTCGATTTTTTTTTTTCACTTTTCAAAATGTGTGAACCAACATTTACATACAGTGACATGATTATTATGTGAACATTCTAGGAGCTGTGAAAGTGTTGGTAAGTACTTGTAATATTTCGCTTGTAATTCAACGACAGTAATAGTAGCACTTCCTCGTGATACTTATTAACTTGCTAGTCATGTTTTCATTCTCATATATAGGCGACACATATAGTTTGCACATTTCTATATGTTATTATTAATCCTGTAAAGTTTGGTTTAATACATAAGCCATTAAATGTTTCTTCACACACACACACACACACACACACGCGCGCGCGCTCACGCACACAATTCAGCCGCATAGTAAATGTATGCTGCATTTAATTTTATTTGATAATTTTTTATTTTAATTATTAGCTATATTAAAATGAGAGAGGCAAGAGCAGCAGGAATCGGTTCCCTCAATGAGATGAGCTGCTTCCACAGAATAGAGATAAATGGCGAGATTTGATAAAATATCTTAAAAGAATTGAAAACTACTAGAACAAAAATTTAGATAAGAGAAGGAATATCGTGATCTGCGCCCTATGGGCCGGCTACGGCTCGAAAGGTCAATAGATAGATAGATATATTAAAATGGCTCAGGCAAAAGCAGCTTTCCAAAAAAATGAGGAAGATACTATGCAATCTATTTTTGACAGTAGAAACAAGAAAAAGAGTTCTTAAATGTTATATAGAGCAATCATGGACAATAGGACAACACACAAGAAAATCATTGGAGTCTGTAGAAAAATTTGGTTTTACAGAAGAATGTTGAGAATATCATGGACAGCTATGAAGAGTAATGGAGATGTTCTGAAAGAGGTCAAAGCAAAAAGAGAGCTAATTTCCAATATTAGGAAGAAACAATCATCATTTTTTGGCCATGTAATGAGAAGAGAACAGCTGGAATATATTGTTACAACTGGAAAAATTGAGGGACGAAGAGATAGAGGGAAGCAAAGAGAAATAAATACCAGACAGCTTAAGAGAATGGCTTGGCAAAATGTCAACAACAGAAATAATTATTAACTGTCGAGATCGAAAGTTGTGGAGAGACATGATCACCTACGCCAGCAGGCCCGGTACTTGATGATGATGATGATGATGTGTTATATTAATGTGTGTGCTGTATGTTAGATCATGTTACTGCATCAACAACACTTCAACATATGCCACAACAGGTATCAGAACACCACTGACCTTAAACACGCCATTGTAAGTCTGAAGACATCAGCAAATGATAGAGCTCAATCTACGAGTACAATCTAGCAATCTACGAGTACAATCTAGCAATCTGTGAGTACAATCTCGCAATCTACGAGTACAATCTAGCAATCTGTGAGTACAATCTAGCAATCTACGAGTACAATCTAGCAATCTGTGAGTACAATCTAGCAATCTGTGAGTACAATCTAGCAATCTGCGAGTACAATCTAGCAATCTGTGAGTACAATCTAGCAATCTGTGAGTACAATCTAGCAATCTACGAGTACAATCTAGCAATCTGTGAGTACAATCTAGCAATCTACGAGTACAATCTAGCAATCTGTGAGTACAATCTAGCAATCTGTGAGTACAATCTAGCAATCTACGAGTACAATCTAGCAATCTGTGAGTACAATCTAGCAATCTGTGAGTACAATCTAGCAATCTACGAGTACAATCTAGCAATCTGTGAGTACAATCTAGCAATCTACGAGTACAATCTAGCAATCTGTGAGTACAATCTAGCAATCTGCGAGTACAATCTAGCATTCTGCGCATTCACATTTAGGATTAAAGCTGATCTACAAAATATTTCGCAAAAAATATACGAAATTCCAAACAAAGTGAAACTTAATAGACATTAAACGAAAACAATGACAAACAGAACGATAGCAAACATCAAACATAAATTATTAAAAATTGAATGATAGCAGACATCAAACATAAATTATGACAAATTGAATGATAGCAGACATCAAACATAAATTATGACAAATTGAATGATAGCAGACATCAAACATAAATTATGACAAATTGAATGATAGCAGACATCAAACATAAATTATGACAAACTAAATGATAACAGACATCAAACATAAACTATGAAAAATGGAATGATAGCAGACATCAAACATAAACTATGAAAAATGGAATGATAACAGACATCAAACATAAACTATGAAAAATGGAATGATAGCAGACATCAAACATAAACTATGACAAATGGAATGATAGCAGACATCAAACATAAATTATGACAATTTGAATGATAACAGTCATCAAACATAAACTATGACAAGTTGAACGATAGTAGACATCAAACATAAACTATGACAAATTGTCCGAGTGAAAAGGACAGATATAATGACAAAACTAATCTTAGACTGTAAGATTCAGAATAAACAGTAGCACCCCCCCCCCCCTCTCTCTCTCTCTCTCCCTCCACCCCTCAACCTTCCCAATCCCGAAAAAAGTAGCAAAATCAAACAAAATAAAGTAACAAGATCAAACAAAATAAAGTAACAAGATCAAACAAAATAAAGTAATAAAATCAAACAAAATAAAGTAAACACAATCAAACAAATAAAGTAACAAAATCAAAGAAATAAAGAGAGAGTTGAATATGTATTCACATTTGATGAGAAATCATAACCATGAGAATACCTGGAGTCGACACATAAGAAATGCGATCAATTAATCTGAAACTATTGGACAACAAAACAGTATTAAATAGTTGCTGACAAAAAACAAACAAACCTGAAATAAAATGAAAATAGACATCATCAGGTAGCAGTAATTCAAATAAAGAGTTCACTGACAGCTCCTTCAAAGCAATCGTTGATGACTGACGAGGCTACAAAACAAACGCTTGAAAAATATAGAAATCTGATCAATAAGATGGGATAGTGTAATGAGAGATATGATGAGATGGTAAATAATTGGTACAAAGCATTTCCTAAGATTGGTCAGTCTTTACTGTGAAGGGAAACGACGCGATTATAAAGAAGTGTCAGGAATCAGAAAGAAATCTAAATATATGGTAGGAAATAGAAGGAATTTCATTTTGAAATCTAACAAGATGGATTTGTAAAATTGGAAGAGAAGAGAAAATTATCACTTATCTGCCTGCATGGTTTGTAAAACTGAAGCCCTAGCTACTTTTGGTGTCTCTGTGACGCCACTGACAAGCCCTAGTTATAATGAGTGTCTGTGCGACGCCACTGCCAAGCTGATACCCTAGTTATATTGAGAGTCTGTGTGACGCCACTGCCAAGCTGATACCCTAGTTATATTGAGAGTATGTGTGCCGACAATGCCAACTTGATACCCTAGTTATATTGAGAGTATACGTGCCGACACTGCTAAGCTGATACCCTAGTTATATTGAGAGTCTGTGTGCCGACACTGCCAAGGTGATACCCTAGTTATATTGAGAGTATGTGTGTCGACAATGCCAAGTTGATACTCTAGTTATACCACCTACTTCTCCTGTTGTCTCTTCTCATCATATGGCCAACATATGAGCACCTACTTCTCCTGTTGTCTCTTCTCATCATATGGCCAACATATGAGCACCTACTTCTCCTGTTGTCTCTTCTCATCATATGGCCAACATATGAACACCTACTTCTCCTGTTGTCTTTTCTCATCACATGGCCAACATATGACCACATACTTCTGTTGTCACTTCTCGTCATATGCCAACATATGACCACCTACTTCTCCTGTTGCCTCTTCTCGTCATATGCCAACATATGAACACCTACTTCTCCTGTTGTCTCTTCTCGTCATATGCCAACATATGAACACCTATATCTCCTGTTGCCTCTTCTCGTCATATGCCAACATATGAACACCTACTTCTCCTGTTGTCTCTTCTCGTCATATGCCAACATATGAACACCTACTTCTCCTGTTGTCTCTTCTCGTCATATGCCAACATATGAACACCTACTTCTCCTGTTGTCTCTTCTCGTCATATGCCAACATATGAACACCTACTTCTCCTGTTGTCTCTTCTCATCATATGCCAACATATGACCACCTACTTCTCCTGTTGTCTCTTCTCATCATATGCCAACATATGAACACCTACTTCTCCTGTTGTCTCTTCTCATCATATGCCAACATATGACCACCTACTTCTCCTGCTGTCCCTTCTCGTCAAATGCCAACATATGACCACCTACTTCTCCTGTTGTCTCTTCTCATCATATGCCAACATATGAACACCTACTTCTCCTGTTGTCTCTTCTCATCATATGACCACCTACTTCTCCTGTTGTCCCTTCTCGTCAAATGCCAACATATGAACACCTACTTCTCCTGTTGTCTCTTCTCGTCATATGCTAACATATGAACACCTACTTCTCCTGTTGTCTCTTCTCGTCATATGCCAACATATGAACACCTACTTCTCCTGTTGTCTCTTCTCATCATATGCCAACATATGACCACCTACTTCTCCTGTTGTCTCTTCTCATCATATGCCAACATATGAACACCTGCTTCTCCTGTTGTCTCTTCTCATCATATGCCAACATATGACCACCTACTTCTCCTGTTGTCCCTTCTCGTCAAATGCCAACATATGACCACCTACTTCTCCTGTTGTCTCTTCTCATCATATGCCAACATATGAACACCTACTTCTCCTGTTGTCTCTTCTCATCATATGACCACCTACTTCTCCTGTTGTCCCTTCTCGTCAAATGCCAACATATGACCACATACTTCTCCTGTTGTCCCTTCTCGTCAAATGCCAACATATGACCACCTACTTCTCCTGTTGTCTCTTCTCGTCAAATGCCAACATATGACCACCTACTTCTCCTGTTGTCTCTTCTCGTCATATGGCCAACATATGATCACCTACTTCTCCTGTTGTCTCTTCTCGTCAAATGCCAACATATGACCACCTACTGCTCCTGTTGTCTCTTCTCGTCATATGCCAACATATGACCACCTACTTCTCCTGTTGTCTTTTCTCATCATATGCCAACATATGATCACCTACTTCTCCTGTTGTCTCTTCTTGTCATATGCCAACATATGACCATCCTACTTCTCCTGTTGTCTCTTCTCGTCATATGGCCAACATATGACCACCTACTGCTCCTGTTGTCTCTTCTCGTCATATGCCAACATATGATCACCTACTTCTCCTGTTGTCTCTTCTTGTCATATGCCAACATATGATCACCTACTTCTCCTGTTGTCTCTTCTTGTCATATGCCAACATATGATCACCTACTTCTCCTGTTGTCTCTTCTTGTCATATGCCAACATATGATCACCTACTTCTCCTGTTGTCTCTTCTCGTCAAATGCCAACATATGACCACCTACTTCTCCTGTTGTCTCTTCTCGTCATATGCCAACATATGACCACCTACTTCTCCTGTTGTATCTTCTCGTCATATGGCCAACATATGACCATCCTACTTCTCCTGTTGTCTCTTCTCGTCATATGGCCAACATATGACCATCCTACTTCTCCTGTTGTCTCTTCTCGTCATATGGCCAACATATGACCCAGGTTGGGGGTCAGTGGATAAGGGGAAGAAGTAGGTTGAAGATCAGTGGTTACGAGTAGTAGGTTGAAGATCAGTGGTTAAGAGAAGTAGGTTGAAGATCAGTGGTTAAGAGAAGTAGGTTGAAGGTCAGTGGTTAAGAGAAGTAGGTTGAAGATCAGTGGTTAAGAGAAGTAGGTTGAAGGTAAGTGGTTAAGAGAAGTAGGTTGAAGGTCAGTGGTTAAGAGAAGTAGGTTGAAAATCAGTGGTTAAGAGAAGTAGGTTGAAGGTCAGTGGTTAAGAGAAGTAGGTTGAAGGTCAGTGGTTAAGAGAAGTAGGTTGAAGATCAGTGGTTAAGAGAAGTAGGTTGAAGATCAGTGGTTAAGAGAAGTAGGTTGAAGGTCAGTGGTTAAGAGAAGTAGGTTGAAGATCAGTGGTTAAGAGAAGTAGGTTGAAGATCAGTGGTTAAGAGAAGTAGGTTGAAAATCAGTGGTTAAGAGAAGTAGGTTGAAGGTCAGTGGTTAATAGAAGTAGGTTGAAGGTAAGTGGTTAAGAGAAGTAGGTTGAAGGTCAGTGGTTAAGAGAAGTAGGTTGAAGGTCAGTGTTTAAGAGAAGTAGGTTGAAGGTAAGTGGTTAAGAGAAGTAGGTTGAGGATCAGTGGATAAGAGAAGTAGGTTGAAGGTCAGTGGTTAAGAGAAGTAGGTTGAAGGTCAGTGGTTAAGAGAAGTAGGTTGAAGGTCAGTGGTTAAAAGAAGTATTTTGAAGATCAGTGGTTAAGAGAAGTAGGTTGAAGGTCAGTGGTTAAGATAAGTAGGTTGAAGGTCAGTCTATAAGAGAAGAAGTAGGTTGAAGGTCAGTGGTTAAGAGAAGAAGTAGGTTGAAGGTCAGTACATAAGAGAAGTAGGTTGAGGGTCAGTGGATAAGAGAAGTAGTTTGAGGGTCAATGGATAAGAGAAGTAGGTTGAGGGTCAGTGGATAAGAGAAGTAGTTTGAGGGTCAATGGATAAGAGAAGTAGGTTGAGGGTCAGTGCATAAGAGAAGTAGGTTGAGGGTCAGTGGATAAGAGAAGTAGTTTGAAGGTCAGTGGATAGGCGAAGAAGTAGGTTGAAGGTCAGCGGTTAAGAGAAGTAGGTTGAGGGTCAGTGTATAAGAGAAGCAGTGGGATGAGAGTCAGCAGATAAGAGAAGTAGGTTGAGGGTCAGTGTATAAGAGAAGCAGTAGGATGAGAGTCAGTAGATAAGAGAAGTAGTTGGTTGAAGTCAATGTATAAGAGAAGTAATAGGATGAGAGTCAGCAGATAAGAGAAGTAGTAGGTTGAAGGTCGATGTATAAGAGAAGTAGTAGGTTGAAGGTCAATGTATAAGAGAAGTAGTATGATGAGAGTCAGCAGATAAGAGAAGTAGTAGGTTGAAGGTCAATGTATAAGAGAAGTAGTAGAATGAGAGTCAGCAGATAAGAGAAGTAGTAGGTTGAAGATCGATGTATAAAAGGAGTAGTAGGTTGAAGGTCAATGTATAAGAGAAGTAGTAGGATGAGAGTCAGCAGATAAGAGAAGTAGTAGGTTGAAGGTCAATGTATAAGAGAAGTAGTAGGATGAGAATCAGCAGATAAGAGAAGTAGTAGGTTGAAGGTCGATGTATAAAAGAAGTAGTAGGTTGGAGGTCAATGTATAAGAGAAGTAGTAGGATGAGAGTCAGCAGATAAGAGAAGTAGTAGGTTGAAGGTCGATGTATAAAAGAAGTAGTAGGTTGAAGGTCGATGTATAAAAGAAGTAGTAGGTTGAAGGTCAATGTATAAGAGAAGTAGTAGGATGAGAGTCAGCAGATAAGAGAATTAGTAGGTTGAAGGTCGATGTATAAAAGAAGTAGTAGGTTGAAGGTCAATGTATAAGAGAAGTAGTAGGATGAGAGTCAGCAGATAAGAGAAGTAGTAGGTTGAAGGTCAATGTATAAGAGAAGTAGTAGGATGAGAATCAGCAGATAAGAGAAGTAGTAGGTTGAAGGTCGATATATAAAAGAAGTAGTAGGTTGGAGGTCAATGTATAAGAGAAGTAGTAGGATGAGAGTCAGCAGATAAGAGAAGTAGTAGGTTGAAGGTCGATGTATAAAAGAAGTAGTAGGTTGGAGGTCAATGTATAAGAGAAGTAGTAGGATGAGAGTCAGCAGATAAGAGAAGTAGTAGGTTGTAGGTCGATGTATAAAAGAAGTAGTAGGTTGAAGGTCAATGTATAAGAGAAGTAGTAGGATGAGAATCAGTAGATAAGAGAAGTAGTAGGTTGAAGGTCGATGTATAAAAGAAGTAGTAGGTTGAAGGTCAATGTATAAGAGAAGTAGTAGGATGAGAATCAGTAGATAAGAGAAGTAGTAGGTTGAAGGTCGATGTATAAGAGAAGTAGTAGGATGAGAGTCAGCAGATAAGAGATGTAGTTGGATGAGGTTCAGCGGATAAAAGAAAAAAAATGTGCAGAAATAACAAGAAAATAACAAATCAATGTCTCACAATTTGTTCACAAGACAGAAAAAAAAAAATTAAAATTGGAGATTGTCTGCAGTTAGGCATCGGTGAGTTCGTCAGTCCCATATTGATGTGGAGACGGCGCATTGCTTGAATTAGCGCCATATCTATGGGGAAACGACGCATTGCTTGAATTAACGCCATATCGATGTAGAATATTTGGTGCATTGCTTGAATTAGCGCCATACCGATGTAGAATTGTCGCATTGCTTGAATTAGCGCCATACCGATGCAGAATTGTCGCATTGCTTGAATTAGCGCCATACCGATGTAGAATTGTTGCATTGCTTGAATTAGCGCCATACCGATGCAGAATTGTCGCATTGCTTGAATTAGCGCCATACCGATGTAGAATTGTTGCATTGCTTGAATTAGCGCCATACCGATGCAGAATTGTCGCATTGCTTGAATTAGCAACATTTATACAATTGTTAAAATCTATAACATTGTTAACATTTATTGGTTTTTTCCTTCCTCTAGCTTCATCTTTTTGTGGACAAAACAGTTGTTGGAGAAGCTCGGACAAAACAGTTGTTAGAGAAGCTCGGACAAAACAGTTGTTGGAGAAGCTGGGACAAAACAGTTGTTAGAGAAGCTCGGACAAAACAGTTGTTGAAGAAGCTCGGACAAAACAGTTGTTAGAGAAGCTCGGACAAAACAGTTGTTGAAGAAGCTCGGACAAAACAGTTGTTGGAGAAGCTCGGACAAAACAGTTGTTGAAGAAGCTCGGACAAAACAGTTGTTGAAGAAGCTCGGACAAAACAGTTGTTGAAGAAGCTCGGACAAAACAGTTGTTGAAGAAGCTGGGACAAAGCAGTTGTTGGAGAAGCTCGGACAAAACAGTTGTTGAAGAAGCTGGGACAAAGCAGTTGTTGGAGAAGCTGGGACAAAGCAGTTGTTGGAGAAGCTCGGACAAAACAGTTGTTGGAGAAGCTCGGACAAAACAGTTGTTGAAGAAGCTGGGACAAAGCAGTTGTTGGAGAAGCTGGGACAAAGCAGTTGTTGGAGAAGCTCGGACAAAACAGTTGTTGAAGAAGCTGGGACAAAGCAGTTGTTGGAGAAGCTGGGACAAAGCAGTTGTTGGAGAAGCTCGGACAAAACAGTTGTTGAAGAAGCTGGGACAAAGCAGTTGTTGGAGAAGCTGGGACAAAGCAGTTGTTGGAGAAGCTCGGACAAAACAGTTGTTGAAGAAGCTGGGACAAAGCAGTTGTTGAAGAAGCTGGGACAAAGCAGTTGTTGGAGAAGCTCGGACAAAACAGTTGTTGAAGAAGCTCGGACAAAACAGTTGTTGAAGAAGCTGGGACAAAGCAGTTGTTGGAGAAGCTGGGACAAAGCAGTTGTTGGAGAAGCTGGGACAAAGCAGTTGTTGGAGAAGCTCGGACAAAACAGTTGTTGAAGAAGCTCGGACAAAACAGTTGTTGAAGAAGCTCGGACAAAGCAGTTGTTGAAGAAGCTCGGACAAAGCAGTTGTTGAAGAAGCTCGGACAAAACAGTTGTTGAAGAAGCTCGGACAAAACAGTTGTTGAAGAAGCTCGGACAAAACAGTTGTTGAAGAAGCTGGGACAAAACCATTGTTGGAGGTGTGTGTGAACGGTTCAGAGATAGAACAAAAATAAGATAAAGACAGAGAGAATAAGGCGAATGAGAAAGTAGAAAGAAGAAAGAAATAAAAGATAAATCCATACAATTGTGGAAGTATTTAGGGAATAAGAGTGGAGAATGGCGAGCGTTCCGTTCATAAACGCCTTCGTCAGCTCCGTGGGTGACTCGTTATCACACCGTCAGAACAAAGACAGTCCACTCACTTCAGCATTCAGCAACAAGAAGTACAAAGAAATGGAGACTAGAAGCAGCACGGACATGTACCAGAACGACAGTTACTGCGGCACTGGCAAACACGTAGTGGGCACTAGCAATATGGTCGCCACTGGACTAGCCCCGGTTATCACAACTGGCATCGGTTCCGGGAGTCACCAGCAGACTGATGCGTCACTTATTGCTTCTACCTCTCTTGATTACACATTTTCCAACAAACAGCTTTATCACGGCTGCAACAGTTCTCGACTTATGAATTCGTATGAGTTGCATGACAGCTGGAGCCGTGATAACTGGAGTCACGATGTCACATCACCACGGCTGGGAGTTGGTCAACAACCCGCGCTCCATGGTCAAGAACAACAACTCAAAGACCAACAGGGTGGGCCAGTTTACACAGAGTTGCAACCTTACCGAAGAGCTTCACAAAACCAGATCAAGACAGAAGCAACACTTGCCGAAGGTCTTCACGAACACGCCGACTACAGACATTATCAATTACTTCATAATCATTTTCCTCAAATTAAGGACGCCCACTATAGACCAGTATCCACTATTAACCAGTTCAGGCCATATCCTAATATAGCCACATCGAGTATATGTTCCGTACACCAACAAACAAACGATTTCAGTCAACTTTCGGATTATGCTGACTTGTCTATCTCCGTCCAGAGAAATCCATCGTCTGTCTATAACGGAGGTTTCATGCCTGTTGCACATCCATCCAGTTATTCTGGACAGTTGAAGGCTACCCCAGGCCGCGAAATTGGTCAGCACAACGACAGAAGACTTGCAACCAAGAATACAACGCCAGCTTGGATCGCTAGAGGCAGCAAGAACTGCGCTGTGAGTCTCTACAACGGGGACATGTGGGCCAAGTTCCACGTCCACACCAACGAGATGATCATCACCAAACACGGGAGGTAAGCGATTCTCTCCTCTCGTTTACTCATCGTTATAATTACGACCTTGTGTCGCTAGGTTGCGCTAATGTGGCTTTCATTTAGGCAACGGCGTTGCGAAGGTTTCTATCTCTTTGATGCTTGCCATGTCTGTTCTGGACAGTTTTCAGTTTTTAAAAAAATGGATCTTCTCAAATTCCCGACTTGCAAAAGTCAGTCATGATGGCGTTGGTTTTTTTGTTTCCTCAGCAAGCAGCAACGTTTCTTCTTTCCCCGTCATCAAAGTCTTTATGTTGGCGTAGGTTCGATGTGTCGTTGTGTAAAGCTGTGAGCCTTTGGCTTAAAACATCCGAACTCTGAAAGACATTTGTGGGTACAGAGTTGACTTCCCTCTTAATCCTTACTTGAATAGTCACTGCTGGGAGTTAGCCATTAACCTGGGAGGTAGCCTTTGATCAGACTCCCCGCTTGGAGTTAGCCTTTAACCAGAGTCACAGCTGGGAGTTAGCCTTTAACCAGGGTCATCCCTGGGATTTAGCCTTTAACCAGGGTCATCTCTGGGATTTAGCCTTTAACCAGGGTCATCTCTGGGAGTTAGCCTTTGATCAGAATCACCGCTGGGTGTTAGCCTTTAAATAAAGTTAGCCTTTGACCAGACTTACCGCTGGGAGTTAGCCTTTAACCAGAGTCACCGCTTGGAGTTAGCCTTTAACCTTTTATTCTCGTAATTATGTTGGTAATAATTCTCGTAATTATGTTGGTAGTGTTTCTCGTAATTATGTTGGTAATAATTCTCGTAATTATGTTGGTAGTGTTTCTCGTAATTATGTTGGTAATAATTCTCGTAATTATGTTGGTAGTGTTTCTCGTAATTATGTTGGTAATAATTCTCGTAATTATGTTGGTAATAATTCTCGTAATTATGTTGGTAATAATTTTCGCAATTATGTTGGTAATAATTCTCGTAATTATGTTGATAATAATTCTCGCAATTATGTTGGTAATAATTCTAGTAATTATGTTGGTAATAATTCTCGTAATTATGTTGGTAATAATTCTCGTAATTATGTTGGTAATAATTCTCGTAATTATGTTGGTAATAATTCTCGTAATTATGTTGGTAAACATAATTCAAACAAGACAAATGCGAGTTTTGGGCATGTTAAAAGACACAACAGCCTAATAAAAGTAATCCTGGAGGGCAAAATACAAGGTAAAAGAGGCAGAGGCAGACCAAGACTAACATGGATAAGTAACATTAAAAGATGGACAAATCAGCCTATGACAACCTGCACCATCAAAGCAAGAGACAGAGCAGAATGGCGTTTCATGGTAGCCAACCTTCGTTGCAGAGATGGCACTCGATGATGACGATGATGTTGGTAATAATGCATGTAATTCATCATGTGCCATCCCGGTTGGCGTAGACGATCATGTCCTTCCACAATCTTCTATCTACAGTGTATCGTATCAGTTCTGTTGACTGTTTTCCATGCCATGAAACCAAGCTATCCAGTATTTTGTCTCTTTGTCGTCCACGATCTCTCTTTCATTTTATTTTGCCAGTTGTAACCAAGTATTCCAACTTTCCTCTTCTCATGATGTGCCCGAAAAATATTGATTGTTTCTTTCTGATGTTTTTTAGTGGCTGCCTTTTTGTGTTGGCCTCTTTGAGAACTTTGAGAACCTGTAATTATGTGATTAAAATTGACAATCTCTGAGTTTACTGGAGATACAATATTATATTATTCAGCACAATTGCTTTGTCATTCTACGATGCAGCTTCCACTAACGTTTAACTGAAGGAGCTTGTGTCTTCCCTGACAAGCACAGATGAACTAAAGTATCAGTGAAAAACGACTGTGACTGTCGCCATCTTTTCCTAGTGGCTTCTTATAAGAAATAATAGAACGAAGAAGTATGTGTTAGCACTCGGAAATAATAACAGACAAACAACAACAGAAACAAACAAAGAACAATATATGGTCCGAACCCGTACTCAGTGGCACCGCGCCTTGCCACGAGAAGCCGAACGCTTGGTACACTGCCACGCAGCCAACTAAAAAATTGGCTATTGTAAGCAGTGTCTTACACGAAGGCGTTCCCATGACTATAGCATAGGTTTACGATCACAGATCGGAAATAAATTCCCTATATAATAATATTTATTTATTATTATTTGTATCCTGGCTTCTTATAAACCCTGACGTATCGCATAAAACAGCACCCCCGCCTCTAATGACGTCACTAATACGTACATAGTCTTTGTTATCATTTGTTTTTCTTGTTCACCAAACAGGAAACTCTTTTTATCTCTGCAACTGACGGTAATCTGATCATCAGAAGTGACCTCACACTCATAAACGTGATATCAGATTTTTTTTTTTTTTAATGGCGTAAACTCTAGTATTCCCTTTATCCAGACCGAGAAAGAGATGGATAAAGGGAATACTACAATCACTAGTAGGGATAACACCAGAAGAGGCCAACAGAAGAGCAAAGAATCGCAGATTATATCTCCCCTCGACGCCAACGGCAATGGAGGACGGATAGAAGAAGAAGAAGAATCGCGTAAACTTATTAATATTTCTACAAGTGTTGTATATGTGTTGTACAAGTGTTGTACATGTGTTGTACATGTGTTGTATATGCGGATTACAACAATCAAGTTGGAGGTATCGTAAGTCAACTCGCGAACACTGTGACGTAAATGTTTGTATAAAAACATGGCTAACTCGGAAAGAAACAAAATAACATGTTTTGATATTTTCTTTACAAATGTCTGGTGATGCCGCCTCTTTTTCCTATGATCTTCTCGCACAAACTGCTTTACTAAACACAAACAGAGCTTTACTAGAAGTTAGGTCAGATTTACATGGCGGAAAGTCGCGCGGAACAAAGCTAAAGAAACATGCTTGTGTTGCGGTGTTGTGATTTCTTTGTTGTTACCGATGAGTTCAATCAAAATGTTGACAGAGAGATGCTAGACCTACCCTTTCATCTCACCGGACATCAATGACCGACTCGCTAAAATGTGTCACCGAAAACTGCATCAATAACTTTGGAAAATAGCACTTGAAAGTTTTCTTCTTTTCTTCCGCATTTGCCTTACAGCGTCGAGGAGAGATTATGTTTGTGGTTTTATGCTCTTGTGCTTGTTGTTGCCTCTGTTATGTTTCCTAGTGTTTCTAATATTCCGTCAATCCATTTTTTTTTGTGTGGCGGGCCCTTGAGTCTGGTGTTCTCGTAACTTTTATTACAAGCTCTTTTTGTTGTGTTTTCATCTTTCTGTCTTATCTCGTGGCCAAAAAATCTCATCTGTGCTTTCTGTATGTATTTTATGGCGTGAGTTACACATTGCTGGGGAAGTCTTATTCTCCTTTTCTCTTGTCACTGATACCTACAAGGTGTCGTGATTTATATCATTTGTCGTTCTTGAGCTGCTCGAACTGTCTGAATTAGTGATTTTCCTTTGTTGTTACATGTCTCTGTCACTGCATCTATCCATCTTCTTCTGGGTCTTCCTCTTGGTCTTTTTCCCTGCATTCTCGAGAAGAACGCCCTTGATGGTGATTGGTGAGGATTCATTCTGACCAGGTGGCCAAACCATTTAAATTGTTGTTGTTCTATATATTCTTGGCAGGGTTTTGTTCCTACAATTTTTCTTATGGTTTCATTTGGTATTATATCTCTTCTTGTGTTGTTTGTTACTTTTCTCAAGCAACGCATCTCACATGTATTGATCTTTCTTAAATGTGATTTAGAAAGGGTCCATGTTTGACTTTCATAGCACAAAGTTGGTATGAAGATGCTATTTACCATTTGTTGTTTAGCTGGCATAGAAATGTTTGGATGTCTTAGCAATGGTGAAAGCTGGTATGTGACAACATTTGATTTTTGTATTCTCATGTCAATTTCTCTGTCTAGTTGTAATGTTTTCCATCTTCTGTGAACATTGTGCCTAAATACTTGAATTCCTGTACTTGTTTTATTTCTTTATCTTTGATCTTGATGTTTAATGGGTGTCTTAATTTGCTTATTCTTATAGCCTCTGTTTTTGCTGTGTTAATTTTCATACTGTAGTTTGTGCAGCTTTTATCAAGAGATGTTAAATGTTGTAGCAGGTTTTCATCCTCATATATTAGGCATTGGTCATCTGCGAAGAGTAGCTCATTGAGCTGTAGTTTTCTACCTCTATGTTATTATTTGTTTTGTCCTTATTGTTGGTTGTTTCCTGATTTATTTTGTCCATATATATGATGAAGAGGAGTGGTGAGAGGACACATCCTTGTCTTACACCTGTTGTAACCTGAAACCATTCTGACAGACCTTCCGATGTTCTGACGGCACTTTGACCATCTGACGGAGTCAAATGTTGATAATAGGAGTTAGCTTTTGTGGCACAAATGACATGATGACAGCACATCATGACGTCACACGATGACAGTACATCATGACGTCACATGGTGACAGCACATCATGACGTCACGTGATGACATCACATCGTGGCATCAAGTGTTAACAGCACATAGTGACAGAACATGGTGACAGTACATGTTGACAGCATATTGTGACAGCACATGATGACAGCACATGTTGACAGCATATTGTGACAGCACATGATGACAGAACATCGTGACAGCACATGTTTACAGCATATTGTGACAGCACATTGTGACAACACATGATGACAGAACATGGTGACAGCACAAGTTAATAGCATATTGTGACAGCACATTGTGACAGCACATGTTGACAGCATATTGTGACAACACATTGTGATAGCACATGATGACAGAACATGGTGACAGCACATGTTGACAGCATATTGTGACATCACATTGTGACAGCACATGATGACAGCACATTGTGACAACACATTGTGACAGCACATGATGACAGAACATGGTGACAGCACATGTTGACAGCATATTGTGACAGCACATGTGACAACACATAATGACAGCATATTGTGACAGCACATGTGACAACACATAATGACAGCACATGATGACAGCGCATGGTAAAAGATTTCTTGTTAAAGCTCCGAACAGATGCATCTGGTGTGGATGACGTTACCTGACTCGAGATTGTCAAGAACAGGTCAAGGCTCCTCCTGCCTAGCCTTTATTTGGTTAGTGACCATGTTTGTTCATGATCAGCCAAGTATTTTTCGTCACATCCAGGGAAACAATTCGTCACATCAGGGGAAACAATTCGTCACATCAGGGGAAACAATTTGTCATATCAGGGGAAACAATTCGTCATATCAGGGGAAAAAATTCATCATATCCGGGGAACCAATTCGCCACATCCGGAGAAACAATTCGTCACATCAGGGGAAACAATTCGTCACATCTAGGGAAACAATTCATCACATCAGGGGAAACAATTCGTTACATCTAGGGAAACAATTCATCACATCAGGGGAAACAATTCGTTACATCTAGGGAAACAATTCATCACATCAGGGGAAACAATTCGTTACATCTAGGGAAACAATTCATCACATCAGGGGAAACAATTCGTTACATCTAGGGAAACAATTCATCACATCAGGGGAAACAATTCGTTACATCTAGGGAAACAATTCATCACATCAGGGGAAACAATTCGTTACATCTAGGGAAACAATTCATCACATCAGGGGAAACAATTCGTCACATCAGGGGAACACAATTCATCACATCAGGGGAAACAGTTCGTCACATGCGGGGAATCAATTCATCACATCAGGGGAAACAATTCATCATATCAGGGGAAACAATTCATCATATCAGGGGAAACAATTTATCATATCAGGGGAAACAATGCATCATATCAGGGAAACAGTTGGTGACATGCAGGGAAACAATTCGTTACACCAGGGGAAACAATTCATCACATCAGGGGAACCAATTCATCACATCAGGGGAAACAATTCATCACATCAGGGGAAACAATTCATCACATCAGGGGAAACAATTCATCACATCAGGGAAACAATTCATCATATCCGGGGAAACAGTTCGTCACATGCAGGGAAACAATTTGTCACATATTAGGAAAGAACCCATTCACGTGTAATCAGTAGAGGGTGCATTAACCTCCGTCGCTTAAACTTACACATCACTAGCACTAATAGTATACGTAGCACTAGTACTATATGTAGCACTAATACTATACGTAGCACTAGTACTATACGTAGCACTAATAGTATACGTAGCACTAATAGTATACGTAGCACTAGTACTATACGTAGCACTAATAGTATACGTAGCACTAATAGTATACGTAGCACTAATAGTATACGTAGCACTAGTACTATACGTAGCACTAATAGTATACGTAGCACTAGTAGTATACGTAGCGCTAATAGTATACATAGCACTAGTACTATACGTAGCACTACTAGTATACGTAGCACTAGTACTATATGTAGCACTAATAGTATACGTAGCACTAATAGTATACGTAGCACTAGTACTATATGTAGCACTAGTATTATACGTAGCACTAATAGTATACGTAGCACTAGTAGTATATGTAGCACTAATAGTATATGTAGCACTAGTACTATACGTAGCACTAATAGTATATGTAGCACTAATACTATACGTAGCACTAATAGTATACGTAGCACTAGTAGTATACGTAGCACTAGTACTATACGTAGCACTAATAGTATACGTAGCACTAATAGTATACATAGCACTAGTACTATACGTAGCACTAATAGTATACGTAGCACTAATAGTATATGTAGCACTAGTACTATACGTAGCACTAATAGTATACGTAGCACTAGTACTATACGTAGCACTAATAGTATACATAGCACTAGTACTATACGTAGCACTAGTATTATACGTACCACTAATAGTATACTTAGAACTAATACTATACGTAGCACTATAATAGTATACACAACACTAACACTATACACAACACTAACACTATACACAACACTAACACTATACATCGGGTGGAGTATAGTAACATGGCCACTCATTGTGTTGAGGTAGAGTATAGTAACATGTCCACTCATTGTGTTGAGGTAGAGTATAGTAACATGTCCACTCATTGTGTTGAGGTGGAGTATAGTAACATGTCCACTCATTGTGTTGAGGTAGAGTATAGTAACCTGTCCACTCATTGTGTTGAGGTGGAGTATAGTAACATGTCCACTCATTGTGTTGAGGTAGAGTATAGCAACATGTCCACTCATTGTGTTGAGATAGAGTATAGTAACATTTCCACGCATTGTGTTGAGGTGGAGTATAGTAACCTGTCCACTCATTGTGTTGAGGTGGAGTATAGTAACATGTCCACTCATTGTGTTGAGGTGGAGTATAGTAACGTGGCCACTCATTGTGTTGGGGTGGAGTATAGTAACGTGGCCTCTCATTGTTTTGAGGTGGAGTATAGTAACGTGGCCACTCATTGTGTTGGGGTGGAGTATAGTAACGTGGCCACTCATTGTGTTGGGGTGGAGTATAGTAACGTGGCTCTCATTGTGTTGGGGTTGAGTATAGTATCGTGGCCACTCATTGTGTTGGGGTGGAGTATAGTAACGTGGCCTCTCATTGTTTTGAGGTGGAGTATAGTAACGTGGCCACTCATTGTGTTGGGGTGGAGTATAGTAACGTGGCCACTCATTGTGTTGAGGTGGAGTATAGTAACGTGGCCACTCATTGTGTAAGGGTGGAGTATAGTAACGTGGCCTCTCATTGTGTTGGGGTGGAGTATAGTAACGTGGCCACTCATTGTGTTGGGGTTGAGTATAGTATCGTGGCCACTCATTGTGTTGGGGTGGAGTATAGTAACGTGGCCTCTCATTGTTTTGAGGTGGAGTATAGTAACGTGGCCACTCATTGTGTTGAGGTGGAGTATAGTAACGTGGCCACTCATTGTGTTGAGGTGGAGTATAGTAACGTGGCCACTCATTGTGTTGAGGTGGAGTATAGTAACGTGGCCACTCATTGTGTTGAGGTGGAGTATAGTAACGTGGCCACTCATTGTGTTGAGGTGGAGTATAGTAACGTGGCCACTCATTGTGTTGGGGTGGAGTATAGTAACGTGGCCACTCATTGTGTTGAGGTGGAGTATAGTAACGTGGCCACTCATTGTGTTGGGGTGGAGTATAGTAACGTGGCCACTCATTGTGTTGAGGTGGAGTATAGTAACGTGGCCACTCATTGTGTTGAGGTGGAGTATAGTAACGTGGCCACTCATTGTGTTGAGGTGGAGTATAGTAACATGGGGGCTACAAAGGACAAGAGGTAGGGTTCGATCGCAACCGACGGCTCCCGATTCACCTTGCCTTTAATGGGTATCGGATTTTTTTAAAAATAGGAAATTAAAGCGGTACGGGCGTTATAGCGACCACATTACCCCAAAAATCATGTGTCGAGGGTCTGTAAAATTTATAGTCGCTAACACCATATTCACTATACGCCACTTGGCGTGACGGGGTGGGGGGATACTTTACTTTACTTACTATAGTAATGTGGCCACTCATTGTGTTGAGGTGGAGTATGGTGTTGTGTCCTCTCCTGGACACTTGCTATATTTATTCTCGTCGTTGTGGTTGGAGAATCTTGTCTCCACTTTGGTATTGCCCTTAAAAGGTAAATCTTTCTTCTAAATGGCCCACAAGAAGGTATTATCCTATTTAGTTTCTCTCGTTTAAAGAATAATTCACAGAAATGATCCAGATACTAGAGTTGTGTAAGGCACGACGATTCAGTTTTAAGTTGTTGGTCAAAGTATGTAGGATATATATATATATATATATATATATATATATATATATATATGGTAACCATATTGTAAAAAAGTACTCCCTTCACGCCAAGTGGCGTATCGGGAATATAGTGATAATGACCATACATTTTACAGACCTTCGGCACATGATTTTTGGGGTAATGTGGTCGGTATTACGCCCGTGCCGCTTTACTTTCCCAGACAAAAATCCGGTACCCATTAAAGGCTGGGTGAACCGGAAGCCGTCGGTTGTGATCGAACCCTACCTCTTGTCCTTTGTAGTCCAGTTCAGGTAACCATATTTCCAAGTGGATTGTTCCCACGAAGGCCAGGCTTCTCACACTTATTACGAAGCCCCAATTTTTAAATCGACACACTTATATCATGTAACAGGTTATTTAAAATCATAAACGCCGGCTAATAGAAAGGCAGGACAGCTCCCAGATCGGTTCACACATTCTGGGTTACGATCGAATGTTTTGATTGGTTGTCTCTGGGTAGTGACAGTTCGATTGGGTAACGACACCAGGAGGCACAATAGACCGTTCGCAGATTTGTAAACAAATTGATTTAGTGACTGACTTGCGAACCACTTTGGTTGTTGGGAAGGGAAGGCTCCCATTCGACGATCTTTTGGTTGGGACCTGACATCTGATTGATGGTTGAGAGAGAGACCGGACACAGTTGTCCCTGCATGACAGGGATTGAGGTAACCACGGCGCAGGTTTTGATGGTAATAAGATCAAGAAATACATAATTGATATGTAACAGACATACCTTTGAAGTTAAACAGATAAACATACAAAGAAAAAATTATCAAATTCGCCAAAATTGGCAAACAGAATATTGACGATAATTCTACAATGAGAATACATTTATCTAGTCATAGTAAAATAGAAATGGCAGTAGTAGTGATAACAGTGGTAGCAGTAGAAGTGACAGCAGTTGTAGCAGTAGAAGTGGTAGCAGTAGTAGCAGTAGAAGTGACAGCAGTAGTAGCAGTAGAAGTGGTAGCAGTAGTAGCAGTAGAAGTGACAGCAGTTGTAGCAGTAGAAGTGGTAGCAGTAGTAGCAGTAGAAGTGACAGCAGTTGTAGCAGTAGAAGTGGTAGCAGTAGTAGCAGTAGAAGTGGTAGCAGTAGTAGCAGTAGAAGTGACAGCAGTTGTAGCAGTAGAAGTGGCAGCAGTAGTAGCAGTAGACGTGGCAGCAGTAGTGGCATTAGAAGTGGCAGCAGTAGTCGCAGTAGACATGGCAGCAGTAGTGGCAGTAGAAGTGGCAGTAGAAGTAACAGCAGTTGTAGCAGTAGAAGTGACAGCAGTAGTAGCAGTAGACATGGCAGCAGTAGTAGCAGTAGAAGTGGCAGCAGTTGAGCAGTAGAAGTGGCATCAGTAGTAGCAGTAGACATGGCAGCAGTAGTAGCAGTAGAAGTGACAGCAGTTGTAGCAGTAGAAGTGGCAGCAGTAGTAGCAGTAGACGTGGCAGCAGTAGTGGCATTAGAAGTGGCAGTAGAAGTAACAGCAGTTGTAGCAGTAGAAGTGACAGCAGTAGTAGCAGTAGACATGGCAGCAGTAGTAGCAGTAGACATGGCAGCAGTAGTAGCAGTAGACATGGCAGCAGTAGTGGCAGTAGAAGTGGCTGCAGTAGTTGCAGTAGAAGTTGCAGCAGTAGTTGCAGTAGAAGTGGCTGCAGTAGTTGCAGTAGAAGTGGCAGCAGTAGTTGCAGTAGAAGTGGCTGCAGTAGTTGCAGTAGAAGTGGCAGCAGTAGTTGCAGTAGAAGTGGCTGCAGTAGTTGCAGTAGAAGTGGCAGTAGTTGTAGCAGTAGAAGTGGCAGCTGGTGGGGCAGTAGACATGGCAGCAGTTGTAGCAGTGGAAGTGACAGCTGTTGTGGCAGTAGAAGTGGCAGCAGTTGTAGTAGTAGAAGTAGCAGCATTAGTAGCAGTAGAAGTGACAACAGTTGTAGCAGTAGAAGTAGCTGCAGTAGAAGTCGCAGCAGTTGTAGCAGTAGAAGTGACAACAGTTGTTGTACTAGAAGTGGCAGCAGTAGTGAAAATAATTTAAGTGCAGTACTAGGAATAGTTGTGAGAGAGCTTCGATGGCCCAGTGACGAGTGTTCCGATGACAGGGATCGGGGTTCAATTCCCAGAAGTGGCGAATTAATTTCGCACCGAATAGGCTCTGGGATTCACCCGGCCTCTAAAAATACGTACCAGATAATTTTCTGTGAAATAAACGCGGCCTGTGGTGATACCGACCACATCACCCATAAAATGTGCCCCGGTTGTGAAAAAATCTGGTCACTAACACCAAATTCCCCATAGGCTTCGCAAGGCAGAGGAGGTAGCCTTTGTATCAACATCTATAGTCGTAGTCATTGCGTAGTATCAATTGCAACAGTTAGGTAGTTGTAGTAGTAACAATAGTAGTGGTAGTAGCTGTAAGAAAATGAATCCACCAGATCTATTCAGAATCTACTCCACCTCTTCGCGGTGCCTCTAGTTACAAACTAACCAGTAGCATCTGATATGTGAGCAGGATCACGATGGAAGGCAACTGGTAGTCAACAACGTCAAGTTGAAGTCGAAGGCATTGAAACGAAAAACCCAAGTATATTTTTAGGGGGCATATCAGAGAAATATCTTTATAGGGGCATATCAGAGAAATATCTTTATAGGGGCATATCATAGAAATATTTTTTATGGGCACATCAGAGAAATATCTTTATAGGGGCATATCAGAAAAATATTTTTTTATGGGCACATCAGAGAAATATCTTTATAGGGGCATATCAGAGAAATATTTCTTTATGGGCACATCAGAGATATATCTTGGTAGGGGTACATCAGAGAGATATCTTCGTAATGACACATCAGAGAAATATCTTGGTAGGGGCACATTAGAGAATAAACCATCTTGACGTCACCGATGTTGTGTTTAATCTTCTACGTCAGTAATGCTGTGAGACATCTTGACGTCACTGATGTTGTGTTTAATCTTCTACGCCAATAATGCTGTGAGACATCTTGACGTCACCGATGCTGTGTTTAATCTTCTCTCTTGTACAGAAGAATGTTTCCGGTCCTACACTTCAACATATCCGGCCTAGAGCCGGACAAACAGTACCAGGTGTTTGTGGACATGGCAGCAGTGGACAGTAATCACTGGAAGTTCCAGGCAGGAAAGTGGATAGCTTGTGGTACCGCTGAAGCGCTCCCTAGCGGTGAGTTGACAATGTCACATTTTATATTCGTCTTAGGACACTCTAACCAGGTAGTCACCGCTATGTAGATCACCATTTTGATGTCACTAATTGTTATAGTTACTTCCCTTAGACCGTGAGCTGTGTGTTTCATCCGTTTTGATCATGTTTCGATATTCTAATTGTTTACGATAAATAATGATATCGTATGGCAGGGAACAGTTGGCTGCGTTCACTTTCTGTGCGGTTTCGCCTTATGTCTTTTGGCGTGTGCTGAGACTGCCATGATGGGGACTACAGCTACCTTTCTTTGTTTGGGAGATGAGTTAGTAATTCGAATGATTCCACTGGCACGGGCGGTTGAGCAATTATAGATTTTAATTCGTTTGCAGTGATACCGGGTCCTTCCATAACTAAAGAACAGAGAACCAAACACAGGGGAGGAGCTCATCACATTTGACAAATGGAATAGTAGCTCTTTTGCTTTGAGAGTCAATCGTTGCCTGCTCCGCCCCCTGCCTAAAGGGGCTTGTATGTACGTGTTGACCAAGGGGCTCTAGTGCATGTGGAGAGACGGCTGTGATAGTGTTTTCATTGATGGAATCAGATTGTTATTCCACAATAACTAATACTTGTGGTTTGCTCATCTACATTACTGGTTACTGATATATCGTTTATTATTTCATTGAAGTAATCATATCAAACAAAATATACATTTAGGGTGGCATTTGTGTCCAATAAAGATAGTGACAGATAGTGACAAGACTAACATGGACGAGTAACATCAAAAGATGGACAAATCAGCCTATGACAACCTGCACCATCAAAGCAAGAGACAGAGCAGAATGGCGCTCCATGGTAGCCAACCTTAGTTGCGGAGACGGCACTCGATGATGATGATAATGAAAGATAGTGAATATCAAAAAGACTGAAACTTTGATCATAAGGAAATATAATTCTCAAGACCTACAAATAAATAAATATATATATATAAATAGATACATAAGTTGAAGACCTGGAGACAGCTCAGAGCTACAACTACCTGGGACATACTATAACCAGTGATGGAAAATGTAAAAATAAAATAAACAAAAGAATAGGTATGGCAAAAAGTAATTTAATGCCGTGAAAAGTAATACTAACATCAAAACAAATAACAGCAGGGCTAAAACTAAGAATAGCAAAATGTTACATCTTCTCAATATTCCTGTATGGTGCAGAAACATGGACATTAGACAATAAAACAGAACAGAAAATTGAAGCCTTTGAAATGTGGATGTATAGAAGAATAGGTAGAATTGGATGGAAAGAAAAGATAACAAACGATGAAGTTTTAAAACAACTAAAAATGAAAAGAGAACTACTAAACACAATTGAAACAAGACAAATGAAATTTTGGGGGCATGTTAAAAGACACAACAGCCTATTAAAAATAATATTGGAAGGCAAAATACAAGGTAAAAGAGGCAGAGGCAGACCTAGACTAACATGGACGAGTAACATCAAAAGATGGACAAGTCAGCCTAGGACAATCCGCACCATCAAAGCAAGAGACAAAGTGGAATGGCGCTCCATGGTAGCCAACCTTCAATGCGGAGACGGTAATCGATGATGATGATGATGAAAGAGCTTCACTAACGTTAAGAATGTCACGATGATCTAGTCCAGTAATTCTCAACCTTTTTTCTACCGTCGCTCCCTCTCGATCATGTCTTATTCCCGTGACTCCTCCTCCTCTCCCCTCCACATCCCACTAGTCCTTTCGTGAAAAAGATCACTAATTTTCATCATCATCATTGACTTGTCCATCTTTTGATGTTACCCGTCCATGTTAGTCTTGGTCTGCCTCTGCCTCTTTTACCTTATATTTTCCCTTCCATTATTACTTTTAGTAGGCTGTTGTGTCTTTTAACGTGTCCCGAATGAAAAAAGTCTGCACTGACCAACGGTACAGAAAGCGAAAACAGCAAAGTGTGTGGTACACATGAGGCATATTCAGAACACGAAAGACGAATATGGCAGAGGGTGTCCGGTTAGCGCAATCGATAGGCGGTTGGCTTACCACGGCAACAGCCGGGGTTCGTACCCTGGCGAGGACACCTGGGTTTTACTAATTCCCTAAAAATTAGTACCTCTGAAGTCGGAGTAAATCTGCCTGCATGGCGAGGGGCATCCTGTAATGGGATAAAACAGACTTTACACGCAAAATTCAGTCCCACAAAATTGAGTGGGTGGGACTTCGTCAGAGGTCAAAGCTGACGAAAGCGAACGAACGAACGAACGAATATGGCAGACCACCGTGAAAGAGATTGGAGCCTCATCACATAACACTTCAAAGAAAGCCACTAATTTTAAATGTTTTGTTTGTTTGTTTGTATGTGAATAAATCGTGATATATACCTACATATAGTAGTAAAATAAGTAAAGTACCCCCGTCACGGCAAGTGGCGTATAGGGAATATGGTGTCAGTGACCATAAATTTTACAGACCTTCAGCACATGATTTTTGGGGTAATGTGGTCGATATTACGCCCGTGCCACTTTACTTTTCTAGAAAAAAATCCGGTACCCATTAGAGGCTGGGTGAATCGGAAACCGTCGGTTGGGATTGAACCCTACCTCTTGTCCTTTGTAGTCCAGTTCACTAACCACTGAGCTATCGCGGCTCCCTACATATAGTAGACAAATCACGGATTCCTCTATTGTTATGCGTGTCTTTCCTTCTTTGGCTATCAGCTTGTACTACCTCCACATTTATACAAACTGTCAATCAAATGCCGAAGAAATACCCCGTGCTATGAGAAATACAAGGAAGACGAAATAACTCAGTGGTTAGTGAACTGGACTACAAAGGACAAGTCCTGATAGACGGCTTCCGGGTTCACCCAGCCTTAAATTGGCACCGGATTTTTTTTCTGGGAAAGTAAAGTGGCACGGGCGTAATAGCGACCACATTACCACAAAGATCATTAACAGAAGGTCTTTACAAATTATGGTCACTTACACCATATTCCCTACATGCCACTTAACGTGACGGGGCTCTTTACTTTTTTTTTTTTTTTTTTAATGAGGAATGCTAGGATCTTAACCTTAACATTATACAAAAACAAGTGAGATAGGGAAGAGACCTAAGCGCTTATGGACGGTTCGATGTTCAATATCTGCCCTCAACACTGAGAGAAAATGGGGAAGAAAAGAAGATACACGGTTAGGCCAAGTAGAAAGTAACGTTGAATATCGACAATTTCACCTCTAGATGCTGATGTTCTGTAACAGTTCATTACTCTATGCATTTCTAATATAAATACTTGCATAGTTGCTGAAAACATCAGAATGAAACAATCGTAATTTGTCGGGCACATCATGAGAAGAGAAAAGTAGGAATACTTGATTGCATCTAGCAAAATAGAGGGAAAAAGAGAACGCGGACGACAAAAAGAAACGATACTAAATAGCTTGGTTTCGTGGCACAGAAAGCAGTCAACAACAGAATTGTCACGATGCACTGTGGATAGAGAATTGTGGAAGGACATGATCGTCTACCCAAATCGGTGGGGCACACGATGATATTCAGCGCCTAACCTGCAAGCTACGAATCGGAGACAAATAATAATAAATGAATATTAATATAGAGGGAAACTTCCGAGGCGATTTATCAGTGAATCAATTCAGGGGAAGAGGTATGTTTACAGCACTCGGAAAAAATGACAAATAATCAACAACAGAAAAAAATATGGACCAAGGCAGGATCAAACCCGTACTTAGTGGCACTGCGCCTTGCCACGAAAAGCCAAGCGCTGGGGAACACTGCCACTCAGCTAACTAAAAAATTAGCTTCGTAGGCAATGTCTTTTCGCGAAGGCTTTCTACGAATTGCCTCATTCACTGAATGCCCTTGAGGGCAAGCAATTGACTCAAAAATTGGAAGTAGGACAAGAAAATATTCCGAAGATCACATTCTCTTGAGTCACGATTTTATGTATAGATTTATCGTTCTGTTGTCTCTACCCTCCAACTATTCCAAATTCCGTATTCTTTCTTTGTTTCCCTTCTGACATTTCCTCCAAATATTTTACACTTCCCAAATTAGGTCTTATTAAACCATTCATTATATCCCGCTTCACCGTCGGGCAGTGATTGGCTGACTTAAACTAATCCCCGCCCTTTTAAAATCAGTCAGCCAATCAGAATCCCCAATAAAATTGAACAACGAAATACAACTGCTATTCATGAAATTATCGAAAATTATATTTTCGCAAGTTGGGAGAATTCTGTCAGATTTTTATGAAGTTCTCGCAGTTGCAGACACAGATTGGATTGTCAAGTCAGAGTGCGCAGTTAGCACTTCATCGCAGGCACGGGGCCTAGCCATTGTGCTGTCGCACCTGGTCTGTCGGCTTTGCCTTGGCTTGCTCGATCAATCTCTTCATCATCGCAATATCCGTTTGACAAGTTCAAATCTACAGTGTGACACTACGCTTAGCATGCACGTAGATAAACACACTCCTGACATTAGCCTGACCCACGTATTCGCACCTTTCCATAAGAACAGTTGTTAATTATTGTTTATGTGTAAACTTTAGTTCAGCGCTTGTAAACAGGAAAGTTGTAGAAGTTCTAACACACATCAACAAAAGAGACGTTAAAGTGGAAATCAGACAGAAGAAGAAGAAAGAAGAGGAGATAAGAAGGAAAGAGTGAAGATAAGGAAGAAAGAGATAAAGTAGGACGAGATGAAATATCTGAGGTGTAGAAGTAGCAGAAAATTGAAGCATTTGAAATGTGGATTTATAGAAGAATAAGTAGAATTTACACTATGAGTGATATAAAGTGTACAACTGAAATAAACAAAGGAATAGGAATGGCAAAAAGTAATTTTAATGTCATGAAGAACATACTAACATCAAAACAAATAACACCAGGGCTAAAACTAAGAATAGCAAAATGTTACATCTTCTCAATATTCCTATATGGTGCATAAACATGGACATTAGACAAGAAAACAAAACAGAGAATTGAAGCCTTTGAAATGTGGATGTATAGAAGAATAGGTAGAATTGGATGGAAGGAAAAGAAAACAAACGATGAAGTTTTAAAACAACTAAAAATGAAAAGAGAACTACTTAACACAATTAGAGCAAGACAAATGCTATTTTGGAGCCATGTTAAAAGACACAACAGCCTACTAAAAGTAATCTTGAAAGGGAAAATACAAGGTAAAAGACGCAGAGGCAGACCAAGACTAACTTGGACGAGTAACATCAAAAGATGGACAAACCAGCCTATGACAACCTGCACCATTACAGCAAGAGACAGAGCAGAATGGCGCTCCATGGTAGCCAACATTCGACGCGGAGATGGCAGAATAAGAAGAGGAAGGATAATAAGAAAAAGAAGGAGAATAAGAAGGAGAATAAGAAGAGGAAGGAGAATAAGGAGAATAAGAAGAGGAAGGAGAATAAGAAGAGGAAGGAGAATAAGAAGGAGAATAAGAAGAGGAAGGAGAATAAGAAGAGGAAGGAGAATAAGAAGAGGAAGGAGAATAAGAAGAGGAAGGAGAATAAGAAATGGAAGGAGAATAAGAAGAGGAAGGAAAATAAAAAGAGGAAGGAGAATAAGAAAAGGAAGGAGAATAAGAAAAGGAAGGAGAATAAGAAGAGGAAGGAGAATAAAAAGAGGAAGGAGAATAAGAAGAGGAAGGAGAATAAGAAAAGGAAGAAGAATAAGAAAAGGAAGGAGAATAAGAAGAGGAAGGAGAATAAGAAAAGGAAGAAGAATAAGAAGAGGAAGGAGAATAAAAAGAGGAAGGAGAATAAGAAGAGGAAGGAGAATAAGAAAAGGAAGAAGAATAAGAAAAGGAAGGAGAATAAGAAGAGGAAGGAGAATAAAAAGAGGAAGGAGAATAAGAAGAGGAAGGAGAATAAGAAGAAGGAGGAGAATAAGAAGAGGAAGGAGAATAAGAAGAGGGAGGAGAATAAGAAGAGGGAGGAGAATAAGAAGAGGAAGGAGAATAAGAAGAGGAAGGAGAATAAGAAGAGGGAGGAGAAGAAGGCAAATACTACAAAGAAGAAGAAAAAAGTAAATATTGCGCAAAGGAAGAACAAGAAAAAGATAGAGACGACGATTAATTATGAGGAGAGGAAGAAATAGAACAAGGAGCAGGCATAGAACACACAATTTATTTGAAGACTGCCTTGGGCCCAATTTCTTTCCTCTGGAGAGTGTTGGCAGTCATTCCGCTGTTTTACTCGTTCCTCGCTGCTCTGTGCTCAGCCATTGACTATGCTGCTCACTATTTTCTTCACCTATATTTGCTTCACATTTCAATTATATTTGTTTCACATTTCAATTATATTTGTTTCATATTTCAATTATATTTGTTTCACATTTCAATTATATTTGTTTCACATTTCAATTATATTTGTTTCACACTTCAATCATATTTGTTTCACATTTCAATTATATTTGTAATCCGCTGACAACTCCCACACACTTTCTTTGTCTCAGACGCTGACAACTCCCACACTCTTGCCTTGTCCCAGACGCTGGCAACTCCCACACACTTTCCTTGTCCCAGTCGCTGACAGCCTACACACTTTCCTTGTCCCAGACGCTGGCAAATCCCACACTCTTGCCTTGTCCCAGACGCTGGCAACTCCCACACTCTTGCCTTGTCCCAGACGCTGACAACTCCCACACTCTTGCCTTGTCCCAGACGCTGGCAACTCCCACACACTTTCCTTGTACCAGATGCTGACAACTCCCACACTCTTGCCTTGTCTCAGACGCTGGCAACTCCCACACACTTTCCTTGTCCCAGTCCCTGACAACTCCCACACTCTTGCCTTGTCCCAGACGCTGGCAACTCCCACACACTTTCCTTGTCCCAGTCCCTGACAACTCCCACACTCTTGCATTGTCCCAGACGCTGGCAACTTCCCCACACTTTCCTTGTCCCAGATGCTGACAACTCCCACACTCTTGCCTTGTCTCAGACGCTGGCAACTCCCACACACTTTCCTTGTCCCAGTCCCTGACAACCCACACACTTTCCTTGTCTCAGACGCTGGCAACTCCCACACTCTTGCCTTGTCCCAGACGCTGGCAACTTCCCCACACTTTCTTTTCCCAGATGCTGACAACTCCTACACACTTTCCTTGTCTCAGACGCTGGCAACTCCCACACTCTTGCCTTGTCCCAGACGCTGGCAACTTCCCCACACTTTCCTTGTCCCAGACGTTGACAACTCCACCCCTGTGGGGTGGGAGGGAGCGTATATGTCGCAATTAATCGTTTCTGGGAATGTTTACATTCACAGAAGGGCGCACGTACCACCACCCTGATTCCCCAAACACTGGAGCCCACTGGATGAAGCAGGACGTCAACTTTGGCAAACTGAAGCTGACCAACAATAAGAATTCCAAGCAGAAACAGGTATTTGGTGTGGCCAGAGTGATTGTTATGAATTCGTTGAGTGACGTGTGGATGGTGGTTGAGTGACGTGTGGATGGTGGTTGAGTGACGTGTGGATGGTGGTTGAGTGGCGTGTGGATGGTGGTTAAGTGACGTGTGGGTGGTGGTTGAGTGACGTGTTTATGGTGGTTGAGTGATATGTGGATGGTGGTTGAGTGACGTGTGGATGGTAGTTGAGTGACGTGTGGATGGTGGTTGAGTGATATGTGGATGGTGGTTGAGTGACGTGTTTATGGTGGTTGAGTGATATGTGGATGGTGGTTGAGTGACGTGTGGATGGTAGTTGAGTGACGTGTGGATGGTGGTTGAGTGACGTGTGGATGGTGGTTGAGTGACGTGTCAATGGTGGTTGAGTGACGTGTGGATGGTGGTTGAGTGGCGTGTGGATAGTGGTTGAGTGACGTGTGAATGGTGGTTGAGTGACGTGTGGATGGTGGTTGAGTGACGTGTGAACGGGAATGTGGTGGTTGAGTGACGGTGGAGCGGATATGGGGATGCTCCGACTGCTGTGACAGCAGACCGAACTTAAGACTAAAGATGCAGAACTGGGACAAACGTCATAATAATTGATTTGTTCAAACTCAACGTTATCGTAACTATTTTCTCTTGTGACAAACGTCAAAATAATTGATTTGTTAAAGCCACTATTTTCTCTTGCAACAAACGTCAAAATAATTGATTTATTAAAGCAACTATTTGTTAAAGCCACTATTTGTTAAAGCCACTGTTTGTTAAAGGCACTATTTGTTAAAGCTACTATTTATTAAAGCCACTATTTGTTAAAGCTACTATTTGTTAAAACCACTATTTTCTCTTGTAACAAACGTCATATTAATTGATTTGTTAAAGCCACTATTTTCTCTTGTAACAAACGTCATAATAATTGATTTGTTAAAGCCACTATTTTCTACTGTAGCAAACGTCATAATAATTGATTTGTTAAAGCCACTATTTGTTAAAGCCATTATTTGTTAAAGCCACTATTTTCTCTTGTAACAAACGTCAAAATAATTGATTTATTAAAGCAACTATTTGTTAAAGCCACTATTTGTTAAAGCCACTGTTTGTTAAAGGCACTATTTGTTAAAGCTACTATTTATTAAAGCCACTATTTGTTAAAGCTACTATTTGTTAAAACCACTATTTTCTCTTGTAACAAACGTCATATTAATTGATTTGTTAAAGCCACTATTTTCTCTTGTAACAAACGTCATAATAATTGATTTGTTAAAGCCACTATTTTCTACTGTAGCAAACGTCATAATAATTGATTTGTTAAAGCCACTATTTGTTAAAGCCATTATTTGTTAAAGCCACTATTTTCTCTTGTAACAAACGTCAAAATAATTGATTTATTAAAGCAACTATTTGTTAAAGCCACTATTTGTTAAAGCCACTGTTTGTTAAAGACACTATTTGTTAAAGCTACTATTTATTAAAGCCACTATTTGTTAAAGCTACTATTTGTTAAAACCACTATTTTCTCTTGTAACAAACGTCATATTAATTGATTTGTTAAAGCCACTATTTTCTCTTTTAACGAACGTCATAATAATTGATTTGTTAAAGCCACTATTTTCTACTGTAGCAAACGTCATAATAATTGATTTGTTAAAGCCACTATTTGTTAAAGCCATTATTTGTTAAAGCCACTATTTTCTCTTGTAACAAACGTCAAAATAATTGATTTATTAAAGCAACTATTTGTTAAAGCTACTATTTGTTAAAGCCACTGTTTGTTAAAGGCACTATTTGTTAAAGCTACTATTTATTAAAGCCACTATTTGTTAAAGCTACTATTTGTTAAAACCACTATTTTCTCTTGTAACAAACGTCATAATAATTGATTTGTTAAAGCCACTATTTTCTCTTGTAACGAACGTCATAATAATTGAATTGTTAAAGCCACTATTTTCTACTGTAACAAGCGTCATAATAATTGATTTGTTAAAGCCACTATTTGTTAGAGCCATTATTTGTTAAAGCCACTGTCTGTTAAAGCCACTATTTGTTAAAGCCACTGTCTGTTAAAGCCACTATTTGTTAAAGCCACTATTTTCTCTTGTAACGAACGTCATAATAATTGATTTGTTAAAGCCACTATTTTCTACTGTAGCAAACGTCATAATAATTGATTTGTTAAAGCCACTATTTGTTAAAGCCATTATTTGTTAAAGCCACTATTTTCTCTTGTAACAAACGTCAAAATAATTGATTTATTAAAGCAACTATTTGTTAAAGCTACTATTTGTTAAAGCCACTGTTTGTTAAAGGCACTATTTGTTAAAGCTACTATTTATTAAAGCCACTATTTGTTAAAGCTACTATTTGTTAAAACCACTATTTTCTCTTGTAACAAACGTCATAATAATTGATTTGTTAAAGCCACTATTTTCTCTTGTAACGAACGTCATAATAATTGAATTGTTAAAGCCACTATTTTCTACTGTAACAAGCGTCATAATAATTGATTTGTTAAAGCCACTATTTGTTAGAGCCATTATTTGTTAAAGCCACTGTCTGTTAAAGCCACTATTTGTTAAAGCCACTGTCTGTTAAAGCCACTATTTGTTAAAGCCACTATTTTCTCTTGTAACAAACGTCAAAATAATTGATTTGTTAAAGCCATTATTTGTTAAAGCCACTATTTGTTAAAGCTACTTTTTTCTCTTGTAATAAACGTTTGTGGCGTCCATCCTTGCAGATAATTCTGACCTCGTTGCTCCGCTACCAGCCCCGGTACACGTGGTCGAGTGTGTGGACGATGGTCCGGGCCAGGAGTTGATCTCGCACGCTTTTGTGGACACTCAGTTCATAGCAGTCACTGCCTACCAGAACACTGACGTGAGTCTAAACGAGGACACGACTAGAACACATTGGATTTCTTCTATTTGTTTTTATCTATTTTTGTCTGCTTCTCATTCTTCTTCTTCTTCTTCTTATCATTCTTCATCTTCTTCTTCTTATCATTCTTCTTCTACTTGTTCTCATCATTCTTCATCTTCTTTTTTCTTATTATTCTTCATCTTCTTTTTCTCAACATTCTTCTTCTTCTTGTTCTTATCATACTTCTTCTTGTTCATTTCATTCTTCATCTTCTTATCATTCTTCATCTTCTTGTTCTTATCAGTCTTCTTCTTCTTGTTCTTATCATTCTTTATATTCTTGTTCTTATCATTCTTCATCTTCTTCTTCTTATCATTCTTCTTCTTCTTGTTCTTATCATTCTTCATCTTCTTGTTCTTATCATTCTTCTTCTTCTTCTACTTATCATTCTTCATCTTCTTCTTCTTATCATTCTTCTTCTTCTTGTTCTTATCATTCTTCATCTTCTTGTTCTTATCATTCTTCATCTTCTTGTTCTTATCATTCTTCATCTTCTTGTTCTTATCATTCTTCTTCTTCTTGTTCTTATCATTCTTCTTCTTCTACTTATCATTCTTCTTCTTCTTGTTCCTATCATTCTTCATCTTCTTGTTCTTATCATTCTTCATCTTCTTGTTCTTATCATTCTTCATCTTCTTGTTCTTATCATTCTTCTTCTTCTTGTTCTTATCATTCTTCTTCTTCTACTTATCATTCTTCATCTTCTTGGTCTTATCATTCTTCTTCTTCTACTTATCATTCTTCATCTTCTTGTTCTTATCATTCTTCTTCTTCTTGTTCTTATCATTCTTCATCTTCTTGTTCTTATCATTCTTCTTCTTCTTGTTCTTATCATTCTTCTTCTTCTACTTATCATTCTTCTTCTTCTTGTCCCTATCATTCTTCATCTTCTTGTTCTTATCATTCTTCATCTTCTTGTTCTTATCATTCTTCATCTTCTTGTTCTTATCATTCTTTATATTCTTGTTCTTATCATTCTTCTTCTTCTTCTTCTTATCATTCTTCTTCTTCTTGTTCTTATCATTCTTCATCTTCTTGTTCTTATCATTCTTCTTCTTCTTCTACTTATCATTCTTCATCTTCTTCTTCTTATCATTCTTCTTCTTCTTGTTCTTATCATTCTTCATCTTCTTGTTCTTATCATTCTTCATCTTCTTGTTCTTATCATTCTTCATCTTCTTGTTCTTATCATTCTTCTTCTTCTTGTTCTTATCATTCTTCTTCTACTTATCATTCTTCTTCTTCTTGTTCCTATCATTCTTCTTCTTCTTGTTCTTATCATTCTTCATCTTCTTGTTCTTATCATTCTTCATCTTCTTGTTCTTATCATTCTTCATCTTCTTGTTCTTATCATTCTTCTTCTTCTTGTTCTTATCATTCTTCTTCTTCTACTTATCATTCTTCATCTTCTTGGTCTTATCATTCTTCTTCTTCTACTTATCATTCTTCTTCTTCTTGTTCTTATCATTCTTCATCTTCTTGTTCTTATCATTCTTCTTCTTCTTGTTCTTATCATTCTTCATCTTCTTCTTCTTATCATTCTTCTTCTACTTGTTATCATAATTCTTCATCTTCTTTTTTCTTATTATTCTTCATCTTCTTTTTCTCAACATTCTTCTTCTTCTTGTTCTTATCATACTTCTTCTTGTTCATTTCATTCTTCATCTTCTTATCATTCTTCATCTTCTTGTTCTTATCAGTCTTCTTCTTCTTGTTCTTATCATTTTTTATATTCTTGTTCTTATCATTCTTCATCTTCTTCTTCTTATCATTCTTCTTCTTCTTGTTCCTATCATTCTTCATCTTCTTTTTCTTATCATTCTTCTTCTTCTACTTATAATTCTTCATCTTCTTGGTCTTATCATTCTTCTTCTTCTACTTATCATTCTTCTTCTTCTTGTTCTTATCATTCTTCATCTTCTTGTTCTTATCATTCTTCATCTTCTTGTTCTTATCATTCTTCTTCTTCTTGTTCTTATCATTCTTCTTCTTCTACTTATCATTCTTCTTCTTCTTGTTCCTATCATTCTTCATCTTCTTGTTCTTATCATTCTTCATCTTCTTGTTCTTATCATTCTTCATCTTCTTGTTCTTATCATTCTTCATCTTCTTGTTCTTATCATTCTTCTTCTTCTTGTTCTTATCATTCTTCTTCTTCTACTTATCATTCTTCATCTTCTTGGTCTTATCATTCTTCTTCTTCTACTTATCATTCTTCATCTTCTTGTTCTTATCATTCTTCTTCTTTTTGTTTTTATCATTCTTCATCTTCTTGTTCTTATCATTCTTCTTCCTCTTGTTCTTATCATTCTTCTTCTTCTACTTATCATTCTTCTTCTTCTTGTCCCTATCATTCTTCATCTTCTTGTTCTTATCATTCTTCATCTTCTTGTTCTTATCATTCTTCATCTTCTTGTTCTTATCATTCTTTATATTCTTGTTCTTATCATTCTTCATCTTCTTCTTCTTATCATTCTTCTTCTTCTTGTTCTTATCATTCTTCATCTTCTTGTTCTTATCATTCTTCTTCTTCTTCTTCTACTTATCATTCTTCATCTTCTTCTTCTTATCATTCTTCTTCTTCTTGTTCTTATCATTCTTCATCTTCTTGTTCTTATCATTCTTCATCTTCTTGTTCTTATCATTCTTCATCTTCTTGTTCTTATCATTCTTCTTCTTCTTGTTCTTATCATTCTTCTTCTTCTACTTATCATTCTTCTTCTTCTTGTTCCTATCATTCTTCATCTTCTTGTTCTTATCATTCTTCATCTTCTTGTTCTTATCATTCTTCATCTTCTTGTTCTTATCATTCTTCATCTTCTTGTTCTTATCATTCTTCTTCTTCTTGTTCTTATCATTCTTCTTCTTCTACTTATCATTCTTCATCTTCTTGGTCTTATCATTCTTCTTCTTCTACTTATCATTCTTCTTCTTCTTGTTCTTATCATTCTTCATCTTCTTGTTCTTATCATTCTTCTTCTTCTTGTTCTTATCATTCTTCTTCTTCTACTTATCATTCTTCTTCTTCTTGTTCTTATCATTCTTCTTCTTCTTGTTCTTATCCTTCTTCTTCTTCTACTTATCATTCTTTATCTTCTTGTTCTTATCATTCTTCATCTTCTTGTTCTTATCATTCTTCTTCTTCTTGTTCCTATCATTCTTCATCTTCTTTTTCTTATCATTCTTCTTCTTCTACTTATCATTCTTCATCTTCTTGGTCTTATCATTCTTCTTCTTCTACTTATCATTCTTCTTCTTCTTGTTCTTATCATTCTTCATCTTCTTGTTCTTATCATTCTTCATCTTCTTGTTCTTATCATTCTTCTTCTTCTTGTTCTTATCATTCTTCTTCTTCTACTTATCATTCTTCATCTTCTTGGTCTTATCATTCTTCTTCTTCTACTTATCATTCTTCTTCTTCTTGTTCTTATCATTCTTCATCTTCTTGTTCTTATCATTCTTCTTCTTCTTGTTCCTATCATTCTTCATCTTCTTGTTCTTATCATTCTTCTTCTTCTACTTATCATTCTTCTTCTTCTTGTTCGTATCATTCTTCTTCTTGTTGTTCTTATCATTCTTCTTCTTCTTTTTCATATCATTCTTCATCTTCTTGTTCTTATCATTCTTCATCTTCTTGTTCTTTTCATTCTTCATCTTCTTGTTCTTATCATTCTTCTTCTTCTACTTATCATTCTTGATCTTCTTGTACTTATAATTTTTCATCTTCTTCTACTTTTCATTCTTCATCTTCTTGTTCTTATCATTTTTCAACTTGTTGTTCTTATCATTCTTCTTCTTCTTGTTCCTATCATTCTTCTTCTTGTTGTTCTTATCATTCTTCTTCTTCTACTTATCATTCTGCATCTTCTTGTTCTTATCATTCTTCTTCTTCTACTTATCATTCTTCATCTTCTTGTTCTTATCATTCTTCATCTTCTTGTTCTTATCATTCTTCTTCTTCTTCTTGTTCTTATCATTTTTCTTCTTGTTCTTATCATTCCTCTTCATCTTCTTGTTCTTATCAATCTTAATCTTCTTGTTCTAGTCAATCTTCTTCTTCTACTTATCATTCTGCATCTTCTTGTTCTTATCATTCTTCATCTTCTTGTTCCTATCATTCTTGTTCTTATCATTCTTGTTCTTATCATTCTTCTTCTTCTTCTTCTTCTTCTTGTTCTTATCATTCTTCTTGTTCTTCTTTTTCTTAGCAATCATCATTTTCTTGTTCTTATCATTCTTCTTATTTTACTTATCATTCTCCATCTTCTTGCTCTTATCATTCTTCTTCTTCTTGTTCTTATCATTCTTCATCTTCTTGTTCTTATCATTCTTCAACTTGTTGTTCTTATCATTCTCCTTCTTCTTGTTCTTATCATTCTTCTTCTTGTTGTTAACATTCTTCATCTTTTTGTTCTTATTATTCATCAACTTCTTGTTTTTATTATTATTATTCATCTTGTTCTTATTATTCTTCATCTTCTTGTTTTTATTATTCTTCATCCCCTTATCATTCTACTTCTTTTTGTCACTCATCAACTTCTTTTACTTGTCATTCTTCATCATCTTCTTCTCGTCACTCTCCAGCTTCTTTCTATACTTATCGTCTTCTTCACATTTGTTTTCCTCTAGATCTTCCTTTACCTGATTTTGTTCTCTTTCCCTTTCTTTACTTTACTTCTCTCCAGATTTTCTATTTTTGTTGTCTCTCCTTTTAGACTTTACGTTTCTGATGTCTCTTCTCTCCAGACTTTACGTTTCTGATGTCTCTTCTCTCCTTTTAGACTTTAGGTTTCTGATGTCTCTTCTCTCCTTTTAGACTTTAGGTTTCTGATGTCTCTTCTCTCCAGACTTTAGGTTTCTGATGTCTCTTCTCTCCAGACTTTATGTTTCTGATGTCTCTTCTCTCCAAACTTTATGTTTCTGATGTCTCTTCTCTCCTTTTAGACTTTACGTTTCTGATGTCTCTTCTCTCCTTTTAGACTTTACGTTTCTGATGTCTCTTCTCTCCTTTTAGACTTTAGGTTTCTGATGTCTCTTCTCTCCTTTTAGACTTTAGGTTTCTGATGTCTCTTCTCTCCAGACTTTAGGTTTCTGATGTCTCTTCTCTCCAGACTTTATGTTTCTGATGTCTCTTCTCTCCAGACTTTATGTTCCTGATGTCTCTTCTCTCCAGACTTTATGTTTCTGATGTCTCTTCTCTCCAGACTTTATGTTTCTGATGTCTCTTCTCTCCTTTTAGACTTTAGGTTTCTGATGTCTCTTCTCTCCAGACTTTAGGTTTCTGATGTCTCTTCTCTCCAGACTTTAGGTTTCTGATGTCTCTTCTCTCCAAACTTTAGGTTTCTCATGTCTCTTCTCTCCAAACTTTATGTTTCTGATGTCTCTTCTCTCCAAACTTTATGTTTCTGATGTCTCTTCTCTCCAAACTTTATGTTTCTGATGTCTCTTCTCTCCAGGCTTTATGTTTCTGATGTCTCTTCTCTCCAGACTTTATGTTTCTGATGTCTCTTCTCTCCAGACTTTATGTTTCTGATGTCTCTTCTCTCCAGACTTTATATTTCTGATGTCTCTTCTCTCCAGACTTTATGTTTCTGATGTCTCTTCTCTCCAGACTTTATGTTTCTGGTGTTTCTCCTTTCCAGACTTTATGTTTCTGATGTCTCTTCTCTCTAAACTTTACGTTTCTGGTGTCTCTTTTATCCAGACTTTATGTTTCTGATGTCTCTTTTCTCCAAACTTTATGTTTCTGATGTCTCTTTTCTCTAGACTTTATGTTTCTGATATCTCTTTTCTCTAGACGTTACGTTTCTGATGTCTATTCTCTCTAGACTTTATGTTTCTGATGTCTCTTCTCTCTAGACTTTACGTTTCTGATGTCTCCTCTCTCCAGACTTTATGTATCTGATGTCTCTTCTCTCCAGACTTTATGTTTCTGGAGTTTCTCCTACCCAGACTTTATGTTTCTGATGTCTCTTTTATCCAGACTTTATGTTTCTGATGCCCCTTCTCTCCAGACTTTATATTTCTGCAGTTTCTCCTATCACGACTTTATTTCTGATGTTTCTCCCTTACAGACTTTTATCAGACATTATACTATTTTTTTATTTATAGGAAACAATGAATAGAAATTGCGTTGGCAAATAGCAAATGTCAATGATTTTATCTAAGTTAAAGCAAACACTCAGGTAGCCGCGATAGCTCAGTGGTTAGTGAACTGGACTACAAAGGACAAGAGGTAGGGTTCGATCCCAACCGACGGCTTCCGAGTTCACCAGCCTTTAATAGGTGCCGAATTTTTTTCTGGGAAAGTGAAGCTTCACGGGCGTAATACCGACCACATTACCCCAAAAATCATGTGCCGAAGGTCTGTAAAATATAGGGTCATTAACACTATATTCCCTATACGCCACTTGACTTGACGGGGGCTCTTTACTTTTATTAAAGCAAGCACTCTAGAACATGACAAAAGGTGTGAACAGACTGACTAACGTTGTGATGGCGTTCTCCAACAACTGTACGTTAACACAGAAATGTCCAGACTGAAAGTCGAATCGTTTATGAATGACTGCACGTTATGACTAGGTCAGGTTTAAATAGTTCCCTCACTTTGTGTCAACTCCTACATTTTAGATAACCGAATTGAAGGTCAAGTTCAACCCATACGCTAAAGGAATGCAGGACAAGAGCAGGTAATCGCACTTTTATATTGTGGGCTACTTCTACACTTTTATGTTGTGGGCTACTTGTACACTTTTATATTGTGGGCTACTTCTACACTTTTATGTTGTGGGCTACTTCTACACTTTTATATTGTGGGCTACTTCTACACTTTTATGTTGTGCGCTGCTTCTACACTTTTATATCGTGGGTTGGTTCAACACTTTTATATCGTGGGTTGGTTCAACACTTTTATATTGTGAGCTATTTCTACACTTTTATGTTATGGGCTGTTTCTACTCTGATTGAGTCCTGATCGCAGAGAGAGAGAGAGAGAGAGAGAGAGAGAGAGAGAGAGAGAGAGAGTTTGTTTTTTGCGCGTCGGTTCGGTTTTGATGCCTGGCCTTCAAAAGCCGAGAGTTGATGTGACAGAGGTTGGACAACACGTAGGATAAACTAAGCAGCTTTGTGAAAGTCGGTGCACTCAACGTCTATGTTCGTGGAGAAGCTCTTGTGGCCGTGAGAAATAGCGAGAAAGCCATTCTTACATTCAGCAATAGAGTAAGAAACACTGACCTGAGGAAGAAACTCGAAATTGAACCAGCCATCGAATACATAAAGAAACAACAGATAAATTGGTTCTGCCACATAACAAAACAGGAAGAACTAACAATGAATCAAAGAGCCATAAACAAACGCTACGAAAACGTCAGATTAAGAGGAAGACCGAGAAAGAGATGGATAAAGGAAATACTAGAGTCACTAGGAGGAATAACATCAGAAGAGGCCAACAGAAGAGCAAAGAATCGCAGATTGTTTCTCCCCTCGACGCCAACGGCAACAGAGGAAGGATAGAAGAGGAAGAAGCAATAGAAAGGGAGATATTGCTGACACCGTTAATTAAAGGAATAGTAAAGGGTACGAGACCTGAATCAGAGGCTTAGCACGCGGATTTTCACCCATGTGTGCTCGGTCGCCTATCCAGAAGTGTTCGGAGACTCCTTTTCTAGTGTCACCTCAAGCATCGTAACTCACAAATAAGACGCCATTCCTCACTTTCCCAGAGTGCAACCCTCGCACCAATTTCTGCCGGTGGCTGGGTCGACCGCGGGAGTATATATTTTTTTCCAAACAGGAGAACAATCCAGAAACAGCTTCCAGCGGGAGTCAAACACGGGTTTTCCGATCATCGATAACTAGTGAGGTGGCTTTCCCCAGAGAGGCCCCCTCGTTTCTTAGTTGATAGCATTCACTTCTCTACCAAGAAATCACGACAACCACTTTCTGAAATTCTCAACCTCAAACCCTCCAACCATTGTCCATTTTGTGTGTGCCATCTTTAGATAAAAGACAATTTTTTAACTGGTCGAATCTATAGCCACTGTTACCACTATAGCCACTATTGCCATTATAGCCACTATTGCCACTATAGCCACTATAACCACTATTGCCACTATAGCCACTATTGTCACTATTGCCACTATTGCCACTATTGCCACTATTGCCACTATAGTCACTATAGCCATTATAGCCACTATTGCCACTATAGCCACTATTGCCACTATTGCCACTATAGCCACTATTGCCACTATTGCCACTATAGCCACTATAGCCATTATAGCCACTATTGCCACTATAGCCACTATTGCCACTATTGCCACTATTGCCACTATAGCCACTATTGTCACTATAGCCACTATTGCCACTATTGCCACTATAGCCACTATAACCACTATTGCAACTATTGCCACTATAGCCACTATTGCCACTATTGCCACTATAGCCACTATTGTCACTATAGCCACTATTGCCACTATTGCCACTATTGCCACTATTGCCACTATAGCCACTATAACCACTATTGCCACTATAGCCACTATTGCCACTATAGCCACTATAGCCACTATAGCCACTATTGCCACTATTGCCACTATTACCACTATTGCCACTATAACCACTATAGCCACTATAACCACTATTGCCACTATAACCACTATAGCCACTATAGCCACTATTGCCACTATTGCCACTATTGCCACTATAGTCACTATAGCCATTATAGCCACTATTGCCACTATAGCCACTATTGCCACTATTGCCACTATAGCCACTATAGCCACTATTGTCACTATAGCCACTATTGCCACTATAGCCATTATAGCCACTATTGCCACTATAGCCACTATAACCACTATTGCCACTATTGTCACTATAGCCACTATTGTCACTATTGCCACTATTGCCACTATTGCCACTATAGCCACTATTGCCACTAATGCCACTATTGCCACTATAGCCACTATAACCACTATTGCCACTATAGCCACTATAACCACTATTGCCACTATTGCCACTATAGCCACTATTGCCACTATTGCCACTATTGCCATTATAGCCATTATTGCCACTATAGCCACTATTGCCATTATAGCCACTATTGCCACTATAGCCACTATAAGCACTATTGCCACTATTGCCACTATTGTCACTATTGCCACTATTGCCACTATTGCCACTATTGCCACTATTGCCACTATAGTCACTATAGCCATTATAGCCACTATTGCCACTATAGCCACTATTGCCACTATTGCCACTATAGCCACTATTGCCACTATAGCCACTATAGCCATTATAGCCACTATTGCCACTATTGCCACTATTGCCACTATAGCCACTATTGTCACTATAGCCACTATTGCCACTATTGCCACTATAGCCACTATAACCACTATTGCAACTATTGCCACTATAGCCACTATTGCCACTATTGCCACTATTGCCACTATAGCCAATATTGTCACTATAGCCACTATTGCCACTATTGCCACTATTGCCACTATAGCCACTATAACCACTATTGCCACTATAGCCACTATTGCCACTATAGCCACTATAGCCACTATAGCCACTATAGCCACTATAGCCAATATTGCCACTATTGCCACTATTACCACTATTGCCACTATAACCACTATAGCCACTATAACCACTATTGCCACTATAACCACTATAGCCACTATAGCCACTATTGCCACTATTGCCACTATAGCCACTATAGCCACTATAACCACTATTGCCACTATTGCCACTATAACCACTATAGCCACTATAACAACTATTGGCACTATAACCACTATAGCCACTATAGCCACTATAACCACTATTGCCACTATTGCCACTATAGCCACTATAGCCACTATAGCCACTATAGCCACTATAACCACTATTGCCACTATTGCCACTATTGCCACTATTGCCACTATAACCACTATTGCCACTATTGCCACTATAACCACTATTGCCACTATAGCCACTATAACCACTATTGCCACTACTGCCACTATAGCCACTATTGCCACTATTGCCACTATAGCCACTATAGCCATTATAGCCACTATTGCCACTATAGCCACTATTGCCACTATTGCCACTATAGCCACTATTGTCACTATAGCCACTATTGCCACTATTGCCACTATAGCCACTATTGCCACTATTGCCACTATTGCCACTATTGTCACTATTGCCACTATAACCACTATAGCCACTATAACCACTATAGCCACTATAACCACTATTGCCACTATAGCCACTATTGCCACTATTGCCACTATTGTCACTATAGCCACTATTGTCACTATAGCCACTAT